>CM055608.1:25072547-26565047 GCA_029379385.1 Quillaja saponaria
AGAATGATTAGTCATAGGTAATTCCCTGTCTTCTGGACACATGTAGAGGTAAGTCAAGCAATCAGCTTTTGATAATTTTCAAGCAATATTTAGGTTTGTATATTAAGTTGTGAAAGCATATGCTCATCCAATTGTCATTTTATGAACATGTTTTTGCTCTTTCTGAAAATGGATTACTTGATTGCTCTGAGCAAGTGTTTTACATGGATATGTTTATATCTTCCTTTCTGATTGAAGTTAATCTTGGTATTATCCATGCTAAACAATTTTCACACAGGCAATGCTAAATCGGGTGGGTTACTCCCCTGAGATAAGCCACGGGGTGCTGGTTGAAATGGCAGAACATAGGAAAGATTTAGAGAAAAAAACAAAGCCCATCCTCGATACATTGAGGAGCTACCAAGACTTGCCTCCGGTAATTTCACATTTCATTTGGACTCACGGCATTTAGTTTCTTATTAGTTCTGGACTAATATTAATTATGATGGTGCTTCTTCTTTCTTTTTTGTATGGTTGGGTGGTTCAGGATAAAGCTTTGGCTGCTTTAGCAATCGAGGATAAGAAAAGGCAGTTTGGTGCTGCTGAGAAGTATCTTGAACATGTATTGCATTCAGCTCTTGCCAGTACAGATTAATTTAGTAATGTTAGACTTCTGCTACCTTCGTAAATTTTGATTTTCAATTATTGAACTAAGATGAATATGGAAACTTTCTGATAGTGACGTTTTGAAATTTGTTGCCTGTTTTTGGTCTACAACAAGGAAATAGGTATTCATAGTTAACGGGTGGAAGTTATCGCCTGGAGTGGGACAAAATATTGAATATGTAAAAAGGAGAGAGTTGGTTTTGCTGCTTCATTTTTCTTTTTTAATACCATTTTGGTTGGCTCCTAATTCAACACAACTAGGTTGAACAACGTGATGGCCAAATGTAGACAAAATGGGGCGATATTCTATGATGGGAACACCCGTCCTTACTTAATCATAGACTATTTAATAGTCTTGGTAAATTGATATTAAGATATTGAGTATGTTTCAGTACGTAATCGAGTGATTTATCAGTTGAATATGTCACTTGTAGCGTTAGTCCATTGAGTTCAAAGAAAATATGTATAAAAAGGAATATACATTAATCATCTGCTAGTTATGATTCTTCGTGCTTACAAACTAAACCCCTGACACCCTACTAAAGACAATGACCACTGATCACCACCATGTTAAAATAGAAGGTTCAATTGAGAAAAGCTAGCTGCTGAATTTGGAAAAACGCAGGCAGGAGGGTCAGAATTTCAACTCTGCAGGATACTTACAGAAAGACAACAGTTCATATTCTTTCCCAGTTTCTGTTTTGGGTCAGTGATAAGCGACTCTTGGATTGACGACATTCTTATACGTCCAGGGCCTAACTTGAACCAAGGCTTTGCTTTGATAAGGGGCCTATAGGCTATTATCCCTCGATGAGTGACATAGACTGGTTTGCTTTTTCGAAATAATGGGGTGAAGATATTAGTATCACCTAAAAAACAATATATACTATGGAACCAACTAGACAGTTTTTAATAGAAAAAGAGGTTTCTTTCAGATAAACAGAAAAGGTGAAAAACTTAAGGTAGCACTTTCAGTCCTTTGCGCATTCATGTTATTTTTGAACATCTTTCTACAAGAAAACTTAGCCGAAGAGAAGCCAATAACTGTAAGCATATCATTATGCACTTTGTTGGGATTGTTTCTTAATTCCTGCGAGCCAATGCTGCTGCAAGCCCACCAGCTAGAAGTCCCACAGCTGTGGCAGCAATTCCTATACCAATAACACCATCTGCATTCCAAAATATGCATTTGTAAATCCTTTAGTATAGTGCTGTCATGCAGTACAAGTAATTTGACGCTAATCAATCTTACAAAAAGAAAAAGAAGAAAAGGTTTGCAACTATTCGAGCTATTACCTTTGGAAATTTGACCCTCAACTGTCTTCTTGAGAGTGAGAGCCTGCCTCCAATCAGGGGCAATCTACAGGACTCAAAAGTATCAATGGAAAACACCAAAAAACATTGACATCAAGTTAGACCTAGGACATTAATCTTTAGGATCTATGTGGATTGAGGGGAATGGACAAGAAAAAATAAAATAAAGGGAAAGGACATTCAAAAACCATCACAAGTTGCTTCCTACTTATTTTCCTTTTCTTGTAATAGTCTAGTGTTATTAAATATGCGCTTCAAAAGGCGAGAGGCTCTGGTCGCACCCCTCAGACGATGCTCATTCACTCAGGTTCAGCCTAGGCCGCGTGTGCCTAACCCACTCAAGCTCGCACCTAACCCATTCAGGTGCATGCCTAGGCTCTTAGTTGACTTCTTGTTGACCTCTTAGGAATTTAGAAAGCAAAATCACTAATTTTATTGTTTTTCACTTAGAGATAATTTTTACTTGCGGAACTTAGTCAACTACTTGATGGACCTCTTTTCTTTAGATAAATTTTTTCCATTTTTACTTTTTACTCCTCAGAATTATTGCCTATAGCTATTATATTTTTCTTCCTATTTTTACTCTTTCATAACATATTGATACTAGTTTTTACTTGTTGGAAGCTTGAAATTCTTGCTTGTAGCAATTTTTTCTATTTTCTTTAGCAAGGAGCCTAGAGTTCCTCAAGTGCCTAGAGCCAAGGCCCCAGAGACCCCTTGCGCCTAGGTGCACCTAGAGCCTTTAATAACACTGTTATACCAGGTTACACAATATTGAAACCACCACGTACTGTGCAGTAAACTTGTAATGTTAAAAACAGTAAGAAAGATCCAGTGTTTTCAGGAGATCAGCAGAACCAAAACTCGAAAGTTATTAAGATTTAAGAAGAATTGCACATAGAAGGCATCATAAGGGATGGTATCATGATACAACAAGAACACAGAAATAGTAGGTTTTATGATTACTTGCTATCTATAATTAAAGAGATACAGACCTCCAAACATCGGTCTAGAAGCTTCCGACTCTTTGAATAATCACCACTTCTGTAATATCCAACAGCCAGAAGATATAGCTTCTCTCTTTCTTCCAAAGGGCTGCTAGTATTGGACAGGGAAGCTGCGATTCAAAATAATTTTCATTCTAAGATTGATAATATTCTAGCTATCTATAAGGCCAAAGCTAAAAGATCAGGACCCATATTCTCCAATATCTACCATTGCTGTGGAGGGCCACAACCAGAAGCACTAAAACCAAGTCATTGCTTGGCTAAACATTTGGTTTTAGTATCTATTGGACAATGTTTTAGATGCTTATAAAGGAGGATGGTAACATAGAGCAATTTTGTTTGAGTGATATTCATCACCAAAATGTGAGAATAGCCTTTGGACTTCTGAGAGGTCCAGAAGGACCAGTTAAATAGATCCCCACAGAATGCAAGTTCAGTAAAACAACAGCTTGTTAGATTCAGTTGTTAAAGAATATTAATGGGTTAGAAACAGAGGATAGGATAACTACACAGTTTTTTGCTCTAACACTATTACTTCTGGGAAGGAGGGTTATTACTTAGATGAAGACAATAGTTTCAATGTACCAGGGGCATAAGCAGAATATCTGGTGAGCAATCATATCTTGCAAATTAAGTATTGATAACATGGGATCTTAGGGTGATCAACTAGATGATTAATGAAGTTTAAACCAAATAAAAGTAACACTGACAGAAATTCTTCCAGAACATTCATAGAGTCATCCCCAGGTTGAGCAAGAGATGAGGGAGAGGTGATCAAAGAAAAGTATCAATGTATGCACAAATGATTTTGGAAACGCCATAAAGCAGAAGAAACCATTATCTTTCAGAGAGTAAGTGTATTACAAAAGAGCACTAATGGGGTGCGTACAATGTACGCTAGAACTGTGCAAAAATATACTACCCAGAAGGAAGAAAAGCAGACATAAACATAGAATCAAGATCATAATAGAAACAAACTATCTAGCTGGTTAAAGCAGAACTGTACCTAATTCAATCTATGGTTTAACTTTACCTTCAAGCATGGCTACCCCACGTTGCACATCTTCTGCTTGCTTTGAATGAACAAGTGCCCATGATAGCCTCATTATGCTTTCATTCTTCCGTTCATCAGAGTTGGCATTAGAAGCATCTGCAACTTCCCTCTCACAGCCCTACAAATAGCCAAATACACAAAACAGATTAGACCAGAGACTCAATGAAAGAAATAACAAGAGTTCAGAACATGCACATGTATAAAGCCCAATGCAATCCGGTAGAAGATGATGAACACACTCACTACTTGCTTTACATCAGCATAATTGTCAAACTTAATCACATTACAAACATCAAAAGAATTAGAATAAAACAAAGCAGATTCTTTTTTTCCCCGGAGTAACAATGGGTCAAAGAGTATTTTTCCAAAATCCAAACCATTAAATAACTATTGCATTTATAGTTAACATAAGCCATTAAAATAAATCCTCAATTACTTATTCATGGAAAAATGAGGATTGATATTCAAAATCGAATTCCTTCTCCCAGTTCCTCCTAAATTCGATAGCGTCAAATCCCGTATTCTTAAACAAATGGTCATCCCCTTCAAATTTTAATTCAGAATAGTAATTTTCTCAGGATACAAGCTGAAATTGAAGAATAGAAGGGAGGAAAAGTGGGGGATTAGAAACATACAACGATGATGTCGCGTTCGCACCAAGGGATCTGATCGCCACCGCCGAAGAATGACCCAATGGACTCGAAGAATTTTCCGATCTTGGCTTCCATTGTTTGATAATCGAATAAACAAATACTCTGAAAAGTAGCTGATTGACCTGAACTCCAATATATAGGTTTTGGGAGGGATTGTAAGTCTGGGAAATGTTCTTGCCAGACGCTCGAATGCACCTTGGTATAGTTTTTCTTTGAGAATTTTTTTTTTTTTTTGGGTAGAAGTTTCTAGACTTTTCTAACACAAATGACTATTTTATTATACAAATGCTTTTGAGGGTGATTTAACTTTAACTTTAACTTTAATTCATACGTTTAGTTTATTGTAATGAGATCTCTTTAATTATAAAATTATTTTAATTGAATTATTAATATTATTTTTTGTTAAAATAAATTTAAGAGAAGACAATGCTAACGGTAGACTAGTGGTTTCTTATGTGGTCAATCCACGTAAATCAATGGATGAATACAAAATTATCACATAAATTGTATATATTATTTTACAATTACTTAAAATTTTGTTGTTAAAAAAATAAAAATTATTTAAAACTAAAAAAGAATAAACTAACAAATTGAAAAAAGCTTTTATCTCTCCACTCTCCCAAAAAAGATTATGTTCCAATCCAGAGCATTAGATTTTCTTTTCAAAAATATATCTAATTACACACAAAAATAAAAATAAAAATTCCTTAACCCGTACTCTGCAATTTGTGATAAATATATGCTTCCATAAATGAGTTATTAAATAGAGCTACTTCAACTTTATGTCTTACATGAATAGGAAAGAATCAGACATACACTACTAAAAATTCACCAATTTTTTGACCACATCTTGCTTATACATCTCCCACCCTTCCAATTCTCAAAAATATAGGAAACTCGACAACCTTCTGCCCATCTCCACCTTCATTCCAAGCACTCTGAAATTCTTCAACCACATCATTCCTCAATAGCTCTACCCCCTTCTCCTTTGCCGTCTGATACGCTGACCACGATCTTATGTACCTAAGAAAATCATCTGAATCCATCACTTTCTTTGTTACAAACTCAAATGGTCCTGTATGATCAGCTCCGTCCACCGGCTCAAATGGAAAATCAATGCTTCTGTACTCATTCTCAACCAATTTACGTGCTGGATCCCAAAAGGGCTTGGAATCAATGTAGTAAAGTCGATCCAAGACAGTGTTTATTTTTTCGTTAACTCGTGGAATGGTGTAACACCAGGCAGCTATGACTCCATGGGGTTTCTTGAGTATCCATTTCACTTGTTGGTAGAATGTTGGGTGGTCAAACCAGTGGAGGGCTTGAGCAATGATCACTAGGTCTATGCTTGATTGTGGTGACACTTTTTTCTCAATCTCAGTCATAGACATGGTTGGAGGAGTTTGTTTGTATAGCACATTGGGTAGCTTGGTTGCGTATTCTAGTTGTTTTTCACTTGTATCTGTGGCTATCACTTTGTTGTAGATCTCAGCTAGCTGAAATTAAAAACATTGTATTGTATTAGAAGAAGCAGCCTATAAATAAATCGCCAGAAAAAACTATAAGATGAGAAATTCAAATACAAGAATGTTCATATATCATCGAGTCATACGAATTGATAGACACGAGAAAATTTACTCCACTATAAGTTTTACAGCTACAAACTTGCAAATTGAGGAACATGCATGAATATTAGGAGTGCTGTTGGTGAATTTTGAACAAAGTTACCCAATTGCATATCATGTATTAACAAAAATATGAATGGTAGTAATTCAGTTTGTTTTGTTCAAACTGAAAACATTGGAATTGAATGAGTTACTAAATACTTAGAAAAGCAGAGGGGAAAACTATGAAAAATGCAGGAAGAGATGAAGGGGAAGAGTGACTGACAGATTGGGCTGCCTGGCCGCTTCCGGTGCCGACGTCCCAAGCAAGATGCTGAGATGGTGTCTTGGAAGCAATGAATTGAAACAATTCTGGAGGGTAACTTGGGCGAGTATCTGCATATTGTTTTGCCTGCTTAACAAAAAGCTCTGCCATTTCTCTGTTTCTCTTCAATTTCAAATAAGATTTTGGTACTAAAACTTATGTATTCTCATTCAGAATTGATTCCAATAAATAGAGCTTCAATCGTTGAAGATCATGTTGGAATCTTTTTATGCCTTCCTTTTTCTCCAATGAAAATGCCCTACTGGTGGCTGTGGTGGTCTTTTGTTGACCAACCAAGTTGGACACGCATCTAAAGTCTGGATAGAGACTATGCACCATACACCCATTTTTTTTATTTTAGTATAAGATTTATAATAAACTTTATATATAAAAAATGATTGTCGAGAGTATTACCTTTTTTGGCTTCTTCTCCCTCGACTCAAAAACTTGTATCTGTTTTAATAATAATAATAATTAAAAATAAAATAAAATCGGACTCAATGCATGCAAGAAAAGTCTTTTATGACCATTTGTTTACTTAATTTGTCTTTAGGATTTGAAGAGGCAGGTCTAGTTTGTGTTGGTTCATAGTGACAGCCAAATAGGAAGTGGTAAATGAATTATATTATCGACATATCAGTGTAGATACGGGTACGTTATCTCTAATGTGTTTCTTTGTTTCCGGGTAGGGACTGGGGAAGGGGGTTTCAGACGCGCAAGCTCAAATGGAAGATTCAGCACATGTATCAATATTGTTAATGAAACTTCTTGGTAAGTGGTGCCTCTCTTGGTATGGGGTCATGTTAATCCAAACCAGCTCAATAACTACACGTGGCATCATTCAAGTATCGTATAATTTGTAGTTTCGAGCCTAACAGTGTATTTGAAATAATATAATAAATAAAATTTATTTCATTTTAAATAAATTTACAATTCAATACATTTTAAATAAATTATGTTATTTATAATAAAACTACACTTATGAAATTCAGTCTAATTTTAGAATTCATTATAGTTTAAGTACTATTTCAATACTACCCCCAATTTTTAATCAAAAGTAGCGTTGATGAACTAAAAATATAATAGTAGGGAGACTAATTGTTGTTTAATGAACAAAATACAAGTTGAGAGGAAAAAACTTGTAATTGATTAAATGAATCATTGATGGTGGTTTTTTATCGATTATCTAAATGAAAATATTTGTAATATTATGAATAAAAATATTATTTGAAGTGGATAACATCATAATTTATCTCAAATAAATTATATAAAATAAAATCCAACTTATTTGATATGGAATTCATAATTGAATAAATTATGAATTTCAAATGAACTTCATTTAAAATTTACTTTATTTCATTTCTTCCAAATGTAAAAAATATAGAATCTATTTGAAGTGAACTAAATTATACTTTTTTTTGAAATGTTCCAAACACACTGTAAGCCTCCTATAGTCAAATTCTAAAATCTCTTATTCTCTCTATATTTATTTATTTTTCAAGAGATCTCTTAACTTAAGCATTAGAGTGTTAATAGGTTCGCATGACCACCTATGTAGTTGTACTAAAAAAAACACATGAGAAGACCTCTCTAATTTGAAATATCATATATCAATAAGATTTTGTATTTTTTAGAATTGGAAGTAATTAATTAGAATTTGGAATTGAAATGAGTTTCAATTATAATTTATAATGAAGTTAGATTATATGAAAAAGTACCATCAAGAGTTATGCTTTCTTTACTTGGTCATTCTATAGTGGTTTTCGACAGTGGTGCTTGTTGGTTTTTGTGGTTCTTAACGGAGGAGATAGTTGTTTCCAGCGGTTTTTGACGAAAGTCGTAGTTGTTTTCAAGATTTTATGATGATGATGGTCATCATCTTTGATGGCCTTTGTCATGATAGTCTTCGTTTTGGTGGTCCTTTGGCAATTGTTATAGTCTCTCTCATATTAGTGGTATATTTTATAGCGGTGATTATCATGCCTAACAATAATGACTTTTGTCTTCAAAGATAATTTTGTCCACTTCAAGTGATTCATGTGTGACAATAGTCATTAAGTCGTCAAAAGGCGACAAAACATAGTTGCTCATAGGTGGCATTCGGAAATCTAGCAAGGTGTGCTTATGGTTGGAATACAAATTGAATATATTCGAATATCAAATTTCAATTTGGATTATAATTACTATTTGAATTCAAGAAGAGGAATTTGAATATGAATTCAAATAAAATTTTGAATTTCAAACCAAATTTGAATATATATTTTTAATATATTCAAATTGTAAGGGTATTTTGATAAAAATATATTATTTTGAATATTAACTCGAATTCAAATACTATTTCAAATTATTTTTCGAAAATCAAATCAAATTATACATATTTCGAATTCGAATTCAATTTGAATATTATTTGGGTTCAAATTTTTTTTTTCAAATCCGAATTTGAATTCGGATTATCCGGTTTAAATGTCACCCTTTACTACCATGAATAACTTGTTTTAAGATGATGACACATATACAAACTAATTTAAACTAAAAATAAGTTAAAATTATGATTTTAATAGTCTATCAATAAGAATTAGAAATTTAAAAAGAAATTTAAACTGAATTTTTTATTATCAATTTAATTCCCAATTTCAATTTCCGATTTTGAATCAAAATTGCTAAATGCTAAATCTAGATTTATTCCTTCTTAATTTCCATTGTTTTATAGGCTTGAAGCCCTATAATTTTCATCGGGCCTGTAAAATATATGAATGAAGATTTAACCTAACTGGGCCAAGCGATAAGCTGAAGAAGATCATCTACTTTGTGTATAAATAAAGCAGCTTAGTCTGTACCCAAAAAAAAAAAAAAAAAAGCAGCTTAGTCAGTTCCAGCTTCCAGAACGTCACACGTCCCCTGCAACTGTAACTCACCTGGACTCTGGAAGAAGAGTGGTCGTTTTAGTGTGACGTCGTTTAGCTAGATGGAGATTGCTCCGATTCCAACAGATGCGTACAAGCTAGGCTTTATCGGAGCAGGGAAAATGGCGGAGAGCATAGCCAGAGGAGTTGTCCTATCCGGTGTCTTGCCGCCTTCTCGTATTCGCACTGCTGCTCACTCCAATCAACTTCGCGCCAACGCATTCGAGTCCTTTGGCGTCCAAGTCCTTCCTCGCAATGAGGACGTATTTTCCTTTTCTCTCTCCCTTCCTTATTCTCGTTCTAATCGAACGGAGTTGAAGTTTACTTGTTTGTGCTTTATCTATTTTTGTTTTCTAATCATTTAGCTAACTTATGATTACAGGTGGTTGAAGACAGTGATGTGATTATTTTCTCTGTAAAACCTCAAGTAGGTATAACCACGGCTACCCATATCTCTCAATTTTAGTATTGCAAATAAACCTTTTTTCTAATTTTTTTTTTCCCTCTAGAATGTCAATCCGAAAGGTTTAGTGTTCTAATCAGTGGTTTTAATTAAATGGTGTGTTGGTTTCTTCATGAACTTTTTACTATTTGTGAAATTGTTGGAAACGCACTCTACATGACTTTTCTAGGCTATGGTTTTTCATTATTGGATTTTATACCTAATTTCTGAATTTATTACTCCTTATAATGTTTATTATATAATGGCGTTGCAGTCAAAGATGCTGTCTTGCAATTAAAGGCACTACTTTCAAAAAAGAAGCTTCTTGTTTCGGTTGCTGCTGGAGTCAAGTTGAAAGATCTTCAGGTTTCTGAATAAGAATATATATATATATATTTTTGTGTTGTGTGTACATATTGCTTGATCCAAATTTTACAGCTTATAAGTTGTTTGTTGACATAGCTAAAATTATGTACGTGAAGAATAGTAGTGTTATTTCAAAGTGATGAGTTCAATTATGTATCTACTAAATTGAATTTTGTTAACATAAATTCTAGAAGACTAGAACATGAAGTGCTAAGTGGGGCATTAGAGATATTGGATGGTCTATTCCTGATTCAAAGGTATCTAATCTTATGATATTAGCTTCACTTTTATCTAATTGGCTGACTAGAACTCCTGATGATAGTTGCTAATTCTAGTGGCTTTAGCCTAGAGGCTTCCTAGTGTCTCAGTCCAAAAGAAAAATACTCAATTCAACTAACCCTTAAATTCTAATAAGTTGGGATGGGCTACATGAATGATTTTTCTCCGTTATCATCAATCCAAAATTTCATTTTCAGTTATGCCCAAACCAATTGTATCCTTCTAAAGGATTTATACCCATATAATTCTTGGTCTCTCTCTATCTGTCTAGCCTTTTCCTACTCACAAGGTCATCCTTCTCTTAGTACAACATCTATTGGCCTATGATATATCCAAACCATAATAAAAGGTTCTCTCTCATTTTTCCTTCAGTTAGTGCAATCTCAACATTCTTGCATATCTCATTTTATAGTCTATCTTTTCTTGTATGTCCAGTCATCTATCTCAATATTCACATTTCAGTCATTCCCCTTGCATGTGAGCATTGTTTCTTAATTGTTCAACTTTCGAAACTATACAATATAGCAGGTTTCTTTGTTGACTGCCGTCTTATAGAATTTTTCTTTTAACTTATTCGTGATTTTAGGATTATATAAAACTCTTGATGCACTTTGCCACTTTATCCATCCTGTCATAATTCTTCATCCTTAAAGAATAAATAAGGAAATCAGGTCTAAAATAAAAAAAGGCTTTCACACTAATGTGTGTATACACCAAACTATGTTATCAGTTACTTGTCTTTGATGATGTCTCCCAACCAATGGCTCTATTTGTATTTATTATGAGGAAATGGGAATACAAGGACACTTTGTTAAGGGAATTAATTCCTGATATATGCTAGTGGATAAAATGCTGTTTCAAGTTATATCTTTTTTTTTTTTTTTTTTTGCTTTTCAGCTTTACAATTGTCATTTGGTAGCATGCATATTCCTGACTCCTGAGCAACATCTATGTAATTTGGTGCCATTTATCTCTCACTTGCATATAGATGTAATTTTCCAGGTTCTTAGTCTTGGAGGTTCTTGATTCAAACCTTGATATTTAATTAAATTCATTCTTACATAATATATAGGAGTGGGCAGGTCACAGCCGATTTATTAGGGTAATGCCGAACACTCCTGCTGCTGTAGGCGAGGCAGCATCAGGTATCACTTTTATGTTCTCTTTCAAAAGTGAATTATGTTTTGTTCTTCAAATATCTTCTTTAGAGAATCTGTGTAGCTTAATGTGATAGTTCCATATGTTGGTTTCTAAATGATATTTTGCACTCTGATTTTTTTTTATCACATAAATTTGGTTGACATTTCACTTTGTTAGGAAACTTGAAAAGGTAGGAATTTGCTCTTAGTTTATTGACATATGATAAATTAATAGCCTTTGTATGGATTTTTGGCTAGAAGTTCCCCTAACTTGGCAGACAAATTTAGATAAAAATTTATTCACTCCCATTTCTACTGCTTTTCTTTATAGACTAATTGATACATCGGTAGATTTCCTCCCCCCGCTGAGGCAATTGGGGGTTGGGGGGATTTATTTTCCTACAACATGGCTGGAGGTTTTGGGGGATCTCTGAAGTTTGAGATCCATTAGAAGGTGTTAATTATTAGATTAGGTGCACCTTGGAGTAAGACTTCCTCTGGAAGGGGGTTAAATTTGGTGGTAGGCATTTTTTGGTGCTCTTTTCTTGGGTAGGTTTGCAACTTAAGAGTGTCAGGCCCCAATTAAATGAATGATTTTTGTATTTTGCATTTATTTAGCTTGAAGTTACACATGATTGATCTTTATAGTTCACTGTAATTAGAGATTTGAGTTTGTTGCACTCTTAAATATAGGAGGAAAGACTTTATGAAACAATCTTTAATGCATTGTACATTTTCTTTATTTTTGTTGTCTGTTGCATATTTTATTTCACCTTGTATTGCTCTTCTTATTTACATTTTTTTTTTTGCATTCTTGAAAATAGTAGTTCATAACTATATTTCTTGAACTAAAATAGTTATGAGCTTGGGAGGGGCGGCAACAGAAGAAGATGGAAATCTTATTGCCAAATTATTTGGGTCAGTTGGGAAAATATGGAAAGCTGATGAGAAATTTTTTGATGCAATAACAGGCTTGAGGTAAGTATATGTAATAGTGCATGAAAAACTAACAGTGTTTTGGTACCTAATAAAAAATGCTTTCCCATTTTAATTAATTACGCTCTGTGGTTTCTACCCCTGTTCCCCTCTCCCTGAAAGTTCCTGGATTGGATAAGCATGTATGCACTCGACAAATTTGCAATTGTATTTAGAAAATAACTTTGTATAATTTCTTTAAAGAATTTAAGATGTTATATTTCCTGAACTATTACAGTGGCAGCGGTCCAGCATATATTTATTTAGCAATAGAGGCTTTGGCTGATGGAGGAGTAGCTGCAGGCTTACCACGGGACCTTGCACTGAGTCTAGCTTCTCAGACTGTAAGTGAAGCAGTACTGCAAGATATCCATTGAACATTAGCAGTGCACCGTGGTCCCATTTCCTTCGATATTCTTAGAACATACATGATGTCCTCTCTGTCATTTTGTCCTTCTTCCCTATAAAATAAGAGAATGGTACATAATAGGGCATGCCATCTTAATCTTTTAGAAGTCGTTAATTTTAACTACTCCTCTAATAGTACAGCTCTACAAGTATAGATGTTTCATTTTCTTTCCAGAGTATATCAGTTCCAGTCTTTCAGGATAAAAATCTTCAATTGACCTAAATGAAGAAGCTTAAGTGTGTCAATGATAAGGTTTTTGTTTATACTTGTTAGAAATATTATTTGGAATATTAATTAACCCAATGAGTATCATATTAACCTAGTTGAGGAGTGACGAATCAGGAAATTGACTGTTGACTTCACAATGCTTTATGACTCATCTGCTTTGCTATAAAATGTCTTCAACAATTCATTCTTAGTTGTGGCAGATTTATTATTGAAATGTTGACATTTATTTTAAAAAATTATTAAAATTAATATAAGTGATGTGATAAGCTGCTGTGAAGACATGTTTTGCATTAGGGCCAATTTTGGCTTTACGGTTGTTGCCTTAGATGTTTGTTGTAAATGGTAATGAACACTGTCCTTTCCTCTCTACTCTAAACAATTTATAAGCTTGTTATTAGCAAATTAAACCCCAAATTTTTTTTTCCTGCATTTTTACATGTATTGACTTAAATAAACAAGAGCAATAAGTCCTACCTAAGATGATGATTTTGTAGTTGTATTTCCCAATTGTATTCCTTTTTCTTTGAAAGGATTGATGGGTATTCTGCATAGTTTCAATTGTTCTTTTCCATTTCCATCCCTTATTTTCTTTTCCTTTCAGGTTTTAGGAGCAGCATCGATGTCCACTAATACCGGGAAGCATCCAGGACAGCTCAAAGATGATGTTACTTCACCTGGTGGAACTACAATTGCTGGTATTCATGAGTTGGAGAAGGGTGGGTTCCGTGGAACATTGATGAATGCTGTTGTTGCTGCTTCTAAGCGTAGCCGAGACCTTTCCTAGAGCTACTTTTCAGCTAATATTGCAGGTAATTTTTTTGAAATATTATTTTTACAGTGCGTCAGTTGTGTCCCTTCCTTTTTCCTAGATCATTCTAATTACAAACTTTGATGGATTGAATATTTTTCGAACACTGTTTTTCAGCTGTATGAATTAGTACCTCATGTTTACTATGTACCATTTAATATTTCCATGTGAGAGAGCTTCTGGTTGGTGGTATGCTCTTGATATCAGTAGTTACCATGGTGCTAGGTATCAAATTTATCATCATAATAAAACTTGAGGTTTTGTTAGAAATTTCTGGATATGGCTGCAGACTACATTGGACTTCACTTAATTGTTTTTTTCCTGTTTGGGGGCTGGGAGGAATATTGAATTATGGTGTAAATTTTTGTGTATATATAATTTAACTATTCATGCATATAAATTTTTGTAGAAAACAATGTTATTTATATTTTACCAATAATGAACTTTTATCAGTTTATCCTTGGAACACAAAATTCCACTAATCTTAAATGACATGGACAAGTTTATGATGCTATATATCAGGTAAGATGGTTTCATTGGACTTGAAAATGTTAAAGATTTTGTATCAAGATCAAATAGGTTCTTTGAATGTTGAAGCTATTGCATTACTATGTTTAAAAATGCTTTTTGTACTCAAAAAGTTTCACGAAAGGGAAAAAGATTCTTACCAGATGATGTGGTAGACAGTAATCAGTCACTTATATCACACTTCTGCCCGTGAAATTGTCGTATGGATTGCTGTTAGTACTCTGTCATTTAATAAAAGATGTTCTGAAGAACCTTAGTATTTGTTTCATTAAATGTCACATTTGTACAAAGAACTCTACAGAAAACCTTTACAATCAGCAATTATTTATGGAAACACATATTCACCTATGACACCTTTATTTGGCAGGAAAGGCTACCATTAGTACTGCTACATATGCATGTTACATCATCTAAGAGTCTTAGTAAAACTTGTTTTATGCGTATCTGTGTTAGATTGCATCAATCTGGTAGGTTTTCCTTACATGTTTTTCTCATTGTTAAATACTATTAAAAAAGACATGCTCATGAGACATTATCTGATTCTGCAGGTTATCTAGGTCTTCATAGTAAACTAAATAAGGGGATTGGATTTTTGTGGCAGAATTCATGGAAGGAATTATTTTTTCATAATGCCCTTGGAAAGGTATGCATGTTACCTTGGTGGAAATAGTAACTGAATAGTTGCTGGGGAAACACCTCCCTTGAATTCGGACTCACAAGTTGGTTGAAAGCTTTAACTGTTTGAAGGTTGAGATTGGCAGATGCATGACGTCTCTTTCATGTCTTTGTCAGACGACTTTGTCATTGCTTTCAACCCTTTTAGTGATTTTATGAAATGGGACTTGCCTGCTTTATTCCATCTTATGAGTTATGACAAAATAATCGTGGAAAACTTCTTCTCAAAGATGTACTGTTACAGATGTTAATTTGAATACCTGAAAGAAAGTTCGTGTTCTTGCAATTACGATGTAGTACAGAATTGTTTTTTTCGCAAACATGGGCATGTGAGTGCTAACTACTTCTCAGTTGAATTGCCTGAGACCTGAAAACCTATGAAGCGCTCAAACGAGTGCATATGACTAATGCATTGTATAAAGTTCATGCAACTAGACTTTAATTGCTGGTAGTCTGGTAGTCTGGTGTTCACTAGTTGGAGAAGGGGGGGCTCTGTGGAGCACATAAATGTTTCTTCTTGCCGCTTCTAACCATAGTTAAGAACGTTGTGTAGTAGTAGACATCTGAATGGTTTGGCATTTGAGTGACGAAATAACTTTCCACTATGGTCAAATGAAGGGAAAACAAGAACCTAAAAGGGCTTATTCCCCGGTTCCATTAGTGCTAAGGTGTAACTATTCCTTTTCAACTTGGATTATCTGTTGTCCCTTCGAATCGATCATATTCATAACATTCCAATGCCATGTATGAGCAATGCCACTCTTTGTATCTATCATTCTGTCAAGGAGATGATGTGATTGTTTTTAATTGGTGTCATCAAGTCATGTTAGTAGTCGGTGACTATACAGGAAAGTCTCTTTCATGGATACACTCATTAGTCACGCTGAGGATGTGAATTAGCTGCTATCTAGTTAATGGCATATCGCTCAACTCATTAGAATGGTGAAATGAGCAGGTTACAGAGCTATTCATTGATTTGGTCACATATTCTGAAGCTTTTGACAACGCCAAAGGGGCAATGAGAAGCACTACACTAACAGCTGCTTTAAAATATAGACAGCCGAAATGCTTCATAACCATTTCAGTTGTCCTTGTATGATTCCTGCATTTGTTGGTGCAAATTCTTGCTATGTTTTTTGATTGTCAGTCATACTCACTATGCAGTCCATCCGGTTGCAGCATGGAGCGCCCGCATCGCCCTCGAAGTAAGGTCAGAGCATAGAGCTATCATGAAGAAAGGTCACTATACCATAAGAAATTCGCGATTAGTGACTATTGACTAATTCAGGATTTTGTTAGTGGTTAATTTTTTATATTTTAAAAAATCAATTAAGAAATTTTATATATACTAAATTAAATGATAATATAGTTATGATAACAATATTTTTCAAAATAAAAATAAAATGTTTATTTTTTAATTTTGTGTAGCTAGAAGTTTTAAAAAAAAAATTATTTTTATGTATAAAATGTATTTTAAATGATAATTACTTATCTAATGCAAATAAAATTGAGTTAATTTATAAACTCATAAATATTAGGAATTTTATTTTTAACAAATTATTAGTGGTTTGTTTTTATATTCTATATCTGAATTAATTTCTTCAACATGAATTATTAAAAGAAAACTACTATTGACAAAAAAATAAATAAATAAAAAATCATATAAAAGCTCTTTTGCCTCTTCATTGGAAAAATGGTGAGAAGAATTTTTTTAATAGATTTTATAAAAAATAAATACATGTTGAACTTAGTATATTGAGAAAGTTCAGGTATGTAAATTTGTTTTCTTCATGTAACCTTCTTGGTGATGTCGCTAAATTACAATTAGAAAATTCTAAATTAAAAATAAGTATTTACATAAAGTGGACCAAATGAACATTGATTGTTTCATTTTGATATTGGACCTTAAACAAGAAAACTAAACATCTGTATAAAAATGTTCTTCATTCTAATTTAGTAGTTCTATGGTGGACTAGTGACTAAATTATAATTAGAAAAATCTAAAACAAAAATAAATCACTCTATTGTCAATTTGACTTTTTGATTTTAATATTGGAAAATTATGAAATTTTAAAAAATTGTGAGAATAATTATATTTTCTAATAATTCAGTGGGAGCAAGTTTATGTATAACTATACTGCATGTATAGTAGCCGCAAATAACTCATTTCCTTGTAGTGCTAATGGATGAAACAATATTCCTTTCTAAATTCTAATGTACATTTTGGGAGACCTATTGATGGTAAGTACTTAAATTTTTGGGTTTATGGTGGTACTATATTTTTTGCTTCCTGACAGTGATACCATTCTTTTACCCAAATAGGAATATACTTTCCTTGTAGTGTAAGATACAGGCCTCCATTGATTGTCTAACCTAGCTAAGCCCGTTGAGTCTGATACACAAAGAAGAAAAAGGAAAGTAGGGTTAATTTCTACTGAGGTTATGACCGACTTACTTCTAAGAATCATAAGGCTATAAATAAGAAGTTTTGGGGACACATATATACTACCACATACAAAAAATTGGAGGCAAGTGGAAGACTTCATAGTTTTTTGGTACTTTGGTCTATTGTTGTTGGTGTTTGTTGGACTCTATTTTGGAGAAGCTATCTCTGCTAATTAACGGTATATATATGTGTGTGTTTTTAATTACTTTATTTTCTGTGTTATAAAATTTTTGCTTGAGTTGCATAAATTTTTGAACTTTAATAGTTGCTATGTACGAAATTTCTTCTACCTTTTATTGTGAAAATAATTAGTCCAATTCCCATTCTTTACAGAATAATTTTTGTTTTCTGTTTTTTTTTTTTTTTCCTAAATTTTATATGAACAAAAAATAAAGAATTTATCAAGAAAATTTTTGTGCTTGCGTGTATTGATACTACATTTTTTTAATTTTTTTTGAACCATAATATCCTATACCACCATCCAACAAACCAAAAGTCAATAAAATAAATAAGATAGGGCAAAAATAGGATTATATACTTTCCTTGCACCACAAGGAAGCTAAAATTCTAAAACACAAAAATATGACCTAATTATTGGGTACACATATTATACCTTCACAGTTTGTAGGTTGTTTATCTATTTTGTAAATATAATGATAAAAACGAGATTTAACTTTTGTATGAGACCAAGCTGGTCACACAAAAATTTTATAATTAAAACCTTTTACGATAATCTTAATTCTTTAATATTTTATAATTAAAACCATTATTTCTTCAAGAAAGATTTTAACAACTTTTTATCTCTTTCTCAACAAAATTAACAGTTTTAACATGTATTATTTGGTAAATATCACATTATGCTTGTCTGGTCATTATGAATTTTGGTTTATAAATACGTAGGTACTATATTTGTTTTATCTTCAGGAAGAATTATGTCTCAGAACAATATTGTGGATGTTCTGAACGATGGTACCAACAATGGGATCAATAAGAAGAAGATTATGGGGACAGTGATTTTGATGAAGAAGAATGTATTGGATTTCACTGACTTGAATGCTTCGGTTCTTGATCGACTTCATGAGATGATTGGCAAAAATATTTCTATTCAGTTGATTAGTGCTGTTAATGTGGATCTCGGTAATTAGTCCATCTCATCTCTTCTTCTCTATCTGATCATTCTAGTTTAAATTGTTCTAATTTAGTTCTAGTATGAGTTTTAATAGTCTTTTCTGCATGCATCTTGAAATTTATATATAAAATATAATTAAAAAAAAGTAAAGAAAATAAACTCCCATAGATTTAGTTACAGTGTGATAGAGATTAATTCATTGACACCGGTGTAAAACTAACTCAATCTTACATCGCTAATGGCTTTTTATAACATGTGTTTCTCTTGAATGCGTGCAATCTTTAAATTAAAAGACCTCTATATATAGGTCATGCCCACCAAATTTCATATTAATCGGAGATTTTTTACTACCTCATTTATGCCACCTAGACAAGATTTATAAAATTTTGAAATATGTAAAATTTGATCTACTAGATAAATAAATACACGAGGTGAGACAAATATAAATTTAGCATGTAATTTACATAATAAATTTTTATAATTCAACAATGAAATTCAAAAGAAATCATTCTTACAAAAAGTTATTGAAGTTAATTTTGATCCACCCTATATATATACATATATTATCATGTCAAGTTTGAGTTTCTATGATTTTCTCATATTGACACTATGGTATTATCCCTTTCTCTCCTTAAGTTTCAAGAAAATCAAGAACCTAAGTCGTCCATGCATGGTGCTTTGGTTTATGTTAATTAGGTTGAATATAGTTAATAAATATTTGAGATATTATTTCTTTCCAATTTTCCAAGTTTATTTCTTGCAACATTTTGTTCCTAAAAAATATTTGGTTTCATTTTCTTTGATTCATCAAAAAATTCAGTGATCCTTGTAATTACTACCTAGCACTAGTTTTAGAAAATCCTACAAAATTTTCAATCCCATTAGAGTTTAAGTTTGATATTTTTCAATTTATAATTTAAGCCATAATGAATTCCTCCAATTTATTTATGGCAAAAAATACCTTGACTATAATACAATTGGGGCCTTAATTGGGCGTATTCTTTGTCATTCTTATAAGAAAGAGAGTAGGACACCGTTAATTTCAGCTTCCATGTCTGGGGTCCAGATCTCACAGTTAAAACTCAGAAGTCTGAACCCCAAGCTTGGAAATAGTGATGTCCCGAACATAAGGAACATAAGGATTCAGAGGGATTGATGATGTTTAGCTCAAAATGTAAAAGGGAAACCCTTTTTCTTATAATGTTTTTCTTCCTTCAAATTTTCTAAAGAAGCAGCCATATTGTTTGCTAAAATTACTCTGAGACTTGGAAGCAAGTATTCTAAGTTTTAGTTGATTACTTGAGCTAACATCACCACACTTAGTACTTGTTAATGGCCAAGGTCTTGCCCTGAAAATGAAACACCAGAAAGTCAAAGTGGGGTTTCTTTAATTAGCTTCTACGACTTTCAGTCAGGTAACAAATAGAATATGTTTTCCTTTTTTCTTCTGTAAATTTTCTGAAGAAGTTGATTCTATAATTAGTCTATTGCTTTCTGAAATTACTCAGAATTCGAAGCAAATTCTAAACTCTTTGTTTATTACTTGAGCATGAATAATTCTCCAAATATATGCAGCAATTAATATTACTCATGAAGTTGTCTGTTATGCATCAAAGGAAAGCTCTAAGCTTCTAATCAGGGGGAGAATTGAAATTCGTGGAAATTCATTGAGTAAAGATACCCTGCATCTGCTTTATTATAAAACTGCTGAATTCGATTTATCTTTACATGTTTGTAGAAAATGGGTTGAAAGGGAAACTTGGGAAGTCGGCACATTTGGAAGACTGGATCACTACGGTTACACCATTAACAGCGGGAGAGACTGCATTCAAGGTTACTTTTGACTGGGATGAGGATATTGACAACCCGGGAGCATTCTTAATAAGAAATGACCATCATAGTGAATTCTATCTTGAAGACTCTTACACTTGAAGATGTTCCAGGCCAAGGGCAAATTCACTTTGTTTGCAACTCTTGGGTTTACCCTTCAAAGAAATATAAGACAGATCGTATTTTCTTCGCGAACAAGGCAAACGAACACATATACTGTATACATGTTCACGAAGGTATGCACTTGCAAGACTTGCAAACAGTGTAGGAGTTCACATATCTTATAATTATATATAATAGTATAGTGGTAATTAGTGACATGGTTCTTTTACTCTTTTTTTTTTTTTTTTTTCTTTGCATCTTTTCTCATTGTATAAATAATTAGGGACATAGTTCTTTTGGAAGCTTCTCCCAAGTTAATTGGCATTCTCATTTTGCTAGGCCTGGCTAGAGTTTCTGAATTGTATGCAAAGCTAATGAGTACATGACTTCATGTGATATATTGCAGACATATCTTCCTAGTGAAACACCTATACTACTCCTCAAGTATAGAGAAGAAGAGCTAGTGAACTTGAGAGGAGATGGAAAGGGAGAGCTCCAAGAATGGGATCCAGTGTATGAATATGCATTCTACAATGATTTGGGAAATCCGGACAAGGGTGAAAAGCATATTCGTCCTGTTCTTGGAGCGTCTAGCGAATACCCTTATCCGCGCAGGGGAAGAACTGGCCGATCATGGACAAAGACAGGTTAGGCATTTATAATCATGGCTTGATTAGGCATTTTAGTTAATTTGTTTGTTAAATAATACTTCATTGGCAGGGAGAAGCGAAAAACTGGAAAACATTTTTTTTTCCCCTTAGTATTCTAAGAGATATAAGTTTTTTCCTTTTCTTTTGGGGCATTTAGTGACTAATATATGTGTCCAAGTCCTTTGATGGCATTTTGGGTTATGCCTAATTTATAAGTTCATATGGGGGCTTCGAGAGCAACAGAGTCTATAATGAGCTTAAACAGTTTTGCTGAGATGTTAAATTTCCTAATTGTGAATTGTACTAATGTTGTTTGTGTACCCTATTATCTTAACAGATCACAACACTGAGAGTAGACTCAATCTTCTCATGAGCTTGAACATTTATGTTCCAAGAGATGAAAGATTTGGTCACTTAAAGTTGTCAGATTTTCTTGCATGTGCACTTAAAGCTATATTTCAATTTCTTAGACCTGAACTGGAAGCTTTATTCGATAACACCCCAAATGAGTTTGATAGCTTCCAAGATATGCTAAAGCTCTACGAAGGTGGGATTAAGCTGCCTACAGCCATACTTGACAATATCAGGGAACACATCCCTGCAGAGATGCTAAAAGAGATTTTTCGAACTGATGGTGAACAGCTCTTCAAATTCCCAATGCCTCAAGTGATTTAAGGTATATTTATTTAAGGGAGCAATCAGCAACTATGTGTGGCATTAAACTTAAAGACAAGTTCCATAAAAGTTGGTAACTTACTGTATTATTTTGCATTAAAGAGCTCTTTATATAAATTTGGTATACTATGTGCATTGAATATTTGTTATTATAATGATGTCATGCAGGCAATAGGACAGCATGGAGGACTGATGAAGAATTTGCAAGAGAGATGCTGGCTGGAATGCATCCTGTCATGATTAGCCATCTCCAAGTAAGCCTAAGTTTTCATTTTTTATCAAATCAACTGGATTGAACTCAAAAATAGAAGATGACATGTAAAATTCTAGATGTCGAAGCTACTTTCCATATGCTTGATTCTCTGCAGCCTAATGTTGATTATCATAGTTTTTCCTAATTATTCTAAAGGAGTTTCCACCAGAGAGCAAGCTAGATGAGCTCTATGGTAATCAAGCTAGTACAATGACTAAGGAACACATAAGCAGTAACCTAGCGGGCTCACTATAGAGGAGGTAGTTTTCCTAGGTTGATAAAATGTTGTCTTTCTCACAAAAAATTCAAATGAAGAATTCAGCACCAGTGCTACTGTCAAAGTCAGCTTAGTTATAAAAAAATCCCTTGATTGACATTGATTAAAATTGTATTTTGTTGTATAGGCAATTGCAGAAAACAGACTATTCATATTAGATTACCATGATGCACTGATGCCATACTTGAGGCGGATAAACTCTACTTCCACAAAGACTTATGCCAGCAGGACAGTTCTTTTTTTAAAAGACGATGGGACTTTGAGATCATTAGCCATTGAGTTAAGCTTACCACATCCTGATGGAGATGAATTTGGTGCCATTAGCAAAGTATACAAACCAGCAGAACAAGGTGTTGAAAGTTCCATTTGGCAACTGGCTAAAGCTTATGTGGCTGTAAATGATTCTGGATATCATCAACTCATTAGCCACTGGTACAACTCTATCAAATAAGTAAATGTTAGCACATCTTAAATGAACTTTTGATATCTTCTTTATTTGGTCACAGGTTGCATACTCATGCGGTCATTGAGCCATTTGTGATAGCAACAAATAGGCAGCTCAGCGTGCTTCACCCAATTTACAAGCTATTGCATCCTCACTTTCGTGATACCATGAATATAAATGCTATTGCTAGACAGACCCTAATAAATGCAGGTGGCTTTCTAGAGTTAACAGTTTTTCCAGCAAGGTATGCCATGGAGTTTTCATCTATAGTTTACAAGGACTGGGTTTTTCCTGAGCAAGCACTACCTGCAGATCTTATCAAGAGGTATAAATCTTATGAACTAGATTATGCATTATCAAAAGTTTTTGATTTGGAAGTTAATTAGTTTTGAAATGCTCGATTTTCCAAAGAAAAGGAAAAGCTTGATAAGAACAATTTAGCAAAAAGGTTAAAGGATTGGTTAGTCATAACACAACATGGTTACATGATATATGATGCAAGGTTGAGCAAAACTAAAGGTTAAATTTTTGGAAAAGGGTTAATTGAAAACAAACAAATAGAATAAAGAGTAATTTCGTTGTTAATGCCATTCTAACTTGTTGTGACATTCAGAGGACTAGCAGTTAAGGATCCAACTTCCCCACATGGTCTCCGCCTACTGATAGAAGACTATCCTTATGCTGTTGACGGACTTGAGATATGGTCTTCCATTAAAACATGGGTTCAAGACTATTGCTCCTTTTACTATGACAATGATGACATGGTCAGGAAAGACTCTGAGCTCCAATCCTGGTGGACGGAACTCAGAGAGGAAGGTCATGGTGACAAGAAAGACGAACCCTGGTGGCCTAAGATGCAGACTCGTAAGGAGTTGATTGAATCCTGCACTATCATCATATGGATTGCTTCAGCCCTCCATGCAGCAGTCAATTTTGGACAGTACTCTTATGGAGGCTACCTTCCAAATCAGTCCAACTATAAGCCGGCGATTCATGCCCGAAGAAGGAACCCCAGAATATGATGAGCTTGTGGTAAATCCTGATAAGGCTTTTCTGAAAACAATTACTGGCCAGCTGCAAACTATTCTTGGCATTTCTCTTATAGAAGTTTTGTCCAGGCATTCTTCTGATTGAGGTCTATCTTGGGCAGAGAGACACTCCTAATTGGACATCTGACACAAAGCCACTGGAGGCCTTTGAGAGGTTTGGAAAGAAACTAGCAGAAATTGAGGAAAGAATTATAAGAATGAACAATGATGAGGTACTAAAAAATCGAGTTGGGACAATGAAGATGCCATACACTCTGCTCTATCCTACAAGTGAAGGTGGACTAACTGGCAAGGGTATCCCCAATAGTGTCTCAATTTGAACTGCGTCATCATTGTCTGTATTCTCCTCCCATTGATCCTCTTAATCAATTAAAGACATGGTAGAGTAGGACTTCTTTGGATGTTCTGTCACCTATGTGCATAGCCAACAGGACATGTTATTTATAAATGTAGTTACGTTATTTTTGCATTTTATTTTAATGTGTTGTTTATGAATTGTTTAATGTTGGTTTGATTTTTATTAGATAATTTTATTCGTAAAATCTATGTTGGCTTTGACAATTATGACAATATAGTTGTTTTATAACTGACTGGATACAGTAAGTATGTAATTTATCTACTTAAGAGGAAGAAATTTGAATTTTGACTCATCTATATAAGTATAAAATGATTACAAATGTACTGACAAAAGAAGGAGGAGGAGATTGGATGCATGTATATTTGTTTCTTCCATGCATTTCACAACTACTCCTTTTTTCAGAATCAATTTGTCTGAAGTTTTGAAATTAAAGCATAAATTCAAATAACTTTTCAATGATTGTGACTCAGTAAACGCATCCACTTAATTTGTTTAAATGTAGGTAGGTTAAATTTGCACATCAAAGTTAAGCAAGTTCGACAAATTCAAAATCAATTCCAAATGAGATGGATCCTATCAAGTCCTAGTATTTGTATTAACATGGCCATGTAAGTGAGTTCAGCTAATTACCTTAATATTGCTACCAACAAATTGTTATTATGTAAATCCATCATGAGTGACATCAACCAGAGCCCCAATGACTGGCTCAGCAGTTTGTCAGGTTGCATGGACAGCCTCAACATCAGAATGGCTCGGCAGTTTGTCAATTAACATTGTCAAAAAAGAACTAACGATGTTTACATGCATGTATGTAGCCACAGTTGCAGAACTGAGTCAAGAATCAATTTTCAAATGAACCATATGCAGCAGGCAATTTCTAAGATGAGAAGTTCATGAATGTGAATCATGTGCCCGGGTGGTTGCTTCACTTACCAATTTATGTGTGACGATTGACGAATACTTTGGAGTTTTCACTATGAACCAGATGATATTATTGCTGTTAACCATATATTGTTACTTGAGAACCAGTTAACTTTGAAGTCCTCTGGACGTTAATGGGTTGCACTGGTACCCAGTTTTATATGTCATTTGTTCCGCCTGCTCACCATATTTCAGAGCCTACTGGAAATGACTGAAATCTTATGCCACAAAAAAAGTTGTGCTTAATTTCCAATGGGCATAAGCAAAACTTTGTCTGAGCTACCTAACCCTTTTATTTATTTGGTTAATTATTTACAGTGGAAGAAAAAACTTTAAGTTTTGAAATGAACTCGTGTCTGCACCATATCCATGAAAAAGAGAAAAGTGAAGTTCTGAGAATCTTCAATTAATAGCAGGCACAAATGCATGAAAGAATACAAGAGATAAAGCTTAAATCTGAGAAATTTTGAGGATGGTTACCACAATTAAGGAGTTACCCTGAGCTAAGAATTTCGCATGTAACAGAGAAAAAAACTAATGTATTATAATGCAAGTACTATCTCAGTATAGGAATGCACCAATGTACAACAAAGAGGTATAGGTATATTTAGGGTCATATTGATCTTTATCTTGTACCAAGTTGTTGATCAAGTTTACCAATGGAAGAGTTCCCTTTGGCATTATCTCAATCCTAGATCTACAATTAGAAGCATGAGAGAACAGCGAAAGACCAAAAACTATAAGCAAAACAGTATTGACGACAAGAATCCTTGCCAATAATGAGGTCTAACCATTTCCATCACTCTCCAAGATCTAGCTTTTAAGAGTAATATACCATATTCTAGTTTTGATAATAACGATAAAAAAAGAAGAAGTTAATTCCCATTCTACTAACATTCAAAAGAACAAATGAAATTGTTGTTTGTGGTAAAACAGGTCACTATGTGACTATGTACAAGTATCACAAAATCACAAGCATCACAACCTGAGGGATGTGTGGTACTCAGCAAGTTGCATTATGCAGGTTAGTTAAGTATGGTTTAAAGCAAGCACCTAAACAATGGCATAATAAATTTGATAATATCATGATTCAAATGGTTACGTGATAAATAAAGTTGACAAGTGCATATATATATAAAATTAATCAACAATGATGGTGGTGTGTTTATTTGTCTATATGTGGATAATTTGCTCATATTTGGAACATGTATTGATATAGTAGTTAAAACTAAGGAGTTTCTTGCATCTAAATTTGATATAAAAGTATGGATGAAGCTAACATAATATTGGGAATCAAAGTATATAAGAAATGGAGATCCGTACATGTTGTCTCAATCTCATTATGTTGAAAGCATGCTTAAATTTTTTGAATACTTTGATAGCATGCATGTGCTTACTCCATATGATTCTAGTTTGTATCTAATGAAAATAATGATAATAGTGTCTCACATAATGAGTATGTACAAATTATCAGAACCTTGATGTTCTTAGTAAACTGCACATGACTTAACATTGCATATGTTGTTGGTGGACTCAGTAAATACACTCATAACCCTAGTTCAGAATATTGGATTGCTATAGTAGAGTGTTAAAATATTTGCGTGGAACTATGAATTATGATATCATATGTTGTGGTATTGTATTAGAAAGATATAGTGATGCAAATTGGATATTTGACCAATAAATTAAAAAAATTACTAGTTACTATGTGTTCACAATAGTAGGAGGAGCTATTTCTTGAAAATCTGTTAAACAGACTTACATAGCAAAATCCATCATGGAGTTCGTGTTTATTGTCTTAGAAATGCAGGTTTCGAAACAGACTAGTTACTTTTTGGTGGACATACCTATGTAGCAAAGAACAATTTCATCTGTATTTTTACATTGTGATTGTCAGGTTACCATATATCCAGCAAAGAATAAAATTTACAAATGAGAAAGTTGCAATTAGATTGAGGCATGGAATTGTGAGACAGTTGGTTGATGACAGTGAATTTCATACGGTCAGAGAAGAATCTGGCTAATGTGATCAATACCCGATCTTAATGTTTACAAATATCTTTAAAAAAATTTAATGTGTTCAAATAAGGTTTTACAGATTTAATATATTTAAAGGTTTAATATAATCAAACAAAGTTTGTGGTACTTTCAATTTCATATTTTATCTGATTATCATCAAAAGATATCCTTCCAACACCGCAGTCTACGGTACCAAAAAAAAAAAAAAAACTTAGAACTCTCTTCTTTGAGTTCTTTTTAGACATAACCAAAATCATAACTTACGGTCCCTCGCATGTAACACGAGGATATTATCAGTAGCAGTTTTTAATGCTTTATCATCTGACTCACCTTGAACCAATGAAATCCTCCCAATTGTTGGCACAGCACACAGTGAGTGACCTTGACAAGGACAAGGAGTACCCAATATTTTATACTTCTCTCAACAGTTCTTCACCCTCTGCGGCAAGCCCCAAGCCTTCATTTGGAGACCGAAAATGAGATACTAGAAAGAAACTATAGAGCTAGAAAGCTTGATCAAGCAAGTGCAACTAGAAATGGGTAGCTCATCCGACGATTTCTCAGTGCTGGTGTTGGCATCAGATCTAGGTATAGATGCCAGGCCCTTCTTGACGAATCAAGATGCCGAGGGTGAAGAGCAAGAGAGTTGGCACGACTGTTCTCAGTACCTTTGTCCAGACGAAGACTTTTCCGACCTCGAGCAATTGCAGTTCTTTCGTCTTCAAGGCTCTGACAAGGACGGAAGCCGTATTTTCCGTATTGTCGGGAAGTATTATCCTGGTACCTACTTAATCCTAATTATCTCTTCATTTATTTCTTTTTCTTATTTTGATTCGGTTATTATCTTTCTTGATTTCGTTCAACTTTTAATCGATAATTTGGTTTTTGTTTGAACGATTTAAACATCTGGGTCTATTAGATTATGATTGAAATAGTGGTCTGTGACTCTGTGAAGTAAGTAGGTTTAACCGGTTTTGATTATTATAGTGGTTTGTGAAGTGGGTTTATAAGATTTTGTTTGGATTAGTAGGCTGTGAAGTGGGTTTATTTGATTATGATTGGAATGGTAGTCTGTGAAGTTGATATGGCTTTCAGATGTAAAATCCAAATGCTTGGTCCTCTTTAGTTGAATGGGAGAATGACCTGATAAGTATCATTATGCTTTTTTTGATATTTAGTAATGCTTTGATTAGTGTGCTAAATGTAATAGAGAAATCCATGCAAATTTTTGATATTATAGTTTTGTTTTAGCATAATACTTCTCCTTCTCAGACTATATAGCTAGAGTATCATGACATTGTAGTCTGAGAAATGAGAGTAGCTTCTTTCTTTAGCTTCAGGAAATCAATGGTATTTAAAAATCATCACTTTTATTATTTATCCAAATCTATTCCATTTTTTTTTCCTGGATAGGAGATCTCCCTAAAGTGGGATTTTTTTTGTCTCCAAATTCACAAACAAAACAAGTGATTGGTTCTATATCTAACCTATTCTGCTTTCCACAAATTTCTGAACTCACATACATTGATTTTCCATACTCTGTTCTTAATGCCCCAAAATCTTTCTTTTGTTATAATGGCTCCCTGGTGCACTTTATTATATTCATGACTGAGGACTTTTTGAATATTTTTCTTTCATCCTGTGTGTGAGTTGAATGACTTCTGCATCTTTAGAAGTCGTTCTTATAATTATTCAATATTTTCTCAATTATCTCGCCATCCTCATTATATGCCCAGATTATATTTATGCTATGGGACATCTCTTGGCATGGTTGGATGGAGTTGTATTAATTTGTCCTACTAGTGAGATCAAGTTTCAATTTTTATCCGAATTAGATGCTAGTATTCTCACTTAAGTTGTATCAGCTACATATGCTCTATTCCTTTTCATGGACAATAATTTTGTGAGTTTTTTGTGTTGATCACTTCACTGTTCCTCATTCCTAGCCCTGGTATTTGTAATGCTAGATATTTCGGTATGAGATTTTCTAGAATCTAGATTGGTTATTTTAATGTTTTTCAATAGTCCCCTTACCTGTTTCTGTCAACAAGAATATTTTGTTTGTAAACTGTCCTACAAGGCTTCACTGTCTGTAGTAACTTCTGTATATACTTTCATACATCAGTTGCTTAAAAAAAGTAATTTTATTGCTCCTTGTGCTTTAAGTCACTTATTCTTAGAGTTTGTCACCCTGAAAAAGAAAAACCTAAACACAAAAAAGAAAAACTAAAA
The DNA here is from genome assembly GCA_029379385.1 of Quillaja saponaria. Classification (NCBI taxonomy): domain Eukaryota; kingdom Viridiplantae; phylum Streptophyta; class Magnoliopsida; order Fabales; family Quillajaceae; genus Quillaja; species Quillaja saponaria. The sequence goes on from CM055608.1 coordinate 25,102,288, forward strand.
AGAAGAAAGAAATAATTCTTTTGATCTTGGACCATTCTCCACATTTTTGCCTTGTGAGAAAAACTATTCTGAATGTTTACAATTTTGATTTTGACACCTGTGAGAAACTACTTGTATGGTATACAGCTCCAGTTGTGAGTGTGGAGAGGCTGAAGAAGTATATTTTCCACAAAATATGCAGTGAGTTGCCAGAAGGACCATTCTGCATCGTTTACATGCATTCTACTGTGCAAAGGGATGATAACTCCCCTGGCATAACTATCTTAAGGTGGATTTATGAAGAACTTCCTGCCGACTTCAAGGACCGGCTTCAGACTCTGTATTTCATTCATCCTGGGTTGCGCTCGAGGCTAGTCTTTGCCACTCTTGGTCGATTGTTTTTAAGTGGAGGGTAAGTGATCTGCTGATATCCTTGTAAACATGAAGTTTGGAGAACCCAGATTTGCAACAGGATCACTTCGGTCAGTTGACAATTATCAATTAATAAAATTGTCAGAAGCTCTTAGCTAATTTTACAATGAAGCCCCAGTTGGTCTACTTCTCCAAATAAAACTAATCTAATTATGAAAAATAATTGATGGTGATTTTGTACTGTATGGCCTTATTAAGTGTTCTCTTTTGTTTCAGCTTTTCAGGTGTTTCTTTTCTCCCCATATTTTTTGAGATTATGAAGATTTCATTTTCACCCAGTTTCTACCTTTTGTTTATAGATTATATTGGAAAATCAAGTATGTAAGTCGGCTTCAATACCTTTGGGATGATATAAAGAAAGAAGAGATCGAGATACCAGAATTTGTGAAAAACCATGATGATATTTTGGAGCATAGACCACTGACTGATTATGGCATTGAACCAGACCCTCTCCATTTGACTATGGCGACTTCAGCACCGTATGCATACGGGAGGTATGAGCAGAAATGGGCTGCAAGGGAGTTTATGGATTAGTATGGCTATCAATTAGGAAGCTTTATTATTTCTTGGAGTCAAAACCTTGTACAGAATGGTTCTGAAGTCTGAACTTCTGATGTTGTCTTGCTTGTACCTTGCAAGCTAATAAAACTTGGAAAAAACCGAATGACATGTTAAAAGAAACTTATGAACAAGTTTTTATATTCAAATGTCTCTGTTCTTGTTTTTCATTTGTTTAGATTCTGTTTTAGCTCCCACAGAGTTCACCTAACTCCCCAATACCATCGTTGTTTTGTTTTCTTGTATTTCATTAATTCATTTAGCAGAAAAAAGGTCACAATTTTTTATTTTGTTTTTGCTTGGTGATTTGTGGTAATTGTCACATTTTACAAGATTGGAATGACGAAGCTCGATCATTTATTAATTGGTTTGGTTTCTGAAACAAATGGTACCTTCCCCAGTCCGCAGGAGATATAAATTTATCCAAGTCTAGGATCAGGAAGTCCTGTAAATCAGTTCTATACAAATTAAAAGTAATAATTCCATTCTTATTGAAAATTTCTTAATATAAAGTCATAATTAACCTTTCTTAAGCATATAATCATATAATTATCCTCTGCAATATTATAAGTTCTAATTAGCACCAAAGAGAAGGGGAAGAGACACGGGTTGTAGTTCCTCAAAGAACAAAGATTAAAATCATTTTCTATTTATGATTTTCTTTCAGTTTTATCTCTGATTTAGACATTGTTTTTTCCTCGACATTGTCTCTGATTTACACATAATTAATTTTATTTTCATTTTCAGACAAATTAAAAAAATAATCAAAAAATAAATTTGGAAAAAGCTCAGCATCCCAAACAGCAATTTCGAGGAATACCTAAACTCAAAACCAGAAAATTAAACAACATAATCCAGTATGAAACAATATATGAGTTTCATCCATGAGGCTGTAGTCTGCAGAAAGCAGAAGCATCATGTTCATGGTTACTGTAAAATCTTGAGTTTATTTCTTTCTTTCTATGCAAGATTTGTAATTTTAGAATACTTAGTAAGAATATCAGTACATTAATTATCATGTTTCTCACACTAAAATGACTTGAATATTGAGATCTTTTCCTAATCATTGAAAGAGAAAAGTCAGATATAGCTGAATTGATGATGTAATCCTGAAGCTACCATAGCCTTTTTTATTTCGATGATATGACTTAATCCTTCTTAGTTAGTATGGGAAAAAAAAAAAAAAAAAAACAAGTAATCATTTTTCTAAATTCTAATTGAAAACTGTGAAAAAGTATTAAGATAAGGCTATTTAGCAAATTAGTATTTTTTTTCTTCTTCTTTGGATAAGTACTAGGAACAACAAATATGGATACACGATGAGAACATGATACCAGCACAGTTGTTGTATAAAGGGCGAAAAATATTTTTCATTTATTTTTAAAATGATATATTTTCTCAAAAATAAAATAATATGATGTCTTGTATAATTTAAACAAATTATTTTATTACTAACTAAAAATGTCTATGTTTTGTCTACGGTCTAAGACTAGTCAACTACTAGGAAAAATAAAAGAAAAAAAAAAAATTTAACATAGAGATTTGTTCAAAATTATTATTAAATAAGAGATCTTCTTATTCTCTTAATTTTTTAAAACTGATTTTTTAAATTTGAATCTCAAAATTATTTTAATAAAGACTTTACATCACAATAACTTGTTATATAAAGATTTTTTCCTTAATTTTCATAGATGAACTAGAAGCTTTCGCCAATAACTTTCACATTAATAAGATATTTGTAGCTATCTCATCAATATCATTTAAAAAAAAAAATAAAAAAAAATATATATATTATAGAATTTGAGCTATTAGATAAATTAATAAAGAGATAAAATTAATTTAAAATTTGTTTGTTATTCACCTAATAAGTTTTTATAATTTAACAACAAGAGGAATATATTTTATTAAAAATATATATTCAAATAAAAAAACAACTTTACCTAGTCTTCCCTTTTTTTTTTTTTTTTTTGTGATCAGACTACCTAGTCTTCCCTGATTTGAAGTTAGAAGTCTGGAAAAACCGATAAACCCATATTTTGGAAGGAAGATGCTCAGAGCTTTTGGTCTCAAACGCTCCCTCCAACGCCACCTCTGTCACCATCATCCCCATAAAACCTTACTACCCAGTATTACTTCCACCACAATTACCACTACCCAAAACCCCCTTCGTCCATTTTCGACACTTTCATCCCCATCTTCTTCCTCCTCCTCCGATTCTGAGCTCCGCAAGTACCTTGGCTACGGTGCTCTTCTCCTCTTCTGTGGTGCTGCCACTTACTACTCCTTCCCATTTCCAGAGAACGCTAAGCACAAGAAAGCCCAGATTTTTCGTTATGCTCCTTTGCCTGAAGACCTTCACACTGTCTCCAATTGGAGTGGGACACATGAGGTCCAGACTCGGAATTTTTACCAACCCGAGAATCTTGAGCAGTTGGAGAAGGTGGTGAAGGAGGCCAATGAGAAGAAGACCCGGATTCGTCCTGTTGGGTCGGGTTTGTCACCCAATGGGATTGGTTTGGCAAGGTCTGGAATGGTGAATTTGGCATTGATGGATAATGTTTTGGAAGTGGATAAGGAGAAGAAGACTGTAAGGGTTCAGGCGGGGATTCGAGTACAGCAGCTAGTAGATGGGATTAAGGAGCATGGGCTTACGCTGCAGAATTTTGCGTCTATAAGGGAGCAGCAGATTGGCGGGATTGTTCAGGTTCTTTCTTTCCTCTTTTTCAAATTCTTTCAGGTGGTTTTCGTTTTTTGCTAAATTATGTAGATTTATCTTCTAAAATTAGTGGTGCATGTCCATTCATGCTGGGATTTATTTTTTTTGATGCTTGAAATAATGAGCTGATTGCTTACAAGTGAAGATATTCAAATTATTATAAGCTCAAGTACACAGACAGAAATCTATTATGTTCGGAAGGGCACTAGCTTGCTACCTATTAATCCATATTTCTCTATGCTTTATTTTGAATCATGTTGAATATCAAGCAAAAAAACCACCTGCGTCTGTACACCAAAGAGAGTCAAAAAACAATCTTGTCCCAAAGCAGATGCATAGGCCTCCTGCAAATATCATAGCATTGCACTCCTGCAGATATCACAAATATTTGGCATCCTTGTTTCTTCCAGAATCTGTGAACCGGATTACTGGTAAATCATGAAGAGTTTTCAGACAACCCAGTGAAACTCCCAAAATTTCAAAAAGCCTACTCCAATGGGTCCAAACCACTGATTAATGAATGATAAGATGCTCAATAGATGATTAAATTCACTATTCCTAAAACACCGCAAAATTCTGGTTCAAAGCCTTAGTCGGCATCCTCACGTGCATCTAGTTATTCGTGACTTTAGTAAGAACTATAGTCCAAGTGAAAGCCCTGATCTTAGATGGAATCATAGCTTTCCAAATGAAGTTGTTGAGATTTACATGAAAAAAAATCCTGAAGAGTCAGAAGACCAATTCCGTTCATCAAGAATATCTTAATACTGGAATTGTTCCATAATATCCTGCAAAACAGCAAGCTCAGAGGCAGTTTTGTCTCATCAGAGAAATTCAACAATGTGTCTTGCTCGAACCAAATGCCCACGTGGGTTCAAATATTCAGTTGACCATGGTTTATTTCTATCATTTATGGACTAGTAATCATTCTTCAAATGAAATTCATATCAACATTGACATATTGAATCTTTCCTAGAAACAAGAATGCTGTCAAGGTTCAGATGCGCTTAAAAGTGATGTCCTCTAAATTATGAAGACATTTTCAGGTCAAGCATTCCTATTTAATAAAACTGGTTAGGCAAGATCAATTCCAAATGGACTGTGATAGTATTTTAGCTGCATGAATTTTCTGCTTTATTAGACATTCCATGGGAGCTGTGTGCCTCATGGACACCTGTATTGTACAAATATTGAGTCAGACAGTGCATAAGTTAACATTTTGAATCTCATATTAGTAATGATGTATGTCATGTCTACTTCATCCAAGAAGTCAGAAAACAATTCTTATTCACATTGCTGTTGATTTTTAAGCTTTCAGATATTGCGAACCTTTTAAGTCATGGATCTTTTAAAGGCACATATTCAAAGGAAAAAAAAAAAATCAATTTGATTACCTTTAAAGAGAAAGCAGGGGTTGTAGAACACAATATGCAGTTGAGCTTAGATGCTAAGGGAGTTGATTTAGTATTAGGAAACTCCCTTTTTGCAGTTTTTTCTTTTAGTTTATGTAATTTATATTCTGTTACTATGCATTACAATTTAAATTTTATGCATAAGAGCATGATTGGAGCTTTCTCTCTGTGATGCTACACTTTAGGTTGGTGCACATGGTACTGGTGCCAGACTGCCTCCTATTGACGAGCAGGTCATCTGCATGAAACTGGTTACACCTGCTAAGGGAACAATAGAGATATCAAAAGATAACGACCCGGAGCTGTTTTATCTTGCTCGTTGTGGTCTTGGGGGATTGGGAGTAGTTGCTGAAGTTACCATCCAATGTGTTGAGAGACAAGAGCTTGTGGAGCATACATCTATGTCAAACATAAGAGAGATAAAGAAAAACCACAAGTAACTTTTGGATCCCTTTATTAAGTAAATCAATCACTGATCTTTTACTTTGAAAAGCAATGGCATATCAAGGTTACTTTTATCATGGAGCTATAAAAAATACCCTGTCAATTTTAGTCTAATTAATAAGTTCATAATGCAGATAATAATGATTTCAAGCTCAGTTTCCCTGATTTACTTGTTTGTGGATAACTGTAAACTTTTTGACAAGTCCTCTAGAATTTCTTCAATTCTGTTCATTTAAAGCACTTGCTTTTGGGAAAATGGTTTCTTAGATTTGTAAGTCAAAATTCTTTAACCCACCTACAAATTATTTTCAAGTCATAAGGGAACACAGATTCTGAGAGAACTTCTCCACTATGTGAACACTTTTCAAAATTTAAAACTCATTCAAGGTTACAGCTCGACCCAAAATACATACAGCCCTTTTGTCATGCTTTCTTTTAATTAAACTATTTTTTATCTAGTGATGAACGTTGGAAGGATTTGTCTCTCAACAGTTTAACCATCTGTATTTATTTTGTGATTTTGCAGGAAACTGCTATCTGAGAATAAGCATGTGAAGTACCTGTACATTCCATACACTGACTCTGTTGTGGTTGTGAGGTGCAATCCTGTTTCAAAGTGGAAAGGTCCCCCCAAGTTCAAACCCAAATACAGTAAGGAAGAGGCTATACAGCATGTTCGTGAGCTCTACAGGGAATCTGTCAAGAAGTACAGGTACAAGTTAGCATCTTTTTCTTTGTTGGAGTTGGGTCCTGTAAGGGGAAAGTGTTAATACAAGGTCTTTTGTGCCACAGTTCATCTTTCTAGCATTTTTACATATAAGACGTTCTATAGTTTTTGTCAGGGGAATAAACAAATTCATTTAGGAATGCTTCTTCCTTTTCTCTTGTAACTTCTGCTTCTAAGTTTTAGTGGCCTTCATGAACCTGGCTGCTCAAAATGTTTTCTATATGTTGATGGACCACTTTTGCCAACTATATTATGTAAATTTAACCCATCTTAGATGGACCACTTTTTATGTTTGAGAGTATATGATTCTGCCATTACAAGAAGACATTCACATGGTATTTCATAGGTTAGAAAAGATCTGAAGAAACATATGTTAATGGACTAGTTTTGGTTTTGGGCTGCTTCTTCAACCATTTGTTTACCATTTGGCCGGTCAGGCTGTAGAAATTTCACCTGTACCCATGCATTTCCTTTATAATGCTCATTTTAATTTGGAGGAGCTATAACCAAATAAGCCCATTATTCCTACTTTTATTACTATAAGAACATTCTTCTTAGTTTTCAGCTTGGTTTAGCCAATGACTGTTTTATTTTCATTTAATGTATGTTGCATGGATTTGCTAGCCTTGTTATTTTGTTGATTCTTCTGTTTCAGTCAATTAGGAACCTCTATTAATTGCTTGCAGAGCTGAAGAATTTACTGGAGAAATGCCAGAAAACAATGAGTCAGACGTAAATGAGCTTTCTTTTACAGAGTTAAGAGATAAATTACTTGCTCTGGATCCTCTCAATAAAAACCACATCATAAAGATCAATCAAGCTGAGGCTGAGTTCTGGCAGAAATCAGAGGGATATAGGGTGGGATGGAGTGATGAGATATTGGGATTTGATTGTGGAGGCCAACAGTGGGTATCAGAGACATGTTTCCCGGCTGGAACGCTGAATAAGCCAAGCATGAAAGATCTTGAATACATAGAAGAGCTGAAGCAACTCATAGAAAAAGAAGAGATACCTGCACCTGCTCCAATAGAGCAGCGCTGGACGACTAGCACTAAGAGCCCCATGAGTCCTGCTTCAAGCTCATCTGCAGAAGATATATTCTCTTGGGTAATTAATTTCTCAGTAGCTTCATGTTCCTCTCTTCTGTTTCCTCCCCCTCCTCTAAATTTGTTATCAGATTCATTATAAATAATTTTGGAACAGTTGGGTGGTGATGCCAATGGAAATTTTTTTTTTTTTTTTTTTGGGGGTGGGGGGGGGGGGGGGGGGGGGGGGGGGGGGGGGGTATGGGGGTGGCCATGGGGGAAGAGGTGAACCTTAAATTTAATGTATCTGATACTAAACTTATTCTGAAGTAATAACCTTGTTGCAAAATGTTATTGGGGTTGAGTGTATAACTACCTTTTCTTGTTTCTTACCGCCTCTGACATCTTAATGGTCATAGAACTTGATGACACACTTGAAGCAGTTACAAAAAATTTATTGGCAATTTTTTTTTCCTGCAAGTAAGTAAAGTCAAAACCCGTGGCTGCAATCTTAGTCAATTATTAATAGCTAATTGGCTCTCAGTATGTAGGAATTTCGTAAACTATATCCTAGATGTGTTTTACTGGATTTTTTCTTGTTAATAAATTCTGTTTTTCTTCTATTTTTTGGGGTAGTTCCTTGTTTAGTAAACAGATGATCGTGTTGTCTGCTGAATAATTGTGTAATGTTGGCTATAACCAATTGTTTATCTTGACCTTAGGCATATGCAGTTAGTGTTTATAATGCTTTTGCCATCAACTGTACTTTTGATTGTGTTTCAGGTTGGTATAATCATGTACCTTCCTACCATATATGCCCGCCAGAGGAAGGAGATAACAGAAGAATTCTTCCACTATAGGCGCCTGACCCAGGCAAAGTTGTGGGACCGGTACGCTGCATATGAACATTGGGCTAAGATAGAGGTATCAATCTAAAGATTCTAAATCTTGGAAAATGATCCTTAAAAGTGTTTTCCAACTTAAATCACTTGATGTTTGACTTAATCTCCAGTCAAGTTTATTTACAAAATAGAGAAGGCCTCTAGAATCACAGCTAGTATGTAACTAGCACACATATAAACTGTAATTGTGTTTTTGATTTGGAGTCTTATCAAGTCTGATAGAGATACCATTCCTACTGTTAACTGTTAAGTATCTCACTTGATATTGCTGGTGACTGTAACTGCAAATTTACAGGATTGAAGTTGTTAAACTATTCTCTCAAATAAATCTGTTCTAATTTTGCATAATTATGCAGGTTCCAAAGGACAAGGAGGAGCTTGCAGCTCTCCAAGCAAGGCTAAGGAAGCGTTTCCCAGTGGATGCATACAATAAAGCACGAAGGGAATTGGACCCCAACAGAATCCTTTCAAATAACATGTTGGAAAAACTGTTTCCTCAACCAGATACCATTTGAGAACATTCTTGGCTGGGTTGTTTTTCGTTCTTTCTTTCTGTTTCCTTGTTAATTGGGATACAGCTAGTCCCACCGTTCTTTTAAATCCATCGAGGAATGTTTAGGTCTAACATCTTGATCATATGTGAAATATTTTATAACCCTGTTCTCAAAAAATGAAGGGGTGAGCGTATACACAAAAATGCAGACATTAGTTTCTCATTTTATCCTTGTTTGGATTGATTTTACATAATGAATCTAATTGCTGACCCAAATATTTGGGATCAAGAATTCTGATTGTTGTTGCTTATTGCTTTGAACTCAGGAAGTTTCAACTTCCAGATATGTAATAAGAGGCAGTCTTAGAAATAGTCTGTTTGATCTTAGAATTTACTTTTGGTTTACTTCATAAGATTTGCCCTCGTAATGCAAAAATGAGATTCGGATAATAGGATGCTTGAGAAAAAGCATGAGGGTATGTACGTTCTACAGTTGGGGACAACATGCTTCATCAGATGTGCTAAAAGAACAAATGGGGGAAGAGGTGATACTTGTTCATAATCTTGGGTTACCAAAAATGAAGTGTATTTAGTCTATACGGGAAACTTTTAGTGAGAAAACCAATTGAACAAATTTCATAGGTTTTAAGAAGGGAATAGACATTGGAGAATAGAGGAATTTATGTTTACATTAACAAGAAGCAAATAACAGTGAGTATTGATATTACAAATACTTAACTACATATAACTGCTCATAGCTTCATACATAACTGCCTTAATCCCCTTGAAACCAAAGATAAGCTATCAAAACCAAACCCATAGAGCAAAACTAGGATCCATAATTTCTAGTAAGCTAATATAGCAGCCATGTTGCTATCCTTGTTCAGAAGCATGCTTCACAGAGCCAACAGCAGCACAAAGCAAAGAGGCTGCACCAACAAGAATTGCAACAGAAAGAACGATTAGTATTACTGCAGAGATGATAGTTGGTGGGGCTAGACGATGTTGAAAGAATGCTTTAACTAATATCTAGTGTGATTGTAATGTTAGGTTGCTGAGAATTGCGTGATACCTCATTATCTATTCTTTTCTGCTTATTACTTCGATAAATATTGCGGATTTACGGTATTTTCCCAGTGCTTATTACTTCATGTTTACTTCCTTATCCCATTCCCCACACTTCCTTCTTGCATATTAATTATATTACTTCATAAGTACAATACGCTTACCATCCCTCAAGGAATCCCCTATCTCCTTTCTTTTTCGTACTGGAGAAAATCTTCTTCGTAGGTTGGTTTTCAGTTGGGTATCCTGAAAGTGATGAACAAGAAAGTGACTTCTTGGAAAATTTTCAGATAAAATAGAATTCATTTCTATCTGTGTGTGTGTGTGAGAGAGAGGGAGAGAGAGAGAGAGAGAGAGAGAGAGAGGGCGCTTCTATACGGTGGGGAACCTGTTGGAGGTTGGTTTTCTTGGGTCTGAGACTTCTGCATATTGGAATTGGACAGAAAGAGCTAGTAAGCGTAGTGCCTTTGAGTTGCTTGAGTATCTCTCTATGATGTAGTGTATTGATATTAATGTTTGTCCTTGTATATATACACATAAAAGAAGAAAAGGAAAGGTGGCCCGCAGCTGCCATTTGGAGAAAACAAGTTTGAGTTAAAATCCTCATCCTGAAAGCTTTTCTAAACCGTTTTACATTTAGAGAAGAGAATTGGATTCTATTAGTGGGGGAAAGATAAGGCTTTTTGAATTGAAAGCCAGCAAAGATTTCCCACCGTATTAGATTAGAAAATAATGCAAAAAAAGCAACACTTGTACTTATTCTTTTTTATTTGGAGCCTTCACTTGGTGAAGCTGAGAATTATAAGGTAGTGAAAAAGGAATAATTGGTGAATTTTGCAAAAGAATATATTCTGGCTCCTTATAATACCAACAATAAAGTCTTTGATATGGTTGATTATCTTTGTGATTAAAATAGTATTAGTGGGTCGTGTTTGGATTTAATTTCTTTAATGATCTGGTTTCTTAACGAGTATTTTACATGTATTTGAAAGAGTAATATTCTACACTTAAAAAGAAGTTTACATTTAATGTAGTGGCTTCTTTTTATTAGTGTGATTTGTAACTAATGGTAAATGTTTTATATGCAATCACTTTTGTTTTGCATCATATTAAAGTGCTTTGAGGCACAATATTTTAATTTTTTAAGTTGAGAAAAAAACCTAAATCAATTTGGGCCACACCATCTAAATAAAGCTGCTGGGTTCTGCGTTGGATATCAATCTTTAGCATAGTTTGAGAGCTAGGCTTACTCATTCAAAGACTTACATTTGAGGGCTGAGTACACAGAATCTCTTTCTTAGTCTGTAAGAGACTTGTGCTAGTTTGATTTGGATAATTGATTGTCAATAGTGATTATTAGAAAATTAATTTTGATAGAATCTGTTTTCGTTAGTTATCTGAAAAGTGATATTAGTCTGACAAATAATTTTAATAGGTGAGTAACATGTGCTAGAAATGCTTTTTGTGAATATATGTTTCGTTACAAAAGTACTTATTATAATTTATGTTTCTCATTCATTAATCTTTCTAATAAATAAGTTAAAAATAAAAGTTTTTATTACAATGTTTGAATTATCATATTAATGTAATTTACTAAGTTCATCTCTAATTCTACCACGTATAAGTATCATTTCACTAATATTAATATAAGGTTGTGCAACTTCTTGTTTCTTTACGACCACTGCATTCACCTCCTCTTCATATATAGGAGGCAAAAGATTCGGTAATTATCCTATGGTGTGATTCATAGTCTGGACCAATATGCCTCATTATAAAATTATGCACACAGCACATAAATTGTCACAAATTGTCTCGGGTAATATCATTTCTTGTAACGATAGTTATACAAATTCTTACAATATCTCTTTGGTTGTATGTTGGATAAGAATTTTTTTTTTAAGATTCTAAATATTTTCTTTCACACCCCAAAAGTACTCTCAATTGTGCATCTACAGAAAATATGAATATGATATATGTAATTTTTTATTTTATTAGGGGAGAGAGAGACCAGACTCGAATCCTGAACTAAACTTTGGAAAGGAAGAGAAGGTGCTGTTGGATCACAAGGGTCCTGGCAAAATATATTTCATGTTTATATGGATGGCTAATTTTTTTTTCTGCAGTTCTCCACTGATTCCCATGGCGTTCTAGATCATAGATTTCCTCTCCTAGAGGTAAATCAAGATATTTGATTGGAAGTTCATCCTGTTTGCATTTGATTTTTCTTGCCCAATCTAAGATTAGGCTTTTATCAATTCCCACTCCCACCAAGCTACTTTTTTTTTAAGTTTACACATAAGCCAGCAACAGTCTGAAAGATTGTGAGTACTCTTTTCACATTCTTCAAATACTCTAGTCACCTTTAATGAAGACTAAAGTATCATTTGCAAACTGAAGGTGTGTAACTCCTATTGTATTAACACCAAAGTCAATTCCTTTTAATAACCCTAGGGATGAGGCTTTTGTTGGATTGAGCCCTTCCCAATATCCAAAATTTGACAGTGAACTAATCAGATAATACAATAACCCAAACAAAGCCCAGTATTAGTACAGGCCCAATTTCAATGAAGTCTCATAATTAAAATGAACACTATTTTGTCAACTCAATGGGGTTTGCAGTATTTGGTAGGCTGTAAAACAAAGTAGGCAGCATTAAGTGAAAGATTGCTGCTAACTTGTCAATTTAATTCAACCTCTCTCTCAAACTCTTTCTCTTGTCAATGTTGTTGCAAAGTTTAACTACTTGGGTAAGAGAATATGATGTTTCAAAAGCTTATGACAAACTCCACAACCCACTAACCTCTTTCCAATTTTGTTAATGATCTTGCTGTTTTTTAATTCAATAATTAGTATTAAGCTTCCCATTTTAGGCATCTAAAAGATTGTAACTTTTGCTTTGTAAAAGAAAAAGGATAAACTTTACACCTAAAACATATCCTAGAGTGTGGTTAGGAAGGCCCAAGTGTGATTGGCATGTGAAAAGATTTGGTGACATGGAAGATCATCAACTTTTTTTACACTTTCACGTACCATCTAAGTTATTGATTAGTAGCCTTGACGCCATGGCCAATGGTCAAGGCGGCTCATTTATAGTTGATCTGCCAATTATGCCAAGTAATCTACCTGCTGGGGCATCAACAGTTGGTCTTAATTAGATGACATAAATAGGGTAAGATTAAAGTGCTTTAAATTGGATTCCATAAAGAGATATAGATATAGATATAGATATATATATAGTCTATGGAAGCTCATTCTATGCACTGGTTACTGGTTACTGGTTACTGGCTACTGTCTGGTGCATAGTGCATTACTTTAAAAGAAGCCATGTGTAAAGTAAAAATTATGCAAACTCTTCTTATTGGTTACCAATTTTTCTTTTTAAATCAGTATATTGTTTTATAAATTTAAATCAACAATCTGAAAATATGGACTTAAAATAATCTTTTAGTTTTTTCTTACACCATTTTTCTGATTGGACATAAAGTTGTGATCAAACTTGCCCCTCCCCAAGTCCACACTCCACCGTTATAACCTTGCAATTTAAAACAGCCTAACAACCATTCTCCATCTTCCTTTTCTAAAGAAGCTTCACCCAGAAAAACTGTAGAATAAGATTGCTCCTGTTTTGAAGCCATTTTTATTATTGATACTCGACTAAATAATTATATTTTAATTTAATTTATTTTTTATATGTATTTTTTTTATTATAATAATATGATTATTTTGAATATATGATCTCTATTTCATACATATTTATTTTCTTATAGGTAGTAACTTTTTTAATAAATATATAACTATATATTGTTCTTGCAAGATTTAGGAAATTACTTTTTTTATTTTCGATTTTATGCAGTTAATAAAAGTAATCACCCATTACGATGGACGCAACTAGTTTTATAAATAATATTGACTTGAATGATCCTCCAACTTATAATTGTGATGATGGTAATATCATTTCATGAGTTAACTACTTTTAAATGTATTGTCAAAGACATTTAAAAGTATTGAATGGGCTGAGGAATTCTACTATTCATAAGGCAAGGTTTGTTGTTTTGGTGTTCGTAAGAATGTGTTTCGATCCAAAGAAAATGGGAAATCGTTGGGTTTCTCAGTATAAATGTTCATAATCAAATTGGCAAAAGTCTTGGCAGAGAGTGAATTAGGAGATGTTAATACCGCATTGTGTTACTTGCAAGGAAAAAAGAAAGAGGGTGGATGGTTTTTTAGAATACACGATCAATGATGATAATTTCTTACAACATATAATTTGGGTCGATGGGCTATCTAGATTGGATTATGAATGCTTTTGTGATGTTGTAGTATTTGATGCAACCTATTGCATAAACGTGTATAACAAACAGCCTGTTGTTTTTCTAGCGTAAATCACTACAATGTCACAGTGCGTCTTTGCAAGCGCACTAATAGCTCATGAGAAGATAGAAGCTTACATATGGATCTTAAAGATTCTCTTCCGCTGCATGAATGACAAGAAGCTTGTCTCATTTGTAACAGATGGTAACAAAGTAATGCGAAAGGCAATCAAGCACATTGCTCTTGATGTTTCTCATAGACTTTGTAAATGACATCTTCATCATAATGCCCAATCTTATATTGCCAATACTGAATTTGCTAAGCAGTTTCATAAATTAATATATAAAAAATATTCTATTCATCAATTTGACGCGTGAAGTCTACAATAGACTATTTTGGGCTTGGAGAGAATGAGTGGATTCAAAAAAATTTTAAAGGTGCATCACATGGGTAAGTGCTTACCTTCATGAAAAATGATTTTTTTTTGGAAAGAATGAGGCGAAGTTCAATTTTCAGTCATTGTACACAACATTTTTTAATTAAATCAGCACCATTTTTTTTTTTTTTTTGTCACCATCTCTATATGTTCTTCAATTTTTAATAAAACAACTTCATGTTATCACTTTTCCTCATATGACTCTTTCATTGATGACATCTTCGCTGATATATAGGATCGTAAACAAGTTGCGATTCTCTTTGTATATCTTCTGTCTTTATATCTTGTCAATTTCTTGCAAGCTTGACATTATGGTAGTATGGTAGACACCAAAATTGTCAACTGATTGTAACAATTCTCATCCTATTCATCAAATTTAGAATTAAGTATCCTCCCCACCCGACATAATACAAACATAATAATAAGGAAACAAATCTATAATCATCTTTCTGATCATTTTTGGCCAAGAAGGAACTTTTCTTTTACCTTGCCTTGTTGATAATGGTGATTTCTTCAAAAGAGAATTTATCAACTAGTTTGTGTATTTTGAGTTCTAATTCAAGTACATTGAGATTGGATATACTGATGAGTAAGATGCAGCAAGCAAAACTTATCATGATGACGATCCAGTAAATTGTGAATCTCATTGAGTTTGTGAGTCATCCTCCTTTACAATTCATGATCACCGTTGATATTGGGATGATTGTCTCAACTGATATTGGGATGTGAAAAAGTAGAAGGGAGATGAATAAGATGATTGATGATGTTTTATAATACAAGAGGTATCCTCTTTTTATATAGATTTCAAGAACTAAATCACATCAAGACGTCCTATGTGGGACTAATTAGAAAATAACAAAAATAAATATAAAATTAGTAATTAGGGTTCAAGTTCAAGAAGCGATCCCTAAGAAATTGAGATTTCGAGTTTCTTTAATGAAAAATTTAGACATTAATTTTGGGAGGCCAAATTATAAATTACTTTTTGGTCGAGAAATTTGGGTAGATAGATTGCTATATGTAATTTAAATTTGAGCTATCATCTCACTAGCAATTATAAATTATATATAGTACAAAATATTTTCTTCTATATAATATGAATCATATTTATTATTCAAAATATAAAATGAATCAAGTATTTCTATTTAAATTATAATAATGTCAATGTTTAATAAATAAATAACCATTTGAATTTAGCTTGGATATTAAGAATATTTATAATTTTGATAGAGATATTAAAATTGACTAAAAAATAATTCATAGGAAAGAAATAAAACATAAAAATGAAGAAATAAAAAAAGTTTAAATACTCCATCCAAACTTGTCAAAATAAGTGGATATTAAATATGTATTATTTATTAAATAGACAAATATGAGTTTAAATTTTTTATTTTACTTATTTTTTTTTTCAAGCAAGTGCAACCGAATAAAAGAACTAAAAAATATAATTTATTATGTCGCATTATAAAAGAAAAGTATCAAATTTTGTAGGGACTAAAATGATAAAATTATGACTTTCAAGAGTTAAAATACAATTTTCCCAACTTATAAAAAGTATAACTTTTACTCGTTAAAATACAATTCGTATAAAATCTTTTTAGGAACCAGAATAAGAAATTATAAATTTTAAAGGCTAGAACAGAAGTTTCCCATAATTATGTAGGGTCATGGTCCCTGAAAGTCCCCATCTGCCTGTTAGTATCTTTCGCAATTTTTAATTTGTGATAAATTATATTTTTATGAAAAAAATAATCGTCATGTTAAGAAAGATTCTAATTTTAGCGAGGACATAAGTGTTTTGGAGATTCTTACAAATATAAGATGGTTGTGACGTGGACACAGTATTTCTTGCTAAAAATATTGTATGAGCCTCTTTATTTTTTTTATTTTTTCAAAGAAAATTATATATATCAAAATAAAAATAAAAAAATATTTTAGCAACCATTTATGTCTTGCATCAATGGACGTTTTCACTTTACCCTATATAGAACTAAAATGTTGTTTCAGAGTGAAAATAACTAAACCATAAATAAACAGAAGATATTCAGGGGAACGTATGATGGTGTATCCAAGCGTCGCACATTATTCGTGGACAACACATATACCTATCGTTTGGTATGGTGTCGCGGCAGTGACCAAGGTGTGCTGTTAGGGACACGCCACGGCCCATTTGGGCTGCTGCGTCCAGCGACACAACCGGTTGCGGCCAAAAAGCTGCATAAAGCAAGCTTCTTTACCTTGCCGCTAGAAGTAAATTTTTCTCTCCACTTTACTCTCAGCCTTTTTCTTTAATTCCCACCGTATCCCTGCAATATTAACCTCCTTATTTTCCTTTATACCAAATGTACCCCTTGCCTATTTTCAAATAAAGTGACCATTGCTAGCCCAACGGTCATATTAATTTTTTTTATTTTTACATTTTAAATCTGCCTCAACGGGCATAATTTTATTTATTTATTTATTTTTATTTTCTAACTATAAATACTCAACTTCCACTTCATTTTTCACACCACACTCAAATTCAATCAAAATTCATCTCAATTTTCTTTCTCTCAAATTTCTAAGTTTTCAATTTTATTGACTAAAATGACAAACAATACTAGAGTATTTTGGAGACCAGAGGAGGTCAAAATTTTTGTGATTGTTGTATCAAAGAAAGAAAAAAAAAAAAAAGGACGCTCTCAAGTATTCGAATAAGCCGAATGGGCAATTAATTATTACTTTAATTTTATTTAAAATAATAACTAATTAATATAAAATATTTTAATTTGTTTATTTTTAATACAACACATAAATGCTCTTTTGATAATTTTTATACAAAACAGTTTCTCTGTGAGACTATGATTTTTAGACCATCCAAACAGATATCATGTTTGAGACAAGATGGTCTCAAACATTTTTTAATCATAGTCTCTGCCTAGCCGCCAACCAAATGCACCCCAAATAAAAGAATGTTGGGATTTTGACCCAAATTCTTACCTAGTAATTTTATTTTATTTTGATTAATTTATTTTTGATAGACAAGAAAATCTAGTTATATGATTATTAAATTTTTTTTATTAGGTTTATCTGGGTGAGCAAGTAAATTTAACAAGTAGACTTTCTATAAAGTGAAAGAAAAGTTGAATTGTGGTGTAAATCCTATGTAATATAAATATATAAAATTGTAGGAATTGTAAATATGAGATAGAGATATATCTAATATTTGTGAGATTTCTATGTGGAAAGAGGTGGAAAGAAGTGTAAAGAGAGATTGATAGATATATAGAAAGAGTGATGAGAATATTATGTGCAAAATGTTACTCTTTTTATATATTTTTTCTTAAAACAATAAAGTTTATTTTCCTAGTAGATGTAGAAAATAAGTCGATTTGTATTGATTATTTTTTCCTCTTCCCTTGAATTATATTTTGTAAAATACCCTCTATTATTTTTATTATATCCCCAAAATAGTAGCATACACCCTTATAAGTGATGTCGTATGCACATAGCATTTTCCAAATTATATTTTGTAGAAATACCCTTTATTATTTTTATTATATCCCCAAAATAGTAGCATGCACCCTTATAAGTGATGCCATATGCACATAGCATTTTCCAAACTTATTTGTATTTCTAAATGTATAATTCACGTCAAACAATTTAGACAAGGCTATGCATGCAAGCCCGTAGCTTACAAATACTTGTTATATAAAGAAGCAACTGACTACTGTACCCCCAAAAAAAAAAAAAAAAAACAATTGACTCATGCATGCTTACAGAATACAGACTGTTAGACTGCAGTTGACACAGTGGGGTCTATATATAGATCAGACCAAAAACTGGGAGAGAAAAGAGGGGAAGATGGATGGATCAATTCAATGACAAAATTGACAGCAAAGGAAAAGGGCAAAAGGAATGAGAGAAACTTGTACAAGTTGATAGATTGATGGAAGAGACGTGAGCAGCTAGATCAGTATGTATCACTATGAAGAGTCCCCTACCCATCACTCTGAAAAACTGATAATCAATAATCAATCTTAGAAAGGAGAAAGAGAGAGAGAGATTTGGCAAGTGGGAATCAGTGCCATGCATGTTCACGAAAGATACATATGATAAATACCTGCTCTGGCCTGCACAGCGGCACAGCTGCACAGCTGCGCGTACAGGCACAGTTGCACTGCCTTGTCTACCATGAAATTAAACATGTACAGTACTAACCAGTACTTTGTCTGCAATAGTAGCAAGTAGTAACTGAATGAGAAACAAGAATAGTAGGGAGGGACTGAGAGAGAGATACAGTGGGTTTATGACACGTGTATATGACCTATTGGGGGGCATGAAATTGGTACGGGCATATCTCCATATGTTAGCCGTTTTTGGGGGTAAAAAGGGTAATTAAGCCATGTTTTTGTTTCTTTGATCAGCCAAACCAGCTGTTGGTGGGTCTGTGTCTGTGAGTGTGAGGCTCAGAAAATGAGTAATTAATGGGTTCTAGTACTATTCTCTATTTTATTAGTAGTAGTAAATAGAGACGATGATTGTCAAAACAGAAAAAAAAAAAAAAAAAAAAAAGTGGGTCATGGGGTCCTTGATTTTAGGTCAGTTCAAATGTCTGCATCGATGAGATGGATGCCTCTGCTCTCATCCTTTAAACATGCTCTACTCGATCGTCTTGTCAAATCGTTCGGAATCATTGAAACATCACATTAACTTACACCTCTACCCCCACCCCCTAAAACCCATCTGCATAGCCCACGTATTACCATTCAACTTTTTTCTTGTTGCTAAGATATAACCATTCAATTTTGACTACCTCCAAATATATATATATATATATATATATATTAATTTGTGTTAACCCTCCAAGACTATTATTATATATAAAAGAATTCCTAAGTCCATGAACGTCTTGTTTGAGTGAGTGGTTTATACACAAATGTATATGTATTTGGGATTTGTACGTCTAAAGTTTGATCATATAAATATAAGATGTTTCTCTCATAGTTTAGTTTATAAATGAATTAATAGTAAACATACAATTATTATATCTAATTTGTACATATGTCACTAACTAAATAAGAGCGTAATATATGTGACTACAACTTTTTAATATTATTTATATTAGTCCGCTGATTTGTTATAATTATGCTCGTCAATAGTGAATAAATTTCTACACAGTGAATAAAATTATAATTCAATAAAATTATATTTGTTCAAATAATATTAATTAAGAAATAGCAAATATTCTTATGGAGAAACTTGAATTTGTTTACCAAATTCAGTTTAGTTGTACAGATTATTGACAACATATATGTCAATTCTTTACTAGTAGTATTCATTTAAAAACGACAAGTACTCTAAATTCTTCATGTTCCACTAGACTAATCACTTGAAAGAGATCAAAACAAATTTAATCATAAAAGTAATGACTTCTTTTTGTAGATGAAGTTATTTTCATCATATATCCGAGTTCTTTTTGAATTTCAAACATTAGTAATTATAAAAGTAACGACTTCTGTTTATAGAAGATGTTATTTTCATCCTATATCTGAGGTTTTTTGAATTTTAAACATTAGTAATTATAAAAGAATCACCCAACCTAAAAGTCAAGAATATAAACTGTTAATTAAGTATAGAGTTTTAAAAATGATTTTTATTCTCTATTAAACATGCTCCTTCACTTGGAATTTATATTTCTTCATTCCACTAGCTCCCTCTCTCATTTTCATTGTATTTTTCAGCTTTGGGTGATATTTCTTTCATTTAGAACAAAATGCAGAGAATTAATTCAAGCATTTCTATCTACCTACTTAAACATATAGCAAAGAACTATTTATGTGTTTGCTTTAATAATGTAAGTATCATTAATGATGCTCATGCATGCTTTGAAATATCCTATTCCCCTCCTTAACTAGAAAGCACTGTAAATGATCATACAGAAGCCAAAACTCAACTGATTGGTTCAAAAGCAAGATTTTTGAAAAAGTGTGGCTTTTATTAGTTGTTGGATAATGGAGATAGCCTCCCCATTTCCCAAATCAGGTCTAGTTTGCTTCCTTTCTTTGCTCAGCCAACAAATTCATGATCAATTCGAGATATTGTACATGTACAGTGCTCTCCTCGCTCTCTCTATTTGTCTCTTGGTAGTTCTTAACAACAAACACTGCTCTTATGGACTAAGTAGTCTATTTTGATTTGGACTCCCTTTAAATTAAGGGCCATTTGGGAAAGTCTGAAACAATGATATGGGGTCCTAATTTGTTCTTGGGATTACTCTTATGAGTGCTCAATTGCAGTTTTAGTCTCCATAAAACCAATTCTTCAAAGTTCTGTACAATTAATTATTGAAATCTCCCAAACAGCCCCAACAATACATGTTTGAAATTTATAAAGTTGGACCCATGCATAAAGAATTTAGTGGTCATGCGAGGTTAAGGCAGCCACAATGGCAATTCCCACTAAAGCTCTAGATAGTTGTTCTGCCAGGCCATATATATTTATATATCATGATGGCAAAGTTGCCCTAATGAATGGAGGTCAAAGGGGGTGTGTGAGGAAGTGGGTTTTGCTACTTAATTGCTAGATAGGATTTATTCACTTCTCATCTCTGCTTTATATAATTAGTGGGTGTTGGTCTCCTAAAGGCCAGCAATTCCAAGTTGAACATCACTCTTATAAAAGGCTTTCAATATTTTTTTTATATTATATTTTGAATGTCACGAAAAAAGCCTATTGGACTTGTCAATATGAACAATAGATATATTCTCATATATTTATCTTATAATAAATTCAATGATGATAATGAGTAACGGCATTGTTACAAAGATGTAACTTTATACAAATCATTTAGCTAATTTGAACACTCGGTTAAAATTATATTATATTCTAAACTATATATTAAGTGAGAATCCGTAAATAAATTTTAATCTTTTGCAATAATTATATAATTAATGAATCAAGAAGGATTGTAAGAGGTGGGACCAACATTATTATAATATTACATAAGTAATGGTAAGAATATAATAAAGCAACAAGTTTAAATAAAATTCATTGCTTCTTAAACATTACATATAAAGAAGTGATTCTAATCATATCATAAATGCATATTTATAACTTTTTAGATTTTGATCATCTCTTTCTTTAAAGCTCTTTATAGTGTGTCAAGTCCCTTTCCTTATATACAGTTTCATGTTTTACCTTTGAACTAAAAGTGGAGTAAAACCACAATGCTTTAATATATTGCTAACTTACTTTCTATTGGTAGAAACTAGGGCATTATTAGAAATTATTACAAATTGAGTTTGATTTGCTAGAATTCAAAGAGTGAATTGGTAGGCATTGCAGATGAAATTTATCTAGACCTCATGATTATAAGAAATTGAGTTTTAAGTATAAGAAAATCTAACTTATCGAGATTGATTCTCAAGAATATGTCATTTTTCTGAATTTTATTTATCATAACCCCTCTTATAATGATACAATATTAATTATATTCCCTCCGTTTATTTTAGATATGTGAAGGAAAAATAAAATAAAATTATATGCTTATAAGTTTTTTTAATGTTGGTGAGAAAATTAGCCAGTAATTATTTATGCTAACAAAATAATTTTTTGTTTTTTTTTTCAATTGTTTTTGAACTACAACGAAGAAGTTTTTATCATCCAACAATGACTATCAAACAAGATACAACCCAATGACATATTAAGTTATATATTACTAATAATATATAGATAATTATGTTAAATTCTAAATGTTCTCTCAACATATAAGATGAATCCAGGTAATTTTTCTAAAAAAATATGGGAATAAAAAAAAAAAAGGACCTCCACGTTACAGTACAGTACCGTTTAGATTCCAAAAGAAAAAATTGAAAATTTAAGAAACGTATATCCTACGAAACGACAAATTCCTTTATAATTTTAATATTATTGTTCTTGATTTATTATCTATCATATGACTACTGTTTCTCCACATTGAATTCAATATATATTTGGCCCTTTCAAGCTGTCTATGATCCATGTTAATTAATCACCAATTGAAGACAAGCTTTGTCCTTTTTTCCTCAATATTCTCATCATATGCACATATATTATATGCTATGCACACAAGTACTTAATTAGTATATGGTAACAAATTATGAATTAAATTAACCTTAAAAAAAAAAAATCTTATATGCATATGACACTTTGGGGATTCCTTAATGGTTAGATTGAGATATTCATACGATTATTCTAATTTTTCAAAACATAATAATTTCTATTCAGACTATTCAGAATTTAGACATATATAGAGCCTATAATGCATGTGGGAAACCACATAATGTCAAGCTCTAGTGTCATTTTAGGTCTATGATCTCACAAAGTCAAAGCTAGCCAACTTTTCCATGGAATACAAGAATGTTGTCTTCCAAAAAAACCAGGGTGTTAATATGAGAGAAAATATGAGACATGTTTGAAAACGCGTTTCGTGTGCTAACATATTTATTTTATTTTATAAGATTAGGTTATGTAATAAAAAATGAGTGAATTCATATGGAGTTTATTAAAATGTCACTAATGGTATCTCAAAGATATTTATAATTTATATGTGATGTGTGATGCTTCTCTGTCATTGAAAGCCACTATAAAATAGACATCTTATTTCATATTTTAAAATGATTAGAATTGTAAAATTTAAGTAAAAAACCAAAGATGCCCTAATTCTCAAGCTTCTAACAATTATTTCCATTCAACAAATTTCATGTAGAGTACTGAACTTGAATTCTGAAGGGTATGATTGGTTTGGGATAGAAAGTGGGCTTTAGCCTTTAGTGATGAATCTATGTGCAATAGATGAGAAAAAAATTCTTAATGGATGGAAAGGCTTTGAGCTGACTCCAATATATAATTCACACCACTACAAATGGCAAAAACTTAAATTGTGCATTATTGACTTTACACCCTCCACAAGATCCTAATGTGGCATAAATATTATCACCCACTTCCTATAAATGGTATTTCCATCGTTTCCCAATAACAAGATGCACCACCATATATGATCTAATCTAACCATAAACTTTCTTAGTTACCAAACACATATTTTCGTGGAAAGACAGATGTTCGTTCAAGACCAATTCTTCAAAAATGGATACCATCTGAGTCATAGTCAAAAGTCAACTAGATTCTGTCATTCTAAACCATACAATTAATACACATAACACATTATTTAATCCGACAACAACCTACCTACTAATCAGCAGCAACTCTCTCTTTCTATATATACATCTCTAGTTGAGTGAGAGGGCAGAGTGTGTGATAAAAATCCAATTATTTGTAATCTTACATAGTTGTGCAAAAAATCTAAAACCATCCTTGTTGGATTGCAATGCTCTTTTAGATTTTTTCATTGGAATTATAAGGTTTGCTAACTCGCTAATTAATAATATATTTTGAGATCATAAACGTGTGGATAAAGACGTATACTTCAGTTATTTATTTTATCGATCCAAATATTTGAAGAAATTTTAAATTTTATCGTAGATGATATGTTTTTAGCTAAATTAGACATATAATTAAGTAAAATAAGCATAAACTAGCCATACATATGTGAGCTAAAAAAAAAAATTCTTCAATTAATAAAATCAAACAAGATCTAAGCTAAGTGGTATGAGATTAATTACATCATAAAGATAGCTACTATGGTTGAAATGTACGTAACCATGTATGGTCTACGCAGTATGACAGAGAGAGAGAGAGGAAGGAAAGGAGTGAAAAGACAAGTCAAACGTCAAATAGAAATCATAAGACAGTCAGTGGGATGTGGTGTCAATCGATGAGATTTTCTGTTCTTTTTCTTTTTGATAAATAATAAGAGGGATATATAAAAATTATAATTTAGATAGAATTTACTCTTATATTTGTATAATTTGTGTCCTTGTATAAAATGGCTTCTCTAACACATGGGGATGTTTCCTTGTTATTAAAGAACAATGGAAATATGGATTTTAGATTGAATGGACAATTTATTATTATTATTTATATTTAAATAATTTTTTTTGCAAAAAATAAATAAATTTGAAATAGAATCTTTTTCAATATAATAAAGAATTCAATATTGTTAAAAAAGTATATTTTAAAAATATTATATTATATTTTAACAAGTTGAATTAATATCTCATCAACATCACTAATATTTTATTTATATATAATTTTATTTTTTCATACTTCAAAAAGTAAAATAAAATTATATTTTTTGGGTACATAAAATATAGTATTGATTTTCAAGTAAATAAGTTTCTCTTTCGAAGTAATGAGTGACGCTTATGATACTAAAAATCATTGACTAAATATCTCCTACTTTTATTTATGCCCTTTTATCTTTTTTAGTTTCTTGCAAGTTATATAATATTTATTTTGGTGATCATTGTATTTTATGAGTTGTGGTTTTACTATAAATGATTTTTGAGTTGCTTCTTGAAATAATTCATTTGTTTCATTTGTTCTGTTAGTGAAGTGGCGTTGAATATTTTTTTTTTTATACAATGAAATTAAAGAAAATCGAAGAGTATTAACAAAAAAAATATTATTCAGAGTTTTCGTAAAACTTCTAAAATATAAAAAAATAGTTTATTTATTTTCTTCTACTGAATTTTTTAAGAATTAATTATTTTGTTAGAATTTGGCACTAGTTCCAAAATCTGATGAATTTGAACTATTTTCAGTTTGAGCCATGCCTCAAAGCAAAAAAATTTATTAATAATAATTCAGACCCGGCCGACACGGTGTCCCCATGCTGACACAAGTCTACCCTAGTATCAATTCCCTAATTTCATGAATGTTTACTTTTTCTTTTTTGTTCTTAATTTTCATTTCTATTTACTTTGCTTCATAATTTCCATTATCGTTATTTTATCTTTTAATTCAAAATTACTTGGATTTGTTTGTTTTTTTTCTATTTCTTTTATCTTACTACGTCTCTGAAAACTTAAGCTTAAGGAGATGAATAACTGTATACCAAAAAAAAAATTGTGGATGAATAACTTTCTAACTTTTTAATTACTTGAAGATTTTCTTTATGAACAAAAATTTTATTTATGGGTCTTGAATTTTAGAAGATTAAGAAAAAAATAAATCAAGTTTGATAAATATATGTTGCAAGATTATTTATTTATTTATTTTTAAAACACAGTTTCTTTACATAATATTTTTTTGCTATTTTACTCAAAAAAACTTGATTAGAGGGGTAATGATAGAAAAAAAAAAAAGAAGGGTTCTATAGTAATTAAAAATAAATGAGCAAACGAGAATAGATAAATAGAGACACAAGAATATACATGGTTGAATTAAAATTTATTACTTTTAACATAAACTCATTCACTTCACTGAGACTTAATTTGAATTAATTATTTTTAACATAAACTCATTCACTTCACGGAGACTTAATTAGAGAGTATTTTATAATTCATACATGTATGGTTGGCTCGTTTATCATTTGTAAGTGTCCCCTAAATGATCAATAATGAAATTCTATTCCTCACTACCCTCCTCAAGGAGATTTAAATTCAATAAGTCAATAAAAAAAAAACACTCTTTAACAGCCAAGTACTCCCTTAAGAGTAACACATGACTTCTTTGTTTTGTAACATGAAATTTTCAGCAAAGACCATTTTAATAATAATTGAAGGATAATTCTTATTAGTCATTTGAAGCAAGTAGTACGTATTATATCCTAGGCAAAATGACATATTTTCCTTAAATATTATATTTTTGTTAGTTTTATTCTAAGAGTATATTTTGATCAATTTCGTCCTAAAACTTTGAAAATGTTTGCATTATCTTTCTCAAATCTAAAACCATTAATATTTTAGACGGAAAATATTGAAATGGATTAAAAAATTTATTGGATGACACATGTATGTTGAGTTGACACAAAAAAATATATACACAATTGTCCCTAAAGTATTAGTTTTTTTTATCAATTTCGTTCTAAAACTATAATTTTTTTTTTGCCATTTTAGTTATAAAATTATTTTACACTATTAGTATCTCATTTCTCTCTCAAAAAATCTAAAATATTATCAAATTTTTTAAAATGTTCTAATTACCATAACCCTAATTTGAGAGATGATGAAAGTAAGAGTGAGAGAGCATGCATAAGAAAGAGTAAAAAAATTATATTTTAAGCAATATCAAAATTTTCATTCAAAATATTATTAGTGTTAAATTAAGAGAAGACATTACAAATGTTTTATAACTTTCGGAATAAAATTGGTAGAAAAAATACTTTCAAAATGAAACTGAAAAAAATGTGATATTTTAAGGATGAAAAATGTCATTTTGTTTATATTATATTGCATAATTAATTGTGACAACGTATTTTTTAAAAGATTAATAAGTTGTCTTTATAAAGAAGACACGTGCTTGGAACTTTTTTATTTTTTATTTTTTATAATTGACGTGGATAGAAAAATAACATTCAAATAGGTAAATAGGTAAAGTTAGTATTTAAAAATCTCAAGTAGATAAAATGGAAAACATTAACTCGCATGTAAGTTAATTATAATTTACCCATAATATATTAATATTAATGGCCCAACAAAATCCACCATTTCTAATATTTTTAACCAAAATTGATTTCCTAATTATTAAAATACATGTTATATATTCATAATTTTATAATTAACCATTTCCTTTTTCTTATTTTTTATTTTTAATTTCTTTAAACCCCTCAGCCGCCCAGAATAGCCAACTAAATCTCTCTCTCTCTCTCTCCCTCAAAATATCTATCAACACAAACACACCACTCCACTCTATTCACCCAAAAGAATCTCACAAAAACAAATACACAGTGCAATCATCATCAACAAGAACCAAAATCCATTTCTTTCTCACTCTCTCTTTCCATTCCACTCCCTTCCTCTCTTCCCTTAACCAATCCATCCAATTTCTCTCTCTTTCTTTTTCCTGCTATCCCATGGCATGTAGTGCTTCCAACTGAGCAAAACCAACCCTAGCAAGCTAGATTATTGCTACCAAATTAAATTATAAATTTTATAATTTAAAATTTTCATTAATTAATCTTTCTTCACCATCGATCGATCATCATGTCCGTTGAAGACTCCCTAAGATCTTTATCACTTGACTACCTGAATCTCCTCATCAATGGTCAAGCCTTCAGCGACGTCACCTTCAGCGTGGAGGGTCGTTTAGTCCCCGCCCACCGCTGCATCCTCGCTGCTCGCAGCCTTTTCTTCAGGAAATTCTTCTGCGGACCTGACCCACCAACTTCCGGACTCGACCCATCTGGTTGTGGTACACGGGTCAACTCGCCCACCTCGCCTAGGCCTACTGGGGTCATACCGGTCAACTCGGTGGGTTATGAGGTTTTCTCGTTGCTTCTTCAGTTTCTGTATAGTGGACAAGTCTCTATTGTGCCTCAGAAACATGAGCCTAGGCCTAATTGTGGGGAAAGAGGCTGTTGGCACACTCATTGCTCCTCAGCCGTTGATCTTGCTCTTGATACTCTCTCTGCCGCTAGATATTTTGGAGTTGAACAGCTCGCATTGTTAACTCAGGTTGTTATGTTATTTCATTTTATATTTTTCCTCTTAGTGTTTTAGATTAGTGTGAGCAGTCTTATGTTTTGTTTTCTGGGTTCTGCTGGGAATTTGAGCAATTACTGGGTCTGTTCTTTGGGAACTGGGAAGTGATATTTTTTTTTTCTTTTCAAATTTTCATATTTTTATTGCCAATATCTCATATTGGAGTGGGTGAGATTTGGGTTCCAATTTGTGTTTTGATCATCTCCATTAATTAGGAGCAGTTAGCAATCCTTCCTCTCCTTTTTTTTTTTTGCTAGGAACCTTCCTCACCTTGATTTCATGTACTATTCCTTCTAGATTTTAGAATTAATTTCCCCAATTGGTATTCTTCTTTCTTTAAGATGGATTACCCAAAGAGTTATACAATTTGCAAATTTATTTCATGATATCCAAAAGTCTAGTCTTGTCTTACACAGTAAGGACAACAAATCTTACCAAAACATTATTCACCTTTCCTAACTTGGACTGATAAAAAGAGAGAACAAAAATCACAACAACAAATTAAAGAGAGGACTAGCTAGTCATAAGCACCACAATTCTAATTGCACAAAAACATCCCATCATTTCTGTTACTTTATGATATGATATATATAGATTTGATTTGATTTGTTTTTGTGTCATTGTGTATAATTGGGACAGAAACAATTGGCTAGCATGGTAGAGAAGGCCTCAATTGAAGATGTAATGAAAGTACTTCTAGCTTCAAGAAAGCAAGACATGCACCAACTATGGACCACTTGTTCACACCTTGTTGCAAAATCTGGTCTCCCACCTGAAGTGCTTGCCAAACATCTTCCCATTGACATTGTTGCCAAAATTGAAGAGCTCCGTCTCAAATCCTCCATAGCCCGCCGTTCTTTAATGTCGCCCCACCATCACCACCATCATCACCATCACCATCATGATCTTGGTGCTGCTGCAGATTTCGAGGACCAAAAAATCCGCCGAATGAGACGGGCATTAGACTCATCCGACGTTGAACTTGTAAAGCTTATGGTAATGGGAGAAGGCTTGAATCTAGACGAGGCATTGGCATTGCATTACGCTGTAGAGAATTGTAGCCGAGAAGTTGTCAAGGCCTTACTGGAACTTGGTGCAGCCGATGTTAACTACCGTGCCGGCCCAGCTGGCAAATCCCCGCTTCACATTGCCGCCGAAATGGTCTCTCCCGATATGGTTGCTGTACTACTTGATCACCATGCCGACCCGAATGTTCGTACCGTTGATGGGGTAACACCTCTTGACATACTTCGAACCCTAACCTCTGATTTTCTCTTCAAAGGGGCTGTCCCTGGACTCACACATATCGAACCAAATAAGCTCAGATTGTGCCTGGAGTTGGTTCAATCGGCTGCTCTTGTTCTTTCAAGAGAAGAAGGAAATGCAAATCCACCATCTCCGACTACTATCTATCCTTCAATGAGGGATGACCATAGCAGCAGTAATATTAACATTGATTCAAGGTTGGTGTATCTGAATCTGGGCGCGACTCAAACAGGTTCTAGTAGATTTGATGGAGATGATCATAGTAGCAGCCATAATAACCAGAGGGATGATCACCCAACAATGTACCACCATTCTCATCACTTCTAGTTAAGCCTAGCTAGCTATTATAATTTTGAAAAGATGAGTGAGATAATATTTTGATTCCGTTGGATGATGAAATGAAAGATGAATTGTAGCTAGCTAGCTAGGAATTGTGAGTTCATGAAAAGTATTGATTATCATGGAGATTGTTTATTGAATATGTTAATGATGGGATCATTGGAAATGGAGATTCCCAATTTTCTTTTTTACATTTTGTATTCTATATGTGTTTGTGTTTGTGTTGGTGTTCTGTGTGGGTGGTTTTTGCAGGATATGATGGGAGTTTCAATTTGAAGGGTCATGGATGAGTTTCATGGGAGATGAGACAAAAGAAAGAGAATCTGAGTTTTTCTTTTTGCAGTGAAGTGTGTGAAGTGAGAAGTGCCAAAGGGTGCATTCATGTCATATGTGATGATGATGATGGGGGAGAAGGTGAATGTGAAGGAGACACAGGTCAAATCTTTTGCAAAAACCCACTTTCTCCTGTCAACTCCTTGATTTCTATTCATTTGATTCATAGCTAATCTTCATTGTCATCCTTTTATTTCTTGTCCCCCCACCCACCTTCTGATCATAACCCCATATATATTGTGTAGTAGGAGTGGTAATTTTTTATTTAAAAAAAAAATTCATATTAATTAATATTGCATGATCGATTAATTATGTGAGTTGTTTGGTTTCTAACGCTTGCCATTGGGCCAAAGTTCTTTTTTTGGAGGGATTTTGCTTTTTCTTTTTGGTTCAAGTTGAAAGGGCTTGTTTGGATATGTTTACCCATATTCTAATGAGGGAAATGAGCTGCCTCTTCTGTTTAACTTAATTAATTATATAACTTTTGTTGCAAAAATTGGTAGGGCTTTTGGAGTTTGGGAAAGACTCTGTGGCAGATAAAAAATATATTGAAAACCAACTGGGTATAGACAAGTTGATTGGTTGCTTTGCACTAATGCAACACTGAGTGTGACCATGACACTTATTGACAGCTTTATATATATATACACTATTTTAAACATGCATGTAATGTATTCCTTTCGCATTAATTTTTTTTAATTTTTTTATAACCATATTAATTAATTTGTCTCCCTTGTGCCTTTTAGGGGCTGATCTCTTGCAAATAATATAATCACAGCTAAACCCTAGCTCGTTAATCCATTAGTTTTCATTTGTTTATTGCATGATTTTTTGTCTAAACCAATAATGAAGTTTGTTGGTCTCTTTATCTTGCTGACAGTACTCTTTTCTCTTCCTGCATGTGTTGATTCAATTATTAATTAATCTAATTCCTTATGTCGGGATCAAACTCACGACATGGAGTGGAAGAAGCGTTTTAGGCTCTGTTACTATGACACTTAAGCAATGCTCAGGATGGCGGTGATCCTCCCTTTTATTACCGATCATTATAGTTTGAAAACCACTTTTTTTTTTTTTTCTCAAGCTTCATTAATGTAAATAAGTACACTTAATATATTTACCATTTAGAAAACATGGTTTTTACTAGCCAAAGCTTAGCTTATTGGCATGGTAGTGGGCTTTAAGTCATTTCCTTACCCCAAGCTGTTGGTTTGAACCCCCAACATCCTGATGTGCCCAAAAAAAAAAAAAAAAAAAAAAAAACATTATTTTTGGAAAGCAACATAGATACAGTTTAATTTAATCACGTCATACACTTTCTTGATCATAAGCTGCATAATATCACAATTTTGTTTTTTACACGCAGTTAAATTTAATCACATCATACACTTTCTTGATCATAAACTGCATAATATCACAATATTTTTTTTTTTTGGTTAGTGGTCAAATTTGATATTTGTGCTAACTTACATATATTTTGATTAATTCACTTATTCGTTATGGTAAAAACATATCCTCCAAAATGAAATTAGAGAATTCACAAAAATTTAATATACAAATATACAATAACTTGTCTATTACTGTATACATTATAGGCTATAAAGATACATAAATGATAAACCTTTGTGGCTTTGTCATATATAATTAGTCAATATTTATTGTCTTGCATTGGAGAATTAATGTAGTAGACTATATATACTAGCTAGTGCGTTAATTAGTGGTCCTTAATTTAAGTAATTAATTGAAATTTAGTGGCAGACAAATCAAGTCATCCCTGCTTAATTAATAATTAAAAAAATTAATCTAATCTAATCAGTGGCCAAAAAGTCATACAGTAACTGGACTCTATATATTTTCTAATTAGAAATTAATTAAGAATATAGAAATGACGAGAAAGACAAAATTGTGTCGTGAATTAATAAAAGAAAGAATATTAATTAATTAATCGTGACTCAATCCTTTTTATTTCTATGTGTCAATTAGAATCATGGAATTAATTAATTAAGAATTAATGTCATAATTAATTTAATTAATCAAAAGCATATACTCACGTTAGTACAATAATATTACAGGATTATATAATCCTTCCTCAAGCTATTATTTTAATATAAATATGTAGAAAGAAAAAAAAAAAAAAAACAAAGCCAGACCCTCTGTACATTACGAGATTTTAGAGTTTTCGGACAAATATAAAGTAGAGCAGGGACATGTCTAAGCTTTCTGTTATACAATTCCATCACAAAATTCATGATATTGTCACAGGTAGAATAGTATATATATATATAGTAGGCCATCACACTTGTTTGCTGTTTAAAGATTTTTTTTTAAAATAATTTTAAAATATTATAATTATTGTAAAAAATAGAGAGAAAGAGATATATTTCAGACGAGATTAATTTTTTTTTTAAAAAATAATTTATTAATTAAAGTTAATAATACTTAAGTTTTTTTTATTTTTTAATTATAAAAGAAAATGAGTATTTATTAATATATAATATAATTTTAATTTAGAAAAAAATCAAAATTTAGCAAGATATTATCATCTTTTTTAAATATATTATTTAAATTATAAAAATTATATTAAGGATCAAGAAAACACGATAAACGTATTATGCCTTTTATATAGTATTTATTATATATATATATATATATAAATAAATAAATCTATTGACTGAATAACTCAATCTTATATCTTCTATGACTTTTAATAGAATGGGCTTCTATTGAATTCTATTTTAAAATTATAAAAATTTATTATATAGATAACACACCAAATTTTAACGGCCTTACACTTTTTGCATCCTTTATTGATTTGATCTCCAATTTATCATCAATTTAATGGTAATATATAATAAATAGGATCTGAAGCTCTTTAATTACTTAATTATATATCTGGAAATTAATGATCAGAAAGTAGGTAAAAAAATTGGCTACAAATTAAGGTGTGGACAGTAGAGAATTAAAAAATAAAAATAAAAATAAGAGTGACTCTTGCTTGAAGATTTTGAGGCATGCACACAGAGATTGCAGGCTTTCATTTCTGGATTGGACTCCACTGGAAAGAAACCAAAAATAGGCAGGCTTGAAGGCTTCCACACAAGTACTGTGCCTCCAGTATACGTACGTACCATTATGTGATAGTACTCTGTAGCCATGGCTTAACGCTGAGCTCATGTGTTGATGGAATTAAGCTCTTGTTAGTTATGTGTATCATTATGCCTCTAGCTAGTTTTGTTTTAATCTATTTAAATTATAATTTGAGAGGGGAAAGATATTTACATTTGATTCATGTATTTCTAGTATTGAATTCAAGTAATTAACTAAGGTGAGGCAAAGCTGCAATAAGTAGAGCAGCGGAGAAGAAACAGTGCCTGCAAAAATAGGAATATGTGGCAGAGAAGGCCGAAAGGGGGGACACAAGCGTAGGCTTGTCTTGTCATATCAGCTTTGTTTCAGTGGCCTACCCCCCTCCTCTCACCTTTTCCCACATTAAGAGGCCATTGCCATCCCTGCTGCTGGGGGCCTGGGGCTGAGCCTCAGAATATTATCCTTTGCTTTACTGCTTTGATTTGTTAAGTTTTTTGTGGGAGATAAACAGGAGAGAAAAAGGTACATCACCACCAGGGACCAAAAAAAAATAAAAAACCAGAAACAATAAACCAATTATCAATTAATAATTCAAGACTGAATGCCAAAATATGTAATAGGCCCATAAATAGGCAACTTACAAGCCTAATTCTAATTACAATTAACACCATAATCACTATACATCTATTCAGTTCTAGCAGTGAACAAGAAAATAAAGAATAGTGACCTCACTTCATTCTACTATGTCACAACAGATTCAGAAGAACTTTGGAATACAAAGAACTGGAAAAGAGAACCTGTGTTGGCAAATTTGAAGTTCAAAGCACCTTCTTATATTGCCCAGAATTTCTTTCTACAGATCAACACAGTTTCCATCTTCTTTTTCTTTATTTTCTAGAAAATGTGATTTCACCTCCCATAGAAATTTTGGGCCAATTCTTGGATTCTTGATACAATGGATTCATCATCTCTGATGATAATAAATCCCTGCATATTAAAAATGTCAAATTAACTCATAGGATTGACTGCTATATGCATATAAACTGAAAGAAGTGGAAGATCATTGAATAATCTGGCAGCCTTCACTAAAGACTAGAAGAAAAAGCAGAAAGAAATGCTTACCTGTGGTCGGGTTAGACGGTCCATCTCCAGCATGATATCCTGCAGTATGGATCCTGGTCCACGGTTTCTGTAGTGGGAGAATAGATAGATGGCATGCAACAAATCATATGATCGAGGATAAGATGAGAATGGTTCACACCTGATGCTAAGACATCTGAATTAGCTACCATATATATACTAATAACTTCAAAATATAAATGATCTATTTTTTGGTTATGTTATGGTCCATAAAGAGTTTTAATTCTAAAATCTCACCAATCATGAAAAGCACCAATCAGACCCCGGTCATAAATAGAAGATAGGGTATTCTTCATGCTTGCAGGAACTATATTCATTACCCAAACAGGAAAGTTATTTAGTGCTACAGAAAATCCACCGCAAAAAGCATTCACATCCATGACATTGCGTATTTCTGTCTCATTGGTGTTCATCAATCTCCAGTAATGGTGAATTTGATCTTGCCAAAACAGAGTGTCCAGTATAAATTCCCCTTGACTGATACCTGTTGAAAAGAGGTTACCAAATCCTCTCATTAAACTGAAACACACAATTCTGAGTACATAACAATATTCATATATTTATGGTTAGACTTGACTATCACCTCCAACTGACAGGTTAAACACCACTAGTACTTCTCATGCGAGGTGTGTGAAATACTATGATTCCCTAGCCCTTATAACCGAACAATTTATGACTTTATATATTGATTTGAGATATCATCAGGTGAAATGATCCTAATATAAATTTAAGGGAATAAGTGTTTAAAAGCAAAATTGAAGTTTGAAGAGCTACTCTACGGTTCTGTCTTGGTATCTTGAACCTTCACCAGAAATGGGCTATATTTCTTCCTTTAATTTAAGGAAGTTTCAGCTAGTTCAAAGTTACTTGTCATTATCATTAATACTTTTAAGACAGAGTAGTCTTTGATGTTAGAACGACATAATGCATCAAGTAGCTTAAACATTTGGATCAGTACCGTAGTTCTTTTTTCTTAGGGAAAACCAGTTTGTCTCTATTCAAGTTGAACCATTCGGAAATGAAGTGAATCAGGGACAGAACTCAAGGAAGACTAAAAAGTAATTCCCTCAACTGAAGAAAAAGAGAATAGGCAGACCTAAATTGCTGAGGCTCTCTGAAAACACTGAGAGACGTTCAGGTCTAGGAGGGAGCTTCTGAGAATCTGTTGCCACACTTCTAACTTCTACACAGTTCCTTAGTGGCACATTCCATGATGGCTTGGAATCGACTTCACATATATTAAAAAGCTTTTGTTCTGCATTTTGCAGGAGGAAGGACTGGTTTGCTTCTTTAATCCAAACTGCTGTCTGAGCTTCTCGAGAAATAAGTTTCCATTACATTGCCGTAGTCAGATTTACCAATTTATCCCAAATCAAAGGATACTCTTTATCTTTCTGATAAGCAGGAGGAGCAGAATACCCATTAGATCGCAAAAGGTGATCCACTTCTTTCAACAAAATTCCATCTGCACAAGACAAAGAGATCAATAACAGAAATTTATAAGGAAACAAAAAAGGTCCAAGTAGGCAAGGTCTGAACATCAGTGGTGTTCATAGCAACCTTGACAAAAAGAAAATATTACATGTCATAGCTTTCATGCTAAAGTATTATAACAATAACAACCATGAGCATGATATAAAAAAAAATCTTCTGTCTGTGGTCCTCAATTTGGCAAGTCTGTATATTTAGTGAGATCAGCATTTTAGAAGTATAGCAACTACCAATGAGTAACAGTATCAACAATTATAAGATCACATGATTCAATGAATTAAACTTTATGTCTGAACTGATATAAACCTCTTTTTTCATGTTTCTTTTATTTTCTCAAGTAATATAATCCGACACAAACTAGTAATTAGGCACAGCTTTAAGCAAAAGTAAGAATGCAAAATACACTTCTCCACAATTATGCGATACAGCTTAATGCTCAGAGTGACAATACACTTCTCTACTTCTATATGAAACAAGACATAAAAAGGCATCTTTCAACAATGATAGATTTCATAAGGCACATGTGTGTCAAGTATAATTATAACAAATATACCTATTGTTGTATATGTGTGTTAAGGTGTAATAAGGGTGTTTGGGTAATAACCCTTATCTAGTATATATACTAGGATGTACATACTTTGAATATGATGAATATACTTTGATTCACTCAACTCATCATGGTATCAGAGCCAAAACCCTAACCTCTGCTAGGACCGCCGTTGACTGCCGCAGAGCCTCCGTTGACCGCTGCAGAGCCGCCGTTGACCGGCGCCGGCGCCACCTTGTACGGCACTTTCCGGCGACTTTTTCAGGATCGAAGACCACAGGCAGATTCGCCTCGAGAAGACGAACAAAACCCCCAGGTTTTCGTCTCCATCTGCTGCGGTTTCAGAGGTCTATTTTGCCTTTTTTGAGTTCGTGACCTAACTCGGGATTCTTCAATTCCGGCCGTGTTAAGCAGCTGTCTCCCTCTTTCAGGCCCTCGGTGACTTCGAGTGGAATAGGAGAGGGGATTTCGAGGGTTGCTTAGGAGGAAAAACCTGGTTTTTTGGAGAAAGAGCTCACAGACCCGATTCTCCTAGGTGCGGGTACTGTTTCTTGAATCTGTTTGGATGATCTTGTTGCCTGCAGGTACTTCTGAGTTCTGGGTAGTGTTCTGGAGGTATTGTTGAGAGGGTTGGGTGTTTTGTTGATCGTGTGGGTGGTGGGTGTTGAGTTCTCTGTATTTTAGTTCATCCAGTGCTGGTTTTCTTTGCTGATTTCTCTACTTAAGCATGTCAGAGGAAGTTGTTAGTCCTGGGAATGGCAGTAGTGGGAGTAGGAGTAGAGTTGGAATCTCTAACGATAATCCTTCCCTCCAAATTAGCCTAATGAAGTTTGATGGCAATAATTTCTTGGCTTGGTCTCGCTCGTGCCTATTATTTATTCAGGCACGTGGGTTGTATGGTTATGTTATTGGTAGCAAAAGTAAACCAGCTGACTGGAGATCCATTTTTGGAGTCATGGATTTCGGAAAACTCCTTAGTGATGTCGTGGTTGATTAACTCTATGCAACCACAAATCTCCCGTGGTTACTTGTTACTTGATTCTGCTGATAAGATGTGGACAGCTTTGTGTCAAACTTATTCTCAAGTTGGAAATGATATTCAAGTCTTTGAGCTTAGGAAGAAGCTCCATGAGACTAAGCAGGGAGAATTAGACTATTGCTCAGTACTTTGCTGAACTGAGTGGTTTATGGCAAGAGTTGGATTACTATCAGGAGTATTAGCCAGTACATCCTGCGGATGCAGCTTCTTACAAGAAGGTGGTGGATAAGGAAAGAGTGTATGATTTCTTGGCTGGACTTAATCTTGAGTATGATCAGATTAGAGTTCAGGTTTTGGGAAGAGATCATTTTCCAAATCTGAGGCAGACATATGCTTATGTACAACAGGAGGAGAGTAGGAGGATAGCTATGCTTCATGTAGTAACTCGTGAGAGATCTGCAATGGTAGCAACTCCTATTCCGAAAGAATCTAAAGGAGTGCATACTAGAGGGATTGAGATTGCAAGGGGTAGTGATAAGGATGACTTGCAGTGTGATTATTGTGGTAAGACTCGTCATACTAGAGACACATGTTGGAAGTTACATGGTCGTCCTACTAGAGGCAGAGGTGGCAGGTTTGTAGGACCGCCTAGATCACGAGCTCATGTCTCTGACACTGTTGAGTCATCACCTTCTACGGGATCAAGTGCACTTAATCCTGAAGAAATGCAGCATCTTAGGCGTCTGATGGCAAAACTTGATGGTTGTCCTTCCACTTCAGCTGCATCTTCTCATCATGCCCTTGGCACTCATTCCACCACAGATTCAGAGCCTTGGATCATTGATTCTGGAGCCTCCGACCATATGACTGGTACTTCTAGAAATTTTTCTACTTATTTCCCTTATTCTGGTAAAGACAAGGTGAGGGTAGCCGATGGCTCCTTGTCCACTATTTCTGGGAAAGGTTCTATTCAGTGCACTCCTACCTTACCATTGTCTTCTGTTCTTCACATTCCTAAATTTTCCATGAATCTCTTGTCAATTAGCTCAATCACTAGAGACTTAAATTGCCAAGCTATATTTGATTCTTGTTGTTGTAAATTTCAAGGAACTGGGAACAGGAAGAACGATTGGCTATGGTAAAGAGCAAGATGGGCTATACTTATTGGAATATGGTCCTAGTATTTTGGCAAACACAGTTGACACAGTTGCTTCTAGTCAATCTCTTCAGAGTAGTGCTTCTATTACTTCTCAACAGCAGTTAGTTCAGTGGCATCGCCGTTTAGGACACCCATCTTTTTTTGTTCTAGGAAACATGTTTCTAGACTTATTTAAGCATTGTACTATGAACAATTTGCTATGTGATGCTTGTGAATTTGCTAAACATAAGCGTGCTTATCCTTTATTGAATAATAAAAGTACTACTCCTTTTGCTCTTATTCACTCTGATGTTTGGTGTCCTAGTCGTGTTGTATCTTTATCTGGTTACAAGTGGTTTGTTACATTCATTGATTGTTTTAGTCGCACTACCTGGGTGTACTTATTGCGTGCTAAAAATGAAGTATTCACTTGTTTTCAGATGTTTCATAAACTTGTCTGTACGCAGTTTGATGGTAAAGTTAAGATTTTAAGGAGTGATAATGGTACAGAGTATACAGAGGGTAATTTTCAGAAATATCTTCGGGATCATGGCATAATGCATCAAACTAGTTGTGTTGACACCTCGGCTCATAATGGTACAGCTGAACGCAAAAATCGACATCTTTTGGAGGTAGCACGGTCCCTCATGTTTACTATGAATGTCCCTAAGGCTTATTGGGGAGATGCAGTTCTCTCTGCAGCTTATCTCATTAACCGTATCTCTTCGGACTCTTGATTTTAACACCCCTCTGGATATTCTTCAAGGTAATTGTTCCTTTGTGGTTCCTCCTAAAGTATTTGATTGTGTTTGCTTTGTTCATGAGCACGGGAAGAACATCAGTAAGCTTGATCATCGAGCACTGAAATGTATATTTATTGGGTACTCTGCCACTCAGAAAGGATACAAATGCTACCATCCTCCTACTAGGAAGACTTATGTTAGCATGAATGTCACTTTTCATGAATCCAATCCTTATTTCTCCGCGACACCTTTTCAGGGGGAGAGTAATAGTGAGGAAGAGGTGTCTTATGGTAGTAAGGGGGAGTGGCTACCTGAGTTGTTAATAGAGGACAGAATGAAAGAGAAGGAAGATGAAGCAAAACAGGATGAGAGTATACTGGAAGAAGTGAGGAATAATGAGATTCATACGAGGCTAGCAAAGCCGGATTTGCTTAAGTATAGCCGCAGATGTAGACAACATGGAAAAATAGCCATCGAACCTGCTTTACCTAAGCCAAGAGTTCTCTCCAGACCCAGCTTCCATGCCGGTACATCCTTGTAAGTCTCCTGATGCTATTCCTTCTTCAAATACACCTCATGATTCTCCTGTCATTGATGATACTAATCTTCCTATTGCAATTAGAAAAGCAGTTAGGACTTGTACTCATCATCCTATCTCTAATCATGTCTCATATAAATCTTTGTCTCCATCATATAGAGCATTTGTCTCCACTCTGTCTTCTGTGTCTATTCCACAGGATTGGAAAGAAGCTCTTGCTGATCCTAAATGGGAGGATGCAATGGTTGAGGAAATGAAAGCCTTATCCAAGAATGATACTTGGGAGCTTGCTAGTCTCCCTCATGGAAAACGAGCTGTTGGTTGTAAATGGGTCTTTACCATTAAGAGAAAAGCTGATAGGGACAATTGAGAGATATAAAGCGAGACTTGTTGCAAGAGGATTCACTCAAACTTATGGGGTGGATTATCAAGAAACATTTGCTCCTGTTGCCAAGATGAATTCTATCAGAGTTCTTATCTCTTGTGCAGCGAATCTTGGTTGGGACTTACAGCAATTGGATGTAAAGAATGCGTTCTTGCATGAAGATCTTGCTGAGGAAGTCTATATGGAGATCCCTCTAGGCTTCTCATGTCAAAAGACTGAAGGGAAGGTATGTAAGCTGAAGAAGTCCTTGTATGGTCTCAAACAGTCACCCCGAGCCTGGTTTGATAGATTTCAGAATGCGATGATTTCTTTTGGATACCAACAAAGCAATGCTGATCACACAATGTTTGTAAAACACTGTCATGGGAGGATTACTATCCTTATTGTCTATGTTGATGATATAGTTGTGACAGGTGATAACCCTGCAGAGGTATCTAAGTTGAAAAGTTATCTTGCCAAGGAATTTGAAATCAAGGATTTAGGGAAGCTATGTTACTTTCTTAGGGATTGAAGTTGCTCATTCAGACAGGGGTATCTTTCTATCTCAAAGGCAATATGTCCTTGATTTGCTAGAAGAGACAGGTATGCTTGGATGTAGGCCTGCAACTACACCTATTGAGACAAACCACAAGTTACAAAGTGGAGATGGAGAATATGTTGATAGAGAGAGATATCAACGACTGGTTGGAAGGCTAATTTATCTATCTCATACTCGTCCAGACATAGCTTATGCTGTTAGTGTGGTTAGCCAGTTTATGCATGACCCTCGTTCCGACCATTTGGATGCAGTTCATCGTATATTGCGATACCTGAAATCTGCACCTGGGAAGGGACTTCTCTTTGAAAACAATAGAAGCCTGAAACTAGAAACCTATACAGATGCAGATTGGGCTGGATCACTTGATGATAGAAGGTCTACTTCAGGATATTGCACATTTGTTGGTGGGAACTTAGTGTCATGGAGAAGTAAGAAGCAGACTGTGGTTTCTAGATCTAGTGCTGAAGCAGAATACAGAGCGATGGCCCACGGGACTTGTGAGTTGTTATGGCTTAAGAAGTTGATGGAAGAGCTCAGATTATCTTGGGAAAAGCCTCTTCTGCTATATTGTGACAATACCGCTGCAATCAATATAGCACACAATCCAGTCCAGCATGATCGTACAAAACACATTGAAATTGATAGACATTTTATTAAAGAGAAACTAGACTCTCGTCTCATTTGTATACCATTTGTAAGATCTGAAAGCCAATTGGCCGATATCTTTACAAAAGGACTTAGTAGTTTAGTTTTTCATTCTATTGTTTGCAAGATGGGCATGAGAGATATTTATGCACCATCTTGAGGGGGAGTGTTGTATATGTGTGTTAAGGTGTAATAAGGGTGTTTGGGTAATAACCCTTATCTAGTATATATACTAGGATGTACATACTTTGAATATGATGAAAATACTTTGATTCACTCAACTCATCACCTATATCATAGTTATATTTTCAGAGTATTTAAGTCAAAGAACCAAAAACAAGTCACAGTAAGTTTGAAGCCTGGAAGAGTTTGTCATAACAGGATGCATTCAATGGTTGTTGGCATGCAAGATATCAAGTCAACATACAGTATATGTGGATATTCCAGCACCAATATGTATATATATATATATATATTTTGGATGCCAAATTACCATTTTCATGCCAATCAACACGACATCTTGAGCAGTGAACAATCTCAAATGAGTTAGTAGGAAATGGTAGTTGTTTTGTGGCTATAG
The DNA here is from genome assembly GCA_029379385.1 of Quillaja saponaria. NCBI lineage: Eukaryota > Viridiplantae > Streptophyta > Magnoliopsida > Fabales > Quillajaceae > Quillaja > Quillaja saponaria. Next base: position 25,144,099 of record CM055608.1, read on the forward strand.
CTGAAATCTGGCACCAATTCCTCATTCTAATGAAAACTGAATTTGATTTTCATGCCCATCCTTGGGAGCGAAGGACATCACTTGTATATCCAAAGGAAGAAGATGTGCTGAGAAGCTGGCAACCACACACAAAACCAACATCCAAAACTTGAATTGCCCCTGCAGAACGTAGATCACCAGTCTCATCTGTTGTCATATTCCCTAACCTGCATGAATGGCATATTTCAGTGACGCTTATAAAATAACTACAAAAAAAAGAAAAAAAAAGGTATTCTTTATATCTTCGGTGAAATAATGTCATTTACACTATACTCAATAATTTACACCCAACATTATCAAAATAACCAACAAGTCACTCATAATTACAGCACGGTATCCAGTTTGAGTATGTTTCATGAACTTTGTAATGAGCTAGTCACACGTGATTCCCCATGCTGTGATAAAAAGAAACAAAACAGACAGTCTATATTGTTCTGTTATGATATAGGATTAGAAGGCCCAAAAGTGAACTTTGAAAGCATAAAGGCAAATCTGTTCTGCCAGCTGTAGCTATCAATTTCCCCCAGTTAAGTGGAAACCCCTACAAGTACGATGTTGATGACTGCACAATATCATGTCTTGACTGTAACATACAAACTAGTCCTAAGAATCCCAAAATATTACAACTGAACTCGTTCACTCCAAGCTTCTAATTTTATTTTATTCGTAAGGAAGATCCAAAATAAATTGTATAGAAACAAAAGAATTCAATAGTTGTGTCGTCACTCTTTCTGAACACTTCAAACACACTTCTATCTTAGTACCTATAATCCAGCATGAAAGCATAAACAAATATTTACCATAATCATGTTGACATGATTTGAACATACTCTATCCATTGGATTGTGAGGATATCATTCCACGGTTAAACAAAAGATCCTATTAGCATAGGACATCCAGAAATTCTGACACAATTGCAACTCAGAAAAGGTTTAGTTGTCAATTTCATAGAACTTTATGTAGAATATGTTGACATATATAGGTATCGCATCAGCCATATTATATTCAAGTTTTTTTACAATATTTGAAAAATATAATATTCAAGTTTGTACAACAAACTGTTCTACAATTCTACGAAGCAAAACTTTGAACCTTTTGAGGTCTACGTGGTAGAGCACATCATATGATCATAGTAATCATAACAGGATAAGGAACTTCCTCTATGTTGCTAGCATTAATTTTTATATCAACATCAAACAACAATTGACATTTATAGCTCCCAGTAGATTACTTCTTTCCTTGTTCTGTGTTGGGTCCTGATTAGACTTGGGTATCCTAAATCAGATCATTTACTTAAAGATATGATGCTTATATTTCTGGTTGGAAAAGAAAGGAGACAAAGGAGTGATAAACATGCTTAAACTAATTTATTCCTGGTATCTAACTGGTATACAGCTAGAAAGGAAGGCCAACACAACAATTGGTTAGTAGCAGGACGAATGATAATATGGCGGCCGCTGAAGCATCATAGAAATACTATTTCCACAAATTTAAAAGAAACCTATATCAGTAAATGATAAGAGAACAGGAAATGCATAGAAATCAACCAAAGCTACCTTTCGATGTACTCAGCAGCCCCATGCTTGAAATGGGTGCCACCACCAGGAAACCACCATGCTCTTCCTTCTCATGCACCCAATTTTGTCCTCCTTTGACTTCTGCAAGATGTGTAAGATTGACATTGCTTTGCCAAACATAATCCTTCCTGGTTGGCCATGTTATTGGTATTTTATAATCCTTAGGTGGTGGAACCAAGCAAAACAAACGCTTTTCAAGTGCAGGACAATGCCTCTCCAGTTCTTGTCTAGTTGTCTTCTAGAAAGATCCAATTTTGGGAGCAATGTCTTCACATAAGAAACATCATGGCAAGGGATATACTCATTGAACGTTCGAGGGCATATATCCACCCCAGTTTCTGGGATCAACATGGGAACTTTCCAGTAAGTCAAGGACACTTTGTTTGTAAATGTGGAAACTCCTGCAGGAATAAGAGAGAATTTATATCGATTATCATAATGCAAAGCAAGTCATTCCGGAACAAGAAGATTTAAGACAGATATCACAACAAACACTAAGGCTTGTCTCAATGTTTAACAAGTAAAAAAAAAAATCACTGCAATGCAGAAATGAGGTGTCGCAATTCCTTAAGAGTTCCAACCCTCCTGCAACAAAAATTCATGCTTGAATATGTTCAGAATTCGGAGGGCATAACAAAGGAAGAGATTCATTTGATGTATTCACTTCTCTTCCTAATTTTTCTGAAGACTGGACTTAAAATGCTGTGATAATGTTTGTCCTGAAAGTTTAAAGGCACCTTATGTTGCTTGGCTTTCTGTAGAAGAAGCAGTACATATGATGTGCTGACCAAGTACACATGGCATACATGCAGATTTAAGAGAAGGACTTCCACATCATTTTGATATGGCACAAAGTACAAGGCCGCTGTAAGAATGCTCAGGCTGTCTAGAAGCTAAAACTATCAATTTCTAATCTTTTTGAAACACATGCCACACATATGCTCAACAGATTCAGCCTATATGCAACTAATAGAGAAAACACATGGTCATTGGCTCATTGCTAAAATGGCACTAAGAAATATACCTATCAATAAATGATTTATAGTTTGAATTCTACTTTGATCAGTTTATGATGTTATCTTCTAACTTCAACGAAATTGAGCTTCTATAGAAACCCGCTAAAAGGCTAAGAAAGCATAACAAATAAATCAACTACCTAAATTCCAAAACCAGATGGAACAAGAAAATAACACCTGTGAAGCAAATGAGCTTTCAAAATCAGAAATCAATCTTCGATTCCCCTCACCTGGAACTCTTGAGATTCTAAAAAAAAAAAAAAACTCGTCCTTTCCCCACTTAACAATTGAGCAGAGAAATGGAAAAAACAACCATAGTAGATAAGAGGTAGAGAAAGCAAGAGAATTACCTGGGGATGAAGAATTAGAATTGGAGAGAAGTTGGGATACATAAACAGGACCATTGTTTCCGAAGAGTGTTCCCACGTAGAATGACCCAACCATTAACCATTAGTAGCAGAGCCGCCATTATTATCTGCCCAGATTTGGAATCAAACGCGGACCCCAGCGCATACCCGCTCATTCTTTCTTCTTTCTAAGCAATTTGTGCTCTGTATCCACTGCAATGAGCTATCTTTTTCAACTGGGTTTGTTGTAAGTATCGAATAAACCAATGTGACCTAACGGACAATGAGAATGAGATCTCAGGTTTAGGATAGAAGAAGATGGAAGAATAAACAGTGTGAGCGTGAGCTGATGAAGAACTCTGGTACTAGTAGTCTCCAGATTGATGCCAGGTGACATTAATTTTGTTATGTTTTCCTTTTCTGGTCTTTTAATATTTACCTGTTAATTTCCTCTGCTTTTCTTCTTCCTCAGGTACATTGTGAGTCCGACATTCAGTTTTCACTGTAAAAGTGGGTTAGCTCGAGAGTACACGTGTGTTATAGCAAGTACCACAATTCTAATCATTTCAACTGATGTATTATAATTATATGTAAACTCTTTATACCTAGAGTTAAAAACCGCAATTGTCAAGTTTAAGTGATAAATAATTTGCATAATTCTCTATCACTGATTGAATTACGAGTTCAATTCAAGTAATTTAAGTCACTATGCTCATCTTCAATTTCATTGCTTAATCAAATTTATTAAATTAGTCCAAATTAACTATACTTGGCAGGAACTTCAAACAAAGCAAAACAAGAATAGCTCAAGCATTATGTTTGCCTGCAATAAGACCTTTACTATGGAAGTGAAAAGCAATTAATTTGCTTTTGAATTTCTTCAGTCTTCACTTGTACTCTCCTCATGGTTGTACACATATACCAAAGACCAAATATGAGCACGGAGATTGAAATTGTGCTAGTAGCTTGGTTTATTATTGGCAAAGTAAAGCAATCATGGGAAACACCCACTTCTCACCTCTTCTTAATACAATCAATGACTTGGCTGATTCAATGTGCCCCGAATCACGTAGGACCTTGTTGAGGATACTGAACAAGTCGTGGTCCAGATAAGAGTCCCACATCGTTCATTCACTTAATATAGGAGCCCTATTTATTAATACTTCTCAGACTAACTGGCACGACCTTACTTGAACAGGATCTGTTCTATAGGCTCGTACCACTGTTTCCTTGAGTGATCAAGAGACAGGAACCAAAATCTGGTGGATGAATCCTGACCGCGCGATCAGAGCGTGATTAACAGCCTTCTAATCCTTGGATTGTGAGGGCAGTAGAGGATCGTTCTCAGCCAGTTCTGGCCGGGATGGTCGTGCGGTTGTCTGACAGGTTTCCAATTCTTTTTGTAATTTTGGTAAAATAGATTGGGATGCAGATCTTGTCTGCCTGCTATAAACAATAAATCTTCACCATCGACCTCAGTTCCCCTAAGAACATGATGCTTGTTCCTTCTTTGTTTTGCAAATTAAAATTTATATTAGAGGCAATTAGAAGAATTACAACGTTGAGTAACATATGGAAAACAAAAACCAGTATAATAAAGCTCTGTAAATGTTCTATACATAATCTTGTAATCCATGGTAAATGCAGATATTACAAATCATTGAATCTTCACAGTTGAGAGTTCTTCAATGTGTTCTACACTTCTACATGTCATTAAAGCTCAGAGGTCATGTCTAAAATTTGAGTGCCAAGAGAAAGTGCATGAGAGTTGTTTTCCTTTGCAGCTTCACAAAGGTTTCCCACTGTGTGTTCAGCGTTTTGCATCAGTACAGTGCCCAAATGGATTTGGTTTTCTCTTCTATCCTGCTTTCATTTTGGTAAAATAGATTGGGATGCAGAATCTTGTCTGCCTGCTATAAACAATAAATCTTCACCATCGACCTCAGTTCCCCTAAGAACATGATGCTTGTTCCTTCTTTGTTTTGCAAATTAAAATTTTATATAGAGGCAATTAGAAGAATTACAACGTTGAGTACATAACATTGGAAACAAAGAAACCAGTATAATAAAGCTCTGTAAATGTTCTATACATAATCTTGTAATCCATGGTAAATGCAGATATTACAAATCATTGAATCTTCACAGTTGAGAGTTCTTCAATGTGTTCTACACTTCTACATGTCATTAAAGCTCAGAGGTCATGTCTAAAATTTGAGTGCCAAGAGAAAGTGCATGAGAGTTGTTTTCCTTTGCAGCTTCACAAAGGTTTCCCACTGTGTGTTCAGCGTTTTGCATCAGTACAGTGCCCAAATGGATTTGATTTTTCCACCCATACTAAAAATGCTGTATGCAATACTTGATTACCTTCCACATTTTCCAAAGCAAAATGTTCGTGGTGCTGATCCAATCTAATGGCAAACATCATATGGAAAAATGAAAGATGGACGAATACTGGTATGGCGTAATATAATTTAAGGAGGCCAGACTCCACAGATCTCTTATCTTCTAATTTCTAACAAGACAATTAAACCAAACCATCCTCTTAAGTGAGAAATATATCATGCTTAAGTTAGACCATCTCTACTAATACCATAATTATTTCATCACTTGAACATGGTTCATGATATCATTTTGCAGTACTTTGTAACAGCATCAATGAATTCCTTCCCGAACATTGCAGAATTAGCCAAATCCTTAGTACTTTCTAGACAAATAACACAACATTTCAACAGTATTAATTCCCATAAATCTGCTTGCTGCCAGTAGTAATATTGTTTTTTAAGGAACAGCAAAACATAACAAAATAAATCCACCTTAGTAATCATTCAGAGCTTTCTATCCTGTCACAGTTCATTATTTGGATACCTTAAATAATAGATTTTAAACTATTCTGGCAGCCAGATGCTGTCATATAACAAAACTTTTTCCCCAAATTAGATCTCTAAACAGAATTCAAATGCACTAAAATGGTTGATGAACACCAGAAAGTAACTCCTACAATAGGAAGCTGAAAGTCAATTCAAGAAAGGATAGAAAGATGAAGGTCAATAATAAAATGTAGCTAAATTATATCATTCAATGAAAACAATCAGAACGCTGAACACCCATTTCAATTTACAGGACCTGATTTTCAAAGTTCAAACAACCTCCTTATCATGCCAAATAAAATAGCATCCTTTATTTTATGTTCAATAAACAATCATAATTTATTAACATGCCCATTGTCAACCTAGGATTTTGTACTGAAATCTTGAGGTACCTTATTGCCGTGTGCAGCCCAATACCAACACCCCCAACATAAGAAAACGTCGCGAACCATTCATCATACACAACCTCCATTACCATCCTATAGCCTGATCAATCAAAACCTTCAATTTCAAATTGGGCAAAACTCAAAGGCTGGCAACATTGTCACAACAAGCTCCAACATCAAACATATTCTCCCAGAAGTTGAATGAAATTCAAGAGAGGAGCACACTGAAGGAAGGCCTGAAATCAAATGAGGTGATGCGCCTGAATTGCAGCAAAGCCAGCATCAGCATAAGGGAGAGAATACTGAAGCTTTTCTACTTCATTTTGTACATTGAGCAATTGGCATTGTCATAGTGGAATGAAGCTTTCTCTTCAGGCAAGGCCTGCTAATAGAATAGGTTCAAGCCTGCCCAGTGGAGGAACTCAACTCTGTCCAAGCCCGCCCAATAAAATTATAGTAATAAAAAAACTTCAAATAAATTTAAAAAGAAAAACAAAATGAATTATATTTTATAGCAAAAACATCATACTGTATATTTTACTTATCATGTTTCTTTTTCCCCTTCAAAAGTACGAATTTTATTGATTGGATCAAATTAATGGAAGAATATCCAATCAATGGAGAATTAATAGTTTCTACGTGAGAATTATGTATCCCTTGTAGACAAGGTTTCATATAAGGAGCAAGTATGCTTCTTTATATAATTTCATCTCATTTAGTTATTATATCAATGGATCTCATAAGGTTAAGTTTTGACCTAAATTTGAACATGTTGAAATGTGATTTGGTCCGATAATGCTTTGATTCAAAAGTAGTCAAAATTTGATCTAATCATATCCAATCTAAATTAGATTTAAGGCTCGTTTAATACATTGTATAGAATTGCGTAGTATAGAATTATACAATTTATTAAGTTGTATAGTTATTCTGTTATTATATTATTATTTTTTTATTGTATAGCTTTATATAATCAAATATAGTATAAGAGAATGTCAACATAATAAGTGTGTATTATCAGTTATTGTCAAATATTATATAAGAGTCAATTCAAGTGTTATATTTGAGTTATACGATATGTTAAATGAGTCATTAATTATAGATATCTTATATGTTTTTAACTTTACAATAATTTTATTTTTAAATTGATTTCAATTATATGCGACTATGTCTGATTAAAATCTAACGGATTATAATAATCTGATTCATATTCAATACCTACCATTTGCAAATTGTTTTAGGCATATAAACAATATAATATGATTAAACTGAATATATGAATCGTCCTAATTTTAATTGTGCAAAATGCATGAGATGCACTATGACATAAAAACAAGTCTAAAACCATCTGCCATGCAAGTAGACATCAAAGATAAAGTCCAGCTAATATTTTTTTGTCCCAAACAGATAGTGAAAGGTAAGGAAGTTTCCTGGAAAGTTTTTCTTGTTATTTTCTTTATAGGAGGCTCCGGGAAAGTTGAAAGCGGAGAAAACTGAAAAGAAAGATGATGAAGGGTAGCTAACATGAAAAAATAACCCTAGAATGTCATTTCCAAACAAATAATAATCCAAAACAAAGCTAGTGATTGTCATTTGTGTTGTACCCAAACTCACTCCAATGACTTTTTTCAAAAGAAGAAAGATAAATAAAAGAGAAGATAATAATTAAGTGTCTATGCCTATATTCTGCTGTTGGTACACCAACAACACGTAATAAGACTAGATCGAAATTCACTTTACTCTGATATTTTTATTAGAGTATATCAAACAATTTTGTAACATTCACTATTTATGAATTAGTTTAAATACACATCAACTACTACACTCCAAAATACAAAATACAGCACACCACGATATGACTGAATCGAATAAGTGTTTATAAATTAAATATCTACTAGCTTGTGAATCTTCAAGCATTTGTCTTATTCAATAGTTGTTCAATTATTCTTTTCTCCTCAAATGATGTTCAATTACTCTTTTACCCATAAATGACAGACCGTGATAGTCCCAGCAACAGTAACACGGGCCCTGCCTTGGAACCGTTTATCATTTTTCGTTAAGACTAGGCTACCAACTGTCACCATAATCTCAATTAATTTACTCATTAAAGAACATTGGATTCCATTTTTGTCAAATAGATTAGTAAACTTATTATATTAATGGATAAAACACCAATTGAGTACAAAACATTCTATTTCTACATTCAAATCAAATAATCAACAAGCCTTGCTTTACACGAAAGGGTGTAGCTAATTTTCTTTCACATAAAATTCAATCTCTACTTAATTATTACTACTTGTAGAAATTGTAAAAGCTTAATTACTACAATTGAACTTGGATTAATCTCTACACGATTTTCATGGGAGTCGATTATTTTGAGTTTGATGTTTAAACAGAATTTAAGATGCCATTGATCACACCTTAAAAATCATACACCAACATCAACATCAACATCCCAAGGATTAAAAATAAAATAAAAATAACGTTCTTTAAAGATCAGGACTCGGGAGCAACATACATATTCATTAATTATTAATTAATGATATGATTTTTAATTTTAACAGAATCATCTCTGCAGCTCCATCATACGTGAAAAGTCGTCGAAGCATACGAACCCATCCCCGTTTTTATCTACACCATCTATCATGCGCCGGCACTCTTCTAACGTGCACTGCTCGTCCCCAATTGCAGTAAAAACTCGCAAAAGCTCCTCAGCCGAGATTTTCCCATCGTGATCCGTGTCAAAAAACTCGAACACCTCGCGTAATTCCGAGTTGCAAGCCGGCCCACAAGCCGACCCCACTCGGTTCATCAACGCCTCCACGCTTATGCTACCATCTCCCTCGCCCTCGCCCTCGCCGTCTATCTCTCTCAGCATCATCGTTACCTCCTCTTGACTCGGTGGCTCAGCTCCAAGCCGGGTTAGCAACGCTTCCAGCTCTTTCCTCGAGATAACGCCATCGTTATCTCTGTCTATGAGCTTGAACGCTTGAACCAGCTCGAAATGAATATCGGCGGAGGAATCGGACCAATCGCCTGAGACCTCGGGTAAAACGCTAGTCGGAGTTGTCGAACCGGCGGCTCCTATTCCGGCTTTGGGGTCTGAGGTAGAAGAAGAAGAAGAAGAAGACGACGACGACGACGACGACGAAGCTCCGGAACTAAAAGATGGTGGGTCGGATTTGGACACAGAGGAACTGTCTTTTTTGGAGCGAAAAAGGCGTTTGGGGCTTAGTTTGAAGTTTTTGGGGTTGATATTGATGAACTTCATTGCTAATAATGGAAGACCCAAATGAGAGAAGAGAAAAGAAAGAATCTATTGAGAGAGAAAAGATGAAGAAATGAGAGAAGGGTTTGAGGTGAAAAGAAAAGGAAAGGTGAGGAAGGGGTTAAATGGAGAGTGTGGAGGGCCGTACGATCTCCGCCATGGCAGGTTCCACGAAGTTTCCCAAAAGAATTTTTAGTTTCTAAGGAGGTGTATTTCTATAATTATATTTCTATTCTATAAAAAGATAATTACACTAAAAATGCTTATATTCATTACGCGCCATTTACACGGGGTGGAAATTGAAGGGTGAGTTAGTCAATTTATTCGCCAGTTAACGATGAAAAGAGTATGGACTTTTATAATGAATATTTTAAAGATATTTAATAAATTATAATAAATATTTTTGATATAAAATTTTCATGATCACTTATTATAATAAATAATATAAAATTTTATATTTATCATCTTATTAAATATATCAAAAATATTTATTAAAAAAATTTAAAATTTTAGCATTAAGTCTTAGTTCAAGAGTTATTTAATTGCTATGCTATTGTTATATATCTATATATATTGAATCATTGAATTGTGATAAAGTTGAATTAACTCCTTTACCAAACAAAAAAAAGAAAAAGTGGAATTAACTCACTTTAGATACTATTTTTTGAAAGAAAAAAAAAAATTAACAAATGTAAAGAAGAACAAAGAATTAACTCTTACCTTGACTTTATGGATCTCAGTTCCTTTGCAGAGTCATAAAAAAAAAAAAAAAAAAAAAATTTTAATTTCAATATAAATGACATGTGTTCAACGAATTAGATACAAACACCACCTAACTACTAATACTAAATACGTCAAATTAAATTCATCAAACTCAGTCATCAAATAGATCAATATACTCTACATAAAGAGAAAAACAATCCTTATAAAGAAAAAATACATTCACACATTGTGTTCTTAAGATTTAAATATTCTCATGTTGCACCGACAGTGATACACTAATATATTTCCAAAATGTATCTAATTTAACAATAAATAATAAATAAATTTTATTCCAAATTTTTTTTTATATACATGATTAAAATTTGTACCTAGCCAAAAATGAGAGGATCTGAATGAATAAAACAAGTGGTGGTGATGGGGCTCTCGTGAGTAGTGTGACTTTCTGTCATTTTTGTGTGGTTCCTTCAAGGTTGGTGGGAGCCTGGAGTAATGAAGACGGGCTGAAGACTAGGGAAAAATCTTTTTAGTCTGAAAGTAACCTTTCAAATGGGATGTTCCTTCCTTTGATTCGATTGGTTGAGTAATTAATTTTTGAGTCTATAATTAAATTGTATCCTTAATTAATTAATTATTTCATCTAAGAGCTTAATGTATAGAATGAACATGAACTCTAACCCAATGTTGAATTTTGGGAGAATCACATTCATAAAAGAATAATATTTTTACACACTAACATTAATGTATCTTAATTCATATCATTATTAGAAAAAGAAAAAATTCATTGATTTCAAGTGGACGCATTATAATATAATTCCATAAGATTTGGAACATCTTCCATGAGATTTGGAACATCGATGCACATGATGGACAATGTCAATAATGAGAGGGTGAAGAAGGTAGGCTTTGCTTGTCCCATCATTTTCAATCATTGGTGGGTAGTCTAGGTAGCTAGAATTAATAAAAGGAAAAAGACCAAAATAGAATAGAAAATTATGTAATATATATGCAGATTGGTGTATGTATTTATGTATTGATTTTCAAGTTCATAGTATATATGATTGTTTGCATTGAAATGAGTGCAATCACTGCATTTGGCAGTAGATTGTACGTTCTTGCATCTACCTCCATACTTGTATATAGCATTGTATTGTATGTATTAATTATCCAAATCTTTATGGAAAGAAGTTGTGAAATTTGCGCATAATTTACTTGAATAAGTATGTTTTGGTTAGTTGTTTGAGGTATAAAAGAAATTAAAATAAAGAGTTAATTTTTATTTTCTTCAACAAAATCACGTGAAACGATATACTGACATTAAATCTTTTTTAAAAAAAAAATACTTCCATTCCTACAAAATTTTAACACGATTTTATAATATATAGATGAAATATGTTTTATTGAAAATAAATTAAGAATAAAAATTAATTAATTATATTTTACGAAATTACTTTTATGACAGTGACATAGTGTAACCTTTATTTGGAGCAAAAGTTATTGTACTTTTTATTTTCTCTACCCCTTTGGAGCTTTCGGTTGTTGCATTGCATGCAATTTTTTTTTTATCTGTCAAAATATGGAATACCTTATGGTCAACCTAAAATTTGTGCAACTCCAACATCAATATAATCATTTAGTTCTCAACTTTAATCTTATTTTTTTTTTATTATTATTCTTTACAAATATGAATATCATATTATTAAAATCAATAAAAATATTTAATTAATCCATTTAATCAATGATCGAAAAAAAGTTATGAGAGATGGAAAAAAAAAATATCACCTAAAATCTCAGCATTTAACTCATAAATTTTAATCTTCAACCCTTTTTTTTTTTTTAGATTTATTGTCTTTAAAAGAAAAATATTGTTTCATAAGAGATAGAGATAGATAAAGAGAAGGAGAAGTTATGCAAGGCTATACATATATGGGACAAAACTCAAAAAGTTGAACATTTTCTGGGTAATTAGGCTACTTCTAATTGTCAAATTGTCAAAAACAGTACGTGCACTGCAATAGCTTTTACACTACTATAAATTATAGTATATGCATCTACCATAAAGCAGACTCATAAAATGCAAACGCAAATATCTTGTATCAGCGTTTGCATTGGGAGTTCCTGCATCTACAATGAGAGTTCTTGCATTCGCAAAAATGCATATGATGATATGAAAAAAAAAAAAAAAAAAAAAATAGAAATTGCCGACGCTGAAATTTTCAACACAGATACAGGAACTGATACATTTTGGCGTCATATTTTGTGAAACTAGTTGTGTCTGTCATTCACTATCTGCGTCTTTAGTTGCAGATTCTGTTATCATGCATTGGCACTATTTTAGAACAATTTATCATTGTCTACCATTAAACTTTTTGTGTCAGCATAGTGGTAGATACAAAAAATTTGAATTGCCACCATTTTCTGTCAAAATTATTTGCGTTTGCTTTAATCTCATGTTCGTCTACAATGAGGCAAATGCAAATAATAAAATATTATTTTGTTAAAAATATCTTCTTTTCTGAGTCTGTTAGTGCAGACGCAGAAAGTCTACCTGAATTTAAATCAGATAGTGTTTCGTACTCCTCCTTCATCTTCTTTCCTCTATTGTTACTACTCTGCTTTGCTCTGTTCTGCCATGTTGTTCGACGTCCTAGCCGCTGTCCGCCGTCCGTCGACTGTCCTAACTGCCATTCGTCGAGTCTTCACATGCTTCAGATCTATGTATGTGTATATATATTATTTTATGCATTGCTTAATATGTAGTGTTAGCTAACTAGCTATATAGATGAAACTTTCTTGCTTCAATATAACACATTACTTATTATTAATTTGTGTGCAGTTATGTATATGAGAGATTGGGTGTTGGTATTGTATTACTATATGATTTAGGTAGGGGATGAATTGAAGTTAGAAGAGGAGCCTGGTACTAATGGTTGAAAATTAAGCAAAACATAATTAGCTAGTACCTAGCTTGTCCAAATAAACTCTTATATATTAATTAATTAGATTTATAATTTCTAAAGTGTTAAAGCTTTTCTTAAATAAATCATAATGAGTTTAAATCTCATTAAAAATATCTTATGTAATAAAATCTTGAATATATATATATATATTCAAATTAACTAATCTAACAACATTTGAACATAGAATAAAAAAAATGAAAGCCCGAATAAAACAATAAACTTCAAAACTTTAATACAATACCTTCTAAACCATGACCACACACAATCCCTTTGAAGAAATTCTTTTAGCAATTTATATAGGTAACTAATTATTGTTATTCCCTTATAAATAATTCTACATTCAATTATTACCATGATCTAGCTATGCATTGACAACTAGCCTTATTACATATATATTTAAATGCATTCACAAAAATACTTATTTGCATTTCAATTGTATTGCATATTATTGTTTTTCTCAGCTTTGGGTATTCGGTTATTTGAATTTGAATTTTTTGTATTACAAGACTTGGAGAGACAAACAAGAATTCAGTGACCAATATAACCACAATTTAATATTTACTCAATTGAGTCCACAAAGGCACAAACTCAATTAGTCTTACACAAAACACATGCAATTAGGGCAAGATAAGGCAACAAACACGTGTGCAAATGTTGGATTTTGAAACTTTGAATCTCACTCTTACATATTCGCCTTCTTATCTATTATTACTATCAAACTCAAGTGCATAGTTCTTTCTGTCTGTAAAACAAAAGGGACAAAAACTGAAATGATTTACACCAAACACATGTTTTGTATTTTGAATATGTTCATATAATAAACTAGATTAGCCACCATGCCACTAATTGAAATTGATGAATTAAAAAGTCCCCGAGTCAAAGCAAAACATCATTAGTTTTAGTATCATGCAATATATAAAAGAATTAAGTTTTTCCCAATTATCCCTAATTAATTACTTATTCTTTTATCTCAATATAGTCAACAACCAAAATTCCACAAATTGGGCAAATTGGGCAACTTGGTTTTAGATAAAGCGCCGACTGATGGCATGCAGCACACGGAAATGGATTGAGTTCTTGAGCTCACGGGGAAAGAAATTTCTCAAAGCAAAGGTAATATGTGAGTCTATGAACGTAACACACACTATCACCACAAGAAAATGACTTATATGCTTCAGTTAGTCACCGTAATAGATAATATTATAGACTACGACCAATGTAATGGGGTTCAACTTTTTACCCTATATAGAAAATTTTAGTTTCCTGCTTCTCTTTAATATCCGCTACGGTCCAAATATTTTATACTACAGTAGAACCGTAACATATAAGTTTACCTTTTTCTTTTTCTTTTTTTTTTCTCAAAATTTGTGTTGCTTTTATAATACGGTATAGGCCATAACAGATAGTTATTAGTCGTAAAGAATATTAAACGCTGAGTAAATGTTGTTCTAGTTTATTTATGCTACTGTCTGTAGAGACAGTCTCAAATAGGGCTCGATCCTCTTCGTTTTGATATATATATATATATATATAGTTTAATTACATTGAATGTTATCCTCCTAAACAATTATTAGGTATTAAATCAGATCATGATCTGTTTAGTTCAAATCAAATAGAATTAGATCGAGTTTGAATCAATTTATTAATAAATTTGAATTGAATACAGATCTATTCAGAATATGTGCTTCAGATGATGAGATCATCTATGGCTCAAATATGATTTTAATAAATTCATTCAGATTTTACCATTCCACTGCTTTACCTGATGTCATCTCTATCATTCTTTATCTTTATTTACTATCAATAAGAGATAACACTTTTTGAGGTATGGAGCACGCGGAGAAAATTCTCATAACAAGACAATTAGATGTCACTCAGAGCGTGACACAAATAGTTTGCATTAGGAAAAACCTAACGCCACGTTCAATTCAATTCGTTTTCCGAACCCCACGTTCAATTCAATTCGCTTATCAGTACTCAACTCAGTGGGTTTTGTTGGACCACCACATTACAGTTGTTATAATCAAATAATTGACCATTTTAAAATTCCAAAGCATGTACAGAAGAAATGATGTTTGACTTGTTTGTACCCATACCTTCTGTGATTGCCCATGATTTTTACAAGTGTTTGATAAAAATCACAAATTTCCATGATCAACTCAAAGTGGGATATGCTCTCATTTTGCTTCTAAGCAAGGCAAGTGGAACGAAGCCATTGGGGTTTGTTCTCCAAATGGGTTAGGTACACGAACCATTGTCCACAAAGGAAACCAATTTCTTAATTTTTAGTATTAAGTCTTTAAACCAAATTCCCATACAGTTCAAGAAGCTCATGATCATCTCAGCAAGAAGTTGAATTACATTTACAAGGTTCAAAACCATTCCATGATAAAGGCTTTTGGTATAGATAGGTGACTTTCATTTTGTAGTGTTTTTGGCAATTGATTGGGTGCAAAATTAGGAATCCTTCATCATTTTCATAAAAAAGTTCTAACAGACAATATTCCTCTCCAAGGCACATCAATTTTTACCAAATAGACAAGAATACATTTAGTCCTTGATCGACATCATAGAACTGTAGAACAGAGACTGAAACTACAATTAGATTAAACATTTTGAACCACAAAAGCAAATGTTACATTACATCTTTAGCCATGGTAAAAAGCCAAGCAACTGCTTACAGATGGCTTGGTAATCACGAAAACAAGGATTGTATTGTGAACTTCGTAGTCTTGTCTCACTTCTTTTCTCCCCTTTTTTTACTCTTACTTTCCTTAAAATTGATGACAATCAAACAAAAACTAACAGAAAGTTACCTCATCCAGTTTACACCGTAACCATTCCACCGAAATATTATTGTTCCTTCCACTACTACATTTTCCAGGAAAGAGATAGCAGGACAAACTCTCCAAGAGACATGGTCCCTATGTAACTTTCCTCTTGACATTATTTCCACTGACCCAACAAACAAACAGCATGATTGAAGGATCGCTGGAATTATGTGCTTACAGGCTTACAGCTAAGAGACCGAGCATAGAAAGCCCAGCTACATTGTACCAAATGAAAAAATAAAAATAAAATAGAACTGTATAGTGTATAGTAGCTTTGAGCAGGGGTCTGGGGATAAGATCTTTTTTCCTTTCCCTACTTTGTCATGGTCTCTAATGTACTAAAAAGAACCAAAAACATCTTCATAGCATAGAATAATAGAAAAAGAGAGAGCTACTATGTTGTGTAGCTCAAAGCCAGTGGGCCTTCCAGTAGCAAAAAAACAGAAGGGAGAGAGAGAGAGAGGAGATAAGCAATTAGACAGTAATTGAATTTCAATCAACAATTAGAGATGAGAAGCAATTAATAAGCCGCAAGCAAGAGCTGAAAGTACTATTACTTTGCCCCTTTTGGCAGAACTATTTACTATACCTTGTCCTTTCCAATAATAATACATAAATCTTAAGACTTGGCAACTGTAAAACTTCACATGGATGTCTTCTGGCTATAAAGGGGCCATCATTTCAGCAGATACCACCATAGCAAGAATGATCATCAGTATCAACCATCCACAACACTTTGATCCTTGTCGTTACTAGTGCTGGAAGGGTCCATGAAATTGTCTGGTGTTTCATATGGATACTTTCCTGCAGTGAGATCATCGTCTTCATTTTCAGATGCTGAGCTAGCATCCATCTCTTTTCCTGGACAGTCTACTTGCACACATTGAGCAACTTCATTGCTGTAATTTTCGAAATCATGGCTACTATTTGGAAGCGTTAAATCTTCTTTCTTGACAACATTAAACACAATTCCATTATGGGTCCTTTCAGGCTGCAAAAGATCACCTTCAGTTACCATAATGCTTGCACCATCCACAAGCACCCTATACCCAACTTCTCTCTGATCAAACTCTGTACCCTCTGAACTTCTATCCGGTGTTGTAACCCTTGAACTCTGATGATATTGACTGCTACTGCCTACCATCTGAGCTGCACTAGAGTTGGGATGTGCTACCCACCCTCTATTTAGTTCAGTATCAACATCCAGGTTTTGGACAAAGTCAATGAACGTATTTGCTGAAGTAGTTCTCATCAAGGGCCCACCAGATCTTGTCCAAGTATTCAAATCAGTATTTTCAGATTCACTATCACTTCCATCATGTATGTTGCGGCTCCGCAAATTTTTACTGGAAGGACCACCAACGTTGGCTCCACTAGCTCCTTGATGCATTGAGGTAGCAATATCAATTAGGAGGTCTTCCTCAAGAGAGCCCGTTGAGTTTTCTCGTGCAATGCGATTCCAAGAAGGAATTCTTCTTGAAGCACTGAATCTCATTGTGCTGGCCAAACCATGAGGAGAAGTAGCAGAAGCAGCTCTTTGAGCACTTCTTTTAAGTCTCCGCATGTGGTTAAGAATTGCAACACACTCATCAAGGGCGAGCTCAATGCCACAGTTTGCTTTTATGGCTGACAGCTTCTCCCAAGTGCACCTCCTCCCCTGGTTTGATGCCTTTTGAAGCTCCACATAAGTGGGGTTTTGTATAATTTTTGAGTACTGGTACAGGAAATAAGTGAAAACAAAGTAAACCAAGTAAGTCATCTACACATGCGTCACATCTCTAATAAATAAATGTTAATATCAAGTTCACTAAAACATCTCATATGTTGGGATGGGCTTCAAGATTTAAATAAGTTTTGCAGTAAAAAAGATTCAAAATAAAGATGACCACATTGTCTTCACAATTAATATGAGATGAACTTAGACCTGCTGTACGCATATACCTGAGCAAGGGTTGCAGGCATAACAACAGTAACGTCACCCTCCCAATCTTGGGCAAACAGCTTGGCCAGTCCTCCTAATGGAAAACCAAGTTCCAGAACCTGATTGCATCTATGCTTCACCTCCATCTCAGTAAGGTGAGCAAGCTAAATCATTAAACATCTGATATTAGCTCAGAAAAGTTTAATAAACTTACAGAAAAAGCATATTAGAAGACCACAACAGATAACACAAATTATAGACTGATGCTTTAGGATCAATGATGGAAGCTGAATGTTCCATTTCTGGAGGATAATTAGAACATATGCAGGCTAAATTTAGGACTTCTCTAGGAAAAACATGTATGGTAGAATCTGTACTAAGGCAGAGGCTCACATTCAGGTGAAAAGGCACGTATACTGTCTTATGAAGTGCAACTACAAAGAAATTCGTAAGCAATCTATGTCAAAGGGAATTGACTCATCGAGAGACGATACTGTGCAAGTAATCCTGTGAATTGTGATCCTACCTCAGTCAACTTCTTTGACAATTGAAATATCTTTTACCATTGAAGTCCTTCAACTGACAATGTAATATTGAGCACTATGTTCATATCAAAATATTGAGCACTATGCACTAAGTAATAACCCACATAAAGGATCAAATCTGTGCAAAGTATTAGGTGAAGTTCTACACCAGCTGCAAACAAGATGCCTCTCCATTCTCTTAATCGTCCCACTTATGCAGAGCATGATTTTACTCTAAAAATTAGCCAAAGAAAAAAAGACAGACACACTGGGCATATTACTGTAACATGTAAAACCCTCATTATAATGTACATAGACACGAGCGAGCACAAGCACACATACACCAGCATACACATTAATCAGTCCAAATAAACAGGTCACAGGAAATGGACTGTGAAAATATCTAAATTCAGGTAGTTAATGAAATCTTAGGATCCCCTTTAGATATTAAAAAAAGATAAGATCTCAAAAGAAGGACCAAATAACAAACAATAAAATCAGCTTCCATGGCTGAGTTAAAAGAAATTGCATATTAATCAGTAAATTGTTCTTTTGGCATAGAACAACATCAATAAAAGAAGAAAGGGGAAGGGGGGAAGGGGGGAAGGGGGGAAGGGGGAAAGGGGAAAAGGGGGGAAAGGGGGGAAGGGGAAGGGGAAAAGGGGAAAAGGGGGAAAGGGGGAAAGTAGAAACAGTAAGACATTCCATCTAGGTAGTAGAAAAATAAACTACATAAGAACAAGTATGACAATTAATTAAATAAATTAAGGTCCAAGTCCATGGATATATATATACCTTGGCAGCAAAATTTCCTCCATAAGCTCTTACAAATTCTTTCAATCTCAATAATGGTGCAATGTGGGGGTTGGCCTGACTGACAATGAAATGATTGACATTGAAAAGCTCCTTCAATTGGATCATAGGTAAATCAATCTCCAAGCTACCATCCCTCCAACGGCGTACAGGGGTAGAACCCTCCTCAGGGCCCAATTTAAACGGAGGATGGTAAGGGATAATTTCTCCACTTCTATCCTTTGCCATCAATTCTTGAGCCTCAAAAAGGCCAGGAAAGGCACAAGAAGCAGTCACTGCACTCCATATAACAACATGGGGTGAAGTCAAGTAGTTCAGGCATCTAGGTGGCTCATGCTTTCTGGGAGAGCAGACAGTGATTCCAAGAATTCGACCTGTCATGTCATAAGCTTCTTGGAATGTAAGATTACTTGTGAGATGCCTTAACATCAGCTGCAACTGCCTGATCTCATGAACCGCCCCTTGTGTCATGACCCTCTTCACAACTGTAAAGATCCCACCCATTTGATCAAAAAACTGCAATGAGTGCCATGAATCCTCAAAAAAGCTTTGCAGCTCAGGGCCAAGACCTAGTGGCAACAACAGCACACATTACAGATCCCACACTTGAACCAGCGATTATTCTAGGCAAAAGCTTATGTTCTACTAGTGTTTTAACCACACCCACATGGAAAGCTCCGAGAGTAGCACCCCCACTTAAAAGCAAAGCAGTCCTCCCAAATGCATGTCTAGTTTCATGCATGAAAGCAAGCTTCTCTTCCAATGAGAGCTCCTCTGAATCCGAGTCACAAACCATTTTTAACTGAGTTGATACCTCATCAATATACTCTTTGATTAGTTTGGACACTTGAAGCCTACCCTTGTGAAGCTCAGGGTTGCACATATTACCAAGATTTCTAACAAGATCAGCTCGCATGCAAAATATAATATCTCGGAGAGATCCCTCTTGGCGACGGTGGTGGAGTTCTTGAAGCTTGTTCCTCACCAATTCCTCATCATAAAGGCCCGACTCATTCATTTTTGGGGTCTCTTTGTCAAGCATCTTAGCTGCATGAGCCCACTCCTCATAGGTTAATGCAGCTCTCATCATGTTTCTCCAAAATTTCCTCCGATAAGCCATTTCAGCCCTCACTTTTACATTTGTGTATCGTTTCAACAAGAAAGCGATTATTGTCATCATTGCCAATATCCCTTGTGGGTTTCTTGGATTAAACCACGATAGCATGGGTATCGAAAAGTCCTTAAATCTATAGATGAGATTCAAAAACATACGGAATATTTGTTGCCTCCAATGAGAGATTGACTTGCAGAAAAGAATTCTGAAAGCAATTGTCCGACCAACAATGGTTGATGGACCAATTGAGAAAGGATCAACACTGGCCTCGTTACTTATATCCATCTTTTGCAAAATAGAAGGGATGTTTTTAAATTAGGGTAGTCTCAATGCAAAAGTTGAAGGATCACAAATAATCTACAAGTGTTCTAACAAAAACTGATGTAAAAAGAATCTCAGTTATGGAAAGTATAGGGTTCTTTGGAACTCTATGCTAAAAAGCATACTATTGAAAGACAAGCTAATCACAAATGGTTTTCAATGGGTAATCTCAAGAATATCAAAAAATGATTCACCACAAACTCAATCTAATGATTATAGGTATATCTAATGTCAACCCTTTAGCTCAAATGAATGAATTAAAGAGAAAAAACAAGGCCTATGTAAAGTGAAAATGGTAGAGTATCAATGGAAGTTCGGAACAACTTAACTAAAAAGCTTAACTGCCAATACTTAATGAATAAACAATAAATTTACAAAAGGTTACTCTTTTGCTCCAGAGCTGGGACCAGATTTGGAGAGAGCCCACTCAACAATGATGAAGTGAATTGCAAAAAAGTAAGCAATTTGATCTCAAAATCCTCCGAGTTTCCAACCAAAAGTAACTTAACATCCACGTCTGCACCGAATCAGACTCTCAAATTCTCAGTACCTGCCCAAACGAACCCTCTGAATCACCCCATAACTAAAACTACGATTCCTCAATCTTCACCCAGAAAACCCGATCAATAAAACAAACCCAACTTTCAATTCGCAACTTCCTTTCGGTCTTGCCGGACAAAATTGGATTTTTCACCTAAAAATCAGGAACAAGCCCAATTGGGTTCTCAAATAAGATTCTGGAATTGCAAGTACCACCGACGAAACTCAATAAGACAAACACTGTATTCCCCAGAAACCGAATACATCCACTAAACAAAGATAAGAGAACCTAAAATGAGATAGGCCCGAGAAACATTTGATATTAGCAGAGAAAATGAATTCTGAGAAATATTATTTAGGATTTGAGAAGAGATAAAAATAGCTATACGGCGGCGCCGATCTGACTCAACAAAAGATGAATAAGACTTGATAGACTAATTATTACGGAAGGGGGTTAAGGAAGAGGTTGTGCTGTGTGCGCTACCTACCAGACTAGAACCTGATCGTTGGAACTTTCTATTAAAGGAAAGCGAAAAAGTACAGAAAGAAGACAAAGACGAAACGAAAACAATGGTAACGTGAACGGAAGCTTCAACGGCCCAAAAATTCAACCAACTGAATCTTTCATTTGGGCCCAAGAATAGAATTCTGACCCAAATGAAAAGCCCAAGCATAGAAAAGACCCAAGCTCGATCCTGCCTGTCTTCTCTACACTAGTTTCTTTTTTCTTTTCATTTTTTTTTCTTTATGATGATAAAGTGATGAACTGAATCAGGACGGTGTGATCCCCGTAAATTGCGCTGGAGATTGTGGGTCCCACTGACTCACAATGATCTGCAATTTGCAACTGTTGAACATGTTGTTCTCACATCTCAACCGTTAAAAGCTCACAATCTTTTATAATAAATTCAACGTGGACCAACATGGCAGGGAATCAAAATAGAAATTTGGTAATAAATCTGGTGACTGTAGAAAATTCCATGAGCTTCCCCAAAGAGTTGAACTAGTATCAACAATAGAGAGATTTCAACCACGCCATATAATGATAAAATCCTAAAAGAAACACTTTGAAAAGTTATCAAAATAATAATAATAATAATAATAAATAAATAAATAAATAAAATATACTTTGAAAAGTAAAAACTTTTAATAATAAATTTAAAAATTCTATACATTATGAGTCATATGTGATGGCCAATTAAATGGCAGCAGGTGTGAAGACTTTCTCCATTAAAACTTAAATAAGAAAATATATTATTAGTAGTATTCCATCCAGATCACACAGAAAACAAATTAATGGGGTCAAATTTTAGCTTTCCATGACATGAAAGAAAAAGAATAAAGTAACCTTTTGAATTGTTGAAAGTCTTTCAATTAAAATCTTTAGCAGAATATTGAATCAATTCAAACAAGGCCAGGTCAATGGACTCAATTAAAACCAAGACCCTATCGACTAACAAGCAAGGCTCTATCACGCATCCAAGACATTTAAGACTTTCAACAATTCAAAACATTAACTAAAATAAAGTTAAAAGACAGAGAGACCAACCAATCACTTTAGCAAAGCACAAGTTTAGGAATCTCTGTATCATGTCATGTACCATCATGCAGGTTTCTTCACAATAGTATTCTTCCCAAACAACAAGAGTCTTCTTCCTTTCCAAAGAAAAAAAGCCCAATTCTGAAACATTATCAGAATCAAGTGTCAAACATCCTTTACTTTCTTAAACCAAAACCCTTTACTCTATCTGGTTACAAGGATTATTGATTGAGAACATGTCAATAACAAAAGACTCACCTTGTCACAAGCTGGACCATGGAAACAGAGGAGGACTACAGCCAAGGAAGAATTTGAAGAAAGTCAGATCAATCAAGCTCTCAAGATTGTCAAGCATCAGGTCATCCAGTAGAGGCACAATATCCCAAACTGATCAACTTCCCATACTATTATCTGTTGAGACAGAAAATTCCGGGCAGTCAACTCCAAATGCTATGTCAGATGCATCACCCAATTATACGAAGGCCACAAGCAGTTCACAGGCAAGTTTTATGATTTCTAGAATCTTGTTTTGAAAATGTCTATTCCAATTGTTTAATAATCAAATATTGCCTTCTTGACAGAATTCAGCAAGAATATTAACAAGGCGATCGAGTTTTATATCCGTGAAGAGCTTAGCAAGAATCTCTAGTATGAAACCAAGAAGGCCTTCAACAAGGAAGCTTTCTGGAGCGACTGAGATGAAGAGGAAATTGAATAAATCAAGATCAATCAAGTTTGGAAGGTTAGAGGGCTCGAGATTATCCAAAAGAAAGGTGAAAATCCATTACCAGGCAAGTTCCTTTAATTCTGAATCCATCCTTAATAGCAGTGCTGTCCAGAACAAGGAAGAATCCTTTGGTTTGAACCCACATTCAGCTTCTTCTGGTGGCATATCCTCTAGAGTCATTACAAGAAAATTGAGTTTTAAGGCTGTGAGAATCCTCACAAAAATGGCCACTTTCAAGTCGAAGAAGCCTTCCATTGGGAAATGCACCAAAACTTCACAATTTTCAAATTCAAACATATGTAGAGGCACCTGTTCTTCAACTCTCAAGGATTCCAAGTTCCCAGATCAGATTGATCTTCAGCTGGGAGGAAATGAATCTGAAAGGGTACCAGATATGAAGGTTTGTCATTATACCTACTGCTCTCTTCATGGACATCGTCATGATAATTTGCCTCCATTAAAACGCTTTGTATCACTGAGGAGGCGTCCCTCAAAGATGGAAAAGAGTATCAAAATGGATGGTCCGCTTCTTAGATCGAAAGAACCCAGAAATAAAAGAAGAAATCAGAGTAGATTATCAGTCCATCAGGGAGATCCTTCAGTTTGTGAGAAAGCCCATGACAGCAGAGCTTTCTCCTCCAAAGGAAAAAGGGGATCCAGATCAAGTGGAGGAGTACCTTCTGGTACAAATGACGAAGAGCACCATGAATTTGCAAATATTGCTGAGGTGCTTCTTGGTGAAACATCATACTCGTATATGAATCTTGAGGGCCATCTACACCAAAACCAGGGTACTCTCACAGAGGAGGAGTATAACTCAGTAAAATTTATGGCAACCAAGAAAACAAGTTGGGAATGTTGTTGCATCAAAACTGAACCAGATACATCAGTCCCTAAAGCTAGTGACACAGCTGAGAAAAACAACAAAAATGTTGAATTCAATGGCAATTATGAAAATGTCAGTCATGTTCTCACTGATGGTCAACCTGAACTCATGGATTTTCCTTCACCACAGTTTGAAGAACCTGGAGTAAATGTTGTGCACTCCTTGGAAACAGATGATAGTGTAGACATCAGCAATGAGAAAGTTGAAGCAGATGAGAGTGTTTCAGAAAAAATCTCGGGAGCAAATGGAGGCCTGAAGCACTCTGTGTACAACAATGATCTGGAATCAGAAAATATGAGTCCTGATGCCAATGATATAATTACTACCACTAGCAGCCCACCTGATAAATCAGAAGGACAAAGTTCGGATGTTTATGTGGAATCAACAACACATAACACTCTGATATTTTCCTCTTCTGATAGTGACCCATTGGAGGAGCAGACTAGAAGCAAAGAGCACCAAAATGGATATTCGGAGCAAGACTGTGGCCTGCAACAGGCTTTCCCGCCATACCCTGAATCTAAAGCTGCTTCCACCACTGATGTAGAAAGCAATAAGCAATCAAAAAATCAGAAATATCTCAGGATGTGGCACTTGATGTATAAGCATGCAGTGTCAGGTGTTACAGAACAAAGTGGCAAGAGGCATCCTTACGATGGAATGCACAAGGAAGAGAGGGTACTTGATACTCAGTCATTGAATGGAGTAGACAATTTTGGTTCTTGTCTGGATTGTTCTGAAATAAATCAGGATATACATATGAAAAGGGCAAATATTGGACAAAAAAATATTGAACAGTACCAGATTGAAGCCGTCAAAGTGGTACAAGAAGCTTTCGATGATATTCTTCTTCCAGAAATTCAGAATGAATCACTCAATGATCCCTCAGTAACTAGTGGCATTGGAAAAGAACAGGAACCCTTACAAAAAAGTAATGGTGAGATTGGGGTAGGGAGTACCTCAAGTGCCAGTGATTTTGCTAAAGAAGAACCCTGGCTCGAAGCTGACAATGTTGGGGGTGATGCAGAAGAGAAAGCAGAGGCAAAGATGGGAAATAAATCTAACCAAATGCAAAATGGCTGGAGCAATCTGAAAAATATAATCCTCTTGAAGAAATTTGTCAAGGCATTAGAAAAGGTGAGGAACATCAACCCACATAAACCCAAAACTTTACCCTCAAAACCTGACCCAGAAGCAGAAAAAGTTTATCTGAGGCACCAAACTGCAGAAGAAAGGAAAAATGCGGAGGAATGGATGCTTGATTATGCACTTCAACAAGTTATTTCTAAACTTGCTCCAGTTCAAAAGCAAAGAGTAGCATTACTTGTAGAAGCATTTGAAACGGTCGTTCCACTTCCCGAGATTGATAGTAGTCCAAGGTGCCAGGCAGCAGTTGCCACTCAAGCAAACACAGTTCGAGCTGTTAATGTTTGCTTGTCTCAAAGTGAAGAAGAAGCACGGAAAGCAAAGGACAATGGAAATTCTAATCAAACCTTGGTCAGGGAGCTGTTAGATCCTAATCATATACTCAAGAAGCACAAAAACTATGTCGGTCATTGCTTAACTTCTGAACAGCACAATCCTTTGAATATTTCTGAGCTCAAAGAAATGAGTTTGCTTAATTGTTGCACTGAGACAGAAAACATTACACGTGCTTCTGAGGCCACTGATGAAGACTGGTGGGCAGGACAGAGTGTAGCCAGCAATCTTGATAACATGAAAAACAATTCCATTCTCGGCGCAAATATTTGTCTGCAAGAGATTACAAATCCCAGCTCATGTGATAAGTGCTCCTTGAGGCAGGATGACAATGCAAGCAGCTGTTACTACAAAACTCCAGGGAATGGAAAAGTTCAAGAAGTTCCCCAAGAATTAGTTTCAAAATTGAATTCAGAACCTAGCAACAGTGATTCTGAGTCAAGTGGGAGAAATTTCCATACCAAGAATCTAATCACTGCAAATGGTAAACAATTCAATACATTGAAAAGCTCAATTCTAAAAAATGTTGCAAGAACCATGGGAGTTAATAGTGATATCTCTTCAGCTGCTACTTGTCAACCATTAGAGGAACCAACAGCATCCAGAGAAGAAGGGATTGGAAAACCAAACCCAGCAATTTGGCCCACCGAAGCATTTCCTACGCTTGAAGAATCTGACTCCAACAGTAGTACTGATGCAGCATGTGAGAGCAGGTTGGGGGATCAGAAATACACAAGGCTGTGGTATTTAGTTTACAAACATATGGCATCAAGTATAGCAGAAAAAGATGAAACTGGTCCATTTCATGATAGGAAAGAAGAGGTACAGCCAGAGAGCAATTCCAGCACAAAGCCAGGAACAAATATTTTTATCTCTTCTGAAAGTGTATCTATGAAGGATCATGATAAGAATATGGACCAACAAGTTGCACACCACATGGAAGCCATCAAGCTGGTAGAAGAAGCAATTGATGCAATTCTCCCAGATGGTAAGGATCAATCACCTGATGGTCAAACAATGACAGATAGTATAGTTCCAGAACAGAAATCCCTTTGCAAGACACTAGGTGAAGGAGGACAACCAGTGATCTCAAATTTTACCAGTTCAGATAAAGATTGCTTCTCAGATTCCAACAAAACAGAAAGAAAGTCCAGCACTGAGCTAGATCAAGGAGAAGAATGTCAAAAATTTGGTAATGACTCAACCCATGCGGAAGAACTGATAATAAAGGTGGGAAACAAACCGAATCAGCATATATCTAGGAGCTGGAGCAATCTTAAAAAACTGATCCTGCTTAAAAGATTCATCAAAGCATTGGAAGAAGTTGGGAAGTTCAACCCACGAGGGCCACGATATCTACCCTTGGAGTCTGGGTCAGAACCAGAAAAAGTTCAGCTAAGGCATCAAGATATGGGAGAAAGAAAAGATACTGGGGAATGGATGCTTGATTATGCACTTCAACAGGTTGTGGCCAAGCTAACTCCAGCTCGAAAAAGAAAGGTGGGACTTCTAGTGGAAGCTTTTGAAACAGTTATTCCAACCATCAAAAGTTGAAGCTTCAAATTCAACGAGAAGACTCACCAAGGTAGAATCTAAGACCCTTCCAATTTAGTTGTATTTAACCATTTAGGCGATAAAAGTCAATTATTAACAAAATCGAACACACAGAGTCATATCTAAATTTTTACTAATAGAAGAGGCCATTTCAAAAGGACATAGTCAATTTTGGCCCTATGGATAGAGTCCCTGGTCCTGTCTAGACTGAATGACCAATCACAAAAAGAGTTTTGTTGTGTATGAAAAGAGATCTTCCATGAAACTTAGGTACGAACAAAAAAAAATAAAAATTAATGGATAGCAGATACATTATACCATAGTTTTATAAAGTGAAAGTGTAATAATTTCAAGGCATCTAGAGCTCTTACGGGGAGAGGTTTCATTCTATTCTTTTTGCTGAATGTGCAGGAGGAAGCAAGAACAAACTTGGAATGCTCAGCAGCATTTGTCATTATATTCTGCTACCAAAATTGAAAGGCTATTCAGTTTGTCATTTGATGGTAGTAATATCGTATATAGATACAAGTGATGATTTGGAGGAAACTATAAGCACCATACTGTACTACAGCTCTTTCTTTTATATTGATTTCTTTTGGGGACCAGGAATATTGTGGAAAATGAATACAGATGATACAAATTCTTTCATGTAGCAGTGCATTAGGAAGGTGTAGTTGAGGTAGATTGTAGGAAATATTGAAACTTTCTTCTGCAGATGAATCCTATGTAGCTCTTAGCCTTATTTTGCATTAGGTTTCCAGACCATATCAAGGATAGATGTTCATCTGTGTCAGTCACGTGTCTTCACATTCATTGAAATCTTAAATGTCAAAAGCTTATATGACTCTACCCAGAATAATATATCACAGGAAGCTTTTGAAATTCCAAGAATTCGCTTTAAAGTGGTTTTTTAAGAGCTAACACCAGTAGGAAATGTTGTGAAACAAAATCAACTCAATAAACAGTTTCAAGGTTATATAGATACTACAATAATTGGCAACATAAAAATCTAAAGAAGGTTTCTCAAGTGACATGGAAAAACTCAATGATTGCCATGTATCAAACTTTTGTGTTGCTTTGTAGAAGCCATATGAAGCTGCAGCATTATATATGGAATGAAAGTAACCATGTAACCATACAAAATTGTCGAGTTTGATGTATCAAAACACAACAGCAGATTAAACATCTATCTGGCCATATATGACAATCCCTGCAGAAATGCAATTCTCAAGGTATCTTAATGCAGATACCAATGAAGCATTTCAAAATAATAACGTCATTGTGCCATGACACTAATAGAGACAGAAAAATATTTGAGAACTCGGAAATTGTTAACATGACCAATACACACAGAGGGAAGTTCAACGATAACACAATACCCATATAATTATCACTGAAAACTCAACACCAACCAAAAGTATTATTCAACAATAATCCGTAGCAACCCAGGATTCTATGCCAAGTCATTATGTTAAAACAAACTGGGGAAAAATACACCATAATATATGTAGAAATTTTAGCATAATCAACATGGTATAGAGGATAAGCAAACATACATCATACCATTGTCATAGAGTAAAATTGAAATTCATGTTTCTTTGTGCTGAGTTGCACATTTCGTTACTTAAGGGTAACACATGTAAGCGTAGAAGATAAATTGTTCGGCTTCGAGGTTAAATTAAATTTCTCCATTGACCAAAATGAGCCTCTAAAAGACCAGAAAAAGCATATTTTTTGGATACATTACACTGTGGAGCGCACAGAATTTTGGTACAAATATAAAACTGATAACCATGACAGAAGCGGAGGGTGTAGAATTTGGTTCACCTTCATCAATGCAACGTTTCTGTCTCTCTTTCTCTCTCTCCAACGTCCAATGTCTGCTTTGAACCGCCGTTTTCTGTGTTGGAGAATTGCAGAGCATACTTCTTCAGTTAACCGATGATAAAAAATAAAAAAAAAAAACAAACAAACAAAACCATTTCGGCCCCAAAGTAGTTACTAAGCCCAATAGACAAAAGCCATTGCAGCCCATTCCAAGTTTGTATAGATTGGGGAATTCGATCATTTTATTTTATTTTTTGAAGGGGAAGAAAAAAGATATTCAATTTTTGTTTTTTTGTTTTTTGTTTTCCTTTCTTTCTTTTTGATTTGGTCAGAATATAACCTAATTCTCTTTTCTTTTGAATATTTTATAGGCAAAAGTATCTATTTGGTCCACAAATTTACTACACGTTTTAATTTAGTTCTCACATTTTTCGATTGTGTCTAATTTGTCTTTTAATTTTTTTTGATTGTGTCAAATTAATTCCTCTCTTTTTTTTTTTTTTTTTTTTTTAAGTAAAAAAAAATGTTTCTTTGTTCAAAATAAAAATAAAAATCCAATATGTCAAAAATGTTATTAGAATTTAATGAAAATGAGACATTAAATGACATGCCAGTAATTTTTTTGTTAGTGATTATAGAAAAACAATGCTTGGATAATTAGACACGATCAATAAAATTAAAACACCTAACTAGACACAATTTAAAATGTGAAGAGTAAATTAAAAAAAAATTAAAATAATACTCTAATTCTTCCCAAACTTTATTAAAAGTTACATGAACCTATATTTTATTATTATAATAAATTGACATTATAATTAAAATAAATAAATAAATATCAGTTCTGTTATTAAATTTTGATGTATAATTTATATATATATTTTTTTTTTCTAGGGCAACGATTTTTTCTGTTGCCAAAAAAATAAGTTTTAAAAAATTGTTGCAACGCTTCAGCAAATGTTACAGCAATGAATTTATAAAAATTGTTGCATATATTAGTAGTAAAACCATTGTTAATTCCAGGAAAAAGGTTGCCTTTAAGTATATAAACCGTTGCCTATCATGTTAGAAAATGTTGGCTATGTAACTTAGAATCAGTTGCCAAAGATGAAAATACCTTTGTCTTTTCGCTAAAAGAATTGTTGCCGAAAGTACTCTATAACAACACTTTCTTAAATGTTGCATAATTAAACAATATAAAAAATTGTTGCTTGCATTGTTAGTATATGTAACTATATATATTGTCACCGTATCTTTTTGCAATATTTCTTTTACATGCAACAACATTTTTTTGGCCATTGTGATAAATTAAATTTTGGGTTAGAGTTGCATGAAAAAATAACCAGTGATCTTGTCTCCCAATTTCAGTAACCTTTCCAAAATACTTGCTTCAAACAACATTACTCCTTTGTTGATTTCAATACGACGAGCTCCCTTTTCAAGCCTGCAATCCTTTCATTAACACTACAAGAAATTGTAGATATTCTGATAACAATTATTGTCACTGATAATTGACAGTCATCACAAATAATTTTTAGTGACAACATTAATGACAAGCTTATATCGGTGCATATACTCCATAGCTAAAGGTTCAATGACGGAAGAAAGCTTTTGTAATTGTAAGTAATTTATTTTGTGATAACAATAACAGTAACTAAATATTTGTCACAAAAAAGAGATTTCAATTACTACTTCTATTGTCATAAATGATTTTAACAATAACATATGTCGATGCATAGTGATAATGTGTGTTTTTATTGACCATATGCTTATGTACGAGATTCAAGATAGTTACTAAACTTTTCAATTGTGACAACATTTGTTATAGTATAATTATACATTTGTAAAAATTAAATATCAGTGACTATAAGTATCCTCACTGAAAATACTATTTGTGATGAATTTATATAGTGTCACTAAAGATTTCAAATTATGACAATCTTATTTATTACAATAAGTCTTTAAGATCTAGGAAAATTTGTATTTTAGTGAAAAAATTAAACCGTCATATTAAATGTTATTTGTGACAATATATAAAAGCTATCACTAAGTAAGAGTTTAGAGACAACTAGCATTGTCACAAAACCTGTTATTACATACAATGTTTTTTTATTTAACTTGTCACCAATATAAATTAGTTAAACTTGTAAATTAGATAAGTGCACATCATATAATCTAAAAGAATACATCTTTACAATTTACACATATATATCTAATAATATTTTTAATAAAATTCTTGAAAACTATTATTGAATACAATACTTGAAAGATTCATCCAAAAATAAAATAAAAATGAAAGATGTAGAAAGATCAACTTGTCATTGTAATTAAGCACACAAAACTAGCAAAAATGATACACAAGTCACATCATTTCTAACAAGGTTTACTAAATGTTCTTGTCACCCTAAGAATTAATCAAGATCAATCATCAGCTCCATTGCGTCTTGGAGTAATATCATCCTGCAAGAAACAAAGTGCATTAGATTTTAAAATGCTAACAGATATATATATTTTTAATACACAAAAACCTAAATAACATCAAATAGAAGCTTAACTAAACAGCTAAAACAATATAGTTTTAACATAAACACTTACTATACTACTCATACTTGCTTGTTCTCCTTTTATTTTTTTCTATTGAAAAAAAAACATGATATAAATTATAAATTATATGATAGTTCAAGTCCACAATTATAAGTTAAATAATAATGTTTAATTTAATACCTAGAGAAGAGAAATCAAAGAATTTGATGCTCCGAAAGAACCAAATAAACTGCTCATACATGCTTTAAACATGACATCAAACTCTGCTTGGAATTGAGCCTTCACCTCAGCCTTCACATCATGTACTTCAGCTTGTACCTCAGCTCTCACTTTAACTTTGATATCTTCTTTTATATTTTCGTATAGGGCCTCTTTAGTTTGCTCTAATCTTAAATCAACAAACCTTTGTACTTCTTTTTCAATATTACCTTGTCTTGACCTCTTGGAAGTGACTGTTTTTTCAGCACATTTACCATAAAAATAACCAGAATTATTACCAATAAGTTTTAACAATATCTCGTCACGAGTTATCTGATCAGATTCCTCATCTTGTGCTTGCTGTGTAACAACTTCTTGAAGCTCCTCCTACATTATAATAATAAAGTTAAATAAACAACATGAAAGTACAAGTTAAGACAAAATATATACATCTAGTTTATTATGCTTACATGAATCTCCTTTGATTTGAGATCAGATCAACATAATTGTCCTTCTTTAGTTCTTTTAGTATGTTGAACTAACCAAAAGACATCAGGAGGTGGCTTTTTCCCTGTGTTAAGATCAACCTGCGTTGATCAAACAATTACCCAAGTAATTCACTAAATTTTATACATAGATGTTACTAATAATTTAATTTAAATAAAGACTTAAGTTTCATTAATAACTCACAATTAATTCCTCAACTTTAGCATATGACTTAATTCCACAACAATACTTAATTGTTAGCTTCACCCTATTTGTAACATTTCTCATGGGAAAAGCTTTTCCCACATCAAGCATTAATACATTTTTATGTCTAATTAGACTGGATAATCATTCAAATTAAGAATGAAAGCTCTTTCCCTATAATTGGAGCCACTAGGCTGAATCCATTTATCAATTCTTATTCAACCCAACTTTGAATTTCTTTTGTTCCAAGCCAATAATTCCAACAAAGATTTGGACCGGATCTAATAAGACTAAAATATGCCTTCTTCCACTGAGGATTCCATTAGCTGAAGTAGAGACAAATGAATTCGGAACCCTTGAAAAACCATATTGATAGTGAGGAAACATGACGTGTCCTGAAACAAATTTCACTAAGTTAGCAAAATAGGTATGTTTGTATATTTGAGTGATACAGGTGACAATCTTAAGATCCATTTCTGCTCTAATGCCATATCTTTTGTAAACATAACTGGAGAATCCTATAACCCCAATTAAAATTTGCAAATAAATTTAAAGTTCATGTTCATAAATGTTTAATAAGGTTTCGTGTTGATTACATGTCTAATACAAAAAGCTTTTGCCTTGGTTGGCATCCTAACATAACACACTCTTCCAGGGCTAGGAACTTGCTACAAGTTTAAAGTATGAGTCCTGCAATGTTAGACTATGTAATCAACCACTACTACAGAAAAATTAATATAATTGTTTTGTACAAAATAACTGAAGGCCTCACCTACACTCAAAAAGTTGCTATGAAGAACTGAAACCAGAATAGTAGATTTTTCTCTGCTTGCATCCTTTCTTTGTGGCAAATTCTTAGATGGAGAAAAAATGTCATCTGCACAATCAAGTTCGAGATAACCAATGCCATTACCCCCACAACATACTATCTCAAACCATATCCCAGAAGGGAATTCAGCATCCCCACGAACAACATGAAATAAGGAAACAAATAAATGAAAGACATATGTATGAATGTATATGTACATATATAGCCAAAAGTTAATAGAGTCTTGCCCCTTGAACCTTAGCCACAGTATTTTTAAAAAGGCATCCGTTCACCAAGATATTAGTGAATCTCTAAAGCAGAAGGGTGATGTTTTAAGGGATAGCCAGAGCAACATCTATCTGAGCATACCATCTATATAACAATTGTTGTCGACGGTGTAACTGCTCCAGGAAATGCATCTCATGGACAATGATTCCCATTTTAGATGAACACCTGATCTTTCTTATTCAAAACAGATAATTTTAGAATACTTTATTATAAAAATGAAGTCCTGCCAGTGATGAAATGAAGATCCATTTCTTATTCCCGTTACTTCCTTTTTCTTTCCCCAGAAGCTGGATATAGCTTGGAAAGCGAATTACTTCTCAGCATGCAAAGGATAAAATTAACAAGAACAGACCCAACATCAGTGCTATTTGCCAATCAGCTCATATTTTTAGTTTAAGAAGGTCATAAATAAGAACATGGTTCAATGAGAATGGTACAAAGTCAAATAAGTAACAAAGTCGAAGGCATATAGTTTCATACAAACACCCCATTCAACCTAGAAAAAGCATTAATGAGCAGAATAGAATAGATCTAGGACATGAAAAACTAAGGTCCAAATCATACATGTATTTCTTTGAGACAAGGTCCAAATTATAGTTGTATTTCTTTGAGACAATTGTGCACTCTATAAAAACGCTAGAAGCTCAACAACTAATTCCAAAAAGAAAAGGCAGTGGGTACCTGAAGAGCCTCCACAAGGCTGCTAATGCCTGTATCTGTGATGAATATAAAACTGAAATCAACCAATGAAGAATTGACACATGCAAAGTTGCTATTGTAATCATGTCTATGATAAAAGCAGCAGGTATAGTGAACCCACAAAGAATCCCTAGAATAGCAAGTCCTTTCATGGTATAATGGAAGATCAACCAACAAAGATCCAAAACACGGACCAAATTTGAATTACATTTAAGAGAAATCATGCCCAATACTCCTGCTAGCTCAGTGTTCAACTTGAAACCCACCAGGACTCCCATTAACCACACATAACCCGAGCATAAAAACATGTTCGCAATGTCATGCACAATGTTCAAAACCAATAAGCAAACAGATTCCACGTGGTATAAGAGTGCCAAACCAATTAAGTTTCTCAGAAGAACATCAACAGCTAAAGCTGACCACATGGAATACCTATGTAATGCAGCCTTCTCTGCATATCCAACGCATGATTGAGACCTTACATACAAAAAGGTACTTTGAAGTTATAAAGGGTAAAAATATGATATGAACAGAAAACGTATGACATGCAATTAAAGTGGATAAAACTGATCTTCTAATTTAAAACTATCCCACTCCCTTTCGGATCATATTGTGAAGTACTCTTCCATAAAAGGGCAGTTTCTTCTTAACAGAAGATGATAAACATGAGATGAACACTATCTATTGTAAAAAGTAAGATTAGATAATTGCATTTTGGGTGCAAACTGAAAATGTAAATTAGGCACACAAAGTAGGTGAAGTGATTATCCGCATTCAATCCCAAACAACAAATATAAAAGTAGAGCAATTGTTGACATTGAAATTTATTAGTATTGAAATGGCTTTGTCCTACAAATGGTAGATTTCACTGAACTATAATTCCAATATGAATGAGAGTCAAAATCTGCAATGTAAATAACAGTATAATCAGATTCACTACCCAGATCAACATCATAATACCTTGTGTCATTTGTCTGAAGAAAGATTGGCCAATACAAAATCTGAGAACAGCGGATTTCAATAATTACCCATGCAGTCCTAGATACCTTTGCTGATGTAATGCATATCCATGATTCTGCTCCACACTCAAGAAGCATATGCAAGAATTGAAGAACAAAAAAGAATAAAGTGCACAGCGATGAAATAAACATTGCCAGCATATGTAGTATGAAGGCAAAAGACCTGAAAAGCCACATAGACCATCAGAACTTGTAATAAAAAACAAGGAAAGAAGAGTTGGAGGATCAGAATCGTGAAGAAAGTACATGACAAATATGGGAACATGAACTGAAGAGCTCTTGCGACCCACATATCTCTCAACGAAAGTTTAGCAGCAGCGGCACAGTTGATTTACAGAATGATTGTATCCTGGCATAAGTAGTTAACATACCGGTATGTTAACAATTAGGCCAAGGTCTAAATGAAAATTGGTGGGAGATAGAAGCTATATATGGACAGAATGGTGACAAAAGAGAAGATACTAAAAGAGGTGTTGATGAGAAGCCATCTAGCGATCAGTTCATTGACAATACTAAACAAGGACAAGATGATCAACTGTTGGCTGCTACTAATACATCAGACAATGCCAAAGTGAGTGCTGAGAAAATATTTGATGAACTTTCAAAGATTAAACATTCACAAAATTGGACTTTTAAACCAACCTTCCAATTAATTTAGATAGAAGAAGAATAGAATGTGAAATCAAATATTCAATGTGCAACTAAAACTTAACGCAGGGAAGAAGGAATAAACATGGTAGACACCCAGAGTGCTGTATGGCATGTCATACTGCAATGAGAAACAAAGCTTGACCGACCTTTCGATGTTGATGTTGATGTTGTTGTCATGTGGGGTATCATAAGCATGGTCTTGAAGCTGAAGAACATAGAATTTGAACTGATTACTGTTGAAAATTCTCTCACCAGCCTCTGCTGATTGTCTTATAATGCAAAACTTTTTATTGCCTAGATGAACCATACTCTTAAAACAACAATTGTCCCATTCAAGTTCTGCAATATTGTTGGAAGGAAAAGGGCATTGAATTCCAAATCGCAAAAACTATAAGGATTCCGTTCTCCTATTCCAGACCAAAGAAAATAATACCAACTTTCACCAATTAACTCCAGCAGGTGGGCGGCAAAAGAAAATTCAGGAAATTCTTTTTCAACAGACTTCCACACTTCACTTAAAAATATTATACAATTCTCATTCCGAAAAGTAGTGTTGACTGGTTTACAATATTGTTTCATATGAGCTTACTCTTCAAATAATTCAAAAACAGCAAGCTGACATCTAGGCATAACCCCTATTAGACAAAAAATCAGAACACCAAAAATAATAATATAATATTATAAACTACCAATAGGAAGTGTACTGTAAGAGACATCAGAAATCAAAAACTCGAAAGAAGTGTTTCTCTGTCACATAATAAACACGCAGGAAAAACAGAGACAGAGCGTGGAACAATATACCTGAAATTGCTTCCATAAATCAAGAGTGAAAAATTTATAAATTAAAAGCACAAGAATTTTGTAACATAAAAGGAGCTGCTTCCATATGAAGTCTTTTTTCTTTCCCCTTTCCACATGCTCTTATCGATCAGTTCAGCAATCCACTACTTTCAACTACTATTGGTATACAATTAAGAAAAAAGAAATTTAATTCACCAATAGTCCTTGCAAGAACATAAACCTTCTTTAAATCTGTGAAATCGAGCTCGATCGCGCACAATGATCTCACGATTATAAATCTTTGATATAATTTTAATGACAACATGGCAATCCTTACATATCCTAAGGTTTTTAATTACTTGGATGGGGATACCATCTTTCGTACTAATTAAACCATAAGCCACAGCCAACTTTTCACTATGATAACTTAATGCATTCTCCTTGTCCTCCTCCCCTATATCATGCAATACAAGATTAGTCTCAGGCGCATACCCATATGCTTTAATCCTGAACATGATCTCATCTAGCTTTGCATAAATCTCTCTGGACTTTGTATGACTCTGATCACCATTTATAAACTTGTTTATAATTCCTTCCACTTCCATGTAGCTAAAGCCTGGTATCTTCCTGACGTCCCTATTCTTCATGCTTTCCCTCACCCTTCCGACATCATTCCATCTCTGTTGAGCTGCATAAAGGTTTGATAACAAAACATAGTCCCCACAACTATTAGATCCCATCTCCACTAACTTCCTCGATGCTATCTCTGCCATTTTCACATTTCCGTAGGTCTTGCTAGCCCCAAGAAGACTCTGCCAGAACACCACATCAGGGAACATAGGCATAGAGTTTATAATATCATAAGCCTCTTTGAGCCTTCCCGCTCGACCCAACAAGTCAACGACACTACCATAATGCTTAATGTTACGTTTCACCCCAGACCCCACCATGGAATCAAATAATCGAACCCCTTCATCCACTAAGCCAGCATGGTTGCAAGCACACAATGCAGCAAGATATGACACTGCGTCTGGGTGCACTCCATTGTTTACCCATTTGATCAAAAAGATCAAGTGCCTTGAATCCATCACCATTCATGGCAAACGCCATGATCATTGTATTCCACGTAATAATACTTTTCCTGCAGCTCATATTCTTGAAGACCCAATAAGCTTTATCGACAAACCCGCATTTGGCATACATATCAATAAGTGCATTACAAACTATCACATTCACGTCTAATTTCTCATCCCTTATAAACTCATGAACCTCTTTCCCTTGCCTTAAAGCACCCAATTGCGCACAAGCTGATAGAGCACCAAGAACTGTTACTTCGTTAGGCTTCCAACTCTCCACCTTCATTCTGCTAAACAATGCTAAAGCTTCACTGGGTCGACTCCCCTGAGCAAACCCAGAAATTAGCGCGTTCCATGAGGCAATATCGCACACACACATTTCATCAAACACTTGTTCTGCACTATCAAGATGACCGGCTTTAGCATAGACATCCAACAAAGTGGTCTGCAACAAAATGTCAGCTTTGAACCCAAATTGCACAATATGAGAATGAATTTCCGTAGCTTCAGAGAAAGCCAAAGCACGAGCGCAAGCCTTCAATGTGAAGGAGCATGTTAAAGCGTCCACCTTCTGGGACTTGCGTGACATGGTGCGGTACCATAATATAGCCTTTGTAGGTTCTGGGCATTGTGCAAGGCCTCGAACAATGGCATTCCAATCGTTAGTTGAAGGTGTTTGGATTTGATGGAAAATGTGCCCAGCAAAAGAAAGATCACCTGCAGGGGAAATGGAGCAGAGCTCGAGCAGTTTGGTGCGGAATGGGTGCAATTGAAATTGGCCGGTGCTTATGAGATGAGCTTGTAGTTCCTTGATTCGTAAGATGGAGGTGCATTTCTGTAACAAGGAGTCCAAGTAGGCCATTCCATGGAAAGACAAAGCTAGTTGAATAGAGCTGACAACAAAATCATACTGAGATTTGGGACTCGGGAAGGGATGTTTCTTAGTGGCCTCAAATCAACAGACCCAAGCATATCGATTATCTAAAATTATCAACCGAATATGTTGGTCTTTCAGAATTTCAAACCGCCTGAAAATCAGTCGGCTGCGGGTGATTGAGAAAGCCTTTGTCACGTACTGTACTGGTGTAGATCACTTTAAAATCGTCTTTCCCATTCTCTCTCTTCAAAGTTTTCAGACGACGGCCAAGGCTGAAGTCTCAGAACGACTTATGGGTGAGGCCGCAATTGCTTGTGCAAGCCCCTCGCAATCACGAAACGTAGAAGAAATGGAAGAGATGATTGATGGATTTTGAATTGGATGAGGATGACGAAGACAAAACCCAACTTAATCTTACTAGGAGAGAGGAATTTAGATGTGGGTGTATAACAAATAAAAGAGCAAATACGTATTTAGCATATATGTATATGAATACGTCTCCTATACGGACAGCCTCACATCAACGCGCATCGGTTTTTCCTAGAATTGCACACTATTCTCAGTCCTCATTACGGTAGTCATTCGTAATCCAACAGCTTTTTAAAGGTTTTCATTAATGGCAACATTCTCTTTAGAACCTGGTATGAGAAAAGCTAATGCAACTACCAATTCATTCAAATCAAAATGGCAGACGTGTGCAATAAACAAGTCACATACTTAGCTGATTCTGTATTCTAAAATTCGAGCATGACAAGTCTGTTATATTTGAATTTACTGTTTAGGTTTTCGGTAAATCTGTAAAAACGAAATCAGAGATCAAGATAGATATTCTTAAAATTCTCCAATGAATAAGTTAGAGTTAATTTGTGTAAGTAGTGAATGTGGTATTAAATGTATCAAGTAAAAGAAATATACCTTGCCATATTTTCAAATGATAGGATGCCATGTGGTAGTGGAATTGCCACTACCGTGGTACAAGGAACATAGTCTTGTATTGGCATCCATACCATACTAGAGGTACTACCGTGGTACAAGGACACATAGTCCTGTATTGGCTCTTCCGTACAGGGGTAGTGGCTGAGGTGGATGTCTGTACTGGAGGTAGTGGCTGAGGTGGACGTCTGTACTGGATGGTGTGAAACCATACTAACATATTGCTTGTGTATATATCTTATGGCGTTAATGCCCCAAACAGTGTGGCCCAATGTGGGTTCACTCGTTTGCTTCGATTTCTGCTATGGTAGTTGAAATCAAATATAATACTGCAACCTAGTTATAACATGTTATTCAACATATTAACCGTTTTAAATAATTTCCCAGATAGATTTTGTTTCCTAGAAAGGAATTCGGAAAAGGCACCTTATGTTTAAGATTTTTGAGGTTAATATACTACTCCTAGTCAGGTGTGTGTTCCTTTTTCTTGGAGATTTTCTTGGTGCTCATGAAATATTGTTATCCTTATTATATATTCTTATTTTTAGTTGATCATCTTGATTCAATAATTAGAATATATGCGCTATCCTGGCTTAATTTTCTTTACTAACAAGGTATTACAAAATGCCAAAAATTAGGATACTTGGGTTTATTTTGTATATATCAAGTATAAGAATGCTAATTTGATGCAATGGAAAATAAATAAAAATGTTAGTGTTAAGTATCATGGATCAATTATGAAATCGATTGTTCTTTTCTGGTGTAAATATATTATGTAATTTGCTTAATTAGTCTTTATCCTTATGCTAGTTGCAAGGCATATAGAACTTAGGAACATTTCTTCCTCCCTTGGTTGTGATATTTGGCAGGGTATATTGTTTATCACATTTACATGAACACTCACCCGTATATTTTTCTTTATCAACATTGAATAATTTGAAACAAATTTGCCAAGCAAGTTATCAATTCATTAATGTCCTCTTCTGTAAATTAGAGAAGAGTCATAATAAATTGCGATTCCTGTTCTTATATACAAGTTCTTGTTTTATATGGGGACTTGTGAAGGAGTATGATTGACTAGTTGTTACATGTTCTGGATGCCCACTACTATATTCATTACTTATTATTTGTATCAGATCTGATATTCATACTTCATCAAGTTTGTTTTCTCTGAAAAAGAAGATTGAAGATGCAGTTCTCCGTGCTGAGATGCTGGCCCCCACTGCCTTGGCAATTGAAGAAGCGAGATGGATTAAGCAAGAAGAAATGATATGTGACTCTAATCTCATGGGATGACCCAGCTAAATCTGAGCAAGTTCTTATGAAATTAGCTGATAGTTCCAAAGTGGTGGACGCTCTCAAGGACCTAAGATATAAGGTGATATGCTGCAAAGATCATTTTCATGATTTCCTCAATTTTTTTACACAAGAATCCATTTTGTATCCTGGAGAGATATGTTTACTTCAGATGGTATATGCTGTTACTTTTTGTCTCTCAGTTATATGTTTAAATAATACAATGAACCATGAGAAAATAAACTACTATATTATAAACCTCAAGACACAGAGCCCTCCTGCCTCCTTGTTCAATCTCAATCTCAATCTCAATCTCTTTCTATATGTTAAGTTACACTCCTAAAATCAATCAATTGGCATGAATGGGTGTGAGCCCATATTATTAGCTATTATGATATAGCTCCATTTCTAAGCAATGTGAGAGATTACCACAATGACATCCCTCACGTGAAACATGCATATTATTATGTATTATGATATAACTCCACTTCTAAGCAAAGTGAAAGATTATCATATTGACACCCCTCACGTGGAACATGGAGTGAGGCCCAGCTTCCGGACCTGCATTAAGGAGTGTGAGCCCATATTATTGTGTATTATAATATAGCTCCACTTCTAAGCAATGTGTGAGATTTACCACATTGACAATACCAAGTTGAACTGAAAAGTTTTTTAGTAAAGTTATTTGGTATAAAAATATACAAAGTAAAAGTTTGTTTATATAGGCTATACAAGTTATTCTAACATAACGAACCTAGCCTAGTATAAGACTAAATATAATAATAATGTATATACACAAAATCAGGCTAAATCATGGGCTGTAATATACTTTAACTTTATAAAGTGATGTATATTATTCATGTTTCAATTTTATTTTTCTGAAGAGGCTCATGTTCAGAAGGAATAACTTGCGTTGTGCAATATATTAGTGATTGACTTGTACATATTCTGTTGGTCCTGCATTCAATAAGATCCCCTCACTGCTATAATTCCAAATTCCATTTATCTTCTCCACAAGAAATTAGGAGAATTAATTTATTATTATGATTGTTAATAAGGAAAGTTGTTGCTCTAATATGTAGCTTTTTTGTTTATTTTCGCAGGCAGAGGAAGCAAAGCTTATAAGAGTTGGCTGATGTGGATGCTATCAATTATGGGCTTTTTGAGCAAGCATATGATGCATCTTTAGATGTGAACAAGTTTTTAGATCATTATGAGATGTCTAAGCTTCTTAAGGGGCCTTTTGACTTGGAAGGAGCTTGCGTAACTATTAAAGCCGGACCTGGTGGCGTCTGTTCTAAGGTTTCAATTAATCTCAACTTTTTTTACATAAATCTGACTGTAATTGGGTTTATAACTTGAGACTTTCTGGGATGTATGGCAAGCGAAATGTTGAAGTTGCAATCTATGGCTCCTATGGTTTTTTGTGGAGTTACTACAAAACAACAAGCCTTATTTCCAAATCATTGGGATTGGCTACATGGATCCTCATAAAACTAGTTGGTATCATCCATAACTTCTCGATTTACTATATTCAGAAAATGCAAT
Organism: Quillaja saponaria; assembly: GCA_029379385.1. Taxonomy (NCBI): domain Eukaryota; kingdom Viridiplantae; phylum Streptophyta; class Magnoliopsida; order Fabales; family Quillajaceae; genus Quillaja; species Quillaja saponaria. The sequence goes on from CM055608.1 coordinate 25,186,757, forward strand.
AGCTTTAGCATAATGTCAAAATGCTTGTACACACAGGCAACATGGACCATCAGATGCACACAGGCAACATGATTCTCCTACGAGGTCCCAGTTTACATTGTAACTTCTTACAAAAGCTAGGTGCATACTGGAAACTGCTTTCTATACTAATTCTGAAAATTACTTCGTCGATCTCTCTGCTGTCAAATAAGTCGGTCAAGAAATTAGTTGAACTGACTTTATACTGAAATTCTTTTAAGGTTCAAACTCCAGCAATATTGTTGTTGCTGTCAGCTTTAGGAGAAGTAGTTACTATAGTTACTGGTTCCTGTCAAGTCCAAAAGAGAAGCATTCTTGTAGTTAGAGCATTGTTTTATCACATAATTTACACTCTTAAAGAAATTGACGGAAAAGTGAACCTTGAGTTGCTAGATAAAGTTATACAATGTTAGCCTCGCTTAATTGATGGCCACATCCATTGCACTATGAATAGAGTGCGCATATTTGTACTTGTTGCTTAAGGCTTCCCAGTTCCCATGTCAAAGGAATGTAAGAGACATGTCTCATTTTAACTAAACTCCCATTGTTGCTAAAGACTTCCCAATTCCCATGCATGTATACAGTGATGTTTGGTGCACTCTAACTAAATCCAGTCACTTCCCATGAATTCACTTCATAAAATATTTTCTTATCCTTATCTTACCACTGGCTATTGTAACAGTTAATTCTCCAGCCTGCAAATCTACTTGCAATGGTTTCAGTTTGTCCATTAAGTTGCTTGTGAGCATACATTTTTACAGAATCTTGACATTCTTTGATGTATTTTATGACCAGGGTAGCATATTAAGTTGGTCATGGATGACAATGATTAGCCGGAAAAATAGTGTAACACCAATATCCCTATTCAGAAAATTTAACTAGTATTCTTAGATGGGTTTACTTTTTCTCCTTTTGAAAATTTATGACCAGGGATCTTGTTTTATTTTTTAATTTTTGATTTTGGTCTCAACTTTTAAAGTACAATGGGATGCCTTATAGATTAGGGATTGTTGTAACTAGTAAGTTACTCTTTATTTGGAAGTTTTTTTTTTTTTCCTTTTACAATTCAGATGTGTAAATTTTAGATATTATATATATATATATATAGAAGTATAACATATAAGGAAGTGTCAGCTGTAGCCTGCAAGTACCAGAATAGTCAAATAAATTATAGTAACATAAGTTGTTAACAATAATTAAGATCTTTCAGAGAATGCAATTAGGTTTTAGCTGCAATTGTATTGAGTAATTTCTTGATAACTTCAAGGTAAGTCTTCAAAATCATGGTCTCGTTATTAATTAGTGTCCTTGTATTAAATTATGTTTTTAAGACTAATTATTGGGTAAGAAGAATTTAGACACCAAGTCCTTTCACTTAAGAATTTGCTCAAAACAGTTTGTCAACATCGTAGGGAAATGAAAATATTTTTCTATGTACTGGTGAGAGAAGCCACTTTGCTAATAAGATGAAAGCTCTCAATCGACTGAAAGCCAAAATCCAAGTGATTCCAATGGAACAGGGAGTTTCAAGTGTAAGTAGAATAAAGAAGGATGCCATTGTCAGCTTGTGGCCTGAAGAAACTCGAAGGTATGTGTCTCATCCACTGAAGCTAGTACATGATGTTAAAACTGGCATTGAGCTACCAGGCCTGAATTCTGTTTTGGATGGAAATATTGGACCTCTTATTGGAGCTAATATTAATGTTAGAGGATCCTATAGTAAATTCTCACCCCATTTTACTCCTTGATAAATTAGCTTGCGAAAGGATTTCAGGTCTACACTGCTTTTGGTCACCAAAAATAGCTTTTCATTTCCTTAATTTTTTTGTATTTTCATTAAGGCTGCAACTTTTTCTGTCGATATAATTCGTCAACGTCGCAAAATCAACACCTTGATGTGCCAGTTCAATCCCTTTTTTGTTCTACTTGATCCCTACCGTTACTGAGTTGAATGTATTAAAACAATGTTAAACTTGTTTCCTTGGCTAGAGTCACGCTAAACCCATCTGGTTATATTGTCAATGACTCCCAAAAATTTCATCCTTCGTAATATCTTGTGTTACCTTCTGATTTCCTCCCTTCTCAAATTGCCTCTTTAAGATATGCTGTAATACTGCTAAAGCAGTTATTTAATTGCACACACTAGTCAGTCAATAGAAGTGCAGAAGATAATGAAATGCGAACTGAAACTTGTTCTGTTTATTCTAAAATATAAATGAATGATATAACATCTATACAGATATTTCTGAGGGTGGTGTGACATCCACACTTACTTTCTCACTGGTAAACATCTCCGAAATTCGTGCTTGTATCAATAATTTACATAGAAGTATATTTCTTGCTCTGGCTCTAGAGAATGAAGTCATGTAGTTTTTTTTTTTCTTTTATATTAAGCAAACATGGTTCAACCTTAAGCATATGATTCAACCAGATGACGCTGAAATCGTGTGGATTAGGCCAAGTTCTGCATATCTCGACTATGTCGCCTGCTTCCAAAAGATCCATTTTTATGTAGGAAACTTCTGCAGTAAGATTTAATGATTTTTAACTACTGCAAAAGAAATTATAATTATATTATATTATAATAAATAAAAGTTAGGGTATTGTCTAAAATAAAAGTGACCTCAAGCTGCTTCTTCTCAAAATGCTAGTAATTCCCATTACAGTCCAGAAGAGCTTTGCAACTTTTTAATTGGTCAATTTTTACTCAACAAAGAAAAAGCTATGGCAGAAAAACAAAAAGAAAAGAATTTTAAGTTTGTAGAGAGAGAGAGAATCTGTAAATAAACAAATAGTGTTAAGACTTGCAAGTGAAATCTAATTATTAAAACTAATGCAAAAGGTCGCCAAGAAGCTATATGAGAGTAATCTTAATGATGAATGAAACTTGCATCATCATCATCACCATTATAAAAGTAATGTCGGCTTTGCTGCTTTAATTATTTGGATATTCTAACATTATCCTTTACTTGTGAATTCGATATTTTATATTCTCTTAATAGATTGACATAACACTTAAATATTTTTGAAGGAGTGTATATGACAATTTGAGTTAATAAAAATATATTTAGATTTATAAATAAATTTTAAACTTGTAATGAGAGATATTCTTTAAGCGTTTGTGTATTTTAACATGCTATTGAAAGGATTTCATTCCTTACTAAGTTGTATAAATGGCCAGGATAAAATTAGTCAAACTAGATAAATTTAACTAGTTTAAAATTTTAAGATTTAGTTGAGTAAATAGTTTCAGGTGTACTATACAGTATTCATATATTAAATTTTCATTTTTTTTTATTAGGTGTTACAATATAAATTGGTCACCTGTCAACACTACCTCCTGTTATTAAGTATATATAACTTGCAAAAACAGTTTAGTAATTATAGTTTTAGCCCATAATTTTATAAAATGTTTTCAATCTCATCCTTGTCCCCTTATATCTCCTTCACTGCTTCCTTCTTTGCCAGATTTATTGCGGTAGAACAACAAGAGTTTTCTATATGTTCATAATTCATACACAAAAATAAACAGTTGGGCCATTAACCAGGTTAGATCATGCCTTCCCATCTCATTGTTTCCAACTATCTTCTGTCTAAAAATATAGGTTGGGTTCAAAGAAATTTTGAAAATTTTAGAGTATAAATCTGAAGATAAAGATGAAAATGGTGAGGAGAAACAACAGAGTTTGTAGAGGTGTCGAGTTTACAAAAGAATCTGGGTTGAGTTGAGTTGGAGAGAAATGATTGGAGTGAAATGAAATTCTAAAAACATAACTGAAGTAAGACAATTATTTTTAATTAACAATAATCAGGTAAAAATAAAAATGATTGGTGATATTAGAAGCCTCATGAGTTGGGTACTTAATATCCTACCAATTGAATTGGACACCGTATAGTGCACCTCAGTTGAACTATAAAAGTGACATACAAAAGTTCAAATTATGGGTGTGATCCTGATATTACTTTTGATTTCATCTTTAGTAGTGCCTCTTATCACAAAGTGGATCTCTATTTTGATCCAGCTGAGTTGAACTTTGTGCCATGAGGAAAAAGTCGGATTGACCAAACTGATTATCTCTTAAGAAACATATTAATGAAAAAAAATACTAGAAAATTTTATTTTTTTCCTTAAAAATATATATTTTTTTCTCTTTCCAAATGGCCTATGAATATTATATATATATATTTTTTTTTCTCTTCTTAGTATTAATACATTACGTTAATCTCAATTTTTTAATAAACTAAAAAAGAAAGTATTTGACATATGTGATTATACTTTAAAGAGACATAAAACTTTTTATCTGGATAGGAAAGTAGAATTACTTTTGAATGTTAAATAAAACAAAGATTATTTTTAATTGTTAGGATATGAACGATCCCAAAATATATATTTATATGAATTCAAAAAATAAGTTCAAACACTTGGAAGAAAAATAGGAATTGATTTATATAAATATACTAATTTATTTTATTTTTTAATTTTTTAAAGAGAAATATAAAAAAACAAGATGAAAATATTTTATTATTTTTCTTCTTAAAAATATCATAAAATTTTTGTTATCTTTTTTTTAATTTTTTTAATTTTACTTAATTAACATTAAAAATTTAAAAGTAATAATTAAAATGGGCCAAAGTGGTTAGTTTTATCAGAAAAAAATTTATTAAAACTAAAAAAAATAAAAAAATAACTAACCATAGAATAAAAGTTCAACTTTATTTTATTTAATATTCAAACTAATGAATAGATTTATGTAAAACTATTGCCAATTTTTTCAAGTGATTGAATTTATTTTTCAAATTCCTATAGATTTATAATTTTTTAATAAATTTTTTATTTAATATTGAAAATTATTTCTTAATATTTTTCTTTTTATTTTGAATAAAAATAATATTTTAAAGTAGTTAAAAAAATTGAGATTAACATAATTTATTAATATTATTTAATTAAAAAAAAAAGTAATTAGATTTCATTTAAAAATAGAATTTCTTAACAATTTTAATATGAAAGTATGGTTTTTTAATATTTAACAAAGAAATTATCTTATAAAGTGGAGCGTTGAATTTCCAAAATTGTAATAGAAGAGTGAATTTGATAAGCATGAAAACAAAAATAACAATAATTTCAATATAGTTGCAAGCATTTATGTAAATCTAATTTTCAGGCAGGACAATTGTCTTTAATCTTTATATCCTCAAATTTTAATGTGTGTTCTAAAACACTATAATAAAATGCGCGTTAATAAAATTTAAAATATCTTATGAGTGGGTTAATCCCTTTATTTCACTTATTAGTATAATTGAATTCACTTTAATGATTATGCAAGTCAAATACTTTATTTTTTTATAGGATATATCATAGAAGTTATTAAAATATTGTTTTAATAAAATAAATTACAATTAAATAAAATAATAATTTTAATTCTATTAAAATTATAATTAAATATAATAATAAATGTCAATATAATTATATATGAATATTTATAAAGTGTATTTTAATGGTATTTGTTAACGGTAATTTAATAAAATCTAATTTTTAATCATTGAATTCTAATTTTTTTAAAATAATTAATTAATATATTAAGTAATATTAAAATTATGAATTAATAAACAAAAAAAATTAAATTTATTATTATAATAAATTACAAATTTTATTATAAATGATAATTGATTGTATAAAAATTTGATAATATTTATAACTTGCAAATTTGAGAAATAAAGAAAAATAATATGTTCAGCAAATTAGAACGCCAGCTACAAAACGGCTCCACTCATTCTCCTCGCTCCTCAGGTTTCAACTTGTTTTCAGTTTCGGTCCTCCCTTCTCTGTGTCTCTAACATATATTACATGAACTGCCATTTTTGTCTCTGCCTCTTACCATGGCGGGTCTTTACTCTTCAAGCAGACCCGCCTCTTCTTCTTCATCACCCTCCTCACTAACTTTCACTTCACGTCTGCTCTTACTCCACACTGTCTTACCCTTGACTCTTGCTTGTTTTGCCTTTCTCCTTCAATGGCGAGGAGGTCTCAACGACCCGATCACTCACTTGTCGCCAAACCAGTACGAGTTCCCAGGCATGGGCAGCTCCCCACCTTCCCATCACTCACATTCTTATAGTTCTAATTGCGTTGATCTTCTGGGCAGAAGCCATTCGCCTGCATTCCCATATTATCGGGATTGGCAATTCGATTAGGGGTCCGATCTGAGACCTAAGGTAATAATTTGATTCTTAATGGTCGATGCAATTTTGAATTTTATGAGTTTCTCAGTTTGTTCGGGTTGTAAAATTGTGAATTTTATTTCTGGGAATTTGTTTATGTTCTGCTGCATGGGGTATTCGGGCTGATCTTGAGTGGGTGTATTAGGGGTCCTCGGATCTGACACCAGGTTACGGTCACTTGCATAAGGTATAGGGTCAATTTATGATTGCTGTTAGAAGGATTTCAGTTATAGGCCATAGCCAACAGTGATTATTTATACATTTAATTCTTTCCATGTTGTACATTACTCTTTGGATTTTTAAGCCTATTGATATCCTTTTTATTAGTTGACCATAATCTATCCTGTATATTTTCCATTAGGTGAATCATTGTAGTGATTTATGACAAGTTGCTTTGGCAATTTCCAATTCCAGATATGTATTACAACAAGCACTTCTGCTGGTTTAGACCAGATTTTGCCATGGATGTTCTATCATAAGGTTATTGGGGGTTTCAACCTTTTTTCTTTTTGTGGAAGGAAAAGCTGCCTCGCCTAATGTAACTAAAGTCTTGGAAACCATTCCGGTGAGTTTAGGTCATTTTTTATAATATATTCTATTAGTCAATAAATTGTTCTTTGCAGTAAACTTATTTTCAGGGGGTCAAGTTTATATACAGAACAAGAGAATTAGAGGAGTAGCAAGCTAAAAGGTCAGTGCTTGATATATAACTTGTTTCAAATTCAAGAGCTTTCATCACTTTTAGATGGTTCTGTTAGATAGCACATTATCAATTTTCGATATTTTCAATTTCTCCCTTTCCGCTCCTCTCTGTAAATAGAAATTTGAAGGTGTCCAAATGTAATGAGAGTCTTTCCTTTATTTCGTTTCTTACCTAAACTTGCTTAATGATATGTAAGTATATTGTGTTTTTGTTCCATAAGTTGGACCCACAATTTGGATCTGGACTGTAATTGTTCTTACATATTTGGGTTGGGATACTTTTGGCAGCAATGAGGTAGACCTACCCAATGAATGGGTTGTTGTAATGTAATATTTGGAAGTTTAGCCTAGTGACAAATAAGTAACTATTGAGGAGACAATGGGCTCAGAAATAAGCTTCTAATGAATGAATCATCTTCTAAGATATTCTATAAGAACCTGTAATAAGTTTTCTCAGGATTCTGTACATGCATCGAGCGTAAATCGTATTTATGATATATATATATATATATATATATATGTTCATCAACAGTTGATTTAAATATCAAGAAATTATTTTTAAAGAATAATTTAAACATATAGTTATTTTACAAAAATTCAAAAGATGGAGGAAAAATTAATACAAAAATTTTATAATCACATAAACTATATTCCTAATATTTCGTTTCATTCATGGCATTTTAAAAGAAAATTAATTTTAATTTTATAATTATTTGTAACTTATTAAATTAAAAAATTGAGAACTTCAATATAAATTACTATTGATATATAGTTATTGACAAATTATAGATTTATTAATATTGAAAGAATTAGGATAAAAAAAAATAACAGTCATAAAATAACCATAATTATATTAATATTAAAATAGCAAAAAATTATAAAAGTAGTAAAATTAAAAAAAAAATATTTGAAGTCAAATAACAATTAAAAAGTATATATGTAATAGTAAAAACTCATAGGTTAGTTAAGAAAATAAAATTTCTTTCATTAAAAATTTAATATATAATCATGGAAACTATATTCTAAATATTTTTTAATTCGTAGTGTTTAAAAATTTTTTTTTCATAAATTTGAGTATAACTAAAAGATTTAATAATTATTAGGAACTTATTAAATAAAAAATTTGAAAACTTCATCAATATTGAGATATAATTATTACAAAAATTAATTTTTTATGATATAAAAGTTAAACAATAATATTATAATTATGAAAACTATATTTCTCTAATTCATAGTAATTTTTATAATTTTAATTCTTAAATTTGAAAAAAACTATAAAAATTAAGATTATTAGGTAATCAGAAATTCAATTATAATTGCTATATAATTATTGAATAATTATAGATTTGTTAATATTGAGAAGAATTAGTAAAAAAGAAATCAATAGTCCTTAAATAATTCCAATTCTTATGATATTAAAATAGAGAAAAAATAGTAAAAAAATAAAATAATAATAGTCTTTTTTAAAATAAAATAACAATTAAACAAAACTATGTAATACTAAAAACTCATAAGAGTATAAAAGAAAATAAAAATTTATGCCTCTAAGGTTATTTTACATATAGTTTAGATATGAAGACCTTGTGAAACTTTGTTATTGTATTATTGACAACATTTAATATGATAATTATACTCCATTTTCTTTGTCTATTTTACCTCCTCAGCTGGATATGGAACGAAACTTAGTTAGCAAGCTTCTTCTACAAGCCATATAACTACGAGTTTTTTGTGAAGCAATCTTTAAACATGGAAATGGCAATCGTCATGGTGAGGGTATGTGTGACCAGTCAATTATTGGATGAAATCAGTTGGAACATTATGTTTTAAAGATCTTAACATTCTTCACTCATGCATTCAGGAATTTGGGATGGATTGGTTCATCCATCTTGAGTCTTGACACTGATGAGCTGATACATCCAGCAGGAACTCAAGAGTACTCTTTTACTGAGGTGTGCATCTTCAAAATTTTATCCTTGTACTTATATTTTAAACAATATACACTGCTGATGGTCTTTATATTATAACGCTCATTGTAACTAGTTTATGTTCGAATCTCCTAATTCTATATATGGGATGTCTACAATAAATAGACTGACAGACAATACTCAAATATGCTAAATGCTAATTCACATTATTGTATTTATAAACTTTAATAAAGCACACATTCGCTGAAAATTAATCTTCAAGTCAATAATTGAAGATTAATTTTTTAAGTTAATATGTTTTGACTGTCTTATCAGACAAGAAGGCGAATTAGACATCCCAAACTCATGGTGAATTCACAGGGGGCCTCTTCCCTGTTTCATACAGGCATGTATGTGCAGTGGGCACTACTATGGAGGCTAATACTTTTATTTTTATTTTGAGGTTAATGCTAGAATCATCCAATAGTAAATTTTTGGGCACTCATTTGCTTTGGGATGGTATAGTCTTTGTGATGCTTGGGTTCCACAATCCACAACTTCCTAAGGGGTTTCTTTAGCCGATACTCAAAGGGTTGGAGTCTTGGAGATACTTTTCTATCAACAGTTTCAGTGTTCATTTATTTTTATTTCTTGTTGTAAATGACTCTTCACTAAGGAGGAACTTTTTTTCTCCTATTTTCAACTTCCTCTCTTATTAAATTTCCTTTCTTCTTAGAAAAGGGAATTTTACTAATTATGGATTGGCTAAGGCTATATCCCTAGAAAACTGGAAATGTGATGGTAATAATTTGTTAGGGTAAGTAAAATCCCTTTTCGCAGCTCTAAATTCTCAGCATGAGCTTTTAGCCCATTGATGGATAAGCCATCAGATGAGGCTTATGATTAAGTGATTATGGTGGAAGGAAGTTTTTTCCTGAGTTGAGAGAACAAAATATGGGAGACTTCAGACTAAATTCTATTTTTTATTAGTGTGTGTTTCAGTTAGGATTAGTGTTTATCACTTCTGACATTGTGAAAAAGGTGAACATGCACAAGTCATCTCCACTTATTAACATCTTTAAAAGGAATAACATTTTAATTAAATTATAGTATCCTTGTTATTAATTATACCAAGTGTCAAAGTGGCTAAAACTTTAAGTAGACAACCATTCAGTGATTTTCTGATGTTAAACCACCAAAAATCTTTGTCTCACACTTCTTTTTATGATCATTCTAGCTTAATATCTTTGCTTACTACAGAACTAGTTATGTTCTTAGTTGCATGAGAACACTTTTTTTTATCATAGTACTACCTTCTCCCATGAAACGAAAGAAAAAGAAACAGAGATTGAGAGAAAAGAGAAATACTGATCACCACCTAAGTTGAAATCTCCTTTTTTATTCCTTTATTTTGTTATTATGCACCTTCAAGACTTTGTACTATTGTTGATCAATGTACCTCAATGTTGTCATAGGTCTCAATGTTCAAGAGAAACTATGAGCATCTTCCGAAAGATGCATATTTTGGACACTACAAAGAAGCGACCCGTGGTAATCCTAACTATTTTCTCACTTACGGAAATGGGAAATCAGCTGCGAGAATACAAGATCATCTTCGCCCTAATGACGCACATAGATGGCACAACCATATGAAGTCACCTAAGTATGTTGATTCTATCTAATTTAACATTGATATTCATTTACCTTCAATTATTTCGGATAAAAAGTTTTTGACTATATGGTTAAAACAGCAGACACGTTTTTGTCATGCTTCTACCACAATTTTTATCTACCAAATCTTTAACAGTGAAATTAATTTGGAAGAAGCCACTGTCCTGCATTACACATACCCCAAATTCTCGGATTTGACTTCAAGACATGATCAGTGTGGTTGTAAGCCTATAAAAGAGGATGTTAAAAGATGCTTCATGTTGGAATTTGACAGAGCTGTGAGTTGTCATGATCTTTTACATATGCTCCTCTTTTGATTTCTGATGAGTGCAGCCAGCATCTTCATCTTTGAGAATTATGTTTTGCTCAGTGCCTCAGTTATAGTTTGAAGTTGTCTAATATGAATTTGGACTGGATATAATAATTGTTTGCAAGTCTAAACTTTTGACTATTCAAAACCTTGCAAATGACAATCTTGGTTACATTTGGATAGACTTCTAACTTGTACACGTGCTCTATGCTTTTGGTTATTGCTATAATTGTATCAGATAATTCAAGTACCTTACTTGCGTATCTAAGGGTTTCTTATAGCTTCATAGAAACACAGATAAACTGATCGAGAATTTAATGGAGCAACGTAATATACCAATTTAGATGAGAAGATCACTAGCTTTTTATTTATCTGTAGATTATCACTTTGTTCTTTTTGGTTTATTGAAACTATTGGTGATATAAACTCAAATAGATGCAGCTAAGTACAAAGAAAGATAGAAAGGATGAATGGGCTTGCTATATAACAAACAGAAAGACGTGACTTTTCTGTTTAGGTTGTAGTCTTAGTCAGTTCATTGCTCAGATAAATTATAATGCAACATGTGCAAGATGACATATTGTAGCACACTGTAGGTAGGATTTGTCTGCACTCTGCACAGCCAGGTTTATTGTCAATTATTGCATAGACATTTGGAATTGAGAAAACAATGTTCTAAGAAATATAATGTGGAGCCCAAGTTACTGAAAGATCGAGAATATATAGCGGACTGGTTCTTTTCTACAAGGTGCCGTTGCTTATAAGTTGGTTTCTACTTCCTGGGTGTTTGAGTAATGTTTGCGCATCTATATTGGTTCTGACTTGTTCTTAGCATGTAGATATTTGATGCATGATGTTATTCTCATATTGTAGTTCATGCTACTACGAATGATTGTTTAAAAAGTACTTACATTGTTGTTTAGTTCATTTAACAACTCTGCCCTTATGTATGGTGCAGGCATTTATAATTGCTTCAACTGCAACACAGGATGAAATGCTTCACTGGTGAGTGACTATTAGAGAATGCTATCTCAAATTTTAATTCCTGATTTTTCCTCTAGAAATTTTTATAGGGCACACACACACACACACACACATATATATATAATAGGAAAGAATGGTCTTGGTTGACCATTATTGACCATTATTACCGTTGCTTAAGTTGATTCATCAAAAAAGGAAACTGAAAACTGCATATGAAGTTGTTCTTCCTTTAATTAATTCTGCTCCTGGCTGACCTTCTCTTTGAGAACTATTATTTGGATGATGTTTTATTTCTTGTAAATGACTGTTAAGTCCTGAACTTGTTTCTAGAACGATGGTTTGTTGTGTTCAAAATTATGGTTGTATGTTTTGGTTTTTAATAAAAATCTGCATTTTACAATGTAATGTTGGATCAGTAACAAGCTGTGAAGCACCGATACGGGTACGAATATCCGATACGATACGTATACGACACAAGAATTCACTAATTTCTAAAAAACAAGAATACGATATGTTAGGGATACATTTAATTAAATAATTTTAAATTATATTATATATATATATATATATATATATATATAATTATAACATAAAATTATCTTACAAGTACAATTCATATCAAAAAATTGCCTAACAAGCAAATTCATTACATAAAAGTTGTTATACAAAGCACATTTCATTACATTGACTTTCTCTCTGATTGAAATTAAAAGAAAGTCCCTAAAAAATAGGATTAAAGTCTTAGACATTTATCCAATACTAGGGGAAGCAATGCCATCATTTGCATCACTAAAAAGCATTGCCTCCATATCCGGTTCATCAAGGGGTAAGCTTGCAATCTCAAGGACCTTAGCACCTTCAAGTGGATAAAATTGATCACCACCAATATCCCACATCTTTGTCTCTTCTTTGTTGTAGCTTTCATTCTTCTTTGATAAGAGTCGATGATTTGTATGCACATAAACTAAAGCTTCCACTATTTGAGGAGTTATTTTATTTCTCCTCACCGAATGAATAAAGGAGTAAGTACTCCAATTTCTCTCACAACAAGATGAAGAACAATGTTGTCTAAGAAGCTTCGAAGCTATATTTTGAAGTAAAGATGCTGAAGATCCATGCACTAGCCACCACATTTTAGGATCCAAATCCCACTTATCTTGCAAAGAGTCAAAGTCAGCAAAAACATCCATGCAGCCTGAGCATCTAGCAAACTCAATATTGACAAACCTTCTTTCCTTTGCAATTGAAAAGTATTTAACCAAACACTTGTTCCTTTCAGAAGAAATTTCCATAAATTTCCACATCCTTGTGTGGGGGGGCCCAATTTGGAAGCCCCTCAAGCCATTTTTTGCTATAATACCTATATTGTAAGACAAGTAGACAACAAAGTTAACAATAAAAGAAAAAAGAAAAGAAAAAAGACAAATGAAACATAATCTTAAATTTACCTTGGATTCAAAAAATGCGCTAAACAATGAAGTGGTGTGCAACTCTTTGTTCACCTATCAATAAGCATGGCATACACCACATTGTAAAAATTCGATACCTCATCTTCTTCCTTCTTTTCTTGCCTAAATATCATTCTCCTCACTTGCTCTATCATAGAATCTCACATGTCATATACTAAATGAAGGGTAGGTTTATCGGTATCACACAACAGAAGCAAGTCATAGGTAGGACCAGTAAAAGAAAGGATGTAATCCACCTTAAAACATCATAAATCATTCAAGATAATCTTTTTCACAGTTTGAGCTGTTACTACACTGTGCTCCCTGTAAGCATTCCATTGATCACTAATAACCATACTTTGAAGACCATGCTTTATGAGTTTGAACCTCTTTAACATCACAATGGTTGATGCAAACCTTGTTTCAGCAACAAGTAATTTTAAAGGAACAAATTCATTAAAGATAGCCAATCTCATAGCATGATTCATTATGAAGTTTTTAATAATTTTGGCTTCATCACTAACTATAGTAATTCACCAACGTTCATTATAGACAATCTTATTTCTCTCAGTATTCTTGGCTGCACATATATTCTTCAATGCAAGGTTTAGTGTGTGCACAACACAAGGAGTCCAAAATATGTGAGGATATTAAGCTTGAACAAGCATACCAGCTGCCTTACAAACCGGGGCATTATCAGTTATCACTTGAACTGCTTTTTGAGGTCCAACATCCTTAATTACATTTGTGATCAAACTAGCAATGTAATGCTTATCCTTATACTACCTAGAGCCATCAATAGCACTAAAAAAGATAGGGCCTCCTTCAGAGGCAGCCATGAAATTGATCAAAGGCCTTCTTTGTGCTTCTGTCCACCCATCCGTAACTATGCTAAGCCCGTTCTTCCTCCATAAGCCCTTGAGTGGTTTCAACAACCTCTCAATATGAACTTTTTCTTGTACTAATAAGTTACATCTCAAAGAATTGTAACCAGGAGGTACATAACTAGAAATTGAGTTATTGGTAGCATATGACAAGTCTTCAACATAATAAGGATTTCTAGCAAAATGAAATGGCAAGCCAGCCGAAAAAAACATCATAGCAATGAGAGCATTAAGTTAATTCCCAGATTGAATTCCAAATGATTGTTCCAAAGCACTCCCGCTAGCTGATTTTCTTTTTCTTTGCTCAAATAAAGGCTCTGAAGGTATATTTGGATGGGTGAAATAAGAACTAGAATTAGGTAAAGGGACATGCCTTAGGCTTATTTCTATTCTCTGCCGCTTCTACCCTCTTTTGCATTTCAGCCCAATAGTCTAATATCACCTTAGAGTATGACTTAATTCCATAGGAACTAGTCTGTAAAAGGTGTGCCTTAACCCTAGTGTATGAACCTGTAAAGGTCTTGTTACAAAAATTGCAAGCCCAACATTTATTTCCTCCCCTTCAACCATTTTAGTAATTGTAACAAAAGCCCGCAAAGGATGTTTCAAATCAGTGCTTTGAGTCTTAGTGTTCTCAAATCTGCTGGTAGGTGTGGGTGCACTAAAACAATAGTAGAACCAGAAACCATAACTACATAGCATAGAAATAAAACTGAAAAAAAAAACAAAAACAAAAACATAGCTATATAACATTCTCTCAAACAAAGATGACTATCTTAATTTATTCAAACACAGACATATATCTAGATACATAACAAGGAATAAGCCATCTGCCATTAAGAAAAAAAAAACCACTACCACAAACACAAACATATATCCAGCAACCAAAAAAAAAAAAAAAAATCTAATGCAAAATGACTATCTTAGTTGTAACAAACATATAGCTAGAAAAGAAAAAAAAAAAAAAAAAAAAAAAACTCAGAAGATAGTCGTTGTAGAGGAAAAAAGAAAAAAAGATAGAGTCACTGTTGTCGTAGTAAACAAGAAGAAAGAGTCATATTTGGAAGAGGAAGCTAGGGACGTGAGAGATAGATAAAAACAAGCGCGTACCTAAACCAATAAACCTTGATAGATGAGTCAATGATGAAGGATTTCACTTGGCTGCTTCACAAATAAGAGGCTTTAGGAGATAAATGTGAACCCATACCTAGACAGCTTTAAGGAGACAAGATTTCAAGCTTCACTGCTTCGGCTTCAATGATAGCAAAGATGAGAGGAAAGATTTCTATCAAATCCCTAGGAGTACAAAGAAAAAGCTCAGAGAAAAAACGTAGACTCAAAAGAATAGAAAAGGAATCACAAAGTCAAGATAGAAGCAAACAAAAGGCACCTTTTCAAGGAAAAAAAAGAAACAATATTTCAGTCAAAACGAAGCGTGTTACATCAGCTGCATATTGGAGCTGTATCCAGCTATTTTAAAGCCGTATTCAAGCCGTGTCATTTTTTTCAAAAAAAAATAAAAATAATTATAGATACGTTTTTTATACTTATCCTAGCATATTGAGGTCATATCTATGTCAGATACGAACTAGACACGGATATGACCCTTAATATGCAGTATCGGTACTTCAAAGGTAACAAGTATATACTTGATAAGATATGAGACAAGTGAGAGAATTTTTTCAGGAAATTCATGAGAATATTATGAGGACTTCCATTGGAATTGTGTTCCTATTTTAGCATTTTTTTCTAATTCAACATTCTACATGGATGATTTCATAACATGTATATGTAAAGAAATTAATTTTGAACAGTTCAAGTTTATGTACTAGAGTCCTGTTGCCATGTACCAAAATTCAACATAAAGGATCACATTTGAAAAAAAAAAAGTAATATCTGAAACTGAAATGCTGGACCATTTCAGATCTGATCAATGATACCTATTTCTAGTTTTCTTATTTCCTTGTAAACAGAAAAGATCTGTTATTGCACGCTGACCTTTGGCGTTCTTTCTATTTGACAGCTGGATTTCAATTGAAATTTTACGAATCAAACTTTCTTTCTGTTGTTTTTGTCGTAATTTTACAGTTGACTCAAGATCCTATTAATTTCTCCTTCTATGCGAAATAATCTCTATTATATCCTTTTAGGTATCGTGAGCGCATTGTATGGACTGACAAAATGCTAAACTTGAAACTTCTGAGGAAGGGTATTCTGACTCGTATTTATGCTCCCATGGTAAGTTCAATTGCTAGAATTCAATTACTGCATGTCATGGTCATTGGAAGTATAGGTGTTTGAACCATCTTAATTTTCTGTTTCCAGGTCATTATTCAAGGGTTGAGGGAATCGAGTGTTTTCATCTCTATAGTTACCAAAGCTTCTCAAACAACCACATCGAAAGACGACTTCTTAAAATCCCGTTATGAGTAGCAACTCATCTAGGATAACCACATCGAGATCTATTTCTTCAAGAAAAATTGGTATCAGTGGAGAATCTCAAGCAACTGCAAGAAGTCTTGGAATTCACAGAAGATGGATATCTCCTTTCAGCAATCCCTCCATTGTCTCCTCCTAGCCTGGATCATCTTCATATCATTACATAACTATTCTCCCATAGACAATTGACTCTGCCTCCTTGCCATTGCCAGATTCCTTTTCAAACAAGGGTCCGAGACTTGCTTGTTTAGCAAATGAGAACGCGTGAAATGGTGGAAACACCACGGCTGTTACAATGGGGCATTTTGGTCTTCAGATTTATGGAGTACTTCCCGATCATTATCCAAGTGCTCATGTACATTTCGACTTTAGGTAAGAACTTTAGAGTGAATATGGAGAGCGGGTTTCAACAGCAGATTGATGACTTCTTTTTGTTTTTAGAGAAGCCTAGGAAGTTTAGCTGCGGTTGTAATTTGAAATGCTGCTCTATTACATTCATTTGTTCTTTATACTAATTGATAGGGGCACGTAAGTCAGATTCATCCCTGTATAAGTTATAAAGAAGGTTATTCAATAAAAATTGGTCATTGCCATGATTTTCCAGCATCTACCTAAAACATTATTTACTGTTGTGAAGTAGTGCTGTTTCTGCACCCATGGCATACTGGCATGAATATCTTCATTTCTGAAGAAGTAAGGCATCGCATTTAGTCGTTTCTTTTGAATACAACTCCACGAGTAAAGCCAAGGGAAGAAAGTTTTTTAATGTTGTTAGAAAAAAAATAACATGCTGACATATTCATTTGTCAATTTTTTTCAATTCTTTTAATTTTATTAAGCTGATTTATCCTGAATTTTTCTCAAAATTTTATTTTATTTTTTCTCTTTGGTGCTTCCAAAGATTATTGCACCTAAGGTTACACAAAAGATCATCTCTTTATAAAGTCTAACTTTCATAAATTGAGCATGGTGGAACCCTTAAAGATAAAGATCTCCTTAGAAAATTAAGTGTTTCACCAATTAAACTAAACTACTTTTATGCACCAGATATTCTGATCGATGAAGCAAGCATTGGGATTTTTAAGAGTTGTATAAATTCCATAAGGTTTGTCTTTAGCTTCCTCCTCCAGTCGTTAAACCACGCTGGTCCAATTTATTTGTAGTACCTTAAAATTTCGAAAAGGAGCCGGAAAAAAATTTGAGAAAATGACAGTTCAGAAACTCAGAACAACATTTAGGTAACCTAAGTGTGGATCCTTTTTTAGTCCATATTTTTATGAACGATTTTTGCATTCAGAGAGTGTTTCAAGGATAAGAAGATAAATGGTTTAAAAATTGCTATTATTTTGAATGTCATGGTTTGAGTGCTGCAAAAGGGAAGGATTTTTATTAAAAATCAATGATTGGTGCCAAATATTGCCTTTTCCTCTTCATCCTCAAAGTAAGTGTTTGAAAGGCAAGCTACTGAGTACTTACAGTAGAAGCCAATTGCTATATGTGCAGGGAAAGATTCTCAAATAACAGAAGAACAGGTTTTCCTCATTTCTGCTGAAAATACATCAGTAAAAAGAAAGACTAAGAATTTATCTGATGAAGGACCTGATTAGGATGTCAACACTACTGTTTCAGATAGTTGAAAATCTGAAAAGGCTAAAAAAGAGATTTTAAAAGTCAGCAGCTCAGTGAGGAATTAGTGTCAAAAGTCGATAAACTTGTTACAAACAAGAAGAAGCTATTTAGTGAATCATATGAAGCAATGACTAATTTGATATTGGTGTTTGTTGCTAGTTGGGAATTAAGATCCCCAAGGTTAAAATAGAAGCATCATCAGATATTGTCAGTATGTCTTACAATCCAGTGAAGCCAATACTTCCATTCTTCAAACTGAACCCTGCATGCATGGACTGTCCTCGCTAGCCTCAGAGAGGTTGGATTCCATATAATATAATCCTAGAATTATGAGGCCTCCACCTCTTTCTGGACGTAAAGCATTGTTGAAGTTAGAGGGATTCCCAGTACCGCAACTTGCCCAAGGGGAAGACTTCGATGTGTTGTGCTTGCAGCCTTGCAGGAAACCAAAAGAAGATGAAGTGACATAACACATGGAACTGGTCTGCTGTACTGGAAAAGGAAATTTTCTCTATTATGACAGTAAATTAATATTTAACATATAAAAAAAAGATGGATATTATAAGAAACCATTTTTTGACTGAAAATTCATAGCTATTCAAATTTATCAACTTTGACTGATGTAAACTTGTTATTTTGTCTAACTAATTATTGAAACAGAAGAAGGAATTAGTTAAGAATATATCAAGCATTATTTCATAAATGGCTGTGATAATAGCTTTAGGACGTGTAATTTTTCTAAATTTCTTTACTATATTTGGAACCGCAATAATTTATCGGGCATATTTTTCTTTTTCATTTTCTTATGATCACAGTGCCATTCATTTGTCTAGGAATACATCAATGCATATAAGAAGTTTTGCTGCATATTTTGATGAAAATCATGAAACCTCTATGTTACTATTCAGCTCTCTTTATTTAATTATTTCAAATATGATCTCAAACTTAGTTTGAATTTGCTTCGAATTAGTCTTGGATATGAACGTATTTGTTGCCAGGCCTAGAGATGAGGATAAGGGTGCAAAAGAGATTAGTAGAGATACGATAAAAGTAATGAGAACTATGTAGAATATTAATCTTTTTGTGTAATCTTTCTTGCATTATTAGTGAAATTCTTTTCTCATCTGTGTATATAGGCAAAGGTCAAACCACATTATATCTTGTGTTAGATTTTTCTAATCCTTCTCTTACGCGTATATTTTGTGGTTATTATCTTTCGTTATTTTACAATATTCTGAAGCACAATTTTGCGAAAATTCCCAAGAGTGGTTCCATTATAATCCTCCACTTATTTTGTTGATCGGGCATGGAGATGTGCAATGGACATCAGTGTTATTTGCTATTACTTGACCTATTTGTGGTGGGCATAATGGATATCTCTCCAACTTACTTGGAGTGTCTTCGACCTGATTGGACAATGGCACAGCGATTACAAACCTATATAGAATTTGATTGAGGTCATGCCTTCATGGTAATGATGAGGATCTTTAGATAAGGATCCCTGTAGATAAGGATCCTTAGCTCGTTTTAACCTATGCTTGATATAATCGTTGCATCATGCTATAATTTTGAGTGGGATAATGTGGTTTCAATTTGTAAAGACAGATATGACCAAAGAACTTGCAAGCGTTAAGAATTGCTCTTACCCTTTTCTTTTTGTAACAGGATGTTGCATGCTGATTCTATTTTGTGTTGAGGTATTTCCTTGCTGGTTGGTACAAATGAGGCTTCAAAATCAAGAAAGCTGATTTGATTCTAATATAGCTAGATTTTGTTGTGTGATATTTCCTAGTTCCTACTATAGAAAAATTGAAATTTATCGTCACGAATGAAGGTATATATATTTTAAGTTTAAATTGCAGAGGCAAATAACTGATTTTGAAATTTTTGACTAGATAGCTTCCTGATATATTGTATTTTCAAACATTCGTAGTTGGCCTTACAATAAAAGAGATAAATTCACTACCAACTCAAAAATTCTTCTGAATGGTTTTGTACTACTGCTCATTTGACTGCAAAAGAGTATAACACCACCAACACAGCAATCATAACTCAAGTGGAATGGTATCAGAGCCTAAGGTTCTTCTCCTACCCCTAATCCTGCATTATATTGTTGTATCTATTTATTTCATAAAATAAATAGTATATAGTTGTTATTTTTGTATATTTTTTCTTGTATTATCTATTACTTACAAGCACGAATTTGTTGTTCACACATGACTTCTCCACTCCCAACTATACAGCAGTCAACCCACTAAGTGCTTGATTGCTCAGGCACGATGCAATGAGAGCAAGGTTGAAGGGTTAAAGTTCATCCCACCCTCCATCTTCTCAGGATTCTCTAATTTTTCCAATGCCTTTAATTTCTATCCTAAAAATAACCCGAAGTTACCGACGTATTAAGCTCAATAAGCTGATTGTGTAATCCTTTAGGAAAAAGAATGGACAAGACTGAATAAATCGGGATCGATATCCTAAGTACGACTTTTTTTACTACTGTGAGAGAAAAACTTTTTCTGCCCACTAAAGCCTAGAAGCAAGTTCTCTCTAATTTCAGCAAAAGGTTCCTTCTTATATTTCTTATTCAATGAGGGTTAGGATTATCAATGGATCACGTTAGATTTTTGATCTAATCCATTGTTTTTGTATGAGATTATTTGTCTCTCAGTGGATCATGTTGTTCATGTCGTTTCAGATAACTCCAGATCTGATATTTTAAAAAGATAAATATATATATCTATATATATATTTGATATTCATTGCATTATGTTTGGTTATGTATCACACTTTTTTTAAAGCATGATAGAATACTAATAATTTAAGATAATTTTAAAAGAGTTGAATAAAAGAAATGTTTTTACATAATTTTAAAAAAAAAATAATTTAGGCAAGAAATTCCCTAACTTAATTTTTAGTTAATTCCCTTAATTTTTTTCCCAAATTTATTCGTCAAAATTTTGAATTTTTCAAATTAAGAGAAATTATGATATGTAAATAAGTTTCTCAATTTTTATTTTTTTCTTAATTTATTACATAAAAAATTGAATTCCAAATTATGATCCTTGAATAATTTTTTTAGTTTTTTTTTTTTTTTTTGTCAACTCTCATAATTTGCAGGAATAAATAAAACATAATAAATTATGAATAATATTAATAATAATAAATGAGCCGACTAAGGTTAAAAACCAAAAAAAAAATTTATTCATCATTGTCTATTGCACTCTATGTGATTTCTTCACTCTAATTAAAAAAAAGTTGACTCATTCATTAAAAAATAAATTGTATAATTTTTGTTTCAACATCAAGAGAGAAGAGACTAATGGCAAAATAAAAAATAGGAGACTGAACAATCCCGCTTCCTATAATACCCAAACACACCCCTTTACAAGTTTAAAACTAATTATTTAATTTGTTTCAATTTACAATTAACTTTTTTTTTTTATAAAAAGTAGCAAAAGGTATTTCTTACCCAAAAAAAAGAAACAAAAGGTATTTAGAGAAAGAAAATAAAAATAAAAACTTAAAAATTGGGTCGGGTCGTTGGTCCATGTAATTTTGATTCGGTTAATGTGGTTCTTATAAAATATATATATTTTTTTTAATAGAAGTCAATATGGCCCTTCATGTCATCTGGTGTGCAAATTGATCCTAGGTTGACGATCGAAATGTTTTGTTGTTATGTCTACCGCAAATAGTTAAATTTCTGTCTCACGTCTCGTCTCTTACGTGATTCAAATCGACAGATTAGGAAGGGGTTTGCAGTTTGCACTGCTGTCATGATAGGAAAGCATTTTTGTTTGTTAATGTAGGGTCAATTTAAGCAACAGACAATCTAGTGGGACCATATCATATTCACTAAATCAAAACTAGAGATACCAAAATAAATTTTGTTTTAAACTATAAGAACCAAATATATATATATATATATCTTAGCCCAAAAACTATATACCAATCATTGTATTATACGATAAACAATAATATTTACAAAAGTGAGTGACTAATTGCCAATTTAAGAATTGTTATACTAGGTTTGCTCGGTTAAGCTGTACAAATGATATATGTAAAAATATATTTTAAGTAGAGTTATTTAAAAAGTATAGTTAAAAAAGTTAAAAATGTGTTTGGATGAGTTAACATAAAAGTGCTGTTAAATATAAAAAAATTGTTTGATTTTATATTTTGAAAAAAAAATGAGTATTAAAATTATCAAAAATATTATTTTGACAAATATTATGATTAAATTTGTCTAAATAAAATAATTATTAAAATTCATTTGAGATTTCCTTGTTTTCTATCAGCAAAAGTTTCTTTTTCTAGCTTAAACTTTTAGCAGCTTTTAGGATTGTAAAGCCCAAAAATGCATTACCATGAACTTTAAAAATAAAATCTCCATTACCCAATAGTTTTGTAAAAAAATTTAAACTCAAAAGCTGTTTTAAAAGCTAAACCAAACAGGGGCACTAAATTGTTTAGTGCATCGCATTTAGGACTGGTTTGGTACATCGAATAAGATTGTATAATATAAAATTATACAATGTATTAGATTATATAGTTATAATGTTGTCTTATATTATTCTTTTCTACTGTATAGCTTTATACTATCAGGTATAATATAATAGGGGTCAATCGTATAAATTTATACTATCATGTTGCTACCAAATGCTATATAAAAGTCACCAGGATAATCTTATATTATCATTTTATTTTTATATGATACGTCAAATGAGCCTTAATATTTAATGTTTATTTTAATTGGCAAGGCACTCATATTGAAAATATGTAAGATTTCATAATCGAACAACAATAACATAAGTTTAAGTGAAAAAAGAAATGGTTAGTTTTTCCTTTATTTCCTCTTAGATATTGCAATTATTAGAATAATTGAGTTTTGGTACCATATTACCGACTGTTGCAAATCCAACATATTGTTAGAAATACAGTATACATAAAAAAGATTCTCAAGGCTTGAGGCTGGTTGAATTTTTAACATTAATTGTCATTGTCATTAAATTAAAGAGATATTGATTTTGATATTGACTGCAATCTCTCTAGAGATGCAGTTCAAATAATAAATACAATTGTTTCTGAATTTAACAAAAATAAAAAATAAAATTGTTATTAAGGCTTTAACCTAGGTCCAAGTCATTAAATATTAATAATATTATATATTATAACTTGAACCCATCAACAAAATACTTAATATATAAGTACAAGAAGGTTTTTATATTTAAATGCATTAAAAGATTCATTACTTTCTAGCAATCATTTGATATTTTGTTTACATACTACAAAAGAGAATTTCTTTTTATTCTATTTTAAGCTAGTGATTTATAATTTACTCACCTATAATTTGCTTATGATACATGATATAATCTCCGTGATGTAAAGATCAACTAATATATATTTATTTTTGAATTTGAAAAACTAGTAATTATAATTATGATATCTAAATACCGTGTAATGCGTGCAATGCACGCATTGAAATTGCGTGTGTTGGGTTAATGCACTCGTTGAGTTTGCGCGTGTGTTAGCTTAGAGCGTGCATTGTGATTGCGATTGTGTTGGCTTAGCGAGTACAACGTAAACACTGTTAGATACGCAAGTTAAAATTGATGCGACGGTTGCTAACGACTTCTCTTTCAAATTGACAAATCTAAGGAGAAACTAAAAATGGAAAGGTTGACATAGATCAACAACAACCCTAAAAAATTTGGATCAAGTCCACAACATAGACAGGAACTGATTGAAGTGGAAATGTTTACATAATTCAAAACATATTATCATATCTTGGATAAGTCCTCTCCTGCTACTTTTTGTGACCTTGTCCAAGGTGATAGGTTGAGTGTAATCTTTACTAGAGTGTAGTTTTATTTTCACTTTTAATTTCCAAATAAAAAGAAAAAGAAAAGCAGAAAGAAATCCACCTATCTTTGGGCCTAGCTTGATTGGGAGAAAAGCAGTCTGTACAGAAATAATAAGCAAAAAACGGTCTTAGTATTAAGAAATCTTCAGAATCATACAATACTGACTAAAATGATCCAAGCTATAGAAAGAATACTGGTAAGATTTTTTATTTATTATATGAAGATTTTCAATTATGTACTAATTATTGGGGTTAAGATAATTTGGAATTAATTAAGAATTACTATAAATTTTTATTATAATTAACATTACCTTTGAATTAAGTTAATATTTATGTCTTAGCCGTATTAGGGTTATTCAAATTTACCTATTAAATCGTACTAGGGTTATTAGAATTTGCCTATTTAAAAACCTATTATGTCTTTTCGATATTAAAAAAAAAAAAAACCCTACTATATGTAGTCTTTAAATTATTTTGTTTAATAAAATTTTATCAAAATATTTCAGTGTTATTCCTATCTTATTATTATATAGTTCTACTCTTAATTCTACACTGCATATATAGAATTACTGCTTTTATCAAACAAAGACCATTTTCAAGCTTGGTGATGAGGTCCTCTTACAACCGTGCAAAATTGAAATAGAAGTCCAAAAGATGACACAATTCCTACAACTGAGCAGTTTATGTATGAGTTCAGAAAAACAAACGACCATAATTCAAAACAGTACACGAAAACTATAGGATTACAAAAAAACTGATGCCTTCAGGTTCCAGCATGAGCTTTTCTGCATCTAAGTACTTGCAGCAGGCAAGTTGTCCACGCATGGCTTCTCAAGGACAAAATTTTCCCTCTTTCTTCCTCCATGGTTTCTCCACCCTTCTCGACTCATCTGACCGTCATTGCCGTTGTGAAATCTAGAGGTTTTGTATCGCGACATATTTTGCCAAGCAGGGGTTTCTCTTATGTCATTCCCATTCCATCTTCCCCAATGCTCACCATTCTTTCTATCATCTTTGTTCTTCCATTCACTACCATATTGCTTCTTTTGATATGAATCCCGAAACTTATTCCAATGTTTTCCCCATTCGTATTCTTTCGGGGGTGTATAGTCCCCAGCATAATCCTGACCCCAGGAATTCACACCAGTGTTGATGATAAAATTCCCGCTCTGGGGATCAGGAAACGCATTGGTAGTTTTTGACGCATCCCCTTCAACATCGTCATCGCCCCATTCGGTGCAGGGAATTGACTGGTACCGGGACAACAGCCGAGGATCATCTAGACTATGAATATTCTCATCTTTATTTCCTTCATCATCACTCCATCCAGTGCAGGGAATTGACTGGTTAATCATCGGCAGAGAATCGCCAAAAATCACAACATTTTCATCTTTATCTCCCTCGGTAGGAGACATGGGTTGTTCGTTGTCCAAATCAAGAAGAAGCTCAGAGTCCACATTTGAGTCCCAATCTATGTCATCGAGGTAAAGTTCAGGATCAGGCAATGGTATCTTGCAATGAATACCATTAATCTCTTCCCAAAACCTCCTTTTAGCATTGTCGAATGCTTCTTTAGCCGCAGAGTCATCCCATTGAACAACATTGTCATAAAGAAACATAAACTTTTTTGCTTCCAAGATCTTTCGCCATGAAATTGAGCCCACTTCTCTGCAAAATTTCTTTTCCCACAGAGGCACAGTTGCTTGCCAATGATACTCTAACAACCAAAACAGTACAACCAAGATTTCATGAATCAAATCCATAGTAGAGTTCACATGACAAATCAGCTGAAAATGAAGTAAAACTTAGAAGATAAATATGAAATAGATAAATCTGAAGAGTGTTTCATATACTCAACCTATAGCTTGGGAAATAATTCTATATAATCAGAATGCTGAATGTCCCTCTTGTTTGACAATTCTAATGCTTTTATTTATTACCAGTATTAAACAAGTTCCAAATCCTTAGATTTAATTAAGATTTTTCTTTTTAGACATAGAAAATTGCCAAACAACAGACAAACCGACATACATTGGCATTTGGCAGGATACAGAAAAATCAATAAATAAAAAAAACAGCAAGTCTATAAGCTTCTAAATTTCAATTACTAAGGAACCAAAATCTGGAAATTAATCTGACCAAATGTAAATTTAAAAATAAAGCAACAAAATCCACACAAAAAAATCTGAGGAAAACCCAATAGAACACATGCAAAACTAGGAAGTTCATCACTTCAATTCTATCACATACACAACCTTAAAAACAGAGTAATCAGCCACCAACCATAAAAACAATTGAAACAACGTTAAGATGCACTAACCCAAAGGTGGCTTCCAGTTCTGTGGTCTTGCCCCTAGAATTCCACGATAATTACTTGCCCTTTGTAGTTGTTGTTGGTGGTGATGGTGTTGTCTCCAGTTACTCATGTCTCCAAAAATTCAAAAAGAACCCAGAAAACACTAATTGGAATGCAAGTAACCCAATTTCCAGTACTGTGATTTGCTCAAAAACTAAAAGCAGAAACAGAAACACCTATTTTCGCAGGAAATTGAGGCTGATTTTAGGATTCTGAACTAGAACTAAGAAAACGCTTTGAAGCTCATTGAAACGCCCATGGTAAACAATTTGGTTTTGGCTTTTATATTTATAGCCCTGTGTTTCGGGGACTCTTGCTTTTTTTCCTCATCAGGATTGACTCACCGACTCGCTATTTGGCCAAAGAGGGTGTAACTGACTTACGTCACTCATCTACGCGCGAGTTGGAGCGTGTATTTCAAATTTTTTGACCCGATTCAATATTAAGACGAGACACTAGTGTGTATGGAATACGCGCTTGACGGAATTCCACCCGATGAATAAACGACGGTTTCGTCAAGTACCGTCATCTTCTACTAGTAGGAAGACAAGAGTACACGTGGGGGATTCTCAGGAGGCTTTACTCTGACAAGGCAAGGAAGCCTCCTGAAAAATGACATAAATGCCCTTGTGCTCGCGAATAATTACTTCATTTTGTAGGCCTTGTTTGGTCCAGGTTACCTACAGTAATTTTCTAGAAGGTCGCGTTTGGTGGAGACACGAACGAGGCTCTGATCAGTGATCTTTGTCCACATCGCCGCTTTAATTTTTCATACGAACATTGTTTAATGGACATATTTCATTTAGTAATTTTGGCGGGAGTGTCTCTTATTGGTTACTCAAGCTCTCAAGCTTTAATTTCATGATAAATTTCAATAGCAAAATAAGAAAACAAAGCAAAATGTGAAAATGGAAAGGATAAATAGAACAAAATTCATAGCATTTTATTTTCATTTTGTACCAAAAAAAGTATTATATTTTCTTTCTTTATTTGAATTATTAATAAAAAGAAAAATATATATGTTTTATTGCACTTTCTTATTATGTTTAAAATTTTTGAATTTTTAGATGGTTTTATCTAATACAATAAAATTAAAACTCATTAAATTCATTTTAGAAACTTTTCATTCTTTCCCTTTCCACCTGGGCAAAAAAAAGCAAGAAAAACAAATGGACCAAAAATCTCATTTCTTTCCTTATCTTGCTTTTTGATACATTACATTTCACCAATTGAAAGAAAACATTAGCGTTTGCCAAAAAAATTAAACATTAGCTTTGTTTGTTTGTATAAACTAAGAAAAAAGAAAATTACCAGACGGAAATCAGAATCAGATTATGTTTGTTAAATTGTGTTTTAAACCATATCTTATAAGATTATGATGAAGATTTTAGAGATATTTTGGACCAAAAGGACCATTGTAGACATTAAATTTTTGTTAATATATTTTGATCCTATTTTGATTAGTCAATATCAAAATAAAATAATTGATATTAATTAGGATAAATTATAATTAATTAAAAAAATTAGTTGGTCAATTAATGATAATTGATTGGCTTGAAATTAATTAGTCAATTAAAAATGTAAATATTTAATTGTTGGTCCACTACAATGCCCGATCCTTTTTGTATAGTTTTAAATTCCCAACACATGTGGACGATTTATTTACAGTGTATCTAGTTGTTTTAATTACAGTTGTTCATTATTTTTAACTAGTTACCTGATAATTTTCAATGGAAATAATTTTGTTTCACCTCAATATTAGTTTTGAAATTTGATTTCACTCCAACCACATTCTCAGTCTCCTCTTAAACTCAAACTCTTCCCGTCTTTATCCGGTCCTCATCATCTCCATCTTTATCTTCAATTATACCTTTATACTAGATTTATTGGTTTTTGTGTGATGCAAGAATTAATTATTTTATTCTAAATTTATTTTTTAAAATCAATTATTTTTATTTTGTGAGATTTATTGTTAAGGATATTATAAAGTTATTTATTATTTTATTTTAAAAGTATAATATTAATGTGAATTTTTAATTTTTAAACAAACATTTTATTACATACATTTTTAATTCACATTTTAGTTTTCAATATGCATTTATTTTTTCTATTTAAGCCAAATATATATATATATATATATTATAAAGTTATATTTATTATTTTAATTTTTCAATATGCATCAATACTAATTGCTTACTTGATGTAAACTTAGATTTGCCTCAAATTTTTTTCACAATTAATCAACTATAATGAGTAATGAAGAAATCATTCAAAAAGTCGCTATAATAATTTTTTAAAATTTTATTTCTCAAAGTTAAGTAATTATAGCTGAAAACAACTTAAATTAGGTTTATTGTTGTATGTGTAAAGTATAATATTTTTGAAAAGTACAGAGAGTGGTAGAAAATTAAGAATTTTTTGTTTAGGAAAAATATTTTCAAATATACCAAACAAAATAATGAAAATGAGGAAGATTTGGGAGAAATATAAAAAAACTCTATGTAACAAAATGAGATAGAAAAGATAATAAAAATTAAATTGAAAAAAATAGAAACTTATATTCTACATGATTAACTTAGAAGACATGTAAGAAAATTAGTAGATAATGTGACAATATAATATAGTTTAAGAGAGGTGAGAAATCAATGGATGATATGGCAAGATTATGTGTCAAAATAGTAGATATGTTTATTGATGATGTGTCAATACCATATTCTCCTAAATCTTAAATATCAATTGTATTATATCTTATAGATTTTAAAACAACTCCTATATTGTACAATTTTATATCTGTTAGAGAAAATTTTCTATACCAAGTTAATGGGGGAATATTTGAATTTCTGAAGAAATTACTTAAATGTTCAAAACGATTTCAAATATCTCAACTTTTAAGGGCTTGACAGCATCAGAATCATTTTTATGGTGAGAGCAATCTGGGTTCGAGTAGTAAGAGGCCTCTTGGCCTGGCAGCACTAGTGACCCTCACTGAATGACAGGACCAATGAAAATTCTGGCACTTCAAACAACAAACTCCCATAAACCCAATCCTTGAAAACATGATCTGCAAGAGAAAACATGTTCTTGTCTTACAAATGAATCACCCAAACGACTAAATCTGTGGAATATATATGATCAGATCAGTTGGGTTTAATCGTAGCTTTGGGTTCAGGTGTCCTACCGCAGCCAGACCGGAAAGGACAGGTGATGGAGCCATCAATATAGATACTATTATGTCAGTTATGATATCGCGACCAAATGTAATGAAGTAAAAATGTCTTCCACCATATACAAACTTAATAATATTGTCAAATACATTGTAAAGCTTATTTTGTTTTTGAAGGTATCGTCAACAAAAAAATGCATTCTTTCAAGTGGATGCTGTACAGTTTAGATTCTTTGAAATTTTGGAGAATTGGTTTTCCTTCCCTGAATGGGCCCAAAAATTCTGACTCAAAAGGGCAGTTGACAGCAGTTTTGCCTAGTCGGCTGTCATTATTGGAAGATCACCTTCAGGTGTACGTTGGAGATGAAGCAAATTCTTCGAGAGCGCATGATACAGATCAATTGAAAAACTGGAGAAGGGACATATGGTACATGACAAGGAAGCTGCATGTGAAGAGCAGGTGCCAGCGGAGCCAAGGCTGAATAGGTTATTTTGTTAGGTGGCATACGCATCAAATGATTCGGATTTGGATTCAAGATTCACTTAATATTGGAGAAAAATAATTCAAATTCGAATTAGAATTAATATTCGAAATAATATATGTTTTTATTAAAAAAATTTAATTTTTATGATTTTTTTATTTAAATATTCCGATATTTACAATTTTATTCAAATTCAAAATGTTTGAAATTCAATTCGAAATTCGAAATTTTTCAAATAAGTATTTGAATTCAAATTCTAATCAAGTATTGCAATTTGAGTTTGAATAGTACACTACTATCCAAATTATTTGATTCGAATTCCACCTATACAAGAGCCACGATAGGATAAGACAAGAGAAGAGCTAGGTTGAATATTGTCTAGGACTACATCTCTTCTCCATTATTATCCCTTCTTTATCCTTCTATGGGTCCCTCCATTTGTATTAATTCCAATTGTAACTGCCTTTGATTTCAATGAATTTCTTTTGAATTTGGGTTTTAAAATTTAAATTATAATTTTAGACTAAAATCTGGTTTCTCTAATAGAATTGGTTTTATTAATGCATGAGCCGCAAAGAGCCAAGCAACGAGAATCGAACTAACGTGATCAGCTACCGTGGACATTTTCTTTTTTTTCCAAGGAAGTCGTTTATGCAGTCGAATAACTCTTTTGAATTGTAACCAAAAAAAAAAAAATTCTTGAGTCATCTAGCTTCAGCACTAGATTTGGATTTCAAATGTTGAAACTGGGGATAAGTAATCGTTTAGGCTTAATTATATAATTACGGTTGGCAACGAACCAAACTTGAGCTTTGAGTAATTAAATTTTACCAAAGCTTGTCAACTTTTAAGTAAGCTCGAGTTTGATTTGAGTTTATACAAAAATTATGAGTTATAACCTAAATTTAAGATCGGCACATAAATATTCATAATAGGTCATTTTAAAAAAAATTGTTCACCTTGCTGCTTAATTTTTCATACAAACATTACTTAATGGACGCTTCACTAACCTCAAGCTTAATTCAATGACTTTTCATCAAGCGAAGCAAGGGTAATGTAAAAATGGAATGGAGAAAGAATGAAACAAATAAATTGTTGGGGAATAAAATAGAATTGAAATTAATATTATATTTATTTTTAATTTATATTCAAAAAGTAGTATATTTTCTTTCTTTATTTAAATATTAATAAAAATAGAATAATAAATATGTTTTTATCGTTCTAACCTATTATATTATAACTATAATTATAAATATTTTTATCTGATAGGAATAAAATGAAAAATTCATTAAATTAATTTGAACAATTTTCATTCCTTCTATTTTCACAAACTTTTGGACATAAAAGTAAAAAAGCCACGGGCCTTCCCTTGTTTTGCATTTTACATTACATTTCCCCTTATTTAAAGAAAGCATTCACTTTGTTTGGAAACATTAAAAAAAAATATTACGAGAAAGAAAAAGGAAAGCAAAAATTATAAATGGTAGAGCAATTTGTAGGGTGGGATTAATTTTTCTTAATTTTTTTTATAAAATTTAAAAGATAAGATTAATTTTAATTGGAGGAGAAAATTGGAAGATAAATGATGAAGTTGTATGATCTAAAGAACTGGACATGAGAGTTTCTTCTCATCCAGCTCCTCACGAATGAAACGATTAAAAAAGAATATACATATATTTTTATGGGTCTATTGGAAATTTGCATATCTTGTTTTCATATAGAAATAAACATGTATTCTATTTAGATTATAGATTCTAGACAATTCTTTCTATCTATATAATATCTAAATAGATAATGTTTTTTTGTTCTAATGTTATTGTTCTAATGAGTCTTTATATTTTGTTTTGACTAGATTAGATAAATAATTAATCGAGATGTAGATAGACTAACCTTAATACACTTAATCACTAAAAAAAAATAAAGGAGGAATTTGTATTGTAAATTGAGTGGCATAGATGATCAATTTTCAAGGTTATTCTTGTTAGACTATATGTGACAATAATACAATATTCACTTAGCACTTTGGCTAGTATTGAACAAAAAATTTGTGATCCCTTAATGAGCTTAGGCTCACAAGCTTTTGATGAACACTAAGCCGAGCTTGAGCTTTACTAAAAACTAATGAGCCGAACTAAGCTTTGTCAAAGCTTAGCTCGAGCTCGAACCGTTTGCACCCCTAGTGGCAGCTCCTCCTCTGTCTTGGCCTCTTATGTTTGCTGCTTGTTTCTTTGTTTGGCCGAGAGGTATGGCCTTCCTCTTGACTTAGTAGTTTTGGCTTAAATCGATTAAGGTGTGTGCTTGAGTTGTAGTTGGGTATGTGTAATAAAACAGTTTTGTGGCAAGCTTTGTACCAAGCTGCCGTCCCTTGTTTTGGGGCAGTAGCTTGGTCATTCTTGTTCACCTCCATGGCTGACTTAAGGTTGATTTTGAAGATGATTTAGGTTTTTGGAAGGTGGGACAACAAGGAGGAAAAGGTGCTGGAAATTTTCCTCCCTTGCTATGAGCTTCTTGGAGAGGTTGAGTGAGTGTTAATCAATTGTTCTTTGTGAATGAAATTCTGTACTTTTGAGTTTAATTAGGAGTATGAAGTTAGGGCTAGTTTGGTATGCAAGAATGATTTTTGTAGAATTAGAATGGGAATGGAATACAAGTGGAATTGAGTGATTATTCAATTCTATCGTTTGGTAGCATCGGTGAATATTAACCATTCCATTCCATTTATTTATTTTCTATGCCGTTTTTAGATATGAAATAATATAAAAATTATGCTAAAATGAAAAAAGTAGTGTATTGATATGTGTGCTACTAAAATTGTTAGGTGAACTTAAAATACACTAAAAAACAAAAAGTATTATTTACTATGATATGAAGGGTATTGTCCACACATAAGAATGGGTAGTGCACATAGCACCACCCAAAAAGTATCCCTCAATAAATAAAGTAATAAAAATTCTATATTATTTATGAAATTATTAATTAATAATATTATTACTTATATTTGCTTTATTATTAATTATATTTATTTTATTATTTATTATTTATTAATATTAATATTTTAGTTTACAATTACTTAGCTAATTTATTTATTTATAATTATATTATTTACTATGATATGAAGGGTATTTTGTCATTTGACTAAAATGAATTGATATATTATTACTTTTATATACAAATATTTTTTTATAAATTTTATATGATTTTATATTATTTAATGTGATATGAATGGTATTTTTTCATTTGACTAAATTAAATAATAAATATATTTAATTTATTTATTTATAATAATATTATTTTAATAATATTCAACTTTTTATTTTATGGGATAGAATATTATTTTTTTGTCATTTAACTAAACTAAACTGATTCTATAGAAGTAGGAATGAACAATCCCACCTCTTAGGTGGGTTTGAGGATTCCTACTTCTATGGAATAAAATGGCCGGAATGGAATAAGTATTCTGATGCTAAAAACGTACCAAACGAAAGAATGTTCATTGTATGAACTCATACATAGAATGGTATAGTCATTCCCACATACCAAACTAGCCCTTAGTGGTTATGAAAATAAAAAATTAGAGCTTGAGGATTGAGTGGTCCAAGCTACTCTCACCTTCAAGTGTTAAACTTATTTCTTGAAGGCGAATATTGACCTTAGAGTGGCTCGGCTACAAGGGGTTAAGTGTAGGAATTTTTTCTTGCCTTAAAACTTTGATTTAGTTAAGTTAGTTATGATAACTTAGGTATTGTTGAATCCTTAATTTTGGTAAGTTAGTTGTAATTCTTTTAAGTTTAATTGGATTGTGAAATAAATAAGTTAGGATTCAAGTTTATATATATATATATATATATGTATATACTCAAGAAAATTTGATACACCTTTAAGATACTCAATAATTAATGTTTAAAAGGAATTAGTTTTCAAGTAGTATGTCAAGTATATATGTAAGATTGCATAATCATAGAATTAACTATAAAATGATTACTCTAAGTAACATATGAATTTATGATTTCAGCTTCGGATTGTATTAAGGATATACCGAAACCTTCGTATCCTAGATGGAATGACAAATCATATCCTTGAGCTTTGTGAGTACATTACATATTCTTTGGTTGCTAGATTAAAGTGTTTGATTGTTTATGTGTGTATTTGAATTATTTGAATTTTGCTTAATATGTGACTTTGTGTTTGATAAGTGCCAATAAAGTGAATGTTTATCTGAAATGGTTTTCTTCCAAAATAAAATCTAGCTGCACCTAAGATACTTTGATATACTTTGATTTTGATATATGATTTGAAATGATTGAGTACTCATCCTTGGTAAGATAGATATATACGAAGAATATATTTGTTGTGCAGGCACAAAAATTGCCAAGTGGGAGGATATATGTTGTGCTGAGCTGAGTTACTCTAATTGGTTTTTATGTGTTTTGAGTGATTTGAATGCTTGATTTTTTTTGTTGTATAATGTATGACATGAAAGGTGTTTGATAAATTTTACGTTGTTAGATTTATGTGAGTGTGAAATTTAATTATCTTAGATTTATTTCAAGTTATTTTAAAATTACTTGATCTATGTATTTTATTTATGTTTTGATTGATGCTAGTACCCTTAAGGTACATTTTTCACTTATTGAGTCTTTGTAACTCACTCTCATTTTGTTGTTTTTTTTAGTATCAAGAGACCATCAGTTCGTTACTTAGAGATTCGTGACTTGCCAACAGTATTACGGCAAGATATACTTCTAAGTTGCACACTTGAAGGCAAAGGATGAAGTTTGCATTCACATGAGGCTTTAAATTGTCCATGTTTTGTGATGTATAGTAGTTTAACTATTGTTGTGGATGATATGATTGGAGCTAATCTCTTGTGTGTACATTGTTACTGTTGTTGTGACTGATTGATTGTATCCAGCTTATACATATATGTATTGTCAGGCATATTCCTAATTTACGGGGAATCTCTATCAAAATTTTCAGTTAAAATACTATGTGTAACAAGTCTATGTCTATAATTTAGTTCGTCAAAGCTTTCTTTTTATCTATAAGTGGTCAATAGTCATATATGCTCAGTTGATGTGAAATTTGGGTTACAGGGGTTTGGTTATCTATTACTCCGGCCAGTTATGTCTTTGTATAAGGGTGTGATATTTATCAAATTCTTAAACAATTTATAAGTTAATTATAATATTTTAAGCAATTACCTTGAAAATTAATATGTCTAAATAAAAACTCTACTCAATCAACCACAAGAAATCTAATCCAAAACTTATGAACTGAATTAGTCTAGTTCGAAACCCATATGAGTTGGTTCATTTTTAACTTTTTCTAAACTTATAAGGATTATATAGATTAGTTTAAAATTAATCTCAAACTTATGTAACATTTTAGGCCCATCATTTTGTTCATAGATCCGTAACTTTTAGGGCCATGCTCGGGTGTAAGACCGTGTCTGAACCTTTACATTCACCTTAATTAATTTATCTCCCCAAATTAGTTAAAAGAATGTCATTCATGTTAGAATTATATAATTTTCATAAAAAATTTACTTCTCAAGACCTCTCAAAAAGATTCAAACATATTAAATCAATAAAAAGAGCACACATTGATCATTAGGCCAACCTCTCAGTATGAAATTATTTTGATCAAGAAATAACATATTAATGCTAATTAGCTTTTATTTTTAAAGAATATTAACATTATAAAATTATTATTATATATTATGTAGACCAATAAATTTTTTAAGAGTATATTTGTGCTTACATGTATAGTTGTAGAACTTTATACACTTCAAAATGTCATGTAGGTACAATTTTAAAGGGGAAAAGATATTTCCCTTGAATTAATCTGTTCATAAAAAATACAAGTGAACTGTTTTTGGTGGGGAGATTGGGCGAGAGCCATGGGACTGAGGAGGATATCTAGCGGAGAGTCATGGGAGTAAGTTCTAATTTTTATTTTCTCTTTTCAAATGAGCTTTAAGAACTTGTTTTTTTTTTTGTTTTTTTATATTGTTATCTTCTTTTTAATTTATATTTATTTATATCAATACATAATGTTAATTTTGATTTATTATTTAATATATTTTTTGTAATAAAATAGAAAAAATTATTTTATAAATATATAAGTAAAATTGAATTTAAATATTAAATAAAGTAAGCTTTATTTCTTTATAATATGAACTCCAAAAATAGAAATCTAACCAAATAAATTTAAAATATAAATTATAAAACTTGTAAAACAAATAGACATTTGATATATTTAAAGTTAATCATGAAAATGATATTCTTTTTCTTTAATTTTCTGAGAGAACATCTTATTAGTGTTAATAAGTTTTTATCCTTCTTTTAGTATATATCACAAATTTAGGCTTTTGTTATTTCCACATTCAATTTCACTATATCCACAATTATTTATTATTTAAAATAAAAATTGACTAATGTATACTTATATCCACAATTATGTATTATTTAAAATAAAAATTGACTAATTTATACTTGTTAAATAGAGGAAAGTCAAATGAGAGTATTCAATTTAATACAGTCTCTCTAACTCCCAACTCATATTTTTCTCTGTTTCTCCCTCTAAATCTCAAATTCCCAGTAATTCCTAAGTTTTTATATGCTAAAAATTATCTCATCTTATCTTAGATAAAAGTAATGTACAATTCAAAACAAATCACATTATATCATCTTATTTATAATCTCATCATAACTAATTTTTCTTATAAATATTTCTTTCAACAAAATAAGTTACTGTTTTGAAAATTACTATCAAATTATTATTTTGGGGTCTTAATTAAAATGAAAAAAAAAAAAAAATCCATTGTAACAATATAGTGGCTCCATTTATGTTATAAATTTATGAAGGATAATATACCTATTTTTTAAATTTGGTAATGATTTTTATTTTTTTGAAAATAAAAAGTAGAGAGTATTAAATAAATCATTTTATTATTTGATTTTAATTTAAAGTAGAGACAGTACATATAATATTTCATTTGAATTATTGTTATAAGAGTAAGAGAATGAAGTCACCCACAAGATGGAATTCGGATCATCATATTTTAAACTTTTCTAGTTCATAATTCAATTTGAGTTATTTTCTTTCTATTTTCACTCTAGAACAAGATACAAAAAGTCGTGTCGATCCCTTTTCCGGCGAATTGAATCTGTTTCTAGACTTTCCGACACAAAACTCATTTACAAAAACATACCCATGGAGTTTTGATGGAATTGATGCCGTTTTCATCATTTTCATTCTAAACAGATCGACCCAGAGAGTTAAAAAAATTTAGATTTGAACTTCTGTTAGATATAGCAAAGTACAATTTTTTCCCATAGCGACTTGGCTTTCTATGTTGGTGGGAGGTTGTGCAGACTGCAAATCTGCTCTCTTCATGGTGGATTGCTCTCTGTTTCGTGTTGGAGAAGAAGACTGAAAGGGATGCATTTAGGCATAAAGGCAGCGTTATATTTAATTTTGTTGGGCTTTGATTGCTATCTTTGCTTCTTAGGCCCAAGCAATATTTTAAAATGCCTACAACTAAAACTGTTATTTTAGTCATTCAAATTTATGTAAGAAAGAAGAAAAAAAAAAAAAAACTTCTAAGAAGCTGGTTGGATATATTATGACTAAAATTGTTATTTAAAATTTATAACTTTCTTTACATATATTATGGACAAATAAGTTATGCAAATAAAACTTTTACTTATCAATTATACTATTAAATTAGATAAATCTAAACAAATTATATTTTGTATTGAGTTATCAAAATTATTTTTAAACGTTAAAAAAATTAGTTGTATTGACTCTTATAATTAATTATTAAATGTATTACATAATATATTTTCTTGTATGTTTTCATATATTAAAGTCAATGGTCGACTCTCATGAAAGCCTACTTGAGGGTTTATTCCCCATTCTCCAATAAAATAAAATAAAGAATATAGATTAATATTTTCTTTCAATTTGTATGTCTATGTTAAATTTTTTTATCTTAGTATGTATTTATAAACAATCTATATACTAAATTAATCATATTAGATACTGAAATTTACTATAATATGTGTTTTACTATATGTTTCCATGTATTTTCAAATAATTTACTGCTTTCATGCCGTTTTCAGGTGTTTCACTAAACGTTTCCATTTTCAGATTTATCGAAATGGCACCTCGAAACAAATTTTAACTCCTTGCTCTAGAAGGTTCTCAAAATAATATTGTAAAAATGTTTCATTTTAGAAAATGAAATAATTTAATCATTTCCAGTAAAAAGAATAAAATCATGAGAATAAATGAGATAAAATTCGCCATTTGTTTTACGTACGATATAATTTTTAGCACAGAATAAAACTAATTGTTTAAAAATTAATGAATCCAAAAATAAAAAATGAAGAGACACGGGTTGTAATTTATAAGAGATCGAAGAGGGAAAAAAAAAATCCCCAAAAAAAAAAAAAAAACTGGGAAAAATAAAGAGGCAATGAAAGTTAAGGGTCTTTGAAAGAGAACAATTAATTTTAACTCATAAATAGGATGTGGATGTAGAAATAATGGATTTGAAAATAAAAATAGCCTAAATTTATTTGTTTTCTAAAGTAATGCTATCTGGTTTATAAAATATTATCTACTTAATTATTATTTTAAACCTAAATAAAAAAAATAAGGGTGAAAGTGGAATAAAATGTTACTTTAAAGTTTAACATGTACTTGAAAATAAAATTTTAAAATTAAGGTTTATTGATCTTATAAATTTATGTTTATATAGTCTCTTAAAAGTAAGGTCATTACATTTAATCATGCCTTCTTGATATTTTATGGAAAATTAATTTGTGATTCTATAAGTTTTTTAATTCATATTATCATATAAGAAAGGGAGTGTCAAAGTTAGGGGTGGCAATGAGATAAGCTATCTCGTGAACAACTCGTGAGCTACTCGTTAAGAGCTCGAATCATGTTTGGCTAGTTTAAAAAACGAGCCGATCTTGAGTTTTATTTTAAGCTTGTTTAGTAAAGCGAGCCGAGCTCAATCTTTCAACTCGGCTCGTGAGCTCGTGAGCTAGCTCGTTTAATATTATTTAATAAAAATTTTATTATTTATATATACATTTATAATAAATTTATTTATATACAAAAAAACTAACATAAATTATTACTTGGTTTAGTGGTAATTTGTATAAATACTCACTAAGTGGTTTAAGTAGGGTTCAACTCTCCTTGCCTACAAAACTTTTTTAGAATTTTCAAAATATCTTCATGAGCCTTTAACGAGCCGAGCTTGAATAGCTCAGCTAGAGATCGGCTCATTGACACTCCTAGTCAAAGTCAACAAATTTTAAACCTCAACGATGTTCAATAAACTTCTGTAAGGAAAAGTGTAATTATTAAATAATATATTTAAAATGTTTTGATTCGCAGACAGATAAGAGAATATTGTTAATATGTTATTTAAAAGTTTAATTTAATCAATTTATTATAAGAGACTATAGTTCTTTCTCAATTTGGTAACTCCATTCATTGACCCCTGAAGTTGTTAACACAATATATTATATGAGTCACTTAACCAACATCGGATTGGTAAGGAACTTAAGAAGAACTTCCTTAAAGTAGTCATTTAATTCTATTAATTATGTTTAATTAGTCTTTTAAAGTGTTCATTCGCTAAACATATTAACAAAAAATGGTGATGTGATTTATTGTGAAATTTTAGAGATGTTAAAAAAGTATCACATCAATCATCTTTTGTTGATAAAATGTATGATTAAATAGACTTAATTAATTAAAAATGTGAGAATTAAATTGACGTACGAGGATGACTTTATAGATCATCCGGATTTTTTTTTTAATATCAATAAATTACCATGGTAGCAAGAAAATTTAATGATAAGATGCATTTTTGCTCTTTATTTATTTAATTATTTTTATAAAAAAATAGGGAAAAAAAACTTTTAAATAAGTTAAATATCAAACAAGACTTAAGTTATAAAAGAAAATCCATATGCGTTTTAGTGCTTTTTAAAGTTACATCTTTACAAAGAATGATAATCATATGAGTTGTAATAGTATAAACATTGTCTTCGCACATTATAATAAGATCTAAAGTATAAGCATCCAACAAAAGAGAGACACGGCTATACATGATCACAATAAAAAAACATAAATTTTAAAATCTATCTAAAAAAATAGATACACAAACAATATAATCTAGGGTCTACAACTGAAAAAGAGGAACGACGACCACTGAGCA
Source organism: Quillaja saponaria (assembly GCA_029379385.1). Classification (NCBI taxonomy): domain Eukaryota; kingdom Viridiplantae; phylum Streptophyta; class Magnoliopsida; order Fabales; family Quillajaceae; genus Quillaja; species Quillaja saponaria. Next base: position 25,227,075 of record CM055608.1, read on the forward strand.
ACAAGATTTGTTAAAATAAAAAACCAGATAGTTAGGAAGGAGGATATTAGGATCGGGGGAGTCCGTTTGAATACAATTTTTACTTTTCAAGTTGAAAAGGAGGTTTTTTTTTTTTTTTTTTTAATATCTTTTTGGCAACCAAAAGAGTTTAATAATGTTAGTAAGAGAAATTGCCAATCTATTAGTTTTCAGAAAAAACAAAAACAATCCATGTGATACCAAATACATTTTTATGTCTAGTTTTAATTTTCAATTTTAATACAAATAAAAACAGAAAATGATCAAACCAAATACAAGCATAGATATTTGAGTGTTTTGTTTCAATTATAATAATCGATCCTTTGCTTTATTTTTAACTTCTTTAATTCCATTGAAGGTGACGATTAGTTGACCCTCACACATTGGATCTTTCTGCGCAGAATTTCTAAATAAGCAAGGATCATTATCATCTCCCGAGCCCCTCTCAAATAAAAGAAAATCTAAAAAAAAAAAAAATTATCAAATAATTCTCTATGGAGCCCTAAAGTGGAAAGAGAAAGAGAATAAGGTATTGTTTTAATCTAATATCCAATAATAGACTAAAAGAATTAGATCATATCATAATATATATATCACAGTCGGTTAATTAAGTAGTATACAAATGATAGTTGAATAATTAATTAATATCAGGAAAAAAAAAAAAGGGAGTACAAAAAGAAAGAAAGAGATATTAGGAAATAGACCATCCTTTACAAAAATAATGTATGTATGTTTTTTTTAAGCATAAGGGTGACCCTCCACATATGTTTCCATATTCTCAAAGATAATAAAGGTATATTAAATAGCCTAATGAGTACTCTAAGGATTGACCTAGTAATTAAAAATGTTTTTTTTTTCATTGATTTTAACAATTTAAGTATTTTTTAAAAATAAATAAATAAATAAAATAAATTTCTCTCAAATTTTTTAGTTCAAACATAAATGACCTACCTTAAATTAATTGAGATTGACCGAATTAATTTCGACATGGATAACATGCTTTTGATTGGTGAGAGAGGTAAATATTAGTTGAGGTGGTCTAGAAGGGTGAGTTAGTTAAATGCACGTAAACTGGTCTAAATAATACCTAACTTTTGAAAATAAAACCCTAATAATGTAAGTTGCAGAATACTCTTGTCTTAGTTGATGAGATATTGTTCAATTGGACTCTTTGTGAGAAGTAATCTCTTATTTAATAGCTAAAACTTAACGTCTCTGCATTGATAATATATATATATATACACCATAGATTTTTAGACAGGTATTTGATTTGCTCAATTTTTACTTTATCGTAATTAATAACCATATTATTTTTGAACTGTAATTTAATCATCAACTAGTAAAAATAATTGTGTCCTAATGAAAAACATGAATGGGGAATATTACATTCCATTGTGTAGCTTAAAAACTCAACATGTTTCTTACAAATTATATATATCTATAGTTCAAAATTATTTGAATAACAAATTGTTCATCGACTTTTTTTATTTACAAATTATAATTGATATGAATCCAGGTACTCAGGTACATACAACAAGTCATAGTGATAGATATAGATAATACTAAGATAAAGCAAAACTTCTAAACTTTCTTAAAATCAAGGAATCTTCTTCTTGGGTCATTGAACAGCTCGAAAGCAACTTTTACTTTCTCCTTGTTGGACAACTCATATGTCGCAGCCCAAATTAGGCAGCAGAAAAAGTTCTTCAGATTTTTTTACCCATTATTTATTTCTGCTTTTTGGGACGTTCAACAGCTCAAAAGCCACCTTGCTCTTCTTGATGGGCCATAATGGGAAGCCCATATATAGCTCAAGTTCCCCATTTTTTGGACCAGTCAAAAGCTTTCACATGGTGTGTCATAATTCATAAAGGAGACGGGACCAAATTTCTCATTCAAAAATTGATAAAACCCTAATAGGCCAATAAAAGAAGTTAAATCCGGTATTATTTTTGTATGCATTAATGATACTCTCATGTTTGAGAAACTCATTATATTTATTGGGAAGCACTTATTGAGTTCTTTTTTTTGCGAAATCAAATCACTTGTTGATAGATTATTTCACATTTATTATGTTGGCATGTGACAAAAAATTACAAATTTAAGATATCTCCTGTCAAATATCTAGATAGATGAAGAGAGCATGTCATATTCAAGAGCTTTAGATTATATTTCAAGTGCATGATATGTCAAATATAATAATTTTATCCTATATGGAGTAATCCTACACACAATATTTTTGTGAGATCAAATAACTTGTATTTATATTATCGAAAATACAAAACTTTCATTATGAGATTCTCATTGCTTCTAAATTCACATACAATAACAAACAATTGTCATATCTAATTTAGAAACCTTAATATTAGTTATTTTATATTTTATATCAAGATACGTGATTTCTTAGAGTTTTAAATGTTCGAACATTTAAGATAGTAGTTTCTTTCCTATGTACAAAAAAGTCAAAAACAGAAGTGGAAAGGATAGTTAAGGAGGATAGGATATTTAGGTGAAGTCAGAAATTCTAGAGGTCATTTAAGTAATTTCCAAAGCAGACATTTGAAGTGGTCAGTGACAGTTTGAAGGAGGGAGAGATAACAGGGACCCATGAAGTTGAACAGACTTGTTCTTTAAGTCTCAGGTCACCGGTCATCGCTCCCAAGGTACCTGCATAAGAAAGAGTCATGGGCATGCCTCCACCTATGATTTTTTTTTTGCTTCCACTCTCACTTTCAGAATGCATAATCTGTACTTAGAAATGAGGGCACACAGTAAGAATTAAAATGGTGGAGACTTTTATGACAAAAATCGGAAACCCTTTTATGAAAAATGAACAGTAAGATTTCTGAGTGAGGAATTACTTTGGTGATTCCAATATTGAGTGAGGAATTACTTTTTGTCATCTGCTTTTATTCAGTATTCTCTTTTGTTCATATTACAATTGATTTTTCCAGATGCACCATGCAATTTAGATCACTGGGTGTTACCACATGGTACAAAAGGTTAGTTTTTTTAATCTTCTGGTGCTGTTAAATGGGTTGAACTTTATTTTTTTGATGCACTTTCAGTATTTGATGTAATTCCCATGTCTTCCATTCAGGTTATATTCAAAGATTCTAAGAGTATGTACTCTTAGAATATATCTAACTGGTTACTTTGGATAGTTAAAGACTAGAGTACATGGATAATGGCCAACTGAAATAAAAACAGTTACTGGCCGGATTGAAGTTCGTTAGTGTTTGGAATTCCAATATATAAACTCTTTATGGTATAGACGGAATGAGAATATGAAAGTATATCGGACAGAAATAAACAATCTTAACAGTTTGTCTTAATAATTATGAAATCATGTTTGGTTCTGTCTCCAGATTTTACTTTTGCCTTTTAATTTTCCAAATATATATATAGGGTGGATTTGAAGAATAGAGAATGATACGAGAAGATTATGATTCAGACTATTTCATAACTATTTTCAATGGGAAAGACACATTGCTGGTTTGGATGGGTGAAGAAACTCTTCACTTCTCATGAAGCAAAAGCAAAAGTAAGAAAGATCCATCAAAAGTTTTGTTCATTAATTTTAGTAAGAGTAACATTCTTTTTGTTCTATTTGGAATTTCAGAAACCAAAAAATTGGAGATGGCCTTTTGGAAGGTCTAAGTGTAAGCAGTATCCTGCAATTGATGCCCCAAACAGAACGCTGACCGAAGCAACAGCAGAGCAGAGAAAACATGCTTTGGCTGTTGCGGCTGCAACTGCAGCGGCTGCCGAGGCTGCTGTGGCTGCAGCCCAAGCTGCTGCTGAGGTTGTCTGGCTCACAAGTGCGTCTCATTCTTGGCATTATCAAAAGGGAGATCCAATCTTAGCTGCCATTAAGATTCAAAGCGCATATCGTGCCCACCTTGTGAGCTTCATCAGGACTTTGTTATTTTTAGATTAGTCTGTGAACTTTTAATTTGCTTCATACTTATGGATGGATAAACATTCTTAGTTTTATTCTTAGGCAATACCCAGATGGAAATTGGAATTAGGCATATCGCTCCTAAAATTAAAATTCTCTAACCTTTAATTATATTAATGAACTCTAAAGAAAATCGGATTTTTTTTTTTTTTGGGTGCAAGTTACTAACATATTGTTTTAAGTAGTTCAGTTGATTCTTGAAAATGTTAGCAACCTTCAAAGATCTAGGTGCATCTAGAATGCAGAATCATCAGGGTAAAATGCACTGTCAAACCAAAGCCTAACTTATGACATTTTAGTAGCAACTCTTTAAGAAATTTCAAATTAGAATTTTCTTATACAAAATTTTGATAAAACACAGCAGTCATCTATGTCATCAGAAATATTTCTGACTCGTTTCCTTTTATTTGCATTTCTTCAACATAGACTTGGCTGTGAACTTTTTATTTTGGATGAGCTTCAGCCTTACTCTCAATTTTGAATTATTCAAATCTAGGTGATGATATGAGTGGACTGCACATATCCTCGATCTGTGGAAATAAGCATATACCCTTTTACCTCATTTGAATTTGTATTTGCACATGGAATGAAACAGGCTAGGAAAGCACTGAGAGCATTAAAGGGACTTGTGAGACTACAATCCATAGTTCGTGGTCGAGCTGTGAGACGCCAATTAATCAACACTCTGAAGCAGTTTCCATCTAATGGAAGAAGGGAAGTAGATGTTCATGAAGGGAGCACTCCTACTGCATATGGAAGATGCAAAACTGGCCAGAAGAAACAGTTTCTCGGGCCAAAAAAGCAGTTTACGGTGAGTGAAATGAAGATAGCCATAATGTTTTAAAGCAATTTTCTTAGAAATAGTTCGATGAGGAGTATACCATAACAATCCTATGATTCATTTTGTAAAAACAATGTCAACTTAGGGGGAACAACATGAAGAAGTGCAGACACACTGATCCCCTAGTGGTTTCTTCCATCTTATTTGGTCAATTGTTAGTATAACATAGTAGAGTTTTCCATTAAAACTTCTGGTAATTCCCGTTGTACTTCTGCTAGAGCTTGGCCACATCATCTGTCAAGGTGACTAGCTTCAACAAACATGATTATTTGGTTTACATGTATAATGTAGTTGCCTACTCTGTGGTACTAACATCCATTAATTCAGCATGAGTGCCTGGATCAAATTGCTGCAGATGCTGACAATATTTTCTTATATTGATGTGCTCAAGAATTTTTTGTCGCAGCTTGAAAGCTGTAGTCAAGGAAACTGGGATTGCAGCTTGCACTTGAAAGAAGATATTGAAGCTGAAATGTTAAGAAAGCAAGAGGCTATTATCAAAAGAGAGCGCATGGAGAAATACTCATTTTCACACCGGGTAACCTCATCTAGTTAGACAATTGCCCTTATTATTCTTTCTTACTGCAGATAAGGAGAAGGGTGAAGAAAAAGAGTGAGAGAGAGTTGAATTAGTTTTTATTAAAATTCATCATAAGTTCATTTAAAATGCAGTTACCATCCAAAAGTTCCCTCTTGTTTCGTTTGTTTTTCCTCTTTTAAAAGTAAAGCAGTTTCTTCTTCAGGAGAGAAGAAATCCCCACATGGTGGAAGAATCTGTACTCAACAAGGATTTTGGAAGAGGGAGCTGTCGGCTAGAACAGTTGGTGGGCAAAGAAACATGTAATACGGAAGGATTACAAACATTAAAATCAGCCATTCCTTCAACTCTTATTAGTAAAGAACTCTATGGAACAAGAGTTACACTGAAGAATACGAGAAAAGAAGATTTACAGGAAGGATTGAATTCACAAGCTTCTTACCAAAGGAGATCAATTTTTCATGTAAAACAAAACCCAGCTGGAGACGATAGCTCTATGCCAAATTCACCAGCTTTTTCAACAAACATGGTTGTGACAGAATCTGCAAAAGAAAAGGCAAGGTCGATGAGTACACCAAGGCAACGAGCAGGATTTCCAGATATCAGCCCCAAGCACAGTGCAGAACACAAGAGAGGGGTCTCCTTGTGGTCTTCTTATGACGGTGCTACAATGAAAACCAATGGCAACAGTGTTGTTTCTCAGCAGGTCTCTCTTAGCACAAACCAACATTGCCTTAATAAAAAGATGTTTCACCTATTCTGATGCATGATATGCATGGCATAAATTCAGTCAGAAGTTACTGGAAAATTCACAAAGTTCTGTTTTGTGATTTCTGATTCAGTCATTAATTTTAGCCAGAGATTGGAGACCCTTCAAAAATCTTGAGTAATTTATTGAGTGCTTTAACCTACCTATGCTGTATTCTTGAAGAAAGCTTTAACTAATTTTGGAGATGAATTAGCAGCATGTTGTTTTGAAAGAATGATATGCTTCCACATGCATAAATGTTAAATATCTGTTATTTCCTACTTTTCAATTTAGCAAATTTGGCTAAAGTTTATGTTTCTTTTTTTAATTCCTTATGTTGTAAAGAAAGAAGTTTCCGGCAGGTATTTTTCCATGTAATTTTGGCTTGGGTTGAAAAAATGGGAATCACATATGTTCCATAGTTTTGGAACTATTAATTGGAAAATCGTTTCCGACATTATTGTTCATTTCTAGCATGTCAAGTAATCACCTTGATGATGAATTCCGATGGCAGTCACTTGTATAGTTGCTATTTCTTACAATAGTTGTTTGTAAATACTAAATAGGTGTTAGTTCCATTTTCCTGTTGCTTTTATAATAGTATTATCATGCGGACTAGCTAGGACTAAGATCGATATGTGGACAGATTTTAAGCTTCAAAACTGCTTTTAAGCTTCCCCTTTTGTGCAGGGGATCTGGGAAAAAGACGTAATGTTTCAAGTTGAAGTTGCCGGACCACAAGACGTAGATGTGTGATAGTCAGAGACACTGGTATTTTATGTGATGCAAGAAACATCACCAACTAAACCAGATATGTTGATGATACAAAAGGGATCGTGACATTTTTATTGGAATCCTCTATTAAAGATTATTTAGCTCCAAATGGCAACTTTTGGCAGTACAAATATGGGTTTGCCCCGTTTTTTCCAGGGGATTATTAAAAACTTACTTTTGAAATAGAAATACATGACATAGTGTGCTCTTATTTCTTACTTGCATCTTTCTAGAGTCTTCTAACTGAAACTAATTTGGTATTTTGGCTGTTTATCAGGAGAAAAAAGTCCCCAATGTTTCTCATACTCTGGATTTTTCTGATTCTCATCAAACAAGGCAAAGACATAAGTTTCGATAGGCCTGCCTGCCTTCTTTGGAGTCCCTCCTTTCACATGCTGAATCAAATTTGTAACATAAGTCCTTGCATTGTCAACTGAAGTTGCAGTCCCACCAGCTGATGGCCAACCACTCTCTGATACAACTATGTCTAATGATCCTCCACCGGCTTTCTCTAATGCTGCGTATGAAGCATCTACAAGTGCATCGAACAGGCTACGATATTCAAGTGGGGGATCATTCACTACAACTGATTGAGCTGTAAAAAGAGCATAGTCAAGACTGATGTCGGTCGGGTTGCCAATGTAACTAAAATAAGGGTACACGTTAATGAGTAATGGGGAATGATTGTTCACTAGAAAGCTAATAATGGGATCAAAAAGTGGTCTATATTCCTGTTTAATGGAGCCTTTGGATGGAGGAAATGACTCTCCAAGGAAACCAGTGTCAACTGAAGTTGAAACTTTGATTTGGTTCCCAAGGCCAGCTGCAGAAATGGCATTTTGGATGTTTTGCATTGCCGGTACAAGAAACTGAGAATTTGACTCTGAGGGCTTCACTTCATTTCCTACCGCAATGTATCTGAACTTGACATTGCCATAGTTTTTCACATTGTCTTGGACCCATGTGTCTGCATTTGCTTGGCTGGCTGCAACGTTTTGAAGGTTATCATTTGGAACACCTAGAAGGATCTCAATATTAGAACCTCTAAGAGCTTCAAGGACATCTTTGTCTGGAATGTAAATCCTCATCCTTTGAATATTGTTTTGATTGTAGAGAGCTACAACTTCTTGTGGGGATGGTAATGTATCCCCAAGCCTTCCATAACAAACACCAATTTGTGCCCCTGCAACAGATTGAACAACATATGATTGATTGTGAAATTGAATGAGCTGTATGACTTCCTATGTAGAACCTTTATGTTATTTTGTTCAGAGGCTCAGCATGTTCTTGGAATAAAGTTTGCAAGGTCAATATGAAATAGAATTGCTCATTTAAAATAAAAAAAAAAAATAATAATAATAATAATAAATTGAAGATGAGATACCTGTTTTATCTATGCTAGCAAATACCAGCCCAAAAAGTAGAACTATGGAAACCATGGAAGTACTTTTTCCAGCAAACTGAGCCATTTGAGAAAGAAAGTGTTTAAGAAAGTTGATGATGGCGTACTACTTAGTTGCCCTTTTATAGGCAGAGAAACTGGAGTGTGCCACAAGAACTGCGCCAATCACTCCTTGAATGCTCAAGCAGACTCTTAGTCTTAGATTGTTATCTTGTGGGACTTTCCTTCCGTTTGAATAGTCATGCATGGATCTAATTCCATGTTCTTTTGTGATTAAATTTTCAGACAACTTCCATCAATCATCTTCAACTTGCATAATCTCTCGCCATTACCAGACTGAAATTTCTTTGGTGTGGGCACACATGCAAGTACCATCCTTTATTATATATATAGATTGTAGAAAATTGCTTTTACATTGTTCAAGGACATTAATTGTGTGTTATAGCGGCCACAAATGCAGTTAAGGACAACATGACCCTCTTAGATGATTTTGCTAGGTTTGGAATTAGTTGGAAAATATTCTTACTTATGGGAAAAGTTTTTTATCAACAAATTTATTTTGAGCATTGAATTGTTGCAGTTAGCTTCAAAAAATGTTCCAAATTATATATATATATATATATATATATATATATATATATATTATTTATTTATATATATTTATGTATGTTTTCTTATTCTTCATGGTAACATGTTATTCTGTTAAATTTATCTAACTCAAAATATATATATAATGGAGAGTGATAGAAGTAGATATTTTTAGAGAAGAAATAAGACAAAGGAATGTACATGGTTAGGCCAATATGGCCTACATAAGGAGACACAAAAAATGGCTACGTCTTCTCATGTACTTGTTTTTTATTTGTGCATAACAATATTTGAATGATATTACTAACGAAAACATAAAAAAATGGTGCATGTATACAACCTCATACTTTCATGGTTATTTTTTTTCTTTTTTTTGTGGGAAGTAGGGGGAAGTAGGGGCGGCTCTTTTGGATACACTCTTTATTTGAACTTGAGACCATAAAACCTCGAAGTTTTTCAAGTCTTGGGCCATATCTGGCTGCATTGTTTACAACAAATAATTAAAAATCCTCCCTCACTACGCATTATACAGCTCTAATTTTTAAATGAGATGATAACTTATCATGATACAAGATCATGAGCTTACAAGTACGAACATTGCTTCCGTTACCTCTACCCCAATTAGGTGAGCGGAAGCATTTCTAATTTTAAATGGGGTTCTCTTCAAATATGTATATCGGGTTTGAGTGTCTGATTTTTGAGTTAGAAACTAATTAAGCATAGTTCATAATCATTGAAGACATTTTCAATTACAAGAATGCTAGTGTCAACAGAAGTGGAAACTTTGATTTAGTTAGCAATGCCAGCTGCAGAATCTTGCCATTTAAAAAAAAAAAAAATTAGTGTAAAGGATGAAATGAAAAGGGAAGAACAACTAAGGATTCAATTGCTTCCAGAACTAATAGCTACGTTTTTAGCTAGTCAAGCACTACATATAATTTTAAGCTACTCAACAAATTGAATCCACCATAACCAACAAATTTGTTAATTGGTTCCCTCTCTGTCTCTTGCTGCACTTTCTCATTGAAAAGTCAAGAGTTTTTATTTTTTTTATTTTTTATTTTTTTATCTATTCTTTCTAAGAAAGCAACAGTTTCAAAATAAACCAATTTCTACATGATAGAATACTGCTTTTACACTGTTCTAGAATTTCAATTCAATGCACTAGCTGAAATAATACAAAGCCTCCAATGTCGACATCCTTCATTTTTTTGCTTCCAGTTGCACTAGCTGAAAGTTTCAAAGTTGTTATCATTGGTTGCACTCAAGCAAAATGCCAATCTTATTATCTTTAATTTATAGACTCAGATTTAGACTCCGATGGCTTGACCTGGTTACTTAATGATGAATAAATAAAATTAAATGCTATGATTAAGGAAGACTTAGAAAGTAAATATTCAACATGTCCACTAGATAAACAAAATAAGCTTTTCTTCTTGGTTATGTACTGAATGTGATGGAATTTCATAATACCTAACTTGTAGAAAAACCATCTTCATACTTCAAATATTTTTCTTTAGATTCCATTTGAATGCATGAAATTAGAATTAAGAATTGTATTGTCCAATTCTAATATTTTAAATTTGATGAATACTATCGAATTGAAAATAAAATTCTCAACTCAATTCCAATGGATAGAAAAATAACTATAAAGCAAATTCTTCAATTCTTATGGGTAAGCCATAAAAATTACTATTTCAAATAAATTTTTAGGGTGACCTCATAAACTACTATCCATTTTGTAATAGTTCTCATGAACTATCAATTAGGCATATAACCACCATATTTGAGTTATAATTAGAAAATAAATCCCAATAATCAAAATTAATCATAAAATTTAACAATTAATTCAAAAAAAGACTAATTTATCCTAGTTACAAGTTTTTTTTTTTTTTTTTTTAATGTCTCTCATTTTCTTTATCTTGTTTCTTCTCTTAATTTTTCTTTTTCTAACAATTAAAATCTCCATATTGATCCAATTTTAACATATTTTTAATAATTATAATACAATAATAAGAAAATAAAAATTTGATGAAATGATATTATCATTAAAACTCAAATTGAAACATTTACTAACTTATATAATATTTGTAAATTTATTGATAATTTAAATATTATGACATAAAAAGAAAAATTATGAAGTATTCAAATATTCCCTTCCATGTATCACATGCTTAATTCTCTTTAACGGCACTTTATGGACAAAAACTTTATGAATAGACTCCCAATGAGCTATTCAGTATCCTACTTTATTTTTGACATATTCTTTATGTGTACAACAATTATAATGTCAAATTTTATTTTAAGATACCATATGAGGTCTCTTTCAAAGAAGCAAAATCAATATTTGATTGAACTACTAAAACTTGAATGAACTACATGACTATATATTTTAAGGTGATGGCAACCCTTTAGACTTAGATCTACAATTATTAGTTCAATACAAATATTTCGGATATCTAATTTATGCTTCATAATATGATCTCTAATAACAAGATACTTTATATCGACATGATTGTCATCATATCAATTTTATTATTTTTAGAAGAGATCATATTGTAGCTGAGTTGTCATAATGAATCTTTGTTGCCATTCTTTAAAGTTGACAACTGTCAGCCCAATATTAAAATTACTCAACTAGAAAGCCTATAATTTGGCTTAATAGCATGTAATGGATAATATTTTAATGGTAGATTAAGCAATTATTATTTGCTTATTACTTCTCCAAGATAAATTCTTCCATCAAATGAAGATTTATTATGAAGGTTTTCTTTAATCTACACATCCATTATAATTCAAGCCTGACTACTTAATCATTAGAGTGTCTATGTAAGTCTATATTCTTTGGTTCCTTACAGATAATACATAACTTTCATAGTGGTTTTCCACGAATCAAGTTTATTATCTACCAAGTATCCTTATTGCAAAAAACCCTATTTATCAAGTCTTGTACAGACTGTGCATACGTACATAAGAATGTCAACTACAATTGCATAGGAAATTTATTTTATCTCATCTCTTTTGAAATAACTTTTGTGACATTGACTTAAACTAAATTCATCCCATGTTATAATGGGTTCTACTATACATAAGTGTACAATACTGCACGAGAAATCATTCAAAAACCTTTTTAATGTAAGCTTTCTAAGATAGGTCAAATAATCTTATAAATTCATCTACGTGAATCTTTATGTGTATAACATAAGAGGCTTCACCCAAATCCTTCATTTCAAAGGTTTGAGAAAGAAAAACCTTTTACCTTGTATAGCAAACTTTGGTCACTACTTGCAAGTAAAATATTGTCTGCATATAAGAATAAGAGAATAATTGTACTCCCACTAACCTTAAGGTAACACAATTATTAACTATAAGAGATAATAATACTGAAAATTTTGTATACCATTTACAGAAGGTTTCCTTTATTCCATATATAGATTTCTTTAACTTACAAACCAAATGATTATCTTTGTATAACCCTTTAACCTTATTCACAATCACATATACCTCTTCTTTGGACATAAAATCCCCATTCAAGAATGTCATTCTTAAAACCGTAGAGAAAGTTCCATGGTAATATGCCTTCCTTATGAGTGAATCCTTTCTTCATAAGTCTAGCCTAGTATCCTTTTGAAATTATCAGAAGCATCTATTTGGTTTTGTAGACCTATCTAAAACCAACCGTTCTAGAATCTTCTAGTAATTTAATAATTTACTAAACTTGACCTTTTGGTTATAAATTCTATCTCTTCCTTCATGGCATCATACTATATAGTGAAACTTTCTTAAGGCCAATATTACCCAATATCGTTAAATCAAGTTTTAGACAAAATGCGTAAATTTTTTCTTATAAAATAATAAATGCATAAACAAATTAAATAAGTTATGACACAAGTGAACATGTGATAACCCAATTACTTGTTTGATATATATATAAGGATATAAATAAAACAAACAAGTTTATGAAAATACATATACAAACAAATTAAATAAGTAAACAATACAATTCGACATGTGCATATATAATTAAAAACTAAAAATAAATTTGTATCACATGTTTATAACAAAAAAGTAAATGTATATATACCATCAAAGAATAAATATCCACGACACATTTTATTTGTTGCCTTTGATTTTTGCTTTATTGTTTTGATTTTCTTTATTTTCATTTTTTCTCTTTCCCTTCTATCTTGGCCTATTTTCGAAAGCTTCCTCCAACCCCTTTTGTTGTTTTTTTTTCATGCCGAGACCCCTTTTAGTTTCTAGAATTTTCTTCCCTCCCTTGCAGGCCGAGAATTCATCTTCCTCTTGGCCGTGAGTTATCACACCCCTCACAGAGGCATGATTAGTTGGAGGAATGGTAACCAAACCTCCATAACCTTGACTCAAAAACAAAGAAACAACCATGACTCTTAACCAACCAATGAATATAACTAAAAATTGATAAAACAAAACTTAATAGTAAAAGTTTGTTTATTGAAACAAATCACAACTTACTGAAATTTTGGCAGGGGCTCCTTGTAATATGGAACATGCCTTAAAATACAAACCTATAAACTCATATTCTTACACAACCACAACACAAAGACAATAAGGAGCTCCACTCCATCCACATTATAAATAAGACAAATACTAGAATATTACATCATACAAAATTAGACACCCCACAGTTTTAATGTGATTGGAAACTTTCATCCTTGACTTCAAGTATGAGATTCCGAAGAATACTTTGTCGTCAAATCCTCATCAAACCTCGTATTAGTGATTAACTTCCTTTGAAGTCCTGTTACAAAAAAAATAAATCCACAAAGGAGGGGTGAGTCCTACAAACTTCGTGAGTAGAAAATTGTACCTAACGGGTACTAGCATCACTCAACACAAGTATATAACATATATAATAACATTATGATTTAATTCAAAATACACGTACATATTTGTAATCGTCACAAATTCACAACTTACATGATTTATAGAATCACAAATCAATCATAACATACAAAATAAGCAAAGGGCCAATGAGTAACTCAGCACTGCACAATAGTATTTTCCCCTACCGGACATTTACACGCTAGCATAACAGATTAATCTCAATACATAATTCATCCCACCAAGGCTGAGCACTCAAATTTTTATAAAACATATATCAAAATCAGAATGTCTTAAGATTTCAAATCAGAGTATCCTAGCTATATTTGGATCTTATGTTCAGAAATAAAAATCATTTCTCAGAAAAATATCATTTTGTTGGCTCTTATTAACCATAACCAATATCCAACAAACATGATTCAAATAACTCACTAAAACATTACACTTGCACATTTATTTAAATACACATAATAATCTAGCCCCCAAAGGTAACAGTTAACCACTCATTTTTAAACGATTTCGTTCATCACTTACACTTGCGTTTACGCATCTCATCATGTCCACATTAGGATTCAAAATAGAAATTCATGTTTCCAAACAATACTTAGTTCATAAACGTTATTGTTATAATCGCTTAATTACTAAGCTTATATATCAACTTATATAGGTTTCTTTATGAAAGTTTTCTACTAAGCCATTACATGTCAGGTATTATAAATTGTACTTTATGTGGTAAGGTTAATAATCAAGAGATATTTTAGATGTCTTGACAATACCTAGGGTAGAAGGAAACAATTAGAACAAATAAAAAATATTTGCAAGTTAGAAATGTTGAAACTATCCAAACTTAGGGTTTGGATTCATGTTCACTCTAATAGTCATATCTTCTTATAGGAAATTCCAAATCTAGTTTTGTAAAATTTATTAAATACTAGACCCATATAGCTTTATAATGGTATATCATTTGTAATTTTTAGATTTATATATCAATACAGTTTATTATTTCAAGTTGCATCAAATTCTGCAAAACGTAGAATTTTTGTAGCTTTTACCTTACCTTAGTTAATTGAACACAACTTTCTCTAGGAAAAAGGAAATCCAGTTATATTTATTGGATTTATTAATAGACAAGTATATCTTTCTAAATAGGTATCATATGTATTATTTGGATGTGTATATTAGTACAGTTAATTATTTAAATTTTACTCTTTCTATGCATTTTCACAACCCCCTTGGATATATGCTTTTTTTTACTTACATACTTAACCAAATTTAATAAAACCAAGTCTAAACATTATATTCAGAATGTTATCTACCTTTATTATTTATAAAATTCTCTTAAAATCAGCCTTGATCTTATTTAATTCTTCACACAAACAAAAATAGGGCATTGCCCAAATTTTTAGTTGCCAACCTGTAAATCTAATGCTTATAGAATTCTCATACTTGGGAAATAAATTACCAAACTTTCCAGTCTAATTTATTGAGATGTTAAGAACAAATTTTATTTAATGGTTCTAGGTAATTCGAATCATAACCTCTGACAAAGTTATCCAGACTGATTGAGGCTCACTAAAAATCCTGCATATACCTGACCTTAGTCCAATAACTTTAACTATCAATATACTTGGAACCAGGTTACGAAATTTTGTAGGTATCCTCTTAAGACTCTAAGCTACATTTTCGTTTTGGAACTCTTAATTCAATTTAGTCCTAAAAGCATCTGAAACACAAGATTTCTTTAACCCTTGAAATCTGTCTTTGCACCCCTTTAAAAACCACTTAACTCTCATTTTCCAACACTGTACCCATAACTAACCCTTCTTTACTCATACCTCTTACTGCCTTTCATTAACTTCTTAATTCATGACACTAACCAACCATTATCTACTCTTGTTTAGAAACTTATATTCAAATTTCAACAACTAACCATCAAGACTTAGATTTACCAAGGTTAACTCATTTCATTACAACTAGTTTTTTGTAGGCATTAAATCAAACATCATAGGTGCATGATGAATTTCATTTCATGTGCATGTGTGTAGGTACATATAACCCCAAAAATCAATCTAATTCCAACACTTCCTTTATTCCAATAATCATACACAACTACCATATATGTTTCTAAACTTTTATTCTTAGTCAACTTACATTCTACCACTAGTTAACAACATACTAAGAAAGGATTAAAGTTAAGCCTCAAATCAACAAGAAAATAAATGAGTTTGGAGGTAGTTCAACCCACCTAACCTCACGGCTCACTTAGGCAATTAGTTGTTGCCGTTATTGTTCTCCTATCCCCACCTCATGGAACAAAATGATACAGGTTTATCTTCACTCAATCAGCCACAAAGGCTAAAATAGGGCATGGTTTAGGATATGTTCAGTGGCTGCTCAAGACCCTATTACTACTGCTTACCAACTTCCTCTTAGTTACCAAACACACGTTCATGGCAACTCACTTAAGGAAAATACACTTATAGCTGACAAGGCATGTACCCACAGTTGAAGTTCCTTAACTGCTGCAAGCATAAGACTCATGGCAAGAAAATAAACACAAGACTCACGGATTGCCAAGAACAAGGCACTACAAGCCCAATTGGTTGCAGCTCCAAGTCCTTCAAGTTCCACTTCAAACTATCACACATTTGTTGTCCCCCTCAATGCTTAATAAAACAGTAGTACTCAAGCAAGGAAACTACTACCTTGAAAATGCTTAAGGAAGAAGACCACATAGCAAGATGAAGGGCTGAATTCATGACTGTTACATGGAAAAATAGGGCTCAACAAACAACGATGAAGGCTAGCATTTACTCAGGCTGCAAAGGAACTTCATAGACAAAATATGGGAAGGAAGTTTATGGTTGAATAGAGGCTGTCAAAACCAACTCATAGGACAAGAATCTCTCTGCTGATATTGAGATAGCTCCATAATTTTATTTTATCTTTTAGGATGAAAGTCACTGATGAAAACAAAACAAGAAGAAAAATCATGAGGAATCAAGAAGGCAAAAGGTCTAATTTGGTCAAAGAAAGAGGAAAGGAAAAGAAAAATAAGAAAAGAAAAGGAAAGTTAAGGTCATATGCTCCTATTCACTCTTGATATGTATATATATATATGTGTGTGTGTGTGTATGTATATGTGTACACATATATATAAAATTACATTTTGGCTTATTAACATGTGGCACAAGTTTATTCTAGTTTTATACTTGTATCTATACCTAGATAGTAATTATTCACTCATTGGGATTTATTTGGTCAAAATGTTATTGACTTTACAAAAGAAAACACACAATTTTTTATTTTTTTTATTTTTAGGTATCGAATTATAACATATCTAACTATATGGTTATTTAATTAATTTATTTATTTTATAACGTAAATTTACACCTTGCATCCAAAACTTAATTTTTACGTAATCGGGTTATGAGGGTTATAACATGTGTAATGTCTTGTTCAGCCTTTTTTTTTCTTATGATTCATTCCACTTTGCCTCCTCTTTTAGCTCTCTTCTAGCAGTGCTAGTTGCTTCTAATTAAGAGCATCAAAGTTACCTTATTTTGGGTTATGTAGTTGGTTCCTCTTCACAGTTGGTGGCAACCACCAAGAAGGCAGCAGAAATCCACTGTGGGCCTCCTATTGAGCAGCAGTTGCGTTGCTTTGTTTTCCTCCCTAGTTTGTTCCATTGTAGTTGAGCTTAAGAGGTGTTTTTCTGTAATTCTTGGTGGCAGATTGGTGTGGGTTTAAGCTGCAATAGCAGGAAGCAATAACCTTCCTTTGGCAGCCATAAACCAAGCTATGATAGCCACTCCATTAGTTCCAACCAGTCAGATGCCCGTTTATCTTTTGAAAGTAGTTTTCTCTAACTTATAATCTAAATTCTTCTGATGTTCTAGGTTGTTTAATTGCCTAGTTTTAAGGATAAAGGAAAACTTTGAATAAAAAAGATTATGAACAAAGACTTAAGGTAGAAATAAAATGGTTAGTAGAAAAGGGATGTTGGATGTATGTATATATAAAGCTTTTGGGTTATTGTATTAGTTGAATTAGGTTCTAAGTTAAAGTTGGGAATTGAGTAAATCACCATTAATTGCCTTTTGTTTTAGGATTAGTGTTAGAAGTGGAGTTGGGTGTGAAAAAAAGTTTATGAATGAAAGCTTAAAAGTGTGAAACATGGAAGGTTTAGAGTAAATTAATGTTGATTTGTCTTGGTTCAAGCCTTTAAAGCAACTAAGTTAATTGTAAAGCTAACATTGGAATTATTAGTATTGTTGAATTGATGAAATTGGGTTGATTCTTTGGAGGTATGTATGTATATACACATGTATGAGGAGTGAGACTGAGAATGTCTTTAAGGTGTTTGATAAAATGCTTGAAATGAATGACTTATTATAACTTTATGAGAAAAACTTGGTAAATTTAATTCTTGGTGGTTAGTTGTTATTGAAATTTTGAATAATAAGTTCATAAACAAGAACAAATAGTGATTGGTTAATATGGTGAGTTTAGGAATTGATGAAAGTGACTAATGGATATGAACAAAGGAGGTTAGTTATGGGGAAAGTGTTGGAAAATGATAGTTAAGTGGTTTTTGAAAGGGTGTAGGGCCAGATTTCATGGGTTAAAAAAATATTGTGTTTCAGGTGTTTTTGGTGATGAATTAAATTAAGAGTTCTGAAAAAAAAAATGTAGCTTAGTGTCTTGAGATAATATCTGCAAAATTTCATAACCTGGTTCCAAGTATACTTATCATCAGAGCTAATGGACTGTGGCTAGGTCTATATAGGATTTTTAGTGAGCTTCAGTCAGTCCGGAATATTTTTGTCGAGGGTTATGTTGGAATTAGCTTAGGACCTCTCAGAATAATAACACATTAAAAGATAAATCTAGAGTAGTTTAGGTCTTAATTCCATGTTGTGTGTATTTTGGAGCTATTGGAATTCATGGCTATGATTTTCAGGTCCTTACTGTACCTGTTTTGAAGTAATTGATATTATGAGGTCTTAAAGGATGAATTAAGAGTAGAATTCAAAAGATGAAATGTTCCTAAAATCTTGAAAAACTAGACTAGAAAGTTTCGTAATTTAATTCTCAAGTATGAGAATTCTATAAGTATCAAAACCAAATATCGATAACTAAGAATTTTACGAGAGCCTTGTTTTTGTTCATGTGAGGAATTGGTGGGTTCAAGACTAATTTTAGAAGCATTTTCTAAATAAGAAAGATAACTAACTTCCTAAAGTTAATATTTAAACTTGGTTTTGTTGAATTAGGTTAAGTATGAAGTTAAAATCAAACAAATATCCAAGGGGGTTGTGAAAATACCTAAAAGGAGTAAACTTTAAATAAATACTTGAAACTTAGTAACTCTAGAATTTCATAACTAAAATGTTATAACTTATAAAATTGATAAACTAAATAATATGTGAAAAATATAATTGCAGCTTCAGAAAGTATTGTTGAATCAATAATACACATGACACAACAGGAAATGACAAACAAGATTTGTAAAACAGTGAATGGTTAATTGCTACACTTTGGTTTCTGGATTAGTGTGCTTGATTATCTTATGTATTTATGTATATATATATATAGTAGTAAATAAGAATCATATTGTTATGATTAACTATTTGAATTATGTTAATGTTTGAAATTGTTTGTGGTTGATAAGAGCCAACGAAGTGTTTTTCTTTTCAAAATGATTTTTAGTTTTGAAATAAAATCCTTGTGCACTTAGAATGTTTTGAGATATTATGATTCTAATAAGTGTTTTAAAAAGATATTTGAGTGTTTAGCCACAATGAGTGGATTTGAAAAAAGAGATTAAGTTATTCTGTTTTCAATTATGTTTAGTGTGTAGTCACAAAACTGCCTAGTGATAGTGGTGTGTCAGGCTGAGTTACTCAATTGACCCTTTGTATGAGTTGTGTACTTTGATTACTTTGATTACTTTGATTGTTTTGAGTGGATTGTACATAGTACTACCTGAACAGTGCTTGTGAAGTTTTATGTTTCCGGAATCGTGTAAGCGTAATCTTGGTGATTTTGAAATATGATATATTGATATTAATTGAAAATGTATTATATATGTATTGAGTAATGCTAGTACCATTTAGGTATAATTTTTCACTCACTGAGTCCGTAGACTAACCTTTCTTTGTTGATATTATTTTTAGTACTAGGATTTTAAAGGACGACAATTACCAATACTGGGCTTGTCGAATGTTTGGCTGCAAGGTATATTCAAACTCTTATACATAAAGTCAATGATGAACGTTTGTAGTCACATTAAAGCTGTTGGTTATCTGATTTTGTGTTATGTAATAGTCTAATTATTTATTTTTGTGATATGACAAAAGCGAAGCTCCTCTGTGTCATTTTGTGGTTTTTATGATTTGGCTGTATATAAGCAGGTGTACTTTTTTGTATTTTGTGGCATTTTTCATATTGCATGGAATCTTTACCAAAATTTTTAGTAAACAAGCTTTTGCAGTTAACTTCTATTTTATAAAAATTTTCTCTATATATCGATTTAGTCAAAAGTCATATATATTCAGTTATGGTAAAGTCATGTAGAGGTAAGCATCAAACCTACAAGACTAAAAAATTGTCTTATAACCGACCAACTTAAATCGAAATTGATTCAAACCGAAAATAATACTTTCAAATTCAGGTGACTTTTTTTACATGTGTTGGGTCGAGTCAGTTTGTTAGGCCTCCAAAATATTATGGGCCGGTTAACCGACCCAACTGAATACTATACATATTCTTTTTTTGTTTTTAAGTTTGGACATCCCACCTTTTAATAGCAATTTCTATCTCTAGCTAGCCCAAATGAATAAATCTTATAAATTCTCATCCAACCTATTTAAAGAAAACCCTTCAATCAATATGATGATATATTAACTTTACCCTTTAATGCTTTCAATTCGATGGTGAAATGAGAGGAAATAGGCACAGGCATAGAGGCAGCCAAATGAGAAAAAATAAGCAGAGGCACAGAGACTAGAGCTTTGGTCTATCTTCCATGGCAATTTTTTCAGTTATTCACTAATCGATGACTACATCTTTCATGCTAATCTCACAGTTCTTCAAAATCGGCAACTTTAGAGGCAATGAGATATAGAGTTGTACTATACTTTTTAGATCTGAGATTGATGAAAAGTGAAACTAGAAATTTTTGGACATATCAACGAAGCATCAAATTGAAGACTTTGGATCTACTAGTATGTTATGGGTTTATGAGATTTCTCATATCTACATGTGAGCTGTATAGGTTTGAATTTAGGGATTTCTGAATTCATGTTTTTTTCTTTTTGTAATGGCTATTTTCTGTTATGATTTGGGGATTTTAAATTGTGGAATTAATTGTTAATGATGAGTTGTATTGTGTTTAGATTTAAGGATTTTTGAATTAGATTTGAATTTATAAAAATCTGACTTTTAGTAAATCTTTCTTCTTTGTTATCTTCTTTTTTGTTTGAGTTTAGGGAAAATTGTTGATATTGGACAACCTACTGTTACTAACTTATTTTTGGCAGTTAGTGACTCTGCAAAACCGAAATCTTCGGTTGTTCACTTGGTTGATGCTATTAATCACCTGACTTTGTCGGGTCGTTCTGCCAAAAGTCCATAACTGACCAGACCTAACTGCCTGCACACCCCTAAAGTCAGGGTTATGGGAATTTGGTTACCAATCCTCCAGCCAATCATGCCTCTGTGAGGGGTGTGATAACAGGCTACTCATATGGAGGTTGTGCTTGATTTGATTGTTTTTTATAAATTCTCCAATTGAGTACTTTTAAAGAACAATCAATCCTCCATCGTGATTTATTTAAATGATTCCTTTGATTTTCTCAAGAAACCTTACATTTCTAGTTTTGACAATTCTAATTATGTTAGAGGGGTAACATATTTTAAATCCCTTGGAGTTCACTGCATAGTCAATGAAATATACGTTTAATTTAATCCAAATTCTTTATGTTTGAGTTATACACCTTCACTTTCATTAGACAACCCAAATATATAAATGCCTTAAACTGAGTTACATTCATTCCATAACTCAAATGAGTTACAAGAACAACCTTTGATATAACTTTATTTAAGACATACACTCTGTCTTTAATGCTTCACTCCATAATCTTGAATGGAGATTAGAACTATTAATCATACAACTTACTATATATATGATGTTTTCCTTATAAATTTCTCTTTGTGTCTTTAGTAACCGTATTGGTGCAAACAACATGTGTGTTAAAATTAGTAAATTCAAGAGTTTGTAAGACTCTATTTTATCAATCTTTTCACACTCTTTTATGGAGATGTGACTTTACCTTTGATGCCTCAAGTTAAAGAAATTATAACTGATAATGCATTATTTAATTCAAAAATCTTTATGTGCAGTTACATCTCACTAATATTTGGAATCAAAATGATGTATCCATAATGGTCAATTAACTATCAGATATGACAGCTTAATTGAAATTTGAAAAAGCATAGTTTTAAAAATAAGCTTGAGCACCCTCAAATAAAATATTATTTTTTTAGAAAATGATGAAGTGTAAAAATATATTTTTAAAACTAAAACAAAGCCTTTTTTTTTTAGTTGAAAAGTTTTCATTGCTTCTACTTGTGAATATATCTAGGTTTATGTTTTGTTCACATCCTTTTAGTTTCCTCATACTTAAGAAACCCTTTATAGTAGTAACATCATAAATAGTTGAACCAAATTAATACACCACATATTATCATATAAAGATAAATATATCTCAACTACTTCTTGTACTTGAGTCAATATTCTCTTTATGTATCCAATTTTCTTATAAAAGAAAAACACAAATGTACTTTATATGTGTTTTATCCTTTTTCTTCATTTTGGTACACTATTACCTTTCCTTCTCCATTTTCTTTGTCACGAGTTACTAGATTTGCAACTAGTTTCTCTTGAACCAGTCTTTCTTTCTCTTGAACAAACATTGCTAAGAGTTCAGTAAATGATCAACATTCTTTACGTGTGTTATAAAGTATCTTGAATGGTCCAAACTCGTTAGAAAGAGAGTTTAAAGGTTACAAGAAATAATCTCAAATTTCAATAATTCAATTAAATAACAGTATCACTCATTCTATAATGTGCTCACTCACACCTTTTATATTGTCAAACTTTATGCTCAAAAACTTTTTTATCAAAGTGCCGACTAATATCTTATTAGATTTTATAAATCAATTATTAATGGCTTTCAAAATACTTGATCTTCATAATAAGGTTAGAACTCTTAATTATAACTTTACTGATAGTATTAGATTTCGGAAAATGAATATTGTTCCACCATTCATTCAAATCTTTCTCATATTGTATACTTGATTTCGTAGAAACGGGTGGCTCATTCACACAAAATGTCAAATTAAGGTCCATACATCCAAGAATTAAAAGTGTTCTTTATTTTCAATAATGTCACATAATATCATGTTAATATGAGAAGAATAATGAATCAAAATAGTTGACCTAACAGCAAATAACTAAGAAATTTCACATGTCATGCTATGAATCAAACTTTAATTTGAATTATCCAATGTCAAATTCAAATTAGTAAATTCAACCTTCTTGGAGGTAGAGATTACAACATGCATGAATTTACTAAAACTTTAAATAAGACTAGTGAATCTAATAGCACTTGAAATAAAAAAATTCAAACCTATTGGCTTAGGACTATATAATCTTATACTAAAAGTTCGCTGCCTTATTCCAATTAATTTGTAAAAAAAAAAAAAAAAATCCTATAGCAAAGTTAATATTTCATAAATTAAATGCTATTATTTTATTAAACTTTAATAATAAAACTAGTAAATATAAAAAACATAAGAAGTAAATAATCTATACATGAAGGCATAGAGCTATTTACTCTTAATGTTAAAATTTACTATCTTATCCCAAATAAATTGTAAAAATAATAACTTTCACGTATAATTTAATTATTTTCATAATCTAATTGTCAATAATAGATGTTATTTAACTTGATGTAATCTAACCATTGATTATATTAAATATAATATTTTAAGAACTACAAGAATATCACCATGATTTTAGATGTTGTGACCTTATTAAATCCTTGATATTTAAGAACTTTAAAAAGACACTAATAAACTGAAATATCAAATAATTTTCATATGTTGATATATGCAATAATTTTCTGCAAATAGTTTCAACATAAGAGAATATACATCTAGAAAATATAATATTTTCTCACCATAAATGTTCTCAAATAGGTCCCAAATATAATTTACAATATATGCAAAAAATTATATCAACTATATAATTATATATATATATATATATATATATATATATATATATATATATATATATATATATATATTACATCCATAATCATCAAACATTATATGATGTAATTATTTATATAAAAAATTACAATAATCCATAGGCATAAATAAAATTGATATATACGAATAACAAAGTTATTCAAGAGTTATGTATAATATACATCAAAAATGTAACAATTTGCTGTCAACAAAATCTGACTTAAACCATATGCAATAGAATAACCTCATATATATATATATATATATATATATATATATATATATATATAATAACTTAATAAGTCATTTACATGATTCTAATAAAACCAATAAATTATTTTGTTTAATTTTATAACCCTTTGTTTGTGAAATATTTCTTTATAGAGATCAGCCAAGGTAAATCGGCTAACTTCACAACTCTTGATTTCCATGTTCAAGCAATTTAGCTAAGAAAGTGATTTTGTTTCTTAGACAATGGGTTCCTAGGATACTTGATTGAAATATAACTACTGAGCATGAATTTGTAAAGGAAAGCGATAAATGAAACATGTAAAGAAATGTTGTAAATAAAACAATAAAGGTTGAATGTAAATTAGGAATTGAATTGAAATGATAAGTTTAAGTTTGACATTGGAGTGTTGTGTGTTCTATTTATAATTGATGATTCTAGTCATATTTATACAAGAAAAACTAGTCGTTTACCCATTAAGCATATCTACCATGTTCTCCCTTAACTTTCTAACCACACATCCACCAATGTAAGAGCATAGCTAATAACCAGAGTGAGTTATAGCCCTTGTCAGCTAACTTGCCTGGAATTTTAGCAACCGATTTCCACCTCAGCTGGTCCAAATAATAATTTTTTTGATGCTCCACATCTCCAAAATCCTTTAGAAATAGGATTTGATGTTGAAAGTGATTTAAGTGCATAAAACTACCTTTAACTTGGTCAAACTCAACAGATCTAATGATTTCACTCAAGCTGACTGACCCAATTCTGCTTTAACGAGTCCATAAGCCCAATAAATATCAAAGCCCATTGAGAGACCAATTCTAAACCAATTTGAATAGGTTTTATCATCCTCTTCTTTGAATCATTCCTAACAACTTTATCTTCTCATTTAAATTCTTTAACTAAAAATCCCTACTTTAATAGGATTCACATCCAAGCCATTATCTTTTCTTGTTTCTGATAATAACGCTAAATAGGGCTTGATTTTACTAACTGGATGGTCCACTAAATAGGTCTTAAACCAATTAACATTATTTGAGTTAGGCCCAAACTTAGTTAGCTGACCCAGTCTACTAGCTGATTGAGGCTCAGCTAATTAAAAATATCAAATAAACCCAAATGAATTCTGCCATATCTTGTATATTTTTTGGAGTTAACACCCTAATAATTTATATCTTTATATATAAAAATTGGATTACTTTATTGTGTTATCTTAATTAAGTTAATTAAATAAAACATAATCATATATAGCATGTGATTTTTCTTTATGCTGAACAAGACTGCCTGAAGGAGGCTTTGATACTACATGTATAACATATTCTAATTAATTCATACAAATATACTTTAAATTAAATACGTACCTTCAGCCAGCACTATAATCACACTGATTAGAACACATACTTCACCTAACACTCATAGAGGACTTCTAACCTATGTCTAAGAAATACTAGATGCACTGTATTTGATGGCAAAACTTTATAGACTAGATCAGGGACCCTTGTATAGTCCTACTTAAAATGTTCCTTCCATCAATGAAGCAATTTCCTGAGTGAGATAAAATGGTTATCCTTTTCTAGAGATAAGTATTGTAAGTTGTTTTAACCAGTACTTTATTACTTATATTTATTTGTATTTATCACTTTGATAATTATTCTTATAATAATTATCTACATGACTATTGGCATGTTAACCTCATTTTAGGTCTCCTAAAAGACATGTCTTACACATTTATATTATCTATAATATATATAAAAGTGGCTTTATGGCAGACATTTTTATTTTCTTAAATACTCTTATGAGTTTTTATTATTATATAGATATCTTTAATTGTTATTTTACTTCGAAAAGACCAATTTTTTTTTACTATTTTCCTAATTCTTCTCCACTTTAAATTAATAGAATTGTAATTAATACTTTTTTTATTTTTACTTCTTTTCAATATTAATAAATCTATATATTTTTTTTAATAATTCTATGTCAATAGTAAATAAAATTAATTTTTTTTATTTTTTGTTTGTTTAATAGTGCCTAATTATATTAATTTTCTTAGTTCTTCTCAAATATATAAACTATTTTAAAAAAAAAAAAATTTACTATGAATTAAAAGAAATATTTAAAATATAGTTTTCATGAGTACAATATTGTTGTTTTAACTTTTCATTCAAAAAAAAAATTATATTTTTCAATAATTATATGTCAATATTAGTTATTACTGATTTTCTCAAAAATAATTTTTTTTAATAAGTTCCTAATAATTATATTATTCTGTAGTTTTTCTCAAATTTATGAAATAGTTTTAAGAACTATATTAAATTAAAATATAGTTTTCATGATTATATATTGTTGTTTTATCTTTTAGGAAGAAATTTTTATTTTTTTTAAATACCTTATTAGTTTTTACAATTGCATAATTAATTTTTTTGCTTCAATTAGTTTTTTATATTACTTTTTCATAAGTTTTTTTCTATTTTAATATTAATATGTTAGTAATTATTTTAAAACTATTGATTGTTTTTATTTTTTTTATCCTTAACTCTTTTCAATGCTAATAAAACTCTGATTTGTCAATAACTATATATCAGTAGTATTTAAGATTGAATTTCTCAATTTTTTTAATTTAGTAAGTTACAAATAATTATAATGTAAATTATTATTATTTAAATATTATGAATGAAAAGAAATATTAAGTGTATACATTTTATGATTATGATATTATTGCATTAATTTTATATGGATTTAATTTCTTATTAAAGTTTATTAAATGGTATGCGTACCAGATGCTAAAACTGAAAATGACTTTTCTATAAGGACTAGTTGTTTTAAATTTGTAAACTCTTACAACCCCAAATTTTAGCTTCTTATGAGATCAATACTCATTTGCTAGAAAGAGCTAAAATCAATACTCCTTATAACAGCAATAAACATAGCTACTTGGAACATGTCATCTTCTACTTTCTATAGAACTTCCTCCATAACAAAAAAGTCTATGGACATACTAGAACTAACAACAATATCACCTTGATGAAGTTAATTGGGGCTTTTGGCAAATCAATGCCCATGTTGTCCAACATTAAATCATAATTAGGGTTAAGGTTAGGGTACCATAATTAGGGTTAGGGCACCTTAATTAGGATTATGATATCATAATTTGAATTAATGTACCATAATTAAGGTTAGGGTACTATAATTAGGGTTAGGGTACTGTAACTAGGGTTAGGGTTAATGTTCCGTAACTAAGGTTATAGTTAGGGTACCATAAAAAAGGTTACGGTTAGGGTGCCATAACAAGGATTAGGGTATTGTAACTTCCTCTATAACACAAAGTCTGTGACCTTACTAAAACAAACTTCAATATCACTTCAATGAAGTTAGTTGGTGCTTTTGGCAAATCAATGCCCATGTAGTCCAATATTAAAACATAATTAGGGTTAAGGTTAAGGTACCATAAATAAGGTTTAGGTATTGTAATTAGGGTTTGGGTTAGAGTACCATAATTAGGGTTAAAGTACCATAATAAAGGTTAGGATGCCATAATTAGAGTTAGAATATTGTAATTAGGGTTAGTATATTATAATTAGGGTTAGGGTACTATAATTACGGTTAGGGTACCATATTTAGTATTATAGGTTAGGGTACATAAATTAGGGTTAAGGTTAGGATACTATAACTAGGGTTATGGTATTGTAACTAGGGTTAGGGTATTGTAACTAGGGTTAGGGTACCATAACTAAGTTAGAATTAGAGTATCTTAATTATGGTTAGGATACCGCAATTAGGGTTAAGGTTAAGATACCGATATTATTGTTAAGGTTAAGGTACTGTAATTAGGGTTATGGTACCGTAATTAAAGTTAAGGTAAGAGTACTGTAATTAGGGTTAAGGTATCATAACAAGAATATTGTAATTAGTGTCAAGATTAAAGTACCGTAAATAGAGTTAGGTTTTGGGTACCATAACTAGATTTAAGGTACCATAATTAAGGTTACAGTATAGTAATTAAAGTTAGGGTATCGTAATTAGGGTTAAGATACTGAAATTAGGATTAGGGTACCATAATCAAGGTTAAGATATCGTAAATAGGGTTACGCTAAGTGTACCATAAATAGAGTTACAGTTAGGGTACTGTAAATAGGCTACGGTTAAGGTCCCTTAATAACTTTTAAAAGTTATGGTACCATAAATTAGGATTAAGGTACCGTAATTAGGGTTAAGGCACAGTAATTAAGGTTAAGATTAACATACAGTAATTAAGATTAAGGTTAGGATACTATAATTAAGGTACAATAATTAATGTTAAGGTTAGAGTACCTTAACTAGGTTATGATTGCATAACTAAGGTTATGGCACCATAACTAGGAATAGGATATCGTAACTTGAGTTAAAGTACCATAACTAGGGTTAGGTTTAAAGTATTGTGACAGGGTGCTTTAACTAGAGTTAGGATACTGTAATTAAGGTATTGCAGTTAAGGTTAGGGTATCGTACTTAAGTTTATGGTATCATAATTAGGGTTAGGATTAGGATTAGGGTTTAGGGCTCAAGGTTAGGGTTTAGGGTTTAGGGTTTGGGTTAGGATTAGGATATTGTAATTAGAGTGAAGGTACCGTAATTGGGGTTAAGATATTTTAATTATGGGTTATGGTATCCTAATTAGTGTTAAAGTACTGTAATTAGTATTAGGGTACCGTAACCAAGGTTAGGGTTAAGGTACTGTAACTAGTGTTAAGATATAGTAATGAAGGTAAAGTTATCGTAATTAGGGTTAGGATAATATAATTAGGATTACGGTATAGTAATTAACGTTAGGGTACCGTAATTAGGGTGAGGGTACCGTAATTAGGGTGAGAGTACCTTAATTAGGGTTAGTTTTTTTTTTTTTTTTTTTTTGTCCCAATTTTTTTCATATTAATAAATCTATAATTTAACAATAACTATGTATTGATAGTATTTAAAACTAAATTTCTCAAATTTTTTTATAACTTGAAAATTAAAAACTATTAAGATTATAATTTTTATGGTTATAATATTATTTTGTTTATTCATTTTTCCTCTTTAGATTATTAAAAAATATATAATTATATTATGAATTGAACTTTTTTATTGAATTGATCTATTTGTTTAATGTAATTAACTAGAAGTATTTTTATTTTATTAACTTTAATTTCTACTTTACACATCAATTATTGATAAGCATGTGTGTGTGTATATATATATATATATATCATGAACACGATTCATGTGCAACGCATATGCCACAAAACTAGTAATATAAATTGGAATGAGAAAGGGAATGAGAATGGAATATAAGTGGAATGGAATGATTATTCAATTCTATTGTTTGGTAGTGTTGATGAGAAATAATCACTTCATTTCATTTATTTATTTATTTTCTATATAGTTTTTAGACATGAAATAATATTAAAATTATGCTAAAATAACAAAAATATCACTCAATAGATAAAGTAATAAAAATATAATAGAATTTATGAAATATATATATTTCTTAATTTTTGTAATTTATTTTTAAAAAATTTATATTATATTATTTATTATTAATTAATTAATATTATTATTATTATTACTTATTTTTATTTATTATTAATTACATTAATTTTATTTTTTCTTATTTTTATTTTCATGTTTGTTATTTATTAATATTAATATTTTAGTTTAAAATTACTTAACTAATTTATTTATTTAACATTAAAAATGAATTGATTTATTATTATTTCTATATACAAATTGTTATTTTATTTTATTTTATAACATTTAATGTGATATGAAGGGTATTTTGTCATTTGACCAAATTAAATAATAAATATAATTTATTTATTTATTTATAATATTATTATTTTAATATTCAACATTTTATTTTATGTGATAGAATAGTTTCTATGTCATTTAACTGAATTAAATCGATTCCATAGAAGTATGAATGAGTAATCCTACCCCTAGGTGGGTTTGAAGATTCTTATTTCTATGGAATAAAATGGCAGGAATTGAATGAGTATTATGTGTCTTATAATGTACCAAACGAAAGAATATTCATTCCATGGAATCATGCATTGAATGGAATGGTCATTCCCGCATATCAAACTAGCCCGAGGTGCGGTGAAAATTTTTTAGAAAAAACTTCTTCTTCTTCTTTTCCAATTCATCAATTATTCTTTTAATTAGATTGACAAAGATTATATTGCCCTCTTTAACCAAAAAATATATATTATATTAACTTTCAAACTAAAACTCATACTCAATTTTAATAATCTGTTAAAAAAACCATTTTGGTTAACATAAGAGTGAAAAAATTATAGTAGAAATGTAATCTGTGATAACTTGTAAATTAGACAGACTCTAGTCAATGACATCCAGATTAGAATTACTATGCCACAAGTATATGTTGAAGAAGTTAATCTATATTAATGCTTTACCCAATATGCTATTTTGATTTCATTAGTCCTGTTGCTGAATATTTTTTATTTATCTACTTCCAACCAACCGATGTTCAGGTATATATTATTGAATTTGAGGAAAGATTATTTTCTTTCTTTGACTATAAAGCACAAATACAGATATAGTATCACATACAATCAATACATTAATTTTTTTAAAATAAAAGATATAATGCATTTAAGATACGTTAAAAAACAATTTTTAAAATATGTATTATATATAAAGTTTTATATATAATTATGAAAACTTAAAATTAATAGTAAGAGTACAAATTATAAAGTACAAATCTATTCTTAAAAAAATTAAATATATATATAACGGCATATAGAATAAAATAGTGTAATTGAGATAGAAACAGACTATTACACCTAAATCACAGCACTGATATTTTCTCAAACAAAACAAATGAAAAAAGCCCATTTGAATTTTGATGGCTCATACATTAACTACGTAACATAACATTTTATACAAAGAAAAAAATAAAAGAACGATGGCTGTAAAGAGAAAGACTTTTAAGATCAGAGGCATGCTGCTTTGTCCAACTGAAATCCAAATCCAGACTTGCAATACCAAATGAGTCTCGAAGGAGCTGCAGCTAAGTTGCAATCTGAGTCAGTTTTTCTGCCCTGACCTACGAGCTAGAAAAGAATTGATAGTAAATTTTCTGATGGTGGTTTTTTGACACTAGAAAATAAAAAACGGGTATTAATTACTTGAATTAAATTTTTAATAATTATTTAAAACTTTTTGAAATAAGAATGATTAAGTGAATGTCTTATTTTTATATTAAAAATTAGGAATTGATTTATACATTTTAAAATACAAATCACCGGATAAAAAAACGGCAAAGTAATTAAGTGAATGTCTTTTTTTCTTTTTCTTTTTTTTTTTAGAAAATAAAAAAACAGTGGAATATAGTTTTGTTATCCTACGAAACGTCGTCGTGAGACGTACTCATCCCTGTCCAAAGAAGTGAGAAGACGAACGAAGCTGCTTGCGGAAACTGTTAAGGCCTAACAGATACTTCTTTAGTAACGTCCCTTACTCGTATATGCACGTATGAAGATTCTATTGAGAAACCCAGGTAAAATTTCTTCATTACTGATCTTATACTCGTTTAATGATCTCTCTAATTGAACTCATATTAAGTAGTCGACAACTAATCTCCGAGTGAAAATTTACACGACAATTTTTTTTTTTTTCTCCTCTGACAATTGGGTTTTTGTATTTGTTTTTCCTTGGAGCAATATAAGGTCAGCATATTCAGTACTGTTCATGATTTTCCATTAGCCCTTTAATGATTCTAATCGTGTATTATTCATTTAAATTTCTGGGTGCAGTTATCAGCTATTGTTTTGATCAGAAGTGCCTTCAAATCTACCCTTTATCTAAAAAGTTTTCATCTTTGTCAAATAGACCTTCTTCTAAATTGTATGGGAAAGATGTTCCTATTGTGGATTGGAGCAACCAAGAAGAATCAAGAAAAGTGGAGGATGTGAGACTAGTAGTGGATAATGTTTGCCATGTCTTGGAGTCTGGTCATTCGGGGCCTACCCTTGAGAATGCTCTGTCCAAGTTTGTTGAAAAACCTCAACCAGAATTGGTTATTGGAGTCTTAAGGAGGTTGAAGGATGCCAAACTGGCAATACAGTATTTTCGGTGGGTGGAAGGAAAGACTGCTGAAGCTCATTATCCTGAATCATATGATTCACTTCTCATGGTTATGGCTAGGAGCAGAAACTTTGACTGCTTGGAACAAATTCTAGAAGAAATGAGCGTTGCTGGATTTGGCCCATCGAATAGAACTTCTGTTGAGTTAATTTCTTCTTGTGTCAAGTCACAGAAGCAGAAAGAAGCTTTTGAAATTATACAAACCATGAGGAAGTTCAAATTCCGCCCTGCTTTTACAGCTTATTCAACACTTATTGGTGCTCTCTCTGCTGTTCATGAATCTGGCCTTATGCTGACTCTCTTTCATCAAATGCAGGAACTAGGTTATGAAGTAAGTCTGCATTTATTTACCACTGTGATTCGTGTGTTTGCTAGAGAGGGCCAGGTTGATGCTGCTCTTTCCTTGTTGGATGAGATGAAGAGCAACTCTATTGATGCTGACATTGTACTTTATAATGTCTGTATAGATTGTTTTGGTAAAGTGGGTAAGGTGGATATGGCCTGGAAATTCTTCCATGAAATGAAAACACGTGGTTTGATGCCTGATGATGTTACGTACTGTAGCATGATTGGGGTTCTCTGCAAATCTGGGAGGCTGAATGAAGCTGTGGAGTTGTTTGAGCAGATGGATCTGAACAGGAGTGTCCCTTGTGTTTATGCTTATAATACCATGATTATGGGTTATGGCTTGGCTGGAAAGTTTGACGAAGCATACAGTTTACTTGAGAGGCAAAAGAGAAAGGGATGCATTCCAAATGTAATTGCATATAATTGTATCCTTACTTGCCTAGGGAAGAAGGGTAAAGTGGAGGAAGCATTAAGGATCCATGAAGAGATGAAAAAAGATGCAATGCCTAATCTTCCTACCTACCATATATTAATTGACATGCTTTGTAAGGCAGGAAAACTCGATGCTGCTCTTGCAGTTCAAGATGCCATGACAGAAGCTGGTTTGTTTCCTAATATTATGACTGTAAATATAATGATAGACCGACTTTGTAAAGCTCAAAAAGTTAGTGAAGCTTGTTCTATATTTGAAGGATTGGATCATAAAGTTTGCAGTCCAGATGCCGTTACATTCTGTTCTCTTATTGATGGCTTGGGCAGACATGGGAGAGTGGATGATGCCTACAGGCTTTATGAAAAGATGTTAGATTCCAATCAGATTCCGAACCCTGTTGTATATACATCCCTCATTAAAAACTTTTTCAAGTGTGGCAGGAAGGAAGATGGTCACAAGATATACAAAGAAATGGTCCATAGGAGCTGTTCTCCTGATCTTATGCTTCTTAATACCTACATGGATTGTACTTTCAAAGCTGGTGAAACTGAAAAAGGCAGGGCTTTGTTTGAAGAAATAAAGGCTCAAGGATTTAAACCAGATTTTCGGAGCTATTCGATCCTAATTCATGGCCTTGTGAAAGCAGGTTTTGCAAATGAAACTTATAAATTGTTTTATGAGATGAAGGAGCAAGGGCATCTTTTGGACACCCGTGCTTACAACACTGTAATTGATGGATTCTGCAAGTCTGGCAAGGTGAATAAAGCTTACCAATTGCTGGAGGAAATGAAGACAAAGGGTCTTCAACCCACTGTTGTTACCTATGGTTCTGTCATTGATGGGCTTGCAAAGATTGACAGGCTTGATGAAGCTTATATGCTGTTTGAAGAAGCAAAGTCAAGATGTATAGATTTAAATGTAGTCATCTATAGTAGTCTTATTGATGGGTTTGGGAAGGTAGGCAGAATTGATGAAGCATATTTAATCAAGGAGGAGTTGATGCAAAAAGGTTTAACTCCAAACGTGTACACTTGGAACTGCTTACTAGATGCACTGGTGAAGGCTGAGGAAATAAATGAAGCTCTTGTCTGCTTTCAGTCCATGAAAGACTTGAAATGTACTCCCAACCAAGTTACTTATAGTATTATGATAAATGGTCTTTGCAGGGTTAGAAAATTTAACAAGGCCTTTGTGTTCTGGCAAGAGATGCAGAAACAAGGGTTAAAACCCTATACGATCACCTACACCTCCATGATCTCAGGACTTGCAAAGGCTGGAAATGTTGTTGAGGCTACTGGTCTTTTTGAAAGATTTAAGGCAAGTGGAGGTATACCTGATTCTGCGAGTTATAATGCTATGATAGAAGGTTTAAGCAATGTTAATAAAGCAATGGCTGCCTATGCACTTTTTGAGGAAACTCGGTTGAAAGGTTTTCAGATTCATACCAAAACCTGTGTTGTTCTTTTAGATTCATTGCATAAGGCTGAGTGCCTTGAGCAGGCAGCAATTGTGGGTGCTGTCTTAAGGGAAATAGCAAAGTCTCAACATGCTAAAAGATCCTTGTGAAACAAGTTGTAGGTATTGTATGGTTAGTGGAGTTCAAAGTCTGATTGTTGGACCAAAAAGGATGGTGGTTTACCCAGTAAGTGATGATGCTCATATGCCAAGGAAAAAAAATTGGTTGAAAAGAAAAAGATTATTTCTCATTTCACCAATTCCATGACGAGGCCTTCCCGTTGGAGGTAATATTCTATTGATCGATAATGTACTTATTCAATGAAACTTTTTAATTAATGATTCATGTAGTATGCTGGCTTTTTGTTCTTACTCTAATGTCATATTGGATTTCAAATACAATGTGTGTTCCTTAATGGTTCTCCTAGGAAGCTTGTATGTGTCTTTATCTATGTTAGTTTTAATGGCCATAGTCTCAGTGGTTTTCAGAGGCATACTTGAGTAGATTTTTCATGAAGAGATTTATGAATGAGTCATGCATCCATGGTCTCTAACCTTGTTGATATTCTCAAATCTCATCATTTACCTGATTGCCTTTATACTTAACAGGTAGGGAATGAGAATGTTGAACAACCCGCATTTTATATCCATGGGCTTTCTGTTTTCTTGTTTTAAAGAATTGTTTGTGGTTAAGCGATCAGGACACTGAATTTGCTCCTGGATTGCAGAGAGGAGATCTCCAAATACCATCTTTGAGGGACTTCACACAAATGTCACTACCATCAGATTCTTTAAAATTTGCCCCCACTACTTTGAGGTAATCCTATGTTGTATCTCATATGCAATTTTAACTTAGTCTAGTTTAACTTTTTCCAAGTTCTTCTGAGTTAATTTTTTTTTTCTTTCGTTCTTTTTGGGGAAATGGTAGAAATTACAGGAATTGTAGTGTCAATTTTTGAAGAGTATATGTTATATGCATACAATTTTTTCTCACAGGTATTACATCATAGTTTTATTCTTAGAAGCAAACATCTCAAATAACTCATTAACTGACCCCTTTTGCCATTGACTCACTCGATCTCCTCTCTCTAGACAGACTGTAAATCACTCTCACATCCCCAAAAAAAAAAAAAAAAAAAAAAGGAAAATATTATCAGTCTCCTCCAACAATACTAATTATTAATTTGTTGCTTTCCAAGTTGTAAATTGAAAATTGACTTGAGAATTGGTAGTTAATCCTCTGTATGTATATGTGTCCCTCAATAAAAAGTCCAAGAAAACATAACATTTGGAAATTAAAAGAAAATTTTGATTTCATTGAGTAGTATGATCAGTATAATAGATAAGTTTACATGAATAAAGTTTGGTTTTGATACCCCTTTACTAATCCTCCTCATCAATATAATTATAAAATATGCTTTAATCTATCTAAAAGTCCAGTGCTTCCCGCAGTTTGAATTCAGGTACGGTATGTCCTTCTCCCTGCACCCATGCATACATCATATTTATATTCATACCATACATAAATTAACAACCATACACTTATGCACCAACTTTCATGGTAAGGAAGGTCAGATTATTCTTGTATCCTTGTACATAGCTGCAATACATAACAAAAATATAAATATTTTTACATACCTGCAATACATAACAAATATATAAAGTTTGTTTGTTTTCATATGAGAATTCGTTTATGTACCCGGCAACCTGGTTGTCATTAGTTAACCAAGGTCTCCATTCACCCACAATCTTATATCCCAGAGATTGAGTCCATGCCTCACTCCCAGTGTATGGTACACACATGTCATGGTCTCCACTGCCATGCAGACATATCATTAATGATTATTATCATGTTTGGTTCTGTCTCCGGATTTTACTTTTGCCTTTTTATTTTCAAATATATATATATATGGGATATGCGAAGATTATAATTCAAACTATTTCATAAATATTTTCAATGCGAAAGACACATTGCTGGTTTGGGTGGGTGAAGAAACTCTTCACTTTTCATGAGGCAAAAGCAAAAGTAAGAAAGATCCATCAAAAGTTTTACTCATCAATTTTAGTAAGAGTAACAATTTTACCACTTCTTTGGAATTTCAGAAACCAAAAAAAAATGAAGATGGCCTTTTGGAAGGTCTAAGTGCCAACAGTATCCTGCATTTGATGCAACAAACAGAACACTGACTGAAGCAACAGCAGAGCAGAGAAAACATGCTTTGGCCGTTGCGGCTGCAGCCTCTGCTGCAGCCCAAGCTGCTGCTGAGGTTGTCTGGCTCACAAGTGCATCTCATTCTTGGCATTATCTATCTAGGGGAGATCCAATCTTGGCTGCCATTAAGATTCAAAGCACATATCATGCCCATCTTGTGATCTTCATCAGGACTTTGTTATTTTTAGATTAGTCTGTGAACTTTTAATTTTCTTCATTCTTATGGATGGTTAAGCATTCTTAGTTTTATTCTGAGGTAACACCAAGATGGAAATTGGAATTAGGCTTATCGCTCCTAAAATTAAAAACTTCGCTAACCTTTAATTATATTAATTAACTCTAATGAAAATCGGTTTTTTTTTTATTTTTTGGGTGCAAGCTACTAACATATTGTTTTAAGTAGTTCAGTTGATTCTTGAAAATTTAGCAACCTTCAAAATTCTAGGTGCATCTAGTATGCAGGCTCATCAGGATAAAACATACAGAGAAACCAAAACGTAACTTATGACATTCTAGTAGCAACTCTTTAATAAATTTCAAATTAGCTTCAGCCCTACTCTCAATTTTGATTTTTTCATATCTAGGTGATGATATGAGTGGACTGCACATATTCTCGATCTGCGTAAATAAGCTTGTACCCTTTTACCGCATTTGAATTTGTATTTGCACATGGAACGAAACATGCTAGGAAAGCATTGAGAGCATTAAAGGGACTTGTGAGACTACAATCCATAGTTCGTGGTCAAGCTGTGAGATGCCAATTAACCAACACTCTGAAGCAGTTTCCATCTAATGGAAGAAGGGAAGTAGATGTTCATGAAGGGAGCACTCCTAGTACAAAGATGCAAAATTGGCCAGAAGAAACAGTGTCTCGTGCCAAAAAAGGAGTTTACGGTGAGTGAAATGAAGATAGATATAATGTTTTTAAGCAATTTTCTTTGAAATAGTTCGATGAGGAGTATAACATAACAATCCTATGATTCATTTCGTAAAAACAATGTCAACTTATGGGGAACAACATGAAGAAGTGCAGACATATGATCCCATTGTGGTTTCTTCCATCTTATTTGGTCAGTTGTTAGTATAACATAATTGAGTTTTCCTTTGAAACTTCTGGCAATTCCCATTGTACTTCTGCTAGAGCTTGTCCACACCATCTGTCAAGGCGACTAGCTTCGACAAACATGATTATTTGGTTTACA
The DNA here is from genome assembly GCA_029379385.1 of Quillaja saponaria. Taxonomy (NCBI): domain Eukaryota; kingdom Viridiplantae; phylum Streptophyta; class Magnoliopsida; order Fabales; family Quillajaceae; genus Quillaja; species Quillaja saponaria. The sequence goes on from CM055608.1 coordinate 25,265,131, forward strand.
TGAATAATGTAGTTGCCTACTCTGTGGTACTCCAGAAAACATCCATTAATTCAGCATGAGTGCCTGGATCAAATCACTGTAGATGCTGATCAAAATTTTCTTATATTGATGTGCTCAAGGATTTTCTATTGCAGCTTGAAAGCTGGAGTCAAGGAGACAGGGATTGCACCATGCACTTGAAAGAAGATATTGAAGCTGAAATGTTAAGAAAGCAAGAGGCTATTATCAAAAGAGAGGGCATGAAGAAATACTCATTTTCACACTGGGTAACCTCATCTAGTTAGATATTTTCCCTTATTATTCTATCTTACTGCAGATAAGAAGGGAGAAAAAGAGTAAGAGACTTGAATTAGTATTTAATAAAATTTATCATTAGAATAAGGAACGAGGAGATTCGTAATAAGGTAAAAGTAGCACCTATTGAGGAGAAAATGAAAGAGAATCGTCTACGCTGGTTTGGACACATCCAACATCGACCAATGGACGCAACAGTTAAAAAAGGTGACTTGGTTCAAGTGCCAGGTGTTAGACGGGAAAAGGGGAGACCAAAACATACATTGGGGGCAGTCATTGATATAGATATGGCTGTGCTAAGGATTAATGAAAATAGTTGTCTCGGATCAATACGAATTGAAAAAAATGATTCATATAGCCGACCCCAACTAGTATGGGATTTTAAGATTTAGTTGAGATTAGTTCATTTAAAATGCAGTTACCATCCAAAAGTTCCCTCTTGTTTTGTTTGTTTTTCATCTTAAAAAAAGTAAAGCGTTATCTTCTTCAGGAGAGAAGAAATCCCCACATGGTGGAAGAATCTGTACTCAACAAGGATTTTGGAAGAGGGAGCTGTCGGCTAGAACAGTTGGCGGGTAAAGAAACATGTGATACGGAAGTATTGCAAACATTAAAATCAGTCGTTCCTTCAAATCTTTTTACTGGAGAACACTATGGAACAACAAGAGTTTCACTGAAGAATACGTGAAAAGAAGAATTACAGGAAGGATTGAATTCACAACCATCTTACCAAAGCAGATCACTTTTTCATGTAAAACAAAACCCAGCTGGAGATGATAGTTCTATGCCAAATTCACCATCTTTTTCAACATACTTTGTTGTGACAGAATCTGTCAAAAAAAAACAAAGGCAAGGTTGATGTGTACGCACAGGCAACGAGAAGGATTTCTGGATATCAGCTCCAAGCACTGTGCAGAACACAAGAGTGGGTCTTGTAGTCTTCTTATGATGGTGCCACAATGAAAACCAATGGCAACAGTGTTGTCTCTCAGCAGTCTCTTAGCACAAACCAACATTACCTTCATAAAAAGATGTTTCACCTAGTCTGATGCATGATATGTATGTTATAAATTCAGTCAGAAGTTACTGGAAAATTCACAAAGTTCTGTTTCGTGATTTCTGATTCTGTCATTAATTTTAGCCAGAGATTGGAGACCGTTCAAAAATCTTGAGTAATTTATTGAGTGCTTTAACTGTTTAACCTACCAATGCTGTATTCTTGAAGAAAGCTTTAACTAATTTTGGAGATGAATTAGCTGCATGTTGTTTTGAACGAATGATATGACTTCCACATACATAATTGGTAAATATCTATTATTTCCTACTTTCAATTTTTTTGCAAATTTGGCCAAATTTTATGGTCCTTTTTTAAATTTCTTATGTTGTAAAGATAGAAGTTTCTAGCAGTTAATTTTTCCATGCAAATATTGTCGGATTGAAAAAATGAGAATCGCATATGTTCCATAGTTTTGGAACTATTTATTGGAAAGTCGTTTCTGACATTACTGATCATTTCCGTAGTTGAAATTTCTTACAATAGTTGTTAATCCCATTCTCCTGTTGCTTTTATAATAGTATTATCATGTGGACTAGCAAGATCGATATGTGGACAAATTTTTATGGTAAGAAATACTAGGAAGAATAAGATAGAACAATGAAGCAACAATACCTTCAAAACTGCTTTTAAGCTTCCCTTTTGTGCAGGGAATCTGGGGAAACAAAAAAAACAACGTTTCAAGTTGAAGTTGCCGGACCACAAGACGTAGATGTGTGCATAGATACACTGGTATTTTATATGATGCAAGAAACATCATGAACTGAACCAGATATGTTCATGATACAAAAGAAATCGTGATATTTTTTTTGGAATCCACTATTAAAGATTATTTAGCTCCAAATGGTTTTTGGAAGTACAAATATGGGTTTGCCCTGTCTTTTCCAGGGAATTATATAAACTTACATTTGAAATAGAAATACATGACATGGTGTGCTCTTATTTCTTACTTGCATCTTTTTAGAGTTTTCTAACTGAAACTAATTTGGTATTTTGGCTGTTTATCAGGAGAAAAAAGTCCCCAATGTTTCTCATACTCTGGATTGTTCTGATTCTCATCAAACAAAGCAAAGACATAAGTTTCGATAGGCCTGCCTGCCTTCTTTGGAGTCCCTCCTTTCACATGTTGAATTAAATTTGTAACGTAAGTCTTTGCATTGCCAACTGCAGTTGCAGTCCCACCAGCTGATGGCCAACCACTCTGATACAACTATGTCTAATGATCCTCCACCGGCTTTCTCTAATGCTGCGTATACAAGTGCATCGAACAGGCTACGATATTCAAGTGGGGGATCATTCACTACAACTGATTGAGCTGTAAAAAGATCATAGTCAAGATGAATGTCTGTTGGGTTGCCAATGAACTTAGATAAGGGTACACGTTAACGAGTAATGGGGAATGATTGTTCACTAGAAAGCTAATAATGGGATCAAAAAGTGGTCTGTATTCCTGTTTAATGGAGCCTTTGGATGGAGGAAATGACTCTCCAAGGAAACCAGTGTCACTGAAGTTGAAACTTTGATTTGGTTCGCAAGGCCAGCTGTAGAAATGGCCTTTTGGATGTTTGGCATTGCCGGTACGAGAAACTGAGAATTTGACTCTGAGGGCTTCACTTCATTTCCTACTGCAATGTATCTGAACTTGACATTGCCGTAAATTTTCACATTGTTTTGGACCCATGTGTCTGCATTTGCTTGGCTGGCTGCAACGTTTTGAAGGTTATCATTTGGAACACCTAGGAGGATCTCGATATTAGAACCTCTGAGAGCTTCAAGGACATCTTTGTCTGGATTATAAATCCTCGTCCTTTGAATGTTGTTTTGATTGTAGAGAGCTACAACTTCCTGTGGGGATGGTAATATATCCCCAAGCCTTCCATAACAAACACCAATTTGTGCCCCTGCAACACGTTGAACAACAAATTTTTTATTGTGAAATTGAATGAGCTGTATGACTTCCTATGTAGTACCTTTGTGTGATATAGTTCAGAGGCTCAGCATGTTCTTAGAATAAAATTTACAAGGCTAATATGTTCATTTCCAAAAAAAAAAAAAGAAAAAAAAAAGATGAGATACATGTTTTATCTATCCTAGCAATTACCAGCCCAAAAAGTAGAATTATGGAAACCATGGAAGTACTTTTTCCGGCTAAGTGAGCCATTTAAGAAAGTTGATGATGGCAACTGTGGCTCTAGTATATCTACCAAAAAAAAAAAAAAACTGGCTCTAGTATACAACATGGTTGTCCTTTTATAGGCAGAGCAAATGGCGCGTACCACAAGAACTGCGCCAATCACTCCTTAAATGCTCAAGCAGACTCTTAGGCTGTTATACTTTTTCCTTCCCCTTGAATAGTCATGCATGGAGCTACTTCCATGTCCTTTTGTGAATAAATTTCCAGACAACCATCAATCATCTTCAACTTGCATAATCTCTCGCCATCACCAGACTGAAATTTCTTGATGTGGACATAGCATGCGAGTACCATCCTTTATTATATAGATAGTAGAAAATTGCTTTGACATTGTTCAAGGACATTAATGGTGATGCTATAGCGGCCACAAATGCAGTTAAGGATACTCACCATGACCCTCTTAGATGATTTTGCTAAGTTTTTTCAAATTATATATATAAATATATATATTTATAACATGTTATTCTGTTAAGTTTTATCTAACTTAAAATATATATAATGGAGAGCGATAGAAGTTGATATATTTAGAAAGAAGTTGATATATTTAGAGAAGAAATAAGACAAAAGGAATGTACATGGTTTGGCCAATATGGCCTACATAAAGGAGACCCAAAAATGGCTACATCTTCTCATTTACTTGTTTTTCATTTGAACATAACAATATTTGAATGATAGTACTAACAAAAACATAAAAAAATAGTGCATGTACAAAACCTCATACTTTCATGGTTATTTTTTCCTTTTCTGTTTTGAGGGGGGTAGGACTGTTCATTTGGATACTCTATTTGAACTTGAGAGCCTAAGATCTCAACGTTTTTCAAGTCTTGGGCCATATCAGGCTGCACGATTTAATATAAATAATCAAATGCCCTCCCCCACTACACATTATACAGCTTCAATTTTGAATTGAGCTGATAATTTATCATAGTACAAGAATATGAGCTTATGAGTTCGAACCTCGTTTTAGTTATCTGCACCCCCAATTGGGTGAGCAGAAGTGTTTCTGATTTTAAATGGGGTTCTCACCAAAGATGTAAATTAGGTTTGAGTGTCTGAGTTTCGAGTTAGAAACTAATTAAGCATAGTTCATAATCATTGTAAACAATTTCAATTACAGGAATACTACAAAAGCTAGAAATTTGATTTTTGAAAAATCTTTTATTGTTGAGCCTCTAAATGGGCACTTTTGTGAGTACAAAATGCAAATAGTACAGCCTTGCCTTTGCAGAGGATTATTTACTTATATCAAATATACATGAAGATCAAAGTACCCTTATTTTCATACTAAACCTATTTTCCCTCTTCTAGTTGAAATTCACTTGGTACTTAGGCTGTTTATTTGGAAGAAAAACTCCCCAATGTTTCTCAAACTCTGGATTTTTCTGATTCTCATCAAACAAGGCAAACACATAAGTTTCAATAGACCTGCCTGGTTTCTTTGGAGTCCCTCCTTTCACATGCTGAATTAAATTTGTAACATAAGTCCTTGCATTATCAACTGAAGTTGCAGTTCCACCAGCTGAAGGCCAACCACTCTCTGATACAACTATGTTCAATGATCCCCCACCAGCGTTCTCCAACGCAGAGTAAACAGCATCAAGAATAGCATCAAACAGATTACGGTAACGGAGGGGAGGATCATTTACTACCACGGATGGAGCTGTGAAAAGAGCAAAATCAAGACGAATATCCCGGGTGTTACCAATGTAACTAAAATATGGGTACAAATTAACAAGTAATGGAGATCTATTGTTCACTAGGAACTGAATAATGGGATCGAGAAGTGATCTGTATTCTGATTTGAATGAGCCTTTGGATGGAGGGGATGACACTCCAAGAATACCAGTGTCAACAGCAGTGGAAACTTTGATTTGGTTAGCAAGGCCAGCTGCAGAAATTGCTGTTTGAATGTTTTTCATGGCAGGGACAAGAAATTTTGCAAAAGTGTCAGAAGGTTTTACTTCATTCCCAACTGCAATGTATTTGAATTTGACATTGTTATAGTTTTTCACATTGTTTTGGACCCAAGTGTCTGCATTGGCTTGGCTTGCAGCAATTCTTTGAAGGCCATCATTTGGAACACCTAAAAGGAGCTCGATGTTGGAACCTCTAAGTGCTTGGAGAATAACTTGATCTGGGCCATAGATTCTCATCCTTTGTATGTTTCTTTGCTTGCTAAGAGCTACAACTTCTTGTGGGAGTGGTAAGTTGTTTCCAAGTGTTCCATAGCAAACACCCACCTGAGCACCTGCATGAGATTGAGCAAAATGTTATTGGTAGTGTGAAAAGTGATTATTGCTTAATCATTTTTATCAATCAGTAATACTTCTGACTGGGGTTTTGGATTTTTGGTGAAAATTTTGAATTTGATATCTCTCACTCATTATCAGAATTCGTATCACTTGATCAACAAAAAACAAAGTAGGTGAAGAGTGAGTGAGAAAGAGGACCTGTTGTTTCTAGGCTAGCCATTAGTATCCCAAATAGCAGCAGTAAGGAACACATCAAAGGAAATTTTGCATCTGCATAGGATTTAGCCATTTTACAAACAAAAAAAAAAAGGGTAAGGGACGAAATGAAAAGGGAAGAACAGCTTAGGATTCAATTGCTTCCAGCTTCCCTTTTTATAGAGTACTGGTACTGAAGTGATGAAAGAGACTCATCAAATTTAATCCATCATAACCAACAAATTTGCCAACTGGTTGCCTCTCTGTCTCTTGCTGCACTTTCTTCTATTATCCTTGAAAAGTCAGTTTTTTTTTTTCTCTATTCTCTTCTAAGAAAGCAACAGTTTCTTAATAAACCAATTTCTACATGATAGAATACTGCTTTGACACTGTTCTAGAATTACAATTCAATGCACTAATTGAAATAGTACAAAACCTCTAGTGTCTACATGCTTTATTTTTTTGCTTTCAATTTGACCGCCACATTTCCCTGCCTAACAATCTCATTGCCCTTCAAATCTTACGATGTGAATGCTGGAAACAACCACTGACTATTGACTCGTCATTCCTAGAAGCAAGAAAGAAATCCAATCGAAAGCTTCCAAAATCTTGCTTGTTCAATTGTTGCCTACTAATTCTTGACAAAGTGTTCATGTGGAAAATTGAAAGTTTCAAAGTTGTTGTCATTAGTTGCACTCAAGAAAAATGCAATCTTATCTTTAATATATAGACTCAGACTTAGACTCCGATGGCTTGACTTGGTTAGTTACGTTACTTATTAATGATGAATAAATAAAATTAAATGCTATGATTAAGGAGGGCTTAGAAAGTAAATATTCAAGAAGTCCACTAGATAAACATCATAAGCTTTTCTTCTTGGTTATGGACTGAATGAGATGGAGTATCATAACACCTAACTCGTAGAAAAACCATTTTCATACTTCATATATTTTTCTTTAGGTTCCGTTTGAATCCATAAAATTGGAATTAAGAATTATATTGTCCAATTCTAATCATTTAAATTTGATGAGCACTTTCGAACTGAAAATGAAATTCTCAACTCAATTTCATCAAACAGAAAAATAACTATAAAGCACAATTTTCAATTCTTATGGGTAAGTCATAAAAATTATAATTTTAAATAAATTTTAAGGATCAATTGCACTTTATCTTTATAAACTACTACCTATTTTGTAATAACCCTGTGAACTATCAAATACTTTATCCCTATGACCTCATCAAATATTTTTTTTATATAAATGTTAATTGAAGTTAGAATTAATGTAAAATAAATTTTTTTTTTAAATAACAAAAGGGATTTGATCTTTTAATGAAAAGTAATAAAAACTTATTTTAAAAAAGTAAAACTAAAAAAAAAATAAAAAATTACCACATAAAGATAGATATAGATGAACATAGATTATAAAAACAAATTTAAATCAAATTTTTAATTTAGTTTTGATGAGAATGTGGTAGGCTAAAAAAATAAGAACAAATTACTTCAAGCTCTCCTAAATTTTACCAAATTTACATGAATCTCCTCTCTTGAAATTTGACAATAAATTATAATTTCACCCAAATTCTAAAATTTTAACATAAATACTAAAAATATACTTATTGCGTTCTTATTAAGAGACATATACATATAAAATTTTAATTATATTATATTAATTTAGTGATGACATGAAATTGTTCAACTTAAAATAAGATACAAGAGATAATTAAATAAATAAAAATTTAACTTCAAAAAAAAAATTATTTCTTCATTTGAAAATAAAATATAGTAATTTTGAAAATTTTATTTGTAATTAAATAATAAACATAATATCAAAAAACACTAATAAAGAAGAAAAAAGAAAGAGTAAAACAACTCTCATAAAAATTTGTATTATCATTTCATTTTTTGCCCCATTACTGAAACTCAAAATAAATAAATAATTTGAAGTTTTATTTTTTACATTAATCTAACAAAAATAGAATATATATTATATTCATGCAAAAAATATATATATAAAATCAAATAATGAAATAAAATCAATAATATTGGTCATAATATTATATTCTCAAAAATTAAAAAATTAAAAATCTTAAAAATCTTAAAATATAAAATTTTAAAATAAAATAATGTGTGCATCGGGACATATGCTAGATTCATCTACAAAACTCGTAATTAAGCCTTTAAATTACTTTTAATGAATTTGCTACTATCTATATGCCATTGACAAGGCATTTAGGGTTGGCCCTAAACCAACCTTTGAGCTTGTTGGAAATGCAAGAGGTCCCTATGTGCCTTCTAGCCTAGATGATAAACTTATCTTGGTGATGTGTGTTGATTATGGTTTTACCACAGATAAGTTTAATGGAAGTTCTATTAGTATATTTTTGAGGAATCCTGTGGCGGAGTCGACGCCTAAATTAGCAGTGGTCGGAGGTAGAAGGAAGTCCAGGATGGCTAGAGGGTTTGCTAAGATTAAGCGTCATTTTCTTGATACTAAAACTGGGGATGGGATTATTGAACATAATGTTACTTTATTTGATCACCTAATTGAGATTTAAGTTACTTAAGGAATGCTGTAAAAGGCAATATGTGTCAATGTTTCATGATATAATAGAGAATATGTTGTATTTGAAACTAATGATTTGAGAATCACTAATTATTTTAAATAACTAAATAACAACCTTAAAAGACTTTCACAATTTTAGATTTATTTTCAATACTCAAAATATTTAGCTATGTAATATTTATTATTTTTTTAATTGATTTGATGAATTTCAATTGCTTTTGCTATTTTTATTTATGAAGCAAAGAACAATGTTATTAATTTCATGAATGCAGGTTTTTAAGTTTAGAATTATAAAAACTTTGTGGGGTTCAATTTTTATGGCCTCTAAAAGATGTGTAACTGTCATTTTTGCAGAAAACAGGGGGGTTGAATCTTTTGGGGGCTATGCTTCTTGGGCCTGATGGTCTTCTATGACCATTGAGCCAAGAGACCCAAAACAGAACCGAAAAATCGCAACTAAACGGCCCAAAAAAATCAGTTGGGTCTCGGTTGCAGCAGTATAAAAAACCTCAAAAACATAATATAGAACAAAATCAAATACAGTAGTTTAGATTATAATATGTTTAAAAACTGACCAAATCGAACGGAAATCAGCCCTAGCTCTAATATTCTTATTTAAATTTTGAGTTAGAGTGAATGTTTATCCATAATTGTTGCATGTGGCTTAAGTGTTACACAGGAGCATTGAGAAAATTCAAGCCAGGCTTTCAACAGTTATATTTTGTCAGAATATTTATGGTACTTGTTAGGGAATCTCATTCATAACAATGTGGGTATATCTTGAATTGATGGCAATAGCCGACAGTAACTAAGCAATACAATCCTATCCAGAACTAAATGTCTTATTTTTTTTGTTATACGGATGAAATATATCCTTATCTTAAGTTACAGTTATAAAATTATTGTTCATTATTGATATTTAAATATATCTATGGATACTTATTGATATCCGATTATACACAAGGATGCAATCAGATACTTTTGATGCTTCTGAATACCATATCTTACAAATTTCAATTTCTGTAAATATTTTTAAAAAGATTTTCTTAATGTTAATAAATAAATAATAATAAAAACAATAATGGAGATTAATATCAAGAATTAATAAAGAAATATTTAGTGATATATAGTTTTTAATTCTTAAAAGAAATAAATTTTATTTTAACTAATTTTTCTAAATATTTGTTTTTAATATTTTCTAATAGTTCACTTTTTTTTAATTAAACATTATAACTAATAAAATTTATTATTTTTATTTGTACATATTTGTACTTAATTATGACCAAAATTAAGTTATATAAACTAAATTGTATTTATAAGTTATACGATTAGATTTTATAAGTATAAAAACTATAAGTTATAAAAAAAATTATATAGAAGCTAGTCAAATGACAGAAAAATAAATATAGTTAAATGTAAATATTATTTCTAAATTTTATCATTTAGACTTTTTTTTTGTTTTTTATAAGAGAAGGAAAAATAAAAGAAAAACAAGAAACTAAGTTACATCAATAGCTACTCTAAGTTACCAAGCCATGCCTGCATAGTCTGCCTCAACAATAATGAGAAGAAAAGGAGGAACTTGAGACCATTCAAAATTCCCATCCTGCTAGTCTAACGCCAAATTAGCTAGATGATCAGTTACTTTATTGCCTTCGCGATAGACACGATACAAATTGATATCCCACTGTAATCCTATAAGCCATCGAATATCTATTATCAGTGTACCTAAGCCGTCGAATATCTCTTATTAGTGTACCATTGGCATTACCGTTGCAATCATCCTTTGTTACCATTTAAATTATTGCTTTTGAGTCCACTTCAACTAACATCTTCCAAAAACCTTTGTCCCAAGTAGCTAAGAGACCTAATGTCCAGCTCACGGAAGAGCACCAACCTAAGTTTCTTCCAAATCCATATAGCCATTGCCCATGACTATCTCGAATAACACCAGCTGCAGCTACAATGCTTGGGTTACCCCTTGAGGCTTCATCAGTGTTGAGCTTGACCCACCCCTCAGGAGGAGGAGCAGTCCAACAAATTCAAATAGAGGAATTCTGCCTGGTCGGCTTTAGGAGCTGTAAAGCATCTTCTGCCTGAGCAATCTCATCACCAAACTGTATAATGATACGATTGGGGGCCTGAGGCCTTAGGAAATCAGATTGAAAAATTCTCAAATTGCGCCACCGCCAGATATACCAACACGTGATGCCAAACACAGCTGAGTATTCATATTATTATTGTTTAGGTTACTTGTCATCCAAACTTCCAAAGGGTCCGAGAAAAAGGTAGAACTCTCATCCCCCTGCACAATCATTGCCCAAACTTCTCTGGCTCTAGTACAGTCCCGAAGTACATGTAAAGTAGTCTCCTCAGCCATAAGACACAACCCACAGCTAGGACTCACCCCCTGGATCCCATGTTCTCTGAAAGAGTTTGTCGATAGACCATTGTGCATGGCCAACCACAAGAAATGTCGAACTCTAGCTGGAACTTTCCACTTCCACCTGGTCTTCCACCTCAATTGGTCTTGAAAAACATCTTCATTTTATAGCAGACCATAAGCAAATCTCACTGAAAAATTGCCATCTTTCGAACTACCCCATGCAATGTGACCATCTTCACAATGAGGGAGCAAGAGCCATTTAGTTAATATATATTGGTTGCATTATGTATAATTTAATAAATGATTAAGATTAAATATATAAAAAAATATATAAATTATGTGAATAAGACCATTCAAATTTTTAAATATATACAATTAATTATTATATATATTATAAATCACTTATAAATAAATATTATATAATATATTAATATATATTAATCAAACTTTTAAATATTTCCGAGTTGTACACCTGTTTTTTAATATATCCAATACATATCTATTACATTTTTTTTAGTTTAGACGTATTTATACTATACCAAAAAACGATATTCATTCTTCCCGTCATCTCCATGAGTCGGCATTGAGAAATCCCACCAACTCATCCCCGTCTCTGGTAATGGCCCATCCACCGCATATACCAATAGAGGCGGTATTTAAGCTGAAACAGTAAAGACAAAAAGATGAATTCCAAAGTACGCAATTCAAGGTTTGTTTTTGGACTAAGAGTCTCAGGCCCATTTTATTTTTCTAAGGCTAATAGTTATTTTTACCATGTAATATTTTTTCTTACTCGTTATTGATATATTAATAAAATTTTCTTCCGTATAATTTGAAATAAGGATAATAATTTTCATTTTTTTCACTAACTTAATAAAAACTACTCATTAATTATAACAATCAAACTTTTCCTTTGAAGAAGAGTAATCACTGTTTAAAAAAATTTAAAAAAAAAGACTATTTATACATAATTAATTATTATATACATTGTAAAACACTTGAAATATGTATTGTATAATATATTAATATATATTAGTTTTTAATTGTCTTTCAAAACTGAACACTTTTTCATAACTTGTCCAATGCGTATTTAATACATTATTGTTTTCGAACTGACAGATATTTTATCTCAAAATTATATTTTAATTCATGCAATCAGTTTTGAACAAAAAATAATAATTAAATTTATATATCATTGATAAAAATATTATAAGAAAGAATACCTATTTTTATAAGAGAATAAGTTAATAAATTATGTATTATTGTTAAGTTATAATTATAAAGACATTTGAAGTAGTTAAATTATAGGCTAAATTATATATTAGTTTAACTCATAATATTTTTTTTTAAAATTATTAAATCAAAATTTAAAAAAATAATATTATAATCATGAAAACTAATCTTTAATATTTATTTTAATTCAATATTTATTTTTTAAAGAGAATTAAAAAATAATTATGATAATTAGGAACTTATTAAACAAAAAATTGAGAAATTCAATATTAATTACTACTGACATATAATTATTGAAAAATTATAATTTATTAATACTAAAAAAATTAGTAAAAATAAATCAATAGTTCTAACACAATTACAATCTTATTCATATTAAAATGGAGAATAAATTGAAAAAAAAGTAAAAAAATATATATATATTTGTAGTAAGAAAACAACTTAAAATATGTAATAATAAAAGCTCATAAGGGAATATAAGAAAATCAAAAGATTTAAGTCACTTTTATATAGAGCATAATGCATAGATATAGATATACTATAATTATCAGTAAAATAAAAACATAACTCAAATGTCATTATCAAAATTTAAATAAAATAGGTATAACCCCACAAATTTTGTACAAATAAGTTTTGACCCCAATAAATTTTTATTGAAACAATTTTGTTCACATATTCTGTAGAGAATATTGTGTCCACATCACTACCACCATATATCTGGAAGAACCCCACCATATATCGGGGCCAAAAATAAGGGTTCCTCCAAGAGTGGTCACTATCACCTTATTTTGGAAGAACCATGCACTATCACCCCGACATCTATATCTGGAAGAACCCCACCTTACCTATGTTAGGGCCGAAGCTAAGGGTTCCTCCAAAGGTAGTCATAATCATGCGTGGGAACGTAGATCTACCACCCACAAAAGCTGTCGGTGGACTTGAACTCTCGAGTTCATAGAGAGAGTGTTTATTGAGTACTATCTCGATTACTATTCCAACCCGTTTAAATTTAATGTCAAATTTTATCAAAATGTGACTTTCTTTTTTCTTTTAAAGCCTACTAAGTTATTATTTTTGAAATTATTACAGCACTTACTTAATAAGTTGCCACATTTTTATTCAAATATTTATTATTTCTTAAAAATAGATCTAACTAACTTTTTGAAATGAATTTTTTTATTTGATCCATTATGATAAAAGTTTAGAGTGATGCAAATCATGAATATATTTTTTTTTAGTTTTTATTATTTTATTTTATCTTCAATGGCTTTTAGTTGGCTCACTTGTGTTTATCAAATAAATACGTAAATCCAATCAAAATATGATAATTTTAATTTGTTACTTTTAACACTTGTACTAAAACAATTCAGTACTGTTTTTTTTTTTTTTTTTTTAAATGTGTGGTATTCATAAAAATAAAAATAAAAATTCTATTATTACTATTTATATCTAATAAGTGAAATTTTGTATTCTTTTTCTAACTTAATAAAAAAATTGTGATTTAAAAAAGGTGATATAATATATGTTATGCCCATTATGTTTATTTTAGTGACAAAAATTTCTGAATCCACCCTCAGTTATGATTGCTAAATAAAAAAAGAGTGTCCATACAAACTAACTTGGAAACCTATAAGCCACATCTTATACAAAGAGATTTTAATTTCGTTAATATATTTTTGTTTTGACTCTTGAATGACTTTTTTTACATCCAGAGCTACATGTACTTGAGTGAGTTCAATTAACCCACTCAAGTTTTAAAATATAATTTTTTTTAATCAATAAATTATTATGTATTTATTAAAATTTGAGGAGAAAAATTAGATAATAAGCCCATTAAATTTTCAACAACAAAAAAAATACTTATTGATTTCATTAATTTTGACAAAATTAATAAAGTTAATTAAATAATGAAATATTTTACTATATTAGAAAATAATGTTAACTCAATATTATCATTTGAAAATTTGAAATTATACTGTATGAAATTGAAGTTTTTTAATTTCATCTAACTTTTGTTATTTGATAGTAATTTTTTTCAAGTTCTTAGTAATTATTAAACATTTTATGTTATCTGCAGTTAGATATTATGAAATGACTTCTAATGGTATGTTTATAACTAAAAATCAGAATATGTATTCATTAAATTTCAATTTTATTTAGTTTTAAAGTAATGTGAAAAAGTACATGTTGATAAAACACTAAATTATATCGGATGAAGCTGAAAATGTACATATATATTTTTCATGATATAAATTTTGAATAAAACTTTGGATTTAAAAAAAAATTAAAAAAAAAAACTTATTTATACAAAAACTTATGAATTAGATTAAAACTTATTATCGAGGATAAGAATATATATATATTTTTTCTGGGTTAACCAATTGTAAGATCACATTTTTTATTATTTCCAAACAATAAAAAAAAAATATTACATACCTACATATCACTTTCTCTTGATATAATTAATTAAATTCACAAGAAAAATTGTGATATCTTTACTTTATGTTGTATAATAATTGATTATTTTATTAACAAAATTAATATTTGATGCACTCAACTCTAATACGGTAAGTATAAGCATAGATATGCCTTAGCCATTGGATTTGAATAATGACAATAGTGAGGTTTATTTTTCAATCAAAATTTGATTATAATTATGAAATTTGCATATATGTGGCATTCTGTTTAATTATTGGACATGTTCCATTAATATGGTATTAAATTATTGATAATTTTGCAAACAAAAAATTATAGATAATTTGTTAAATATAAAAAAATTAATTATTATTATAGTTTTTCATTATTAAAATTTAGTAATATAAATGGAAAGAAAACGATTAAAATCTATCCATGAAAAAATAATGTAACATGGAAAGTTTAATATGGTGTTAAATTATAAATAATTTTGTAAATATAAAGAATTTATTTATTGTTAGAGTTTATTATTATTAAAATTTATTAATGTAAAATAAATAATAATTTCAAACTTATTACTACTAAGAATAGAGAAAAATTAAGGAAATAATCATATCACCAGTAAAGAATTATTTATGTTAAATTAAAGACTTAGAAGTTTATCTAAAAAGAGATAAGAATGAAAATTAATTTTTTGTAAAGGGTAATATTAGAAAATCAAATATTATGCCATTAACCCCCTTTTCTATAGATACGGACAAATGTTACTTGCTTTCTAAGTAAATTGATCCACTGCGTTCTAGAATCCTTACAATTCCAAGAGCAGAGTGCTTTCAAGCAAGCAAATTAGGGTTTTAGGGCATCCATTGTTTCCACCATGATTGTTTACAACAACCGTCGTCAACACCCTTTTGTAGCAGCTTCATCAAAGAGAGATCAAAGCGGTTGCAGTGAGAAAATCTCAATGGGTTCAGTTTCAGTACCATCCATGTCGTCTATGGCCACTACAAAGAAGAGAAAACGGGAAACTAATAAAATTGAAGAGGCTAAGATGATTCAGGCCAAAGTCATGAAAGTTGCTGTTGATCAATCTGTTTTGATGTCAAAGAGAAAAAGGGTTTTGGAAAAACCAAAGAAAGCTGCAATTTTTTCTAAGATATTTGTAGCAAGAGATCAAAGCTGTTGCAGTGAGAAAATCTCAATGGGATCAGTTTCAGTTCCATCCATGCATATGTCGTCTATGGCCATGGCCATGGCCACTACAAAGAAGAGAAAATTGGAAACTATTAGCATTGAAGAGGCTAAGATGATTCAAGCAAGAGTTGCAGCTGAATCTGTTTTGCTGTCAAAGAGAACAAGGGTTTTGGAAAAACCAAAGAAAGCTGCAATTTTTTCTAAGAAATCTGTGTCACGTTCCACTAAGGTTGAAGCCCAGGTTACCATTAATGGTACTAAAAGAGCTGTTGAAAACCCTAAAGCGGGTGTGTTACCAACTATTGGGATTAGGGTAGATGAAAAGAAAAAATTGGAGAAGATGGGTGATGAAGTTGCAGTAGTACCAAAGTCAAAATCAACGGCTGAGATTATATCAGAGTGGAAGAAGCTTACACAAGAGAGAGAAGGACAACGACAAAGAGAAGCTGCAAGGATTGAAATTGAGAAGATTGAGAGGGAACATGAGAAGAAGGCTTCTGTTGGTGAGATTGAATTTCAAAACTTAGAAACAATGCAACAACTTGAAATGCTTTGTGGGCTTTCTGTTTCTTGCCAATGTCGGTGTCTTCACTATAAAGGTTATACTTCTGTCATGGATATGGGAGCCTCTGAGGTTGTTGGACATGGAATTCCATTGAAGAATCTGGGCTTCTATTTAAAGGATGAATAGGAATGAGTCTGATATATTTGTTCAATTTATTCTTGAAACAACTTTGTAAGAGCTATATCTGTTCTGAGTTTCTACTTTGTAGTAGAGATGAATGTTATATATAAAAGTTGACTAGATGGGGTCTCTTAGATGAATGTTCTCAAAAAAAATTTATGAGTTTGTATTCAATTCTACTTTGTTGAACTTTTCCTGTGTTTATTGCCTCTGTTGTGCTCTGTTTTTTTTTTTTTTCCTTTACTTGTAAGAAGCACATAGGAAAGTGGATTCATTATCTTCATCGATCTTACTTCCATGGTTCCTTGAATTTAGCTATTCCTAATGTATGAATGGCAATGGAGAAGAGTGAGTAGCACTCTAACATTCTCTAGTAAAACTTTTCAAAACCCCATTTTGGAGCTCCTTGTTATGGTGGTGGGGCTGGGAGTGATGGTTGCTATTGTGGTGCTTATGGAAGTGGGGGTGGCTAGGGAGGTGGTGGTTATGGAGATTTGAAACTTTTCATGGTGGTGAATTTTACCATGATCGTGGTAAAATTATATTATTACTACCAAAATTGTCATACACTGTAATCAGATCCAACATAATAGGAGGATAACTAGCACAATTTTACAGATTTTCTGCAACATTCTGATATATAGAATAATAATAATTCCATATATTTACTCAAGTGAATCATAGTATTTGTTACCATGTATGATGCTTAAAAACAATTCACATTTCCCAATACATAGTATCATTGAAAAGCATAGGTAGATGGACTAGATTTAAAAAGAAAAAAAAAAAAAAAAAGCAACCTTTGGGTTTTATCATCTTCTGAAGTATCAATCCTGGGCTTGCATCAGCCATGTTGGATTCTCCCCAGTTCTCACGATAACAAGAAGATGCAGAAATCAGATTTGGTTGTAAATCTGTTTGCAGTGGCAACCCCATGATTGCACCAGAGAGGTTTGTATTGGAGGTAGCAAGTGACTGTATCCTCAATAAGTAAAAAATAAAAAATAAAGGAGACAAAGGAAGATCCAAAATTATCCGTCGAAATATATTTATTCCTAGCATAATCTGATTTAATGCACAAAATTAAACATCACTACCTAGAGCCTGGCTACTTGACTTCATCAGATTGAACATTGGATCTAGATGGTAACATATTAATGAAACTGGTACTGATCAGATTGTGAGCCAAACAAAGAGGAAAAGCACAAGGCCAAAAGCATTTATTTTTCTATTTACTTTTTCTGATTAAGCAAAGCCAACATCCCTTTTATTACAACATAATCTGATATACCAGTTTTTCCTACATTTTACTAATTTATTTTCAAGGATCCTAGTCACAAAAATTTGTTTCATTCTACTAGGAAAATTTAGCAAAGAAGAATTTCAGCAAAACGTAGAAACAATCTACAAAGGCTGACTTGAGATTTTGAAAACCTCTGCCTGTGCTAACTGCTAACCTTCGTTATCAGCTAACAACAAAACAATTGGCGGACAGAAATCTACAAAATCGTATTAAACCATCACAAATTCAACGGATAACATCAAGCATTTTTATGACCTTTTTTGCCAAGATTAGCACAGCTAATGACAGTAACAAAGATGATCCAAACCACGATAAAAGTGAGGAGGCATGATTTTGTATTCATGAAACAGGAAAGAGGAACTACAATAACTGATGGCACTTAAATATTCTATAGACAGAGGACCTGCAACATACTTCTGCTAATATCGAGAGCATCTTCTACATGAAATCCAAGAGGTTGCTCAAGTGTTCCAAATTCCAGAATTCAAGAAGGCCGAATGGTGCTTCCTTCCATACAACTGAAATCCATAAAATCATCAGAACCATATATACACACATATATGCAAATCCAGAAAGCCAAAAATTTCATTACCCATGTTCCAGTATGGAGAATCTGGAATGGTGTACTAATAATATAACACCAATGCATAGTAAGATATTCATATTCCAAACGGCCTAAGACATACTATCCCTCATACATGGCCTGGGGCCAGTGAAAGAGAAAAGATTGTACAACTTTAAAACAAAAATAAAATAAAATAGACATTTGGTTTTAGCAAGAAAGAAAGAACCAAACTGCAAAATACAGTATTTTGTGTATGAGTATCTATTAAAATTTGGGATCAGAGCTAATTCTGGAATAACAATACACTTTGGGAAAAAAAAGGAAGGAAAAAAAAAAAAAAAAAAACGCCGGACAGTATGTATACAAATATAACCATACCAGAAGAAGAATCAACTCTAATGGCCTTAACAACTATTGTATCTCTGCTATTAGTTAAAAAGAAATATTACCAGGGGAAAAAAAAGTTATAAAGTGGATATTCTTTCAAAATACACATGTCAGGTATTGAGATTGACTTATAACTCCTGTCTACATCAAATTTATAATATCTCAATCATTTTGTGTTGTTCTTTCTCTATTACTTTTACAATAATCTGATAACACATAAATCTGCCCAAATCATAAACAGTAGTTTCAACCGTCTGTCATGATCCCCAAAAAATATGTTCTGGATGATGATTCATAAAAGAATACAAATATTTAAAACATTCACAGACTTGAGGGGCGGGATGAATTACAAGGTTGTCATACGCAAAATAAAGTATAATTTAACCTTCTTTTCAGCATCAAAAAAAAAAAATAATAATAATAAAAGACAATAAACAAAATCACCAACTCAACATATGCTTTTAGGGGAAGAAATAAAATTGAAAGGAACCAAACAACAGTAAATTGAGTAAAAGTGAGGTTAATGCCAACCTAGGCAATTAATTATTGCATCAAACACTGACAATACACTATTTGCCTTCTGTCCTCAAGCTTTTCTTTGCAAATAAAACGAGCAGGAAATCTCAAGTCCAAAACCATTCCAGTATTTATCAGAAACATAAAACTATGAGAGTGACCCAAATCGAAAAGTTTATAAGTAAGGCATCACAAGGGAGATTTCATAGCAGAACCAGCGCATAACCAAAAAGGAAAAAAGAAAAGAAAAAGAGAGATAATAGAAACAAAGACATACAGGAACAATCAATACAATGAATTACTGACAAATATCTTAACACAAGGGTCATTAGAAAGATTTACATGGTATTGGAATTAGATAACTTAGGAGCGTAGCTAGGCATCCCGTTTACAACTGTGTTATCATCCTCCGCATTAATATTTACTCTTCTACTTCCCATGCCTCACCGTACTCATCACAACCATCTTAATCCCCACAAAAGCAACCGCAATTCAAAGAGACCCTCAACCCCTTCACAAAATAGACTATAAAACCCACCACAAAATTTCCAAAGAAAAAGCGCTTTAAATTTACGAACTATGTTCCACTTCTAAAGTAAACTAAATCCAATTTTGACAGCTTCAAAACACAAAACGATAAAGAATTTGCAAATTTGGGATTAAGAGCCCAACTTCAGTGATAAATCAACACTCCATCTTCTACCACATTATCCTGGGCATTAAGAACCCAACTTCTCTAATTGAGTACAGTATAAGCCACCTTTATTTTGATATCACAAATCCACATTAAAGAAAATAATAATAAAAACAAGTCTTGTAAAAATTACATTATAATTTGATCTTTGGGACTCACTATAATAAAAAATAAAAAAATAAAAAAAGAATAAAATAAGACCTAGAAAAATAACCAATATAATGTAACTAACTATTTATATTTTTACACATAAAACCTTTTTATTTAAAATTTAATAAATTTATTTATTGTTAGAGTTTATTATTATTAAAATTTATTAATATAAAATAAATAATAATTTCAAACTTATTACTACTAAGATAGAGAAAAATTAAGGAAATAATCATATCACCACTAAAAAAATATTTATGTTAAATTAAAGAGTTATATGTTTATCTAAAAAGAGATAAGAATGAAAATTAATTTTTTGTAAAGGGTATATAAGAAAATCAAATATTATGCCATTAACCCCCTTTTTTATAGATACGGGACAATGTTACTTGCTTTCTAAGTAAATTGATCCACTGCGTTCTAGAATCCTTACAATTCCAAGAGCAGAGTGCTTTCAAGCAAGCAAATTAGGGTTTTAGGGCATCCATTGTTTCCACCATGATTGTTTACAACATCTGTCCTCAACGCCCTTTTGTAGCAGCTTCATCAAAGAGAGATCAAAGTCGTTGCAGTGAGAAAATCTCAATGGGATCAGTTTAAGTACCATCCATGTCGTCTATTACCACTACAAAGAAGAGAAAACGAGAAACTATTAGCATTGAAGAGGCTAAGATGATTCAAGCCAAAGTCATGAAAGTTGCTGCTGATCAATCTATTTTGATGTCAAAGAGAAAAAGGGTTTTGGAAAAACCAAAGAAAGCTGCAATTTTTTCTAAGATATTTGTAGCAAGAGATCAAAGCTGTTGCAGTGAGAAAATCTCAATGGGATCAGTTTCAGTTCCATCCATGCATATGTCGTCTATGGCCATGGCCATGGCCACTACAAAGAAGAGAAAATTGGAAACTATTAGCATTGAAGAGGCTAAGATGATTCAAGCAAGAGTTGCAGCTGAATCTGTTTTGCTGTCAAAGAGAACAAGGGTTTTGGAAAAACCAAAGAAAGCTGCAATTTTTTCTATGAAATCTATGTCACATTCCACTAAGATTGAAGCCCAAGTTACCATTAATGGTACTAAAAAAGCTGTTGAAAACCCTAAAGCGCCTGTGTTACAAACAATTGGGGTTACGGTTGATAGAAAGAAAAAAATGGAGAAGATGGGTGATGAAGTTGCAGTAGTACCAAAGAAAGCTGCAATTTTTTCTAAGAAATCTGTGTCACATTCCACTAAGATTAAAGCCCAAGTTACCATTAATGGTACTAAAAGAGCTGTTGAAAACCCTAAAGCGAGTGTGTTACCAACAATTGGGGTTAGGGTTGATGAAAAGAAAAAATTGGAGAAGTTGGGTGATGAAGTTGCAGTAGTACCAAAGTCAAAATCAACGGCTGAGATTATATCAGAGTGGAGGAAGCTTATACAAGAGAGAGAACGACAACGACAAAGAGAAGCTGCAAGGATTGAAATTAAGAAGATTGAGAGGGAACATGAGAAGAAGGCTTCTGTTGGTGAGATTGAATTTCAAAACTTAGAAACAATGCAACAACTTGAAATGCTTTGTGGGTTTTCTGTTTCTTGCCAATGTCAGTGTCTTCACTATAAGGGTTATACTTCTTTCATAGATATGGGAGCCTCTGAGGTTGTTGGACATGGAATTCCATTGAAGAATCTGGGTTTCTATTTAAAGGATGAATAGGAATGAGTCTGATATATTTGTTCAATTTATTTTTGAAACAATTTTGTAATAGCTAGATTACTGTTCTGAGTTTCTACTTTGTAATAGATATGAATGTTATATATAAAATTGATTAGATAGGGTCTCTTAGATGAATGTTCTCCAATTTATTTTTGGAGTTTGTATTCAATTCTACTTTGTTGAACTCTTCCTGTGTTTATTGCCTCTGTTGTGCTCTGTTTTTTTTTTCTTTGCTCGTAAGAAGCACATAGGAAAGTGGATTCATTATCTTCATCGATCTTACTTCCATAGTTCCTTGAATTTAGCTATTCCTAATGCATGAAGTGGCAATGGAGAAGAGTGAGTAGCCCTCTAACATTCTCTAGTAAAACTTTTCAAAAACCCATTTTGGAGCCGCTTGTTATGGTGGTGGGCTGGGGGTGATGGTTGCTATTGTGGTGCTTAAGGAAGTGGGGGTGGCTAGGGAGGTTGTGGTTATGGAGATTTGAGACTTTTCATGGTGGATAATTTTACCATGATCATGGTCAAATTATATAATGAAAAATTGGAGTAGAACTTTTAATATTACTACCAAAATTGTCATACACTTTAGTCAGATCTAACATATTAGGAGGATAACTAGCACAATTTTACAGATTTTCCGCAACATTCTGATATATAGAATAATAATTATTCCATATATTTACACAAGTGAATCATAGTATTTGTTACCATGTATGATGCTTAAAAACAAATCACATTTCCCAATGCATAGTATCATTGAAAAGCATAGGTAGATGGACTAGATTTAAAAAGAAAAAAAACAGAACCCTTTGGTTTTTATCATCTTCTGAAGTATGAATCCTGGGGCTTGCATCAGCCATGTTGGATTCTCCCCAGTTCTCACGATGACAAGAAGATGCAGAGAGGTTTATATTGGAGTGGCAACCCCATGATTGCACCAGAGGTTTATATTGGAGGTAGCAAGTGACTGTATCCTCAATAAAAAATAAATAAATAAATAAAAAGGAGAGAAAGGAAGATCCAAAATTATCCGTCAAAATATATTTATTCCTAGCATAATCTGGTTTAATGCACAAAATTAAACATCACTACCTAGAGCCTGGCTACTTGACTTTATCAGATTGAACATTGGATCTAGATGGTAACATAATAATGAAACTGGTAATGATCAGATTGTGAGCGGAACAAAGAGGAAAAACACAGGGCCAAAAGCAGTTATTTTTCTATTTACTTTTTCTGATTAAGCAAAGCCAACATCCCAGTTCAGCAAACTCAGAAAATTTTTTATTACAACATAATCTGACCTACCAGTTTTTCCTACATTTTACTAATTTATTCTCAAGGATACTAGTCACAAAAATTTGTATCATTCTACTAGGAAAATTTAGCAAAGAAGAATTTCAGCAAAACGTAGAAACAAACTACATAGGCTGACTTGAGATTTTGAAAACCTCTGCTTGTGCTAACTGCTAACCTTCGTTATCAGCTAACAACAAAACAATTGGCGACAGAAATCTACAAAATTGTATTAAACCATCAAAAATTCAAAGGATAACATCAAGCATTTTTACAACCTTTTTTGCCAAGATTAGCACAGCAAATGACAGACAGTACCAAAGTTGATCCAAACCACCATAAAAGTGAGGAGGCATGATTTTGTTTTCATGAAACAGCAAAGAGGAACTACAATAACTGATGGCACTTGAATATTCTATAGACAGAGGACCTAGATGTAAGCAACATACTTCTGCTAATATCGAGAGCATCTTCTACATGAAATCCAAGAGGTTGCTCAAGTGTTCCAAATTCCAAAATTCAAGAAGGCCGAATGGTGCTTCCTTCCGTACAACTGAAATCCACAAAATCATCAGAACCATATATACACACATATATGCAAATCCAGAAAGCCAAAAATTTCATTACCCATGTTCCAGTATGGAGAAACTGGAATGGTGTACTAATAATATAACACCAATGCATAGTAAGATATTTATACACCAAACAGCCTAAGACATACTATCCCTCACACATGGCCTGGGAATAGAAAAGATTGTACAACTTTAAAACAAATAAAAATAGACATTTGGTTTTAGCAAGAAAGAAGGAACCAAACTACAAAATACAGTATTTTGTGTATGAGTATCTATTAAAATTTGGGATCAGACCTAATTCTGGAAAAACAATACACCCTGGAAAAAAAAGAAGCAAGACAGCATGTATACAAATATAACCATACCAGAAGAAGAATCAACTCTAATGGCCTTAACAACTACTGCATCTCTGCTATTAGTTAAAAAGAAATATTACAAGGGGATAAAAAGTTATAAAGTGGATATTCTTTCAAAATATACATGCCAGGTGTTGAGATTGACTTATAACTCCTATCTATATCAAATTAATAATATCTCAATCATTTTGTGCTGTTCTTTCTCCATTACTTTTACAACAATCTGATAACACATAAATCTGCCCAAATCATATACAGTTGTTTCAACCGTCTGTCATGGTCCCCCAAAAAAATCTGTTCTGGATGATGATTCATAAAAAGAATACAAATATTTAAAACATTCAACGACTTACGAGGCAGGATGAATTACAAGGTTGTCATGCACAAAATAAAGTATAATTTAACCTTCTTTTCAGCATAAAAAAAAAAAAAAAAAAAAAGAAGAAGAAAAGACAATAAACAAAATCACCAACTCAACATATGCTTTTAGTGGAAGATATAAAATTGAAAGGATCCAAACAACAGTAAATTGAGTAAAAGTGAGGTTAATGCCAACCTAGGCAATTAATTATTGCATCAAACACTGACAATACACTATTTGCCTTCTGTCCTCAAGCTTTTCTTTGCAAATAAAACGAGCAGGAAATCTCAAGTCCAAAACCATTCCAGTATTTATCAGAAACATAAAACTATGAGAGTGACCCAAATCGAAAAGTTTATAAGTAAGGCATCACAAGGGAGATTTCATAGCAGAACCAGCGCATAACCAAAAAGGAAAAAAGAAAAGAAAAAGAGAGATAATAGAAACAAAGACATACAGGAACAATCAATACAATGAATTACTGACAAATATCTTAACACAAGGGTCATTAGAAAGATTTACATGGTATTGGAATTAGATAACTTAGGAGCGTAGCTAGGCATCCCGTTTACAACTGTGTTATCATCCTCCGCATTAATATTTACTCTTCTACTTCCCATGCCTCACCGTACTCATCACAACCATCTTATTCCCCACAAAAGCAACCGCAATTCAAAGAGACCCTCAACCCCTTCACAAAATAGACTATAAAACCTACCACTAAATTTCCAAAGAAAAAGCTCCTTAAATTTAAAAACTATGTTCAACTTCTAAAGTAAACTAAATCCAATTTTGACAGCTTCAAAACACAAAAAGATAAAGAATTTGCAAATTTGGGAAAAAGGTACAATCATTAGACAACCTCAAAATAGTAGTTTACCCCGGTATCATCATCAATACAAAAAAATTGTACTAAGAAACTATGGCTGTCCGTACACCCGTGAGAAAAATTGCCCAAATTTTGTAAAGCTGGAGTCTTTACAGCAACAATTTTGCCCAAAAGTTCCACCTCCAAACCAAATCACAGAAAAACTACCTAAAAACTCACCCAAAATTTTAACTTGAACAAAAACCAACCCAATAAATCCAGCAGATAAAATAAAAAAACTGACTTTTTCACTTTTTGAGCAGTACCCAGAAGCAGAATCTGATGGAATGGGCAAACAAAACCCTAATCATTAAGACTGATAAACAAAGAACTTTCTTACTTTTTTTGATCCATATAGGATGGTATATGACATACATATAATAAGTATACAGTGAAGTTTTCTGATTCTCTCTAACCCATCAAGTTTTATATTCACGAAAATGAAAACTCACCTTGATTTTTTCCAATCTCCATCTCCATCTCCAACTCCAAACGCTCACCAAAATCCAGATATGTTTTTACCGCTCGAAAAGAGTTGTCCAAAATCTAATTTGTGTTATGCCATAACCTCCCCTAAACTCTCTTATTCTCTTGATTGCACCTGGACATTGTGCTCTATTTTTATTTCACTACTAATACTAACTAAAGTTTAAAATATAAAAATTGAATTTCCAAAATTTCTACATAGATGGGGCAAAGTAATTAAATTAACAAATTATTTATCAACATAAGGTATTATTCACGTATCATTGGATTTGTCTAAATGATTTCTAACTAATATATTAATAATCTATGTTTTTATTGGGGTGTTCATACTCATTTATTAAAATTTAGACCGGCCTAATCTGTCAAATCGATCAAATCGTCACTCGGATGTTATCCCAAATCAAATTAAGCCTAAAACCCAGAATAGAGATTAACTTGAATTAACTCGAATTAAATCCAATCAACCTTGGACATAGTTTTAAGGCCCGACTTTGATTTTAAAAAATTATTACATCACTTAATTAACTAGCCTCATTGCACGCCCTTGCAGGCATGCTCATAGTTTTTTTATTTTATTTTTATTATTGTTATATAGTTTAACATGTGTGAGTAAATTTTTTTAATATATTTTTTAAGATAACTTAGTTTAATCAAAATATAGAAACTCAATAATTATTGAAAATAAAATTTTAAATTTGGTTATAGTTTTTCTTAAAAGTGGCTTGAGGTGCGTACTTGTGGGTTAGTTGGTATCTTTTATTTGTTTTGAGGCATTCGATTTACACATGAATCGTATTTATGATATATACATATATACTCATCAATAATTGATGTGTGTAATAAGAAATTAATAAAAAAATAATACTTCATGTTAATTATATTAAACAAATACATCAATTAAAAAAAGTTTAATTCACAACATAAATATTTTTGAATATTCTAAAGATGGAAAAAGAATAAACACAATAAAATTATAATCTTAATAATTTATAATTTTTAAAATTTTTAAATTATAATATTATAATTATTTGTAACTTATTAAATAAAAAATTGAGAAATTCAATCTTAAATAGTATAGATATATAGTTACTAACAAATTATAAATTTTTTAATATAAAAGACTTAGCACCCAACAAAAAAAAAAAAAAAAACTAATCTGGTACCCTAATCTTAACCTTAATTATGATACTTTAACTCTAATTATTATACCCTACCATTAATTAAGATACCCTAATTCTAATTACGGTACCCTAACCATAATTATGGTAATCTAATTATAGTTATGGTATCATAATTCTAATTATGGTATCCTAATCCTAATTGTAATTACGGTACCATAACCCTACCTTAAGTATGATACCATAGCCCTAATTACAGTACCCTAACCCTAATCCTAACTTTAATCTCAATTATAGTACCCTAACTCCAATTATGATACCCTAACCCTAACTACATTACCCTAACCTGAACTACTGTATCATAACTCTAATTGCAGTAGCCTAACTCTAATTTGCGTACCATAACCCTAATTACGATATCCTAACCCTAATTATAGTACCTTAACCCAAATTATAGTACCTAACCTAACTACGGTGCACTAACCCTAACCCTAATTATGGTATCATAACCTTAACTTTAGCTACGGTACCTTAACCCTAATTACGGTACCTTAACCCTAGTTACGATACCTTAACCCTATTAACATATAATTATTGAAAAATATAATTTTTTTTTATAAAAAATTAAAAGTTAAAACAACAATATCATAATCATGAAACTATACTCTTAATATTTTTTTTAATTCATAATAATTTATTTTAAAAATTTTTGTTTATAAATTTGAGAAGAACTAAGAAAATTAAGATTATTAGGCACTATTAAACAAACAAAAAATAAAAAAATCAATTTTATTTACTGTTAACATATAATTATTAAAAAAATATAAAGTTATTAATATTGAGAAGAAGTAAAAAAGTAATCAATGGTTCTAAAGTAATTACAATTTTATTAATATTTAAATATAGAAGAATTAAGAAAATAATATAAAAAATAGTAGTCTATTTTAAGTAATATAATAATTAAAAATATAAATATAATAATAAAAATTCATAATAATAATAAATTAAAACTTGCTGCTGTTAAATTACTTTTATATATAATATAGATGTTCTCAAATAATTCTAAAACATTGTAGAGCAGATGATGCATGTTGGATTAGCCATCTTTCTCTTTCTTAGAAAGCATTTTTTAACTTTTAATTTTTTTTTTCAGCCCTCAACATCAGATTTTGGGTGCTTTAATCACCCAATTAAATTTTAAAACACTTCTTCTTATTATAATTAAATTTAATCTTGATATGAAAGTACTTATTATTTCTATGAAAAATATAAATCTGAATAAAATACTTAACTATTTAAAATTTTCAATTTTAATGTTTACATTTACAATTTCTTATAATTATATTTAAATAATAATTATATTACCTCGACATTTGTTATCAACCTCCTACTATACTAAAAGAATAATAATAATAGTAATATTTTTCTTTAAAATAAAGTGAAAAGTTATAAATATATATTAAAAAAATGAGTTTAATTTCTAAAGAGAAACTAAAGTTTGATAATTTAAGTTGCAAAATTAATGTTATTTATATTTTTATCGGTACAATTTTTTTTGAAATAAAATAAATTATTTTATCAATAAGATATTAACTCAAGCTCCAGATGTATGAGACAATTTATTTATTGTTTTTTTAAACTTTTTAGTTTTTTAAAGAAAGTACACTTTATCTATGTGGTATATATCTTTTTTACCATGTACACAATTTCATGTATTTATTTTTTTCCTCATTTCTTCTCAGAGCCAATATCTTCATTGTTGACCCTCTTTTTTATTTATTTTGGGGCCTTTCAAGTGGTTCATTTTTTGATACATTGTTATCAAGCACCAACAAGGAACATAGTATCTTCAATAGCACCAAAAATGAAGAGAACATGACTGCAAGTGAGTTTTTAATTTATATTAAAACAGACGAATTTTGTTCAAAATTACTTTTAGTTCAAACCTAAAGAGATGGTTTAAAACAAATTGAATCATGTAGTTGACATTGAAAAAAAAAAAAAAAAAATCGTGGGAGAAAAAAATGTTCACATTTTTTTTCTGTTTCCAGATTTTAAATTTTTTTTCTTTTTTTTATAAGTATGTTCGTAAATTTAAGATATGAGTGTAACCTCATTTGAGATTCTGATTAAATGATAGTATCTTTAATTGAAAACTTGGACGTCAATGAAAACTATCTGGGCTTGTTTGAGAACTCTAAAATTATGTAGCTCAGTCTGAGAATTGCTTCTCTCGCTTCCTTACCTCCACTATTTACTGTTGATTCGTTTCAAGACAAAACGCCAAAGCCCCGATAAAATCCAAACAAAAATATATATATATATATATTTTTTTCTGTCCGTTGAAGTATAAATTTATTTTTCAAAACCCTAAATTTCCCCCGTTTACACACCGGTTACCTCTCCAGGCGCGAAAATGTCACCGGCAGCGGTAGACCTGCAATCTCCGTTCAGCTCCCCACAATCAAAACACTCCTCCTCCTCTATCAAAATTTCTGATTGTATGCCCCATGCTGCTTCGCATTCAGCTTTCGATTACACTGGTTTTAGATTCAACAATCTCTCTGGGAGTGGGCAAAGCATGAACTCTTCGGATTTCGGTAATGGGATTGGATGTGATTTTGCGAAAGCTTTTGTTTCCCCCGCTTGGTCGCGGCCAGGTTCGTCAGCAAGGTCCAGGCCGAGGTTGGTGAAGGTGAGGAAGCAGTTGGGGTCGCAGCATGTGAGGGCGAGAACCGCGTCGTCTGAGGTTGGTCCTGGTTTTAATCCTTTTCGTGCGGGGAGTGAGACTTTGGATCAAGGGAAGAGTGGTATTTGCTCATCAAATGGGATATGTGAAAGTTCTGGTGGAGTAGGGAGTGGTGCCGGCGCTTCTAATGAGTTTGCTTCTTCATATTGTCATAAGTCCGGGAATGAGGGTTTTGAGTTTATGGCTAAGATGAGTGATCCTTCTTTGAATTTGAATTCCAGTCAACAAGGAGATAGTGGAAATGATGACATTTTGGGTGGCTCCATTGCCAGAGGGGAAGTAATATTTGATGATCGAAACGAGTCTAGTAAAATCGAGAATCTGGATTTTGTGTTTACGGCTGATCAGAGTGATAAGGAACCAAAATCATACCGGGAAAGGTTACAATCTGGAGAAAACGCGGCAACATGGGTTTCTGGTGATGAGAAACCGATGAAATCAGCATCTGGATTGATGTATGAGAAGCTCAACAATTATGATGGCTCTATAAATATGAAGACTGAAACTAGCAATGTGAGTTCTGAGATCAATGATACGTGTAAAAGTGAACTTGGAAGTGGTGGTAATACATTTAGTGCTCATAGTACGATTCCAGCTTTTAAACTCCAAGAGGAGATGGAGAAACTTAACATTAATGTTTCTGAGAAAGATGGTGCTTATTTTACTACATATTACAATAAGAGCTCATGTTTAAGCACTAGTACTTCATTCGTGTTCAGAAGCAGTGAAAAGACCGGTAGCTCTTCTGGAACTAATTCTGATGCTCAAAAGTCTGGTCCTGCTGCTACATTTGAGAACATTGGCAGGCATTGTTCTGAAACATGTGAAAGAAACCATGTTCAAAATGGGAGTGGATGTGCCATTGCCAATGATTCCACAGAAGTATCTTGTTCTAAGTTATTTGCACATCAGTCAGGCACTAAGGATTCCAACATGGGTGAAATTCCCCACTGTCAAGTGGTTGAGGATTCAAAACTTAATGAACCTGATGTGCCATTTTCAGTCTCATCTGCTGGTCTTGACTCCCACCTAAATAAGGATGATTTTGAAGTACGTTCCGTGGATGGAGTTCAAGATAAGCAGGGAAATACTTCAACAAGCATTTCAGATGGATTAAGGGGGTCTTTCATGGATTTTAAACCACCACCATGGGATCCTTCTTGTTTCAAAGAAAATCTGTTTCCTAGTTTAAGTAAAAAAGAATCCACCCGGAAGAGTAAACCTTCTAAGGAAAAAGGATCAAAAAAGATTAGGAGAAAGTTGAAGCCACCTTTCTTAAGTAAGAAACAGCCAATGCAATATGGTGAGACAAAGGAAAGCTGTTCACCAGGAAACCAATACTCTCCTGGCAGTGACTCACCCATGGACTTTTCTCCTTACCAGGAAAGCAAAGCAGATGATCCTTTTCAAAACAAAACTTCTGCTAGTTCAAATGAGTCTGCTATGCCAGATCATGATTATATGCTCTCTGCCCTGCACTCAACAATTCCTACCGAGTATAAAGATGATCATTTGGCTACTGCAGTGGAAGGAGTAAATATTAATACAGCTGGTCACAAAAGTAGAAGTCCAAACCAGGAGAGGTTTCAGTTTCATAACAAATGCTCTTTTATTAGCGATTGTTATTCCTTAGGAGCTGAAATGCCTTGCTCCAGTTCCAAAAATGAGCAGGTTTGCAGTAGTGGTGGTGCTGATGCTGCTTCAGCAGAGGTTGGAGCTGGCTCCAGTTCAAACACTGAAAGCATGGAAAGTGATTTTAGGATGCAATTTCAGTTTTCTCATGGTCTGGGAGATATGAACGAGAAAAATTTTATGTTTTCCACTTCATCATCTGGGCAAGGTACTTTATCTCCAATGAAGCTTAAATGTAGGAGGAAGAGCAGTAGGAAAGTGGTGGGTTGTGATTCATTTGTTATTCCCCCGCCTCCAAATGTCGATTTTGGATCTTTATCTCTCCAATTTCCACCCCCTTCCAGTATATCATCTCATATTAATGCAACAGACAAACCTGTACAGTTCAAGTTCAAGCAAGTGGACATTAACTCCTCAGCTGTAGTTAAGGAAACCTGTGACAAGTGGCGACTCAGGTGGTGACCATAATAACTTCTTTTAATTACTTCTTTTGTAAATTGCAATGTATTGAAGACCTTTTTTTTCACTTCATGTGGGCTATGATTTGATTTTGTTCAGGGGAAACCAAGCTTATAAGAATGGGGATCTTTTTAAAGCTGAAGAATATTATACACAGGGGATAAATTCCGCCCCCTCTTCTGAAGAGTTAGGATGCTGGCTTAAGCCTCTTTTATTGTGCTACAGTAATCGTGCAGCGACAAGGATGGGTCTTGGAAGGATAAGGGACGCTTTAGGGGACTGCAAGATGGCAACTACACTGGACCCCACATTTCTCAAAGTACAAATGAGGGCTGCAAAGTAAGGGTTCTGTTTGTATGGCTTCAAATTATCACATCCCAGTAGTTTCTATTTATTGTTATCCGCAGAACTTACAGAGCACTTCTTCTTTTTTTGTTTGCCACCAGTTGTCATCTTGTCCTAGGGGAATTAGAAAATGCACAGGAATATTTCAATAAGTGTTTGGCATTGAGTTCTGGTGTTTGTTTGGATCGGAGAGTCATAGTAGAAGCCGCCGATGGTGTACAGAAGGCTGAGGTATTGCATCTTTTTTATGTTATATTAGTAGTGCCACTGTGGTCAGTTTTTCATAATGCTAGTTTGTAAATATTTATTAACTCAGATATCAATAATGATTGAAGATTCAAGTTTTGCATGTGATGTAAATTTAACATTGTCTATCACAAATTGTTAGATTGTAGAACTAGTCTATAAATAAACATATATTGGTACGACTTCAAGTCTTCAAGCCTTCGCCTTGCTGCTACAAAACCTGGATGGTGCTATGAATTGGACACCTTTATTTCACTGTCTTGTTCTCTCTCTTTCTTTTCCCCCTATTTGTTTCAGCTAGTCCGTCAACAACCGGGCAAGTAATCCCAGCCTCCCCTTGGCATTATTTAGATTGGTTATAGTCTTCTAAGGAATGAATTGGTTGGCTTATGGCTGCAATGAAGAGGTCTGTTTTCCCTCTTTTGGAGCATTGCTTTGATGCATATTAGATAATGGTGCCACCTTGTTGTGATGAAAGTGGAAGTGTAAGTGAAATAAAATTCTTGTTTCGAGGCATGTCAAGAATGGTAAGTGCTGCAGTTCCTTCAGGTAGAGGTAGTATATGAGCTTTTCGGCTCTGTGGAGAATTTGTGTGCTTAACCATAAAATGTTACCAGTTACCTGCATATATGCAGAATTTCATGATGATCTGGCATGAATTAGCACAAGTTACTTAACTAGCAGATACAAATTTCCATGAATTATGATGAACATGATCAGAGATATTGCAAGATAAACTCCAGGTTTTCTGGGTACCAAATTTTCTTTTATGCAATAAACAACAGTTTCTCGAACTACTGTCATTTATTTCTTATAGAACATCATACTGTTTTGTATCCTTTAATTTCTTCTGCAAGCTATTAATCGTTGATTATGCTTCTCTGTGTGTGTTTGTATGTGCTCGTGCTCTGTATTTCAGAATAGTGATTACTGACTAACCAAACCATTTTTCTTACTGCCAGAAAGTGGCCGAGTGCATGAATCATTCTGCTGAACTTTTGGAGCAGAGAATGTCCGATGCAGCTGTTAGTGCTTTAGATTTAATTACAAAGGCCCTGTCAATAAGTTTATACTCTGAAAAGTTGCTTCAAATGAAAGCAGATGCATTATATTCGGTCTGCTCTATTTCAACTTATTTCTCCACTCACTTACTGTTTCTTTTAATGTTACTGAACTATTTTCTACATTATGGCTGATGAACTTCTGTACTTTTGCTAACAACTTCCAGCTGCAGAATTATGATGAGGCAATTCAAATTTGTGAGCAGAGTCTATGTGTTGCAGAAAAGAACTTAGCCTCTGGAAACACTCTGGAGAATGTAAATGGTTCAGGATGTGATGGTCTTTTACATAGCAGACTTTGGAGGTGGTCACTGATATCAAGGTGTTACTTTCATTTGGGAAAGCTTGAGGCATCTCTTGACATTCTTGAGAAGTTAGAGCAGGATGGATCTGTTAAAGAGAAGTAATTGGCCATTTTAAAGAAAGCAATGTTAGTTTAAATGTTGAATTTTTAAGAAGTTTCTCATGATAATGTTTAATATGTAGGTGTGGAATTAAGAATCTGGAAATGTTATTTTCAATGGTTGCTACAATACGTGAACTTCTATCAAGGAAGGTAATTGTTGTTAAATTTTATGTACATTTTCCTATTTCACTGTCAGAAAGTTAGTTACAGATATCTATCTATGGTCCTTAATTTTAAGTGTGATATATGTTCTCTCTATATTTTTTATATATATTTAAGTCTATATATATATACATATATCCTGAAAAACACATTATGCTCTCCAACTACACAAACCAAATGACCACAACAACAGTGCAATGCCAAAGAGATTTATCTTAGCTTCCTTATCCTCCCATACTATGTGTTGTGTTTGATCCTCTATTATTGATAAAAAATACATCCTGAAACTTAACATCTAAAGCTGGTAGTGAAAATCTTGTAATAGTAAGACTATACTAAGTAATCGAGGTAGTAAAAGCAGGAGAATGGTGAGAATAAATGGCTATATATTTCTGTATGAGAGGTATTAGGCCTACTTATTCAGGTCAATCACTAAAGCCGAAGCAATGAGGATAAAGATGATAGAAGTAGGGAACTGAGTGGTAGAATTAGCATTACTATAGCAGTTGGGAGACTGTAGTTTACAGCTACTGTAGCAAATTTAAGCATAGGATTTTTGTCCTGTTTTATGCCATGGGTTTCCAGTTTCTATTTAAAATAATTCTCAAAGCTAGCTTCCTGGCTTGCAATTTTGCAAGAATTCAGCATCTTATATCATGATTCCACCACCATTCAGATCTAGGGCACACACTAACCTCTCTTCCACTCCACCTCATACTGCTTTGGTTTATGGGTCCAACTTCATGAAAGGGATTTCCTCTTCTCCATAGTCATTTTCATCCTCAATACCAACTTTCTGGTGCATCCAAGGGATTGTGGCCGCCTTCCGGTTTCTCCATACAGATTACAGGCTTCCACTGATTCCTGTCGCTATATAGCTTGTACAACTTGTGAAAAATCTTCAATCATATGTCGCATCTCAGCCAGTTCTGTGTGTTGGCCTTGACAAAAACCTTATGAAATTTGAGGATCGTAATGTTCTGCTACAAGTTTAATGTATTAAAGACAACTAGAATAGCAAATAACAGCAGAACAGTAGCTAAAAGACAATATGTTATTCAGATCTGGATTTGATTCATGTTCATATTATAAGAATAAGTATGCCAACCTCTTATTGTTTATCTGAAGTAGCTGTTTTTTTCCTGATTTTGTATTAAACCATGTAAATCATTGAAATTCCTTGTGTTAAATGAACAATTTTGTTACATCCACTCTTGTAAATAACAGAAGTCAGGAAATGATGCTTTTAAACTGGGAAAGTATACAGAAGCTGTAGAGCATTATACTGTTGCTTTATCTAGCAGTATCAAGTCACGGCCTTTTGCAGCAATATGCTTCTGCAATCGAGCTGCAGCACATCAAGCGTTGGGCCAAATTGCTGATGCTATTTGTGATTGCAGTCTGGCCATAGCCCTTGATCGGACTTATGCTAAGGTATGTCTTTTAGTTTCATCTCTAGCATCACATGATAGTGGTCCAATATATAGCCTTATAATGCATATAGCTTGGTGTCTATTCATTCAATTTGTTTTTCCAGTATTGTATTATTAAGTGGTTTATGCATTCTAAGGTTGGAAAATTTGTATTGCAATTTAGTTGAGTAAGAGGCAGACAGAGTGGGATAAAACAAAGAAACCTCTCTGCCATAGAGCCAAAATGATTATTAATTAAAAATGAAATTAGATTATCTTGCTTTTACTTTCTCTATTTCATATGTAGTGGGAATTGTTTTGAGCTACCAAGTTATTGGCATACCACTCTACTTTTCTGTGCTCTTGGACAGGTTCTACCATAAGTGATATTGAAATCTTCCAGCATTGACATCTACTATTACCAAACTGGTTTGATATGGGCACTTCTATTACCAGAAGTTTCTTGAGGACACGTATAAGTAGAAGATTTTTTATGTTGATGTTTTTCTTTTTGTTTCTTTCCCTTTGGTACTTTCTTCCCATCTTTTGTATATCTAATGTTTGAATAGATGCTTTCCAATGAGAAGGGAAGTATACTTGTTTGCTGTTAGAGTCACACGATATCTTGGTTGTCTGTTGACACATTCTTTGTGTGTGGTCATTATCTCCTCCAACTGATTATCATGTGTGTGCATTTGCACATACGACATATCTCCATTTAGTTTCTGATAGTAAATTGATACATATCAGGAAAGATTGAAGGTTGTCCTTGTTGAGCTGCAGGCAATCTCAAGAAGAGCTTCCTTGCACGAGATGGTTAGAGATTATGGACAAGCAGCTTGTGACCTCAGGATATTTATAACTATTCTTGAAAACCAATCTGAAGGAAAGGCTAAACAGTCTGGCACACCAGGTAGTTCGAATAGTGGTGTGAAAGAATCAAGGGAAGCACACCGGCGTCTGCTTTCAATGGAAGAGAAAGCTAAAAAGGAAACCCCTCTGGATCTGTATCTCATTTTGTAAGTTATTTATACACCTGGAGCCTTCATAAAAGCATATTGCCTACAGTTTATCTGGAAAATTTATAGGGATAGAGATTCATATATCCAAGTTTCCTTTTCAAAAAGTATCTTTCATATTATTTATTTATTTGTTTATGTGTCTGTGTTTGTTTTATAAGAGACATGGAATGTGTGAGCTGTTAGTAAGGATTTAGTATCAGTAATCTCTTGCTCTGCAATTTCCTTGATAACATCTTATATTATGTTAATTATACAAGCGTTTAATTAGATTCCCAGCCAAAAAACTTAACTGATAAAAATGTAACTATACATTGGATTCTGAGTAGGTAAAAATGTAACTATATAAGTCATACACTAATCTGTCTGGGTAGGCGTTTTTTTGTTTCATTCTGAATTCTGCAATTACGTGTCTTTTAAATTTGGATGTCCATCAGATTTTTATCACTTAAGCCAGTTTTTTTAGTAGGTATCTCTTAAGACACTTTATTTAGTGAAATTGCTTCATTTCTTACACCAGTTAAAGTTTTTTAGTTTAAGGTGATTCAATTACCTTGTTTGTGATGCACTTTGTTTTCTTGGTCTTTTGGGTTCTAATCTGATATATGTAAATCTATGTTCAGAAGATGTGTGAAGAAATCAATTATGCTAGGAAGAAAAGATAAACAGTTACAACTCTTACTTCCTTTTTCAGTGAAGAAACTGATATTTGGTTTTGAATCACTCATTCCATATTGGAAATGGATCTTACCAACTTAAGTTGTCTTTTCACTAACTCCATTCCTGTTGGCTAAAAAATTGAAATATATGTGCCTGATATGAATTGATTTCTGTCTGAGAATTGCTAACTTTGAAGCTTTTTACATTATAAAATTTAAATACTAGGGGATGCAAACCATCAGCCACAGCACCTGATATCAAGAAGGCATACCATAAGGCAGCTCTCAGACATCATCCAGACAAGGTTCAAGCCTTTTTGGTTCCTTGCATTAAACTTTATTTACTCTCTGTCTTCCTACTTATCACTTATCTGTGGAATTTTTGCTTTTTTTGGTTTTCTGTTTGGCTTTAGGCTGGTCAGTTGCTGGCAAGAAGTGAAGTTGGAGATGAAGGGAGACTCTGGAAGGAAATCTCACAAGAGGTCCGCAAGGATGCTGACAGGCTTTTTAAAATGATTGGAGAGGCATATGTAGTACTTTCAGACCCTGACAAGGTTTGCTACCACATGATTTTTGCTACTTCCTCTGCCCCAAGTTATCAGGTCAATCATGTCTCAAAAATGCCATTGCCCCTAAGCAAATAACCAGAAAATAAAGAATGAGAACACAAAAGGAAATCAAGGAACTTGTTAGATTTTCAATGTAAAATATAGATTTGGGGAAAGCCACAGAAAATCATAACACAGAATGGGATGGAGGGAATGTTTGATTAGTTTTCTTTCATGATTGTGCCTTAGCTCCTGAGCATTGAATTAACTAAGCACTCTTGATCTTAAGGTTGCCTGCTCTGTGTTTTGCTTGCTATTGTGCAAATGTGTAAATTGGCTACCAATTTAAATCTAACTCCATAACAATTTTTCTTCTGAAACTTCATAGTCCATATTGAAGAGTCAATAGCCACTGTCCTTTTGTTCTCCTTACATATGATGCTATGAACCTTAAGGCAATATGTAGGTCCTGGCTGCTTAGACCTCTATGTAAAATTATTTTGTTTCAATGACTCAATGATTGCGTATGAATAGTTTAACTGTAATTGGGATTTAGGATTTTATTGTATTATTAGGGTTAGTGTTTTATGAGTTGGGGATTAGAGTTATAAATTTGGACTTTGGGGTTATTTAGAAATATTATTATATAGGGGCTTATACATAATTATGATTACTTTATGAGTCGCCTATATAAAACATATTATGTAGTCTTCTATTCACAGTCTTGAATTATGAATTGATATTGATTATTGAGTGTTTCTTCCTAGTGGTGTATGCCCTTGTTCCCCTTTTTCTAGATTGTCTCTCCACCCTATTCTTCCTTTGTGCTAAATCACTGAGATTACCCAGTCCACCTCCGACATCATCATGCAGAAATTATTTGTCACTAGGCATCTTTTCTTAAAGTGAGGAATACCCAGTCCACCATTTGTCATGAGGCATCTTTTCTTCATAAGAAAAATTGAGAAACTTTCTGTTTCGCTTGACCATAGATTTTTTTTGTGAACAGCGCTCACAATATGATTTAGAAGAGGAGCTGAGGAGAGCCCTGACGCAAAGTAATGATGGCAGTACGTACAGAAGATCTTCAGAAAAATATGGAAGCCCTTCTAATGGTCATAGGTATCCTTTTGATAGAAGCACCAACAGACGTTATGGACGGGATAACTGGAAAACATATGGAAATTATCATCCTCGATGGTGAGGATAGAAGCTATATTTAAAGTTTTCTGCACAATTTCTGGCTGGCTCTTTTTGGGTTGGCCTAGGTTCCTGTGAAGGTCTGTTATCAAGTCGCTGGGTACTGGTTTTGAGATGTAAATTACTACAATGGTGGATCCAATAAAAAGTGACACTGGCTGTTTGTCTAAGAATAAAGATTCAGATGAAGGAATTGAGATATATCAGAGAGCAGTCAAAAATAAAAGATTGGGTGGGAAGAGATTTTGGCAGTAGTTTATAATTTTGCAAACATCCATTGGTAAGGCGTTAACTCAGTTGCTGGCCTGGTTCCCTTCACTTCATGCTAGGAATGGTGGTGTTGCTTCCTCCATTGTATGTAAACTTTTAACAGAGAGACACGCAGAAAAGAAAGAGAGAGAGAACTAGATAACAGCTTTTTGTATTGTTGTCTGAATGTTACATATGTTGATGAAGGTCCAAGCGTTGCAGCCTTCCTGAGAAATGCTTGGCATGTAAACTTTGAGGCTCTCTTGTATTGTTTCTTAGATATTGAGAACTTTTAATAAGAAATATGGACACTGAACGTGACCCACCCTTAATGATTGTTAATCCAATTGACTTATTGGTTTGCTTTGAGATTTGGAAAAGACGAGTATAGTTTATCTGAAATTAGCTATATGGGTGATAGACCCTTTTATACACCTGTTAGATGCCTTTCTGATTATCCAGCTGAAGGAACGAAAGACAACTTACATCAGTTAGCTAAATGCTATACCTTAAACAAGGCATGACAATTTTAGTAGGGCAAATAAAAAATAGCGTGCTTTTGTAACAAATGAAGCTCAAAATAATAATTTTGCCCATTTCATTTGCCAGGATATACAGCTACAAGAAAATTCATGTAACTGTTGGGAGAAAAAATTATGCCACTGGTTATGCGAATGTTGAGGAAACAAATCCCTCATATTGTAACCATATTGAAAACAAGAATCAAGAGTTAATTATATAATTATGTATCATCAAGAGTTGTTAATTTTGCTCCTCTTTTCATGTAATTTCAGTTTCAATTTTTCAAGTAATCAGTTAACAATTGTTGTATATAATTATCAAGATATCAATAGATAAATTATTGCTTCCCTCTTCTATTTAGATGTTAAGAATGCCTTCCTACAGAGTCACCTTAAAGAAAAGGTTTGTATGGAGCAAGTGCCAAATTTTATCGATCCCACATTTTCTGATCATGTTTGCTTACTCAAATGATCCTATAGGGTAGCAAACAAGCACCTTGTACTTGGTTCAATCATCTTTCAGAATTTTATCTTCAACTTGGGTTTATTGTAGTAAGGCAGACTCTTCACTCTTGAACTATTGCACCAACACAATTACTATAATCCTTCTTGTTTATGTTGATGATATTTTTGTTGCTGGTAATAATGACTTATTCAATTCAGATTTAATTATTCGGATTGGAAAAGAATTTGCAATTAAGTATCTTGGCTCACTTCAATATTTTCTTGGAGTGGAAATTAGATCTTTTTTAGGTGGAGTCCATCTCTCTCAATCAAAGTACATTCGATGCCTTATCACTTGCACACAGTCTTGAAAGTTCCTCCATGTCCATGCCACTGGCTCTAAAAAAAATCATCTACTTGGGATATGAACTCAATCGATACCACTGTTTATTGAAGTACTGTTAGTGCTTTACAATATTTGTCTTTCACTTGACCTGATATCATACATGCTGTTAATCATGTATGTCAATTTTTCAATGCTTCCACTTTACTTCATTGGAAGGCAGTTAAGCAATTACTCCGGAATTTGAAAGGTACTCCTAATTTTGGGTTGTGTTATCTTGCTCAAAGTCCTATTTTTCTATATGGTTTTAGTGATGCGGATTGGGCAAGTAGTCCAACCACTCGGAGGAGCACTACTGATTTTTGCACCTTTTTTGGTGCAATTTGTATCTCTCTGTGTTCAAATTAAGGAGCAACCTTCGCTCTAATTCTGAAGTTGAATATAGGTATTTGACTTTTACCATTGAAGAAATAACTTGCCTCACCTTCCCACTTAAAGATATCGATATCCTTCTTTCTAAACCCCTCAATTGTTTTGTGACAATATTAGTGCTCTTTACATGTCCATCAATTCCATGTTCCATTCTCGATCTAAACATACTGAGTTAGACTATTATTTTGAGTTAGACTATTATTTTGTTCGTGAGAAAGTTATTATGGGTACTCCTAGCACAAGATATATTTCTTTGTTATCTTAACCAGCGGATATCTTTACCAAGCCACTACCAATGCTCCTCTAGCTTGAGGGGCATAATAGGAGAAACAATTATGACACAGGTTATGCAAACGTTGAAGAAACCAATCCCTCATATTGTAACAAAATCAATGGTCAATTATACAATTATGTGTCATCAAGAGTTGATGATTTTGCAGTTGAGTTTGTGTTCCTTGCGTTCTGTGTTGACCCAACATGTTCTCTAAACACCCTCCTATATTTTCTTTTATGCCAAATTTTTCAATCTTTACCCGTCATCTTACTCTTAAATTAGGATCTAGTATGAAGCACTAATTTTTAGATTTAATTTCAACTAAAATCCATATTTGATGGTGATGTCCCTAAGCAGAATCGACCAAGAAAAAAGAAGCAGAATTAGAGGCAGCAACTCAAGTGTCTTCTGTCCTTCCATAAAAACAAATTAAGAATAGAGTAGTGGATCCAGGAAGAGTGTAATAACTTGGAAGTTTGTCAAATCCATCCCATTATTTACTCAAAATGTTTTTTGTCCTTCTCAAATTCAGAAAGACTCTGCCAGCACCTCAAAAGTCAAAACCTATATTTTTCATTGGAATGATGAAATTGAAACTAAACTTAATACTAGCCAAATTAAGCATACTAAAGACAAATATATATGCTGAATCATATAAACTTGGAAATTTAAAATTAAGTTTGTATACTTATAAGGTACAACCTATAGAGTTTGTGTCTTGCTT
Source organism: Quillaja saponaria (assembly GCA_029379385.1). NCBI lineage: Eukaryota > Viridiplantae > Streptophyta > Magnoliopsida > Fabales > Quillajaceae > Quillaja > Quillaja saponaria. The sequence goes on from CM055608.1 coordinate 25,306,852, forward strand.
ATTTTCCTATTCCTATTCTTCTCTTAATTCTTCTAAGTTTTCCTCTCTTACTTCTTTTCCAGTTACTGCACTTACACTTCTTTTCAGTGACTGCACTTTCATCACCGAGAGGAACAAGTCTTCCTACACAAAGCCGCCCCATTTGGTATAATTCTGAAACATCATATATTTCTACATCTTTAGCTGTCTTCCTTTCCAAATCATACCAAACAAATTTGTAGCCACCCATAACCACGAGAATTTTGTCACGGCTCTTTGAATAAGCTATCGGCTTCAAACTATAAAAAGAATAAGTTGTTACTTCTGGATATTCTACTGTAAACAACTTGGTCCATGACTCCTTAATCTCATACATCTTCATCACCCATACATGAGCACAACTCAGAAAACTTCTATCCATACAAGTTAAAGAAAGACATCCTCCTAAGACCGATAACTTCACTAGAAAATTCTTATGATCATCTCCATAGTCGGGTGGTGGGAGCTCACGACATTCCTCAGCCCCAAGATCGAAAGCAATAATAGTTCATTTAGAAAGTGGTTCATACAATTCATAGCCGGATGGGTATCCAATCCAATGCAAACCATTATTAACATGCACTGCATCTATTCTGTCATCACCAAAAACATAATAAGGGAAGAAATCAAGTACCCTATAACCCACGAATCATTCTTCAAACTATAAACATGAACTTCATGTCTAATTACAAGTAGACATTCCATTGAAGTGAGTGTCCTCACTATCCACACCAGTTTGTAGTCCTGATTGATTAAGTCGTATCCAAACCCATAAACATCCTGCTCAAATTGAAGATCACTACCAATAGAGAAGACACGGTCTGGCAATGGTAATTCTGGTAGTTTCTGGTACTTTCTGGTGGAAGGGTTCCACAAAACAAAAGAACATGTTCTACATTCAACCAAAAGAAGCAATCCATTACAAGAACCAATGACACGGATGATCAAGAGAGCATTATCCACAACATTCTTCATGGGGTTATCTGGAAGTTGGACAATACTATTGCAGGTGGACTCATCAAAACTGTCAAAGTCAAGAGAGTAGAGGCAGCCATTGTAATGTTCAAATATTGATTCGTCAATTCTTGTATTAAAAATAAGACTGAGATTGGAACTGGTTTCCATTGAGCACTCAAGATGCAACTTGACAACATATGGGCTGTCTATTAGGGAACACCATTGTTTTGAGACACACCTCAAGGCCACAAGTGTCTACACAGGTAACCAACACAACATGCGGTTCATCATGTCAACTGAGAATACTGGCTCTGGAAGTTTACTTGGATGAAGATGATTCATATTTGATTTGATTCAGTTGGGTATTAATTAATTCTCCCAAGAATTTCTGGCTCTGTTTTTTACTCACAACATGATTAAACCCTTTGAAGGGATTTGGAAATCTGGGACTTCCAAACCCAAGTCAAGGCTTATAATTGTATTTCTTGATTGATTCCATAGCCGATTTATAATACTTACATCTGATATTAAAAGGTAATAGTAATTCCTTGAAGGAGTACTAATTATATACTATATATAAATACTCTATGTAAAAGAGTCTAGAAGTCCGGTCCTAACTATTCATCTCTAATCTTAATTGTAAGTCTAAACTTAAATCTATTCTTAAATTTAATTATAATTATAATTATAATCTTAATTCTAATGACTAAAAAAAATTTATTTTTTGAAATATTAATTTTTATTCTTTCATCTTTTTAGTTCAACTTCTAACTCCTTAATTTAACATAAATAGTTATTTTAATACTGAAATGATTGTTCCCCTAATTTTTCTCTATCTTAATAGTAATAAGATTGAAAATATTTTTTATTTATATTAATAAGTTTTTAATAATAATAAAATTTAAAAATAATTAAATTATTTATAATTTTCAAATTATCAATAATTCAACACGATATTAAACTTCTCTTTTCATATTGTTTTATTGTAGGATTGTAATTGTTTTTGTCTAGTTATGTTATTGAATTCTAATAATCATGAACTTTAAAAATATATATTTAACAAGTTATCTACAATTTGATATCATATCAAAAATTTCATCTCACTTTGTTTTCTTACATAGAAGTCATTTAGTATCATATATGTGTTGTTCTTGATTCCTATAAAATATTATTATACTTGCATAACACGTCGATTATTTTCTTAATAGTTCACCATAAAGATAAATCCTTGATTAATTTTTAACTCTACTATTAAATAAGTTCTTTTTCTAATAGTAATTAAAAGTTTTTTTCTCATTTTGAAAATATTTTCATTTTATTTGAGGTAAGTTGTTTAGCTGAAACATTTTGAAGAAATAACAAAACAACATAATATATATGCTATTAATTGTTCTTATTTTTATTAATAAACTTAATATTTGAGAGAAGTTTTTTTCTTTAAATTAGTTAGTTTTAAGGGGAAAAAAAACATGAAGCTCTTAAATTTAAAGTAATGTTTTTGGATCATTTTGAGGAAAAACAATAATTATATTATAACTGTTGATAGCAATGAAATATAATTTGTTTGGATATTAAATTTAACAAAATAAGTCTTGATAATATCAATGTTTAATAAATTAAATTTAAATTATTTGTGATATAAAGTGATTGGTTTTTAAGTATTAACTAAGATAGATGGAAGATAAAAGAAGGGAGATAGTTTTTCTTTTATTTTTGATACTAAATTTAACACACGTGTAGGTGCCAAGGAGCTAGACGAAAGAATGCCGGACTTGTGCAAAGTATTACACACATGATCAATCTGATCATTCTATCTTATTATGGAGCTGAGATTGTCTTGGAAAATGAAGTCTCTGGCAATGCCTTGCAGGCTGCGCAAGCTAAAGAATTCAAATAGGAATGATCCATTATTGGTATAAAGATAAAACTCACAAGTGGGAGTGCTACCTACTAGAAGAGAAAGGTAAGTAATTTCCAAAGGCTCAGTCTCCTTATTATGGCTGGCTTCTGTACATCTAGTATAAAGTCAAACTATTTTCCTGCTCCAACACACATTGATCAATCAATTGCTAGTCGTTTATCTGAATTCAAAATGCTAAGTGTGAAGCATGATGACTTAAAGATAGGTACTGTTGATAGGTTGGTGATCTAATGGAGTTGCTCAGAAAATTTAATAGTAAGTATGTCATTCGTGAGACTTTGTTTAGTAAGATTTCTCTTGAACAACTTCAATGGGTTGGAGAGTTTGGAAATGTTGCAATTCTTGGGAACATTATATGTATTCACTTTGAAGGATTAAAATCTTGATGGTTTTGAAGATTTCTTTGTAAAATGGTAAGCCTTGGATCTCAGAATACATAAAATCATAACTGAGAATGCAATCAACTTGTTCTCTAAAAAACTTTGTGAAGGATTGAAACCAAATGAGTCCATATCACGTGTCTTCCTAGCTAATTACAAACGTTACGGCTGCACACAATACATGAAAACACCACATAAACTATCATCCAGTGTTTCTAGTAATATTGGGATATACATCTTTAAAACTTTTATGCCTGATCATCAAGTGAAAGGGAAAAAAAAAAAAAACACAGTACATACTCATTTGAGAGCCCATTAAGAAATTATAATGGTACCAACAATCCAGCACAGAAAATTCACGGATGAACAGCACAATACCTAACATTCACTATGGGCTATGATATTTTACCAATGTTATTCAATCTCGAAAATCATAAACAAAAAAATAACCTGGTATCGGTCATTTAGCATGAAGATTATACTTGAAGAGAAATATCTCAAATTCAGAAAGACTCTTGCCAACACCTCAAAACCTATATTTTTTATTGGAATGATGCAATTGAAACTAAACTTAATACTAGCCAAATAAGCATACTAAAGACATATATATATATATACTGCTGAATCATATAAAACTAGGAAATTTAAAGTTAAGTTTGTATACTATAAGGTACAACGGATAGAGTTTGAGTCTTGCTTATTCTCCCATTACTATTCTTCTCTTAATTCTTCTCATTGTTCTCCTCTCTTGCTTGCATTCCAGTTACTGCACTTTCACCATTGAGAGGCACAAGACTTCCTACACAAAGCTGACTCATTTCATAGAATAATAAATTAGCACCATATATTTCAACATTTTTGGCTATCTTCCTTTTCAAATCATACCAAATAAATTTTTGGTCATCTATAACCAAGAGAATTTTGTCACGGCTCTTTGAATAAGCTACCGGCTTCAAATTATTAAAAGAATGAGTTGTTGCTTCTGGATATTTTACTGTAAACAACTTGGTCCATGACTCCTTAATCCCATATATCTTGATCACCCATACATGAGCACAACCCAGAAAGCTTCTATCAATACAAGTTAAAGAAAGACTCCCTCCTAAGACCGATAAGTTCACTCCACAATTCTCAAGATCATATCCATTGTCGGGTGGTGGCAGCTCACGACATTCCTCAGCCCCAAGATTGAAAGCAACAATAGTTAATTTATAAAGTGGATCATTCAATTCATAGTCGGATGGGTATCAAATCCAATGCAAAACATTATTAACATGCACTGCATCTATTTTCTCATTGGCAAAAACATCATAAGGGAAGAAATCAAGAACCCTATAACGCCACGAATCATTCTTCAAACTATAAACATGAACTTCACGTCTAATTAGTTTTTCCACTGAAGTGAGTGTCAGCACTATCCACACCAGTTTGTAGTCCTGATTGTTTTGGTCATATCCAAACCCATAAACATCCTCATCAAATGGAAGACCATAAGTGCCAATGGAGAAGAGACGGTCCGGCAATGGTAACTCTGGTATTTTCTGGTACTTCCTGGTGGAAGGGTTCCACAGAATAAAAGAAGATGTTTGACAATCAACCAAAAGAAGCAATCCATTACAAGAACCAATGACACGGGTGATCAAGACAACATCATCCTCAACATCCTTCACAGGGTTATCTAGAAATTGGACAAAATTGCAGATGGACTTATCAAATCTGTCAAAGTCAAGAGAATAGAAGCCGCCATAGCAATGTTCAAATATTGATTCGTCAATTCTAGTATTAAAAATAAGACTGAGATTGGAACTGGTTGCAATTGAACACTCAAGATGCAACTTGACAAAATATGGGCTATCTATTAGAGAACACCATTGTTTTGAGACACACCTCAAGGCCACAAGTGTCTTCACAGGTAGCCAACACAATATGTGGCTCATCATGTCAACTGATAATATGTTTTTTACTCTCTGATCGAAACCCTTCCCAGGCAACACAACATGATTAAACCCTTTGAAGGGATTTGGAAATCTGGGACTTCCAAACCTAAGGTAAGGCTTATAATTGTATTTCTCGATTGATTCCATAGCCTATTTATAATACTTATATCTGATATTAAAAGGTAATAGTAATTCCTTGCAGGAGTACTAATTCTAAAAGGACTATACTATATTAATAATCTAGCTCTATTCCTATTTTTAATCTTAATCCTAAGTCTAAGTTTAACTCTAACCTAAATCTAAATCTAAGTCTGATCTTAATTCTAACCCTAACCTTAATCTACAAAATATTTTAATTTCTTAAATTACCCTTTATAAAAAATTAATTTTATTCTTTTTAGTTCAACTTATAACTCTTAGTTTTACATAAATAGTATTTTGATAGTGATAGAATTGTTTCCCTATTTGTTCTCTATTAGGCTTTTAAATTTAAAGTAATGTTTTGGATCATTTTGAGGGGAAAAAAAATAAAATTATTTATAATTATTGATAGCAATGAAATATAATTTTTTTGTGATAATATATTTAAATTATTTGTGATATAAAGTAATGGGTTTCTAAATATTAATTAATGAAGATAGGGGTTTTTTTCTTTTTTTTTTCTTTTTTTTTTTTGGTACTGAATTTAACAAACGTGTAGGTGCCAAGGAGATAGATGTAAAAATGCTGGATTTGTGCAAAGTATTACGATTGATCATACTATCTTATTATGGAGCTGGGAGTGTCTTGGGAAATGAAGTCTCTTGCAATACCTTGCAGGCTGCACAAGCAAAAGGATTCAAATGCTGGAATAGGAATTCTCACTATTGATATAAAGATAAAACTCACAAGAAGCATAAGTGGGAGTGCGGTCTACTAGAAGAGAAAGGTAAATAATTTCCAAGGGTTCAGTCTCTTGCTATTATGGCTAGCTTCTGTACATCTAGTATAAAGTCAAACTATTTTCCTGCTCTAACACAGATTGATAAATCAATTGCTAGTCGTTTATATGAATTCAATGTGCTAAGTGTGAAGCATGATGACTTAAAGTTAGGTACTGTTGAGAGGTTTGGTGATCTAACGGAGTTGTTGAGAGAATTTAACACTAAGCATGTAATTCATGAGACTTTGTTTAGTAAGATTTCTCTTGAACAACTTAAATGGGTTGGAGGGTCATTGATGGGAAATGTTGCAATTCTTGGGAACAATATATGCATTCACAGTTCAAAAGGTATCAAAAATACAGGTTTTAAGGGATTCATTGATGGTTTTGTTGAAGATTTCTTGATAAATGATAAGCCTTTGAGATCTCGGAATACATAAAATGTTAACTGGATATGCCATTAACTTGCTCTCTGAAAAGCTTTGGGAAGGATTGGAACCAAGTGAATTTATGTGGTCTAGCACAAGTGTTTTCCTTTGAGAGAGAAACAATGGAAAGAAGACACATGGGACTTGGGAGAGAGAAAACGGAGAGTGAAGAGAGAAGGATCTTTTATTTTTCTTTTTTTAAAAATAATATATGCAATCCCATAACAATATCTTATTCGTGTATTTACCTCATCATTGATTCTTATTTTTTAATAAATTAATTTGAACTGAACATTGACGATAAGATTCAATTGAAACAATTTTGTCAATTGACTTATGAATCAAACTACAAAATTCACAAAATATAATTTAACTCTCAGTTTATAAATTATTATAAGTTAAATAATAATGTTATTAATTTAAATGAACAGCATTAAAATTATTCTTGTCTCTTATTATACAGTAAAATTATTTGGCATTAATTTTAAATTTTAAAAAAATAAATCCGTATGATATCAATATAAAAAAAATAAATTATGTTATAAAATTTAACAAATTAGGAAAACTAAGAGTAACTTAAAAAGATTTAAACGACAAATCATCAATACAATCATAATTATACTGACACACAAGACAAAAATGGAGTCATTCTTCAAGTTCTGGATAGCCAATACTAAACAAATTAGTGAATCGCCGTCAGCTTGAGCTTGTTCCTAGCTAGCTAAATCCTAGTTGTAAGGGGGAAGCACTCCAAATACGTACGAGCGGCCTGCAAGTCTCATTAACATACAGATAGCCACTTCGACCTTCAATTGCTGCCGAATCCAAACTTCAACAGAGAAAAACAGAGACAGCAGCGAGACGGATGGGGATTTTGATTCAGTTTAATTGCTAAAAGATAACAAATTAAATTTGTCAACTACATAATTATCTCTAAAAAAAGTACAATCTCTAATCCGTGCTTTCGGTTCAGAACGACTAGTAAACAAAAGTGAGATAATATAGAAAATGAGAATCTTAAGTAAACCTCAGGCCAGATTCATCTTGTAGCCTGCGCCTGCACATGTTCTAGAACTTGACTGACTGACTTGTAAGTACGACCAGAAAGTGCCTTGGTATGGTCTATCAGCAGTTCATACCTGGAGAGAAGGAATTTGATGATTAAGAAGCATAATGGCTAAAATGAGTAGTAAAAGTAAAATGAGTCATCCCCAATTGGGTTCGGAAAGAGTAAAACAGGAAAACAAATACAATAATCTACCAAGTCTGCAATCACTGTCCATATACTTACACATTAGGATGATTAGGTTCCATACTAACAGTTCCTGACTTTGAATCAATCTTGGCATCAAGCTTTGAACTCCGGATAAGATTTACAATCCATCTCTCAGCATCCTCATAATTCAAATTTAACTTCTCAGCAAGAACACTATAATTATAAATTGGGTAACAGTTAGTCCTCAAAAACAACCATACCACTTTAATTTCCCTTATATTTTTTGATACAGCATATTTGCATAATATGTCAGCATATAGTTAGCATACTCCAAATTAAAGATTAATAAGGGTTCAAAAAAAAATTGAATTAACTAAGCTATTATATAATAAATTAGAAAGCAGATACATACCCCATGTCAATGCGTTTATGTATTCTGCAATAGGTCTCAAAGATAAACAGCCTGGCATTTTCAAGGAATTCATCCCTCAAAGGGACAGTAGAGAAGTTGCCTTCTTCAACTCGTTTACCGAGGAAGGGGTCATTCAATATTACCTGAAAAAGTTTTAGCATTATACATCTATACAAAAGAGCTACATTAAAGTAGCAAGAGTGCACAAAGAGGTAAATTTTAATTTAAAACTGATAACAGAAAAACAAAAATAATATAAATCATAAAACATATTCCGACCCCTCCCAACAAAAACACTTTCATTCTAAGTAACTAAGATTAGCTATAAGAAACTGGAATTCTACAGGAATTCTCATTTCGATTTAGCTCTATGTGGACCAACATTCTTGCCCCAACTACTATCCTCTTCAAATCAACTGAATTTTCTCATTCTTTAGCTACAGGGCGTTTGTAATTCTCTGTTATACATCGTAAAACCATCCTATCTAAATCTCACCGATCTAAACCCCTCTTCTGTAACAAGAATAATAAAACGCATGATGACATTCTGAAGAAATTCGCCAATCAAGCACTTAACTCTAATAATCTGAAAGGATATCTTTGTAAGATAGGAACCTTACTTCTTCGCACTCCTTCATCTTCTTTTGAGCCCCATCAAAGTCATAGTTGACATACACACATGCCAAAAACTCAGTGATGGGGTCTTTGTATGAATGCTGCTCTTGCTGAATAACCTTAATAAAATCTTTGAATTGGGCCCTCCTCCTCTTATTGACAATCAATGCAGTGGCCAAGTATCGTAAAAGATGAGGAGCAGTGGTTTGGATAGCATTCAGATACCTGTAAAAAGATAAATTCCAAACTTAGAGCTACGAGACAAAATGAGCCCAGGAAAGTGAAAGAGAAAAGTGGGCCACAATGAAAACAAACAATTGAACCATTTAAAGAGGTATCTGCAATGGAAATGATGGACATTATAATTTTTTACATGAATGAAGACAAACAAGAATAAACAAGTTCAGAAAGTCATACTTGTCCTGATTGAACAGATCAATTATCTGTGTTCTGCCATTATCATGGTTGAAAAATATGAAGAGACTCCAGTGCATCAACCATATTCTACTTTGCACCTGATTCATAGGTGATGTAAAACTCTGCAATAACGTTCACAGGTAAGCCTACTTTTTAATACGAACCTTACAAAAAGCATGTCTCTGCTACTAAAGCAAAAGCAAAGGATAAAACCTTGGAGTCAATAATTTCTTTCAATCGATTCAGCTCTTCAAGAGAAATATCCCAATTTTGCATCAATATCTCAGCTGCCAGCTTCCCCCATAATGCACTCAGACTCTTCTCACTGTTTGTGCACAAAGCCCTGTACTGATACAGATAGTCAGCAGCACCAGAGTAGTTTCCGCACTCAAACTGAAATTTGGCATATTGATATAATGCATCTATTTGCTCTGTACCAATCTGATAAATACTATCATCATTTCAGTAGATAATATTTACAATTGAGAACAATGTATAAATCACAGGAAAACTTGAGGTATGATGTAAGTGCTGTTTAACAAAAAAAATGCTAACTTTAGTTCAAAACTAAGATTATACCAAAGGTTACATCAACTAACTCAATTAAGCCTTAAATCTCAAACGAGTTGAAGTAGGCAGTAGGCAACATGAATCCTTTTAATCCATTCACATCGATCTAAGGCATCACTTTTAGTTACACCCAAAACAATCATATTTTTCTTCAGAACTTCTCCCCATGTAATTCTTGTTCTCCCTCTTCCCCATCCACATGCACCACCAGGTTATCTCTCCTAATTACAGCATCCACAGGCCTAAGTTGAATATATCCAAACCATTACATATATATGGAAAATTGTTTTTGCCAATAAAAAATATAAACTAAGATTTTTCCTTAAAATATATGTATAGAGTCTATAGACCAAAGAAAATTTGTTGTCATTTAGGCAGAAGCTCCACTATCTAAAGGAAGTATAAAATTTGAAGCTCCTAGCACTGCACACAATACATGAAAACACCACATAAACTGTCATCCAGTGCTTCTAGTAATACTGGCACCATCCAATATTGGGATACATCTTTAGAACTGTTATGTCCTGATCATCCAGTGGAAAAAAAAAAAAAAAACAAAAACAAAACAAAACAAATTACACGTACATTCGAGAGGCCACCAAGAAATTATAATGTTACCAATAATCCAGCACAGAAAATTCACGCATGAACAGCACAGTACCTAACATTCACTGTGGGCTATGAATTTACCAATATTATTAAATCTCAAAAATCATAAACAAAAATAAATAAATAAATAAAAATAACCTGGTATCGTTCATTTAGCATCTGAAGATTATACTGCTTGTCAGCCCTCAATTCCTGTACTGCAGCCGCATTCTGCAAGAAGGCGACAAGTGGAGCAGCAGCCTCCTCAAGTTTCTTGAGCTTTCCCACCACCTCTGCCCTCCTCTCCACCATGTCTATCCCAAAAAGTCATCTATCATCAGCATACAGCATGAAAAACATCTAAAAACAGAAAGAAAAAAAGAAAAAAAAAAGATTAATTCAATACCTTGGGGAACGTCATCAGTGTGGTAGAGGTTTTTGTGGATGTCCATAGCATAGTCGACCATATTGGTCCTGTTAAGAAGCTCGATCTTTGCCTTGAGGATCTGCTCATCTGGGTAAAGCTGACGTTCTTGTAGAAATTCAAGGAGCGGGAACACCAAGTGACGATCCAGGTTCGGTGCGATTCTTGGTGTTAGATCATAGTCTGCCATTGTTTGACAGGTAGTTGCTCTACTCAGTTCCACCTTGGTGAGGCAGCCCTAGACTCGCCGGATTGGATGCTGAAGCAAAATGGAAGCGCGAGCGAGAGCCGAGAAGGAGGGTTTAGAATTCGAGAGCATATCATGGGGTTGTAGGTTTAGCATATTGTGGTAAATATCAATTCTGCCCCTAAAACATTGTGTAATATCATTTATTTCACAAAACTTCTACAAATATTTCTTATTTTTCCCGTTGCCCTTTTATGTACGACTGATTAATTGTCTATATTTCCAAACTAGTCCAGGCTGATTAGACGTTTATTCTAGACCTCGGGGAGGAGAGGGGTGGAGGAGAGGGGTGGAGGAGAAGGGAATGCTGCTTGACCAGTCTTGGTAAAATAAATTATATAATTAAATAGAGAGATAGTTGATATTTTTTCCAAACTGTTTGCATAAATAAAATATGTAAAAGATTAAATTATATAGATTTTAATATTTAATAATAATAATTTCTGAGTTAACTTATGTATATTTCGATTAAATTATCGAATGCGTTTCAAGATAAGCCTATACTGGTAGAAGTATTTCAACTAATATTATCTAGAATTTTTAGGTCACGGTTGGTTTCATAAAATCAAATAGCCTTCATGTCAAACCAGTTGGCTACGCATCCTAATTTGTGATTCTCTGTATTTTGAGTTTGTTTCACAGTCCTCCTCATATGTATGAATTGTTATTCTTTTTTATACAAAAAAGAAAAGAAAAAAAAAGTGTTTATGACACACTGTTTGCTCTTAATTTTGGTGTGATGTATGATCCAACCATATAAATTATTATTAATATTAGATTTTGTACTTGGAAATCTCTAGGTAAAATGGAATTGAAATTGCAAAATTAATTTCAATTATCTTATAATTAGAATTGATTAAAATAAAAATTATAATCATAATTGAATTTCAAACACTTAGTCATCATTTTTAATGAATCTTGAAGTTGGTTGTCATTATTTTTAATAGTTTTTGACCGCGGTGGTTGTCTCTGGAAGGTCCTAATGGTGATTGTTATCATTTTTGAAAAGTCTTGACAACGGGATTATCGTTTCTAGCACATCTCATTGGTGGTGGTCATCTCTATTAGGTTTTGATGGTAATTTATATCGTCTCTGACTGGTCCCAATAACAATAATCGTTATCGCTAACGAATCACTATATGACGATTGACAACAAGTGGATTGAATTGTCATAAGTGACAATCATGACAATTAGTGGTGGGTGATAAGGGTTGTCCGTTAGTAGTGGCCAACTATATAACAACATACATTGCAATAAGTACATAGGTGACAATTAGTAGTAGGTGACAGGGGTTGTTAGTTAGTGGTGATTGATGATCATCATACATTGTGACAAGCACACGGATGGATGCCCATATGTCAAATCATTTATGGTGAATAATTTAGAATTGTAATTTTTATGATATACTAATAAGAATTGACGATATTTTGTAATTGTTGAGAATTTCAATTTTAATTTTAAAATGTACATTAAACTAAAAAAAATAAAATTGTACAATTTAATTTCTAATTCTATGAATACAAACACATCTTATTCAATTTCAACCAAAACCGAATCAAAATTATATTTATGTTTTAAAAAAATTAATTTATATCAATTTGAGCCTTATTTGTATGGACCACAATAATATATTTATGTTTTTGAAGAAAAAACAAAAAAAAAAAGTAATTTTTAAGCATTATTTCATGGGCCATGTAATAAGAAAATTGCTAATCAGACTAAATTGGCACAAGATAACTGAATTAATCGAACCGATTCAATTAAATCAATTTGATTTAATTATCAATTTTTTGAAGGTTTAGTTTAGTCACTTGTATCTTTAAAAATTGAACCGAACCGAATTCACCCGCACAGTAAAAAATGGTCCAAATAAATATTTCACAAACTAAGGGTACCAAAGTATCACAACTGGAGCCTTACGGGCAAGTTTTTGAGCAAGAACATTACAATCACAAGAACCTCCTACAAACCCATAAGTCTGCATTAAGTACTAGCAAACACTTGCTCCCTTTACACAGTAACCAAAATATAGTGCTTCATAACGACAAAGCTGAAAAACTCAAGCAATTCAACAAGTTCAACCAAAATTAAACCAAATTACATCCTAAGCAATGAGGAAAGGCAGAACAGTCAGCATAAAGGACTCGTAGCTGAAAGTTGCAGAACCGTTGTACATAGTGTCCTTCTCTCTGAATTTCTCAGTTAATCCCTGCAAGTGACATGCATTTTAAACAGAAATATAGCTAGTTTCTCTTATAAATTTAATCATGTCATGGACACAAACAATAACATAATGGACAATAAAGACTAGTGTTGTTAAGTAAACTAATGTCTTGAAGTACTAATAACTCCCTTCCAGTTCAACAAAGAACGAGATTTTCTTCTACACTTAACACACATATAGACAGGGATGAACAAACAGAGGAGATGATATACTGCACTAGCCAGTATATAAAGCAAGGAGAACATCTGCAACCATTCTGTTTTTTTAACTGGGTACCACACCACAGCTCTGAAGGTGCACTAGAAATTCCAACACAATTAAGTGTATAGCAACAAGCTCTTTCAAAAATAGGAGCTGATATTAACAACTGAAAATAAATTATAATCCCAGAATGAGATAATGATAGAATAATTAGACCTGGGAGCTTACCTTAACTGTAAGACAGCACCTGGATTTGCAAACAAGAAAGGAGAAGCAAATCAGTTAATGGAACTTAAGATCAATAATAATATGCTCGAAAACAGTATCTCAAAAGGAAAAGGGTTGCAAGTAGACTCAAACACATACTCAATGAAATTATCATATTCAATGGCCCTGCTTGATCCACCAGTTTTATCAAACTTAGAGACAAGCAAATCCAAAACCACAGGTGAAACAGAAAATCCCATACTCAGAAGAGCCTCTCGCAACTCAGATGAGTCAATTTTGCCACTCATGTCCTTGTCAAATCGCTCGAAAGTGGTCTGAGGCAAATAACAAGATATAAGAATGTGTTTGTAAAACATGAAAGAGTAATTGTCAACTTGGCTGCAAAACAAGAACCTTGGACTTACCCTCCAGTTCTGAAGACTGTAAAACAGGGAAGTGAACTCCTTAGGTCCTGCATTGAAATTCCCAAATCAAAGAAGGACAAAAAGGTCAATGCATTTTGAAAATGAAAGCAAGTGAAGTAAGTAAGCAACCCAACTGCGCAACCAAGTCCATTGTCAATGGTACAATTCTAGACCCAAAAAACCTACCAATTATATATTCTATTCAAGCAATATAAAACAACCCCAAGCAAAATTTTATTTCTAAAATTATATTCAAAAGTGATCACGATTATAGCTTGTTTACCAACCCAACCAAATTTAACTTTTCAACAATTAATTTAGTATACTATATATATCGTATTAAAAGAATTGGAATGCTATTTGATGAGAATGTCAAGGAAGTAGGCGGCCAGCAGTACAAGAAACGGTATTCAAGCTCAAGCACAGGATTCATCAAGACAAGAAATTCAACCACAAAAAGCAACGAGCCTCTATAATTAAAGCATAAAATTTAGATTTAAACGAAGTGTCAAACTGAATGTCAGAAACAGGGGATGGGTCCACAGCTTCTAGTGGGCCCATAATAGGGAAAGCAGTTGTGGACCTCACAGGATGTCAAAACTTAATCCAATTACATGCAAATTGACATATAAAATAAAATCCTACCGATCCGGACTAATCCGACCGACGCCGGAATCCATAAGCCCGGCATAATTTAGATTTTAGAACATCAATAATTTTCGCAATTCCACTTTCCCGGAAAATGAATCGCTCAAAGCACGAAATGTGAGATGGGCAGAGAGAAATTACCAATTTTCCTGGCATTCGTATTGGTAAAGTGATGCATTAGAAGATGAACAGTTCTCAAACTAAAGCTTTGGTTATAAGAAGAGAGAGCCCTTTGCATTTCCTTGTCATCGATCAATCCGCTACCGTCTTGATCCGCCAATTGAAAGCATGAAATTATGCTGGGATCTGTACCGGGAGGAAAAGTTGAGGGGACTAGGGACGAGAAGGGACTGTAATAAGAAGCTGACTGCGGTGGAGGGTAACCGCTAGGAGCATGAGCCGTGTGGGTGTGGTGGGGTTGTGATTGATGATCTTTTGGGGGTTTGGGTCCAGCAGGTGCACCGTACGGCGGTGCACTACCGTAGGAAGAACTGTAGGGAGAGGATACAGAGGCATAAGGGTTGGGCTGGCCTTGAGGTTGTACTGGTGGTGCTCCGTAAGGAGAGGTTACCGGAGCATATGGGTTAGGAGGAGGTGGTGCGCCGTAACCATAGGCGGAAGGCTGGTGAGGGTAACCAGACATGGTTGATCAGATGGAGATTCCAGAGAAACAGAGAAGGCTATGGGGTTTGGTCTTTTCGTAAATTGGCCTTGGTGACAGTTTGCTTTGTCCGATTGTGATGATGAAGAGCTTTTATATACCAAAAGAAAAATGTAAGAAGACCACTACAGCCGTCTGTCGCTTGAATTTGGCAAGCTCAAAAAGTAAAGGAAAAGGTGAACTTCTTTTGTACTTTTTCTTTAGATGTCTTTTCAATTTGTTGAAAAATGCATACTATTCCCTTCAACTTTCACATATATGCATGTTACCCCTATGACTTCTAAGTATACAATTTGCTTCCTTGTACTGTCAAAAGTGTGCAAATAACTCCTTCTGTGAGGTTATGTACAAATTAATATACTCAAAGAACACATGCATGCCAACTAGTTGTTAACTTAACCATCTCAATTGGAGAAGGCAAGTTCTAGTTTCCAATAGTAACAAAAATACGTTTAACATAGTTAATAAGATCCCTTTTTTGGCATACAATTTCTCTCCCTTCTCCTTTCTCTTTAAAATAGGAATAAATTAGATATTGTATCAAAAGAAAATATAATTTGCTTCCTTATACTGCCCAAAATGTGCAAATAACTTCTTGTGTTAGGTTATTTCCAGATTAATATACTCAAAGAATATGTGCATCTACCAACTAATTGTTAACTTAATTGACATCACCTTAAAGAACATGTGCATTTGTCAACTAGTCCCTAGCTCAACTAACATCACTTTGATCGGAGAAGGCAAATTCTAGTTTTCAGCAATAATGAAAATAGGTTGAAAAATAAGTTAGTAAGATCCCTTTTCGGCTTGCAATTTCTCTCCTTTCCCCTTTCTCTTAGAAATAAGAATAGATTAGACCTTGTATCGAAAAATATATATATATATATATATATATATAATTTGCTCTCTTATACTCTAAAAATGTGTAAATAACTCATTTTGTTACGTTATGTCCAAATTAATATACTAAAATCACATGTGTATCTGTCAACTAGTTACTAACTCAACTGATGTCACCTTAAAGAATATATGCATCTGCCAACTAGTTGCTAGCTCAACTGATATCACCTTAATTGGAGAAGGCAAATTCTAATTTCTAACAATAACGAAAATAAGCTAAAACATAATTAATAAGATCCCTTTTCGGCATGTAATTTCTCTTCCTTCCCCTTTCTCTTAGAAATAGGAATAGATTAGACCTTATATCAAAAGAAAAAGATAATATATGCATCTCAACTATCATTTATGAATTGTTGTTTCTTTTATAATTCAAAATCAAATATGATTTTTGAATCTTGTCTTCTTAACAAGGATCAGAATATTATCTTCAAAATCAAATACGATTTTTGAATATTGTCTTCTTAACAATGATCAGAATATAGATAATAGATATGAGATTCAAACTCATAGAGTCATGTTCTCATATGATGATAAATTATCACTTTACCACTTCATAAAAACTTAGTGATAGATTTTTTTAATTATTTTTTAATTTCTATTTGATTCTAATTATATGCTTTGCAATCAATATCTCGTAAAGGTAGAAAAAGTGAATCAATACTTGATAAATTTAATTAGAAGATAATGAATGAATAAAAATAAAACTCTTGAGAGGCAATTCAGAGACATAATGGAAGTAGGAGACTATAGAAAGAGAATAAAAGAGAAAGATTGGTTCCTAGAAGAGGTACATGTTCTCTACTTAATTAATTTGGACGAAATTATAAAATGTGCTAATTGCATGATCTCATTGTAGGGAAGTAAATTGTGCACTTTGAATTTACAAGTAGGTTATGTTTACATAGAGTAAAGTTGGAGGGTAATTAAATTTGTATTTTAGCCTTTTGAATTTGCAAAATAATTCTTATTTTTGTTTAAATTATTTACATATATTATTTATTATTCCTATAACAGAAAAGAAACACTGGAATCTAACACATCTTAATACACTAATTACATATTCTTATTTATCTATCTTATTACTTATATCACACATATGAAAAGCTTAGACTATCCATCTTTATGCTAAATGTTTTGTTCTTCAAGTTATTAGGCCAAATCAATTAAGAATTGAGAAAACAACTAAATTCATTTAGAAATTCTAAATTAGGAGGGATCAGCTACATAAATTTTTCTTCTTGTATTCATATCGATTTAATGCATCATTTTTAATGATATTCAAAACAATTATATCATTTTCAATGATTTCTTCTTTGTGATTTCAGATCTCTCTCTACCTCTTCTAATCTCTTTCATATGCACCAAAGTCACCACTTCTAACTACAACATTCACTAGTCTATGTTGGATATACGAACTACCCTAAGTTATTTTCTTTCTTTTTTTGCTCAATAGATACAATCTTAACCTTAATTTCTATGTTTTTCCTCATTTAATTAATTTTTTTTTATATGTTCAGTCAATCATATCATTGTTCATGTTTCAATCATGCCCATTTTGCACAAGTATTGTTTTTTCATGCCCAATGTTCTTAGCCATACAACATAATCATTCTCACTACCATTTTATCTAAATTTTCTTTAACCGATTCAAAATTTTAGGGTCACAAAAAATTTTCATAACAGTTTGACACTTCGTCTTTTCATCAATCATATCTTAATTATGCGGTTTACATAAAGTTCATTGCACCATTTTTTATAAGAAACAACCTATGTAATTAAACATCCCATTCATTGAAATTTCATACTTATCCATAATTACTTCAGTGAAGACACTCCTATTGTAAAAACTACCAAAACAAAAGAAAAATACAAATATAATTTTTGAATAATTATACCAAAAAAAAAAAAAAAACTCTATATAAGACATCAGAAATAAAATAAAAAAGTAAATTTTATGAGTTACTATTTTATTTTTGAGCAACGTGCATAATAAAATTTGTCAAAAATTTGAACACAGTAAGCACCCCCTTAAATGGACAAAGAAAAATATTAGGGATGGCAATAGGCATAGGGCAGGGCCCAGCCCGAACTATGTATTTACTCAGGCCCATTTTGAGGCCCGAGTAAAGAGCCAGTATTTGCCCAAATATTGTATGGGCTTTTCAGGCCCAAACTCAACCGGGCTCATCTACCCATTTTTTAATTAAAAAAATCTATAAAAATAAAAAAACTGAATTAATTCACAACAATTCAACTATTTGTTTTATACATTAACACAATACTTTGACAATTAACACAAATGAGTAAGCATCATTGTCAAAACATTAATTTAATTACGTAATACAACTCACCTAAATAATTCTAGCTAATTAGTATCACTTAACAAAATTGATAGTATAATTAAATTGATTTATTATTCATTACTTATTTTCTTTATTGACATTTAATTTGGATTTGACTCTTTATTTTTTTCCTTAATTTTACTCAAATGTCAATTTAATTTTACTTTTAAGTTATTACATGTCAATCAATACTAATTTATTTTACAAGTATTTTCATTGAATACATACTAATGACAATTTATTCATTTGATTATTTATTTTTCTTCGAATCTCTTTATTACTCCAATCAATACTTATTTAGTATAAAATATTTTTATAAATATTATAAAATTTACTTTATATCCGAATAAAAAATTATGACTTTATATTTACAAATTATCTTTTATATATTTTTCTATTATTTTAAATATATATTTTTTATGGTTGCCAAATAATAAAATAAAAAATTGGTCATATCTAACCCAACCCAAATTACTGAATGGGGGATACATGAGCAAGCGGATGTTACATGTACCCAATGCCCGCTTTTGTGCCCATTCGATCCTAAACTCAAGGGCCATCCGGGTTTTACATATTAGCACAATGTTTTCACCATGTTGATTTTATACTGAATCAATAAACTCACGCCATATGGTAAGTCACTACACCTAGGAAACCTAGTTGATTTAAACGAACTCAATCTTATAATAAATTAATATATTTCGTTAATCACACACTAACGTCTCTCGCAATTTCTCTTTTATCAAATTTTTTATTATTTCTCTCTCCGTCACTACTGTCTTTTTAGATTTGACTCTCCCTCTTGACCAACGCCATTGATTTCTCCACCCAACCCGCCACCTTAATCAACCCCATTGTTATTGATCACCACTACCACCTCTACCATAACACTTTTATTGAAATATCACTACTGAAATATTATAATCAAATTTCATTATGAAAATAAAAATATTAAATTTATTTTCATATAGAAATAAAAAATAAAATAAGGCAAATTCTAATTACTAAACTTTTTCTTTTAAAATAATGTAAATATGTTCTCGAGTTTTGTCTTTCATGGAACCATCAATCAATTTCTGATTGTGATTTATGAGCCACTCATTTGAGAATGCAAGCAGACTAATAAAATCATAGTGATATCTAAGCTCCAAACCCCAACCTATTTCAATGGCATCCAATTACATATATAAAATTTAGAAGTTCTTTTATCATCACAATGAATGCCTTCTTTTACAACATGTCTAATACTACAAGACAACACCTGCTTCTCTTGTGTTGGATGGAGCTATTATTTATTTTATTGACAAACTACTTTGTAATTAGAAGCGCCTAATTTTTTTGAGCACATTGTCTAGAAATTCAGCAAATTAAGTGTGAAATTTAAAGTTTACTATGGGGATTCCGATAAGGGTGGTTGTGGTCATTGGCTGTGGGTTCTCTGATATGGTGGGATGGGTGGAGCTAGAAGAGGTGTGATAAAAATGGAGATGATAAGAAGAGAAAGTTAGATGTGAGAAGAGAGAAGGGATGGATGGAGAAAAAAAAAAAAAAAGAGTTTGATAAGAGAGAGATGATGGAAGAAATTGGTGGATAATTAATGAATTAAATTAATTTATTATAAGGTAAATTTTTATTTTTATTGATTTATTGATATAAATTGAGAAGAACAAATAAATAAATGAAGTAATTACATCTACAAATAGAAAATTTTAATATTACTCTCAATGAGGTGGTTGTGATAGTTTAAATTTATTATATTGCTTAAGTGAAGTGATTTATCACATTGTGTGAGTTTATTGTTTCATTGTAAGATTCACGTGGGAAAGATTACCTATGAAAGTTTTTATCACTAAGACCAAAACAATTCTAACTAATTCACCAGTTTGAATAACAAAATTGCCATTTAATTTAGATTTGACTCTATTTTATTTATTTATTTTTCCTAATTTTACTTATTCTAACATCATACACGTGCCTCAAGGACCGATGTAGTTAGAAAGGTGTTAGGGCAGCTACTCTCGTTGAAATTATAAAAATGTCTTTAGTAAGAGGGAAAGAAAAATATATTTATAAGGAGTTTCTTTAATTGACCCGTCTTTTAAATTTAAAATTCAAGCCCCCATTAATTTTTAAATTTATATTTTTTCTCTTATATTTTTTGTTAAATAAAATAAATTAAAAAATTATCTGTTTATAATTAAATTATTTCATAGAACATATCAAACTATTTCCAAGACTAAAAGTTAAATTCAATAAGAATTTCACTAATTTCTAAAATATGTCATGCTCATACTATTTATTTGTTAAAAAAATTTATGTCAAGATAAATTTTTTAGGAATCATATACTCTTCCTGATTGACATTAAGTAATTAATTAGTAAAAGAATTAGGATAAAATAATAATATAACGTTACAATTTTTTATTTTTATATTTTTAATTTATAAATTAAAAAAATTATTTTATTAAGTGTTTGATTTTTTTTTCAAATTTAATAATAAAAATTAAAATTTTTTTTAAGAAAATAAATTAAAAAATAAAAGAGGGTGTAAAAAGATAAATATTAAGACTCATTTGAAAAATAAAAAATAAAAAAATCTAAAAAATATTTTGATAAGTTAGATATACAAAATTGACTTTATATATTTTATTTAATTTATGTTATAATATGATAACATTTTTATTTATCTTCATTGATTTTTCTAAATTTTAGATACTAATTTGCTCAAATTAGCTTTGTAGCGCACCTTAACGATGTGTCACCTATGCGGCGCACTTTAGAATCCCCGGATGCTTCCCACCCCATCTCCGCCTTCGCCTACGTCTCCGTCTCGGCGTCTATGATCTTTCTCTCTCCCTATCAGCCTTATCCTACGCACCGTTCCATTCCCTCCTTCTCGTTCTCGCAGCTCCTTAAGGGCTAAATTTTGTTCTGTTTCTCTTTCCACAAACCTATTCGTCCAGCTTTTGTCGGAGAACTAGGGTTTATCTCTCGGGGCTGCATTCATGTTTTATCGCTTCATAGCATATGGCTCACAGTAGGCAAACCAGTGACTCATTATCGTACTTCAGTCTCTTCAATCTTGAGGTTTGTCTATTCGAATTGTTGGGTTTTATCCCATTGTTGTTTGAATTGGCAACCTAAGCTTTAGTGTTCAGTATCATTTTTTTTTATGGGGTGAATTATACGACTTGGGTATGATGGGTTTATTAAATGCTTTGGAATTATGGTTTAGGTTTATTTATTTATTTATTTTTAATCTTTTGTAGAGGAATTTAGTGGGGTTTCTATATTTTTATTTTTCCCTTTTTTTCTTTTTGGATGGTATTGTAGTCTTTGATGAACTTTCAACTTCCACAACAAGATGATGATTTTGATTATTATGGGAATAGTAGTCAGGATGAGAGCAGAGATAGCCAAGGTAGGCATTCCCTGGTTTTTCAGTTTTTTTGGCTTCAAACCCAATTACACATTTGGTGTTTATGCCTGTAAATGTTGGTTCATTGTTAAGTTTATATTGAGGTTTGAATTTATGTATATTATTGTTTATGAACTCCACTTAAGTAGGTGGTGCTATTGCGAACCAAAGTAATGGGACTATGGAAGAGAGGAAATTAAGCTTGTCAAAGAAGAGGAGGTGGTCTGAAAATAGTGAGGACGAGGATAAGAGCACTTATTACAGGACGTACATTACTGAAGAACGATATCGATCAATGCTCGGAGAACATATTCAGAAATACAAGAGGAGGTTCAAGGATGACTCATCTGGTCTTTCCCAAAACCGCGCAAGTACTCCAGTTCCTAAAAGTAGTTTAGGATTTCAAACCAGGAAATCAGGTAATGAGCTTTGGGGAGGACTACATGCTGTCGAAACTACATTGGAGTGGCTCAATGATACTAATCCTCACAAACCCGGGAACCACCGTGATGCAGATTGCACATCTCAATATGGAACTGATAGGTTTTCTTGCTCCCTTGGTCCCCTTATGAGTGTTGGAGTTTTGAATTAGAAAATTTCTACTGTTATAATTTTCTCTCATAAATTTTATACTTCAAATGACTACATCTTCATTTATAAACTCCTTACAGGGTCATGTACGAACCTGCTTCTTTGGATATTGGTGATGGTATCACTTACAAAATTCCTCCAACTTATGATAAGCTGGCATTAATGCTAAACTTGCCAAGCTTCTCAGATATACAGGTGGAGGAATTTTACTTGAAGGGTACTTTGGATTTGGGGTCCTTAGCCGGAATGATGGCTGCTGACAAAAGGGTTGGGTCTAGAGACCGACCAAGCATGGGGGAACCCCAATCCCAGTATGAATCACTTCATGCAAGATTGAAAGCCATGTCAGCCTCTAACTCTGCTCATAAATTCAGTCTCAAAGTATCTGACATTGGACTCAATTCATCAGTCCCTGAGGGGGCTGCTGGAAATATAAAGCGACCTATTTTGTCTGAGGGTGGTGTGCTGCAGGTTTACCATGTGAAGGTTTTAGAGAAAGGTGACACATATGAGGTCAGTATTTCTATTCAGTTGTGATTTTTTATTCTTTACATGATAATAGTTCCTTCTTCTGCGTCACTCCACTCCCTGGAACCAGATATGGGTCCTTTGGTTGAGTATGTCTTCCTGGTGATTGAACTTTTCACTCAGCTTTGTCTCTTATGCACTGCAGATTATTGAAAGAAGCTTACCTAAGAAGCAGAAGGTAAAGAAAGATCCTTCTGTGATTGATAAGGAGGAAATGGAAAGAATTGGAAAAGTATGGGTAAACATTGTACGAAGAGACATACCAAAGCATCATAGGATTTTTACAACTTTCCATAGAAAGCAAATAATTGATGCCAAGAGGTTCTCGGAAAACTGTCAGAGAGAGGCATGTACTATTTTGTTTGGACATGTTTTAACTGCTTTGTGTTGAATTAGTTTGTAGTATCCTGCCATCTATGCAAGGGACTTCTGACGGTTTGATATTTTTTCTCTTAATTCTTAATATTTGAACTTCATTCCTTTTCTCCCCAGGTAAGAATGAAGGTCAATAGATCTCTTAAGTGGATGAGGGGTGGTCCAAGTCGCACAAGGAAACTAGCAAGAGATATGTTTCTGTTTTGGAAACGAGTAGACAAGGAGATGGTAACTTTCTGCTCTTTACTTTATGCAAGAGGTTATGTAGTACTGTTATTTGACTAATAGAGATACTGTTTTCAGGAAAGCTATTCATTGTGAAAGTTTAATGCACTATTGTCATGTGCAGTTGAGCCAGAAAACTTTCTGTTACCCTCTTCCCACCCCTCTAACAAACAGAAAATGTAATCATGTTGTTGGACAGTTGGATCTTATTATTTTCATTTTCAATATAATTTGCATGATTTTTGTCCATGAAATTACCGAATAGATGTTCGGGGCTCCTTAAATGGTTATTACAGGCACTGCAAATTTTGTAGCATGATGGATATGTTATGATACCTGAATCAATAGTCTGTGACAGGGTATCAAGCGTTAGATAAGATTAATGGGGTTTGGTTTTTATAGTTTATTTTAGTGTATTTAACAACATAGAGTGGGCAAAAATTGTGGTATAATAATTTTTGATTGGGATTAAGCTTTTGCTTTAAAGATGATCATTCATGTGTAGATTGTTTAAATTTGACTGGAAGATGTATAATATTCAATCTCATTCCTTGCAGGCTGAAGTGAGGAAGAAAGAGGAGAAAGAAGCTGCTGAAGCTTTGAGACGTGAACAAGAGCTTCGTGAAGCAAAGAGACAGCAGCAAAGGCTTAATTTTCTTATACAACAAACGGAGCTATACAGTCACTTTATGCAAAACAAGTCAAATTCACTGTCGTCAGAAGTTTTGCCTACTGGAGTTGAAAAGGCCAACAGTCAGGAAGCCCTTTTGGACTCTTCAGATGCTGGGCCTGCTGAGGAGGAAGATCCTGAAGAGGTTGAACTGAAAAAGGAGGCTTTGAGAGTTGCTCAAGAAGCTGTCTCGAAGCAGAAAAAGTTAACAAGTGCTTTTGATAGTGAATGCTTGAGGCTGCGCCAAGCTGGTGAAGATGTTTCCATACCACAAGATGTTTCAGGAGCTAATGACATAGATTTACATAACCCGTGGGTTATTTTTTTCCTCTCTTCTTCACACAGACACAAACATATCAATCTTTACATGTGTGTGTCTGTTCTCCTGTATTTGCAATGAGGAGCAGGAGATAGTACGTGATCTGGGTAAGTTAAATGAAATTTTCATTTCTTATTGCAGTTCAACCATGCCTGTAACGTCAACTGTTCAGACACCAGATATGTTCAGAGGTTGTCTCAAAGAATATCAGCTGAAAGGTCTTCAATGGCTAGTCAATTGTTATGAACAGGTTTTTGTAAATCCCTATACATATTATATATATATATATACACATACGAGTAGATATATTTCTTTGGTTTTTTTTTAGGTTGTTTGTAAGACTCTTTCTTGTCTTTCAGGGTTTAAATGGCATACTGGCTGATGAGATGGGCCTTGGAAAGACCATCCAGGCCATGGCTTTTTTAGCGCATTTGGCTGAGGTAACAATCCAACTTGCTGTTTTGTACCAATAGGCTACTTGTCCTTATTGTAACTTGCTTCCATATACAGGAGAAAAATATATGGGGCCCTTTTCTAGTTGTTGCACCTACGTCTGTATTGAACAATTGGGTTGAGGAACTTAAGCGCTTTTGCCCCGACCTAAGAACTCTTCCATATTGGGGTGGGCTTCAAGAGCGGGCAGTACTCAGGAAAACTATTACTCCAAAGGATCTTTATCGTAGGTAAGTTTCATTTTCACTGCTGTTCCTTTACATTTTTTAGCTATCTTCTCTCTCCCTCTCTCTCACTCTCTTTTTGGGGGAGGGGAACTTTCATTATAATAGTGCAGAAGCATCTTATCTAAATTTAACCCTGCAGTTAAGAAGGCCTGTTTGTAAGCCCTCCAAAGATTCTTAAACATTTATTCCTCTTTTGAATCATGGATTATTAGGTTTTATTTGAGAGTCATGTCACTAGCCTGCATTTTTAATGAGCAGTTCGATCTAAATTAAATTAGGTGAAAAGATAGATCAGGGGCTGTGGTTGCAGGCTTTTGAAAGTGTAAACAGTCCTAGTAATCTTTCTAATCACTAGAATTGCCTCAGTTTTGGAAATATTCAGTTGATTCAGTCGCACCTACAGACCTGATCTTTTTGATGGTTTGATGTCTTCTCATATCTTTCTGTCAAGTTATGGAGATTTGTTTCTTGTGATAGATAACTTAATAACCCTATACCAGTAACTGTAAGGACATTAGACTGGTTAAGAACTATAATGTTCAATATGGTGAGCCTTTTCAAATGCCTGGAATATAACTCCAAAAAGAAGCCAAGAAGACCAAGTTATCCCAATGAAGCTAAGGTGACAGAAAATGAGTAAGAAGAATATCTCTTGCATTTTACTTCAGTTACAACCACCAAATTAATGTTGACTTGATGCCTTGTCAAATTTATTTACCGTCTTTCCTCCTTCCAAAACCCTAAATGACATCAACAACAGATTCTTTGGATTCTTAAGACGACGCCTTCAAAATGCCTCTTTTACCATATAAAATGAAAGTAATAAAAACATTTTTATTTTTTTGTAAGTGTTATTCTATATTTTGCGCAGATTCATCTTCTTGAAGATAGCTTTTGGAGTTGTGTAGCTAAGAATAAATTCTGATCCTTAAACATCAGGATTTGGTCAATGTTCCATAGTATTACAGTTCCTACTTTCTTTTTCATTCTTGTTAGCTTTAATTACAATGGTTATTTATTCTTCACCAGGGATGCTAAATATCACATTCTCATTACAAGCTACAATCTACTAGTAACTGATGAGAAGTATTTCCGGCGTGTAAAATGGCAGTATATGGTATTAGATGAAGCCCAGGCAATCAAAAGTGCTAACAGGTTTGAACTTGATCTATATTTCTGTGTTGCATGAACGCTTTTGGCTTGGTCATTGTTCCCTGCTGGATATTAGCTTTCCTTACTTTATATGATTAGTAATTACAATTAGCACATCCTTGTATGTTATGAACATGAACTGTCTAAAGAAATTGGTATCAAGTTTTATATCTACATTTATACTTATAAAAAAAAAGTATTATATTTATATTTTAATTTACCTTATAAGAAATTAAGTGGCATAAGAAAAGTGGTAGAAAGGTAGTAGGCTATGTGGTGTGTTGCTCCTCTTTGTTTGATGTAGTTGATTTGGCTTGAGAGGAACAATCATATTAATAATAATGTGGAGATGTCACTGGGTAATTTAAAAAGGACCTTTTTACATAAGTGGTACCAATGGATGTTATTAGGAATATAATATTATTGTATTGTGTAGTCCCACATTGTTTAAATGTGGAAGTCTATGTTTTATTATTTACTATAAATAAAACTTATGGGTGTAGACTTTGAGATATCAATCAAGGCCACAATCCTTTTCTTATTCTATTTTATTTAACATGGTATCAGAGCGGGTTTGAAACCCAAGCCCGATCTTGGCCCGATTTTGAAAAGAACCCTAATCTCCTCTTTCTTTTATTTGGCCACCATATAAAGAAAAAGAAGAAGAAAAAAAAGGGGCTTTGCCGCCAGCTATCATTAAACCTAATTATTTCTTTCATTCAAGCCTCATTATTTCCTCTTTTCTATCCCTAATTATCTCTTTCATCTAAAAGAAAAGGAGGAAAAAACCTGTACACAAGGCAGATACAAAAGGCAGTACACATGACAGCTTACTCCCCTTTTCTTTTCAAGCCTATTTAGGATTTGACGGCTTAAAGAGTTTGACAGTTCAACAGTACCTTCATGAACTTTCCGTTGTGTCTCTTTCCAGCGGTGCTTCTTTTACTTTTTTGGACAATCTTGTGCGTTTTTCCAACGGTGTTCTTTTTATTTTTCTGGCAAATTCGGTTGTGTCTCCTTCCAGCCAACACGAGTACTATTCATGAGTACCAGTATGTTCATCAAATGGATTGAAACTTCACCTAGATTGTTGTAAGTAAAAGGGAGTGTTGAGATTGGTAATTGGGTTTTATTTGTACAAGATTGAGCAGTATATGCTCCATCTTGAGGGGGAGTATTAGGAATATAATATTATTGTATTGTGTAGTCCCACATTGTTTAAATGTGGAATTCTATGTTTTATTATTTACTATAAATAAAGCTTATGGGTGTAGGCTTTGAGATATCAATCAATGCCACAATCCTTTTCTTATTCTATTTTATTTAACAGATGTATAGGTCTCTTGTATATTTCTTAGATGGCTTGAATTGTACTTTATAGTTTTTATTGCCTTTTGGTGGGGTGTGTTATACCTGTCTCGTGTACAAAGATAATCCTCTTCTTTTAATAAAATCGTTACTAATAAAAAAAAAAAGGGATAAAAAGTGGCTTTGTCAAGTTGATGTCTTTACTTTATATAACTTAATATGAGGAAAAACAACTGTGAAGATTAAAGTATATTAGTTTGTATCTGTCGAAAAGGATATTAGGTAAATAACTATCGGGGCTTGTACCTGCCATATTGAGGAGGACATTTTTACATTTGTTGTACCAAATGATTTCTAACCATTCCTCATTTTTTTTTGACTAGGTCTCTCTTGTATTTATTAGATGGTTCTGAATATTAATATGTAGTTTTTGATGTGTACTGCCTTTTGTATCTGCCTTGTGTACAGGTTTTTTCCTCCTTTTCTTTTAATAAAAATCATGAGTTATATAAAAGAAAACTATTGCTGCTTGTTTAATAGTATTTACATGTTGTACTTTCCGTTGAACACATGCAAAGAAGCTACCATAGTGTATTTTTACTTATCATGGTGCCGAAACTTGTCCATTTTTCATAGTAGTTCACTTCATGGTTATCACAGTACTTCAATAATGTGTGCACTTATATATTTATTCTTTATGATATATGTTCTTATCCCTATGTCATTGAATCTTTTCTGACAGTATAAGGTGGAAGACACTTCTTACCTTTAATTGTCGAAACCGCTTGCTACTTACTGGTACACCTATTCAGAATAATATGGCAGAACTGTGGGCCCTTCTTCACTTCATTATGCCAACCTTATTTGACAGCCATGAGCAGTTTAATGAGTGGTTTTCAAAAGGGTATATTCTCTTTATTCAATTCCCTTGAACATTTCAGTCAATTCAACCGTAGTCTGTTAATTGTTTATTTAACTACATGTCAGAATCGAGAACCACGCAGAGCATGGGGATACCTTGAACGAGCATCAGCTTAACAGATTGGTACATTATCCTTTTTCCCGATATGAGCATAACTGATAAGTTGATGTTGAGCGCTAGCACTTCATCACAATGAGCATGTTATTTGAGATTTGCTGGACATAAGAAACATTTATGTCTTATGAAAACGTATGAAGGCCTGTTTTCAGCCCTTTCTGCCCTAGGTCTGAGTCTAACTTCTTTGGTCTTAGTGAGCTGGTGCTATTTGTGCAAAACAGTGGTGAAACCGTGGACCATTTGTTTATCCACTGTCCGGTTGCTAGAGCCTTGTGGGAGTTGGTGTTTGGCTCTCTGGGATTGTTCGGGTGATGCCCTATACCATTATGGACCTTCTGTTTAGCTGACATAAGAGGGGAGGTAGAAGAAGTAGTAGGCTAGATTCGCAGGCTGCACTTTGTTTGATGTTTGGGGATTTGGTTTGAGAGAAACAACCGTATCTTTAATAATGAGGTTGTGTGAGTGTCACTGGGTAAATTGAAGATGACATGTTTACATATGTGGTATCACTGGATGTGTATCTGTCCCTCTTTGTAGTTTACTGGGTTTCTTATAGATTTCTTAGATGGCTTGAATTGTAATTTGTAGTTTTGGTTGATTACTCCATTTTGGTGAGGTGTATTTATATTTGCCTTCTATGAAAATATTGTCCTCCTTATCTTTCGAGTTTTAATAAAATCATTACTTAAAAAAAAAAAATGTACTTATTTAAAAAAATTGCAGGTATAGGAGGTATCTTTTAGACTGTGGCTCTAGCTTCACTGATTTCAACTGTTGTAGAACTGTAATGCTTTAAAGGTTTGTCAGTACATAATGTCCTGTTTTCAAAGTCAAAAATTAAAAATGATTCTAAAATATCCTTGCCAACAACCATCTGAATTTCATTATGTTTGCCTATAGCAAATTTTCCTTTCTGGTCATGCTTCTGCTGGGCTTTCTATCATTGGATATATTTTAGGTGCAACAGGTTGCACAATCTCCTGTTTCAGTCCTTCCTGGATCTCTATGCCAAACCTATCCTTTACCTGGTTATGGCCTTACCCAGTTGATGTTTGATGTGGATCTTGTGCGTTCTGTTTAACAGGATGCCCATACTCACTTGCATAGTAGAATCAGGTTTAGCTGCCTTTTATATGAATTCCCTTCTCAACTATTTCATTTAAATGGACAAGTTCGGTTAGGACTTAGGAGATGCCACATCATCCGCAGTTGTGGCTGGTACTGGCCGCTTAAGATGTCTATAATTTTTCTGCTGGAATTTAACATTATGGCGGGGTACATTGAATTGATATTTTGCCACCAAATGTACCTTTAGATATCAACATAGATAATATCTTTATTTATCTTTTACTGTTTCTCTTCCGGTTTTGATCAATTATTCTCAACATGTATCCACAACTGCGGATATCAACATGTATCAATTATTCCTGTTAAAAGCACTACATTAATGTTCAGGTGCTTTTTAACCTATGATTAGCAAACAAATAGTTTTATTTTCTTAGATGCTCTTTCATTGAACTTTTTGAGTTATGTTTTTCTTGCTCTTCTCCTAACAGCATTCAATTCTAAAGCCTTTTATGCTACGACGAGTTAAAAAAGATGTAGTTTCTGAGCTCACAAGGAAAACTGAGGTTACAGTGCATTGCAAATTGAGTTCCAGGCAGCAAGCCTTTTATCAAGCAATTAAGAACAAGATATCTCTTACGGAGTTGTTTGAGAGCAGTCGTGGGCAGCTCAATGAGAAGAGAATTTTAAACTTGATGAACATTGTCATTCAGCTAAGGAAGGTAGAGAAAGATACATCATATTTCTTTAGCTTAATTTGTTAACGTGTAAAAAAGAAATCTTTTAATTTTTGTCTGATATGAAATATTTCTCTTGCAATGGTTGCATATTAACAAACCTTCAACGTAAAAATTGGCAGGTTTGCAATCATCCTGAGTTGTTTGAGAGGAGTGAGGGAAACACGTACCTTTACTTTGGAGATATTCCATTTTCCCTTCCACTGCCTCCATTTGGGGAGTTGGAGGATGTGCATTATGCTGGAAGTCACAATCCAATATCATATAAGGTACTTTTCTCAAATCTTATCTGTGATGTTAAAAGTGGCAGTACCATGGTCTTAATCGTCTTTCAATTTTGAATATTGTTCTTCAAACTTTAATGCACATTGTGTGATGCTAATAGCCTGTGGTTCTAGTGTAAGATATGAACCATACAATGTGTTTGTGTTCAAAGTTTCAGTTCTTTCTAATCAAGTCTTTACATACTTACCTTAGGTCTCAGTAATCATCAAATCTTATTAGTAAAGTTCCACTTCCTACTGATAAAATTAGTAAAGCGCATTAGATAGTGCTCTATGGTGCAAACCCATGTAGAGAATAAACATGCATAGAAACATCACTGGGGGTGCCGAGTGTCTTCATATTATGTAATATTGATTTTGTTAGGCAAATACCGACTGGCTTTGTATCATAGTGAATGTTAGCGCTTAACCTACAGCCTATTATTACTGACCATAAAATACTAGATCCTTGTTGTGTACTACTGTGGATTTGTAACCTGCCTGCAGGAAGATGTTTGGTTTGTCCATGTTGAATAAGATCTGGGACTTTAGGATTTCCTGTAGACTGGACTCTGGTTTGTAGTTGATTATGGTTAGAAGATATTGTGTTTTGTCTTGTTTTATTGGGTTGGGTCAAAGTTTCGCGGTGTGACTGATTGGATAATTACGACCTGAAAATTGAGTTTTAGTTCTCGACGCGGAGGAATGGGCCAATAGCTCTAGGGTTTTAGTATGTTTTGAGGGCAAAACAATTGTATTTTCTCCAAGAACAGAACAATGAATTTTGATCTCTTTAGTGAGGACAAAGGCTAGATTGAGCCGAACCTCGATACATCTTGTGTTCTTTCTTTTTGGTTTTCGTTTTTCAATTCTAGATTTCATCCTATTCTCGCTTTTGTTTTCACAGAAGAAGATGGGGATCAAGGGTAATGGGGATATGTGCCAAACCTGCTGGATAAGTTTCCAGAAAGCAATTGTCACTGAAGCCTTGGAAGGGTGGTCAAGGTTACTAGCTTGTGAAATTTGAGGTCTTATGTTTTCTTTTTCTTTTTAATGGAAAGAAGAGGGAGGAGATTAAGGGCAGCCAAGTGTTAGAGAGAGGAACTTTCGGACAGTTACATGGTAGTGGTGTAGTAGATAATAAGTTGGGGACAATTGATGTTCAAAAGGTAAGGAAAAAATATCACTAGAAGGCAAGGACAGGGGAAGGGACTGGCATATCAATGAGCAAATAAACTGTGGCATACTAATTACTGATGATAAAATTGTGACATCATTTTATTTTTAGACATCACATTTCTTGAAATAACTGTGATCTGCTTTAGACCTGAACAAAGAATTACTTGCAAACATGGTTGACGAGTTAGCTAAGCCAGGACTCAGATTTTTTGTTGTTGTAGTAGCGTCCTTCTAGAATTACTTGGAAACATGGTTGACGAGTGAGCTAAGCCAAGACTCAAAATTTTGTTGTTGTGGCAATGTCCTTCTAGAATTACGTTTAACGTCCCTTTATTACTTTCCTGATCGGTGCCTCAGGTCAAGTTATTCTTTTAGACCTGAACAAATATAGTTGTGAATCTAATTTTCTAATAATAGGTGATGCACATGCATCGAATTGGTGCCCCTCTGGCTTCTTTTTAGTTATTTTTTTGATACAAAATAAGAATTGCATTAGTTTGTTAATGTCCATTTGGATGGGGTGCTGGTCTCCCAATTCAGCTGGCCCTTCTGGTGTTTTGCTGATAGAAATTTACAAACAAAGAGAACAAATTGGTTGATGATTTGGGACAGCAAGAGGGAGAAAAGAAAATGAGGCAGAAGCTCATGACAATCATTCACGAAAGCCCAAACATGTATAGTTACTTACTGATAACCTGTCAATAGCAATTCTTGTAGTAATGTTCTGAAATATGAAAGGGGTAACCTTCATGAAAAACATTAAGAAATAGCCGAGTCTGCTGTTGACTACTATCATGGTAAAAGAACCTAGAAGTAAAGTACCTCTAGTGACTTGAAGCTCTCTATCACTGACTTTCTTTCTCTCTCGATGTTCTTTCGATACATCTTTGTGGTAAATATATATAATTACGAAATGATCCAGAACATATAAGCTATTAGTGTTTCTTGTTTTGCTTTAGCTTCTAGTAATTAGGTGTGTCTAGTTCATTATTTAATGATGTCTTCTTTTTGTTCTTCTTCTCTTTAATGTTCTTCCATTGCAGATACCAAAACTGGTTTATCAAGAAATTGTTCGAAGTTATAAAACACTCAGCTCAGCTGGTCAGCGTGGTATCTGCAGAGAGTCATTTCAGAGACAATTTAGTATATTCTCCCCGGAGAATGTTTATCAATCGATATTCTCGCAAGAGAACAGCAATAATGGGTTGCATGTAAGAAGTGGAACTTTTGGTTTTACCCATTTGATGGATCTGTCTCCAGAAGAGGTGACATTTCTGGCTACTGGTTCTTTTATGGAGCGACTACTATTTTCTATTATGAGATGGAACCGGAAGTTTTTGGATGGAAACATAGACTCTCTTATGGAAACCAAAGAAGATGATCCTGAATACACTTGCCTTGAGAGAGGAAAAGTGAGGGCTGTTACACGTATGTTACTAGCGCCATCAAGATCTGAGATTCACTTACTTCAAAAGATACTTGCAACGGGGCCTGCCTTTGCTCCATATGAGGCTTTAATCAATTCTCATCAGGGCAGGCTTTTATCCAGCATTAGGCTTCTCAATTCGACATATACATTTATCCCTCAAACTAGGGCTCCACCAGTATGGTTATATTTATGTTTCTTCAATATCTAGTCTTTCAGTTATTTTTTTGGAGTAAGATTGTACTTGATTTCTGCAAATCCTAAATGTATGACCTGCAATGCTTATTTTTCTTCTTTTTAGATTGGTGCCCACTGCTCAGACAGAAACTTTGCCTACAAAATGATTGAAGAACTACATGACCCCTGGGTTAAGAGGTTGTTTGTGGGATTTTCACGCACATCCGAGTATAATGGACCTAGAAAGCCTGATGGCCCTCATCATTTAATTGAAGAGATTGATTCTGAATTGCCAGTTTCACAGCCTGCCCTTCAGCTGACTTACAAAATTTTTGGTTCTTGCCCACCCACAAGAAGTTTTGACCCAGCCAAGTTGCTCACAGTAAGTATTTGTTCCTCGTTACATTGAGTGAACAACCCTCTCCTTTCCAATTAGAAAAGGAGGAACTTTTAAACTGATTGCTTTAAGTTTTGATTTCATGTGTGAATTTTGTATAGGACTCTGGGAAGCTTCAAACACTTGATATTTTATTGAAACGCTTGAGAGCAGAAAATCACCGTGTTCTGTTGTTTTCTCAGATGACAAAGATGCTGAATATTCTTGAGGTATCCATGCACTTGATTTGTAATATCTCAACCTCCCAAATGTTAATTATATGCTGATCTTTTCTTGTGATCTTCTGATACAAGATAAACACGTGAGGCATGGAACAAATAAATACATTATTCAATTATGATATAAGCTCATTCACGTGCAAGTTAGTTTATTTCCCTTTATTAGTCACGTAAGAGAGCTTCAGTTGATTTACATATTTGTTACAATGAAGAAACTGAATTAGCTGAATATAAGGGGAAATTGAATGTGCAAACCATGGAAATCTACCTCTTGTTTGGGTCCTGACAACTGTTTTCTGATTCTTGCAGCAATACATGAACTACAGGAAATATAGATACCTTAGGCTTGATGGATCGTCTTCTGTTCAGGACCGCAGAGACATGGTTAGAGACTTCCAGAATAGGTAGAGTCTTCGTTGACATGCCTTGATACTATAAAGAGATTTATTGTTTTACTATTTCAGTTGGTGAGTGATAGTATTACTTGGGGTCTTCACTTTTTTAGAGTTTTAAATGAAAGAAAAATTTCTGATCTTACCAGTTTCTTGGACACTCTTGCGCCTTGTCTTTTCCCAGATATTCCTGACAGATGCAAATTTTCTCTTGATTCATCTGGATCCTTGTCTTGTAAATCCTTTTATAGTTTTCTTGTTTGGGATCTAGGCACTTTCTCATTGCTCCTGTATAAATTTATTTGGAATGCTAAAGTTCCATCTAAGGTTAAAGCTTTTAGACTTTGGACTGCATTTCTTATTTGAGTCAATAAAACAATTTGCTACGAGTGTGGAGACCTTCAAAGGCATTATCCTAGATATTTGTGTGATGTGTCTCTGGAGTGGTGAGACCAATGGGCAATATCTTTCTTCACTGTCCTTTGGTGTAGACTGTTTGATATTTTCAACATGTCTTGGGTCTGTCCAAACTCTTTACATGATTTTTGAAGACACACTACCAAAGCTTTAGGGGAGAAAAGATGTTAGGCAATTGTGGAGTTGTGTTTTCTTTGAATGTGCGATTGGAATGTAATGCAAGAATTTTTTCGTGATTGTCGTTTTGGGATAAGATTGTTTTCCTTGCTTCCTTTTGGTGCTTATGCTTCATGAGCGTTCCAGGATGTTTCTTTAGTTGATTTAGTTGACATGCAATGTGATTGGCGAACCCTATTGTTTTAAGTTCGCCTCTTTTGGAGGACTTCTTGTCCTCCCCTTGTATTTTTTTTCTCTCAATAATTTTTTTTTCTATCAAAAATTATTGCAGTTGGCCTACCTTGCCTTATTTATGTGCATATTCTTAGTGATGGCATCTAAGTGGAGTTTCACTTGAAAGCTGAAACTTATAATTCTGTCTTTGCAGGAGTGACATTTTTGTGTTCTTGCTAAGTACAAGAGCTGGTGGACTGGGTATCAACTTGACAGCTGCTGATACCGTCATATTCTATGAAAGTGATTGGAATCCAACTTCAGATCTGCAGGCAATGGATAGAGCTCACCGGTTGGGTCAGACAAAAGATGTTAGATTCATCTCTCCCTCGTACTCTCTCTTTCTTTTCCTCTTTCTCTCAAGCTCACATTTGAGATGACACTAGATGAGTCTATGATCTCTTTGGTTGACTGTTGACCTGTGGAGAGCTTTATTGTTCTAGCATGGATTTTGGCTTGTTTCTATCTTTTCTTTTTCTTTGGTTAGGAGGGCTTCTTGTACTCTTATTTGGACTATTTCTCCTCTCTCTTGCTTCTTATAATTTCTTCTTTTCATCCCAAAAGTTTTTGTTTTAAGTTTTTTTTATAAAAGGATGAGTTTATGATTAGATGAGTGGTTGGAAGTTTTCAAGGAAACCAGTCTCTGGATTTTCCGGCTTGCTGACATGGAAAATCTCTCTCTCTCAGTCACACTTCTGCTACTCTCTAACTCACACTCAAGCAGACAATGATACATAACCATTTTACATGCATCATCTGTTCTGCACATGTTACTGTGTGACTTAAAAAGTTGATGTGAATTCTGATACTTCCAAATGAAACTCATGTTGCAGGTTACTGTCTACCGGCTAATATGTAAAGAGACAGTTGAAGAGAAGATTCTTCTTAAAGCCAGTCAAAAAAGTACAGTTCAGGACCTTGTCATTTCAGGTGGTCATGTTCAAGGTGATCTTTTGGCTCCAGAGGATGTTGTATCTTTGCTTCTCGATGATGTCCAGTTGGAGCAGAAATTTAGGGAAATTCCACTTCAGGTTGCGTTTTCATCCAGTTATCAGTCAGTCATGCTTCAACTTATATTCTGAGATACAAGAACACACAGAAACACACAAGCACACACTGGGAAAAGAAGGGGGGAAATTATGTTATAAGCCTGAAATCTTATTCCTGAATTTTTTTTTAACTGAAATTATCCTGCCAGGTAAAGGATAAACAAATTAAAAAACAGCCTACAAAGGGTATTTTTGTAAACGCAGAAGGTGATGCATCTTTTGAAGATATAACAAACGCTGGGTCTCAGGGTACAGAATTTGAAGCCTCTGTGGATCCAGAGGGATCAAAACCCAATAACAAAAAGGTACTGTTAGACTCCAAGATCAGTTATTAGTACATTTGCATTGCTTTACTTTCTTTAGTGACTATTCTTGAACTAGTGTTCCATCATTACCATGATGTATTTGTTTTATAGGAATAAATGTTATGTAAAAATGCTTAGTTTCTCTATATTTACCCTAATCTGGCTTAGATTTCAATCTAGTCTCACTCAAATCCCCAATAGTTTCACCTTTATATTGGTCCGACATTGCTGGTCTTCACCATTTAAACATTCAATGCTATATAGCTTAGTTGGTACCCCTGTGATTTCTGCCTGTCCAAGAGGTAATTTAGGAACTCATTTCTATCACGTCTGGGCCTTCTGTCACAGTTGGTCTGAGTTTACATTAGTGAAAATGGTGACTGACCCAATACATCATTGATGATTTTGCATCTTTGGACCAATTTGACATATTGAGGGACTTGGTTGAAACAAGATATGTATATATACACAAGTATTTATTTATTTGTATAAGTACAATTCACAACTATTGCCATAGGGGGCGAGCCCAAGTACACAAGATATACAAGACTCGCCTCCTAAAAGAATAAAGAAAAAAACTAGAAAAGTGTAATTCCGCATACATAATTACATTTTATTAAATTTAGATATTCAATTACAGAACTCAAAAATAAAGTGGTGGGAGAACAAGAAATATTTACAACCCTGTAGTATCATATTTATATGTGTGTGTATGCTGTATATATAGGACTTTCCATTTTGGCACAAAATTAGAGAAGTAAAACGATTTGGTTTCAGGAAGTCACATATGCTATTTGAATTTAATATTTAGATTGTAGCTCTGGTGTAATGATAAAAGCTATGTTGATCAGTTGCATTTCTGCTCTGTTTCACCTATCTTAACATGTGTTTGGTTGAGATAGGAACTAGTTTTATTCTGGATATTCATTTCAAACTTCAGGTTAAGCAAATGCTAAAAGAAGTTAAGTTGCAAGGTCGTTGTATACTTGTCTTCTTTGCAGTTTTGTTTACGGTTATGTTTATGTGCAGCGAAAAGCTACTTCAGACAAGCCAAGACTATCAAGAGCAAAGAACTCTAAAAACAGGAAGCAACCTAGATCTACAGCAATGGATTATGAATTGGAAGATGGCACGCTAAATATTGATCTACTAGGCCAGAAGCCGAAGAGGCCCAAGAAAAGCATAAATGAGAATTTTGATGAGGCATTTATTGGTATGCCTACTGTAGTGCCGGAGCTTATTCCAGCTCCACGTGATTTTTACTGAAATCACGGGCCATGATAGCTAAGATAGCAAGTCCTTTACTTAGTAACTTCACCTAAATATGGAGTTTTATGTCTGTTAAATCAACCTGTGGGTTACTCTTTCGAGGAACAACAGTTTCTGGACCCCCTTCTTTCTGGACCTATTTTTACTCTTGACAATGGTAGCAAAATTGAGAAAGCAAGCAAAGCTGTACATGGTAGTTTGTATATGATAGTTTTAGAAATTTTGGTTATAGATTGGCAGTTGCCCTTGTATTGGTGGTATAAAAATTATTTATTCCTCGTTTTAGAGGTATATACACTTTTTTTTTTTTTTTTGAGAAGAAAATTCTCAAATACAAGCATCATTATGCTTGAGGAAACACTCTCCACCCAAATACAGTTCACATGAATAGAGAATGAGGACTAGGCTAAATGATGAGCCACCTTATTACCAGGTCTTTAGTCTAAGAGAAATCAAGGTTTTTAAATTTTCTAGGAAAGTCTACACTCTTGCACTAAACCTCCAAAATAGCTTTTTTGGGGACTTTGATCTTTTAACACATCGAAAGGAGCCAAACAATCAATATCAGCTACAACCTCCCTTAGCCTTAAGTCAAGTGCTATGGTTAATCCATACCTTAAAGCTAAGGCTTCTGCTACATGAGGTTCAAAGGCGGTCTCTTCGTTCCATGTTGTAGCCCCCACAGTTTGTCCTTGGAAATCCTAAATTATAGCTCCAAACCCAGAAGCCCCTAGTCCAAACACAGCTACATCTACATTGAGCTTGAGTGTGCCGACTAGAGGAGCTTTCCATTTCACACTCGGCCTTGAATTAGAACTTCTCGCATTCTCCTTTCTATAATCTTCTAATAGCATTCGACCCTGTTGAATAATGGCACTTGTTTGGTTCTTTTTCTTTTTGAATAGAAGCCTACAGCGTGCCTTCCGTATGCACCAAGATATGGCCGCAAAGCTTTCTATTGT
Organism: Quillaja saponaria; assembly: GCA_029379385.1. NCBI lineage: Eukaryota > Viridiplantae > Streptophyta > Magnoliopsida > Fabales > Quillajaceae > Quillaja > Quillaja saponaria. The sequence continues at coordinate 25,346,064 of CM055608.1, forward strand.
GCTAGGCTCTCATAGCTGAAGTAAGCCAGAAACAAGCTACTAAGCTTGGTAATAGCATTTGGGAAGTCAAGATGATACTGACACCAAACTTGACTGGCTATTAGGCATGAAATAATTGCATGGAAACTGGTCTCCCAATCTTCACAACTGGGACAATGTGAACATCCATGTATACCTTGTCCAGCCAATGTTTCCTAAATTGGGAGGCCATCTTTTATTATCCTTCAAAGAAAGTGCTTGATTTTAGATGGTAACTTCAACTTTCAAAGTTTGTCTTAAAACCCCTTATTAGTTGAGGACCCAGACCTATGTTGATTAAGATAGGCTATTAATAATTGGCGATAGGCACTCCCTACCATGAATTCTCCATCCTTTGTTGCACACCACATGAGTTGATCATTTTGCAAGCCATGACGTAATGGGATTCGCTTCATATGGTCAGCTTCAAAAGACATGAAGATATGATCAATAAGGGTGGTATTCCATCCATGTGAATCATTATCAAACAACATATTGACCATCGCTGATGGAGAAAGTATCTTTGGTGTAGACCATGGTTTAAAACCATTTTGTTCAGGAAGCCACTTATTCTTTTAGATGTAGATAGATCGTCTATTGCCAATGAGCCAACGTGTTCCCCTATCAATCACACTCTTAGCTTCATGGATACTTCTTCATATATAACTTGGTTGGAAGCCTAGGTTTGCATGCAACAAATAACTTCTTAGGTAATACCGAGCTTTCATTATTTTAGCTGCCAAAAAGTCTTGGACCATATGCAATCTCCAAGCTTGTTTAGGTAGCATAGCGAGATTAAAACAATACAAATTCTGAAATCCCAAGCCTCCCTTTTTCTTTGGTAAACAAAGCTTGTTCCATTTCAACCAGTGCATTTTCTTCTCGTTCTCTTTTCGACCCCACCGAAAATTACTTACTAGAGAAGTAAGTTGCGAACAAACAATTATAGGCAGCTTAAAACATGACTTAACATAAGTGGGTATGGATTATACCATTGACTTAATTAAGACTTCCTTTCCTACTTTTGACAAGGGTTTCTCCTTCCACCTTTTAACTTTCTTCTTAATGCGATCTACCACATCATTAAACACATGCTTCTTAGACTTTCCAACAATGGTAGGTAATCCCAAGTACTTTGGATGACTTTCCACGACCTTTATTCCCATCCAAACTTGGACATTTGATTTCAAATCTTCATGCACATTTCGGCTAAAGGAAAGCTCTATCTTGTCTAGATTGACACTTTGCCCAAAAGCACGTTCGTAGAGATTCAAGATCTCTTTAATAATAACAGCTAAATTGTGGGAAACTTTTGCAAATAACAAACTATTGTCTGCAAAGAATAAATGGCTAACCGAAGGAGTGCGATTCGATACTTTAATGCCATATAGAGAGCCTGACAATTCAGCTTGATGCAATAACCCTAAAAAAACTTCAGCTACCAACAAAAATAGGTAAGGTGAAAGTGGGTCTCTTTGATGAAGACCCATTTTAGGTATAAAAGTTTCACAGGGTTCACCATTAATAAGCATAGCATAAGAAAAAGAAGTTACACATCTCATAATAAGATTTACCCAGTGAGTATCAAATCCTATTTTTATCATAGTTATCTGCAGAAAATCCTACTCAACCCTATCATACACTTTTGCCATATCAAGTTTAAGGGCCAAATACCATTTTTCCCTTTTTGTCTTCTTCTTCATATAGTGAAATATCTCAATGGCAACTAAAGAATTGTCCATTGTGTTTCTGTCAGAGACAAAAGCACTTTGTGCATTTGAAATTATCTCCAGAAGTATTATTTTCAACCTATTAGCAATGGTTTTAGTGACAATTTTGAAAATCACATTATAAGGGCTAATAGGTCCAAAATCTCTAGCATGTTATGGTTGTTTCACCTTTAGGATAAGTGTTATAAATATGTGATTGATGAATGAAGGGTTCTTCCCTATTTAAAACACTTAACACTAATTGGACAATGTCATCCCCTATATCATTCTAGAATGTTTGATAGAAAAGAGCAAGCATACCGTCAAGATCTGGTGCTTTTTGAGGATGCATTTGATGAATTACATGAGTTATTTCTTCCTTCGTAAACTCCTTCATGAGATGACTATTCATTTCAGCAATAACTCTTCCCACAACTAGATTTGTTGCTTCCTCCACATCATAAGGGTTTTGGGAAGTGAAAAGGTGACTACAGTAATCACTACCGTTATAACTCGGTATCGTAATGCCAAGTTTTAGATATAATATGTAAATTTCAGTTATAAAACAACAACGACATAAATAAATTAAAGAAATAACAATAAAATTAAACATGTCATAACCTGGTATCAAAATTGATATATTTTAGTGATTTTTCTAAAATTTTAATTATACAAGAATATTGTGATAACCCGATATGTCCTTATTTTATTATCGATATTTTAATATATATTTTGGAGTCTTGTACTTAATTTAATAGGCAGTTGGAAAAAAAAATTAAATATATAATATATTATACATAATAGTATTAAATGTTATAACCTACTATTCTAGTGAATATTTTAAAATATTATACGTAAATTATTGTAATTATGTACATGATCAATTGTTATGAAATAATGGTGCACCACACATTTTAAAACTTGAATCTTGACTTGATTTTCTTCTTTCTCTCGTCCTTGAATTTTTCTTGGTCCACCAACTTGCTTTTTATTCTTAAGGCAGCAACTTTGTCTCTTTTTTTGGCTTGTCTTTTCCTCTGTTTTCTCTTTTCCTTCTTGAACCTTCCTAGTCCCTTGCTGGCCGAACTAGCACCCACTTGTTTCGCTCGAGTTGCTGCTCTATTTTCTGCTACAACCAGCCCGTCTACTGCGTGCTTTCCCTTCCATCCATGCGTGTCCTCTATTGCAGCAACCACAAAAATCTGCAACAACATAGATGGCTTTGGCACTTCGGTTTTCATCTGAAGCAACTGGGGCTAATAATCCCAATTTCCTGGATCCATGCCAGATGAATCAGTGTTAAGATTGTCTTTGTCATGTTCGGCTGAGGCAGGTGTGGCGGGGTTCTTATGTGGGATTTGCAAATGATAATACTTAAGGCTGCTCAGGTTTCTCTTGTCTCCTATACTTTATAAGCTAAGAGAACTGTAGTAGTATCCGCATTTTCTTTGTTTTGTTTTGGAGAAAAAAAAAATAACAATAATAATAACAACTAAAGTTAGAAAATAAACTGAACCACATTAACAATCAAATAATTTAGAAGTGAAGGATGGATGCTTGTAAGCACTGTCTGTTTATTCCTCAGGATTAAACCCTTTAATTTTAGGATAATATTTAGAGCTTGAGAACATAAAACCCTCCTCGTCACTTCAAAATCTTCTAACCTCCGAGTCCACTACTCATGGCCTTTTCTTTTTGTGTATCTTAACTTTATTAATTCATATCTCTTGTAATTGATAAAGATGGGCAGTTTCTTGTCTTACTTCTCATGCCAATAATACTTCCTGTCTGTCTTATAGTGTCCATTAAACCATAATCCTTATTCTCCTGTCTAACTTTAGAGACAATATGTATGACAATATCTTCAAAGCCTTGGAAATAGACATTCAAATAGTTTGGTAACTGATATTCCTCATCTTCCACTTTTATGTCTACCTCCAATATGTACTTTCTCCGTCTCATAAATGACTTCCTCCTTTCTATTTTCCTTGGGCCAAAATGCACATCCAGAAAATTCATTAATTGCTTTACTTTTCTATTATGCTCCTCAATGTCATTATCAAGTAAATCTTTAAGTGTCCCAAGAAAAAAGAAACACAAAATATGTGGTTGGCACTTCATTCATTTATTGAACCTTCTTAACTTGTGTGCATTGTTAGACAAGAGGATAATAACGTTGAATTTGACTAGTCTGAATTAAATTCAATGTTTGGAATATAATTAACATGGAAAGTGAGAGAATTGTGTTAATTTGGGGGAGGAATATATGTATATTCATACGCATACATATGAAGTGAAGTAAGAATTACCTTAAGTTGTTTGTCAAAAGGCTAAAAGAAACTAGTGGTAGGATATTGAATAGAACTTAATATATTTAAATATTGGTGACTAACTATTAATTAAATTTAACTAGGAAATACAAGAAACCAGATTGCATATCATATAATGCAAAATTCTTAATAGTATTCTTTTTGACACTATACATTGTCATGACAAAAATGAACGTTTAAAGTATTTATATGGAATGATCATTAATAGTCAATGTTATTTAATTAGAGAATTATTTTAGAAATTGGAAATTGAATGACATGTAGCTTGGTAGTAAGCTAGTATTGAAATTTGGTAGTATAGGTTCTTGATAATTGTAATTAGATTAAACTAAATCAAATGAATATTATAAAAAAGAGAGAGAGAGAGAGAGAGAGATAAGTGGTTTTGAAGGGGTTCAGGGGACAGATTTGGTGGGTAACAGAAATTCGGTATTTCAAGTGTTTTCGGGGCAGAATTAAATTAAGAATTCAAAAGATGAAATGTAGCTTATAGTCTTGACATGTTGTCTACAAAATTTCACAGCTTGGTTCTAAATATGTGGTGAGTTATATCTGTTAAACTCCGGCTAGGTCAGAGCTGTCAAAATCTTGCGTATTACAGAATTTGAGACAACTTCAAACAATAAAATGTATTAATATACAAATATAAAAATTACAAATGATATACCATTATAAAGCTACATGTGTCTAGTATTTTATAAATTTTACAAAACTGGATTCAGAGTTTTCTAGAGAAAGATTCGACTATTAAAGTGGATACTGGTCCAAATCCCAAGTTTGAACAGTTTCAACATCTCTAACTCACTAAGTACTTTCTATTTTTTTTAATGGTTCCTCCTACCTTATGCTTTGTCAAGACATTCAAAATGTCTTTTCATTATTAACCCTATCATATAAAGTTCAATTTACATTAATTGGCATGTAATAGCTTAATGGAAAACTTTCATAAAAAAACCTATACAAGATGAGATATAAGCGTAGTAACTAAAAGATTATAACAATAACGTTTATGAACTAAATATTATTTGGGTATATAAATTTCAGTTTCGGATTTTAAGGTGGACCTGATGAGATGCGTGGATGCAAGTGAGAGTGACGAATGAAATCGGTAACATGTGAGTGGTTAATTACTGTCTTTAGGGGCTAGATTAGCATGTGTGATTATATGTTTATTTGAATATGCGTGATATATAGAAAGTAAGCAAGTAAAATATTTCAGTAATTTATTAGAATTATGTTTGTTTGATATTGGTTGTGATTGATAATGGCCAACTCGTGAACATTTTCTGAAAAATGATTTTCATTTTTGAAATTAAAAATCCAGGTGCACCTAGGATACTCTGATTTGAAATCATGAGAAATCCTGATTTTGATGAATATTTTCTAAAAAATTGAGTGCTCAGCCCCGGTGGGATGGATTGTGTACAAAGAATTAATTTGGTGTGCGGGCGTGTAAATGCCCGACAGGGGGTGATACTGGTGTGCGGGGCTGGGTTACTCGTTGGCCCTTTGATTGCCTTGTGTGATATTGTTGCACTGACTTAAATTGTGATCCTGCGTGTCATATGAATTATGAATTTGTGAAACTTACAATGTGTATGTGCAATGTGAAATGTTATATGAATCATGATACATAATGTTAATATGTATATAATACATTTGTGCTGAGCGATGCTAGTACCTTTTGGGTACGATTTTTCACTCACGAAGTCCATAGGACTCACCCCTCTTTTGTGGATATATTTTTTTAGTAACAGGATCTCAAAGAAAATTAATCACTAATACGAGATTTTGCTGAAGATTCGACGACAAGGTATTTCTCGAAATCTCATACTTGGAGTCAAGAATGAAAGTTTACAGTCACAATAAAACTGTGGGTGTCAAATTTAGAATAATGTAATATTCCAGTATTTGTCTTATTGATGATATGAACGGAGCGGAGCTCCTTATTGTATTTGTGTTGTTGTTGTGTAAGAACAAAAATTTATAGGTTTATATTTTACGGCATGTTCCATATTACAGGGAATTTCTGTCAAAATTTTCAGTAAGTGGTGATTTGTTTAAGTTAACAAACTTTTAATGTTAACTTTTGTTTTTTTTTTAAATACTTGGTCTTATTCATTGGTTGGTGAAGAGTAATGATCGTTTTTTTATTTGGGTCAGGGTTACGAAGGTTTGGTTACCATTCCTCCGGCCAGTCATGCCTCCATGAGGGGTGTGACAACTACCCTGGCAATATCCTCATGCTTTCTAAAATTAGTGCCCGAATCATCTTGAATGGATGTAATTGAATTACATTTCTTTCTTTAAAAGGCTTTCTTGTGAAAAAAACTAGTGTTTTTGTCCCCCTCCTTTAGCCAAATAACCCTAGATCTCTGTCTCTACATAATTTCTTCCTTATCTAGCAAATCATTTATCTCATTCGAACCCGTTTTTGTTCCTCAATATTAATCTCATTTTAGACTTTTGATTGAAGAGATATCAATTGTTTTTGTAACTTCCTTAACTCATTAGAAACATTTCCTAAAATCTTTTTTTCCCATGTTGCAAGAGTGGTGGCACTTGCGTGAATTCTATCATATGCAGTTCCAATACAACCATTCCATGTTGTAGAAATAATTTCCCTACACGCAGAAAGTTGTAACCACATAGCTTCAAACTGAAATCTTTTCTTCCGCCTTTTGTACTATATATTGGAGGAGGTGGATAAAGATATAGAAGCATGATCACTATGGTACCTGACTAAGTGAATAACATGGAAATCTTGGAAAATGTTGAGCCATTGAGGGTTGACCAAAAATCGGTCCAACCGTTCTTGTACATTGGATTCTTCAACCTTCCATTCGACCAAGTGTAAGGATTGGTTGAGAATCCCAAATCTTGGAGACTAGAATCTTGAATTGTGTTTTGAAAATCTTTTAGTAGTTGAAAGTGTGCTGGTTCACCCCCATTTTTCTCCTCGTTACTAAGAAAAGCATTAAAGTCTCCAAAGCATATCCATGCCAGCTGATATGAAAAGGCTAAATGACGGATCAAATCAAAAGTTTTCCTCTTATGAGTCTCCTTTGGCCATCCATAAATACCAGTGAACCTCCAAATTGCTATATCTTGATCATCACAAATGGTTACATCAATATGATGCAATGATTGTGACACTAGTGTCACCTTCAATGTATCATCCCATAATAACGCTACTCTACCAGATCGCCCTTCTCTTGAACATTCCATCCCAACTCTAAACTGGAATTGTAATCTGAATTTAATTTGTTTCGTCTTAGAGCTATGTAATCTTGTTTTAGAAAGAAAGATTACGTTGGGAGCTTCAAGCCTGCATAGTTTGTGTAGGGCAGATACTACACGTGGGTTCCCAAGCCCATGGCAGTTCTAAGCTATGATTTTCATGGTTGCTGGCTGGGTTAATCCACAGCCTCCACCATTGGGATAATGTGAACACCTAGTTCAACCAAATTTTTTTTTCTCCTTTCCTTTGTTTTCATCTTCAGCACTATGCACACTGTTGCAGTACTCCACACCTTTGCGTTTGCCACACAAATCTTCTACCCTATGTGTTTCTTTCTCGCTTGTAGCCTTATATACCTATTTCCAAGTCTTAGTCTTATGAGTATTTGCAAGGTACAGTGTTATAATCGTTGAAATTGTTTATTTTGACATAATGGTTTAACAGGGTGGAATGATATAGGTACTGGGTTCAATTAGGAAGTATCCACAAATTCATCATGTTTAATGGATTTACTAGGATTTGATTGAACTGTCTTTATGTCCAATGTCTTACTGGGACAAGAGAGATGGGGAAAAGAGGGTGCCAGCGAGCAACTAGGGTAGATAATGAGTAAGTTTGGCCTAAGGAAGTCTTTGAAGTAGTGGGGGTAATTTGAATATGGAGTCGTAGCTTGGCTGGGGCGTGATAGATTCTGAAATTTGTAGGGAGGGGTTTATAACTAGTAGGGTAGCTGTAATGGATTTCAAACTTATGGGATTTGGATTGGCTATCATGTCATTGCCAGCTAATTTGTTTGAACTAAGGTCCACCTCTTTCATCCCAATTACTGCCTCTGCAACTATTTCACCACTAAAGTCAAGTCCATTAACTACGTGATGATGGCTCCCTAAAGTAGCTAACTGATCATGCATGTACACTATTGATCCAGCAGATCGTGGACTTTTGAGTGTCTTTGCCACTTCACGACCATCTTCCTCTTTCCTTCTGATGAAAGTTGGTTATGCATTATAAGAAGAATGATGTTGGTTCAACTACTTGGGAGGTGCCCTTAACCAAGCTTCATACGGTTGTATATCATCTTCATCGCTCAAACATGCCCAATCCTTATCATAATCCTTCATCGTATGAGCTATCAACATATACTCATAGCAGAAATTTGGTAATTTTTCATATTTAAATTCAACCCAAAGGCCATTACCATACTTTAGCTTAATCATGGCACCATATTTTAATGGCTTACAGATATCCACCATGACTCAAAAGCAAGTGTAAAGATCCCATTTTAGGTCATTATCCTTATCTATCTCCAAGACAAATCCTACTTTTTTAGCTATGTTCTTCACATTCTTCTCACCTCTACTGTTAAATGGAAAATCATAGCACCGAACCCAGAAAGGAACAAAATTGAATTCTAGTTTAGAGGGTCGATCCGTTCCCACCACATCCTTTAGTATAATCACATTGTTATTGAAGTGTGTTGGTAAATATTCTATCACAATTATAATAATCAATAATAATAATACAATTTAAATAAATAAATTGAAGTAGATAAATGATTCAATATAAAATGAGTCAAGAAAGTGTAGAAAGTTGAAATGAGACACAAATATATCATTTTTTTTAAGACAATTCGTGCCACCACGGAGATTATTTAACTGATGCAGAGGTCTCTCAATAAAAAGTGTGAGAATGAATAGTTTATATAGTAGTATGATTTTGTAACTCTTATATCAAAATAATAATTGAAATGAATAAAAAATTAAGTTATATAAGTTACAAAATCAAATATTGAATTGTAACAATTCAATTGTCATAAAATGCTCTAAACCCTAATATTTAAAAATTTTAAACTTTTAAACTTTTAAACTTTTGAAACTCCCACAAATTTATTATTCAATAAACTACCCAAATAAATTCCATTTATTTTATTTTTATTTAAATAGAACAACAAAGTGCCATGGTTCATTTTGCAGAACTCGTACCTTATCCATCATGTGGTAGAAACAAAAGCAAACAAATTCTTCTCTACACCCTTGACATCCAGGCCTTGTCTCGATTTCCAGATTGCTTTCATCCTATTAATCAAAGCCTGTGAGTTGAATGTATTATCAGTATATACCTTCCCAAATAAGCATGGTTAAGTACCAGCCATGTCATCTTCTTCCTCCTCAATTTCCACTTCCCCTGCTTCCTCTTCCGTAACTTGTATTGTGTTTTTGCTGAAAGAATTCATAGTACTAAACTCAATGATTCCTACTAAGGAAAAAATGAATTAGACACTATGATTCCTACTAAAGTAAAAGTGCAACACTATGATTCCCACCAGGGAATAGAACCCACTAAGGGAAAATGATTAGCACAAGACTAGGCTAGAAGGAAACCAAACTGTGAGGGTAAATTTCAGGAAGCCAAACAAAGGCTTAGAAAGCTCTCATGAAGAGAGAATAGCCTATTATTAGCATTATATACACTTCAAAGCTTGGGAAATGGAAATTTTCATGTCTCCATTTGCTTGTAGCCTTATTACTCTCCATGAGCCAACAGAACTGTTGTGTCTTTTGAAGGTTCATGATTTAGACAAATACCAATTAAGCTCGACTCCCTTCCAGTCAGGTGCAACAATTTCTCACACTGGTGGACACATTTGAACAGAAAACATGATTGAAAATCACCACACGTCCTTAGAGGAATGGAATAGAATCTCAGATCTCAAATAGAATAAGTGACTGAGCACCAAATGCGAGCATAACTATGGCATGGGTAGAAAAGGGGAGGGATTGAGAGCCCGACTTAATCAGCATGTAGCATGTGAATCTCAAATTCAGTTTTCTTTTACGTCAATCCTAAACCAAATGGAAGTTAAATCCCTGAAATCAATTTCAACAGTAAAATTACAGAATGAGATTCTTCCGGAGCAAAATATCATTTTTCACGGAGCTTCCAGGATCACCAAGCCGACAATGCCATTTCCATAAAAACCCAGAAGCTACATCTCCCTCGTAGGGAAGATGAGATTGTAACTACATCCTCAAAAAGCCAGGACCTTTTTTTTCTTTGCAATAAAAGAAAAATATGGAGGAGGACAAAAAGTCCTCACAAACATGTATAAATACAGAAAAGGTGAGCCTAACAATAAATCTAGAAAAAGAGCGAGCCTAATACAATAGAGCTCGCCAATTAGATCACTGAAAAGACATCTTGAAATACTCCTGAAGCAGAGTAAAAAAAAAAAGCAAGAAAATAATTTATAGAAAGAAAATGCCATGGTAGACAACAATTCTAAAAAATCAACCGTACTCCCCAAAAAGCACAATTTCATAAATAATTTACATCCTTATCAAGTCATCAGAATATCATGGAGTGAACTCGGGCATGTTAACTACTTGGTTAAGTCCGTATCAAAAAAGCCAGTCATAAGATTATGTCTATGCACTTGTAACCTATGTCTGAAAACGAGACTACAAACTTGAAACACATCTTATTATTCTAGTCCATAGGCGGACATCTCTGTCACAAGGAAACTAAACATTCAGATATAGTATAATTAGGATGGCAGATACCACTCCTATCATATCATCATATATTTTAAAGTATGACCATGTTTACCAGCGACCATATCCTCATCATAAATCCTTGAAGGAAAAACACAAATAAAAAGCTTATAGCCTTAAAGATTCAGTCAACAGTAGTCTAAGTTCATAGTGGGCTCTAGATCCTTGAAACACAATACTTAGGGAAGCCTAAGTGCTTGAGCATGATGACGGATGTGATCATCTATGAAGGTGGAAATGAAATAATAAGAGTGATCATAACCGGCTTGCAATCGCAAGAGCAGTGGAACATTGGCACTCCTGCATGCTTCTTCAAACTTGTGAGGTAGCAATTGATCATGCAAGAATTTGTCATCTCCCCCCTGCAAAGCACGGAAGTAATGAGAAGATAATTCAAGCAAAAAATCACTGAGATAATAGGTTAAATGGTTAAAATTTGATATATAGAACACTACTGAAATTTAGTGTGTCTAGGAGATCATCTTCCTCCATACAAATATCCACTTTCCTTCTTTTGGCCAGACATACAAATCTCCACTTAAAATTGGAGATTTTAAACACAAGCCTAGTCTTGTCATATTCCACAAGGTGAAAGTTGTCCCCCTGCTTTCTTAGCATGCCAAGATAGCAACCTTATTGAGAATAATATGCCATGGAGACTATTGATGTGTTCTATGATTATCTTAATTGTAAGAGTTGGTCTTTAATTATGTAATTGTATCACTTGGAATTTAATAAGTAATTTGGAAAAACAGAATTTAATGAGGATTTGTAGTTCAATAAGGATCCTGTTATTTAAGGGTGGTAACACAGGAGTTAAATTAGGATTTCCTGTGCTACTAGAATTAGGATTAAAGTGGTTTGCCTATGTAAAGGAGTCTCTATGTATTAATGATTTCATTTATTGAGATTAATTGAACAAATGCCTGTTTGTTACTCCTGTATTGTTTCCTTTCAGTTCTCCATCAAATTACAAAGTGAAAACCCCATCTTATTTACCTGGGAATGAGAAGCTACATTTTGTAATCTTCCCTTACAAATTTATTGCAATATCTGTTACATCCATATTACTTTGACAATAACTGGACATCAATAAGATGTATCAAACATGACAGTTGACAGGTTATTAGCATTAAGATGCATCAATGTAACATCTACCTCATACATTCTGTACCGGAACTTCAAATGTGCAAGACGCCAAGACCTCAAAATTTAAAGTATAGATTACATTAAGAATGTACAATTATCAACATCTAACTCATTTAATGATGAGAAAAGCATTAGGCTTCACCACTCAGGCTTCAAGTGCATAATGTGTAAACAACAGGAAAAGAACAGAAACAAGGCAACAATAATAGACTATCCTTAAATATGGATGAAAATGACAGAAAGTGCACATGTAATCAAGAATATTACTTGGAATTCTTCTCTAGCAATTGATACCATGCTGTTATTAAATCCTTAAGTTTTTGAAACCAAACTAATGTGGGACATGTCTGCTTAAAAGAGCAAACTATTATTTAATCATTTAATCTCTTCATTTTTTTTATACGTAAAGATATATAAGAAGACCCAAATGGCCATAACCTTTGTACAAAATGGTTATAAAAATCAATCTTTCACTTTCTAAAAGGAGACAGATTTATAGTAAGCACATATAATGTGCATAATCTCCTAAGTCCTACCTGATCAATCAAAATGGTAGCAGACAAATCATGAAACTTCGCGATCAGGCTAGTAGCATCATACTCCTGCACTTTTATTATTTATTTGTCATTAAATAAATGCCAAAGTCATTATGTGGAAGTGACATAGAACAGATTCCGTATAACTTACCTCCCAATCAGATTTACTGCCACCTAGATAATTTGTGAATGCCTTCTGGCCCCAAGCACAATTTATGGGATTCACAATTGGTGCAAAGGCAGATACCGACTGCATCATAAAGGGGAAAAACTCATAACCAAAGTAATTACTATCGTTCCTGTAGAGACAGAATACTTATCTGTTGTATATCAGGGGAGGGGGTCTAGAAACTCCAAATTTCAAAAACGAAACTGAGGAAAAATCACCGACATACTCCTAATGCACGACATTCCTCACTTTAATTTGTTCTTGGCTTTCTAAAATTATGACGAAATACACCAAAGCAATTGTTTTCTTGTATCATAATATGTCTTTCCATAATACTAAAACTATTACCATACAGTTCAAATTGACATAAATTTTCTCCAATAAATTAATATATTATTATCAATATAAAAAACATAAATTTTCTCCAATAAATTAATTTATTATTATCAATATAAAAAAACTCCAGTACATTCAAGTTCATGTAAATCTGTCTGTGTATATGTTTTTTTTAAAAGAGAACATTTTTTAATGCGGCCAAGTAACAAAACATGATGATTGTTAAAGAAAATGATTTCTATTTGTTACGATAAAAGAAGAAGGGCTCACCCGGTGCACAAAGTGCTCCCCGGCTATTGCGGGGGTAGGGAGAGGGTGGGCGCACATGTACGCAACCTTTCCCTTACATTTTTGCAAAGAGGCTGTTTCCACGCCTCGAACCCGTGACCTACAGGTCACCAAAGGAACAACTTTACCGTTGCGCCAAGGCTCGCCCTCTTCTATTTGTTACGATAATACAAAAAAATAAAACCATGCAAATAAATCAATTCCTTTGAACAAGAGAATGATAGACCTCTTTGTATATTAAATTTTTAACATTATCTTAGAAAAATGCCATAATAATAGTACTAACTTCCAAAAACTTTAAACAGTAATTCCTATGATTATAATGAAGCCATGAACTTCCAACTGCATTATTAGAAAATATATCATTAATTACCTTATACTTATCCAGATTTTTCAGGTAGATTGTTAAAGCACCATGCCCACCCATAGAATGGCCAGATATTGATGCCTTTGATGTTTCAAGCTGTGGAAAATTATCACTAAGAAGCTTTGGCAATTCCTTGACAACATAGTCATACATACGCCAGTTCTTCCACTTTTCTTGTTTAGCATTGACATAAAATCCAGCACCTATTAAGAAGAAAAGAAACGGTTCACTTCATACCAAAATATGCATCCTCATGTCTAAGAAAGGACTCTGTTAACCAGAGCTATTTCATGTTGTCGACATAAAATGTTAAATCATACAACACGTGCGAGTTCCAAATGAATCATCTAATCAATACATCCGTTTTGGCCATGAATTCTAGGGCATAAGTAAGGTTCAACTAAAAAAATGAAAATATAAAAATATAAATCCAAGAACCATATCTCACATGCAAAAGCCACTACCAAATCAGAAAAATTAGTCATCTTCATTCTAACAAGGGGACAATTAGTTTAGATGCATGAGGCTAAATCACTTTAAAAAATATAAATGATCTTCAAATGTGCTGCAAATTGGATAAGCGGACTAATTCAGACCTGCAATACTCTTGTTTCGCTTCCTTCTTCCCTTTTGGCTTTTCTTTTGATTAAAAAACCACTTTAATATTAAATCTTCAAGTTAAGTTATTTACTCCATATTTTCTGGTCATGTGCATTTTGGATTATTAATATTTATAAGGTCTTTATATGTAATTTTAACATATATTTTTATTTTCTTAAGAGGTTATGGTTACCAAATTTTTTGTTTCTAAATTGGATCCCATTCTTAGCATGGCAAGGTGTCCTTTATCATATAGTAATACATAACTTAGGAAATATTTAGAAGAAATGGAGATCACTTCGAGGATAGAGTGATGCAATTCTATACCTATATCCAGAGCCTTGAATGTATCTTGTTACTTCATCTATAATTGAAATAAATGCATTACCTGCCCTAATTTATTTATTCTAATCAGTTAAGCTAACTTCCACAACTGCCAACTTTTCCTTAGCTATAAGATTTAACCAAGGTACGGTTCTAAGGGAAGGAGTTTACCTGCTCGGGCCCAGAAGAATGAGACATCCAGTCCCAACTTCCAAGTCTCAGCCAGATATTAAACAAGTTGGAAATCACTACGTGTCTATAATTTTGTTAACAAAGTGTTCTTCAGCTGGGAAAGCTTAAGTTATATATTATGTGTGGGCTGCTTGTATGATCTGATTGAAGCAAATCTCACAAGTCACAAGGTTACGAAGGTCAATTCCTAAGTAGAATATTACTTCTACAGTTACAAAGTTTAGATGTGTAAATGAAGAACTGAAATTTATATTGCATTTTCCTCGCTAGTTTTATCTCGAAGTTTCAGAATCTTAGAAGTGTACTCTTCTCCGTTTTTTCTCTTTTCTTTTCTTGTTTCTAGTAGAAGAACACTTTTGAGGATACTCATCATAGTTAGAAATGTGTATGAGATAAGTAAGAGCTTTACATATTACACAGGTTTTGTTAGTTCTTCATCCTCAATGGTGAACATTGGGTATATATGCAATTTTATTCTCTCATAATTTGGATGACAAAAACATTTTCACAGCATCATAAAGTTCAAAGGATGAAACATGCCAAGCAGAAATAAGCAGGTAACTTGATCCGAATGAGCTGAAAAAAATGAAAATTATGTGGCTTCAATATGCTGGAAACCATATTTTGACAACATGCAGTAATGTAGCCTAAATTTCACCTTTAACTTCAGCAGCATCCATATAATATAAATTTGCAATCGAACTTTTGCAAGCAGATATGAAAGTGAATATTTACTGACCTTACAGAAAATATAGATAATAGATTCTGTATCTACTCTAAAATATTTCCCACTTCAGTCACATTACTATTTATACGGGAATTATTGAAGAAACAAAAGCAAAAGAAGTATCTTTGTTTTCTGTATGCACAAGTCACAACTACAGCCATAATTAGTTACAAATAAGGATTGCAAGTCCTTAAAGGGTCTTTTATATATATCTATAGAAAATATGAATATTTCAGTAGATATAAAGTATTATGTGATTGTTCTATGATTCCCTATACAACTGGGAAATTTCAATAATCTATTTAAAAGACTAGATTGGAGCATAAAGTAGGATAAAAAAAAGGTCAGATTCCAAGATTTTCACATTCTATATCACGAACAACTTTCAAGTCCTAAAAATAGTGATCAGACGTGTCATACCTACTCCAAAGTCCCAGCTGTCTGCCTCTCCTTCCACATTCAGCCCTCCTATAATATGAAAATCAAAGGTGAAAAACAGTCAGAATGAAATTCTGGAATAACTACTAAAGCAAGTTTGGAATTATATTCTGTAATCATACAATGACATAAAAAATACACCAATAATGTAGAGAACTAGAAGTCACAGGTTAGTCTATAGTATACTATACTGGCATAACTATAATGTAAAATTTCCCCCACAAAGGCTGTATACTTGCAGCTCTCTTGGAGGAGGCATTGAGTCTATGCTTGTCTATATGGACGAGATGTAACATTGGCCCAGAAGGAAAGGGGAAATACAATGGAAATTGGCAATGCTTCCCGTTAGAGTGAGAGCAAGGAGGCTAACCTTGATATGAATTTGGATGGATTGACAATCTCTAACTTCTATACTTCCTGCCATGAAGGTCCAGAAAGGGGTGGATGTGAAGCTGATAGGATTTGAAGGGGTTAGTGTCCTCCTTGGATGGTACAGTAGACCTGTTTTCCTAACAGGCTAATATACTAATTGTAAGGCTTTTTATTTTTCTTAAACAGGGTGGCATCTTGTTGTCGCTGTCTTTTAACAAGGGAAAAGTTATGTAGTTTTTGGGGTTTTTTATTTCTTTTCTTCACTATGGTTGTTCCCCCTTGTCAACTTCTGTATTAATAACTTATTACTTATTGGAAACAAATATAAAAAAAAGTCCTGAAGTTTCAAAATGGGCAGAGCTTTCCAATCAGCCGAAATTTTAAGTGTATTGCATATGGAGAGTGACTTTCACGTAGATAGTCAGACTATTGACAAGCTTCCTAAACTCAATCATCTCATACTGACGACTATCCATTCTGAAATGAATTTAAAAGGGAAAAAGTTCGTTGAGACAAGTAACTAAAGCAATGAGCCAAACCCCAGTTTTTTTTCCAGACAAAAATTGGGTTTTGCTTCAAGGTTGCTGAGATAATACGAGCAGGAAACCTTACACATGTTCAGGGGAAGAAAAATCCATTAGCCAAGACAACAACATTATTTTCTGAAATGGTTCTAGGATAGAGAACGAGCAGATAGAGGTCTTGATGGTAATTTAGCATGATAAGCCAACAAAAACACTGACATTAATTCTTCTGCATAATAATGATAGCATAAAAAAGTGCTATAATAACCACCTTTTAGCAAAACATTGACTGCAAACTTACTTGGAGATGTATCTGGAGCAATCAAAGCAATGCCCTCGCTCGAAGCAACACGTTGAGCCCCTGACTTGATTATAAAATTCTCATCCGTGCATGTAAGACCAGATAGCCAGTAAAGTACCTTCTCTCAATGAAACAAAAACCATTGATTGTAATAGAATTTTGTGCACCAAATGTGACAATAGCATATTGTGGTGAGACAAATAGTAAAATGCCCATATATGGTTAGTCTTGAAACACTTTTATCACATTTATTCATTGCAAAATATATATATATATATATATAGTTACATAAATTACATACTCAATTAGAAGTTGCAACAACTGTCAATGATTGATACTCATAGAAAATTAGACAAATACAATTTGGAGAGGTGAGCAGGGTTGCAAACCATCACTAAAGGATCACATGTGATCCTCCAAAGTTGGTACATCCTTCAAGCAAGAACCCAGCAAGTTTCCAATAACAATGGGGGAAAAAGAATGTGCATAAATTTGTTGTCTATATTTGAACAAAGGGAGCTAGTTAGTGTAAAATGTGGATCATTTGAGCAGTAGTTCACACAAATAATTGCAAATTTGGGTGTGAACACGACAGGCTACTTGCTGGGAGGTAGATAAAAAGATTTAAAATGTGTGATATTTACACCTCTAGTGGTTGTGCTACTACAGGAACCCTCCACGTTGTCTTTTATTATAGTTACAGAGCTTGTGATAAAAGATGGGGTGGGATTCTCTGTTTGATTGTATCCATGAATCTCACCTCAAATAAAACTTCCTTCTTGTTGGTGGGTCACGTATCCAGGGTTTGTTAAAATTTCTTCTAACAGGTGGGTTGCTTATTATCAGGCCGAGATGAGGGAATTAAGCCAAAATAAAATAGAACATTTTCACATCATTGCTCATCACCACAAGAGAACCTGAAAACATCCATATTGATATTTTTAAATGCCACTTCAGGCTATCTTTGGATGAGTTGCACATGATTGGATTTTTCTTTTCTGCACAAAAACACTCTTGGAGTATTCCATGACTTATTGTAGGTTTGAAAATCACCTGTGCGTATAGATTAAGAATCATGGGTGATTTACTTTATTTCCCTTTCATTAGATTTAAATAAACAACTTTAAAACCCATCCCCCAAATTTAGTTATTCAGTATACATTTGCATTCCAAATATTCACTCTCTAATATACAGAAAGAAAAAAAATAAAAATACAATCAATGCATCACCAGTTAGCATGTAAATAAGTATTAGATTATATAAAAAATCCTCAAATGATATAATCCTAATAATAATTAAGAACAAAAGAGCAAAAACCTAACCAACCCAGAATGACAATCAAGAACCCCAATAAAAACGATAAGCAATTCCTATGAAGATAAATGAAGTCCAAATTCACAGGCATAATACTATCAAAAGCTCGCATCTTTAGGGAAAAAGGTAAAAAGGGAAAGGAGAAATGAAATGCAAGTAAAAGATTAAAACCCAGATATTGATTTAAAGTGTGAATTTCTTACATGCAGAAAGCAAAATGGATGGTTGATTAAACAAGAAAAGTGAGAACTTACTGGGAATTTGTGGGATGCGGAAGGAGAAGGTGGGAAGTACACGTGGAAGTTCATGGAACAGCCAAGCGTAGGACTGAAATGTTTGTACCTCTTGTTGTACCCTCCAAACATCTTAGAGCTGCCGATCTCTGTTGGTTTGGTATCCATCTTTCTCCTGTTTCTCTATAGCTAGCAGAGGATTGAGTGTGAGTGTACCCTGCGGTTATATTTCTTCATTGAATTATTGTTGGAAGAAAGCTTATGAATCCATAGTTTGAATTACACTTATACCCTCAACATTTATCAATTTGATGTATTGCCCTTGTAAAGTTTTACTTTCTAATTACACTTACCACCCTCAGATTTAACATAATTACATCAACTCTTTTTATTAATATTTTTTTAAGGAGGGGAAGGGAAAATAAATTCTAGCTTTCAGAATAGTCGATCCATAGATATTTTGAATACTGAGGATAGCAAATGTTGTTGGACTGGGTAGTTCAAGTTTCTCACAATAATACCACAGACGCACTATTTTCCTCACACAATAATAAATTCTTAAGAAATTCATAATAACATTTTGTAAAATGATTAACAATTATAATAAAGAGAATCATTGTATGATAAATTTATTATAAAATAACATTTGTTTATTTTATAATAAATTAAAATGTAATTTTGTTGTTATGTAACATTCAATTATGTAAATAGTATTATATTTATTTTTTAGTCTTGAATTATGTAAACAGTATTATTTTCATATTATCTTTGTCAGAGTATATTGTTAAAAAGTCTTAGGTGCTGTTTAAAAAATAGTGTCTTGAAGATCACTAATAATAAAGAAATTACATGTGGTTTTTTTTATTTTTTTAACAATATACTCTTAATGACTTTTTAAGATAGTATAGATGAGAAACTCAGTTGAATAAGTTGGATAATAAAATGTCCCTTGGCTTTTTTTCCCCCCTGAGCTACTAAAAAAAATAAGGCAATCATCACAGTGAGATCTGGTGAAAGAGGTATAAAAATAATATTTGGATTTGAAACTCAAGCTGTATATAATGCACTATAATTTCTTTTTCATTGTTTTCCAAATTAACTTAAGTACGCAGGTTGGTAGGAACCTGCAGCAGAATGACTAAAATTTAACTGCAAGAAAAATCTGAAAAATTGCATAAATAAACAACTTTAGTGAAGTGGCTGATATTTCAGATTGCAGTGACTGTTTTTGAAGAATTTGTTTGAGCCCGAGTTTGCTGTACTAACAAATTTTCACCTTAAAAAAGGTAAACATTGAAAATTATTAACACTCAAATACATCAAAAAAAAAAAAAAACTGCAGACATTTCTTAAATTACGTACACTGACTCTCTTATGTGTACCAAAAAGAAAATTACCATGCAGGGTTTAAGATATTTAGGAAGTAGGTTCTTCAAAGTGAACAGAATGACAAGTAGAAGTCTTGTTCCTAAAAAAAATGTTAAGCACAACTCAACGTACTGATAGCTTTTGGCATGCTAATATGCATTGAGGAACATGCATCGAGTTTCAAATAACCATTTCTTGCAACTTGCAAGTTACAAATTTTCTGTGTTTCTTTTCCTAGAGAATCTTATTCTGCTTCCACTCTTCAACATACCATCGAGTCATCAACTTCTACCAGGCCATCTATATAAAATGACTCCAGTGCCCAATGAAACAGAGAAATCTAGGAATAGTATATTCCTTCTAAAGCAAGATGAGTAAAAATGGTAAAGGAAAACCCCCTACTTGCTCCATTAGGAGTAATAATATGGGGGACAGGTTCTAAATTCTAATGCAGCCTCTGTACCCTCTGCCAAAGAGATTATAAAGGCACTATGATTCTCTCCTTCCATTATTGACTAATCTCTTCAAACACCTCACACGTCTCAGTTGAGGCAATTCATTGACCACAATGTCAGCATCCCAAACAGCTTCCTGCAAGTTTGTCACAACCTTCAAAAGGACAAAGTGGTGTATCAATCATATTCAAGTAAAACCCGTCTTTCAAAATCTCATCAGAAAATGAGTCCTGTCGCGTAGTCTTGCCTCCACAACTTCAGATAACTGCAGATAAACCTTCCCTATACATCCTCCTTCAAATTGATCGCTTTAAAGAGATGTTCTGCAATGCAACCTTAAAAGGACAAAGTGGTGTATCAATCATATTCAAGCAAAACCCGTCGTACAAAATCTGATCAGAAAAATGAGTCCTGTCGCCTAGACTTGCCTCCACATATTTCAGATAACTGCAGATCAACCTTCGCAGTACATCTTCCTTCAAATTGTTCGCTTCAAAGCGATGTTCTGCAATGGCTTGATCAACAGTTCTTCCTGGTCTTCTCCATCTCAGGCCTAATTTGTACCTTATCTCGGAATTGGACATAACTATCTTGAAGCAATGCTGCAAAAACACTACCCCAAGCACCTGCTCCAACTCATCAATCCTTAATCACCATCATCTCTTCCAAGTCATTACTGCTCTGAATAGATCCATTTAAGTTACCATCCACTGTCTGGATGCTTCCAACCATCCTCTTTTAAGTGAACCACAGACCAAGAATCAACAAATTAGCAGTGAAAAGCCCCGAATACTAGTACTTTGGATTTCCTTAAACTTCAAGAGTCTTATGTTCCAGTTAATTTTTCTCTCAACCATACAACCAACTCAAAATTCTGATTCCCAAAACCTACCCTACTGAATCCTATCAGGAGATTTTGCTATGAAATTCACACCAAGCATTGAAATATCAAATCTTATTGTTAGATATTGCTTGGTCACAACCGAAGTGAACTTATTCCTAGTCTTCCTCCTCGAATTTTCTACCCAGAAAAGAAAAGTGAAGTATCTTTTACTCCACATTCAACAGAATCTAGTCCATGCAATTATAACAATCTTTATTTACTTAAAGCAGCACATTCCCAGAAAGCACAACAAAATAAAAAATTTAACCTTTCGTGTTAGAAACTACAAAGTAATGATCTTTGGCCTCCAATCGAGTGGAGAAAGAATATTGTGCCAAATTATTGACTAGTTCCAATCAATAAAGCAACACGACGGTTTCAGCAATATTCCATGGAATGGTTCTAATTGTTGTTCCTAGCTCCAATCTTATTACTATCTTTTCAAAGTTGTTGTAAATGGCAACATGCTAATACTATTCTCCTTTTTGTAATCATCCAGTAGTAACAGGCTATTATGGCATGATTTTGTTTTGGAAGATAAACTCACTTACTCACATCGAGTCTAGCAAATTTCCAAATGCCCCACATCAAAACACAAGCTCTTTCAATCTGTTCCATAGTATTGTAAATTTGTAACCCATGAATTGACTAAACCAACACTAAAGCCATCAATAATCACTACCAACAAATTTTATATCAAGCCAAGATATTAATTGCCAAATCTGAACCACTCACTCACATGAGAACAAAACATGACATGTTGTCTCCTCTGCAATAATTAATGGGAGTGGAGAATTTGTTTGAAGTTTTAAAAACATTAGTGATCTACACTGTTTTTTAAACAACACTTTAAGACCTACATATACTGTTTTCTTAACAATATACTCTTAACGGCTTTTTAAGTTGGTATAGATTATATCATACTTTCTTGTGATAACCCATGAGTTCATGTGTGTGCCAAATTGGTTATTGCTCTCGAAAGTAGATATCACATAATAATTTATTATTAAATTTATCTCATTTGATACTTCTCATTCTAGATTGTGAATAATTCTAAATATGATATATACACATTGGAATTCACAACTAAGAAGCATTGGAATTCGCAACTAAGAAAATGGGATATCTAATATGCACGTGGCTTAAATAGAAGTAACCATTTAGTAAACAAACCTTCATAACTAAATAGAAATATGGTGTCATACCTTTAAATGATAATTGGCATCATATGGCTTACCTCTACAACAATACTAATATGATATAAATATGCCAGTTGCCACAACAAACAATATGCTTCTTCCAAAAACCCATAATAGTTACCTCATCTTACTATTATTCTAAATAAGTTGACAAATGAAAAATCAGGGTGAAAAGGGAAGTTATCAATTAGGCCTTCTAATCCAAATTTGCTAATGTTGCATTTTTGATATGAACGAATTAATCTTTTGCCGCTTGTAATCATTGTATACTTGAAAATATGCTGAGTAAGATGGAATGGGAGAATTGCAAAAATAAATTGCAATGCCAAAGATATGAATTTAATCCTGAATCATATGAGATTTAGTTAAAAAGTTAAGATTTCACAAATTGCAAATATCCAAACACATATAGTTTTAACATATCGTGGAAACAAACAGTAGGTATAATTTTTATTAGCAACTCATTTGAAACAGAAAAAATGAAAATTGAATCAAAATTTTCCTAACTCTTTTTCTCTTCATTGTTATTATTATTATTTTATTTTATTTTTTTACATCCTAAACTCACAAACACCAAATATTGAAAAATATATGAATGATCTAAAATAACATTATGTGTAATTTTTATAACCAACTCATTTGAAAAGGATAAAATGAAATTTTAATTTTTCCTAACTCTTTTTCTCTTCATTGTTTTTATTATATCCTAAACTCACAAACACCAAAATATTGAAAAATATATAAATGATTTAAAATAACATTATGTGTAATTTTTATAGCAACTCATTTGAAAAAGGATAAAATGAAAATTGAATTTTCCTAACTCTTTTTCTTTTCATTGTTTTTATTATCTTTTTTTTTTTTTTTACATCCTAAACTCACAAATACCAAAATATTAAAATATATATATGAATGATCTAAAATAACAGTATGTGTAATTTTTATAAGCAACTCATTTGAAAAGTATAAAATGAAAATTGAATTTTCCTAACTCTTTTTCTCGTCATTGTTTTTATTATCTTCTTTTTCCATCATAAACTAACAAAAACCACAAAATGTGTGAAGGATATAAAAAAAAAAACAATTAAATTCATCAAAAATGAATATCTAACAAGAAAAAGAATGATAAAAATATAGCTGTTTATTATTAAATAATAATAATTGTACATTGAATAACCACAAAAAGTTCATCGAAGTGAATAAACGAGCATGAAATTATTTTTTGTCGTTTTCAATAGGAGAGATTGAAGAAAAGAGAATGAATGATGAAATTAGCAAAACATGATAAAAATATATAGATGGTATCTAACGAACATGAGTTTATGGGTGGGTAAAAGTGTAAAATTCCAATCCAATGACTTTTTTATACACTATGCATTTTGATTTTATTCACAAAAGGAGAGACCACACACATTGTCGCCTAAAAAAAAGGAGGATAAAAAGACAAAAGCAATATGAATATGATACTGTTTACATGATTGAAGGTTAAAAAATGAATATGATACCGTTTACATAATTGAAGGTTGCATAACAACAAAATTATATTTTAAATTTATTATAAAATAAACAAATATTAAAAAAATTAAAAGTTGACTGAGTCTTTATCACTGACATTCATAATTTCTACTTCACTTGATTGAACCCACAACAATAATCTCTCTATTATTGATGATCTTCAAGGCACTGTTTTTTAAACAACACTTTAAGACTCGCATATAATCTCTCTATTATTGGTGATCTTCAGGGCAGTATTTTTTAAACAGCACTTTGAGACTCACGTATACTTTTTTTAACAGTATACTCTGACAAAGACAATATGAATATGATACTATTTACATGATTGAAGACTAAAAAATAAATATAATACTGTTTACATAATTAAAGGCTGCATAACAACAAAATTACATTTTAAATTTATTATAAAATAAACAAATATAAAAAAAAAAAGTTGAATGAGTCTTTATCACTGACATTCATAATTTCTATTTCACTTTATTGAACCAATAACAATTATCCCTTTCTTATTGGTGATAATAGCAATAATCTCTCTATTATTGATTATTTTCAAGGCATTGTTTTTTAAACAGTACTTTAAGACTCACATAAAATATCGTGCTCTTCAGGCAGGGCAGATGTAGCTTAGGGTGAGTAGGGTTAGTTGACCCCACTCAACTTTTGAAATTCTTTGTAAGATATGGGAAAATATTAATTTGACACCACTGAATTAATAGAAAATATAATTATGCTCCTATAGATTTTTTTATTTTTTCACAATAGTCCACCATCAAAATAAAATATATACCATCTTATAATTTTTTTTATTACAATTTAACCACCAATCCAGTCCACTAACATTAATGAAGTTGAATGAGGCTATTTTGACTTTCTTGCTTAAGTCCTAATATTTTGTTCAATATAGATATATTTTTATTTTATATGTGAAATTCTCTATTCTTTACAAAAATAAAATAATTTTGTTTCTTATCTTGTTTTCTAATCTACAAAGATTTTGTTTAATTTCTCTCTTTTATAAATATTTTTGGTCTGTATTTTTTTTTTGTTCATGATTCATTTTATTTGAAAATATATTGTATGGAAAAAATCAATTCATACAACATATACAAATATACTTATTTTAAAAATATATTTTGTTTGTCTAATAATTTTAAAAATAAAGTACTTATTCCACACAAAAAAAAAATCCTATAGAAAAATTAATTAGAGAATAAAATAACTAATATTTTTGAATTAACGTGTTATGATTATCAATATTCTTAATTATAAAATATTAAATTATTAACTATAATTATATTTATTTAATTTATAATTTATTTTAAATAAGCATAGATTTCTTAAAAATATTTTTTCATATATTAAATTTTTTTATATTTGATATGTTTATATTTAAAAAAAATTACATAATATTTTTCCTCCACTGACAAATATTCTTGGATTCGCCACTGTCTTCAAGGCACTATTTTTTAAACAATCCTTAAGACTCACATATTTTTTTTAACAGTATACTCTGATAAAGACAATATGAATATGATACTATTTACATAATTCATTTACACAATTGAAGACTGAAAAATGAATATGATACTGTTTACATAATTGAAGTTTGCATAACAACATAATTACATTTTAAATTTATTATAAAATAAACAAATGTCAAAAACAAGTAAAATTAAAAGTTGAATGAGTTTTTATCACTAACATTTATAATTTCTATTTCACTTGATTGAACCCGCAACAATAACCTCTCTATTATTGGTGATCTTCAAGGCACTATTTTTTACACAGCACTTTAAGACTCACATATAATCTCTCTATTATTGGTGATCTTCAGGGTACTACTTTTTAAACAGCACTTTGAGACTCACATATACTTTTTTTTAACAGTATACTCTGACAAAGACAATATGAATATGATACTGTTTACATAATTTGTTTACATGATTAAAGACTGAAAAATGAATATGATATTGTTTACATAATTGAAGGTTGCATAACAACAAAATTATATTTTAAATTTATTATAAAATAAATAAATGTCAACAAAATTAAAAGTTGAATGAGTCTTTATCACTAGGATTCATAATTTCTATTTCACTTGATTGAACCCACAATAATAATATCTCTATTATTGGTGACCTTCAAGGCACTATTTTTTAAATAGCACTTTAAGACTCACATATAATCTTTTTATTATTGGTGATCTTCAAGGAACTGCTTTTTTAAACAACACTTTAAGACTCATATATACTATTTTTTTAACAGTATACTTTGACAAAAGCAATATGAATTTGATATTGTTTACATGATTGAAGACTGAAAAATAAATATGATACTGTTTACATAATTAAAGGTTGCATAACAACAAATTACATTTTAAATTTATTATAAAATAAACAAATGTCAAAAAAAATAAATTTAAAAGTTGAATGAGTCTTTATCACTGACATTCATAATTTCTATTTCACTTGATTGAACCCATAACAATAATCTCTCTATTATTGGTGATCATAGCAATAATCTTTCTAGTGATTTTCAAGTCACTGTTTTTTAAACAGCACTTTAAGACTCATATATAATTTCTCTATTATTGGTGATCTTCAATACATTGTTTTTTAAACAGAACTTTAAAATCACTTATACTGTTTTTTTAACATTATACTCTTTATGACTTTTTAAGTTGTTATAGATGAGAAACTCAGTTAAATAAGTTGGATAATAAATAAATAAGATGTCCCTTGGGATTTACAAACATGTTTTCTCATATGAAACATGAGGTCATGTCATGGGCTACTTGAAAAATGTCTACGCATTTGGAGTTGGCGAGTCTCATATAAGCTTTACCATCTTTATAACCAATTTAATTTACATATTCCATGTGAATTGTCATCTTTGACATCTTAAACTTTTACTGATAACCATTTCTGATGTCTTAGTCTTTTTGAGTTTGGGTTTCAAAGGTTTCAAACGTTATTTGAATTGAAACTTATAAGGAAAGACATCTATGAAGAACTCCCTGGAAAACTCATTTTTCTAAGATTCACATGGTTCTGTTATGCAATTATATGTTACATATGTTTATAGAATTTTACAAGAGTTATCCTTGTAACAAGTCTACCAAATTTTTAGGTAGGTAGTCAGGCTTATATGAGTCTGTGCAAACCGAAACATTTCACAAACATAAATTTGCCTATTTGGTTTACAGATATGCACAGGATTTACAAATTTTGTTTATATGGTTTAGCTCCCATCTTGTTCCTTTTTCAGATTTTCGTCTATCTTTCGGCTAATCAACATGTTCTATCCTCTTTATTAATACTATAAGCTCATTTAGAGCATCGTATAAGAATGTCATGATAATATAAGACTATCCAGTTTGACTCTTATACAATGTTTGACATTAATATGATAGTATAGATTTATATTGTTGACTCTCTCTTATATTATGCCTGACAGTATAAATCTATACAGTGGAGAGGGAAATGATAAGACAATAGTATAACAACTATAAAACTATACAACTTAATACATTATATAATCATATACTATATAATCTTATACAATGCACCAAATGAGCCCTATATAATTGAAAGTTTGATTGCATTTGGAAGAGCTTCTCTTGATTTCATATGTGATAAGCTGCCTTTAAGACATTGATGGTACAGTTTTCATTGGAGAAATTAACACAAATGATCTCAAGTAATATGCTAATTTTAAGTTTTAGGTTGATTACATGATGCATACTGGGAAATGTAATGATTCCTTGTCCTCTAACGAAAAGGTTCATACAATAAGAAATGAGTTTCACTACTCCTCAATCTACAAACTTAAGTATCACTTCCTGAACTGCATATATTACTGTAAGTGGATAGAGCCTCTATAATTGATGGCCATAGTTGTAAATTCAACTACCATTTAGTTTCTTCTTCATACTTGCAGATATCTTCGTAAATAAGTTCCCTAATTATTTGCAGAAGAGAAAGAAAAAGAAAAAGAATGGAGATGAAGTAATTCAACGGATTTTATGGACATGCTTGGTTCATTATTTAGATTTTTAATCCTGTTTGTTCTGATGCGCGCTCACAAGAATGGTGGCAGCCCTTACTAATGAAAGTGCTGCCAGTAGACCTGTATATTTTCCACATGTAATCACTTATTAGAGATTATATTTATCATTTACTTGTTGGCTAAAGAACCTTAGGGCTGCCAGTAGACCTGTATATTTTCCACGTGTAATCACTAATTAGAGATTATATTTATCATTTACTTGTTGGCTAAAGAACCTTAAAAGCTTGCAGGTCCTTACTGACTAACATTTACATAACACTCTTGCAAGGTCTTAATGGAAGATATGGCCATCATAATATAAGATTGCACCAATGCAATAATATCGCACATGACATGGTCAAAGTATAATTGACTAATCTGAATTGTAACTGCTACCATTAATTTATATTAATATTATAACGGACCCCATTATCCTTTTTTATTATGTAATACACGTCATAACTGTTGTGATTAATATTTATACAGAATTTATATAAAAAGATGCTCAAAACAACATCATGTTCTCTATAATTTATATTATTTACAGCTTTCATAGGTCCAAAGAATCACCCTCAGTAAAAAATATTTCAACTGATCAAATTTGGTCTCAATATTGGCGTTGTCTTGAATATGGCAGATCCATTCTTTGAATTTTCTGACTGATTTCAGAATCATTCACAAATATGAGCAGATCACAACACTAAGGACCATTCCTTGTCCAAAATATCAAAGAACAGCCACCGTAGAAGGCCCCACTCGCCGCCAATACCGTTGCCAATTCCAAAACATTTTAAATTCTGGCAGCCGCATTCAGTGGCAATTTTCTCAAACCTCCAGCAGCCAAATGTGACCAAACAACCACCTGCAGAGACCACCTTCCTCAAGTGATCAAGACACCAGGACAAACACCTCCATCGAAGGATGTATGCTCCCTCATGTGCCTCCGAGGCTCACGGCGGCCATATCAAGGGTAGTGACCGTTCAGGCCGTTTTTCCTCTTTTCCGTCCACCCAATTCTGCCAAGGAACCTACTTCAGTGTTTGCTTCCCTCTTCCGATCAAGACGCCACCAGAGCAGTCACCAGAGGAGGTGGCACACGCCTCCACGCACGGCTGCCAGTGGCGGCCATGCAAAATCAGGACTTTCCAGATCTACATCGGCCCAGGCTCAGATCCAACCATGTTCGACTCAGATCCAAATCCAACTAAAGCCCATCTGCTGAGCCCAAACCAGGTTAGTGGGGGAAATTGCAATAACGTACAAGGTTTGCAAAATTTCATTTCAGCCTTTAAATATTTATACATTTATCTTTATGGCTCAAAATTTTACATATTTATAATTATTACCCAAATATTTTACAAATTTAAAATTTTGGTCCAATTTTTTAAAATATTTACGGTATCTGTCCCATAACTTTTTTTATTTATATAAGGGTCTCATAACTTTAGTAATTTACAAAAATACCACAATTTTTTTATATTTCTCAAGTACATCCCTAAATGCATAATAATTACCTATATATTTCGGGAAAATTGCGTATGAAACCCAAGCTTTTATATTCTCATATAAATGAATTTAAGGATAATAAAAAATCATAAATAGGTCGCTAAATTCAATATTTTCATATAGATGGCCTAATTAATTTTGACAAATATATCCTTAGACTTTATAATTGCATGTTTACAAAATATATGCAACTATTCTTATTAAAAAATAAGTATAAATCATTAATGATTATGCATAAATATCTTGGCTAGTACGCCTTTTTAATACAAATTTGTAGCCTTACAATCAGCATTTACGAATTATTGTTATCACCATGAAATTTATTTCGACAAGTTTATAACTTTGACTAAGGCCAATACAATATACTTATTTACTAAATATTCTCAAAACTCGAGCTAACTGACGACCGAGTCATATTTATTATTTGATGCTTAATAAGTTTTCAAGTGATTTAGTATACAACTTGGTACAAATAAGTGATATATGCAGAGGTCAAGAAATGACCACAAAAGAAAAATGTTTCTTCCCCTACATACAACTCGACGTCAAATCTCAAATTAAACGGTCAGAATCTGTAAATGGTAAACCAAGAATTTATACATATTGTTTAAAACATTATTGATTATTATCTTTAGTAATATATTCTTGGCGAATTTAACAAATTTCCTATTGAACACGAATTTTCAACCTCAATTATAATTTATTTCAAGAAAATCTTAGTGCATGAAGTCACCAAATCAGGATAAGCTTATCACCTTTAACACAGAGAAGGCTATCGTCCACCGTCATAACAAATAGCTCAAAAGAGTTCATACACAACTTTTAAGCTAGTGTTAGTCCTTGGGAGGAATGGCATCCAATATGTCCCTCCTTGTGACTATAAAGTTCGAGTCATAATAGCCTGACCCCAAGGAAAGGCATAAGCAACTTTTCAACAGGGCCCTTCGGATACTAAATTGCCGAAGATATCGGGTTTTCACCTGACCTGGAGAGAGACATAAGGAGATGACACACGGCTAAAATGCTTATAGTCACACTCTGGGTGAGCAGCACAGGCTAAAAAGCCAACACCCGAGCAAAGCACCTAGATAAATCAAAGTGCCTACAGAACCAAAACATCAGCAAAACAAACTCAAATTTTCACCCATATTGGTCAAAGTAAGGTACGCTACTTATGTTATTACATGCAGTTTAATACAACTACACATTGGTAGCACAAGTTAAAAAGCTAGTGCTAGGACAAAGTACCTTAACAAATTAAATGGCTACAAAGCTAACAAGCTTAGGTTTTCACCTAGTAAGCTATAACATCATCAAAGTTCGAGTAATCACCCAGAATACTATTAGCAAACAGTCTCGGGTTTTCATCCTTATTGTTATAACCCAATAATTTAATGTACACTATAGAATATTCGTATGTTGTTATGACCCTCACAACCCGGTAACGTAATAATCGAGTTTTAGAGATGATGTGTAAAATTTTAGTTATAAAATGACAAACACATAAATAAAATTAAACAAGTAACAGTGCAAGTAAATATCCTAGAACCTAACAACTTAACATAAGTTTCGGGTTATGCTATGTAAATCGTCGTGGCGGATTAAATAGACATTTTTCATAAGTGAACTAAAATAAAAGATTGTTTGAATCTATGAATATGTATAGGTATGTAAATTAATTAAATTTTCCTTCCTAATTGAGTAAGTTATAACTTGTAGCTAATTTTAAATTTACTATCTATGAGTAGAACAAGTGTGTAATAAATTTAAATATTTAAAATGTAAGTTTGTATATATATATATATATATATACACACTTACAACCAAGATTAAATTTGAGTCTTAATTTTAAAAACCATTGATTTTGACCTCATTGATCGAGTTTATTGTTATTTATTTATTTATTTATTTTTCAAAACGTGTAAATTTTAGTAGTAAACAAGGTAGTAGTGTAATTAAAGGTATAAATAGTATTTTAGTATATATTTTAGAAAGTTCGTACGTAACTTGTGTAAATAGATGGATAAAATAACACTTGTGTATATTATACGTATATATATATGTGATTAGGGAATTAATTCTCATTATATCCTTGGTGGACATAAGATGTTGAAAATTTCTATATATAAATTTTATTGAGGGATGTTAAGTGTGTAGTTAAAAAAGTAAACTAGAAAAAAATATTTATATATATGTATATATATATATATATATAAGAATATATATATACCAATATTTAATATGGACCACATAATAAAAATTTTGACTCCTTGACTTTGTATTTCATCTTATTTTAATTTAATTTGTTCTTTTTCCTTGCCTTCTCTTACTTGGCCGATTGTGGCTTCTTTATTCCTGGTCTCCTCAGCCTCTTCTCTTGTTGACTTCCCCTATTTTTGTCTTTATAATTTCCTTGCTGACCGAAAGTTCTAGCCCTCCCTTCTTGTTTGTGCAACTTCATTCCTCCTTGCTTGTAGCTGTGTATGTGTGTGTGTGTGAGAGCCAACAGCAGCTCTGTTTTAGCAGCCAACCTCTTCCTCTCATCTTCTAGCTACCATTTTACTATTGAGTTCTTGTTTTAGTAGTTGCAGCAACAGCTTGGCCGAGAGACTTACTTGCTACCAGCAACAATTGTGTGACAGCAACGGCCTCTTCCTTGCCATGCAGCTTTGTCCAACCTCCGTTCTTGACCATTCACTTGGTGGTTGAGATAGGAGGGTTCTTGAGACAGTGGTGGCTAGGAGCACTATTGCTGCAAGTTGATTCTCTTCAAGCCGCAGTAGCCTCTTGGTCTTTTGATGGTAGTTTTTCTAGCTTAGAATCCTAATTCTTTTTATGTTTGTGATTGATTGATAACTTAGGTTTAGGGATTAAGGAAATGCTGGATGAAAGTTTAAGAACAAAGGGTGAAAATTGGTGTCTAAGTGGGTAACAGAAATTCATTATTTTGACTGTCTTCGGGGCTGAATTAAATTAAAAGTTCAAAAGATAAAATGTATCTTATAGTCTTGAAATATTTTCTGCAAAATTTCATAGCTTGGTTCCAAATATGTTGTGAGTTATAGCTGTTAGACTCTGGCTAGGTCAGACATGATTCGTAGTGCCCCGTTTTTTATTCATGTAAGAAATTTAGTGGGTTCATGACAGATTCTAGGAAAAGTTTCTAAATAATAAAAATAGATATACTTGTATATTAATAAACCTAACAAATGAAATCAAAATTTGTTTTTCCTAGAGAAAGCTATGTTCAATTAACTAAGGTAAGGTCAAAGCTGTCAAAAATCATGCGTATTGCAGAATTTGATGCAACTTCAAACAATAAACTGTATTGATATACAAATCTAAGAATCACAAATAATATACCATTATAAAACTACTTGTGTTTACTATTTTATAAATTTTACGAAACTGGATTCAGAGTTTCCTAAAGAAAGATATGATCGTTAAAGTAGACACTGGTCCAAATCCCAAGTTTGGACAGTTTCAACATCTCTAACTCACTAAGTGCTTTTTATCTTTTCTAATGATTTCTTTTACCCTATGCATTGTCTAGACATTTAAAATGCCCATTCATTATTAACCCTATCATACAAAGTCCAATTTATACTAATTGGCATGTAATAGCTTAATGGAAAACTTTCATAAAGAAACCTATATAAGATGAGGTATAAGCTTAGTAACTAAAAGATTATAACAATAACGTTTATGAACTAAATATTGTTTGGGTATATGAATTTCAGTTCTGAATGCTAATGTGGACCTGATGAGATGTGTGGAAACAAGTGTGAATGACGAATGGAATCGGTTACGGGTAAGTGGTTGATTGCTGCTTTTAAGGACTAGATTAGTATGTGTAATTATATGTTTATTTGAATCTGCATGATACATGGAAAATAAGCAAGTAGAGTACTTCAGTAATTTATATAAATTATGTTTGTTTGATATTGATTGTTGTATTTGACATTAGTTATGGTTGATAAGGGCTAACAAAATGGAATTTTTATGAAAAGTGATTTTACCTCTAAAATTAAAAAAATTCAAGTGCACCTAGGATGTCTGCTTTAAAATCATAAAAAAATTATGATTATAATAAATATTTTTTTAAATTGAGTGCTCAGCCCCGGTGAGATGGATTATGTACGGGGATCAATTTGTTGTACGGGCGCGTAATTGCCCAGTAAGGGGTGATAATGTTGTGCGGGGCTAGGTCCCTCGTTGGCCCTTTAATTGCTTTGCGTAATATTATTGTACTGACTTAAATTGTGATCCTGTGTGTCATATAAATTATGAATTTGTGAAACTTATAATGTATACGTATAATGTGAAATGTTATAAGAATCATGTTACATGATGTTGATATATATGTTATACGTTTGTGCTGAGTGGTGCTAGTACCCTTTGGGTACAATTTTCCACTCACGAAGTCCATAGGACTTACCCATCTTCTGTGATTATTTTTTTTAGTAACAGGAATTCGATACATGACGTCAC
The DNA here is from genome assembly GCA_029379385.1 of Quillaja saponaria. Classification (NCBI taxonomy): domain Eukaryota; kingdom Viridiplantae; phylum Streptophyta; class Magnoliopsida; order Fabales; family Quillajaceae; genus Quillaja; species Quillaja saponaria. The sequence continues at coordinate 25,380,248 of CM055608.1, forward strand.
CGAGCTTATGACTTACCGATTGAGTACAACAAGGTAATATCAGGATCTCAGACTTGAAGTTAAAGGATGAAGGTTTGCAGTCACACTAGAACTATGGGGATGTCTAATTTCGAATGATGTAAGCGCCTATTTGTTTGTCTTGGTTATGATATGGTTGGAATGAAGCTCATTGTTATTTTTATGTTATGGTTGTGTGAATTCATGAGCCTATATATTTGTATTTTGAGGCATGTTTCGTATTGCAGGGAACCTATACCAAACTTTTCAGTAACTTGTTAATTATTACAGGAAGTAAACTTTTACAGTGAACTTCGGTTTTAGAAAAACTAGTTTTATTATTTAGTTAGGTCATGAGTCAGGTTTGTTATTTTGTTCCAAAGTCAGGGTTATGGTAGATTGGTTACCTAATCCTCCAGCCAATCATGCCTTTCGTGAGGAGTGTGACACTTATTACTCAAAGCAAGGTATATTGTTTATTTCAATACAATTTAATACAACTACATATTAGTCTTTGTCAACAAGTAAAAATTAAGCATAAACTGCTATCATAAAAAGTCTGAATTTCTCAGTTCGCACTAACAAATGTGAGAGTAATAAGGTGGACTAGTTGTAAGGTGAAGTGAAGAGGGGTAAGTGATAAGGTAGAATACAACATAGTGTCAAGACTAGTGATAAAAATATCATACCATCAGTGCATCACATTAGTGATAGCACCAAAATTTCAAAAAAATTAGCACAAAAAGTGTACCCTGTAAATGGGAAACAAAACCAAGGTATATGGTCCACAATAGTTCAAGTCTCTACTCTCATTAAACTCTTTTTTGGGGAACTAGTAATAATACATGATTGTATCAATCCAATAATATCGCATGTGGCATGGTTAAAGCATAACGGACTAATCTGAATCGTAACTGCCACCATTAATTCCTATTAATATTATAACAGACACCATTATCGTCCATTATTATATAACAAATATGTAACTTGCATCATTATTATTATAACAAATGTCATTATTATTGTAATGGACGTTATAACTGTTGTGATTAATATTCAGATAGAACTCCTATATAAAAAGGTTCAAAACCTCAAAACAAGACAAGTTGTTCTTTACAACGTATACTCTTTACAGCTTTTCAGCTTATTTATACTCTAATCAAATACTGACTTTGGCATCAAAGTTTTCACAGACCCAAAGGACTGCCTCTTTGCAAGTCAGTTACGTGGAGGACACCTTATCTGGTCAAATCCGGTCTTAATAGGCCAAATGTTAGCCAAAGGTGAATAAATAAAGTTTGAAAATAGGTGACAACATCTATGGAAAAGGAATCATTTAGGTATTGTTGTATGTGATCTACTACATTGTTTTATCCCGATGTGCAAGGCATCCTAGGAGGAATTGATGCTCATAGATGCATAGTCACTAATTGCGTAATGGCCAAAAAGACCTCGCGTTGAAAAAATGGAAGAGAGAGAAAAATACAAGATTGTGTAAAATATGAAAAAGGCAAAAAATTTCCTTGTTGAATAAAAAATCACCTAGAGTTATTATTATTATTAGGGGGAGGTCAGGGCTTGAACCCTGGACCATTGATAGCGTAGCTCAAATAGTTAGTACTTGTCCCTCACTATCTAGTGCTCGAGTTCGAGCCTTCCAGTGTAAATGACAAAAAAATAAAAAAGGAAGTTTATAAAGATTTCTCAGTCAAGCCTAAATGTATTGCATCCTAAAAAAAAGAAGTGCTTCTGTGGAGATCTGCCCAATCTTAAAGACACTGTATAAAATACTTTGAGGTAATTTCCAGTTATCCATGAATTCTCATCTACTATTATTGTATTCTTTTATTTGTTTATTGCTTATTATTCAAACCGGCACATGAATATAGTATGGTTTTCTGCAAACAAAAATAATCTCCAGGAGTCTTGGTGGCCTATTTTTGAGATTTTAATTAACACTTGCCGTGGGCCCATCAACTTACTCACAAGTTTTTGCCTTGAAATTTTTGTAGCAGGTAAATTTGACTAGTTTGGTATATATATTGGATCTTCAGGGAAGAGTCATCAGAAGCTGTTCTCCAAACTGAGGGATGAAAATTTGAATGATCCTCGTGTTGATATTATTATATGGAAGCATTTATTTTGCATTACTTCATCAAGTGAAGTTCATGATCAACACAAATGTACTAATTTTGGTTGGATTATGTTTTATGTATGACTATCTCAGTAAGTTAGAATTATACAAGTCTATTGAAACCATTCGCTAGCTGAAAGAACAATGGTAACATGATGAAGTGATGCATGGACTGGTTTAGAACTCATTAAAGAAAATTGTTCTTGGTTTTGGTCTAAACCAAAGCATATGTGAAGAAGCCACATAAAATGTGCCAACTTTAACAAGTAGAGCTTCTTAATTGGATTTCATAATTGACCAAGTAGTTTACCAATTATCTATGGTTGACTATACCTAACTAGAACACAAGAATTGAGAAGTTCAGAAGAAAAAAAATTTACTTCTTTTTTTCACATATTATTTACATCAATCATAAATTACAATACAACACAGTACTCTCAATTTAACAATCACAACATTAGATCCAACATGATACTCTTAATTCAACAATTACAATGTTAGATTTCACACATAAAAATGATAAAATAACTTAAATAATTAATAAGATAAAATAATTAAATAACGAGAAATAAGAGAATGATAAAATAATTTTTTTTTTCCCTTACAAGATATAATAAATGAAATAATAATTTGTTTCACTTCTCTATATTTCAATTCAAATTTATATAATCGATTCGACAGAATTGTTATTATTTAAATTTCAACCCTCTTCATAGTATATAAAAAAGACAGATGAAGAATAATGGCATAGAGAACAGTGAGAGAAAACTTTTGTTTTTTAATAATGGTAAAAAATATATATATATATATTTAATCCATGTCTCAAATTTTCATTGAAATTTATTCCAAAAATTGATCCTTCAAAATATTAGTAGTGTGGAATGAACCAAATGTAAATACCTAGAATGACAGGCGAAACCTTGTCAACTACAAATTCCCTCTACGCCCCGCAGACGACCTTGGGCAGTTGGTGGGGTTTTGTATGACACTGTTAACAGAAAATACCAAAGAAGATCAGAAACGATGGGGGAATCTACGAAACCCAGCGACCTTGAACAATTGTTGAGGCCATTGTATCAGAGAGCTGCTGAAGCCGAGGTAAGAATTAATTTCTTAATTCTGATTATTTTTAGAGACTCATAAGCATAAGCAAACTCATATATGGATTGATCTGTTTGGACGCTAATATATCACCTAGGTGTTCGTATTTGCTTCCATTTCTGAAGTAGTATCCAAGTTATTTGATTTGTGTCAATTTATTTACCAATGGGTACCCAGTATCCATACAAAGTTGATGAATGTTGTGAAAAAGTTCTATTATCGTAATCTTCTAGAAAGGTCTAACTTTTGTGTAGTTGCTGTGGAAATTGAGTATCAGCATAGAGGATCAATGGGATTTTGAATTTTGTGTTTTTTGTTGGTTTTGTTTCCTGGAGTGATATGAACATACTTGCATTGCGCTATAATATGCCTTATGTTGACAACTATTGGTCTATCACGTCTGAAAGGCTTTTAAAAGTTGTGAATTATTTTACTAGGCATATTCTCTGTGACAAAAAACAAATCATTGAGGAGGTACGTCTGTTAAATTTGATTTAGTCTTAAAGAAATTTTTGAGAGGAAACTATTTCTGGAATCAGAATAGGTTACTTGGTTGAAACTATTTGGTTTTTAGTTCGTAGATATTGCCTTGTCAAGGGTGACTAGATGATCAAGTTCACTCATTCTTATGTGGGCCTATAGTGTATTTTATAGTTATGAACTTTGCAATTTCAAATCCAAAATGATAATTGAACCTGCAAAAAAGGAACTTGTTTTGATGATACTGCTGCAAACCATCTACGTGAATTGCTTGTATTTTCTTATATCCAGTTAGGCACTTGTTTCTTTCTGTAAAATTCCAAAATTTGATTTCATTCTTCCTATTTACGTATAAGGATATAATTCATGTTATTCCTGCAATATTATATACAATGACTATGTTGAGACTTAGATGCGTTTTTTTTATGTAATGATTCTGAAATCTCACCAAGAATCTAATTGTTAGATATTCTAAGCTCAAACTACAATCATTAACTCAAACCTTGATTTTCTTGGAAAGAATTCTTCTTGTGTGCAAACATTGATTTAGACCTTAATCCTTCTATTTTTTAGCATGACTTTCCGCTTTACCAACTACAAAAATTTGTCAATTCTTGCAATCTTGAATTTTGGGATTAAGGATTCTTGTTTTCTTATGACCTGTTGTGTGTGCTCTTGAGCTTGGACCTCTTCGAGAAATTAGAGATTTAAAGAATTGGTGGAAAATAATATCTGTACTTATCTACAATTTAAAGGAATGAAGGATTTAATCATGTTTATTTCATTTATTGAAGAAATACATATTATTTATTTTGTTCCAAAACTATGGACATCTGAAATTGGTGGTAGATAAAAGTCAAGGCCTATTATGATTTTTAATACATTGTTAAAAGACTTCCTAGAACTTGATTTCCGAATCTAATACATATTTTAAAATGGATAGTATAATGATATCTTTTTTCTGTTTTTTTTTTTTAATCATTGGTTGCTTTATTGCTTATATGAAGTGAGAATAAAAATAAATCATATTATCAACCCCCGCCACATCTTACATATTTCTGTAACAGTGCTACCTATCCTTGATAAGAATAGCTGGTAGTCATCTATGTATATATTCCTTGATGATTAGTGTGCTGCTAATCCCTGTAGTAATATTAGTTGAAGAGCTAGAGTTCTCTCATCTTGTTTGTTGACTTGCCTAATATAACTTGCGCTATCTTTTGTCTACTGAAGCTTCTTTGATTAAGACCTACTTTGGGATATCCCATATTGCCCACTTTCTCCTCATGTAACACTGACTCCTGAGGGTCCATTACATGGATGCTATATATATTCTACAAAATTACTGGGATTTATGTTTTTCTTAGAGTGCGGAGGATGAATAGTTATATATCCTCATGTAGCTTGTATAGAAAGTACCAGGTTTCACTTATTAAGTGGAGAAAGAAGATAAAAGAAAAAAGAAAAGAGCAATCTTGGGTTGTTTTCATGTCATGGTGTGCTTCTTGGTCTCAACTTTCAAATACTTGTATGCCAATTTTGTTTTATTCATGTTTGGCACCAATTGAGTCTTTTAGACTTATTTTGTGTATAAGATGTTTTTAATGTTTTATTGTTTCTCAAACTTAATAGCTTTCAATGAGCAAATACAAGAGGTTTTTCAAACCAGAAGAGATCTTTATCCTTTTTATCTTTAAATATTTCAAACTTTGAATTTTTTTGATTCTCATCCAGATAAGAAGTTTCATAAATTGATAGAAAGAATATAGTTGTGCTCAAATTTGCTCACCAGAATATGTTTCTTGTAGGATCGCTTGTCAATAATTGAAGCTGCCCTTTCTGATAAGAATGGTAGGTTCTGAGGCACTCAATTTAATCAATAGCATTTTCATAGTCATGATCTGTATTTCTATGATTCCAAATGGATGTGATCCTAAATTCTTACCTGCACATAACAATTCATTCAGGTGTTGGAATTGGTGATGCTTCGAAAATGATATCTGACCTTCGAAGGAAGCTAGAAGATGCCAACACTGAGCTAAAATATGCTAATGCAGAGCTAATTTCAGAAAGAGAGAAGGTTGTGTCCACAGCCCCATACATATCCTGGTGTGGTTTCATGTAGAAAAATATTGAGAGTGGCTAAAATATCTTCACTTATGTCTTGCAGGCGCAGAAGCTTGCTGCAGAAAATGCAAAACTTCAATATCGTACAATCCATCTTGTGCAGGCAGTGAAGGAGACAGATCTCAAGTTAGAGCAAGTGAGTTTTATTAATCACTTGTGGCCTATAATTTGTAGATTAAGGATTAAAAGCTTGTATAAAGTTTTTACATGGATTTAAAGTATTACTGTATTAGAACACCTCTCAACCATATGGGGGTTAGGAAGGGTGATTCAAAAGCCTCTCCTAATATGGATATGCTTCAAGGGTCTAAGGTTAATTCTACTGAAGGAAGGTTGACTAAAAAGTGTTACGGATTTTAGGTTTAAAATTGGGTTCGTTTACCTTCTTATAGCTTTGAGGGCACTCTTATCATGAGGTTTTCTGTCATGGTAGATTTTCTTCACTGTTTTTTTTTTTTTTTTTTTCAGTTAGATTCCCTGGCCAAGGAGTGGTTTACATCTATTTATAGTCTCGATAACCCTGCATTAATAATTCTTTTTTTTTCTTTCATTTTCCCAAAAGGAGATTTTTGGTGTTATGGCTCCCAGCATTGGTGCTCAGTGGAGATTTTTTGATGTGGTTAGGTTTCCTAAATATAATGAGGATTTTGGTGATTGCTGATTATATTTGAGTTTGCAGATGGTTTTTACTTAGGTACTTTGGTTTGAGAAGCCAAAGCCATATATTTTCTTTTGGTAAAATGCTTTACTGGGTGCTTCCGTTAGCTATGAAAAATGGAGACTTCTGCCTAATGCCTAGTGATATGTCCCCGTGTCATGTTCTGTTGGCCAGGACACAGCATCCCTACACGACACACACACATTGAAGTAAATGATAATTTTATATTTTTTTCAATTTTTTCTGTTTTCATGGTCGTGCTTCTTAGTGTACTACTTTTAATTTTAGAATCTGGTTGTGACTTTTCAAAGTTTGAAATGCAAAAATAACATCATCAATCTAGAGTGCCAAAAAAAATTGTCTATATGGGCCATTGTCATGCACATTGTTATGCCACAGCTAGTGAAAAGTTACAATATTCATGAATCACGAGGTTACCTCAGCACTAGCAATAGAGACTTTGATAGTTTTTTTATGGAGTGTGATTTGAGGGATTTGTAATGCGTAATTCACATGGTTTATCGGCAGAGAGTACCCACTTTCTTCATACAAATTCTTGGGAAGAGGTAGATTTGGTTCAGGAGATTTTTTGTCTCTCCAGTTCCGTTTCTTATAGAGTTCAGTAAAATCAGCTGGTTCCTACCCATTTTGCCTATATGTGAGAACAATGTTGGTTTTCTCCTGATCAGGTGAGGTAGTGGGGCTGAGATTTTGAGGTTGAAGGCTGGAATGTTTTTTCTTTTATAAAGTTAAGACCCCTTAAAGACAAAATTTAAATCTTGAAATGTTTAGGTTCTTGGAGATATTCGTTAACAGATGCAGGAGATTCTTCTAGAAATAAATGCTTTAGGTAGATTGAAAGTGAGGGGAAAACTTGGAAGTTTCAATTTATTGTAGAGCCTATTCATCGATGTCTTTCACATTTTTTGCTTTCTTTTTTGGCCTCAATGAGTTTGCTGGTAATTAATCTTTTGAGAAAGTACATTACCTGGGGACATAGTGATGTGGAAAAGAATTATGATTATTACCCTTTTATACAAACAAAGCCAGACTTTCTTGCCATGGATATGAATTTAATTTAAAAGCTGATCTTGAAGTCTCTGTATAAGTTACATGTGAAGTTTTGGAAGTCAGTTCTAAGGTTGTTTATTTCCCTCTCTTTTGTTGTACTTCTTTTCATGGCAATCAGAAACAATGGTTAAGCCGAGTATGTGCCCAATCCCCTTGTTGGAAATAAGATTTAAAAAAATTTCCTTCGAATTGGTTTTGTGGCTAAAATGACTGTGAACTCCTTTACTGCAGGTGAAAACGGACAGAGGGGCTTCTTGAATTTGTGAGCTGAGATCAACATTCTTTTTGGGTGCTTTATAGTTAATATCAGTGATATTAGATGACAGCTTATGGTGCTCTTTACAGAATAGTAATGCCAGTGCTCATATCATATGTTTGGTATATGTGGTCATTGCTATGCCTGTGGAGGATCCCATTTTATACAACAATATTATGATCTATTAGACTCTGCTTATGGTCGTGAATGATAGGAGCATGAAAAGATGTCCTTTTTGGCTGAAGGTGTAAACTCCTATAACTCGTTGGGCATGTAATCCAATCAAATGTGGTAGATGAATGTCTTTGTTAGTGAATCAACTCAAGTTGTTTTCCCTTATTGCACTCATTGCTCCAAAGACATTATGTTCTGACTTCACCTCATCGAATGTAGTATAAACTTTCACTGAATTTTGTTTATGATGGAATCTTCTATCTCTTGTTTTAGTTTGTTTACCCAGAATTCATTTTGTTCGATTTTTCCTGTAACGGATTTTAAAAGAATTACAGACAATCGTGTTCACTTCTGTTTGCTTGCTGCTAAATTATAGGAAAGTATAAGAAAGCAGTATCTATTTAACAATTTTCATTTCAGACGGAATATAAATTAAGAAAGGTGATTACATAAGAATTTATTATAGGTTTAATTTATATATCTTATATCTCTGCGAAGTTCCTTATGCTTTGTTGAGAGTTTGAGGGGGATAAGAAACTGAGACTAGGGGTTAGTATGGTGCAGGAATGGATAGGACAAGCGTCATTTGGTTGTTGTAAGAAAATTAAAGAAAAAATTGGAAGGACACGTGTATTTTTATTTGGTTCAAAAGAAATAATGATACGTTCACATTTGTACCCTTGTCTTCTTTTGTAATATTTTCCATTTTGTCTTCTGATAATATTACAATTACGATCCGGATCTTTGAAAATGCAATTTGAAAGGTAAAGTTTATCCTATCACGGCTGTGGTGTCCTTAGACATTCTCTTTCTAAAATAAAATTTGACATTAATATAATAATAAATTAATTGATAGATTTTTCACCTGCATCATTTTTGAGAAATTATAACTTGTTTTAAAAAAAGTTAAAGTCATGGAGCAATTTTAAAAGAAAAACTAAATTATTTGAGTATATTATTCTCTGTATATGATATTTTTTAAAAGTTATTATTATTATTATAAAAATAAGAAAATGCAATGTTAAAAAGAAATCAAAACATGTAAATTTCAAAGGCAGAAAAAAAAAAAAGTTTAGAAAGAATTAACAAATATTTTAAAAACAAATTTAATTTATTTATTAATATCAATTAATGTCAAGTTTTATTTTGACAAAAGAGTACTTAGGGATGGGGCGAGGAAATCTTTACAACGTTATTATATAGTTAATGGATGGACTTCTGGAATATTATTTTTACATATACTACCAAGACTTGAGTAGATGGAATTTACTGAAGCTTATCTATGAAAATAACATTTCCAATCAATTAGTCAAACTTTTAATTCGATGAGCATTCGAGTATAGTTCGACTAGTATCTTAGCAAAAATGGAGAGACAAACAAGTGATGCCAATGCATCATATTCTCATATTCACTCAGTCCTTGTACAGTAATATGTAGAAATAAAGTAGACCTACAGCCCCATGCAAACATATTGTATTTAACAACTGACAGAAGAGTTACCCTTTACAATATATCATTAAGTACTCACATATCCTATGAAACATGAAGACCTTCAGTACTCCCTATATATTGAAATAACAAAATAAAGATATTTTAGCAATATATGAAATGTCATCATTACACAAAATTGTAGATCCTCAAACTCCTGTGAAGGAACCTACAAGGGAGGACACCTTTACTCTTATACTATTGTATTATTTTTCTCCTTTTCTGTTTTGTTTCCAGTTTTTCCTTTGCAGTTGGGTATTGATAACAACCTGAATGCTATGTAAAACAGAATGAAGCTGTCTAAAATTGATGGGGAGATCCGAACAGGTCAAAAAACATACCATGAAAGCATGGCAGAAGGAAAGAGACGAGAATGTAATGGATGACCAGTATTTACACCCAGCATCGAAATTCACCGACCAAGTTTACTGACTATTAGTTCAAGAACAGCTGATTTTGGAAGTTTATCAACTAATAGTTTTAGAAGGGGCAGTTTTGCAAGCTTGCTGCACTTCAACCCGTGCGACTTTGCAATTTCCTTCAAATATTCTACTGTCAACTTTTTCAAATCAAAACTTACAGAAGGCAGCTGAGCTGGGGCCTCAAAGTGAGAATTAATAGCCGAGTACAGCTGGATGATCTGAAGGTCTTCCTTGTTTCCATTTTTAATAGCACCCTCATGTGAATTTGTTAAGTCTCCCTTGACAGTAGAATTGCCAATGATTGGTAACGTCAAAACTTTCTTATTTGTCTTTCCTGAGTCTGAAATTGAGTTGATGCTATCAGAAGGAGCAACACCATGCTGTTCAGCTTCATACTGGCCAGGTTGCGCTGGTCTTTTAGTGCTCTTACCGATCAGAGATTTATTTGAAGTGCCACTGTCAATGCTGGTTCCAGATGTTCGTTGCCTCTTGAATGACACAGCAGAAGATGAATTTGAAACAACTTCTCTTAGATGATGACCTGGTTCTCTATAACTAAGTGCATCGGACTCGGTTTTCCAATTTTCCTGTTTTTTTGGTTTTGAAAGCAAACCCATATTAGCCTTACTAATATTATCCACATTTTTTGTTTCCAGGACTTCGTTTTGCAGCTTCCCTTCATCCATCAGCTGTGACTTGGTTCCATCTAGGCGACTCTTTCTTTGCAGTTCTACGAGTGAAACCAGTGCAGAGGGTGCAGTAAGCATAAGACTAGCATCTTGAACATCCATTGCATGTAGAGAATTTTTGCTCTTTCGTTCTGTTGGGGAAAATAATTCAATATCAGTCATCTCTTGAGCCTTTTCTCCTTGTACAGGAGTTTTCTTTTTACATACTTTAGAAGATGACTTCACAAAGTCCATTTCTTCAGTTGGAGCAACCTTTGATGCTTTCATGCAGTCCTTTCGTACAGTTTTTGTGGCAAAATCACATAGCTTTTGATCTAAATCACAGTTTTCATTTATTGCTTTTTGGGAAGCACCTAATCTGGAGTCGAGACACTTTTTCCTCCCCTTGAGGCCACTTGTGAGTTTAAAAGCATCTGCTGTAAGATCTTTGACAAAAACATTTCCTGGCTGCAAATCTTAAGAAAATGAAACATGAGTAAAACATTACCTACACATGTAACATAAAGTGACTTGAGTAAAGCAAGCTATGGACCAAAAAACAAAAGGAAAGACCAAAAGTTGAAGTAGGCTTCTCACACCTTGAATCTTTTCAGTAGATTTCCCTTGCCATCGAGAAGTGATGAATTCAAGATTTCACTTCTGTCGGTAACAGAAAGTTTGCAGTCTCTGACCTCGTTATTTCTGGCTACTTCTAAGCTTGATTGGCACAATCTTATTATCCGGTCAGAATGACCAATTGCACATCTGATAGAACCTGACTCGTGACTTTTCACAAGATCTTTAGCAAACTTTCCAATGAACAAACAGCAAAAGAATTTGTTAGCATACACAGGATAGTTCTCTCTAGGAGGAATGAGTTGGAGAAGCCTCCAATCACACAAATCCAGGGAGTATGACCAACATCAAAGCTAAAGGTTTAGCTAAACTATACTATTTTTTGTCCCCAAACGTTTTTTTGCTTCAATTATATTTCTTGAAATTTTCTATTGGGCAGAAATGGTTTCCCAAGCATGATTTCTGTTAGCACTGATGGAAATGTACGTGACATCCTATTTGGACAACTTATCCAGGTAAGTTAATGATTGGACAAAACAACATAGAGATGAACATTTTGAAAGATCACATGACCAACTTGTGACATCTTCCTTTTATTCCTCTGGTTTTACCAGCTCACTGAGATTGAATTTGCATTCTACAAACTCAAAACTCCATTGCTCTTAAATCATCCTAAAACCTCACTGGGAATCACAGGTACAGACAATTCAGCAGGTCATTTCTCTCCCAAAAAACCAAGATCATCCTCTCCTCCCTTGCTTTCTGTATACGTTACTACATGAAACTGAGTTGAATCATATCCATGCAGGCCCAGAAGCCAAAAAGAATATAGCACTAAGAATCACAAGAATAATCAACAAAATGTCTATTGATTGTTGAAGATACAGCCCTTCTTGAATTTTTGTCACTTTGCTCATTGGAGTTGCAGCATCCATCAGTTAGGTGCTTTGTAGAAAATGTAATCCAACAGCAAGGAATACAATCACCATTTCATCCAACCTCTACAAGGAAAACTATTGCAAATAGTGTGAGAAAATACACGAAGAATGATTATTGTTGCTGCCTTGCTGGTAGAGGCTAGGACAAGGATTTAGCATGATTTTAGATTTAATAAAAGGAGATGAGCTTATTTTGTTCATAATATAACAATGCAAAAATTAAGGTTCTGACATCTTCACCATTAACAATTTTTTTTTTAATTTCCCATGAGTCAGATACAATTTTAGACAAGTATCCTTAAAATGTTGACTTATTGATTTGGAGTTAGTGTTGTTCAGTCACCTTACAAAGTTATAGAACCAAAACATAATGAAAAGTAAATTATCACAGTTGTTTGTGTAAAATGTCTTCTTCTTTTTTTCCCGTTCTTATTTGGATTTAGGTAATCATACTGTCATACTTTATCTTACATAAAGAAGTAGAAGAATACAGATTGAACAGGGTAGAGATTGAAAATAAAGTGTAACTGAAGAAGGGATAAAAGGAAAAGAAATTATGGCATGGGAAGCAATATTGTAGCTGAAGAAGATTGTTGTTACACACCTTCAGGTGAAATGTGCATCCATGTGCTCTGATAGACACTACCTCTAATTAGTCAGAAGTAATTCAGGTTGAACTAAACCTAAAATGACTAGAAACTAGCAAAGGAGGACATGGTTTCCACTAGCTGGACTAACTTGTTGTCCAAATTATCAACTTAACAGAATAAGTTCTAAATAGGATGCCACGACAGACATTATGCTAACAAAGTCATGCTTGGAACAAAATTTCTGACAATGAAAGGATATAAAAGAATTTGAGAAAAAATAGAAACTTATTTAGAAATCTTAGGGACAAAAAAGTTTTCATTAAGGTTTCCTCTGAGCAGGGTTGAAGCTGAGTATCATAATACTATTTTATCTTCTATAGTAAGTAGTGGGCTCTTGGGCGCTGAAAGAAGTTCTAGATTAGAGCTTCCCGGGGTGGAAAAGGAAAATGTTGTAGTGATAAATTATAAGGAAGAAGTTCATGTACCTTCTTCCTTTTACCAAGATCTGGTCTCCTCTTCTCAGGCTCTTGCGATGAACCTAAGATCATACTGTTAGATGCCAACATAGAATTGTCTCCTTGCACCTCCAAACTTGCAACCAAATTAGGAATGCTAAAATGATTCTTCTTATCTGCATCTTCTGAGTCAATATGCCCGAAATCAACATCTGCTGGCTGGTGATTGACAAAAGAAACGGGTACAATGGCAAATGGTCAGTAGTCAGAAGTTAAAAGGAAGGAAGACAGGTTCATGCAAGAAATAATTTATGTATAGCAAATGTAGACCAAGGAAAGAATGAAACTACAAGTGTCAATTTTGGGATACTTTGTTTTAATTCTTTTTTCAAATAAAAAAAAGGGGGGGAAACAGTATGGAGTGGCCAATAGTAAATTGATATACAAGCCTTTTTGATATTACAATTTGGATTGTCATAGATATGACCATTTCTGGAATATTTGAAGGTATTATGGACAATATCAAAAATTCATAATATACCTAGCTTACCAACTTTTGTCAGCACCATCCTTGGTGATAAAACAACACTTATTCAACATTTATTTTAGTTTGACATAGCCCTTCCTCCATTTCAGAAACTCCTGTGTGATTCACACAAGATCATGGATACCCCTTATATCTCTTTAAGTGCAGACATCTAGATATTCACCTCAACAAATTGTGAGGCCAAAGGCAGCACCTTTTATGCATTGTCACAACATGCCAAAAACTGAATGATAGATAAACAAGAGCGAGGTAGAGAGAGAGAATTGTTCAAACCTCAACAGCTTCTGGACATTTTTTCTCATCAGGCTTGAAAGAAAAGTCTTCTCTAACTAGTCTGTCTTCAGGAGGAAAAGATCGCTCCTTGGTTTGATCCTTTGGGATCTTGTCAGAATGATTATCTTCTAGTATTTTCCTCTCTCTAGAACCGTCAGCATCAAGTTTCAAGGAACCTGGGCTGGAATCTTTGACATTAGTAATTGCACGCTCTCCATTGTTAAACCCAAGTGTCACTAGAGACTGCAAATTGGTTTCAGATGTTTTTAAATATACAACTGTTGACAATAACTTGCAGGACAACACCGCAGACATAGAAACATATGCAGCTTTAATATGCCCAGAATTACAGATGCTTGGAATTTTACAGTACAAGCAATTCATTAGGCTGTGGCCATCACTCAATCTGCAATGCTATTACTATTGACGCATTCAGGACATGTGTGTCCATTTTATACTAACATTATTCACAAGGTAGTGTTTCAGTGTCTGCGTATGAAGAGAGGGTGGTGGAAGACAGAACAAGAACTGACCATTAGAAATTATACTCAATCTACATGTCCTAGACCTAGAGTAATTCCCTGTGCACCAAAGTGACAGCTAACTGATCATTATCATTACAAACATAAAAAAGCGCATGTTTCTTGAAAAGTTAGTATTTAGATAAGCTGTATATGATAAGAAAAATTAAATGGTGCATTTCCAGAGTATTTTCATCAGGAGTTCTCAATATGGATTCAATATTGTGGAAAAAATGTGTTTATATAAACTACAATGGTGGCAGAAAAGAGCTTACTGGACCTTAATGTTTGGATTCTCAGATTTTCGTTCTTGATGTTTCAAAGAGAAATACAAGCTTCTACAATTTTCTGAAGATGTGAGAAGTTCTTTGTTTTCCTCCTGTACAGTGATATTTGAATCAATAACGTTACATTCTTTTCTCCCACCCAAAAGGTCTACTGCATGTCCAGAAGTTGAGTCGATGCCATTCAGAGGCTGTTCCATGTAGGAAAAAAAAAAAAAAAAAAACTTATTTCACTTCACTGAAAACATTGAAAAAGAAATAATAATCAGGTGCATGATATTCAAATGAATTAACAGAACCAGCACCTGCATGCATGCAAAAGAGGGCATAAAAATTGTGCTTAGAAATGGCAAACAGGAGATGATGCTTAACAAAAGTTACTCCAGGAATGTCTTTAGGACTACAACAAAAGGTATTATGAACTCACAAAAGCAAGGATAGAGGATCCCAATATAAAACAAAATGTGGAAACATAGTGTAAAGTGACAAGCTATGCAATCACAAACATTTATTTCCTTTTCTCTTTTCCTTTTTTGATAAGTAGTGATACAATAACAACATCCCCGACTCTGCACATAAATGTTTGTAGAGGTCCAAGATTTGAGATAACCTACATTTGAATGAAAAAGTCAATGACTGCATGCAATATAGCATGCACTTCGTTCACACATTGAAATCTGTATTAGCTTTACCTAGAATTTCTAAAGATCCTGTATTACAGGGTAAAGGTCCTCTAGTACGGGTTAGCATACAGACTAGTAATTTTCACACTAATTTTCTTCTTCTCTTAGAGCTTCCAAGACAAGCATAAATGGCACATCTAACTCTGGAACTGATAATAGACTCATTAGTTCGGAATAAAATTACAGTCTAACTTGTTTGTCAAAAAATCATTCACCTAAAAGAGTAAATTGTTAGGTGAGACCCCAAAAATGGGTTTTAGTATACACGCCTCCGCACACGCAAGCCCAAATGGCTTGTTAGCGTGGAGAATGCACAAGCCCTCCTCATACCTTGCGCTTAAATTTTAATTTTAATTTTTTCGAATGAGTGGTCGCAAGATTCAAATTCCTGACCACTCAGTCATAAAGGTTTTTTAATATTATGTCAAAGAACCATTCCACATAAAAACTACACACAAGCCCACATGGCTTGTTAGCGTGGAGAATGCACAAGCCCTCCTCATACCTTGCACTTAAATTTTAATTTTTTAGAATGAGTGGCAGCAAGATTCAAATTCCTGACCACTCAGTCATAAAGGTTTTTTAATATCATGTCAAAGAACCATTCCACATAAAAGCTTAAGTTGTTAGGTAAGGCCCTAGAAATGGGTTTTAATATCTTACATTCCATGTTATCAAAGGCTCTAGGCGCACCTAGGCGCTAAGGGTCCCTCGAGCCTAGGCACAAGGTGCAGAGCGCACCTTAGCAAAGTTAGGCACACATCTAATAAAAAAAATCTACATACAATAATTTCAAGCTTACAGCAAGTAAAAACTAACACCATTAAGTTATGACATAGAAAAAGGTATCCATAAGTCCAGCAATTATAAAGTAAAGGTTGATAAAAATGATCTAGGTAAAATAAATATGTCAAGCAAGTAGTCCACTAAGCTAACAAGTAAAAATTGAATTTATATTTCTTTATTAAACAGGGCAACGATAGCTAAGGTTTACTACTGAGTATCCTTTGTTTTTTAGGTAAAAAATAGGACAGAGATAGTTAAGGTTTAAGCCACATAAATGCTTTGATTTTTGTGTACAACAACAGTGATTAGACTAAGTAGAAGATGAAGAAGAAGACTTGGAAAGTAACTAAAAAACATGATCCTTTTGGCCAGGGAAACTCATACTCCGTAGGCTGCTTAGTATCAAAATTTTTGTTCAACCGTTATGTTAAGGTTGTTTTTTAATGTTTTAGGAACCTTTCAGATTTCTATTATGACTGTTCCCAATGTTTGACTTTTCCTATTTATGAGAAAACTATAAAACTGAAGAGCTTTTTTTAAGAAAAATAACTTGCAATGCCTCCTTTTTGCCTTAAGTGTGCCTCATGGCAACCTAAAACATGAAAAAAAACGCGCGCCTAGTGAGCCTTGGCGGAGCCTTAGTGTCAACGCCCGTTTCTAAATTACCTTACTTCCCTTAAGGGGAGAAAGCAGGTTTTTTGTTGTGCTTTCTTAAATTGCATACCTATACGGTGCAGAGGCGAGGGGGTCTATGCATTGCACCTAGGGCGTGCCTCAGGCACTCCTTTAATAACACTGCTTACATTGCCCAATTTTTTTTGTCCTCCAAAATACCAGTTGCATATCCTAGAGCACCTCAATGAAATCTAATATGATAGCCTATGGAACTAGATGATTATCAATGAAGAAGGTAAGACACCAAATATGATCTATCAGTCTCTAAAGGAGAGGATTCATAATATGTGGTTATTAGGCTACTTTTCTCCACGCTTACAAAGAAAGATAGTTCAAAAGATCAACATCAACTTGAAATCAAATACATTTAATAGTGCGCTTAAAGGAGAATTTGCAGGAAGAACATTAAAACAAATAATTAGGGTCGAAGAAGAAACACGAATTCCCCATATTGATCAATGCATCAGATTAACAAATTAGTTGTCAACAAGGTCCATTTTAGCACTAGTCCAAACTGTCTCAACATTATTTCATTCTAAATAGACAAGCAGACCATAAAACAGAATGAAGTTTACAGTTTACACAATGCATCCCTATGATAACCAAAAAAACAAAAAACAACCGTACTTACCAAATAAAGTGGCAGACAGGAAACATATCTTACTCGGCAAAAGTCTTATAAAAAAGGCTGAGTAAAAAGCAATAAGCCATCAGGCCATATACCATCATCCTAGGTAATTTTGGACAACATTTGATTGACGGGTAAGAGAGAGAACAGAACTAGAACAAGTTTCAAATGTCAAACCTGCCCATATTTATCTTGTAATTGATTTCTGAGAAGGGCATTCAATATTTCATGTATGCTGTCAGCAGGTTTATTTAATAGGATCTGAACCTCAATATTATCAACTGTGTCATTCCTCAAGCTCCTTATTGATACATCAAGGCAGTTAATCTTTTCCCATAACACATTACAACATATGTCAGACCATTCTTCATCTTCAGCACAGGCTAGTTCGCTTTGAAGGGATTCAAGATCCTTTTCAAGCTCTTCAATTTCAGTATCTGCCTCTCTTACCAAAATTCTTAAAACTTGTATACAAGATTTCTCATTCAAAGAATGTTCTTCTATCAAATCTACAAGTATAAAAGAAATCAAGTGTGAAAACAGGAACATAAAACAAAGACATCTTATATAAAAAGGAACTATACCAGACCAATGCAGATATGATAAGGCAAAAGACACAAAAATGTACCATGCCCATAACCATAGAAAAAGTCACACTGCCATCCAGGTCTCTCAAGGTAACTGCTTTCATGTACAACTGCAATCAAGTTTTCAGATATAACAGATGTTACAATGAAGAAAACTTATATGCAGTGCTGTAATGTATTATGACAATTGGACCGCAGCTCATATAAAAGTTACTCAAAAAGATGAAATAAGTGGAAGGTGAAACCTTGACTACATGATGGACTCCACAGATCCCAAGCCATGAATTGTAACTATAACCTGAAATAAAAACAAAATAGTATGTAACACTTTGATTAGTTATCTACGAAATACGCAGATTCCAGGAGCCAACTCATTAATTTTAACCATTTGGCAAAACAAATTACCTCTATAGCCTAATGGTACCAGTCTTCCTTCTCAACGTAAACATTATTTAAACCATATATAAGGAAAACATAATTCAAGCAGATACCCATGCTATAAAACTACAACCAATTATTCAACTACTAGCACAGCAGAGCATACAAAATAGACTTCTAGTTTAAGAAATAATAGGAAACTATCAAGAAATGAAACAAATAAAATCTGAAATTTGAAATTGGGCAACTCTTGCCTTCAGAAGAACACATTAGCATTTTTCCAACGTATAACAGCAAAACATTTTAGTTAAGTGATAAGCGGGATTTAGGCAACCAAATAGCAAGATTATAAACCGAATAGTGGAACGCAGAGTTGAAATCCTCAATTAAAAAATTGCAGATACTACAAATAAAAATCGTATGCAAAACCTAAAATAGATTTACAATTCTGGGTTTTTAAGAAGAAAATGATTGTCCTTCAACCAAGCATAACACCGACATTTAATGAAGCACTAAGAATAAATGCCATTTTCTCTTAGAGTATATAGGTAGTTTTTGGTTTTTGATTTGGTCGACTTGTCAATAAGCATTAAAAAGCTAATAAATGTGCAATTCAAGTCTGCTTCAGTGCTTCTACTCTAAAAGCACAAAACAAAAACTTAAAATAAATAATAAATAGATTACTGGACATTTGAACTTCCAAGAGTGAAAATTAAACATGGGAAATCAAAGGAAAATTTTTTTCAATTCCCAAAAACCAACCAAGTACAAATTTTTCAGGAAACAGAAGAATGTAGGTTTCCTAGAGACCAAACAGTACGGTAAGGAAAGATACATTTCAAGAGAAAGAAAGGTAGTACCTGAGAGAATCTCATGCGAATGAATGTTGAAATGAGAGGACGATTGAACCCTCCAATAGATCAGAAAATGTAGAATACTTAGGGTTTCGAGCTCTGGAATCTGGAGCGAAACAGAAAGCAAGAGCGCCCAGTGAAATAAAGAAAACCGTGGTATTTGTGTTATACAGAGAACAGAAGAAGGCTGCGAGTGAAAGCGACGAGCGTTGTCTTTTAGAAAGATTTAAGACGAAGGCTACACGCGGTCAAGGTCTCGGAGATATCAGATATTTTTCGAGGATAATATGGTAAATACGTCACCCTAGACCACACAGTGATTTCTTTTTCTGTTTTTGGCATAGAGATCAACGGTTTAGGATCGCCCAATGTGGTGGGGTCCACCTCTGTAGACGATTCAGGAGTAGAATCCAAGTAACCAGTTGTAGTACAAACAACTTTAAAACACAGTGTACGACTGAAACAACGTCGTTGACTGTGGTCTGGTTGACGTGTAAGGACCGTATAAGGAATCGTTGTTGAATCAAAATTTGTGAGTGACTAGTGACTACAGTAAATCAATGCCCCCTAAATAGAGGGCAATATGGTAAATAAAAACGAAACATCGTGCATTTGTAACAAGGGAAACTTCGTTGACGCTGCCCTCTGGAGTTAAGGCACCTTTGCTTGCCACGTGTAATAGATGCTCGCAGCGCGGGAAATAGGTTGGGTGCTATCTGGTGCATCAACCTACATCGGCAGAATCGTTTGGTTTCCAGTTATTTGGCGCCATTTTGCTCCCCGAGGAAAGGAAATGGGTTAATAGAAAAATATAAATTTATGATTTTTTTTTTAAATGTATTTATTTGTTAAGGGTAAATTTATATTTTCTTATGATCATTTTTGAAAAAGAAATTAGCTTCAGTCTTGACATAGGTATATACCGTACAGTGAGATTTTTCTATATATTGGATAGTAATTATTTGTGAAATGCTTTCTGCGGGCTAATTTGTTTTCACGTTTAAAAATTAATATTTTAAATAATTAATTTTGTTATTAGAGATTTTAAAATTTTTGATTTTAGTATAATCTGTTTTGTGCTTAATTAATTATCTAAAAAAATGATTTTTAATCATAAAAAAAAATTGTAAAAAAATTTGGGTATTTTTGTCATAAAATAAAATAAAAATTATGTCTTGTATTTTACTAGAAGTGTGTTCTGAAAAAGTTACACATAAATAATTATTAAAAAATAAGTTAAAACTATGTTGAACATTTGACAAAAAATGATTTTCTTTCAACCAAATATGTTATTATACAAATTAAACTTGATTTGTAATTCCAATCGCCAAACATATATTTCTTACACAAAACTAAATTGGCTTTATGTTAAGTAACATACTTATCTTTCTATTTTTTAATAAAAATTTAAATCATTTTTCTAAAAAAAACCTATATATAACTATATCTACTTCAAATTGTGAGTGGCCTAGAGCTAGAGGCTAAAGTCGGACCAAGTCATCTTCAAACAACTAGTAACAGTGCATATTCGGATTTAGGAATGAAAAAAAAAATTATAATATTTACTAATAAACTCGTAATTTTTAAAAAGTTAATTCTAAAATTACTAATTTATTAACCTTTATACACAGGCTAATTTATAACCCCAAAACCTAAAAATTCACAATTACACTATATAAACTTTTAACTTTTAAGTTTACCTCAATTCCAAAAACAAACACAAATACAAAAACATAAAAATCACTATCGTATTAAGATATTGTATTGGTCGGTTCAAAAACGAGATCATGTATTAGAAATATTATGACCAAAATATTTCTTTTATGTTTTGAGAATAATATATTTCACATATAAATTATTTAAATGAATACACAATTATATCATTATTAACTAAATATATTATTAAAGTGACACATTTACAATCTATATTAGTGGAAAAAAAATATTAACAAAAAAACAATAATGAAAAAAAAAAGTTGAGGTTCTAAGTGTTTGACTTTTGGGCAAACTCCCAATTTTTAAATATATATATATATATAGATTTATTACAAGTATAATATTTATATCAATCAGATAATAATTAAAAAAATATGAAGATCAAAATATAATCTATAATTAACAAGATATTCACACAAATATTACAGGTATAATATTTATATATATACAAAAATATCTCTAGTAATTTTATTTTATTTTTACAACTAAATAGTAATTGTAAATTTTTTTTATTCTATAAATTAAATGCAATGGTCACATAAGTTTTTAATTTTTTTTTAAATTGACTTAACAGAAAAAAAATGCCCTTAATGTCATTTTTTAATTTACTTGGCATTATTTTAACAATTTTATAATATAATCCATGGATATCATTTTTGGTAATTTACAAATTAACCAAAAAAAAAATTCTTAAACTACGATTTGCAATCACAACTTTTAAAATCATCCAAACAACACCGTAAAAATGAGATTGCATCTCAAACCATAATTTGCACCCAAAAACTAAACTCGCCCTAAATGAGTTTTTAATCTATAACCTCATGACCCATCATCTCCATCTTAATTATTGAGCTAAAATCTCCTAATTAACAACTAAGTCTAAAATGAAAAGTTAGGGTGTGTTTGGAACTTAATATTTTATGAAATTAAATTATTTTAATAAGTTCTTATGTCTAAAATATATACTATAAGAATTCATTTTATTGAAAATTCTATTTTCAAATCTTATCAAATTCTATTTAATCTCGCTAAATAGAATGTTGAATAGCAGAAACACGAGAGTAGCAAGAAAGCCAAGAACGTGATTGAAGATGCAGTCTCTCATTATTGGGAAAGTTGGTCCCCATGATTAAGACCTATGTCCGTATCCATGTTCTTTGTGCAAGTTGTGTTTCCCACGTGGTGCTCTCACTCTTACAAACCAATTTTAATTTTAATAAATTAAAATCAATTATTATAATATATGACGTAGACATTTGTTTCTCATAGTCATATGAATAAATATTTCACTAATTATTAGTGTAGATCAATAATTATAATGCATTAGAATACATTAGTTTATTTGATTAAAAAAAGTTACTAGAATATGGTGGTTTGATGTGAAAGATAGTTGTCGCTATATATTTGTTGACAATATTAATTTTGTTTTTTGTCACGATTGTCTTCACGGCATTTGAATATGTAGTTAATCTCATTAGGAGTTCATGGCTGCTCATATTCACAAGTATTTTCTTACAAGCTAGAACTCTAAATATTACAGAGATCTCTCAACAGTTAAGCTCAAGTGTACCTTATCACTTGAACTTACTTATAATAATAAAGGATAATAAAAATGTAAATTGTTTTCAATTTGAAACGGTTTTAAATTTTAATTATAATATTAATTAACAAATCAAAATGAATAATTGACATAAAAATAGTTTTAAAAGGTTTTTATTTAATTTCATCATTCCTACAATTTGTTCTTAATTCCTACTTAAATCTCCATTCGGGTTAAGATGGGTTGGTATTGGATAAAATTTTAACCACCCAAAAACATCAGTTTGAGTTTTGAAGTGATCAACACTGGGTTTAATTCGGTTGGGTAACCAACCTAATCCAATTAAATTGGGTTGGTTTTTTAATTCTTTTTTGGACTATCTAATTTTTAAGCCTAAATAAGTTTTCTTTTTCTTTTTCTTTTTCTTTTTCATTTTTTGTTGTTGTTTTTCATCACAATTAGGCTTGGTTTGGCAATATTGTAGCTTTTTGAGAGATATTGTACTCTTCTGACTCTCTTAGATCTGCTTTTAAAAAGCTACTGCAATAGCATTTCATAAAATAATATAAAAACTGCTCTAAATAAGTAGAAACCACAAAATTAGACTTAGTTTAGTAATGTTGTGTTTTTTTATTAAAAGATAAGGTCATATTAGGCTTTTAAGGCTGAGTTTGGTAATGTTTTTCAAGATAGTGCTTTCATTTTTAAAAAGCTACAATACCTAAATATTATTTGGTTATTATTTTTATTTTTTAGAGGTGCTTATTCTAATGCTTTTAAAAAGTCATAGGAGTTTTTTAAAAACACCCCAAATGATACTTTTAAAAACTAGGTGTGACTTTTCAAAGTAAAAAGTACAAAAATCACCTTATTTATTTTAGAAAATTATCAAATATATTTTCAATTAATTTATAAACTATTAAATTTCTTTCCCTAAATATATCTTAATTAATAATGTCTATTTTTGTCATTTTATACATTCACAAAAACACTTTGTTCATTACTTTTATTACCCACGACAACTTTTATAAAAAATATACCAAACAGGGTTGTTGTGACTTTGTGGAGCTGTTTTTTCACAGCATGAAAGTCACAACAACTTTTTAAAAGCCACAACATTACCAAACCAAAACTAAAATTTTGAAAGCAAAAGCCAGCTTTCAAAAACACCATTTTAGTTGCTTTTAAAAGCACCCTGGCTTTTAAAAACACATAATAAAAGCACCCCAATTTTATTTTTTTTCCTTCCAAACGTAAAAAAAAAAAAATTGACTTATGCTCTTCATAAGCATAAGCTCCTTTCAAAAGAGTATTACCAAACCAAGCTTTAGAATATTAAGTCTATTTGGTTTGGATTGGGTCTCAAGAGAGATGGGATAAGGGTTAAGCTCCAGTAAGTTTAGCTGAAGAGAGAATGTTTAGTTTTTTAAAATTAGAAAAATATATAAAATTAAATAATATAAATAAATTTTATTTAAATTAAAAATATATATATATAACATTTTTGTTTAGTTTTAGTTAACCAAGAGAAATTTTATAACCAAACCATAACCATTTAAAAAAAGAAAACCCAACTATAAAAAAATAACCAAACCAACTCAATTTTGGATGGTTTGGGTTGGGTTAGTCGGTTTAACCAACCCATGAACACCCCTACTTAATTTATTAAACCCATAACAATTTTAGGTGTAAATTGAAAAGTTGATGTTAATGAAATAAATTACCACCTATTCATGAGGTTAGATTTATTAAAATGTTTTTACATATTCAATTGCATTATCCCATTCCCACTTTATTTAAGACTGAAAATTTAGGTGAAAAATTGCAAATCTATTATTGTGGGTGAAAGTTGTCAAGAGGTATGGAAAGACCCTATATGGATTTGGCGGTTAGGTTACTTCCCACTCTATTTACTTTCTCTTTCCTGATACTACTATTTCAATTATTTATTTAGTTTTTATGGGTTTAAAAATCTTATTGACAAGAAAATTGTTAAGGGTTGTAATGGATTTTTGTTGTTATGTTAGAATTTTTTGTTTCTCTTTTTGTTAATTAAATTAGGTGTATCCGTATGTATAATTATCTATTTCTAGTAGTTATTAATTGGTGAAAAGAGGAGAGACTCATTTACTTATAAGGATAATGAAACCTTTAGTCTTAGCAATATGCCATGTTGGAGCCTCACTTTTGAAAACAGTAGATTAGAGCCTCATTTACTTATAAGGATTATAAAGCCATCTATCCTTAGTAATGTGAGAGTTCACACATTAACACCTGCATCATGTGAAATGTGGAGATCCCAAAATTGTGAGATGGAGCCCATCAGTCATACTCCAATCAATTATCAAGTGTGGGCGTAATTAGGCGACCTATTAGTCGTAAGCCTAGCTCTAATACCATGTTAGAGTCTCACTTTTAAAAACCAATTAATTGGTGACAAGAGGAGAAACTCATTTACTTATAAGGATTATGAAGCCATCTAGCCTTAGTAATGTAAGAGTTCACACATTAACAACACCCAACAATTGATTGGCCCATTAAATCATAAATTAAAAAAAATCCTCAAATTCCAAATGGTTAAGAAATGAAAAAAAAAAGGTCAATACATAATTAAGCATAAAGAGTAAGAAATAAAAACAGCAATTAATGGGATAAAAAATAAAAATAAAACCTTTTCTATATTGAAGTTAATACAAAACTTAATTAGGTGATGATTTTCTCTTATCTATTAAATGTTTTTCATGTAATTCCTAAAACCTCTCAAATCTTAATCATATCTAATCAATTCTAGTTTAAAAAATTAAATCTCTCAAAATCTCTATAACTTTATAAGTTATAGAAAGAAATTTGCAAATTATTACCATATCAAATATAAAAAATAGTGAGAGAGATTTTAAGAGTGAATTTCATGACAAATTAATGTCATATAAGATATAAATAATAGTTGAAAAGATTTTTGGAGTTACGTTAGTAATTAATTATTAATGACTAACTGAGTTATAAGAGATAAAATTAAGTCATAACATGTAAAAATTGAAGGTTTTGGTTAATGAATAAATTATTTTCTCCTCGGCCTTCTTTAAAGCCTTGTGACTGGGGCTAATATTTGAAAAAAAATTAATTTTTTTAGTTTTTACCAAAATACTTTTAAAAATTAATATATTCGAATTCGGTTTGAATTTCAAATTTTTATTTGAAATTGAATTCAATTATTCTAAATTACAATCGAATTCGAATTCAGATTTCAATTTAGATTTAAATTTGAGTACATGAATACAAATTCAAATAGTATCCTATTCGAAGCTCTTCAATTCGAATTTCACCCTATTTGTGACTGCTATCCCATCAAGTCAGGAACCAAACACTGAAATGAGATTGGCCTCGATTAAGCGGAGATCAAGGGATATGCGCAGCTCAATCCTTTTTATTAAGGTTTTGAAATCATACATCCCTTATCTACGAGTCGAGAAAGATTTCCATTGCTGACATTAATTAGTATTACTTAATATGACAATGAGAGAAATTTGCAAGTATTTCTTTTCCTCCTGCCGTTATTAGTATTTTTAATTTATTCTATGAACAACTAAGATAATATTGTGTTATATTGACATTCAATATATAGTGTGTGCATCTTACAAACTTAAAAGAAATATGAATAAATTACAATAAAACTAACCTCAATGGAAGACAACAAAAGAAAATCTTTATATTCAGGTCTATGAAATTAAAAATGACATGGTACGAATTTTGAATGCGACATCAAAATTATTTCTTCAAAGTACCTAAAGACGTACCAAAAAAAAAAACTTCAATTCCTAAACCAAAAAGTAGACGACATTTATTTACAAACTACTTCACAAAAAGTTGATGCCTTACAAATTTTATTTTTTTAACTAAAAAATGACAAACATTTAAAATTTGTTACTAAAATGTTTGTATTATGTTTTTTTATATAATCAAATGATAATTTTAAGTAATAAACAAATAAATTAACATATTCATTGCACGGGGTTTGAGAGCACATAAAAATAAATAATGTAAAAATAAAATATATGAAGATAAATACAACACAAATAAATAAAATAAAAATATAATTTATAATTTCATAAATTAAAAAATTATAAATTTAAAATATAAAAATATAATTAAATTTGTTGGATTAAACAAAAAGCAAATTTAAAATGTTTTAATTTAATATAAATTTTTCCATAAGTTTTGATTAATTATAAACTAATTTTTATAATATGTTTGAATTATATGTACACTTGAAAAATGACACTTTTTGGAGCTATTCAATATATGCTCGTTTAACTAGCTGTTTATTCAAAACTAAGCAACAACGTTTCAATTAAATGTCATATTCACCTAAACTCTTAAGAGCTGAACATATTTTCAGCCAAAAATTTTATGTTACAATTATTACAAGTTTTGCAGCTGAATGACTAAACGCAATGTTTCATTAAATTAAGGATAGTGATATGTATATGAATAAAATGTGATAGGGAATGAAAATGGGACCCATTATTAATGGGAAAATTGTAAAAGTTATTTTAATCTTTTTGACTTTTCATTTTCTTATCTTCTTGACAACTCATCTCTCTTCGTCTTTTTCATCTCACATTCTCTCTCCTTCTTTTCTTTCTCTGTATATTCCTCTCTCAAAAACAAAGAAAATTAACACACAACTACGCAGTTTCAATTTGGTGAGGGAAATTTTTTTTCAAAATCCAAGTAAAACTTTAGTTCTTAGAAATGATGAGATGAGCAGCAAACTATGTGATCTTTATTTTGTCCCTCTGATCCTATTATTTTAACACCCAATTAATTGGTTTTTGAAGAGATGGGTCAGATATTTGTACAAATGGATAGCCTCATGTTCATTTGGTCTTGCAAGCATGATTCGAGTTCGATTTTGAGATTTAGTGTTTTCAAGAATTTAGTTTTCAGTTGTGATTTTACGAGATTCTAGCATCCATGACTGAAAATAGATCAGTGATTGGATCTAACTGCGGGCATCCAAATTGCAATCGCTACAACAGGGAAGAAGAAGGACTTCGTTTGTGATTGGATTTGGTTCGAAATTGCTTAAGGACCAATACTGTTATGGGTAATCTGGATGAAATGGTAAACTCCATGGTTGAGGAAATTTTAGTTTCCCATGTACAAGAAAGTTAGAGCTGAAATTTTATAGAGCAATAGAAATGGATGGTCAGTTTTTAGAATTAAGAATCAAAATGATGTGTAATGGTTTTCATTGCTATTGAGAGAGGAACATACAAAGAAAGAAAAGAAGGAGAAAATAAGGGGAAGAGACGAAAAGGAACGAGTTATGAGAAAGATAAGAAAATGAAATGTCAAAAAGAATAAAAATAATTTTTACCATTTTTCCATTAAGAATGATTTTCATTTTCGTTCCTCTATCATTTTTGTTAGAATATATATCACTACCCTAAATTAAACAGTAACTATCAAGAGTTATTAACTGAAGAATTGAAAATTAAAGAGCTGAAGATAGAAGAGCTGTCATCTAAAAAGCTAAAACCTCAAGAGCTATTTATTCCAAATGCACCATTTCATTAAACAAACAACTGAGAAGAGTTGTTAATTGAAGAGCTGAAGATGGAAAAACTGTTAAGTGAAATATATTAAATTTCTAGTGTTGTTTGTTCCAAAAGCACCATTTCATTAATCAAATAGTTGCTCCTCAAAACAAGAGCTGTATTGAATATACCAAAACACATTGTTTCATTAATTTCAAGTGTTGAGTTACAAGAGCTGTTAACTGGAGATGATCTTTTCTAAATAGCTGAAAACATGAGAGCTGAACACTTCTAAAAAGCTGAAGACAAGTTAACTGAACACTTTTGAAGAGCTGATTTGTTAGAGCTGTTCCAAATAGCTGATCTTTCAGAACTATTCCAATAAATTATCTATTAGAGCCATTACTCCTTGTGCTCTTGCCAAAACTTCTATATCTGTCTGGCACTCAGCCTCAAGACTGCATACTATCCTTTGTATAGAATGCAGAATTCACATCTTTTAGGCTATGAATTCGCTAAAGCTACCACCTGTCCTCTTGGACCACCATCAATGTAAATTGTATGTTTAAATGATCTAATATAAAAGCTTACAACGCCTTTGATAGCTGACATGAAGAATTTCATACATCATGAAGATAATTTTTTTGAATCTAAATCACATAATTCTCAACCTTAAACCTTTGACAGAATTCTTTATTTGTTTCACATTATGAGATCAAGTTTACTTCTTATTTTTCTACACTTATTTTAATTAATCTTTGTATTGAGGTAGAATTTTTATATTATTTGTAAAGTTCTGTAAATTAAAAGTTTTGTACTTCTAAAGATAGTTTCTCTAAATAACTTGTAATTTCTTCGATTTTGGAGAAGACAACGGTAGGCAGAGTTTGTAAGATTTGGTTGTGTATGATTTTTAGTTGAGCCTGGAAAACTTGTGATTGCAAATGAAGATAAACAATGCAATTTAATTTTGTGTTATTGTGATCTAGTAGAATCTTAATAATTTTTTTGAGAAAATTGACCAGTCAGAGAACCACTATAAATCTTTATCTTTTTATTTGTGTTAGCATCTTGCCTGAGATGTGAAAAATTAAGATGGATTTTTAAACAATTCACCCCTTCTACTTTACTTTTAACCCAACAAAATTTAAATATCATGTGCATTGCGGACAAATTCATCTATTTAATATTTAGAATCTTGTAGTGCTTTTGTTGTTTTATTTCTAAACATTCTTTGTCCCTTTTTTAATTTCGGTTTAAGAAATAAATAAAAATTATTTTAAAAATAATGATTGGTTTTAGTGATAATCACACATGCTTGTCACTCCAACACTATCGCATCACATCCAAAGAAAACCGTTCAAAAAAAAAAAAAAACGTTACAGAGTAAAAAAAAATATATATATATATATTTCTTTTCATCCGAAAGTTCAAATGTCAGCTTCCCCTGCAAATCTAGCAAAGCCCTGCAAAATGTCGTCAAAGAAGCAAGGCCTGTTCTTATCTTCCCTCATCGTTCTATGGTATTCATCAAACATTGGTGTCCTCCTTCTCAACAAGTACTTGCTCTCCAATTATGGCTTCAAATTTCCGATCTTTCTCACAATGTGTCATATGTCAGCCTGTGCTGTTCTTAGCTACATTTCCATTGTTTTTCTCAAAATTGTGCCCCTCCAGATGATCAAATCCAGGTCTCAGTTCATCAAAATTGCAACTTTGAGCGTTGTGTTTTGTGGGTCTGTTGTCGGTGGGAACATCTCTCTCAGGTACCTGGCTGTGTCGTTCAATCAGGCGGTGGGTGCCACCACACCTTTCTTCACAGCCCTGTTTGCTTATATGGTGACTCTTAAGCGAGAAGCTTGGGTCACATATGGTGCTCTTGTACCGGTTGTTGCCGGGGTGGTGATTGCCAGCGGGGTATGTTTACTTTTGTTAATTGGATCACCCGTAAGCACAATGCATTGAATAATTGATATGACTTAGTTTGTAGCTAGCATTGTAATTGTTCTTTTTTGAGCCATGTGAAGGTTTAGATTGTTTGCACATATTCATTTGTGATTATAGATGGATTCTTAGCCAATGTTGCACTTTGTGAGATTATTCATATTTTGGCTTGGAGCTATATTTTTCTTACCATATTTATGTTTAATGTTTTAAGGGTACATAATTTCATAAATGCTGATCCAGATCTGAAAATTTATACATCTTTTCTCATTTGCGTATCTTCTATGTGTTAACAAGGACAAGGTCTTTTGGTTGATGGCAGGGTGAGCCAGGTTTTCAATTGTTTGGATTTATTATGTGCTTAAGTGCGACTGCTGCTAGGGCCTTTAAGTCTGTTCTCCAGGGAATTTTACTCTCTTCAGAAGGGTAAAAACTTTATACTACCATTAATTTCATTTATTTTCGTTTCCTCTAATGAAGCATTCATCCATTAGAATCTTAAAGCAACTAAAACTGCTATTTAGGATTGTCAAACATGAACCACTCTCCCTCAAATCATCCCCATTATTTGTGATGGTCGGATTATAAAGCATAGCGTATATGTTGTTTCTTATCCTGAAATCTTGTATTAACAGGCAAGTAACAGTTAAATCGTTCTTCTAGTGGAAATAAATACAATGGAATGTAGAAATGTTGTTCATACTACCCGCCCCTCAACATCAACCACACTCTGGACAGAAATATGTAGAGAGTTGTGAATTGTGATATTAAATGTGCTTATAATGGAAAATAAAAAGCCTATTCTACCAAAAAGGAACCCTGAAAATATAGTGATATGTAGAGAGTTATCTGTTCCCAACATCAATAATGTTCCTAAAAATCAAAGCTGTAGAAAGTTGTAATCCCTACTTCAAGTGGATAATCAAAGATTATGAAAGTACAAATGTTGAATTGAAGGAAGCTGTATCAAACAAAGGATGTGAGGATAAACCAATGTCTTACCATTACCGGAGGTTGCAAGGGGTTCCTTCTGTTTGGTACCAGTACATGGTATAGGGTGGGGTTGGAGGGAGCCATCTCAACCAATTTTTTCTCTCTCTCAAGCTTTGTTTTGGATCTTTATTTTAACTGAGACAGCCTTATCACAATATCTTTAGTTAAACTTTCCTGAATGAATTTGGTTTCTGCTCTGGCCTGTGTTTTGGAATTTGCTACTTTTCATGTATCTGAGCTGGATATGGAGTAACTTTAGTCATGTCAGACACTTTCGGTATTACCCATGTATATGAATAATGGACTACTTTGTTAGTCTAGATAGAGAAACAACTTGGTTCCCCGGATAGGGAAATACAAGAACCATGTGCGGGGAGAATGACTATATGCTTGACACATAAATGATCTTTGTTCATGGAGGTTTCTTTAAAGGATTTTCTAGCCTGACTAATCTGATCTTCTGGAGGATAAGATTGCCTCAACTGCCAGTTATATGGTCTGATCAGGTGATGATGTAACTAGGTTCCCCAGATTGAAAGGGATGTGCCTGATGGCAATTTGGGAATGTGGATTCAATTTCTTCTTTTTTCGTCACTTTACAGAAGTAGGTATTAAATTCAGAGAAAATTCTCTTGTTTAAAGGAAAAATATATGGACAAGATATTGGTTTAGGAGGGAAAAATTAAGATATTCATTAGCATATTATGGTTGAATTTGATTGCGTCCATTTTTCAGCACGAATATAAATAGCTTGACAATAATAGGATTCTTAAATGATGACAGCCTTGAAAGATTTCCTGGAGAAAAAAAAAGGGATAAAAAAAGCTGTATTGCTTCTTCCAAATCTTCGGGAGGTGATGATTTTAGTTAATTGGCAGTCTGCTCCATTTTATATTGTTATAGAATAAGACGGGACAAGGTTCTTCCTAGGAAATCTTGCTGCAGCTCTGATCCATCCATCAAATGTTTTTTGTTTTGTGATTCTGCAATAATGGTTTGGTTTGAACTTTGAACTTCAAAATATATTTCTTTTTCATTCATACATATTAGAAGATGGTTTGTATTATTGTTTTCCTGGATACAACCATCATTGTTGAGTTTTTGGCCAAATCCAGACCGTAGTAGCTGGTCAAATGAGTTGGATTATCAACTGGCTATTCTCTTTTCATAAATACTTATGGTGGGAGTGGGAGGTTTTGAACTATGAACTACAAAAATTATTGTATGGCTCAATTAGTAAGCCAATTCAGTTCCTCTTTGCCATACCATTAGTCTTTAATATGTCTATTGTTTAGCCTTCTCAAAACTGAAATTTACTTTTTTTATTCATTAACCGTTAACAAGGAAATTAATTTACAGAATATTGTATCTTATATGGATATAAAAGAAATATGCATGAACATGAAATCTGAGATGTATTTATCAGATTGAGCTTTTTGTTTTTTCTTCTTTTTTTGGGTTGTGGACCGTGGAATATGCGGGCTTTTGAAACATAGGAAGCCGAGATAGCATTTGTACAGCTTTACAATTTTCATTTCATTTTGAAATTAGTATCTCTTTTAAAACTACACAATATTTTCTAGAATTTAAATATTATATATGCAGGGAGGGGGAGGGGATTATGAATTTATGATGCTATTTACTATTTGATATTATTCACTAGCAATATGACAGACTTAAACTAGTTTATTAAAAGGAAAGGACTCCTCATGCATTAGCTTTTATAAAACTAATATGTTCTTATGGCTTTAATTAATACAAATTAGATATTGATTACATTTGGTGCTATGTGACATCATTGGTTGATCACAGTTAACATGATTTTGCAGTTAGCAGTATCCATTGATCCAGTCATTTTTTTTTTCAAATGATTTGAGTTTCTAGATATTAGTCGTTTCCATGTTATTTAAACAAGGAATTATGGACTCTCTGGGTGATTTATAAGCTATACCGATACGTATGATTATGTATATATATATATATCCAAAATGGCCACCCCAAATGTTTGGCTACCTGGTCTTTATAAAGCATATTAAAACAACCACACTTCCATATATGAAACTTAGTTATCATACTTTCTACATAAAATTTCCTTCCTTTTTTGCCTACCCATCTGTTGTAATTTGTTTGTGTCCCAATAGCTTTTTTACTAGATTTGCATTAAACATGATCAGAATATTATCAATGGTAGAGTTGTCAACTTCTTGGTCAAGTCATTAACTATACCATATGATTACATATGTTTTTCTCCTGTGAATGCTTGACCTTTGGTTGAGTCATATTTCTGGATATACATATCTCCACAATGTTTCTCTACTGATCTAGGTTGGTTTTCTTCTGTATAATTGGTGTACCATGTTGCATTCTATTGGTATTTTAGAACCTTTAGCTATATATATATATATATATATATATTTTCTATTTTCAAGTTCTGGCTGAAAAGGTTTCAATTACAAATTACATGGTATTATATTGGAGTTTCATTTGCCCTTTTCATTTTCATCTTCTCTATTGAGACATTCATCAAAATTTGTCATTTTGGCATGATTTGGTTGACATAGAAATGGACAACATGTGGGGAATATTAATTAGTTTCTGTATCTTGATGAAGTTGGCTCATTTCCTCCAGATCTTTTCATCATCTGAAATAGAGAATCTCTTTCTGTAATCAACTTACTAATTATGTTGGATTTCTTTAACTTGACAGGGAAAAGTTGAACTCGATGAACTTGCTCCTTTATATGTCCCCAGTAGCGGTGTTAGTTTTATTGCCTGCAGCCCTTATCATGGAGCCCAATGTCTTTGACGTCACTTTATCACTTGGAAGAGAAAAAAAGTTTATGTGGATACTTCTTTTGGTTAATTCAGTTATGGCATATTCAGCTAACCTGACAAACTTCCTGGTGACTAAGCATACAAGTGCTCTAACCCTCCAGGTTTGCCATGTTTTTACCATTCTAGAAATCTTGTGTGTGGAATAAATTGGAAAAGCTAAATTATAATCATAGATCAACATGTCTGTTATAATTGACTATTTGACGCTGATTACATTATTGAAGACATCAATTCAAGATTAAAATAAATTAGTGGGGACATTTAATTACAAAAATATTTTAAATAGGGTAACTAGCACTGTGGTCAATATTTTGCTTTCCCTATTTTTCTTGGTTCAGTTTGACACCTCCCACAAGGACTAAATTGGTTGATCTGCTTAAGATTAGAACAACAACAGCAGCCTTAATCCCTAGCCTTATATTTCTTGATTTTGTTTTTTTATTGTTCCATTTTTGGAACTAGTAGTTGATTTGCTGCAAAAGCTCCATATTTGATCTATTTCCCTCAAACCTTATATTTTGTTTTTTAGCACCTCTGAGTCTCAGACTCTTCCTTTGTTCGTGGACCATGCATATTTCTGAATCATTCACTAATCTCTACAAACTATCATCTTTGGGGTACTGCAACAAAACCCTATTGTCATTTGATAAGTTTTTGTCTACCCAGGGACCAGGGAAAGGTTAAACCAGTGTCCAGGAAAACAGAGAACAAGATGTTCATACTAATTTGCTCTGTTGCTTTATACCCTTCATATATTCAATTTTCCTCACTAAAAATATGGTTCTAATTAATCAGGTACTGGGCAATGCGAAAGGTGCCGTAGCTGTTGTTATCTCCATACTTCTATTTAGGAACCCTGTCACTGCAATTGGAATTGGCGGCTACACAATTACTGTTCTTGGGGTGGTTGCATATGGAGAAACAAAGAGGAGGTTTAGGTGAATGTTCTTTCACATATATTTGCTTCATTCTTTGTGCTTGCTTGTGTACTTTGTTGTCTTGTAGCCATTTTACTTAGAGAGAGAGAGCGAGAGAGCATTCTTCCATTAGCTTGTTTGCCTTTTCCTTTTTCATTTTGGCTAAAATTTCTTTATGTTGTATTTATCACATTAGACTCCATTGAGTTCGCCGCCATAGAACTCAACAGTTACACGTACTTGTCCGATTTGGATTTGAGAATTTTTATAGGTTATTCTACCCTACCATAGAACTCAATAGTTACACTTACTTGTTCAATGTGGATTTGAGAATTATTATAGATTATTCGTTGGTAGAATGGAAATGTCTCCTCTTTGTAAGATTTTATCCAAAGTGATGCCCTTATTTTTTATCTGGGAAAATTTATTTGGACTTGGCGCCAAAAGAAAAAGAAAAAGCTAGGCAGCATAAATTGGTTGCTGAAATGGATGAAGTTTGTACAATGAAACTCTACCAGTTATTGGCCTTTTGATTCTCGGATTTGGATCCTTTAGAGAATATTTTCGGATTTTGGAAGAATTTTGAATCTCAGCCTATCTGTGGCGATAATTAGTAATCAATAGGAAGAACTACACAGGGCACCGATTATAATCTAAACAAAGACATAATTCAAAGACACGAGAAGTCCAAACAAATTCAAGCAAAAGAAAAGCATATGATCAAGTACAAGTTGAACTGCATAGTGTTAACACTGATCTCTTAAAAGTGTTTGATGCTAATGATATACAAAATTTGGAAAATTTTCAATCCATTTTAATGAATGAAAGAGCTTAAAAGAAAACTACTTGGAAAGAAAATCAACAATCACAAGGAAATCGCGAAGTATATGATGGACCATTGGCTACAAAGTATTTTCTTGATAAGCATATTGCACCAGTTTCACCGTCAATATATTTCTCACAAAAATAGGTCATAACTCAAACCACAAAACGTGTTGCAGTCAGATAAAGTCTCTATAAGAACAGAGGAATTGAAGCTTTATGCAAGGTCAGGACCAGAAGGAAGTGCCTCATAGCCATCATGGTGTTTAGTTGTATCTCTTTCAACTGGGATGCATTTGAGGATAACAGCTACAGGCATGCTAACAAACCCGAGTAAGACACTGAGTAACCAGAATTGCCAGCTTAGAGGTACAGTGCTTGCAAAAGTCCCAAGGAACTCAACTATGACTACTTGAAATGCCACTGTGCAGACCATGACACCTATGAATACCCAGCTGTCAAACATGCCACGGAATATGTTTATCTTCTCAATTTCTCGGCTGTTTATTTCATTAAACACCTGGAAAAGAAAACAAGGTAAAAAAATAAGAAAGTCAAGAACAAACAAGGGTAGAAGATGAAGAACTAATGTGCCAGTAATGTATCTTGGATTCTCCGTGGAAACAGAATTAGTTTGTTGGGTCAACAAGGGAGTGATATATGTACTATTTCAAGAAATTGAGGAGAACATGCAAGATCATAAAGACTGATGGTAAAACATGAACATAATGACCTAAGAATCACTAGTTATGAGTTACAAAACCGATTCATCTACGAGAACAAGATAGTAAAGATACTGTACAACCATGAGCACAAACATATATAGCAACCTTGTGTTCTAAAAGTTACCTACAAGGAAAAATGGAAATAAAAATTAGAATCTGTAGTTAATATAATTTTTATCACCATATTCAACTCAGCTAGAAAGTGAAGCAGCAGAAACTCCATATGAGATATGCTACTATTTTGAAGTATCAAGATGATCCTTAACTTGGCTGGTTGCAATGGGTGCGCTAGTAAATTAAGGTGAAGAGAAATTGTCAAGGGAATTTTAGAAGGATCACATAATGTTGGTTGCACATGTGTATGTATGCACGTGTCTCTTGAGAGAACAAACTATACCTGGCAGAATACAAAGGAGTTGAATATCAGAGTGTTGAGAACTTCAGTTGCATCTGAACCACTAAGTCCTAGTAGCCTCTTCCCAGCAAAATTGAGAGTTCCAAGGACAATCAATTGATAAATACTTTGACCAATGATATTCCTCCACATGACCTTGGTGATGAAGCTTGCACCCCTTCCAACCGGTGGCCTTTTCATAAGTCCATCGTTGGGAGGTTCTGTGGCTAGGGCCAGTGCTCCAAGAGTGTCCATAATCATGTTCACCCAGAGCAACTGCACGGCAGTTAGAGGAGCAGATCCTGAATGTAAAAAATGGAAAATAATTATCAATGTGTTTAACACAATAAAATGGTATTTAATGAACTGATGTTTTTAAACCAACACACCTGAGATGCATGCAGAAACAAAGTTGATCATTAGAGCGACAACGTTGACTGTAAGCTGGAATTGCACAAATTTTTGAATGTTTATATATACTGCACGTCCCCATCTGGCAACGTTGACAATAGTGGTGAAGTTGTCGTCCAGTATGATGACATCAGCATTTTCTTTGGCAACCTATGGATAGAATCATTCCAAAGTAATGTTTTATTTATCACAATATGGATGGCATCCGCTAGAGAAGTTTAGAAGAATATAATCTTAGAAAGTTAGAGTGATATCTAGTTACAAATAAAATTAGAAGCGCTTTTATGCTCAACAAAAACACCTGATAATTGCTGAATATTCCACATTGATTATAAATTCTGAATAGCTCTTCACCATTCAGTATAGCAAGCAGTAATAGGAAAATTAGCTGGTCCCGCTCTGACTAAGTGTAATGAAATAACCATGACGGGAAGTTTTCTTATATATGCTTTCTATGTTTGTATTCGTCAGGGTCCTTCATCACTTCAATTCAATTATCAATTAGATAGAAATGAACCATAACTACAACTATTCAAAGTTAAATTACACTGTGTTATGATAATAATCAAATATTCAAGAATCATAGGTTAGGACATGGTTAGTTCAGGAAAAAAGAAATATAAGAAAAGAAATATTACAAGCTAATCTTAACTAGCATGTGTTCCATTCATACATCCAAAAAAGAGGAAAGGGGCTAACCAAGTACTTCAGTTTTATTTATCTGAATGGCCAGAGTAAAAGACAATACGCATGACATACAATAATGTGCAAATAACAAACACATTTTGTCCAATAAACCAAGAACTTAAAAATCACAAACCTGAATAGAGATAAAATATGAAAAAGGAGACAAGAGGACAAAACTGAAATATGAATGGATCACGTCTATAGCAACAATAAGATGAACAGAGAATCAGACAAGGAAGCTAGCAAATAGCTACAAGTTTGAGGCCGATCAGAATCATAGGTACAAAAAAGGTAATAAAAGCACAAACCTCAGTTCCTGCTATGCCCATGGCAAGTCCGATGTCTGCCTCATGCAATGCAGGAGCATCGTTGGTCCCATCACCGGTAACAGCAACCACCTCACCAAACATATTCTTCAAATTGATTACTAATTTGTGTTTGTCCAATGGCAAGGATCTTGCCATTACCTGCATCAATTTTAGCATTTAAGAAAGATGAAATTCAAAATAGAATTGAAAATCATTAGATTAAGTTATTTAAGAACCTGAATTCTTGGTATAATGTCCTTCATTTGCCCAGGAGACATGTTACGAAAATCTGGCCCTTCTATGGCCACACCACCAGTGGTAAGTATACCACATTCTTTAGCTATGGCCTTAGCTGTATTTATATTGTCGCCAGTTACCATGCGAACAGTAATTCCAGTGGCCAAACAGCTTTGAACAGCCTCCTTAACCCCAGGGCGCACAGGATCCTTGATACCTACAACTGCTATCATTGTATATCCAGTATCAGGTATGCTGGCTTCATTTGTTGTTTCATTTATATCTTTAAAAACCAAGCAAAGAGTTCTTAAAGCTTCAGAGGCAAAACCATTTATAACACCAGTGACATTTCTTTCTTGTTCTTCTAGAAGATCAACGGGTTCTCCATTGTTATCAATGATCTTGTTACACATTTTTAATACTATTTCTGATGCACCTTTGCAGAAAACACGTAACCCTCCATCTGGAAGAGCCACAAGTACGGACATCTTCTTCCTGACTGAATTAAATGGCTCAACCTTTAGTATCTTATACTCTTTGCGTTGGGCATCAAAATCACCACCCAGAAGCAAGCCAAACTCCAATAATGCTGATTCTGTTGGTGTTCCTAATATAGAGTTCTTCCCAGCCTCATCCTTAACTACCTCAGAAGCGGTATTTTGAAATATAGCCTGCAAAAGTATACTTACGGCACTTTCAGATATAGCTGATTTCAACATGCCTTCACTCTCACTGCCTTTTATCTCCATGGATTTTTCGCACATCCATAGTTTGTCAACTACCATATGATTAGTGGTTAGTGTTCCTGTCTTATCTGTGCAAATGCAACTAGCTGAACCCATTGTCTCACATGCGGATAGATGCCTCACAAGTGCCCTGTCATTCATTAATTTTTTCATTGCAAAAGCCAGGCTCAATGTCACTGCTAAAGGTAATCCTTCAGGAACAGCAACAACTATTATAGTTACAGCAATGGCAAAGTAGTTTAGTAGCTCTAATGCATCACTTGAAGACCAGTCAGTAAACTCACCATGAAGTGCTTTTTCCACCAGGAACCTTACTATTAACACTAGAAATGTAAGAACAGCAAAAGTTAAACCAATTTTACCAATAATTGTAGCAACACCGTTCAGCTTCACCTGCAATGGGGTCTCATCCTCTCCTCCCTCATTCAAAGTTTCCATCAATTTTCCCCATTCGGTCCTCATACCAACAGTTGTGACCAACATTTTCCCAGATCCATCTTGCACTTTGGTTCCTGAAAGAAGAAAAGGTTTCTCTTCGTATACATTAACCGGCTTGCTCTCACCTGACAAGCTTGACTCATCTATCAGCAAACTGTATCCTGCTATATAAATCCCATCTGCTGGAACTTGATCTCCTACTGACAAATGAACAATATCTCCCACTACCAAGTCATAAATAGATAGTTTTTGTCTTTTTCCATCTCTGGTGACCTGAACATAGATCTTTTTTTTCTCTCTGTCTAACTCCTTGAATTGCAATGATTGCTTGTAGTCACTGATAGCAGTAACCATAACTACCAAGAATATACTGAGTATGATTCCCAGACCATCATACATACCCTTCGGCCACCCTTCAGTGGCAATTCCTATGCCAATAGAAACTACAGCACAAACCATGAGAATTATCAGAGTCAAATCCTGCAGTGCTTCCCACACAAACATCCAAAAAGATCTAGAAGGTTTCTCTGTATAGTGGTTGAAACCATAAATCTCTTGCCTGGTTTGTATATTGTTTTCACTGACACCTTCATGTAGTGAGACAGAGAGTTTTCGGGCAATTGCCTCTACTCCACCATGTGCTTTCAAGCTTTTTAAATCATGGCTACGGACAACTGATGCAAGTTCATCTGGATCAATACGAAAACCAGCTTCTCTAGCCTCTTCTGACAGCTTGTATTCAGCACGACCACCGGCTGCATTAGAACGCCAAATGACTAAGAAAGCAAACATAAATACAAATAACTGAAATTAGAAATTTTGAGCATCATACCGACACTGTCAGTGAACTGCAATGCTGCTGCCTGAGCAAAAAAACCAACACGAATTTTTTTCTGATACAGAAAATCAATGACAGTTAAAAATAATGTCAATAACGGTCTTTCTATATGCTGATTGCTAAAGTGGTTGGTGAACTTCACAAAATAAAACCTTTCCATGAGGATATTCATGTGTGTCTAGTGACTATGCAAAAAGTCAATACAAATTGTCCTTCATATCATCTAAAAGTATCTTACAAATTACAATAGTAAATTTATTTGAAAAATTCATTATAAAATGCCAAACTAAAAAATTTCAGAGAAAGATACTTAAGATTAGATAATATTTTGAAATGATTTCCACTCCTCTTGAGATTTGCTGGCAAGTAACAAGCTACTAAACAGAGGTGAGACATATATTGGCTAGTTAAGATTGTTGTATGTATGAAAACACAAGATCTGATAACAGCTACAAAGTACAAGAAAAATTTAGAATCACATTTGACCTAAAACAAGGTACTTAGATGCAATTCCTATTCAGAAAGACCTTGCATCATGTCTCAAAGAATTATCCTGCAATTGGCATTTCACAATTTGTTTTCTCCATCACATATACGAAAAAGGTGATAAGCAGATTATACATAGTAAAAGAACTTGACAGTTTTACACCATCCTAATAAACTTTTATTGGATTTGCTGTTCGGTCAATCTGTAGATCAAAATCCCAATAATTTAACTCAATTGGTATATTTTAACTAATTTATAAAAGAAATTATATTTCTTTTCATTTTAAAAGTAATACAGATGAGATAACTCATGGCTCTGGACTAGCCTCAAATTTTATGAGCATTGAATATACTATGAAATTTGAAATCCAATTTTATTCTCTATGAAAATTATCACAAGAAAAAAATAATAATATAAATTTAGCTAATATAACAATGTATTGATTCCTCCCTTACATTTAGTTTACTCTTTCAAATTTTATTTTTATATTCCCAACTAATATAGAGTATGGTCCAGCTAAATTTCGTCCAATACAATATATGATAGTTACATAAAAGTAGTTTAATATGTAGCAATGAAAGTTTGAAAATATTATACTTTGCTTTACTAAACCCACTTGAAATAATGAACTCGGACTCAACTTTTGGCACACTTTATCTTCACTAGATGGACTTCTAATCAGTCTCTGACATCACATGGTGTGGTGTGGTCTTATCCACAACCCCCAAGACGCGTTTGAACCGCGTTCTAGTCATAAATAATTTTTGGAAGAGTAAAAGGTGGGATCAGAAAGTGACATATAACCCTCACAAGAAAAAACATAAGAGATTCTATTATTTTGATCCTTTTAAGATTATATTAATTTTTTGTTCTATTATTGAAATTTTGTTTAATTAATTTCATCTTTCAAGATTCAAAATTTTTTAATTAAATTTTATTTTTTATTTAAATATGTAAATTAATAAAATAATCATACTTAACATAAAAAAAATAATATAATAAATTATTTTTATATCTTATAAAATAAAATTATTTTATTTATATATAATATAAGAATGATATAATCCAATTTAATTGAAACATTTTAAATTTTAAATTCTAAATAATGACATTAATAGAAAATATTATTAAATAATTAAATTTAAATATTATTAAATGATTAAATTAAAAATTGAGAGAATTCTAAAAACTAAAATAATAGTTAAAAGCCAAAATTTTGTAAAGATAATTCTAAAAGATTGGGGACCACGCCAGTTCTGTTAGTATAGAACTTCCCGATTTGTACCTCTCTTTGTAGGAGAGTCTGAGATTTTGTTTCAATTCAAGAGATCTCTTTCCATTCTTAAAAAATATATTTTATTACAATACTTGCTTAAGTTCCTGTTTGGATTTCAATCCATTTGAGAAACTTCAAAGGAAGTTTCTTGTAGTTGCTATTTTTGTCGCTACGTGTGGGGACAAGACCATATGACTAATACCTGAAAAAAAAGTGCTCACATCATTGAATACTTACGTTTCATGTGAGCCCACACAAACTTCCTGTTTATAAAACAGGCCCACCACAGTTGAAAAGACGTAGCTATACACAATTGGAGTCCCAAGGCCCGTTTGGTTTAGGTTTGGCGTAGGCTGGGACGATATTTTTTTAAAAAAATTAACAAAAAACAAAAGCAGGCTGCTTTCAATTTAATTTAGATAAAAATATATATATTTGTTGATTGCCGCTAAAGTCATTCAAACAAGAATTCGGATCCTCGATCTGTTTCTAAATCAAAAGCTGAGTGTTTGTATAATAAAAGATATTTTATATTTTTTAATAGGTACAGTAAATGTTTGTTAAAATTTTGAAAATAAAAAGTTATAATTTTTGTTATAATAATTAATTTTAATTTTAATATTATTTTATATATAAATTAATGACAGAGAGACAGATCCAAATCATTCAAACAACACAAAAAAAAATATATATAAAGTTTGGCAAATGGCGCGACATGGGTTCCGAAAAGAACGGTGGCCTCAAAGTGGAATGACGGAGTAGTTTATTGAAAAAATTGCCAAAATGGACAGCACGCGCAAAGAACACATGGAAACTGGTTCTTCTTGCAGTCTGCGCAGATTCCCAATTTGCAGAAAAGAGCGTTAATTTCAATTTTTATAAACTCGTTTTGACATATCAGAACCTCTCAGCTAACTAGCATACAAAACCCGTGCCTTCTACTGTTTGGGAGCCGAGAAACTCAGGGAAAATTCATAGATAAATAATGCAGGAAAATAAAATAACCACTTCTTGTAGTTGTAGAGGCGCAAATAAACAGATTGAAGCAGCCAGTCTTGGTCCATAGAATCATGGAATACAAGAGAAAGAGCAAAAAGTAAGAAAAAAGTCGTGTGCGTCGTAATTCGTGAAAGTTCATGCCTAAAGTAAAGTGAATTTTTTACTTTCAATTTTCTCATCATCAATCAACAAACCAATAAAAGGATCAACACGAGTACCATTTTTTCATCGTTCCCTATAATGATCCTTTGAGATATGATCCTTCGCGTTTTCTTGGCAACCAAACGCGTATAGAAAGAGAAATAGAGCTAGTAAAAGGAAATCAATCAAATGGAAGGAAAACCTGGATGTCGCGTTTAAACTTGTCAGCTGCAGACCGCTTTTCGAGATTTGCAACCATACGGAACCTCCTCCTGGGATTCTTCACCACCGTAACGGCGTGTCTCCATCTCCTCAACGCTTCTACAGAGGGATTCTTGGGCTCCAATTCGAAACCCTTCAAATAATTTTCCATAGCATGAGAAATAAGTGATTGTCGATCTTCTTTCTCTCGCTCGGTTCGCCGGAAAAGGACTCGGAGGCGAAGCCTTCTAGTTCAGGAGCTGAGAAATGATTTGACTTGGGGATTTTTCACTTAATATACTGCGCGAGAGATTCACTACACGTATCGAAAAAAAGTTAAATTTGTACACCCAATTGGTAAAAACCACGTCGAAAACGTAAAAAAAAAAATTATGCATTTTTGTTTTATGCTTTATGCCGTATCCTTATGGATAAAAAAAGAACAAATCAACCGATTAGGTAGTCAACACGTTTGTTAGCAAAAAAATAAAAACTAGTCAACACGTCATGGACGGTACCAGACAATTTGCCGGTAGGACGGTACCAGTTTGATTTAATTTTGACGTTAGAGATTTTGTTTGGTTGTAATTTTTATTTTTTTTAAATAATTTTAAAAAGTGTGGTTGTAAATTATATTTTGAGATATTTTCTTTTTTATTATATAAAATGTCAAAAAAAATTGTATTAATTTATCTATTAAAAATTAATTTTTAAGAATATATCTTTTTATCTATATTATTTTAAAAACAAGTCATAAAAACTTTATGTCTTTTATTTTATAATAACTATAAATTATTTAGAAAAAAAATTATTCAATATGTGTATAAGTAAAGGACTAGTTTATAAAAAATAAAAATAAAATAATAAAAACTAGAAGGAAGTAGCATTTCGTTTGAGAAGCTACCCTTTCTGAAACCGCAGGCAGATGCCTTCACTTTTTGTATATATTTTTTTGATTTTATTTTTTTGAACCGTACCAAACAGGCAAAGATTTGACAATTGTAATTGCCCTCAATTTTGTTTTTGGACTTGTACATTTGTACATCAACTCACTCCCTAATTTAATTTATGCCCGTTGATTCGATTAAAATGACATTTCAGATACATAAAAATTAGAGTAAATATGTACCTTTTTCATGTTGAAAGTAACTTAATTTGAGTATATTAGGTTTTTCTTAAAATATAATTTAACTTGGG
Organism: Quillaja saponaria; assembly: GCA_029379385.1. Taxonomy (NCBI): domain Eukaryota; kingdom Viridiplantae; phylum Streptophyta; class Magnoliopsida; order Fabales; family Quillajaceae; genus Quillaja; species Quillaja saponaria. The sequence continues at coordinate 25,424,992 of CM055608.1, forward strand.
AACAAAAGAAGGTCTTTCTGAGATGCCAATGAAGCCTCCTTATTTGGAAGAGAAATGTATTTGGATTTCAAGCTTTCTAATGTAGAAGCAGCCCAAAAAAGTTGCTGGCCGTGCAGCATGTGTAACTTTTGAATCAAAGTGTAATTGATTTGGTTTCAGAGAAATACGGAAGTTTCTGTGATGTACGGAAAGTACCATGTATTTTTGAAAGATATTTTTAATAAGTGTCCAAAAATACTTGTTAAACTATAATAAATATAATTATTAAAAATTAAAATTTTCTACAACTAGTAATTTATGCAATAAAATACACTGAAAGCTTGATCAACTGCCGTAATATATATTACAAACTTTCTATTTATACAAACTTAACAAATATTTTTAGAACACCCGATAGGTAAATCTATTTTTGAATATCACTTTGCCATTCAAACTCATAAATGTATTCAGAGATTATTCAAGGATATTATTGTAAAAGGAAAAGAAATCCATCTTTTCCTTCCTTTCTTCTAACACCTCTTTTATTTCCTTCACTACCTCAGAGCCAATGCACAGAAAAGACAGAATTAGAGGAGCTGGAGTTTTGGCTTTCCCATATTAAGATATGAGTGACAGGAAATTAAGTGCCCTATATCTCTTTCCAATTAACTCTGGCATGTGAGAGATATGGGCTATCCATTACCTAATGCAATATTATGCTATTACATAATGTTAAACTGCATGCTATGTCGGAAAGGAATGACAACATTTTAACACTAGTCTTATGGCCTCAGGGGGGGGATTCTTGTTGATCTGAACAAGATAATCTAGGGCGACAGTGGCCGAAGACTCATAGAGAACTCCAAGGACGTTGAAGGGGTAGAAGGTACCAAACTAGGCTGCTTACGTCGTTACCCTGTCATAATTTTGGGATGTTAAAAAGCTAGAAATTCATTCAAAAGGCAAAGAACAGCAAAGGCTGATCTCTGAAGCTTCCAAGAAGAAAGCACCTAAGGCATACTGCCTAGAAGGCTAGAACAGAAGGCAAAGCTAGCACACCTAAACCCTAAGCCACACCAAAAGCAAAGACGACGCCAGATACAATCAAAAGTCTAAGGTCAAAAACAGGTCTCCTAAGAGCATTGAAGCACTTTTTGTGGTTTGTTCTTCCTTAAAAGGAAACAAACAAGCATATTAAGATAAAAGAGACAGCAAAACTCGAGATAGAGCTACTCTGAAAGAACAAAACACAAGATATGTCCCTTCAAAGTTATTGTCCAAAGATTTTAATGTCCAAAGATATCTCTCAACGGTTGAAGATGAAATAATCATTGGAATTAGATAATACAATATGGTGTTCCAATCATGGTTAGGTTAAGATGTTTGTTAGGCTAAGTGAGCCACTCTTCATTCCTAGTTGTCAAGATGATGACAAAGAGATTTGAAAAGAACATGACTAAAATTAGAGACAAAAGTAACTAAAAATATTTTTCACCTTCATCAAGATGTGATGGGCATTGATGAAAAAAGTACATCTGTAGAACCACGTATATATGACACACAACACTGATGATTGTCTCACTCACTCACTTTCTGCCATGAATGATTCAAGTTTCTGTAGCCAGTTCACATACTGACCTTGCTCTCTCTTGTGTAGGTGGAGGAGCAGGAAATCAGTTAGCCCTTCTCCAATTCCTTTGGCAACTAAATATTCCTTGAGTGCTTCTTGTAGTTGAGGACCCAAAATGCTAAAAATGAATATAGATGAAATAGCAAGACAGATAGTTATGTTATTATAAACCCCAAGAAATTATGATTCATAAAACAAAAAAAAAGTTATTAAAACTAGCATGTCTATTTATCTAATAAATGAACCTAGGACATCTAATGATCCCATCACAGATATCCTTCACGCCTTCTTGAGAATATAGCAGAAAGATGTAAACAGAAGTGTTACATTATCAACGAATCATGATCATAGCAACAAAAATTAAACTCTATAAATAATCAAGCCTCAAAAAATCTGAAATAACTTGGGATAAACAAGAACTGGACAACATCCATATCAAACCCAAAAAAATTAGAAAAGAAACCCAAAGGCCCTTGATTTGCAGCAGATCTGACGATCAAAGGCAAATTTCTCTTAATCATCAAAACAAGAAGAACAGCAATTTGTTCCAATGTGAGGATCATAAAAAAGTTGAACGAGGAATGGAGGATGCTGGAGATTCATCAAGCTGCTAATCAATTGGTGGTAGCTTGTTCAGTCTTCGAGATCACAGCAGCTTGCCGCGAAAGAGGTCTCACAGACTCAATATTTTCACTATGCTTTTATTTTCTCTTCTGCCATTTTAAGTTTAATTTTTATTAATAGGACCTGTCCCATGTCTGGGTTAACATTTTTATCCTGAGAAAATTGACCGTAAACCAGTTACTGTACCAACATGCCTAAAAAGGATGAAATTTTTCACCAGCGTAATGTGACCCTTTTAATCCCATAACAGAGTACAAATATATCCATTGTCATTAAAGTTCATTTCAGGATTATTACAGGTCAAGTTTCAAACCGCCAAAAGGTTTGAGGGAGACAATGGATCTTAGTCTACAAATGAGAAACACCAAATACTACAGATGAGTTAAATGAATCACTATTACATTATATAGAACAATGTCGTCAAATTTGTTTTCTTTAAAATTTTGTCAGCAAGTAATTATAGTTACCTAGGCTTAGCATCAATAATGCTCACAGGGATACTGTTCTTTTCTCTTTCTTTCAACACCTAGGTCTCCCACAGAGATGCTGGAGGCAGGCCATACCATCTTATCTCACACATTCTCAAAATTGAAGTAAAAGAACCAAGATCTTAATATTCAAGGTAAGGCAGAGATGATAGAATGAGAGAAAGAGAGAGGAGGAGAGACTTAAAAAAAGTGATTTCCAATCCTTGTGGCATAAAAGAACTAATAAGTTCATGTTGGTCCCACCAAAGATAGCTGCACTAACAAAAACAGCTGGAATGGGGGGAAAACTAGTGGCTGAAGAGGGTGCCACAGTACACCAAGTGATTCAAAGCCAGCATACATTTGTCTACATTGGAAAAAAGATGAGAAATTTGAAAAGAAAAAAAAAAGAGATCATTGTGTTCCTCGACCAATCTTTCTTTTCAGGTTAAGAATTGAGGAACAGTTTCAGAACATCAGAAATGCTTAAAGATTCTAAACATTTCTTCCTAAATCAGAGACTACTGGTATTCCTTTTGAGGATCCTGAGGGGCTACATATTTGGGAATATGGCTAATCACTCTTCAAATATTTAAGGTAATTAGAAAATGAAAGGGGTTACTCAACACCACCGTTCTCAGAGTGCAACTGCAGACCTTCTAAATGCGACAAAGTCAATATATAGCATTACTTTCATATTTTATGTCACAGGAATCTTCTCAAAACTGGATCAAAGTAAACCTTTCAGAAGACTCCTTTGATATGCCTTTCAAATAAAAAATAAAAAAAGAATCGTACGATATTAGTAGAAATAGCCGGCCCCAACTAGTTTGGGATTTAAGTTTAGTTGAGTTGAGTTGATATGAGCAGAAAATTATAGCTTCAGCAGAAGCGAGTTATTGAGAGTTTGAAATCTACATTTCCTTCTTTTTTTTAATTAAGAACTTCCAAAAGGAGATAACCAATGTAAATTCTATATATATATACAAAAGCACCACACCTAGAGGTTGAAAGTAGGAATTAACAATTTAACATCACTTTCACATTGCTAGGTTAGTTTATGCTACTGAATGATCGCAGATAAGACATAGTGCCTTTTGATAGTGGAAATGCCAAAAAGTGAAAACCAAGATCCGGTTATGCAGATTGAGAGCTATCTTAATGTAACTAATAAGCAGGCAAGCTAACCAATTTTATAAAATGAAAAAACAACCAGGCTATTTGACCTCAATATTATCGATTTTAAAAAGAAAAATAAAGTCTTTAAGAAGTGTTAAACTGAATTAACAAATGCATACATATAAGACAGCAGAAATTTTACCTGAATGAGGGGCCTCTGTATACTGACAAACCCATACACGTAGGTGATGGGAGATAATAGGCATTACGGATGTCAAATTCAGAGCCAACATTACAATCAAACTGCAGCATTGAGGTCATGTCTGGCTTTTTCACACATACTTTCATTAAAACATCCCTGGGGAACATGCCATCTCTTTTAAACATTACAGGACCCAGCACAGCTGAAACAGCGATCTCCTCACCGGACATAAGTTTTCTTCTCAAAACAACATCTTTGGATTGAGGCAATTCCCATTCCAGTTGAAAGTCTCCCAAAGAACCACTCTGACTGTCCTGTAGTTATGCCAATGCATATGTAAGTTAAATAAACCTTTTTTCTTCATCAAGAGTATGTAGGAATGAGCCGACCCCAACTAGTTAAGGATTTAAGGCTTAATTGAGTTGAAAAGCGTATGTAGGAATGGATGCGACAAATATCTCGAGTCTTCAATAAATGAATACGTAATTCAGCCAAGACAATGCCGTGCATGCAAGGGGATCTTCTAAACCATGATATCTTTTATGTACTGAACGCACGGAAAACAACCCTTTACATAAATAACAAATAGGACATGCAAAACAGAAAGAAACTATTCAGTTACACACAATCACCCAGCAAACCTAACCCATCCACCCCAATTATTTTCACAACCCTAGAGTTAAAAGCACCTCCTTATTATTGTTACAAGTTACAACAGTGTGGAAGAAACTTTACACTTATTTTCCACAAAAGAAAAACAAAAATTAAAATTTTAAACCTATTCTAATAAAGTAAGAAAAACATAATAGACCAATGACAACATTAATCAAACAATCTATTTTCATTATCACTTCTCACATTGGGCACCAACCACTAGTAACCCATAATCAATGATAAGCAGTATGTTCATATTAAATATTTTTGGCGAATATAAATCAGATGGGATATTGCTTTTCCACTTTCCAACCAAAAAAGAAAACGAAACACCAAGTAAACCCTTTCCCACAACGGGCATGCACTAACTATAGAAGCGGCTAACAGTATTTTGAGTATTGGTATCAAATAGAAAGGCGGAATATGAGACAGAGGGAACCTGAAAGCGATCAGTAGAGAGCTCGTGTTTGATTTCAGATTGCAACACCTTCACCAAATCCAGATCTCGAAAGGCCTTGCGACCCTGGCGCAGGACAGGGCTCACCCTCGGCATTCTTCCTTTTTGGTAATGATGATGATAAAACAGACTTGTTGGCTGGGTTGGAACTTCCTGGTGTAATTCAGTTAAAGAAGCAAATGAAATAGGCTACAGGCCAGTCTTTTTTCTCATTTATTTCTTTTTCTGTATATTGGAATGAAATTTCTCAAGAAAATTATATAATTGCAGCAATAAAAAATGATGATGATAATAGAAATAAATATTAAAACTATTTTGATATTTTTTTTTATCTTTATATTATTATAAATAAATAATCTAATAATCACTAAATAATAATTGATTAATACCACGATAAAACAATGTCACAATAACACTATACTTTATTTTTTAATTTATATATATATATATATATATGGTATATTATATGAAAAAATAAATTTATGATACAATTTTTTTATTTTATTAAATACTTTTATGAGTTTTTATTATTATATAATTATTTTTAATTATTATTTTACTTTAAATAAACTATTATTATTATTTTGTTAATTCTTCTAGCTCAATTTTAATATCAATGGGATTGTAATTATTTTAACAACTATTCTTTTCTTTTTTTTGTTAATTCTTCTCAATATTAATAAATTTATAATTTTTTTAATAATTATATGTCTAGTAGTTAACATCATAAAGAAAAACACAATTATTATCTAATGTATAACAATTAAAATCAAAATTTAATATATAAATATATATATTATTTATTTATTTATTGTAATAATATAAATGCATTGATTATAAAATTACACAGAGCGCAAACTGATAAAATCCTGATTATTATCCTCATGTGCTCCAACTATAATAAATATAATATTGATCAATAACTCGTCTGGTAAATATAAGAAATATGGTTTTTGAGGTTTTGCCTTCTTACTTATTGAGATCTTACGTGAAAATAAATATTAAAATACAAAGTAAAATTAGTAAATAATATAATAAATGTTATATGAAATACCAGATATTATGAAGATAGGTGTTTCACAAGATAAGAATGTTTTGTGCATAAAATTAAGAAATTTGTAATTACATTGGTACGACTAACGGGGGTGGAAAACTTGAAAATAAAAACATATATACTAAGGTTGATGCAGTTTTTTGTAATTTTTTGTTACTAAAACAAAATTATATTGGTAATAGTAACCAGCTGTATGTGAACTAAATTGAGAAACACATATTTATAGACAATAAAGAGTGAGTTGACAACAATGAAAGTCTATTGAATGAATATAGTTTATTATTTATATGAAAGTCATGTGTAATGTCTCCAAAATGATCAAGTAGTAGTCATATATAATGTGTATAATCTAACGGGATGAAGAAAGGAAAAAAAGGGTGGTGTGATAAATAATTTAGACCCTTTCACCCTCACATTGTCACTTTCAACATCACACTACATGCACTTGCAAACAATAGACACAACTCATAAAAAAAATATTTTTTCTTGCTTTTGCTTTTAAATATTATCCATGTCCCATGACAACTTTTTTTATACTTTTAATAGGCGTGAATTTTTGACAGATGTACCTTGATAAGATATTAAAATCTATGCAAATATATCATAAAAATAATTTAATTTCTAAACAAAATTATCTGTTCCAATAATATAGATATTGACAGCCATTTTTTCTCTTCTAATTTGTGTAATCAATATGAACTATATTGGCATGACACCAAATAGAAAATATGACACAAATAATTTAAAAATTAATTAATTAGTCGTTAACTATATATAATTAATTGTATCAATTACCATAAAGCATAAAACATAAAGAGTGCCCAATTACTATGACTTTGTCTATACTTTTACATGCTCCTTAGTATTAGAAACTTGATTTATTGATTCCCAATAAAATTCGAACCACAAACAACTTGCATTATTAGAAAATATGATAATTTAATCAAATAAATATCAGGGCATAAAATTGATTATTTTAAGCATTTAATATCATCTCCCAAAAAAAAAACATTAAATATTATTTATTTTAAGATAAACAATTGATAGGCATAAAAACATATTAAGAATATACACATCGTTATATATATAGAGAGATCATCTTTTTTTAATTTAATTTAATTTTTTAGTGCATCACTAAAAAAAAAATTGTCACTAAAAATAATATATTTCATTTACGTACAATAAGGATTTTATGGAGTAAACATTTAGTAACATGAAGCTAAATTTAACACTCATTTATTTTATTTTAGCTATTGTAAGAATATGATAAGAATTACTAAATAAATTTAAATCATAAATAATTTTTTTATCTATTAAGTATGAAATACTGTTAATTATCAAGATATCAAAAAATAAATTTCATAAGTGAGCAAGTGACAATCATCCCATTAGAAACAAAAGTATACGCATGTTCTTACCAAAATCTAAAGGAACATATTAATAGATATCAACAACCGAATAAGACTAACAACAACATAAAACTAATTTAGAAAATTTCACAAATGAAAAATGCAATTACAGAAAGAATGATAACTATGAAGCTTCACCAAAAATACAACACATACTCCCAAGAATGAGAGCCAGAGAACAGAAAAATTGAGCAATTGTCATCACTTTGACGCTTTCTACAAAAAAGAAATAAATAACAATGGTCAAATAAAAACAATACAATATATTACATCAATGTTTTTATAATGTAAAAAAAAAAAAACATAAAAATATAAAATTTTAAATAAGTAAATATTTGTAATCATAAATGTAAAAATTACTGTAACAATAAAGATAAATAATTGGTTAATTTATAACATATTACTAATTATTCATTAAATCTTAATATTTTCTGACATCTGAAATGACAAAAGTTGAAACATGAAAGAAACAGCTAATAAAATGTAGATAAATTACAAATTTGAATTTTGAAAATATGACTACAACATTAGATATAAATTTTATGGTGATAATCTGATTAATTGTTTTTTAAAAAAAAATTATTCATAAACTCTTTAGTTTTTCTCATATCTGCTCTCGTAAATTTTGAAATGAACTAATTATTTATAACATCTTAATTTTTTCTTAGATATGAAATCGGAAAGATTTAAAAAATGAAAGAAATTATAAGATAACAAACAAACAAATTAGAAAATCAAACTTCAAAAATATTGTTGAAACATTATCTCTAAATTATGTGTTGATCATAATAAATTGATAATAAATAAATAAATAACTAATCATAAAATCTTAAAATTTTCTCAAATCTACGATCGAATATATCCAAACATGAAACAAATAACAAGATAAAATATTGATAAATTGCAAAATCCAACTTTAAAAGAATAATCCATTTTCTATGATAAAAATTAATTTTATCGAAAAAAAAAATTAGTTTGTAAATCTTCGACAAATGATGTTCTGTGTAGGTGAAATAATTCAAATCATTTAACTAAAATTTACCTTGAACTTGAAAATTAAATAACTATTATGTAACTAGTCGTTGGTACGCAAGCAACGAAAAAAAATAAATTAGAAGACCAAGATAATAAGGTAAGTGAGAGAGAAGAACTCGAGATAAAAATTGGAAAAGTAGTAAAAAAAGGGTTGGTGAGGGATAAGAGATAAGAAGAAAATCGAAGAAAGATAAAAGGGTTGGTGAGGGATAACAGATAAAAAGAAAAATTGGAGAAAGATAAAAGAATAGTGAAAAACATAAAAGGCTTGGGTTATAAATATAAAAATTAAGATTTTGTAGGAAAAAAGTAAATACTAAAAACTGGTAGAGTAATTACACATTCAATAAAATATTTTTGTTTTTCTTATTATTTTATATTTATACATTTTTACATGAAATAAATATAAAAATTAGTGTTTTTGAGGCAAATGTAAGTACTGGAAACTAGTCAAGTAATTACACATTCATTGAAATATTTTTGTTTTTCTTATTATTTTTATGTATATCTTTTAACATGAAAAATATTAAAAAGATAATATTTATTATTATATATAAGTTAATTTCACATAAATATTACTTTTAAAATTGTTGTATACAAAATAAATTTTATCATAATAATAATATTATTATATGTATCAACGTATATAAGCTAAATGATATTATCATGGCTCAATTTATTTTATTTTTTTAATATATTTTTTAAACGAGTTATCGTCCTTTAATAAATAAAATCAATTGGCCGGTCATTTTACTATTTATGATATCTATCAATATGAATTTAATATATATATATATATTCCAACTGAATTGCATAACAATAAAATTATATTTCCAACTAAATTAATATATATACACGTACATTACAGAGAAGATTAAAATAAAAATAAACTAAAGTTGCATAAACAAAACAAGTCTTTTACTACTTATTTGAAATTGGTTAGTCATCATCACTACTGGTGTCTGAATCTAGCCAATTGATTGTTTTAGTTAAGGGATAACAAAAATATTTAGTTTCAATGTACCAACAAATTGCATCCTCAATTTCATCCTTGTATTCTAGTGGGAAAACCTCCCTCCATCTGGATGTAAATGAAAGAAGAAAATTTGTTGGGACCATACATGGATCAATACCATTTAATTGACACATATTGTATCTAGATGGGATTACATCATAATTGCTTGTGATATCCTATGAGTTCATGTGTGTTCTAAATTGAATATCAATCTCAAACATAGATATCACATAATTATTTGCTGTTAAATTTATCTCCTTTAGTACTTCTCGTTCCAGATCATGAATGATTCTAAATGTGATACATACACATTGGACTTCACAATTAAAAAAATGGGATATCCAATATGCACATGGCTTAAATAGAAGTAACTATTTAGTAAACAAACCTTCATAACTTCATGGAAATATGGTCTCATACCGTTGAATCATAAGTGCCTTCATATAGCTTACCTCTACAACGATACCAATATGATATAAAGATGTCAGTTCCCATAACAAACAATATGCTTCTTCCGAAAATCCATGACAGATATTTTGTCTTACTGTTATTGTAAATAAGTTAAGAAACGAAAAATCAGGGTGAAAAGGGAAGTTATTGATTAGGCCTTCGAATCCATATTTCTTAATGTAGCATTTTTGATATGAATGAATTAATTTTTTTCCCCTTGTAACCATTGTATCATTGAAAATTTGCTGAGTAAGATGGAATGGGAGAATTGCAAAATTAAATTGTGACGCCATAGATATGAATTTAATCCTAGCAAAATAATTATGAAATGATATCATATATTTATTGTCAAATAATAATAATTGTAAATTGAATAAAAATTTAGTTAAAGTGACTAAACGAGTATGAAATTACCTGTTGTAGTGTTAAACAATAGAGATTGAAGAAGATTTATTGTCAAATAATAATAATTGTAGATTGAATAAAAATTTAATTGAAGTGAATAAAGGAGTATGAAATTACCTGTTGTAATGTTGAATGACAAGAGAGAAAGCGAGATTGAATGATTAAATTAGCAAAACATGATAAAATATATAAATGGAATATGATACTGTTTGAATAATTGAAGGTTGCATAACAACAATAAGATATCTATTATTGTTTATCATAGTAATTATTTTTACATTTCATAGGCAAATTGGTGATGGTGATATTCAATAAACTAATCATTTATAGGTAAAAGAAAAAGACAAAAAATATAGACAATACATGTTGTCATAAATAAAAAGTTGGATAATAAATAAGAAAAATACAATATAATTTGTTTACATTATTGACACATGTTGTCATAAAGAAAAAGTTGGATAATAAAAAAGAAAAAGGCAATATAATTTGCTTACATTATTGACACATGTTGTCATAAAGAAAAAACTGGTTAATAAAAAACAGAAAGGCAATATAATTGTTTATATTATTGATTGATGATTGATGATCAATGATTGATTATTGAAGGCTGAATAATGTACTGTTTTTCAAATAGTAACTTAAGACTCATATATAATTATTGATTGATGATTGATTATTTAAGACTGAATAATGTACTATTTTTTAAACAGTAATTTAAAACTCATATGTACTGCTCTTTTAATAGTATGAGCTTAATGATTTTTTAAGATGGTATATATATGAGTTTTTCCTATTTCATAAATACTTTTATATTGATTTTATTTCAAATAAACTATTTAGTCTTTTACTTGTTTCCTAATTTTTTTATATTTTAATATTAATAGAATTATAATTATTTATGACTATTGATATTTGTTTTGTCCTAAATTTTTTAATATTAATAAATTTATAAACTGCCAATGTTATAACCCTCATAACCTGATATAAAGACATAATTTATAAATTTATGTTATAAATAAATAACAATACAGTTAAATATGTTATAACCTAATATTTTATCACATTATTGGTTGATTTGGAACATGTAATTAATTGTGTAAATTTTTAAAGTTAGGCAAAATAAATTGTAAATATATATGAACTAGAAAGTATATATATATATATATATATATATATATGTATGTATGTATTTACCTATAGATAAGATGAAATTATAACCACAAATTCATGATGTTGGATTTAATCATTTTTTTAATATTGTATTCCTCATCTTGTCTCATCCTTTCTCTCTTTTTCCTTCATCCACCGCCTTTTTATTTTTCCTCTTTCTTTTATGCCTTTGCTTCCTGTAAGTTCTAGGCTTTTCTATTTTGTTTGATATCATTGCTCTGATAAATTTGTGATCTTGTGTATCATGTAAATTATGAATTTATGACTGTTACAATGTATACGTGCAATGTTAATTAAGATATGAATAATGTTACGCAATGTTATTACGTATGTTATATGCTTGTGTGGTGTGATGCTAGTACCCTTTGGGTACGATTTTTCACTCACTGAGTCCGTAGGACTTACCCCTTTCCTGTGGTTACATTTTTTTTTAGTAGCAGGACTTCAAAAAAAGTTAACCACTAATACAAGGTTTTGCTAAGGATTTGACAACAAGGTATGCCTCGGAATCTCATACTTGGAGTTAAGGATGAAAGTTTGCAGTCACATTAGTACTGTGGGTGTCAATGTGGTATGAGGTAACATTTTAGTACTTGTTTTGTTGATGATGTGAACGGAGCAGAGCTCCTTATTATCTGTGTTGTGTTGAGTAATAAAAAGAGTTTATAGGATTGTATTTTAAGGTATGTTCCATATTGTAAGGGACGTTTGCCGAAATTTTCAGTAAGATGTAATTTGTTGTAATCAACAAGTTTTAATGTTAACTTTTGTCTTTATAATTTCTTGGTTTTATTCATTGGTGAGTCAAGAGTCATGGTCGTTTATTTATTTGAGTCAGGGTTACGAAGGTTTGGTTACCATTCCTCCGGCCAGTCATGCCTTCATGAGGGGTGTGACAAGTTGGTATCAGAGCTTGGGTTTAGAGGTCTATGACTGCAAATGTGGGACGTTGTTGCTTTGTTTGCATACGTTACTCGGGGCGTATGTAGGCTTAGTGATACGTTCTAATTCATCCTGAAGCTTCAAGTTGTGATCCTCTAATATACCATTCTTAACCTTATATAATAGGAGCATCCAATGAGTAATATTTGTGGGGTTTTGCAAACATTTAAAGGATACAAAAAAAAAAAAAAAAAATTGTGTTAAATGCTTTAAGTATGAAATTTTGATATAATGAATTTAAGCTTGGAATCTTTTAGGGTTGAGTGAGTGGGTTCATATAGTATTCGTCTAATTGATTAAAGTAAACAATTGACCTATATTTTTTTATTGAAATTCGGGACAAATTTTTTTTAACGGGGGATATTGTTATAACCCTCATAACCTGATATAAAGACATAATTTATAAATTTATGTTATAAATAAATAACAATACAGTTAAATATGTTATAACCTAATATTTTATCACACTATTGGTTGATTTGAAACATGTAATTAATTGTGTAAATTTTTAGAGTTAGGCAAAATAAATGTGTAAATATATATAAACTAGAAAGTATATATATATATATTTACCTATAGATAAGATGAAATTATAACCACAAATTCATGATGTTGGATTTAATCATTTTTTTAATATTGTATTCCTCATCTTGTCTCATCCTTTCTCTCTTTTTCCTTCATCCACCGCCTTTTTGTTTTTCCTCTTTCTTTTATGACTTTGCTTCCTGTAAGTTCTAGGCTTTTCTATTTTGTTTTGAACTCTATTTGCTCTGTCGCTGGTATGTCCTAGGAGGGTGTGATTAGTAAGGAGATCTCTCCCTCAAAGCTTCAATGGCCATGGCAGCGACATCTGTTTTTTTCTATTTGTTCAATTCCAGTAACAAGAACATTAGCTATCATAAAATTACTTTGTCTATCTCCTTCTCATGTTCAGGTCCTGTTCATAGAACATCCCACCAAGCTGTAATCTCTGATTGTCAGCTCATCTTTCTTGTCGAGCAATGAAGTCATCCACCATTGTGGCTGCAACCACCTAAATTGGAGCTGATTTATCACTAATGATTTTAACATAAGAGGGTAGAGGAATTGTAATGCATAACTCAAAGTTTGATAATAATAATAATAAGCATATAAGAATTAATTAGGAGGGATGCTTATGTTTGTGAACTCATGCATATGAATTTAAAGTTAAACATGTTAATGAGGTGTTCGATAAAATCCTTAAGAGAAACATAATGTTAGTATATACATAGAAATTGGTTTACACAGGTTTCATTAATTCGTTAAATAGTTAATTAGGAATCATGAAACTTGAAAATGCTAATGCTAACTATAAAATTGGGATTCTTAGAGTTTCCTTATAAGAGATTAATTGAATTTGAGTACAAATTTTATGAACGAGAATAAAGAATAGTGGGTTAATGTTGTGATTTAAAGATTTAATGAAATTGAGTAGTGAGTATAGACATAAGATGTTTTTGGTGGGGTGAAATATTGAAAGTGAGAGTTGAATGGCTTTTTAAAGGGATACATGGCAGATTTCGTGGATGAAAGAAAAAGAGAGAAAGGATGAGACAAAATGAGGAATACAATATTAAAAAAATGATTAAATCCAACATCATGAATTTGTGGTTATAATTTCATCTTATCTATAGGTAAATACATATATATATATACTTTCTAGTTTATATATATTTACACATTTATTTTGCCTAACTCTAAAAATTTACACAATTAATTACATATTCCAAATCAACCAATAGTGTGATAAAATATTAGGTTATAACATATTTAACTGTATTGTTATTTATTTATAACATAAATTTATAAATTATGTCTTTATATCAGGTTATGAGGGTTATAACATTGACAGTTTATAAATTTATTAATATTAAAAAATTTAGGACAAAACAAATATCAATAGTCATAAATAATTATAATTCTATTAATATTATCATTAAAACACAAATTAAAACAACAACTTGTATAAATTCTATAAAAAATAAAATAAAATATTAGTAAATCTATTAATAATTTAAATATCATGACAAGAAAATAAAAATTATGAATAATTCAAGTATTATTTATGTATGTTAAAATTACATTAATATACAAAGTGTTTTATATAAAATGAAAATAAAAAGATGTAAAAAGGAGAAAATATAAAAAAATAAAATTAAAATGATGGTAATTTAGTCTTTTATGAGTTAATTTTAGATTTAATGACTAATTTGGATAAGTGATAGTTATTTATTCATTATAACTCAAATAAGAAAGTTATGTACATGATTTAATAATATATAAGGGTTATTATAAAGCAGGTGATAGTTAATGAGGATAAAATTTAACTGTCCCTAAATAAATAATTTGAGCCTTATTTTAGGGCAAAAAATAAATAAAATAATGTCAATGTTTGAATTCATAAAATATATAAATATGTATTTTTTTTAGGCCTAATAATTAGGTTATGGAGAATTGAATTAATCAAAATTGAAGTGATTCAACTATGATTGATTCGGTTATCAATTTTTGCTAAAAGTTAATTTAATTGAAACCGAATTAAAATTAAAATGTTGATTCAGATATTTTAACCTTAAAAATTATACCGAACTGAATTAAATTCATCCTTACCAACCATGATCGGAGACTTAATCTCTTTTTTTAAGTCATTTATCGGTTCGGTTTTTAAAATAGTGATGCAGAACCAATTATGAAAAATTGAACGTGGAACACTTAATTTTCAAATTTTTGGGGCTTTATAGTTTATAAATTTGCTAAGACCCTTTCCCTCTCATCTCAGTCTCACAGAAGCAATATCTCGGTAAAGCGCCATGGCGAACGAGCACGACCTTAGCAGCTGGTCTGATCTGCTCCATTCGTCAACGAAGCTTCTTGAACAAGCTGCTCCTTCAGCTCAGTTTCCTCCTCTCCAGGTTCAACTCATCATCTCCTCGCTTTATATTTCCGTTTGGTTGGCGAGAAAATGAGTGGAGTAAAAGGAAACGGAAAGATAATTATGGGCTTTGAGTTTTGTTTTAACATAAAAACATCATAATTTTGACTAAACAAAAAGGAACGGAAATTGTTTCTTCAGAATAGGGAATCCAATGTTACCCTTAACAAATTAGCTTTTGATTTGTGGAAGGCTAGAGTATATGGTTGCTGAGTATTATGGGAGAAACTTGTGTTTGGTTTCTGCAAGTTCGAACGAAAATGAGAAAAAATAGAACAAAAATTAGACAACATTACAACCATTTTCTGTCCTCTCACTTGACATTTCACTGAGTATGGTGAAAAACATTTGGTTTCTGATTTCACTTTCTGTGTTACTCTGTTTTATGGCCGAGGAAACTCAGCATTCTCAAAGATATTGAAAGTTTGGGTCTTAATTATTTTCCTTTTAGTTCTTTTATTTCTGTTACTTTTCAATTCCTCATCGCAAATTTAAGGGTTCATTCCTGCCAAGTGAGAATTATAAATGATATGGAAAGATGTTTGATGATTAAATAATAAATAAAGTTTTGGATCTATGCATCTCCAATTTGACAGGACCGTTGTGTCTTTCTCAGAGAAACTTAGATCAGTTGGAACAATTGTCCAAGAAACTTAAATCTAAGACCCTAAGAACTGAGGCTCCTTCTCAGTCTATTGCTGCTACAAGGTATTTGTATTATTATTATAGCCAATTCTCTGCAATTCTAGAACTTATAAATGCTTAAGTTGTTTATTTACAAATAGAACTTAAAATCATAGGAGCACTTGGAGTGTGGTAAACTGTCTGAAAGATTCAAGCGTTACATTATATTATTAGATTTCCCATAACTGAAGCTTAATTGCATACCTGATGCTAATGATTATTGAAACTTTCTTAACTACTTTCTGTTGCCTTACAGGCTTCTTGCTCGAGAGGGAATAAATGCAGAGCAGCTTGCACGTGATCTGAAGTCTTTTGAGTTGAAGGTATATATTCATCTATATTCTACTCGGTGTATCATATCATAACCTCATTTGATTCAAAAGTATATACTAAATCAATAAAGTCATGCAACCAATGGTTTATGATTCAAGCCGATATGGGTAGGGATTTTGGATATTTTGACTGGAGATAACTAGTAAATTAAGCATATAGTTTTTTATACAAATTGTCACATTTTATTAAAAATTAAGATTTCAAAGGTTATTACTTTGTTGTATATCTACTTCTGTTTTTTTCAAAGTCATGCGTTAATTTATTTAACTACCAATTCAATTAAAATCTACTTAGCTTCAGTTCCATCCATTGCTTACCTTGGTATGTTTACACAATCTGTTGGGGCAGTAAAGGTAATTACTTCCCGAAATGACCCGGTCCAATAGGGAAATCCCAATTCATTGGGCATTTCGATACAAACAAATAGAAAGCCCCAAGGGTGCCATATCCTAGGAGCCCAAACTATATGATTGAATAAATCCTCCTCTATCTGTTGTGGGTTGGGCTTACATAATGTACAAAACTTTCTTTATAGTATACCACTTCTGGCTTGTCAAGCACATCTCTTCTAAGAAAAATTACTGTCACATTTCTTTCTTGGTTCTTCTTCCAATGCATCTTTTATACAGCTTTAGTCATAATCTTTTGTTCCTTGGAGTCCTCTTTTATCTTCCTATTCTTTAATTCTATTTGCAGACAACATTTGAGGATGTTTTCCCTGCTGAGGCAACAAGTGTTGAAGATTATTTGCAGCAGGTAATTCTCACTCTAATTTTTTATTGCTAATTATTGAATTATATATATCCTTTACGCACCTAATCATGACCTCAGGTTTTTACATCTGGACCAATTTATACTGTACAAGCCTACAAGGATACCATATGCTTATTTGCTTTAACTTTTATGATCATATGTGTAACACTGGTATAATCAGCTGTAGCTGCACTGAAAATGATATGTTGACCCAGAAATTGGATTATATGAATTATTTGTTAGAATATCTTGTGAATTCAACAAGAGAAGAGACCAAAATTTGTTTGACATATGAAAATTTAACCATCACCAGCCTCTAACTTCTTCCTTCGTTTAGAGCTTTTCTAAGGACGAATTTCTTCTTGTTAATGTGTCTTCCAATTTTTATTTTAGAGTTGCTGACTGATTTTCTGTATCAGACATAAAAGTCTATGTTGAGGGCCCAAGTGTACATTCATATAAGAATTTAATTGAAATTGTTGTCTATATAGGCTTTTAAATTTTTAATCTAGTGAGGTACCAAAAGTATTTGTCTTTGTTTTGGTGGTGTAACTTATTAAAAAGTTTCTGTATAAGTGGGTTCTAACTTCTACTTGTACCCCATTGCCTTCCTACATATTTTAACTAATAAAAGATCAAACCTAACTATAAATTAAATAACTTGTGACAATTTGTCAGCTGAGGTATGAGGGTGAACTTAGTGGATAACATTTTATCCTGATTAGACTGCTCTTTCTTGGGGTTGGTAATAGAAAATTTGGGTTCTTTGTAATTGATGGATCTCGTTATTTAAGTAATAAAAAATGGCTCAATATCTCATTAGTTTGATTGTGTTGGTGCTGTTTTTAACATGTCATTGTGATTGAATGATCTCTGGTAATATAAAGGTTAGACTGATTGTGATTTAAAGTTCTGGAGTGTTGGTATGGTGCTTGCTTCCAATTTCATACAGCAACTATCTTTCCTATAGAATGTGGTTGGTTCAACAGGAAAAAAATGTCCAATAAAATTTTCCTTAAATGGGTAAAAAATTAAATTGATGGTATAGAGATACATATTTTTCAACTTTCAGAGCTTGTGGACTTATAATATCATTAGATTCTATTGTGAAACACTCACAAAAACAAAAAGTAGAATTCTGCATCTCTGATAATGTAACATATCATTTATGTTGACAAATACTTAACATCGGATAATTGCAGATTGTTAAAGACCTCTAATTTCAGTTTGATGGTATAATATCTTCTGCTACTTGGAATTCTTATTTTATTGTTTTGAAAGCATTTCTCAGTAAAAGTTTCCTGCCACAGCCTTGGTAAAAGTTTTAATGTTGTCGCTTGGACCCTCAACCTGTAGAGTACCTAGCCTCATCAAATCAGTACAGAGAGAGAGAGCAGTTGTTGTTTTCCTTCACATAACTGAAAGTCTATCTGTTTTTGTCAATTCGTCATTTTGAAAATTTCTCCCATTACATGAATTATACGCAAAAAATCCAATTCGTGCTGATTCTCCCCCAACTAACGAGGAGATCTTGGCAGCGTTGCCGCATAACCTAAATTTTCCAATGAAGTTGAACTAGTTAAACCATGATCATAAGCTAGTGCATCAATATACTTGCAAAAGATGAGCTTTTTCCACTTGTTTCTTTCATACATGCACTTCACTGTGTGAAGAGGCATACTTCTCCCTACAGACTTAAATCCAAAGTTGAATTACCTTCTAAATAACAAGAATTCTAATAGATCAGCTTGTAATTTGAAGGTTGAAACAGTTACTATTATAGTATTGCTTTTCATTTTTTAGATGATTATTAATCATTGGTTTCATTTTCAAAAAAATCATGGATAATCATTGTTACATCAGAAAGTGGTTTCAATCCTATGTTTCTTTTCTCTCTTATTACAAGATTATCCTATTTTTGTTTGTGAACTTATGTCTTTTCCTTCTTGAGAAGCAACAAGTGACTTCTTCATACAACTTACATCCAAGCTTCAAGTTGTCAAATTGTGATATTGCCATTTACTATACACCTCAGGTCCATGAAATGGCGATGGTCTCAGCAGTCCAGGAGGCTCAGAAGGATAAACTCAGGAGTTTTAGTGATTACATGATGAAAGTTTTGGAGGTTAGTTAGATTCTGCCCCTACCCTCTTCATGGGAAAATAATTTGAGTATTTTGCTGACTTCCGTAAACTGGATGTATATTCTTAATTTGAATGTCATAAATTAGGTTTTCATCTTTATATAGCCCTTGGAACTTTTCTTTTCTTGATAGGAAATTATTTGAACTCTTGTCATTGTCTATTTTTGATGGATAAGCTACACTGAATTTAATTTCCGTTGTTCTGAGCCAAGTAGTTACACTGCGATCTGTGAAGTTTTATCTTTCTTAACACCAAAATCTCTCTTTTTGACCTCTCTTGTCCAGGATACAACTTTGATTGCTGGAAGCAAGTCCTTCATAAATATACATAACCCTCAAGAAAGAAAGTCAACTATTTTTTGTTGTTATTGTTGCTGTTGTTGTTGAAATGAAATTGATAGTGTTTTTGATTCTGGTTATAGTCTTTTGTGGAGTAATTATTATATTTAGCTTTAAGAAAATGGGCATGATTTCTTATTCGAACCCCCTTTCTTAGCTCTCATATAGATAGATACAACTGGAAAAAGGTAGTGTTCCCAGCTTATTTAGTTAGATCAATTCTGGGTACCTGTTGGAAGTTCTGCTCCACCAGCACATCTGTGGTAGCAATTTTTTGTTGGTGAATACCTGAAATTGGATAATATTGTTAAGTGGAGAAGTAGCATTGTGGGTCAAGTTTGGTTAACTTTTCCCAGAGTATATCTGAGTAGGCTATCATGTTGGCTGCATAAATAAAAACAGGATTACTTTGTCTGGCTTTTTGACACTAACCATCAACTAATTCATGAAGGCTGGGATATTCTTTGTGCTTTGAATCTTAATTACTTCGTGGTGTTAAATGTTTGGCAGGAGGACTGGCAAAAAGAAAAACGTGATTTCATTCAGAGTCTAAACCGGATTTCAACATTACCTAGGACCAATATGACTGAAGCCATCACTGGGGGTGCTCTTTCGGGTCAAATTGTGTCCATGGTTTCAACCCCCCTAGTTTCATCTGGTTTATCTAGCATGGATATTGTACGTTTGGCTAAGAAGCCCATCATTGAAAAAAAGGCATCAATCTATGCTGAAGTTGTGAAGAATCTAAATAAGGCTAGGGAACGTGGCTTACCATTTAAAGTAAGCATGTCTTCATACACACACATAGATTAGTAATTATACTTGTCACTTTCCACTACTTTGAGTTACAAGCCATGTGACTTGTTATATAAACTTTCACTTCATTGTGTGTCAATTTAGTATTTGGTGTGACTGGTATGTATCAGTTAAAAGGATGTCTTGATCCCCGACACACAAATGTATCCCCTTTGACATATCTATTGTATTCAGTGATGTCTGCCTTCATGTTTTTCTGTAAGATTGTGCGCCCACCTTTCCCATACAGGGTACACATAGAAAATAGCCTCTTCTAACAGAATTAGGTTTCACTATATTTATGATGTATTTATTATTTTTATTTGATTTTTTTTTCTGTTCTGGTTCAGCCTGCTACAGCTTTCAGGAGCGCTTATCAAAGTCTGGGTCTTGATGTAACCGGTGGAAAATCAGTTACCATTCAGAAGATTTGGCACCTTGTTCAGGTTTATTTTTATTTTCAAGTTCTTATCTGTCTCAATTTGCTATATATAATATTGCATGCAAATTTTCTGCATCAATTTGTAATACAACTAATTGAAATCTTTACAATAATATGACAGATGCTGATGGATGAAGATTCAGCTGTGCAACGGAATGTTTCAAAAAAGATGTCACTAGTTATTGGTGCAAGATGCCACCTAGAATGGGGGCATCAGAAATACATCATGGATACGATACAAAGCCATCCTGCACAGGTGATTTATTTGTCCAACAGTTGTAATACAGTTTTGTGGGTGTTGGCTATATGGGAATGTTGCTAATACTTTAGTTCTATATTACTTGTATTACTAAATCCAAATTTCTTGAATCTCATCACTGGTTTTAAGCTCATGAGCCTTTTTTTTTTTTCTTTGCGTTTCTAATCTTTTGTTCCATTCTAAGTATCAAACAAGACAATTATACATCACTTGTCACTAATTGGTTCAACAATCTTTTTCTGGTCATCTTTTTATCTGATAATAGGCTTCTCTTGGTGGGGTTGTTGGAAATTTGCAAAGAGTTCGCGCCTTCCTTCGGGTTTGTTAAGTTTTTGAAGAACATCCAATTATAAATTGTTATACATACTTTATGATAACTTTCTTATGTTTCCTGATTTTTAATTGTTTCTTTGTAGATACGTTTAAGGGATTATGGAGTTCTAGATTTTGATGCTGGTGATGAACGAAGGCAGCCTCCTGTTGATACCACTTGGCAACAGGTCTTAGATGCTTAATTATAATTTTCATATTGAGGTTACTTTTAAATATTTAAACACTTTGTTTATAGAAAAAGAAATATTGTATTAGGGTAAGAAAGAAGTGCCTAGAGGACAAGAATTCCTCCTAAAAGAAAAGAAGAAAACAGAAAAGGGCTTGCCAATCACGTTGTATATCAACGCAAAAAATGACCTGACATGCTTTCGACGCAAATTACCAAAGAGAAGTGTGGAAAACAATCTTATCCCAGAGCATATGTTAAATACTTCTCTTTCTATTCAATTTTACTTACGAATTATTTGTAATCATTGTTGTTAAAGGCTCACCTCAGGTGCAAACGGCGAGAGGCGACAACCCTCTCGCCATTATGGACCCCTCACTATGTGGAAAACAATCTTAGGTAAGACTCCGCCTAGACCCTTTAGGTGCACACCTGAGGCCCTCGTGGACATGCCTAGGCCCTTTTTGGATTACTTGTTGGACCTGTTAAGAATTTAGACAGCAGAATCAGTAATTTTATTGTTTTTGGCTTAGAACTAGATTTTACTTGCTACACTTAGTGGACTACTTCTTGGAACTCTTGCCTTTAGCTAGGTTCTTTTTTTGTTTGTTTCTTATAGCTATCTTCTGTTCTTTTATTCTTTTCATAACATATTGGTGCTAGCTTTTACATGCGGGAAGCCTGGAATTCTTGCATGTTGCGATTTAGAAGGATGCTTAGGGCCCTAGAGCCAAGGTGTCATGGACCCCTTTACAATGTTTGTAAATCTATTTTTTTTTTTTTTGTCAATATTGAGGATGGGCTTGGTTGAAAATATGCTTTTCTTCTTTTTAATTCAAATATTCAATTCATTATTTTTCGCGTGATGTACTGCCATGTTTCAATCGATACCTGATGTCAAAATCATGGGCATAGTTGTCATAATAGTACGACCCGCAATGTGTATCAGTGTGGCAATGCGCATCGTTTATGGAATCGGTGGAATGCCTGAATTGGCAAGAGAATGGCAATTCGGTGAATCGCATTGAATCGCCAATTCACTAGGTCGAGTTTTTCAGTTTTGGAAAGTTATGTTTGGTAGACCTAGAAGACAGAAACTTCAATTTAATGTATATATTTTTTATTTTTGTGATGATTAATCAAAGAAAAAATCTGAAGCTTCTGTGCAGACCTAAAATTCTCCAAATCAAAACCTGCCCAATTATTAAAACACTGGAATTGGTGGAATGCCTGAGTTGGCAGATCAATCGTGATCTGGTCCTGCAAATTGGTGAATCGCTGATTCACCTGCGATTCACTAGGTTAAGTTTTTCAATTTTGACAGGTTATGTTTGGCAGACCCTGAAGACAGAAACTTAAGAATAATGTTTTTGTTTTTAATTTTTGTGATGAAAGAAAAAACTTGAAGCTTCCCCGCAGACCTGAAATTCTCCAAATCAGATCCTACCCAATTCTTAAAACACTGCACATAATCCTTAGCAAGCCGCACTGCAGGTCCTCTGTTATGTTCAGCCGAAATAGAGCAGCGCAACCTTCCTTCTAGCAGCCCTGACTTTTCTGAATCACAACCATTACTTCACAGCAAGCCAGCAACCCTTTGATTGCATCCTCTGCTCTGTTCATTTTTTTGTTGTTTTTGGTTGTCAGCAGAAACCAGAGAAGGGCATGCTGCTGTGATCTTTTGTCTTTTTCTTTTTATTTAATTATTGCTCTCTAATGCTCTGCTGTTTGGGTTAAAGACCTGTACTTTAATTTTGTTGTTGTTTGGTAAAGGGTGATAATAAACTGCTACTATTTATTTTTTTTGTTCTGGTTATGGATAAAAGGCAACAAAGACAAAGGTTTAAGGGCTTTGGTAGACATTGGATATGTATATATTACATTTTTTGGAACTTACCAACTATTACAAAGAATAATTCTTCACAATTTATTTTGTTTTGAACATGTATATTTATTATTTATAAAAATTAACAGAATCATACGATTCGACACGACTCATAAAAATAAGATTTTGATTCATGATTTGACAACTATGATCATGGGTATTTTATCACATGACTCCTTTATCATGTGAACTCTTTCAAGAAGATGCTTACTAGTAGGCTGTAGAAGAATGTTGATGTGCTATTTATGATCAGCAGGATTTACATAAAAAGTTGTACTTAGTTTTCATCTGTCATTCCTACTAATTGCTCCTAGCTTATTTTAGTGAGGCTACTAAGAGACAGCAAATCTTCAAAAGCTTTTGATTTCTATTCTTTTCAGATTATTATGCATGAAATCTAGGAGGTAAAAGTAATGTTGGTAGAGGTTTCTCAAACTTAAATGTTTATTGTGATAGTTTACTTTCATTTTTTCTGGGATAGACTTTGGGGGTATTCTTTTGCTGTGATTTAGGGTGCTTGGTTGGAGTTAGGGTTAGAATTTGAATCGGATTATTCGAATACGGATTCGAGTTCGAATTAAAAAATTCGAATTATGTTTAAATTTGAATTCAAATCTGGGTTATGTATTATTTGATTCAATATTCGAAAAATAATTCGATATAGTATTTGAATTATTCAAAATAGCATTTGTAAAAAAATTAAATAAAAAACTATTTTTTAACCAAAATACCCTCAAAATTCAAATATTTTGTAATTTCATTTGAATTTGAACCTTTTTTTCTTCCTAATTTGAGTTCAAATTTAAATTTTTATTCGAACTCGAATTTCAGTCTATGTTCGAATTACTATTCGACGTTATTCAATTCGAATTCTAGCCCTAGTTGGAGTATAATGCCTAGATTTGTGATGATGCATATCTTTCCCGTCCT
Source organism: Quillaja saponaria (assembly GCA_029379385.1). Classification (NCBI taxonomy): domain Eukaryota; kingdom Viridiplantae; phylum Streptophyta; class Magnoliopsida; order Fabales; family Quillajaceae; genus Quillaja; species Quillaja saponaria. The sequence goes on from CM055608.1 coordinate 25,449,619, forward strand.
CTTGTTTGGGATAAGATTGTCTGTGGCATCTTTTTAATGTTCTGCTGCAGGGGCTTTTCACGAGATGTTTCTTTATCTGATATTCAAAATGATTGGCAAATGGTTTTTGCTTGCTAATTTTGTTGTCTCATTTTTTTTCTTTAGATGCCATCTTTTCCCCAACCTTATACTTTTCTATCAAAATTCAAAGATTTCTTTCTCATAGAAAGAAGTAGACTTTAGGGGCATGTGATCCATATTTACATGTTTATCATCGTCTGGAAGCCAACATGCATCTTGAAAAATATCTTTTCTACTTTGGTTTGTAGCTTAACTTCTCTTGATGAACTTTGTTTATTAAAAGAATATTGTCTTTCCCCTTAAAGTAATCATTCTTGTTTTCAAGTGGTACTATTCATAATTATAGCTTCTTATGTTTGGACAGATCTATTTTTGCTTGCGAACCGGATATCATGCCGAGGCAAGAAATGTTGCTCTGTCATCCCGGGCTTCCCAACAATTTGCAACCTTGGTACAGATTGTTCATTATTTATGTGCAGCACTCTATGCTACATTCATTCTTAGACATTCTTTCTTTCTGACAGCTTACAGAGTGGATTAATACTGGAGGTATGGTGCCAGCGGATATTGCAGCTGCTGCATCAGAAGAATGTGAAAAAATGTTGAGAATGGGTGATCGCGTGGGAAGAGCTGCATATGACAAGAAAAAGTTACTGCTTTATGCTATCATATCAGGTTCTGGCAGGCAAATTGATCGCCTGCTTAGAGATGTACCAACACTTTTCAATACCATTGAGGACTTCTTGTGGTTCAAATTGTCAGCTGTGAGGGACTGCCCTGATGGGGCTTCATCCCTGGTTTTGACTGATGGTTTGGTACCATACAGCCTGGATGATTTGCAGGTTTACCTGAATAAATTTGAACCATCATACTATACAAAAAATGGAAAAGATCCTCTGGTATATCCTTATGTCTTACTTTTGAGCATCCAATTGTTACCTGCTGTGTCATATATGTCTAAGGAATCAGGAGATGAAGGATATGACATTGATGCTGCCCATATTTCGATCGTGCTAGCAGACCATGGGGTCCTTTCTGAAGATGCTGGTGCTGGAAAAAACTTGGGGGTCATGGATTCTTATGCAGAAGCGTCTAGCATAACCAGGCAGTATGGATCTAGGTATTTGCATCATGGTGATCTACAAATGGCATTAGAATATTATGCGCAAGCTGCTGCTGCAGTGGGTGGTGGGCGGTTGGCATGGACTGGTAGGGGGAATGTGGATCAGCAAAGGCAGAGAAGCTTGATGCTGAAGCAACTCCTAACTGAGCTGTTGCTAAGGGAAGGGGGGATATATCTTTTACTTGGTGCAAGAGGTTCTGGTGAAGAAGGTGAATTGGGGCGTTTTCTGACTGATCCCAGGGCAAGACAACAATATCTAAATGATGCAGCTTTCCAGTGTCAGGCGGCTGGCCTATATGACCAAGTAATTACATTTATCTCTTTCACTTCTCTGCAAGACTTCCTGATTTTATAATCTCCATTGTTTTTAGTGCAATTTTAAGGGTCCTTTGACAGCTGACAGTGTAACATCAATTTTCTATTTAATTGAAAAACTAAGGGAAAACCTATTATCTGTTGATTCATATCTACACTATGGCCTTGTTGATGGGAAATGTTCTGTTCATCTCGAAGAGCTGTTGCTAGTTTAGTCGAACTATATTTTCACTGTGCAGTGAAGCCCTGATTTACTGTTGCCCTTCCTTGCAAATTTGGGAAATTTTGGCTTTGATTTCTCTACTTTCAATATTGAAGCTTAGCATCAATTCCTTTCTGCATTTTGAGTTTTTATATGGTTTTTTACTTTGTTTTCGGCTTAGTTTCCTCAATCTTTCTTCCTGATGATCTTATATACAATTCTGTTGTATTCAATATTTATTCTTTCCAAGTCCCTCTGTTGCCTTCTCTATAATCATAACATCTAAATCTTCTGCTGGATTCTAGTTTTATGGATTGCTTATGCTTATCTTCTTTTAATCAGTTGCTTTTTTTCCTTCTCCTTTTCTTTATTTCTTCATTAAAACCAGTCTATAGATATCCAGAAGAGAGTTGGGGCCTTTTCGATGGCTCTGGATACAATAAATAAGTGTCTTTCTGAAGCAATTTGTGCCCTCTTTTGCGGTAAATTAGATGGCGAGAGCTGGACTGCAGGCCTCATTCATTCTGGCAACGAGATCTTGGAGACATACAGATATCATCCAGATGTCAGGTCAAATCAACACTCAGCATTTTCCTTATGTAATTGTTTTATGAAAGTTGTCCAGTTTTATTCTTTTATCTTTCCATAATCATATTGTGTATAGTTTTCAAGTAAGACAAAAATCTTGAATGATTTGAGGTGTTTGAAGAACTTATGCCGGTCTATGCTAAGAATTTAATCCTGGACAATAATAAGTCATGTACTCCACTTTTATTTTGTCATTGGACTGTTTTATTAGGTATCAGTTAGAGGGTCTCCCAAACTTCAGAAATAAGAAATAAGTCGATTTCCAACGCTTTTTATATCTATTTCTCAGAAAAATTTCTTTTGACACCTGATCTTAATTTTGAAGTCATCATGTTTTCTTTGAAATTACATGTAGTTGTTTTTAAGTTTTTACTGTCCCACTTTCCTTTCAAATGGATGTTTAGTGCTTAATTGTTATTTGGAAATGCCTTGTGATTCTATTTGTTCAGTTATGACTCTCAAATATTATAAAGATTAAAACATTAAAGAACAAGATAAGATGGAGAGACATAATGGATTTGGATTTATTGTTAAATTGTTTAGCTTTTGTAAGTTGTATTTCTTGTGACTTTCTTGGTGTTCTTTCTATGTGCTATTTGTATACTTTTTACCCCTAACTGAATGTCAATTGACTTCTATGCAGTCTTCAAGAGGGAGAGAATGTGTATGAGCAGCAAAATGTGTTAAGACAACTTGAGGCAATATTGTCAATCCACAAGTTGGCAAGAGCAGGCCTTCATGTTGATGCACTAAGGGAGGTTGCCAAGCTTCCATTTCTTCCGTTAGATCCTCGAGCCTCTGATGTTACTGCTGATGTATTCCGTAATTTATCTCCTCATGTCCAAGCTTGCATTCCAGACCTTTTGAAGGTTGCTCTCACCTGTCTTGACAATGTGACTGACTCTGATGGATCACTTCGAGCCTTAAGGGCCAAGGTAATAACCATTATATGAGGATCTTTTGTCATCTTGTGGTTACTCTTATGAAACACAGACATGCATACACACACACACACACTTGTATCTAACACATTATATATACTTTTTCTTATGCCGATATCTACTGTTGGTTGGTTATAGTATTTAATGAAGGAGGAGTTTAGTTTTTAAAACAAACTTGCAGGGGGTGTCACAGAAATAACTTAAGCTTCTGCATTTTTATTGGAGTTTGTGTGGTAATTATATGTTAAATTATTTCTCACTGTCTACCTCTTGTTTAAAATACATAGGGAAAAAAATAAATATTATACATACTGAAAGTAATGTTCAACTAGCAGGGGGAGGAAGACAGATGGAAAATTTGGTTGATTTAACAAAATGTACTAACTTAAGTGAAGAGTTAAGTGGGCAACAATTGTGCATTTTAAACCATCTGATGGTAAATTTAAATTCGACCAAACCAATATGGTTTTACTGTTTTTGTATGATCTACACAGTATTTATCTGCACTATTTTCCATTGATCTCCTTGATGAGGAATAGCTTGGTTGATGGTTTGGTATTGCTTAAGAGAAGTTATTTTGTTAATTTTAAAGATCTTAAGAGTAGCCCTTGATGGGAGAGAATATTGTGTAGATTCATGTGCAGGCTCCATATTTTTGGTTTTTTATGGGTTACTGTTATTTACTCTAAAATCCAGTTTGATTTCTAAGTTGTATTGCTGGCAGTCAAGCTGATTATTTGGTACTGCGATTCTTGTTTCATAATATAGCTGAATCTTTTGCCTTTTTTGCAGATTGCTAGTTTCATCGCAAATAATTTAAAAAGGAACTGGCCGTGTGATTTGTATGAAAGGGTTGCCCGGAGCTTGTGAAAGTAAAAAATGCAAGGTAGTTTTGACAATTATACAGTCTACATAAGGCAGCAAGATGCCTTGAACTGAGATTTACAAACACTAATACGAAAAGCATTTGATTTGGCCAGTCTCCAACCTGTTCGGAATGGCATCCGGAGAAAGAAGTGCCGTGCTGCTTGGTAACTTTCTGTTCATAGTTGGCTAACAAACTTACTGTCATTACCCCCTCCTTTACCCCTTCCGCCTTGTTCTGAATATAGTGTACTGTTGTTTTGCCATCATGTCAAATTTTATGGGAGTGAATGGGGCTCATGGTTAACCTGGTTGTTTTGTGAATGTGAGATGTATTCATGTGAATTGCAGGGTGTAATCCCATAAATCATGTTTTCTTGTCAAATTAACGCTTTATTTGACTTGAAAGTGGAATGAGAGAAAAAGGAGGAAATGAAAATTGTGATGAGCAATAAATATTACATAAACTGCATTCATCCAAATAAAGTATAAGTAAGAATAAAAATATAATGTGGTATTTCAAACACTTGTAGAGATTTTCTTTATGGCCCAGTTAAGAAATTGCTTCGTGAGTGTACTGTCTAAGCCTTTGAGCACAATTGTTGGGTTTAGATTTTCTGAAAATTTCAATTTTCTATTTACTGCTGAGTTTATTTTCAAACGTCTTTCCCTGCAAGCTATTTTTTTTCTTTTATTTTAAACAAAAAGTAAAATTGAAATATATAATTAGTTATTAGTAGGGGTGGTAATGAGCGAAGTTAACTCGTGAATAGTTTATGAGTTATTCATTAGGAGTTCAGATCAAGTTTGACTTGTTTTTTAAATGAGTCGATCTTAAGTTTTATTTTGAACTTGTTTAGTAAAACGAGTTGAGATCAATTTTTTTAAAGCTCAATTTGTGAGCTAGTTGGTTTAATATTATTTTATATATATTTATAATAAATTTATTATACAAAAAATTAATATAAATTATTATTTGGTTTCTTGGTAATTTGTATAAATACTTATTAAGAGATCTTGGGTTCAACTCTCCTTGACTTTGAGCCGAGTTTTGTAAGCTCAACTTAAATATAATGTGGTATTTCAAACACTTGAAGAGGTTTTCTTTATGGGGTTTAAAATGGAACTCCCTTGTGCAGTCCCAGTTAAGCAATTGTTTCGTTAGTGTAGTGTCTAAGCCTTTGAGGACAATTGTTGGGTTTAGATTTTATGAAAATTTCAATTTTCTATTTACTGCTGAGTTTATTTTCAAACGTCTTTCACTGCAAGCTAATTTTTTTCTTTTATTTTAAACAAAAAGTAAAATTGAAATATATAATTAGTTATTAGTATTGATGATAATGAGCCAAACTAACTTGTGAACAGCTCGTGAGTTATTTATTAAAAGTGTGGATAAAGCTCGGCTCGTTTATGTCGATCTTGAGTTTTATTTTGAGCTCGTTTAGTATAACGAGTCAAGCTTAATTTTTTCAAAACTAAGCTCGTGAATTCGTGAGCTAACTAGTTTAATATTATTTAATAAAATTTTTATTATTTTATAATAAATTTATTTATATATAAAAAAATTAATATAAATTATTACTGGTTTATTGGTAAATTATACAAATACTTATTAAGTGGTCTTAGATTTTTTAAAATTTTCAAAAAATCTTCAAGAGCCCTTAACAAGCCGAGTCAAGCTTGAATATTTGCCCCTAATGAGCCAAGCGAGCTTAAGCTTGCAAGCTTGAGACGAGACGAGCTTAAGTTGAGTTTTGTCAAAGCTTAACTCGAGTTCAGTTCGTTGACACTTTTAGTTATTAGTTAAATTTTGATTCATTACATTAAGCTGAATACTAAAAATAAAAAAAAGAAAATAATTTAATAATTTTTAATTTTTGATATTCTTTCATTATAACTACCTTTTAGTAATATTTTATTTTATTTCATTATTTGGTATACAGTATTGTGACATGAAATAAAATATAGAATTATTCAGAAATGATAAAATATCTTTAAATAAAGGATTGTTAAACTAATATAAATTTAACTTAAGGTCATAAAATATATGTACATATATTATTATTATTATGCAATTCCAACTCTATTTAAAACCATATAAATAATATTAAATAATTAAACACTATCAATCTTGACAATATCTCCCGAATTAAGTAATTTTCACATGATAATTATCAGTAATATATATTTTTGTACTTACATTTTAATTTCAATTGGTTTTACACATGCATTTCTGTTAATTAAACAATGCAAAAGATGATAATTTTGACTAAATAAAAAAAATGTAAATGTAAAAAATACATGCATGAGACTTGATTGAAAATAAAACAAAAATATTATGGCTCAATTGAAAAAAAAAAATTTAAAAAACAGTGACCCAATTGAAAAAAATTGGGAGAACCACACTCATACTCATAGTAATCCCAAAATATAATTTAACCTTTTAATAAAATGTAAATATTAAATGAATGGGTCGTTCCAAAAATTATTGGTAAATATAATTTATTTATACTAAATTTTGATAATTTTGTCCCATTGCCCAAAATAAAAAATGATGACGCAACACTCTTGACTTTGAATTTTGTCCCATTGCCACAAATAAGAAATGATAACGCAACACCACTGATTTTGTTGGCGCACATGATTTTATAATATAAGAATTATTATTTGGAGAGAGATTTGACGACAACTTATAAGGCAAGAAATCTAATACTTATAATATAAATATTAATTAGCATATCTTATTATTTAAAAATATCTAAAAAGAAATATTTTTTACCTCGTAGATGTGGCCAACATTGTCTATAAATTTAGGCATCATACTTCTGTCTTCGTATCATTCAACATTCTTCATAATGGATGATGATGATGATTTAGAAAATGAATTACAGTTAACACTTGACATTAGCTTAATTTTATGTGAAAATGGGTGGTATGGGAAAATCGAGATAGCACGCGGTGGATGCAAAGTAAGCCTATAATTTATACTTATCTTCTTCTCAATAATTTCAATTAAAATTTCTTTCAATTCTCATACCAACTACTCATTGTTATGAATTACTGTTTCTAGGGGATGAGCACTTGATCTATGCCGCCAAAAGGTCTAAAGTTTTACTTCACTTGTTATATGGTATTATTATTGAGTTTTCAATGAGAAATTGTTCTAATTAACATTTTTTTTTTTCCTTTTGCAGGAATCCTAATTTGAAAAGACTAGGATTCCAACAGGGTTTGCCAATGTGGAAAAGGCCGTAGTAAGTATATATATATATAGCTACTAATTTAGATTATTAAAAACTTTTCAGATGCATAATAACTAATAAACTATACATGTTTTGTTAATTTGAGCAGGTAAATTTGACAAGGAGAGAAGCGGCTAGGGCTTATGATATGTGGTTTACAATATCATAGTCCTTTGGCAAACGAAGAGAAGCAAGCTTGTTATTTGAAATGGGTGGTATGGGAAATTGAAGCAATTGCCTTATTATATTCCAAGACAAGAAGACAATCAAAGGGTCTCATTTGTATCCTATTTGGCTAAAGCCACTGCAATTATGGATTTTTTTGTAATATTTTCGAATTGTTGAATATTGTATGTATACAACTACTTGTAATGTTATCACTATGTTTGGAAAATGTAGATGAAACCATTGCTCTACATTTTATTCTCTATATATGCACTTTCACAATATAATCAAATTAAAGCTATATAAATTAAATTTATTTCGCTTCTTACTCACTTGTCTTAAATGATTAAAAATTTAATGTTATGTATACCCAAAAAAAAAGAGTCTAATTATATTTGGCTTTTTGCACTCATATGAGTAATGATTGGGAGTTGATGTTATGGGTTAATTTGTATGGTATATCTCGTATTTTTAATCTTTTATGTATTGTTTATTTTATTTAAAAAGATACTAAAAATTAAAATCTCCATAAATAGATTTCAATCATTTATAAATTTAATTACAAATTGTATTCGAAAAAATTGAAAAAATAAAAAAAACTAAAAGGTCTTTTAAATAAAATTTAGAGTGATTTCAATGATTAATTATTTTTTACTATTAAAACGAGTTAATAATTAACAATTATTTCATACCATTTTTAATAAAAATTAATTAATTATTTTAACAAATATTCATAATTTTTAATTAATTAATTTATAAATTCTCTTGTAAAACTAGATTATAATTATAAAATAAATTATATTTTAATTATTAATTATTTTACTAAACATCTGCTTTGCAGGGCAGGGTTTATGGGATTTGTATACTCGGACAGAAGGAACATTCATTCCTCTCCCAAAAGTGCATCTTTCCACTCACATATCCTTCTCTTTTCAAAGAACAGAGAGAATCCGGATACGGTGTTTATGGGAGCCGTACGCCCGTACACCCCCAGTCCTGTAAAATCATGAGACCAAGATTGTAATATAATTCAAATCGATTACCAGTTTCGGATTTGTAATCGGGTTGATTGTTAGGGAAAGTAGATTTGTTTTTTTTTTTGCTTTGAGGAGTTGTTGGGTTTTAGTTCCCCTCTTCTGGACACGGCTTGCCGCCTCCACCATAGAAATTATTGGCCTGCAAATTCAACCTTGAGGTAAAAGCTTATCTTGTTTCTTTAATTTGTTTTATAGAGTACTGGGTATGTGTACTTTGGGGTGTAAATTGATGTATGCATTATGGCTGTTGAAAAAAATGCCTAAGAAGAATTGGATTCAACAAAATGAAGGGAACCCATTTCCATATTTTATCTATATTTTTGTTCCCTCCCTATCAAATCTCATTTTAATTTATTTATTTCTTAATTGCAGCTACAGCTTCTATGGAGGGTATATTTCGGGGAGGATCAGAAAGCGACGATGAGATCTTTTTGCAACAGGCAAATGATGAAGATGAATATCATTATTCATCTTCCTCCATATCCAAGTTGCAGTTTAGGTAAAGATCTCTTCAAAGAGGACTGCTAGTTGCATCATATAAAGATATCAGTAGAAGATTGATTTTTCTTTTTTTTCTTTAGCTTTCTTGTGTGTCTGAGAGGTCATGTTATACGTTTTGCAGGAAAGAGCTATCCAGGGCTCGTTGGGTTGATGGAATGGGCATGGCTGAAGTTATTGAAAAGAAGGGTCAGATTTGGGTTACAACGGGAATAGTTCGAAATGGCAAAACCTATTGTTCGATTGAGGAGATTTTGTAGGGTGGAATATCAATATGTTACCTCTCTATCTCTCTTTCTTTTTTTCATATATTGGCTTTATATACATTGGGTGATTCTCATAGAACTGGTTCAACTTCCTGTAATGGTTTTTTTGTACATAAGATATCAAATTATGATTTGCTTACCTAGATTCAGAAAACATTTCTTTCTGTCATTCCTTGCAACTAATTTGTGCTGCATTAAATTCGAAGGTTTCTAGCATTGGTGGAAAAAAAGAGGAAAATGGAAGGAAAACTTGAGTTCAGTCCTGTCCAAAGTTGATCGGTTGAATGCAATGGGAACTGAACGAGGCAAATTATTTTGTAGTGCCTCAAAGCAATGCTTATGTCAAGTTGCATTATCACTTTTAGTGTGTGAAATAAATATATTAAATAAGTGATTAGTTAAGTGTTATGCATTTAGGAGAAGCTTGATATAGAATTAGTTTTATATTGAAGGATATTTGGTGAAACTGACAGAAGGAGAGTATGCTTTCAATTTAATTGTGTATATCTTGCGATGCTTAGATTAAATCTTGTGACATTGATATTGTATTGTATCTTCACTTGGCAGATTTTTTATGGAAGTAGGGGCATTATGTCTCGTGGATGATAATGATACATGCATATGTCTAGAAGACATATATAAGAAGATTGAAGGGAAGATGGGTGCATATTGTCTGGAGCTTTTTGACGTTTACAGGCACCTTAAATCTCTTGGTTACATAGTTGGGAGGCATGGTACAGCTTGGAGCTTGAAAGCTGTTAAGAGTACCTGTAGACCTGTTTCTCTTCAAGTTTCTGAAGAAAGCAGTGAAGTAATGACCTTGGGGTCTGCTGACAAGCTTTCCATCATTGAGTTGTTTGGTACCATGCAGATTAATGACATGATGCCGGTTTTTGATGTTTATCTTCCAAATAGCAGGTTTAGAAAGTCTTCTCCAGGTAGTCCAAACTTCACGCTCTATTTGTCTAGGTAATTATTATTATGATGTTTTATGAATTTCAGTATCTTTTGTTTTTTAATGGCAATTGAGAATGAATTGATTTTTATCTCATTATCCTGGAAATAATGCTAAAATCCAATAATTCTTTCAATTGTATCTCAAAAACATTGGACCAGTGATGCAAATAATTGACTAGTGTCTTTTGGGGTCTAATGCACCTCCATCCCTTCAAGAAGGGTGGAAGGAGATATTATGGAATCAAAACCTATCTATGTGTGTGTCTGATTTGCAATAAAACACTAAGTAGTTGATGAAATATCATGAGGCTCTTTTTTTTTTCCTTCCTTCTTTTCCCTGGGCCATCAAATACCAGGAGTTCAAGTATGCTGAACGTATATCGCCTTGGTTGTGAGTGAAACTAATTACATTGCTGTCCAACTTTTTAGTTATCTGGGATATTTCATGGAACATATGAATGTATATATGCTCAAGCATATTATCCGTTATTACCAGCATCTATATTCACTTGGTAATTCAAGGAACATCCAAATAACTTTTTCTAAATCATACTTGATGGCCAGTGTAAACCAATAGCATTAATTTTATACAGCATGAGATGAAAAAAAATAGTTATTTTACTAAGATTTCTTTCTGAAAAGGGCTGGTGTGGAAATTGGAAAATAGGTATCCCTTCTTTAAACTTGAGAATGTTTCGAATCATAATATGCTAAAATGGTAAGTTTTTGCAGCTGCAAGAAGAGAGAAACAAGTTTAATTTCTAATTTCTACTTTATTGTTTATAAAAATTGAATGAAGCTCACATCTGTGAGTAACTGAATCTGTGTAAAACCACATAGAGGCATATGTTTGAAGGATTTTTGAAATAAATCTATTTTACATGTACTTAATTGTAGGGACTGTCCACCTTCCAAAGCCGAAATTGAAGTCCTTGAGAGACGATGTAGTGGCATTCCTTTGAAAATTTGCCAGGTTGACAATGGACGGGTCAGTTTCTTTTCCTTTGACAAGGTGGAGCTTCTTGTCCTACCCTGACATGTGGAGTTGATTTGAACGTTTATTTAGACGGTTAGGCACTAGATACTAAAGATAATTCAGTTTAGAGCTGAAGTTTACTCTAGCATAACTTTATATATTAAACTTCAGGTTTTAAGTGGGTTCCATGCATTGTTAGATCAAACTTCTACAGAGTACAAATTGATATTAGATTGTGATTTTGCACAATGAGACTCTGTTCTTTACTTCTTTTCTTTGAGTTCTGTCTCAAGGTCCATGGTAATCATTCAACATACTCCATTAGACATGAATTGAGTTTTATAAGCTCCATTCCATGGTTTTCAAAGTGGGCTACTCTTTGGAACTGGCATGTTAGTCTTACAAACCTCTCCAATTCCTGTATCTGTAACTGTGAGTATATTTAATGTCCATAGGGTTGTGTTACATCCATGTTGGTTAGATAACATCATCGGTGGAGTTATCATTATCTGAAGGGGACAATAACTCACAAAATTTTGAATTTCTCAAAATTTTCTTTTTACTCTTGCTATATTGGTATAGACTGTATCATATTGCCCCTTCAAATCTTTTTTGGCAACCAAGTGTTGCCACCTGTTGATATAATGTCTTGACATGGGAGACAGTAACCCCCAAGGATTGGTATATGGACTTGAGAAGTAGGTTAAAGTTTAAACTATGGCTGAAATACATGAGTAAATAAATGTGTGGTGTAACTTTTAGTGGTATGTTGTCGTAAACTCTTTTGCCCGAAATTTTAGTTTTAATAATTTCTTGTTGGTGCACCTTCTGTGTATAAGGTAGTCATGGCTTCATTACAAGTTTTCATTATTTCATACTACAGAAATATTAATTTAGCTTTATGATTGTTTCTCTAAGCTCCATCTTGTGATATTGCAAAGTTAATATTCTAAGTGGTCTTCATAAGGTTATAGTGGTATAGATGAACCAGAAGTATTTCCTAGCTTGTTCATAGAGTCCATTCTGTCTTTTTTTTTTTTTTTTTTTTTTTTTTTTTTTATGGTTCTTGTGAAAGGTAGCTGATAATCCATGCTGTCTACATTGTAATGTTTTCAAATTTTTAGAAAAGGTAAAAAAGCCTAGAAAGCCTAGACTACCTTGATAAAGTACTTTAAGACAACTTCTTATTGTTCTTCATGAGCTGTTAAGGGGAATAATAAAATGCATCCCAACAGGCATAACTGCATTTATTTCCAGTTGATGAATCTTGTTCTTTAGAAACACTTCTGGAAGGTGATGCACCCAAACAGATTGAAGCTAGTTTATTCACATATGATGAAATCTCTTTGAAGTAACTGTACTAACTCCCAACAAATGTCAACTACAGTACTTCCTTGTCAATATTCATTGAGATTTTACTTTACCTCAGAGTAGTCTACTTTTAGCCATAGGGGCAAAATAACATCACATTGTTTTCTAAGTTTTTTTTTTTGGTGCTAAATTATGTTTTCTTAGTTTGTATCAACACTAAGCCCACTAAACACTCTTATGCTGTCTTAACAACCTATCTACTGATATAAGCAATGAAGGCTTCCAACTCCATGTGAGAAGTTACACCATCAGTCGCTGACTGTCGAACTGCATGCCCTAATTCCTCAGCCCTTTTCCTTATTTTAGCTCCTTCTGTAGATGCCATTAGTCTCATCACAGCATTTGTTATAATTGGAGAAGTCACCAGTTTCTCTCTGGAAGTCCATTCATTAATAACCAGGCCAACATGTAGCAACTCTGTTACCAGCACAGCATTCCATGGCTGATCCCAGTGCATTGGCCATGCTACTAAAGGCACTCCCATGCTAATACTCTCAATGCACGAGCTCCAGCCACAGTGGCTCATGAATCCACCTGTTGAAGAGTGCCCCAAAATTTCAAGTTGGGGAGCCCAGTCTCTTAACACCATTCCAATACCTTTCATTCTTTCCTCAAACCCTTCTGGAAGTCCTGTTGTTCTATGTTCTTCGCCAAAGCCATCTACTTTGTCTGCTTCTCGTAGTACCCAAAGGAACCTCAACTTCCTATGTTCCAACCCAATTGCTAACTCTTTAATCTGTTGGTCTGACATGGAAGTCAAGGTTCCAAAAGAGATGTATAACACAGAATTTGGTGGTTGTTTGTTTAGCCATTCCAAGCATTTGTGTTGGCTATTCGGGTATATAGCTTTGGAGATTGTCATAGTGTTTAATGGTCCAATTGCCCATTGCTTTTTATCTCCATTTACATGTTCTGTTAGAAGGTCAATGTAAGTGCCTTCTATTAATCTGCATGTATTGTAGATATTGCCTGATTTATTTTTTGTAAACTCGTATTGGTAAGCCATGAAATTCATTATCTCAAAACTGAAGCAGCCCACAAGAGATGGGAGCTTGCTTGGTATTCCAGATTCTATCTGGAAAGGTTTTCCCAAGGACTCACATAATGTGATGAACAAAGTGAAAGTAGACATAGTTTGGAAAGCATAGGTTTCTGCATTGGGTATGGATGCAGCATCTTGGACAACTGATGCCACAAGTGAGTCATGGATTATGATTAATCTTTTTGCTTCTGAGGAAAGCCTTAGTAATAGAGGAGCAACTGTTTTCTTAAGGTGCAAGGCAGCTTCAAATGGTTGCTGGATATAAGCTGGGAGTTTGATAGTGTCATCAGGGTTTTCTGGAGACGGGAAAGTAGGGATTGCAAGGTCATGGAATTGGATTTTGGCAATATCATGAGGGTTCAAGCATTGTGCACGATGTTTGACCTGGTAGTTGTGAAAGGTAGAGCCGACATAATGAACGGGGATGTTGGAACAAATTAGGCAGGAAAATTGCAGGAGCTGGTTCAGATGGCTTTGTGCTGGAAGAGGCACCATGATCACAATAACTGGAGCTTGTTTCTGGTGATTGTGGTCATAGTTTTCATGGTGGTGCTTGTGGCAGTTGGCCATAATAAGAACCAGCAGGCAGTTGTTTTTTCCAACTTCTGACCCTAGGCAAGTCTTGACTCTTGAGGTTTCCAATAATACAAATGATCTCTGGTTTTAAATCAGTTATCTTCAATTGTTAGAGAGCTTGTTTTCAAAATGAATTCGTTAAAATATTTGAATTACATTCTTACTTTTTCTTGTATTCTTTTCCTCTTTCTTTTGAGGCACGACTCTTCCTTTAAATAATCTACTGAACCACTTCATAATTGACTGAATATATAATGATTACTTGTTGATTGAAATCTTCTATAACAGCTTATTTGATTGTATCCTTAAAAATGTTTGTTTAATCCCAGGAGCTAGATTTTTCTTGTGTACAGTTGGATGATTGATCCATTCAGTGTAGGAAGCTTCTCTGTTAAGCGAATTGAATAGATTGAAATGAATGTCCTCAATTATTGTTTACAGAGACACTCAGACTAATTGCTACTAGTAATTTTGTTACTTCATGCTTGTGATGGGGTGGAAAATTTTCTTATGTAATTTTGTGGTGAATTATTATATTTTATGACATAAAAGGTTAGGCTACTCTGCTCAACAGAACTGTTGCTTCTATGTTGGCAAAATATGTGAATCTTACCGATCTGATCCAAATAAGCTTTGCCTGGTTCACTACTTTCAATTTTCAATGTCTTCACAGTGGGAAAAAATTGACAGGTTTTGTTCAAAGAAATTTTCAACCTTCTAACACCTAGGGTGACCTCTGATGGGATAAGGAAATTTATAGGGATAAGTGACATTGATGGGACTGTGTAACATAGGGATGAGGTGTGTTCTAGTCAAATTCATACTTAGGTATTGATTTACGAATTAAATCTTTTGATTCCAGACAATGATTATTTTCAATCTGAAATGGTGCTTTGAGTGTACTGAGTGCCTCGCTCAATTAAACTTAAAAATGGAACAAACAAAATCATAAAATCAACAACAAAAGTATTTATCTAGACAATTTCACAATCAAAATATTTTATAAACTGTAAATTTTTCCCTTCGGCCATGTTGTCTTTCCTTTTCTTTAAGATGGAGGGTAGTTGCCTAATTTTTTATTTTTTACTATGCATTTATATGTTTAACTATCTAATATATGTATATATATAAATATAATTTGAAATTATTAATTTTGTTATCTTAAAAAATGTTCTGAATTTCGAATCATTGTATTTTGTTACAATAAATGATCTGAATAAGCCAATCGTATCACGTTACGTTTCGAGATGAGTAACTTTCCATGGTATCACCTGTCCTTCTGTCTTTTCCTTTCTAATGAAAGTGAAACTCTTCCTCACAGAGAAACTGACAACATATCAAAAAAGCAAGGTGTAAGTGATGCAATTGGAAGCTGATTCATATCCCAATTCTTCAAAACTGCTGGACAATAATGCATGCCACCAGTTTGGATAACCAGAAGATTCTTTTTTCCTATGCACTTGTCTTCTACTTTTCTTTATCTCAAAATTTCACAAGTTCGAACGTGAGCTTAGTGTGAAAGAGCCGTAATTAATTCTGTTTTCTGTCATTGTTAGATACTTATTTTCAAACTGACTTTATCAACTTAGTTGAATTACTTGATGCTCTATCTTTTTGTTGTGGGGTCTGACTCTTTCTTTAAATTATCTACTGCTTTAAATTCATAATTGACTGAATATATAATGATTAATTGTTGATTGAAATCTTAATTGATTCATTCAAATCTGTTAATGGAAGGTTCGATTGGCTGGCCTCAATTATTGCACAGGGATGAGATATGTGTTGCAGTACTCCCCAAACCACTAGCTTCTTGGATATCATTTGCTCCTTTTGTCTTCCCTCTATAATGGTGAAGTTAACAAAACAAATCAAAAAAGCAATTGGAAAGCTGAGATTAGATCTGATAGGGTTAAACTCGAGCACTATTCCACTGAAATAACAGTTTATGATCTTATGCTGGAACATGAAATTAGAGAAGAAACAAAAATGAACGAATTTAAACCCGAGTCTTATTTTGCTGAACTAATAACTTGAAAATGATAACTGTAAAAGATTTCATAGTTTAATGGGAGACAGCATTATACACAAGGTTACAGAAAGAGCCGCTCTTGTCATTGTCTGTTAGATTCTATATATGGGTATGGTGGGCGGATGAGACTCAATTTTGTATTTTTTAGAATTGCAAAACTGAGGTGATGCAAGGAATGACGGTGTAAGGAAAGTGAAAGTGATGATAACAATTAACAATCAACAAATCAACAATCAACAAATCAACAAATCAAAGAAAAGTTAATGGCATGCCCATAAAACAGATAAGGTGACACGAATATTGTATGCCACAAGAAGATATATATAATATACAAATATACAGGTTCCGACCATACAAATACAATATACAACAAATCAACCGAGAGATACCAACCCATGACTCAGAATGGAAATGAGAACAGGACAGTAAGAGTGGACGATCGGGAGGACAGAACAAGAACTCTGGCCTACCATGAGAAAGATGAGACCCTAAAATCCCTGAAGGCCCGGTTCACAGAGAGTCGGAACGAAATGATGGGAGTCTTCGTGGCATTGTTTGAAAAGTGGATAATATCAGTCCACAGAATGAAAATAGGCTATGGGCAGATCATCCACCCACTGAATCCCTGACCCGCCTGAGTAGGGAGTTGTTCAAGGAAAAGTTTGAAAGATACGGGTCAAGAACCACAAGCTACTATTATGATTCAATGTGAAAACAAATACTATCACCAAAAATTCAATCAGCCATGAGAAGACAAATTAAAAACATCAAAATGAAGTATCATTTCATTAGGGAGGCAACGAGAGAAAAATAAATTATGCAGTGGAATTTTTACAAAGCCATTACCAAAAGCATAGTTTGAATTTGTAAGAAGCCAGTTTGGGCTATCAATTAAAAGTCTCAAGGAGATGAATGTTGGAGAGTAATACTTTTACTTAGATAATTTCTTTTCTTCTTACTTTTATACTTTTCATGATTTCTTGTCACATGTCTAATTTTATGCCACATATATGTGAAAAAAGATGACAAGTTGATATGAAGACAACTGAATGTTTCAGCTGAAGACAAATGTCTTCAATTGATTGTAGAAATCTCTAGTTACAGCTGAATTTTTCAGCTGCCTGTATAAAAATGTAAAACCCATCTTGGTGGAAGTATGAAAACAAAAATCATTTTTTTTGCAGAAATTTTTCTTGACTAAATTCTTTTTGTTTTATCTCGTTGTTAACACAATCATAAATATATTGTGTTATGTAATAACAAGATAATATAAAGTTAGTATTATTAACTTCCTCATATATATTTTTACATAACTTATCATTATATTTAAATATCAACAATAAGTGCTAAAATCACAGAACTATATCATTTATTATTAAATAAATAGTAATAAATGATGATTCTTATTAAGTTTTGTACAAAATAGTCTTATCTACATAGTGCCTTTCTAATAATTTCTCATTCTTTTACAGGCTAACAGTTGACATGAATATGAAAACCAGATCATGTGTAAATAAGAGGAAAGGGATATAATAACCCGAGTGTAACGATCATACCGCCTAATTTTGGTTTCATAGACACATTTCTATGTATGCATCACCTACTAATGTACTCAATGAAAGAATCTAACTCCAAACAAGAAACACCTCCTTCTTCCGCTGTCTTCCTCATGGCATTTCCTAAATCTGTTGCCTTCTTTCTTATTTCGCAACCTTCCTTTGACACCATTAGTCTTTTTACTGCATTCTCAACAACACTGGACTTCACCAACTGATCCCTGTGTTCCCAATCCTTGACAACCAATCCAACTTTAAGCACTTTGGTTATCAACACCGCGTTCCTTGGTTGGTCTGAATGCATAGGCCATGTTGCTATTGGTACCCCCATTGTAATGCTTTCCATGCTTGAATTCCATCCACAATGACTCATAAACCCACCTGTTGAATTGTGGCTTAGAATCTCTAATTGGGGTGCCCAATCTCTCACAATTAGTCCTCTGCCTTCAACCTTCTCTTCAAACCCATTTGGAAGCTCAACTTTTCTAACTTGATCTGCATTAAAAACATCACCTTTATCTGCATCCCTTAATACCCAAATGAATTTTTGCTTACTTTGCTCCAACCCATTTGCAAGCTCTTTGATTTGTGCATCTTCCAATGTTGAAGTTGTCCCAAAAGAGACATAGATGACTGATTTCGGCTCTTGTTCATCCAGCCATTCAAAGCAAGGATGCCGGCTTTTTTTCGCGCTTTTCTTCTCTATGTTTATGGGATTGAATGGCCCTATTGCCCAATGCTTTTTGTTTGGTTCACTCTTTTCCCTTAATTCAATGTAAGGACTTTCAATTGTTCTGCTTGTGTTGTAGAGGTACCCAGAGCTGAATTTATGGAATTTATACTGAGCACTCATGAAATCCATGAAGTCATTTGTGAAACATCCTTCAAGGGAAGGAATTTGAAGGCCCTTAAAGATCATACTCATAATGCTTGCTTCAAAGTGTTTTAGATGTTCTCCCATTGTGTCCCACACATACAAGAAAACAGTGAAGGCAGAGACACTATGGAAAATGTAGGACTCACCATTTGAAATATTAACAACATCTTGTACAACTGATGACATTAAAGAGTCATGTATGACAATCACTCTTTTAGATGTCAATGAAAGTGAATGTAAAAGTCCGGCAACGGGCCGACGGAGATGTGAGCAGGCATCAAAAGATGGTTGGAGATGAGATGGGAATTTGGTATAGGAATTGAAACTGGGAGGAGGGGAATGGAAAGGTGGGATTTTGAAGTTGTGAAACCGGATGTTGGAAATGGATTTTGGGTCCCAACCATGGATTCGTAAGATTGCTTGACGGTTGTTGGTGGTGGTGCCGACGTAGTGGACTGGTATGTTACAGGCCGTGATAAGGCCGGAGAGGTGGAGGAGTTGGTTGAGATGGCCTTGTGCTGGGAGTGGCACTATGACTACTGCAATTTGGGATTGGGGAAACCCATTTAGGCCATGGTTTTGATCAACTGTGCGTTGGTTTGTAGGCGCCATTGATGCTACTTAAGTTATGGAAGTGAGTGGATAAATAGTACATCTGATTCTGAGGATTTTGTTCGTTGTGTAATTGTGATACAGTATTTAAAGACGAAATAATTTATGAATTTTTTTATTTTTTTTGGTTTGAAAGGAGGCTGGAATCAAACTGTGGGAGAGAAATTTTTTTAAAAATTCTAATATCATGTCACTTAAATTATGATCGGGTTAAATAATAATTAAATATGATGAATTATTTCCTGTGATTGTGGGGCATTTATTCACGATGATGAGGGAAAGGTAACATTATTTTTACTTTCTTAGACAGTCATCTAGGGATATTTTAATAGGTTAAAACTAATAATGGTTGACCGAAAAATAAGTTATTATTAATTCTTAAAAGAAACTTTGAGCTATACCTACTTCCACTTGAATTCAACCACTTGTATAAAAGAAGCTTTCTAAAAAAGAAAAACGGAAAAAATTTATAAGTTTACTTTATACGATACGTAATTTTCCTCATCAATGATATTGAACACAAAATGAAATAAAAATTAATGCTTACATTCTGTTGAATTTTTATATTATGTATGTAATTAAACTATTGTTAAGATATTATAATAAATATAATTTTTTAAGTTAATATATATTGAAAATAATAATATATCAATTATTTTCAAATTATTGTTAACTATCACTACAAATTAAAAAAAAAAAAAAAAATCATCTATATCTATACTATACTAAAAGTCAAAACACCCTTACAATTTATGATTTTTTATTATAATTTTTAATTTAAATACCATACTAAAAGAGAGGATCGTACCCTCCTAAATGTTAATAAATTTTTAAACTAAAATATCATCATTAATTAGAAGTTACTCAATGTCTTCTATATAATTAAAAGAAAAAATTAACCAAAAAAAAAAAAAAAAACTCACCTATTGTTAAGTTCGAGTAATCACTTATTATTATTATTATTTAAAAAAAAAATCAACCTCTTCTAAACTTATCACATTCTCTCTATTTTTAAGACAATAATTATAGTGATTTTAATATTATTTCTCAAAAGAAGAAACCCTTGAACACTTGCCTACGAGGTTACTTATTCTAAAAAACAAAACATTATCATCTGACTTTAACATTATTTTTACATAAACTTTCCTATAATACTTTATTTTTATAACTTCTTAATTTTTAAATTACAAGGTATGTTTGTCAATTTATTATATTTGAAAAATAAAATTAATTTAAAAAAATAAATAAAAAGCTATATTTATCCAGGATAAATTAAAATATTTTAAAAAGTAAATAATTAAAAATACATTCATTCACAATAATTTCTTCAAACAATTATTTTATAATTAAAATACCTAATATATAATTATTTGAAAAACATAAAATAAAAAAATATTCTCTGAACACGTGTATAAGCGCGTGTGATAAGGCTAGTATTTATATACATCATCTTAACGAGAAACTCATCAAAAACATTTTTTTTGTATACAAATTAAATTTTATTTATAGAAAATGCGTACATAGTTAAATTGCAGTTCATGGACCTTTTATGAATTGAATCATGAATCACAATGGGACTGTTTACTTAATACTTTAATTACTATTATTATTAAATTAATGAAAAAGCAGATCAGAGCTAGCTAGGCTTGATCATTAACAAGTCAAATATGGAATAACTATACAATTCCCCCAATCTTGTTGTTTGTCCTTTAGTGAAAATTTCCTACCTTATCCGTGTATAAATGTAATTCTTCCAAAAAGAAAATGAAGGAAAAGCATAAATAGATAGACTATTTACACGCTAAATCTGACTCCATACACGTATGTAGGTCCAAGTCGAATAACAATAAAAGTAAATACATTTTCCTGATCATAGTCTCATAAATGTAATTAATCTCTTACATTGCTCTGCATGCATAAATTAATTAAACATTTCAATATAAAACATATACATATTTTCTCTTTAAATTTAAAATGTTATGTAAAATTTTATAAATATATTGAGTATTCACACCATAAGATGATTGAAAGTAAAAAACAAAAAAAAACAAAAAAACCTATATCATGTTGCATTACTTATTTGATATTTATTATACTATTGGAGTTAGTAAACACAACATTTATGCTAATTTAGGAATGTTCTGTCAGTAACCATATTTAATTGTTACGATCGTTGCTTGTAAATTGCACACACACAAGAGTGACACGTCAAATTAATTCCTAAAAATAATTTTTTTAAGGAAAATCTTAAATACATTTTTTATTAGTTATTAATCTTAATCTTTTTTTTCTCTTTTAATTGATAAATTATAACAAAAAATTCAAACTTGAAATTCATGACTTTAATTATCATTCTGACTTGCAAGTATTTAGCATATAATTATTAGAAGTTGTATTACTATATATATATATATATATATATACATTTCTTTAGTATATATAAAATAACACGTATGCTTTTATTTACATGCAAAGATGCTCATTGATAAAATTCAAGTGGAAGTCGAGATAGTCTATATATTATAAGTTATTATTAATAATTTCCATACAAAAAAAAAAAAAAAAAAAACCGTTGCAAATAAGATTATGTTATTTATTTTGAATATATGAAACAAAGATGATATTTTATTAATACTACATATAGAGCCCCATTAACTTTTATAGTTTCTTTAATTACATATTTAAAAACCACATGAAAATTTATTATCACAATTCTCTTCCATGCATGATTCACGCTATTAATCATTAACAACAATTCCAAATTCAGGATGTAAAATAATTTTAAGGGCATAAATGTTACTGATTTATATAATTTTCACCTTATCAATACTTGATTTTTAAATTTACATAAGTTGACATGAGTATCAGCTAAATGAAAAAAATTATGTGATATCCATGTGTATTTCTATTTATCAAAAGTAAATGTTAAAATTAATCAATTTTATATAAATTTAGAAAAAAAAAATTATTATATAATATAAATTTAAAGTTTCATCTAAACTGTAAATACTAAAATGACAATGTGTAGATAAATATCATTTATAATGATAAATGCATGACTTGATGGCATGGGGAGGATATAATATGTTCTGGGTATCCGATGAATTGAGATTGTTATGAATTGAATTTGAAATGGCAGTGCCCATATTGTCCATGTGCATAAGCTGTACTTGCTATGATATATATTGGCCAGAGCCACCTAACTAGGCCTCCCCTCTTAATTAGCTGAGTGTGATCCTTTTTGCTATATGTACACACACAACAATTACGAATATTTTTCACTAAAATTCTGCAAGAACATTTACTAGATAAAATTTTCATTTTTTTGGGTGCCTAATTCTAATGCTTTATCTTTTAATTATATGTTGGAATTCAAGTGTAAAATAAGATAGAAAATTTTGATAATTGAGATCATCATAATTTATTTTATTTTAAAATAATTTCTGTAAGATCATGATGATGATGATGCATGAGTAGGGACAAGGGACAACGCCAAATAGTTAAGGGGAGCAGAAGCTTCTATTTAACTATACATGATTATAGATAGAGTTTGATTCCAGAACTTTTATCAGCTTTGTAGCATGTCCTCAATCAATCTGTTTTGGATTTTATCTTATCGGGCCAGATAAAGAAGACACGAGAGAAAAACATCAAGGAACCCTTTCTTGGTTTAGATCATGCATTTTCTATTTTTGGTTAAACTCCACAATAATGGACGTCTACGATACACTTGTTCAAACATCAAGCGGCATACTAATGCTCTCATGTAACTTGGTGGTCACCCACAACTTTATTGGATAGAGCCTATTTTACTGCATGATTTCATGATTATCTTCTTGTAAGAGAATAATAATAATAAATTAATAAATATATCAAGATATACTATAATTATATACTAATAGAAATTCGAATATATTTTCTTAATAAACATCACTCTTACAAAAATGATAATTTAGCGAGCGAAAGTGTAAGAAATTTTTTAATGTGTTGAATGAAGGGAAACAAAACATTGGATTGGTTTCAAATGTTGAAAAAAGATTAAAGTGGGACTTAATATTTGTGGCATTCATTGGAATCTCACATTAAATAAGGAACATTCAAGTTGTTGAAATATCAATTACATAATTCTAAAAGTAGATATAGATATAGATAATGCACCTCACTCGTGGCTCGTGGGCTAGGGCACGAATATGTTGGCGCACTTTGTACTTTCATTTTTTATGTGGGCTGAATTGCTAGAATTGCTATTGTTCATCAGAAATATCAGTTTGTTTAAAACAGAAGTCATGGCTTTTTGTTTTTAAATTTTTTTTTATTTATATTCATGA
Source organism: Quillaja saponaria (assembly GCA_029379385.1). Lineage (NCBI taxonomy): Eukaryota > Viridiplantae > Streptophyta > Magnoliopsida > Fabales > Quillajaceae > Quillaja > Quillaja saponaria. The sequence goes on from CM055608.1 coordinate 25,473,244, forward strand.
AACATAAACTTTTGAACAGAAATGACCTTCCATATCAAGGTTATAATAGCAACACTTTGTACCTAGCTTTATCAGATCTTCTTCTCCTCTACTTTTTTTAGTTTCAAAAAATATTATTTGTATCTGTTTTATCTTTGACATTAAAAACAAAAGAATGTGTTTTTTACCTTGAGAGGATAATTTGTTGTGACTCGTAATTGGGATGCAAATATTGTCTTGAGAATAAAGTGTCTAACATTTAATTGATACAAATTACAAGTTCCTTCATTTGTTACTCTATCCAATTATAACAACCTTAAAACTATATTTTTGTGCGTTGTAAAAATGGAAGACACAGGCATAAAGACGCTTGCTGTTAATGATGCTGTCAAATTGAATAAGTTTGACGGTTCATGTTTCAAACGTTGGAAGAACAAGATGTTATTTTTCTTGACAACTCTGAAAATTGCATAAATGTAGGTAAATGACCTTCATAAGATAAATAAATAAAATTATAATTACCTTTAAAATAAGAGTTATAAAAACTTAAACGTAATCAAAAGGTCATACAAATTAACTTAGATAAATTATTTTTTAGTAAAATAACTCTATTTTGTTACAACACAATTATGTGATTGTGCATGTGTGGTACTTGGCGTATGCTAAGTTCTACATTAGGTGTTTACAGGATTGATCGTGACTGCTTAAGGGGTTTTAAGGATTCCAATTTTGGGGTCAAATGCATACTTAATAGAACAACTGAATTCATAAATTAATATGATTTGAACTTGCTAAAAGTCATCATATTCAAAAATGATTTGATTTGGAATAGATAAAATTATATTTGATCCGAATTTAAGTTTGACTTATTTATATTTTTATATAGTATTTTCATATCATTTTTTGTTTATTCGCAAATCTACTAGAATTTATTATGACTCAATTGAGAATTAAATTAAATATGTTTGATTCGATGAATTAAATTATTCATTATTTTGAACATAAAATTGATTCGACATTAAGTTTTAAAGACGGACGAACGTTTTACGATTTCAGCTATACCTCACGTTGATCAATCATTCACTTTATTGAAAAAGATATGTTCCTACAACACGTGGTATACAGACAACATTTAATTAATAAGGGAAAACTCAATGGTGACATTCGACCATTTAGTACATTGCTAGTTGGATACGGCACCTTAAAGTTCTCACTTACCCTTTGTTTGGTATGAGAAAGGCACAGCCAAGTGAATGGAAAGAGAAAAAACAAAAACAATAAAAGAGAAAACGTGGATGTAATAATTGTGTATTTGTGGGTATATTTTTATTATCCAACACTTTTTCTTTTTCTTTTTCTTTTTTCTTTCTTACCAACCAAACAAATTCTTGGACAATAATAAAATCTAATTGTTTACAAATGATAATATATATCAATTTGAAAGATAAAATATTAATTTTAAATTTTAAAATTTTAATATGCTATAATCAAAGACAGATCTACTTGTAAATGAGTGGAGTCAATTGAGCCCACTTAACTGTTTAAAAATATTTTTACTAATTTGCGACAACTCTAATAATTTCATTATACATTGATATCATAAATAAAAAAATAAATATTTATTGAACTATGAGTTTGTGTTGTTTAGAATTGAAACTTGAAGAATAGTAAAAAAGAAAGATGACTTTGATTTGAGATGCTCCTCTTGATACGTGAATGATTTTTTTTTTTTTTTTAACTGACCTCAACATTCTTATTATTATTTTTTTCCTTAATTTTTACAAGATTTAATATTTGCTAACAATACAAATAAATAAAATGAAAATATAAGTGACATCTTGATATTATATAAGACATGGAGTTAACAATTTTGGAGCCAAATGAACGGAATGGGAAAATTGATAGGGAATTGTACTATCTTACACTATCTTGGTAATTAAACTTTTTTAAAGTCCAAACAATAATTTTATCTAATTTACAAATAAATCTCTCAGGTGAGTCATTAAAAATGAGTTTTGATCTTAAGTACATGCTCTCGCATGTGCAATCCCATTAATTAAACTTATCAAAATGGAGAATGCACAATGCTCTTCGTCATGGCTTAGGAAATGATCGGTTTAATCACATGTCATTGACACTTAAGACCAATTACAATTGAGACTCTATAAAGTTGCTTATATAGCGTGAATCAACCTACATACACCTATTAAAAGACTCAAACACAAGCCATTCCCTGTAAATAACACATACATGAGTCGATACAGACTTCTTCATTTAAACTCTACACATTCTTGTCAAGATTCATAGAACATAATTCAGGTTGAATGTAGGTCTCCCGAGCCCATATGGACGTTGTAGATAATAGGTCACGACTCAAAGAATTGGATAAACCACATGTGTCCTTGATTTTAAAAAAATCTGTCACAATTGAGACTCTTTAAAACTGCTCATATATCTAACTCAATATATACACACGATATGGGCTGCATGATTAGAATGGGAGACATCAAGCGTTGAAACTCAGCCGCTTGATTGTATAAATTCTGATATTATATACAAATTTATTTCACCTAAAGACTATAAAAGGTTAATTAAATTGTTAGATGAGATTCTATCTCTTACGTTAATTTATTATATAGTAGACTATTTGCTACTTGGAGTCAATTGTAATTTTAATACAAAGTTGTCTATTTACTAACAATCTTAATTAGGGATATATATTATTTTGGTTTTCGATACATATTTTAGAAGTACATTGACAATCTTTCTCTTGTGAAAATGTAAGAAATGGCCATGTTCATAAAAGATGGAAGATAGCAAAAATAAAGAAAGATAAGGGAAGAAATTAGTGCAGTACGTGTGGGGTTAGTTATGACTCATAATGAGCCATTCAAGCAGAAAAGGGTTTTCAATAATAAATAGAAAGTAGAAAAATCTTTTAACAACTACGTACATTCTTAATTGTACCAAAGAAAAGAACAATACAACTATACAATTCAATTCAATTAGCAAAGTTTCTTGTGGTTCCAGCATAACTGGGACCATTTGATTTATAGCATGTTCCCGACCAATGAATGAATGATACTAAAAAAAAAAAAACGGTGTGTTTCACGTGAGCAATTTCTAGTATTCCAATTTCATATTTTCTTCCAATCGAGCAGATATACTTCTCAATCAATCAATTGTTAAATCAATCAATATATGATACCCAAAGACAAAATTTCATATTCAAACAGTAACAATGAGATAAGTTACAAATAATAATAATTAATAGTCTTAGCAAAAAAAAAAAAAAATTAATAGATCTCTTTACCTAGAGTAAACTATAAAAAAATGTATAGTTAATTGAGCCACATAGTATACTAGCTAGATTCATTTAATCCTCTAAAAATAAGACAACGTTAGATCCTTCTTTCATATATATATATATATATATATATATATATATATATATATATATATAATGCAATTACACTTTATTAAATTATTTTTATGTAATTAATGTGATGAATTTACTCTTAATTGATTTTTTAATTTTATAATAAATACAAGAAATCAAAACTTGTTTGTGATATCTTATTCAATAGTGAAGCAATTTAATTTTTTTATGGTATTAATTCTCAAAATTTATGATCAAATAGTTAAGAATTCGATTATTTATCTTATTGTAAAAAAGGCATATATATTCTCTATCCCAATAAGAAACATGAAACATAACTAATTGCTTACCCCTCCTTGGTGATATGTACATTGCACAAATTATTAGATGCACAAAATGGACCCAACTCTAATGAAATATAAAAAATAAATTACTATTAAGGTGATATATATATTCCACAGAATTATTAGATGCACAAAATAGACCTAACTCAAATGAAATATAAAAAATAAATTACTAATAAAAAATGGCACATTGGTGCACCTAACACATTTGGTATTGCTTGTATCACTCCCACTTTGTAATTACCAATTTGGCTAACTCCACCTACTACCACTTGGATTCAACTACTCATAATAAAAGAAAATGGTTTAAGTTTATAAAGAAAATGTGTCTTTAATTTTACTTTTTTTGTGTGTATATTTTAACACTCAACATTACAAACGTGTTCAATATTTTTCTCTTCGGTCAAAAAATTTATAATTTTAATTGAGGATGGAAATAGCCTATTGCCTTGCTATTAATTGCATCGAATATAACAAGGAACAAGTATTGGTTGTTTTCTGCAATCTCCAAAATTTATTTGTTTGGTGATTGCCAAATATATCTTTCTCAGAGTACTGAAGCATCAACAAGATAGGGGAGTTTTTCTCCATCGATCTTCATTATAATTTTTATTTTTATTTTTTTAGAGATAATTCTAGATGCATGCTCTACGTCTTATGCAATGATAAATTTATTAATAAATTCATATAAAATAATTACTAAATTTATCATACACTTATCAATCATTTTTATAAAAATTATTCTATTAAATTTATACAAGTTTATTTTATTTTTGGTTTTCCATGAGTATTTTCAAATCTCGTTCGGGATTTGTAACTGTCTCCTCTATAAGTATTTTCCTATAACATTACAGAGACTCTCAATTACTGAGTTCACACATACCTTCCCACTTAAATTAATCACGCATTGTGAGTATACACGTTTATTATTATGTAAGTAAGTAGCTAACGTTATTAAGTTTAACCTTGATTATCATGTGTACTTAGATAACAGCTTCATTAATTTTCTTTCATTTTCACTAAATAGTTCAAATTGAATTTATTTGCTCCTAGATACTCAATTTGAGAATGCTTAATTTTATTAATTAATTAAAATTTAAAAAAAGTACCAAGTAAGCTTGAAATAGAGTGGAACAATTGTCCAACCCATTATTTTAGTCCACGTGGATTGGCTCAATAATGTAATTTGTGATAAGATGCATAATAATTAATTAAGGTATTAATTAATAAAGAGAGACAATATTTAGATCCCTGCCGTACTATGAGTGGTCATGGCCCATCACTACATAAGAGACTATAGAAAGGACAAGAAGTAGTTAGCACTCTTGTTTTACTGTGTCTTTTTTTTATTTTTTATAATAATAGCATTTATATTCTATGAATAAATTATATATATATATATATATATGAAAGTCTTTCAATTCAACAATATTACAACTTCAAATGAGTATCATAAAATGGAATAAATTTTAAAGAATCACTTACTTCTAATTGATTTAAAACTCTATTTATCGTTACAACTTTAAACTAACTTTTAAATAATGTGAATGTGTGATGTGATAATTTTTTATGTATAAAAATATGAATTTTTGAGTTTGAAGTTTGGCTTCCCTCTTTTACACCTCAAACGAAGAGTACAAGATAAATATATTGTTTATAATATGCAAATGATTAAATACATGCATGGTTAGGGCTAAGCTTTCAGTCATTTTGGTCGATTTTGGATCTTATACAGACTGAACCTACCAAGTAAGTTATATTAAAGTCCAAATCAAAAATTTAAATTTATTTTTTGGTTTTCAGTTTTTGAATCCTCCATCAATTTCAGTGTAAATTTTCAATTCGGTTTGGTTTTTTATTTACTGATTTGGGCCTTCAAACAGCCCAACCCAATGACCTTTAGTAAGCCCAATTTTAAAAAATTGTTCAATTACACATAATAGGGCCGAAAATACTATTTTACTATTTTAACATGTTCAAGCCTAATTGCAAGGGGGGTTATTCAATGCTTCTCATCACAAAATGGGACTATACACCAGCCATTGGCAACCAATGTAATGTGGACACGTGTACAAAAATATATAATATTTTTTCGGTTAACTGAATAACCGACATATAATATTTATACGACCCGTAAAACTGAACTAAACAAAGAGTTACATATAAATCCAAACTGAAATTAAAACTATTTTGATCATTGTGAGTTGACTTCAGGTAGTTTCTGTCGGTTATACAGCTTTTCGATTTTTATGCTCAGCCCTATGCATGGCATGAAATTTTACAATTCAAACAAGAGTTTTCTTATTTATAGTTTTAATTAAAATTATAAAATTTACTTGTTTAGTAAATTAATTTAGAAAGTATCGAGTCCAAAAGAATATTATTATACTAATAGCTGGCACGCATATACGTGCATGTTGTGTATATATTTTATACAGAAAGAGAGCATGACAATGAGAGAGTAGGAGAGTAGGAGGGTGGAAGAGAGTGGTAAGATTATTATTTATTAGTTATTTTAAATAATAAAATAATTATTTTAAATTTTTTATGTCTATTTAAAAGGAAAAATAAGAGTTAGTGTGTAAGTAGGTAGTTATTTAAGAGTAAAAAAAATTAATTTTTAAATAATAAAATATTTTATTATAAGGTAGAAAATCATAATGGTCTTCTCTCTTTTATAATATATATATATATAAATGATTAAATGCACTATTTTTTTAGATTTTAAATAATATGATATTTTTTACTATAACATATAAATAATTAAATACTCTCTCTTTATTAGTTTTAATTTTAAGAGACATAATAATTTATTAATTAAGGTATCAGAATAGTGAATTCTCATTTACACTCATAATTGAATATCTTCTTTCACTTAAACAAATTAAATTATGAATAAACTATGTTTTAGGTACATTATTTTATTATATCAGAGCCACAGATTTTGGAACAATTTATCAAATTATATCAACAAAATAGTTAAGCATTTTCCACTTTGAGCTCCAAATATTGGAGTCTTGCTCAATATGGCTTGCATAAATTTCACACAATAACTTTTCAAGATTCATTAAAACCCAACAAAAAATAAAATTTTTCATAAAAATTATATTTTTTTATTAAAAGTTTGATTTTTAACAATAAAATTAATAATTTATATCTAGTTGGTATCATGATAATAGGACGCATTGAATAGTTGTAATTCTAATTTGTTTTGAGTTATTTTAGTCGGTATCATATCTCCATGAAATGAGGATGGCTGGCATCATGGAGCTATGATATTGACTAAAATAACACAAAACATATGGGAATTACAACTAGTCAGTGCCCCATATTTTACCATGACAACAATTAGATACCAAATAAGATATCCAAAGAAAGATAGGTGCTTCCCAACTTTTTGATATAAAGGATCCATTTCAGAGAATGGCAACTGTAGAGCATACAGCAGCTCTTACTATTTTAGGGTAAAAAAAAAAAAAAAAAAAAAACTTGGACTAATGTTCCATCAAACTACTAGTGGGCTGGTGAAAAGAGAAAGTTCAGAAGAACATTTCTTAAGAACAGATATAGCTTTTATTCCATACTCGAAATCTAATTATAAACTAAGAACTTTATTTCCTTTTATACAAGAGTCTTAGAGGAACAATACAAATCATATTACATTAGTCATGAAATCACACACTTTAATATAGCTAAAGTAAAAGCAATTTTATCATAAACTTTAATAAAATTATTTGATTCTTGTGAGAGATAAGCCTTTCATGATTTCATCATTTTTTTAATATTGTGTCACACTTCTTCTGATCAAAGTAGTTATCATTAGCTTTTTTTTTATTATTAAACTTTTTTTTTTTTTTTTTTTATGCCGCTTTCATAATCCCAATTTGCTTGTTCAACAGCTTCAAGATCTTCTTCAATAACTTCATCTTTTTGTGGAAAGTCTCCATTCAGGTATTGTGAGTCTTGAAAATTTTCAGATTTAGATGTGTGGAGCTAGAACTTGCTCTAACCATCTCTGATAGAAGACTACGCTGAGGAAGGTTGTTCTTCCAGTGTAATACATATCTGTGAGTGGAGTATGAGTATGTAACTGGATAGGTTTCCCATGGTACGTGTAGTGGTTTGGAAATTTGGCCATAATTCCGTAGAAATGACATGGTTTTGTTTTACCTTAAACTTTTCGTAATTCCTGACGGCCTTTTTAGGACAACAACGTGAAAGTTTGTGTAGGATAACCATAAATATCTCTTTTTGTATTTTTAGGATTTCCGCCATTTTAATCCACTCGTGTTGAATTAATTGTTTCCACTCTGACAGAGGTTTGAATCAAGTTAAAAACTTGAGGATAGACATGGAAACTTTTCCTAATATTATCCAGTTCAAGAAAAAGAAGATTCCCAATTCTCAATTACTTAGATTTGTTGAATCGTTCTATAATACCGGCACCAAAAAGAGAAAAAAATTATAAATAATAATATAAGATATTTATGGTCTTCCTACACAAACTTCTACAATTATTGTCCTAAAAAGGCCACATACAATTTGGGATGATGGTGTCTTGATATCATATTCCTCAGTTCAAATTTACAAGAATTTCATTTATGAGATTGCTCATAACATGCTTGACCATTATAAGGCTACCACGAATTAATAAAAGTTTATAGCAGAAGAAAACCATGTTATTTCTACAGAATTATGACAAAATTTCAGGACCATTCCACCATGGGAAACCTATCCGGTTATATACTCGGGATCCATTCATAGAGATATATGACACTAAAAGAACAATCTTTCCCAGCCTAGTCCTCCATCAAAAAAAAAAAAAAAAGTGGAACAAGTTCTAGCTTAACAATTATAAATCCTAAAAATTTTGAAGACTCACAAGATCCGAATGAAAACTTCTGACAAGAAAATAAAGTTAGGAAAGAGGATTTCGAACAAGCAAATCGGGATTATGAATGTGACATGAAAAAATGGGAGCGTGATCGAAGCTGCTGATTTCTACTGGAATAATTTTACAAAAGAAGAGTGGCACAATATTAAAAATATGATGGAACCGTACAAAGCATGTCTCAAAATAACTTTATGATACAGTTATTTTTACTTTAGCTATATTAAAGTATATATTATTAGTGTGTGATGTCACGAGTGATGTAATATGATTTGCCTTGTTTCTCTAAGGCTCGTCTATAAAAAAAGGAAGTCAAGTTCTGAGCTTGTAAACAGATTTTGAGTGTGGAATAAAAGTCCGCGTGTTTTTGAGAAGAACTAGTAATTAGACTTCGAGTGTAGAATAAAAGCCATATACGTTCTTAAGATGTATGCTTCTAAACTTTCTTCTTCACTAGCCCAATATTTGAAAGAGAGAGAGGAAGAGAGAGATTACAAGAGATCGAGGAAAAATCGAATATATTAGCCTTAAAAGATAAGGGGAGAATCTAAAATATCTGAAGTATCAACTTTTTTTTAATTGTATAGTAAATTTTTTTCTTTTAGAGATAAGACTTCTTATCATCCTCTAGCTTTTTTTTTCTAAGTTTCTATCATATTCTAAATATTGTGCTTAGTCATATTGTCACACGTATTGGCCCTAATAGAGATATTATTATCAAAGTCTGCAAATTATTCCTTTCTATTAGAATCGTATTTATTCATGGCATCTATAATTAAATCTGTGAGTCTTTCCACTTTCATGAATCTTATTTTGTCAAATTGTGCACGAGTTCTTGTATAATAAGAAAGCTGGGAAAGGTGGTTATACAAGCTTATTATACAAAAGCTCATGCACAATTTTCATAACAGTTGGAAAGAGAATTTTTACTACCAATTTGGTAGTAAATTATACTAGATCCAATGAACAAATCAATGAATGTGAGTAGATATTTGAGAAAATAAGTTTCAAGAATTTAGATACTCAGATTTAATTACAAATGTCAAGAATAAACAAGACGATTCTAATAGATAGGTAAAATTTGATAATGATAGCATCTCTAGTGAGATTAATGCATGCGACAATATAGATAAATTTGACAATAATAGTATCTCTAGTGAGGTCAATACTTAAGACAGTATGACTAAACAAAATATTCAGAACATGATAAAATCTTGAAAAATATTTAGGAAAAGGAGGATAAGAAATCTTATCTCTAGAAGAAAAAACTCACTTTTCAATCAAGAAATTTGATACTTCAAATTTTTTAGATTTTACTCTTAACTCTTAACTTTTAAGGTCTAATGGTCTATATAATTCGATGATCTCTTTTCGGTAATAGACATTCTAACCTTTTCTTTCTCTCTCTCTTTCATTACCATTTTCTGAATGGATCCTTTGCACCTGATAATAGGAAGCCTTGACTAATTGTAAGCCCCCCATTTGCTTTTGGTTGTTCTAGTTGATACCATATCTCCATATGCCACTTATCCGCATTTCTTCTAGTAACTAATTTAAGGCTTGAACCTCATTATCGAGGATCAAATCATCAGAATGCATTTTTATCATAGCACCATTCGATCATTTACATGAAAGAAATCATTCCATATTTAAATGTAGATTAAAATACAAGAGCTTCCAAATTGAAAGATATGCCAAATGCTATATTCATCAAGAAGTTAAACAATATTGAAAAATAAGGAATTAAATAACATAAATAATCAAAAAACAACTTCATAAATTATTCATATTCTCCTAGCTTCACACACCCAATCGTTGTTTTTGATGGTATATGATCACAAATTCCATTTTTCAGGATTCTTCAATCATAGAGTTTGTGTGACTTTTTCTTATCACACTTGATACTTGTCAGATTTGTATATTTTGCTTTATTATGTCATAAAGAAAAACTGAAAATAAAATCATCATTTTTGAATCAAAAATAGATAACATAATTCAGTCAATTCTTCTAAATCAAATCATATCATACTAATTATTCGTTAGATGTAAAAAAAGAATGAATTACTAACCGTAATCTCATTCCACACATCATCTAACAATAAATTTTATATCTTCTCAACTTAGTAAGCAAGTTGAGAAGAAGAATTTTCCCAAGGCCTCCCATGCCAAACTATGATAGCCAACATCTCTTTTGACAACCATTATATGCATCTAACAACATCAAACCAAACAGTTCCCGTTCCATTTTCATTCCATCCAAATATGAAGGTTGAACTTTATGCATAGCCGAAGTCCTAAAGGTGCTTCAAGATCTAAAGATACCACTTCAACCAGTACTGAACCTAAAGATTAGATTGATGAAAGCCCATACCTCCAAGATTCAAAATAAGAGATACTCAAGTTCCAATTATCTGCAGCAGCTGTAGTTGATGTTAAGAACTGGAACAAGATGCGCCGAGCACCGTCAAAACATAAGGATTTTACAGAGAGAAGGAAACCTTGAAGCCCTCCTTAAAGTTTGAGCATCAAAGAGATAACATGATTTACAAACCCCACCATGTTAATTGATTCCCTAGACAAGTGTGCTGTGAAATAAGCAGTGCTTTGTTGCTTTCTAAAGACCTTTATGTAAAGTCTTTGGATGGCCTTAACGGTCTTTTCTAAAGAGCCTTGTCTACTTGACGATTGTAAAAGTCCCACTTGGACACTACATGAGTAATTAGCAAAAATATAACGTGCACGCTGCCTTATAGTACAGAGAAGTAGACCCCACTCGGTGTCACCCCTCATTGTTGCTCTATAATAAAAATTTTAAAGCCATCTTTATATGTAAAACTAACAACCACTTTTTTAAGCACATTCTCCTTGGATGAAAAAGAATATAAAGAACAGAAGTTGAAAAAAATAGAGGATTTAAATATTAAACGTAGGACGGTAAACAATTGAAGGAACATAGGGAAAAAAAATGTATTCAAAGCTGTCTGCTGACGGCAAGGCGACATGGAGTAAGTTTTCAGACCCATTGCGAACAAATATATACAACTGTGACAGCAGCAACACAAATTGTAATAAGAGTTTGATACGCGAGTAAGCTTGAGCAGTTTTGGTAAGTAATCAGAAGTTCAGAACCACTAATTCTTAGTATAACACGTAAAAGATGTAATCATGTAATAGGCCAATAACAATTTCAGTGTTTCCTTGCAGGACTTCTTGACCGATATAGCCGTGTTGGTCTAGAAAATAAAAACAGAAGAAACATCATTAATGGAATGCAAATAGTAATCACAAGCTGATCAAAATAATTGCAGGCTTGGAGCCATGAAAATTCAGTAAACCATAACAGAATATTTCTTTTCCTATATAACCTAGACGACTGACATGATCAGATGGGCTTGTATTAAATCTGAAGGCATTATAAAGATTCCTCCAGAACCAATGCAACAACAACGCTAATATCAATTACTGCTTTGACAGACCATAATACAACATTTTGGGTGTAGGACAAGCAGAATCTTTCTGATTAAAAGGGCAGGTAAAGCAAGCAAGTTTACTCATATATATTAGTGGAAAGAAATATCAGAAAGTAGGAGAGAGGAAAAACAGGAAACATGAAAGGAAATACGAGGGCCATGAGGTATCTTCATATTGCAAACTTTACTTAGAATATGATAACATGATCTTCCAATAATTTTAATTTAATTACAGAAAAATCTTAAGGCCAAATTATGAAATGCACATTCAGTTGTAGGATAACATTGGTGGTTACTAACATGGTACCTATTCTTGAATCAGAAAAGGCACCAGTATATACAAGTGAAAGAAAAATTGAATACAAAGTTAACAAACTAAGTTTCTTCACCACATAACAACCAATTAAACAGCAGCTTTCATTGGAGCAAAAACACCAAGTAATTCTCCAAACACAGACCAATAATCAAATAAAGAAAGAAAAAATTGAAGTATTCAATAATAATAACCTTCTCAGAGCCTTAGAGGGATCAGAAAAAGCCCAATCAACAGAGACTGTCTGAGTAAAAAGTTGAGATCCATTTCTTTTAACTATAGCTTCCTGGGCTGCCTTAAAAGTCTCATATTCAATCAATGCATACCCCTGCAGAGAGAAAAAAGACAATCATTTACAATCAATCTTCAGAAACTGAATTTTCCATTCCATGCTTGGAGACCCAGAGAATTCTTCTAAAAGATTAAGAAAGGAATAACAACCCTTATCAAACCACAAAATCCCATTTGTTGAACATTTTTAGAATCGACTCTATTAAGTGACAATGGGAATACTGCATGCTGCAGAATGGGAACGGAAAGATCAAACAAAACGTTCACCCACCTACATTGCAAATAACAAATAGAAACCTAACAATAGTGCACAACATTGCACGCAATGATAAATGATTTTCCAGAGGAATATCAGTGAAGTTATGCAGTAAATGAAATTATTAAAAATTTATTTTTCAAAAATATGAAGAAAAAAAAACTCTAAATTATCTTACATTTTAATCCACAACATGCATAAAAAAGAAGTTATATGTTTTTCTTTTTCTTCTGTCTTTTTTTTTTTTTTTTGCAAGACAGGGTTGAGAGATTAAGCAAACTTTTTTATAGAAAGGGGAAAGAATATGAAATATACACTAAGCACCTAACTCCTACCAAAAAACTGTGGTCTGGAACAAATATTTAAAAATCAGTAACAATGTGATACAACAACCCAGGACAAGGAATGTGTGAACAAAATATCAAGATCTCACAATTTAAATGAAATTTCAAATGTTCAAAGTAACAGTTGTAACATCGGTCCAAACAAAAAAATACCTACAGTATTAGCATTCAGTCAAGAAGCAGTGTTTCACATAAATTTGGAGCCTTAACACTATTGATATTACTGCTAAGACACATTTTACAGAGGAATGCAAATGAAAGAACAGCATTCATGTATCAAGCCAAACATGAAACATGCATTATAAAATAATCCATTGAAACAGACCATACACTCCAGCTAACAATTCAGTGTAAACTATAATCAAGCTGACTATGGTAGCAATGAGCAGTGGAGTGTGTTTATTTCTTGCACTTCTATGTTCATAGATGTGGTAGTCGCTCAAACTGTGTGTAACTAACTTAGATTTGCACCTGCAATCAGCCTGCAGCTAAAGTGTCACTTGATGTGTTTGCCTTAGTACAAGGCAATCAAATAATTATATTGAGATATCATTTAATCACCATATCATGTGTGCACAAAACCCAGATCCACTTGGTGACAACCCACTTTACGAGATAATAAAGTTCAATTCCTCTAATATGGGATTTGAAGAAAGATTTTGTAGTTAATAATTGTGGTCATGCAGTCATAAAGTGTTATATAGTGTTGAAACAAAAGTTCTAAATATATGAAGAATAATAAACTATAGAGTTTATATTCTTTCACACTTCATCTTCGCATACTGAAAGCAGGTTATGACTACAGCTGCAGTGTTGCGCAAAACCAAGCCAAGAAAAATGCAATATAAGATATATGTTAAATAGGCCACTAACCAGTTTCTCAGTTAGCTAGAAGTAGATAATCTTGAAACAAGTGTAATAATAATTTGTCATGATGGAGTAATCATATATATACCTTTCTAAATCCAGTACGGCGGTCAAGATTCAGATGCAAATTCTTAACATCGCCATACGCAGCAAACACATTAAGAAGGTCATCCTCCTGTGCCTCTTCATGTACTCCAGTGATCAATATGATCCATCCCTCAATAGCTACAGAAAATTGATATTTTTACAATCTTCTCAAATACTATGCAAGCGCAATTAAGATGTACTTAGCTTATTCATTCCATGAATAGAACTGCTTTCATAGTTTAGAAGAGGGAAAAAAGTGAAAATTATAGCAACATAACTTTAGAGTTCAATTTTCCATTTAGTTTACAGTGATTCCTTCCACTAATCTCCGAACCTCATACCCAACCGTGTTTGGTTTGGGAGAAAACACAGCGAAAATCTGAAACCCTAAGCATTCAATTTGCATAACCGGAATAATCAGAAGTTGAAATAAGCTATAAAAGAATTTTGCAAAATTTCAGTTGAGAGATAAACAAGGTATGTTGAGCTTCTCTTCTTTACTAGCGATTTTCTTAGCAACCAAACACAATCTTAAAGCAATTAAAAAAAAAAAAAAACAAAGCAAGGAGTTCGGTACTAACAGCGCAGAGGAGAGTGGCACTGCTGATTGGTTACAAAGAATTGAGAGTCCGAGTTGGTATTTGAGGATTCTAGGGTTTTGTTTTGTGCTCTGAAACCCCTGCCTTTGGTTCTCTTCATCATCGTTTCGACCTCACCCTCTTCTCTCTTTCCGATACTGAAAATCTTATACTAAATAATGCTATCTAGGGTTTATGTGCGTTGTGCTACGAATAGGGACAGCAGCTTCTGCCTTTTGCACAGCGACGACCTTCTCGGATTCCCGCCATAATACCACCAGACTTGTTTGGATAAGCGTGATACTGTATCCCTGATCCTAGATAATTTTTGGATTTTCATTTTACCGAAAAGAAAAAGAAATAGTTTTAAAAACTAACAATTCACATTTTTTAAGTCGAGAAAATATGATATTTTTGAATCTTGTCCAACTTTATTTATTTTTTTTTTTTGCGTTGTGTCATATTCGGATATGTTGGATTATTTTTATTTGTTTATTGCCCCATTTATGCTAATAAATATTTATTTGATTTGATAAAAATATGTTATCCATGTTATGATTAAAAAAATTATGAAAAAATTATTTCTCTCGAAAAAAAAATATGAACCTATAAATTTGTAATATTTCATGTTGTCTTGTTAATTATATGCATCTTAATGTAAAAAGTAGCAGTATTTCATTGTGACATACTCTTGTTGCCGTGTCAAATTACTAGTATGGTATGTCACTGTTAAATGACAAAAGTTATTTTGAATCTTATCAAATTTTGTGGTGTCGCCTTGTTAATTTATGCACTTCTTAAATCAAGTTAATAAAAATGTGACCCATTTTATTAGAACATAATGTTGGCTTTGTAAGTAGTAATTTCCGAACATATTCATGGTAAGTGTTACGGGCATTTAGAGAGGTTAATTTTTCTGTTTGTTTTGGCACCACCATGGCACTTGACAACTTCTCTATCAAGTCAGCCATTCAACTCAGACTACACAAATAGTTGCAGCCATTAAAGAATGAGAGCAACAAAACACAATGCAGAGGAAACACTCGTCTAAATCTTTTATTAATATCAGATATCAGAAGGAACATACACACATTTTACTGCAATGGCATAAAATTCCCACCCAGAATTATCTTAGATTTCTAGCTAGAATTAAACCCACAATGACCAACCCATTTTTTAACAAACTCAATCCTTTATATAGGCATTACAAGTGATTCACACACTTGGCAGCAGCATCCCTTCTGCCTAGGCACTATTGCTACCAAACAACCCACTCATAGGTGGTTACAAAGTCAAAATACACATATGCAGATTTGCTTCAGCCACCAAGCTACGGTTTTGGGACCCCTTCCAACCACTAACTCAAATGTCTAAGAGTTGCAGCAACACTACCCACGTTTCCAGGAATCCTCAAGCCACAAGCTCAACTATTCAGCAGTTCCAGAAGACTGTCAGTCACTTTCCTATAATCCAGAAGCAATTTCAAACGCCAATAATCATTTCATTGACTCTGCTGCCTTTACTAAACTGCAATATAAATGCTATTCAGGTGGCATATTGTTATGCAACATGCATTCCAGCATGTCCTTGACAAAATGCTTGGCTGGCAGTCTTACGACAGAACTGCCAGCAGCACAAACTGCACAAGACCAGACCATGCTGTTAGTAGTATGTCCTAGAGTCAATGATATGTGATGTTGTGACATATTATTTTATATACAATCTTATTCATATTATTAATAAATATAAGTGGCAAACATTATCATACATAAGAGTTATCAATTAACCACCATAAGCCCAGAGAATTAAAGTAATGAAAATAAGCATCATGATGAAATCATGCTAATGATATGTATTTCCTTTACGCTTAATTCTTAAATGTTCCTAATCATAGGATCACTAAGTAGGGCATTAGTGAATCCGAATAGATTAGTACATATCTAGTTGGCTCAAAGAGTTGAGAGTGACTAATCTCATAGTCACTTGTGTATGAGCACAAAAACAAATATGTAGGTGCTCATAGAGAATGAGTTCACTGAACTGACTCAACTAAGAACACCTATATGAAGTTTCTCTACATGTCAATAGGTCGTTCTTATGTTACAGTTGTGCAAATAGTCATTTGACTTGAGACATCATAGTTATCTTATATGTACGTTATTATACTTTGATATTATTTCTGATTCTATTAATGAATCACCTAAAAAGTAGTAATTGGGTATAATTGTCACACCCTCATGGAGGCATGACTAACCGGATGAATGGTAACCAAACCTCCGTAACCCTGACTCAAATAAAGGAACGACCAAGAAATTATAAAGACAAAAGTTAACATTAAAAGTTGGTTTATTACAACAAATCACACTTACTGAAAATTTCGGCAGAGGTCCCTTACAATATGGAACATGCCTTAAAATACAATCCTATAAACTCTTTTATTACTCAACATAATACAAAGACTATAAGGAGCTCTGCTCCGTTCACATCATCAACAAAACAAGTACTAGAATATTACATCATACCACTAATGTAACTGCAAACTTTCATCCTTGACTCCCAGTATGAGATTCCGAAGCATACCTTGTCATCAAATCCTTAGCAGAACCTCGTATTAGCGGTTAACTTCTTTTGAGATCCTGCAACTAAAAATATAACCACAGAAAAGGGGTGAGTCCTACAGACTCAGTGAGTGGAAAATCGTACCCAAAGGGTACTAGCATCACACAACACAAGCATATAACATACGTAATAACACTGCGTAATATTATTCATATTTTAATTCACATTGCACGTATACATTGTAACGGTCATAAATTCACAATTTACATGATACACAAGATCACAAATTTATCAGAGCAATGATATCAAACAAAGCAACCAAAGGGCC
Source organism: Quillaja saponaria (assembly GCA_029379385.1). Classification (NCBI taxonomy): domain Eukaryota; kingdom Viridiplantae; phylum Streptophyta; class Magnoliopsida; order Fabales; family Quillajaceae; genus Quillaja; species Quillaja saponaria. The sequence continues at coordinate 25,490,930 of CM055608.1, forward strand.
AACGAGTAACCCAGTCCCGCACAACATTATCAACCCCTACCGGGCATTTACCCGCCCGCACAACAAATTAATCTCCGTACATAATCTATCCCACCGGGGCTGAGCACTCAATTTAAAAAAATATTTATTAGAATCAGAATTTTTCATGGTTTTAAACCAGGGTATCCCAGGTAAACCTGGACTTTTAATTTCAGAAATGAACATCATTTTCCAGAAAATATTCACGAGTTGACTCTTATCAAACACAATCAATGTCAATCACAGTAACCAATATCAAGGAAACATTATTCAAGCAAATTACTGAAATACTCCACTAGCTTACTTTCCATATATCACACATATTCAAATAAACATATAATCACACTTAATAATCTAGCCCCTAAAGGCAGCAATTAACCACTCACCTGTTACCCATTTCATTCGTCACTCACACTTGTGTCCATGCGTCTCATCAGGTTCACATTGAAATCCGGAACTGAAATTCATAATTCCAAATACTACTTAGTTCATAAATATTATAGTTATACTCTTTTACTTACTAAACTTATATCTCAACTTACATAGATTTATTTATGAAAGTTTTCCTTTAAACTATTACATGTCCATTAATATGGATTAGACTTTAGATGATAAGGTTATCAATGAATAGGGCTTTTGAATATCTTGACAAAGCCTATAATAGGAGAAACCATTAGAAAAGAATAAAAAGCATTTAGTGTGTTAAAAATATTAAAGTTGTCTAAACTTGAGGTTTAAACCAGTGTCCACTTTAACGGTCATATTTTTCTCCATGAAACTCCGAATTCAGTTTCGTAAAATTTATAAAATACTAGACACATGTAGCTTTATAATGGTATATCATTTTTAATTTTTAGATTTGTATATCAATACAGTTTATTGTTTGAAGTTACATCAAATTCTGTAACACGCAGGATTTTTGACAGCTTTGACCTGACCGTAGTTAATTGAACATAGCTTTCCCTAGGTAAAACGAAATCCGATTCTGTTTATTGGGTTTATTAATAGACAAGTATATCTATCTTTATTATTTAGAAACTTTTCCTAAAATCTGTCATGAACCCACTCAATTTCTTACATGAACTAAGAACAGGGTACTAAAAATCCTGCAGGACCTAGCTGTACTCTAACAGCTCTAACTAATAACATACTTAAAACCAAGATACGAAATTTTGTAGACAACATCTCAAGATCCCAAGCTTCACTTTTTATTTTGAACCCTTAATTTAATTCAGCGCCGAAGGCACTTGAAATACATGATTTTTCTCATCCACAGAATCTAACCCTGCAACCCTTCACAAGCCAGCCACGTAACTTCATTTCCCAACATTTTCAAGCTCCAATTCATACTCCTCATATATCCAGTTATTCAAAGATTCTACTTTATATAATTTCTCACTAAACTATTTCACTTTCATATTTTCCAATTAGATAATTAACAATAGATGCTTACATAATTTAAATTACATGCAACTATTAACATTTAACTTTTATTGTTCATCTTAACCAAAACTTATAAATAACTTACTTTTATAATTGTAGATATCTATATATCACCAATCTACCCTAAGCCTATCTTTGTCCCTTTTATTTAAAAACTAACTATTAAATTTCAATTTCAAGCCTATATCAAAAATTCATCATAATTAGTAATCTTATAATTTAACTATACCAATCTAACCCTAACATAATTAAATCTTAAACTTTTACCTTCCATACAATTCATTCTTAACTCTAAACTAATCCATTATTAATAACATTATAAAGATCAAAATGCTAAAGTTGGGTATATTAACATATGTATACCTTGCTCCATCACTAGTTTAAGTTTACCCTTATATCAAAGGGTACAAGGCAATAACAAATCCCACACAAAGGCAGAGCTACTGCTTTACACACCTTCCTTCTTGGCTGAGTTTTCCTAAAGCAGCTTCCCACCTTCGGCTGCTGCACTCCTCCAGGGATGTTCCACGGCAACCAGAAGAGAAGGTCAAAAGATGAAATGCTGCCAACCCCACTGAACAGCCAATACAGGGCACGGCTATACTTTAGTTGATGTCCCTGTTTCACTTCAATTCCTTCTCTAATACCACCACACCCCAAGCACAAAGGTTTACCTACCAAAAGTCAGGAGGTGCTGCTACAAGGAAAGAAGCTTACTACCAACAAAACCAAAACACTTCTTGGCAGCAAGACAAGAGGAGCAAAGGTAACATGGAAGGCCCAGAATAGAGTGGTATCCCTTGGAGTGAAGAGGAATTGATTTCCGTTTCCAGGACCATTGGATTCCAAGCTGAGCATGAGGTAAATTCCATGGAAGAATTACAAAGAAGAGCACGGCAGAGATGGTTTGGAAGAATAAGAAAATAACACACATAGAAGACGGCACCACAAAACTCACGTAGCCAAGGAAACGGGGCATCACACGGCTGCGACTCATGGAGGTCAAGAAGGATAATACGCTTCTATGGATTAAAAGGCAGAAAATAGTGTAAAAGAAAGAAGATCTAGGCCCCCTCCCAGTGAACAATTTCTGAAGAGTCTAGAACAAGGGAGGAAGGAAGCTCACGGCACCAAACAAAGAAATATCTCCTCCTCCCTAAAGCTAAGTCGACTGTAGGGTACACAGATACAAAAGAATAAATAATTAAACAACACACACCACAATATAAAATTGTTAAATTAAAAGGTGCAAATTTAAGGTCTAAATTTATGTGTGTGTATATATATATTATAATTATTTTCTAATTGATTTATTTTTAGTTTTCACTCAACAATAAAATTTAAATAAGCATTTTACAAGTTTTAAGTTACCCAATAATGTAATAAAGATTAACTCATAATTACATGTAAAAATATACCAATGTTTGTTTATTTATTTATTATTACTTTCTTCGCATAAACTTTTATTCACCTCGTCTCACCAAATTATGTACAAATATTTTTTTAAATATACATAAAAATATCGAATTGTGAGGGTTATAACAATAATCACTTGCATATGGAGGTATGTGAATGTACAATAAAGGATCTATCACTCTTAGTAGAAAAGAGAGAATGTCATATGTGGTCTATAAAAAATTTAACTTAAAGGCTATAACCATAGCAGGGTGTATATTAGAATATGAGTTTTTAATTTTTCCAATGAAGTTATAATCTTAATATTAGACACATATGATTAAATTTAGGGTTTAACATTATTTTCATACCCAAATAGATTTAATCGATACATTGCATGATAGAATGATTGAATTACATAGTAACTGTTAACAGAAATGTTCAAAAGGTTCACAGCCATATTCATACTATTATAGGTAGTTATCATGTGTTGCTATGCTCCAATCTTGACTTGTAGGAAACCATGATAATTAATTAATTATCTATAGATGATTAATTAATTAATCTTAATTAAAAGATGAATTAAAAAGAGTTTTAATTTAAATAAATTCTAATTTAATTGGACATGATCCAGTAATAAATATGTAAAAGTTACATGTCTATTACTATCAATAGTTTGAACTTAAGGGGTCACACACAAAATGACGATATTCAACTAAGGAGAGTTTTGAGATAATCATGTAATTATTATAATTTGTTAGACATTAAATTTAATTATAATTAAATCCTAATATTATCATAATCTCTAATATGTTAGGATTGTCCAATACATAAGAAAGTGGCTAGTCTTTATAAAATATAAGACTTCAAAAACTAAAAAGAAACAGAAGAGAAAAATAATTGTACGTACTGTACAGCACACAAAAAATCTCTTGGTAACCCATTTCATCTTCAAGCATGAAGATCCTTAGTTAAATTCGTTTGTGTAGATACACTTAAAGACAGGATATCTGTGTCGTTGCTATGTTATTGATAAATCAACAAAAGAGTAAATGCCTAATTAAGAATACAACAAAAGAATTAAAAATCTCAGAGATACACAGTTCTCTACTTGTTTAATTGTTAAACTATAATTAAGATCTTTCATATAATCATAAAGTAATTTTACGTTAAATGAATCAAAATTTTAAATTTCACTAAGTATATAATTACTATATTTTACACTTATTCCTAACAAATTCTTCCAGCATCACTTACAGCTCAAGGGTCTAAATAGTAAAGCCATGTAGTCAAGGTGCTGGTCTATCCAAACTAGCCCATGATGTTCTCCACTTAGGTCTGAGCTGACATTCCTACACCCAATTGTATGCCAAAGTACAACACTAAAGAGACAAAATTCACCATTGGTTCTTAAGATTGTTCAACTAGTTCCATAAGCTGGTGAAAACTCGTGATAGAATAGTATCTATTCACCCTCCATAATAAAATTACATACAAAGTTGAATGATTCAGTTGACTGCATGGAAAGAGATGCAAATTAGGGGAGACTTTCATTATTTGTATGTAAAACAGTTCAATACATTAAGACAAAAAACTCGAAATGTTATGCAAGTTGTTAAATATTGCCGCTACTATTTTCTCTACAATTCAAGGGCTGCAAAGAGTCTTTATATCCTCCTCCTTGGCATACCAGCCTGGTATGATTTTTGATACATGGGGATAAAGATCCTTGTAGGAATTCCTAATAGTCCCCTCTGCAACTCCTGTAGCAACTGATATATCTGCACTATCCCACTCATGTCAGAGAATGCCACAAAAAAAAAAAATACAGATGAATTTAGAAATTTGATATTTCAAGTACATTATTTATAAATAGTTAGATTATCAACTTGTCAACACTGTATGCCTACAGACACCATTTCTCTAAAAAGGAGAATGAACAAACCTTTGAGAGGCTTTCTATCATCAGAAAGCTGGGTAATTATATAAATAACTGCTGCTGCGATTGATATAGGGCTCCTCCTGAAAGAATAGATCGAGATTACCATAGATATTAACCATCAGTATAAAACATATCACTCTGAAGATAACATTCAACAGAAGAATCAACACACAAGGCGTTGAAAAATCAAAATTCAGAAAATTGGTTACTTTCCTACAACTGGAAACGAAAGATCCAACCTAGCCTCCCAGGTACCTCAGAAATGAAAAGATAAATAAAGGCTGCAAAGCAGTAACACAGCAAGAGAGAGAGAGAGAGAGAGATGAAATCCTCGTGAACATTGAAAATATATCAGAAGTGATGCAAGGAGAGAAACAACTTCTTTTCATTTCTACAGAAGTTCTTATCTTGAAGTAGATTATCAAGATCAGCCATGGTCCAAGATCCCAAGTCATGAGCGGTCGTTCAATGATATACTAGCAATGATATTCGTCCACCCACAGTAGCAGTATTCTTAGGATGATGCAGTGAAAGATGATACACTGCATGGGATGATGAACCATTGCAGAATGGGAAGAATCAAGAATGGGAAGGCCAACTTACTTTTTTGAATTTTCCACCTCACAACAGCTGGCTTTATTTTCATCTTAAAAGGATTGGATATATTGCCATACATAAAGCAAACATGCATGCAAAACCAATAAACCACACAAATATGCTTACAATAATATCAAAATGGATTGTTGCAGTGTGAAGCAGATTCAATCAACCATTTGACATACTTTGCCAACCACTTCAATATTTAAGTTCATTTGATGTAAGAGAAACTGTACATTGCTAAACTTAGAAGGCACAAGTCAGCAAAATCAATCGAAAAGCTAACCATTTAAAAATGAGGTTATTAAAGTATAAAAAAAAAATGGTCATTTTTAAATCCGAGGGCATGTCAGAAGCACCAACTTATGATTTAATTATTCTTATTAATCCTTAAATCTTAAATCTTTCTGCATCTGAACAATATACAGACCCAAACATGGTGGGGCTAACTTCTGTGATCTCGCCCTCCCCTCTAGCTCTTAAAGGGGGGAGGAGGTGCCATGAGACCCATACTTGATGGGTGTAATATGGAATATATATGAAGATCTAGTTCGAGATGTCAAATATACATTTCTCATGCTGAGCCATATTCATATTATATGTTTCTTAGTAATCCCAAAATCCTATAAATATCATGATCACAACATCCAACTCTCATTAGTAAAAAGTGAGAAATATGAAAAAGAAAAAGACCACTGAAGTCATAACTAGCAATTGATCCAAGTAAATTCACGAGGATGTTCTTATGAACAGTATAACAGATTACCTCAGTTGTCAATATATATTCTAGTTCTGCTAAACATTTAAACATTTGTGTACCTGATATCAAACTCTTCCGACTTCTGCACGGCTTCTTGAGCAGCTTTAACAGCTTGATTATTCATACCAAGATTGGAACAAAATCGCCTCTAAAGATTTAGATTGAAATAAATGTGAGTGGCAATAATGATATCTGATAACAAAAAGCAATATATGGGTGTTGCTTATTATTATATGAAGAAAGAAGAATTTTCACCATGAAGTCCCCAGCATGAATTGTTCCCATCTCCACTGACTGACCCTTCTCTAGCCCAAGCTGTTTCACTATGTATTCTTTTGCTCGGCCAATTTCCTTTTTTGTGGCTCCATTGGCAACAGAGCAAATTTCTATTTGAAATTCACAAGAAAAGGGAAGCTCATTGACATAGGAAACATAAATCAGTAAGCAGCCTGATGTTAAATGAATTATGTGCTTTACCCTTTACAGTGCGAGGCTTGTCTTCTTGTCGACAAGCAATATACAGGCACGCAGCCAACAAAGCATCCTGATTTCTTCCTCTACTAGACTTTTGATCTTCAACCCTCTTATATATCTCATTTGCCCGATCCTTCAGATAAATTGCAAAAGGACAGCCAGAGTTAAAAAAAACTCAATCCGATAGGCATTGAAACTGAATAGAAGCAATAAAATGACAAGTTGACAACAGTTTCAGATGTCAATTAATACAGTGCCAGATCCATGAAATTTAGTAGGAATATGACAAGATTGGTGTTAATCAAGAGGGTAAAAACATGTATTTTAATCCCTCTCCCTTTTTTGTTTAAGGCTATCACCAGCCACTTGTAAACTTGAGGGACATACAAATATTAAGAACGTGTTTTCTTGTTTGAAATTCTTGCTATTTTCTGCTATGTTAGAAAAACTTGAGCACACAACAGTTCTGCATTTGAGGTATTTATATGTTCTTAAAATTTAAGCTTTATGCTCATACTCTATTCATTGTCAAATACACATAGGCACCATTGACCTTATAACTTCTTGTCATCTTATTGAATAGTAGATGTAACATAACAGTAACTCCATTCAGAAAATGCTATGCAATCAACAAAGATTCAAATTTTGGGGTGCTATTTTTAAATGCATATACACAATTGCCAGTAACACAGAAAATCCTGTATTTAGTTATCACAAAAGGAGCATGTGATATACCTTGATGGTTGCAACGAGACCCAACCTGGAAAAAGAAGACCATGTTAGCTAATTTTCAATAGTCCCATCTAGAAGAACATCAAGCTAAAGCAAATAGCCACATTTTAAGAAAACTTAACAAAATAAGAGAGGAGATAGTATATACGTAATAACTCTATTATTGCAAAGTTTTGCTGAAAAGATACCAATCAATGGTATGGAAAACTAACAGTCTTTCCAAAACATGAGATGCAAAATGAAAGTTATTCATGACAATGGCATAGTCCATAACTCCTTATTTCTATGTCTTATGCATGGCCATGAATAACTAGGTCTCCACTAGTCAGGGTTAAAGTTATTTGGATCAGTTGAATTGGTAGTTCACAAATGATCCGAATGGAACAAACTCTAGGCCACTCAAACCTAGTTGTTCGTTTCAAGCAATGTTCGCTAAGCATTAAAAATAGGACATTTCCAACAGAGAATGAGCACCTTGAATTCTAATGAAAAAATAACAAGGTCCTTTGACTGAGAACATTTAACTATGTTATGTATTTATCTGAAAGTTTCATTCAAAGCATACCAAGCAAGAGACGAAACAAAATCCAAATATCAATATTCTTAGACTTAAATGAACAGAAAGGGACTTACTACCAACAAAATTTAACTACTCAGAATTCCAAATTGTGGACCTTTACCAAGAGTCTCCACAAAGAACCCTACCAAAGAAATTAATAGAAGATGGATCTGGGTTCAATTCTCATACATGTTCAGTACCCAATTCAAATTGCCAAAAACAAATCCAAGCCAAGTTTATGTTCTCCCACTTCCGATTATCTCACAATTTTCCGTCAAAATTTTAAATGCTAGACCTTCCCATCAACCAACAACCAAAAACAGAACCTACACATTTCCCGTTGATCAGAAAACTCTAGCTTACCTATCAGACATAGTAGCGATGGTCTTAAATGCCATAATCAACCCCCGATCCGGATTCGACCCGCGATTCTGCCACCGACCCAGCGACGAAGACATAAACTCTCCCGTACCTCCGTTGGGCTTTGCTATAACCGTTGATAACCCACCATCGGCCAGGAGAGGGTTACTGGGTCCACCAACACGATTCGGGTCATTATCCCCCGACTCGTTCGCAAACGTACGCCACTCAGAGGTCTCATCGATGGAATGGGACTCAAGCACAAGTCCACACTCGGAACATACAGTGTCACCAGCCGAGTGATCGGAAACCACCTCAGTCTGGCGCTTACAGTCGGAGCAGTACGCATCAGACATTTTCTTTTTTTACCTAAACTATGTATAATTATAGATTAAACAGATAAAGATATACTCTCAAGCTAGGGTTGTTTGGTAAGAAAGAAAATATAGGGTACGTATTTTCCAACAGTTTCTGGCGGATTTGGCGGTTTGTTGTCCGTTTCCTCTCCTCGATTGTAAAGCTGAAAAGAGAAGGGGAAGAACGAGAAGAAAAACCTAGAGATGGGTATTTATAGGACGGTCGGAGATGAATGATGATGGGCATCGGAAATGGATGTATGGATGTATATATGCATGTGAATGTATTGATTTGTTAGGCAAGTCATGAGGTTTTCGTGAGCTGTTTGTCTCGTATGCTTAGTTGTAATATATATGGAGAATGTTTGGATGCAAGAAATTTCCTATTCTGCTCAATTCGACTTGGATATAGAATATTAGAATATATTTCCTTTCAAGTGTTGTCTTTTTGTGATTGTAGTGATAGGTGTCTAGTGCTTTTTAATATGAGATACTTTGTGGTAACTATTAACGGGGGTATCAAATTTTACTTGGTTGAGATTTGATTACGTTTTTAGGTAATTAGTTTGAATTTTAATTTTAATTTTTTAATTATATAAATAAAAATATAATAATTTAAATTGTGAAAAGATATAGTAGCAGAAAGCATTTGTACAATATTATTATTATTTTTAGTAGGGGTTTAGAGATGGAAAGGTGGCTCTATAATTATATCCAAGTTTAGAATGTTTTGTAAATAATTTTATCTATATGAAAAATCATTTTATTAGTAAATAAATTTTAGTGGGTCAAAGTGTTTTTGGGTTGAATTTATACAAATAAGTGACTCCATTCAGAATAAAAGATGGTAAAATATTACCTAATTTAAAATTCAAGTTTAATGAAATTGTCGGTTAAACAAGATTATATCAAATCAAATTAGATGATATTTATGTCAAACTGGACCCATACATCGTGTTGCACACCCTACTCCAAACGGATCCGAAGGTGGCAAGGTTGAATGTTTTGCTGATCTTGATGACTAGAATTTAAAGTTGCGTTTTTTTCGTTTACAAATTACAACAATCATTTTACCGACACTAAGCTCTGGCAAGTTTCACAAAAAAAGTAGAATGAAAGGCCCAATAGGCCCTGGAAACCAAGTTACCCTTTTGGGTTAAACAATAGAAGGTTCAGTGGATGTCAGCACAATGTTGGCCCAAGAAAAGACTTAGATACGAACAATAATTGAGAGTTGGGCATGGTTAGATAATAGGCCCTAACTTTGAGATAAGAAGAATTTTATAGGTGTTTACACTTTACATTTCCCCACTAGGCCAGAAAACATTGTCTGAAATGGAGATTAAGTACAAAAAGAAAAACAGAAAACGTAAAAATCTAATTACGTCTCGAGTTCGTTTAGATGCAAGAAATTGAATTTTTTTAATTTGACATACTTTTTAAATTGAAATTAATATTCTCAATAAGAATTATAAAAATCATTTTCAAGTCTCATGGGAATATCTAAAAATCATAATTTCAAATTTTTATCCTAAATTGTTTGTGTATTTGCTATAATGATAGTCGCTTATTAATATTGACACACCATGATAATTCACTACAAGAACAATATCTACCTAAAGTGCACACTGATATTCATAAGATGGCACCTGATAAAATATTGACATTCAGGTGTTAGCATCCTTTTATCAGCGTCCACTTAGTGAACGCTAATAGTATCAACATCTGTTTATTAGCATCCACATAGTGAATGCTAATAAATAACGCCAACAAATTTTAAGAAATATCATCGTGTAAAAAATAGAAGTTGATGGTAAACGTTGATTCTATCAGCGTTCACATATGTGGAAGCCAATAAGTGAAAACAGATACTTTGATTTTTTTTATTTTTTTTTCAAATTAATCAACGTCTATAGTTGTGGACGCTAATATTGATTAAGCGAATTCTAATACTTTTAATTTTTTTTTTCCTATACTTGCTAAAATGATAAATCATACATAAATTAATATAACAACCAAAAGTGATCATTTTACTAATCATTCTAGGTTCAAAACATTCAAAGTTCAAAATGTCAACAAAAAGTATTACGTGAAACTGATTCTTCCTACATGTTTTATTCCTCCCTAAAAACATATCGCTATTTGCGGCTCATTCATTTGACATTAAATGACTATTTTTCCCTTCCTACCAATACCTAATTTTAAAAATCAGTTAATAAGGAACTGCCAACTATAACCCATCAACAACCTGCTGAACCTGTTGTCGATTCTCACTCACAGACAACCTCATTCACTTGCCATCATCGTCGACTCGCTGGATACGAAGACCACCTGTGTTCGACCTAAGGGTGACAATGACGTCCACCTCTTGGACCTATAGGAGATATATCATAACAATCACCACCATTAGGAACGTTGGAGATGACGATAACTATTGTGGTATTCATGAGAAAGATGAAAATCACTATTGGATCCACCATATATGAGACTTGTATGATATGACTACAACCACAGTCGTGAATCGTTGGAGATAACAACCACCTTCATCCAGAATCATCAAAGACGACAACCAAGTACTGGAAGCATAATTTCAATTGTAATTTTTTATGTGATCCAAACTCATATTTTGTAATTAATTCTAATAGAAGTGAACTTTGCATTTGCAAATAGGGCCTTGACATGTTATTTCTAAGAGTTTTTTTTTTTGTTTTTGGGAAAAATGATAATTATCATTAATAAGATATCCTAATGGCACTTACAATATAAAAAAAATATCGATAAACCTTGATCAAGTCTAGTGTAAGAACATGAATTTTAACCATCATTCTTCTAACTAAAATACAAATTTTAGCTCAACTCCTTATCATGGCATAAAAGTTATCGTAAATCGATGACCTAACAACTTTATCAACAAAAATCTCCACCAAAAGTGTTGAAGCGATACGAAAGTTGATGTCCATATGATATTCTAGATCAAAAACTTAGAGAGGGGTAGATCGGTTCTATGCAACAAAGCTCTCAAAAAAAGAAAAGAAGAGAAAGAGACAAATTTCAGTACGAAAACTAAAAAAGTCTCGAAATCTATTATAAGAATGATCAAATGTGAGAAAAATAACACCATAACGTTTTGATCTGCTATAAAAATGGTCAAATTTGAGATTGATTTATTCAATATTAAAAGAGAACAAAGTGAAGATGACAAGGAGTTGTCCACCGACAACCTCTTATAGAGATTTTGAGAGAATGTAGACAGAAGCTTCTCTCTCTAAAAAGAATTAAGGCCTGCTTTAGTGTGTTTTAGAAGTCAATTTTGAATTAAGAATGTCATTCTATCTATAGACGAAAAAAAAAATGAGGGTTTTGATTAGGCTGAAAATGTTTTTGACAGTCTTTGCCATATTTTGGATTATGATTAAAAACACCATGGATGAAATAAAAGAGAATGCTTACAAACATCTCCTAAAAGTAGCTAGGGGCTAGGCTCAAGTCTCCTGATTTTTAGATTTTAAAATTTTTAAAGACTAAGCCACAATTTGTCGTTTTTTCTTCTTTTATTTATTTATTTGAAATATGCATTTTCTAGTGTCCACTTGTACAGCTATACGTAATGGGATGAATTTGTTTCTTTTTCATGTTTTCAGTGCTTATCTCTTTCAGCCAGCTAATAACTAGCAATAATTCTAATTTAGATTGCTATATCTTTACATAATTAATTAAAATAATGAAGATGTTATTATTAATTAGAAGAATGAGATTATTGATAAACTCAATTATATATGCCTCCATCGCATCAATTAGAGCATCAAATTGATAAAAAAAATTTGTCTCAAATTAGATTATGATTTTTCTAACAAATATTCTAACGATACTTAATCTTGAAAAGGTACAACAAATATAAATTTTTAAAATTTAAAATATTTTAAAAATTATAAATTATTTAGTACACACTAAATATCGTCTACTATTATAATAGATGATATAAATTTTTTATATTTATCATATTAATAAATGTCTTAAGAGTACCCGTTAAAAAATTATATGTATGAAATTGAATTTTTTTTAACGGGTATTTGAAGAATATTTGTTAGATTATAATAAATATAATTTTTAAAAATTAAAAAAATTAACAATTTTTATATTAAATATAATTAAAATTAAAATTATCTATATTGAAATCACAAACAAAAAATTAGTCAACGCAGGGAATTATTTCCTGCAAAAGAGAAAGCGTTGTGTCCTCCTTTTGACCTTAAATTCCATCCATTGGAATTTGGCCGAAATCATAGGATGGGGGGATGGGTGTCAATTTCTAGGGTTTATGTCTGCTCTTGAATCTTTTTCAATCATCCATATTCATATGTATGAATTTGCAATCCTATTTGGCAACACATGCATGATAATTGTGTTGTTATCCAATAAAATTAGTTTTAATAAGTACTTCAAATAATTAATTATCAATATTATATGATAATGGACATCGATAAGCCTTCTTTACACTTCAAACTAAAAATTCAATATTTATTTAATAATTTATTGAGAAAAAAAAACTCAAATAAGAAAGTAACTCTCTAATAATTAATAGACAAAAAAAATAATAGAAAAGAAATTAATCACTTCAAAAAAAATTAAATATCGGGAAAGTAAAAATTTTATTCTTCCAAAAAAAAATCCGAAATAAAATAAAATAAAATATATAGAGGTAAACATTTAGATAATAATAACAAAGTATAAGTATTGTTTCAAATCTTTGGTATTTTTATAGTATTTTTATTTAATTAGTAATTATACCCTTTAAATTCATGCACGTAGATCTAGCTGATGACATACGCTTGTGGGGCCCCGTGAAAGAACAAGAAGCACGTGGGTTGCATGTGCGTAAGTTTTGCCCTTTTTATATTTCAATTGGAGGAACACGTGCTTGGGGGTTTAACTGTGTTCCTGGATGAGATGCATTTGGCGTGCACGTTGAGTTGCCAATTGGATCCACATCCATTCAGTCTTTTTGGCTTATTTTATTAACAATTCAGATTAAGTTGGGGTGGGTTTGTGAAGTTAAGTACTTAATATATGACTTGTTTTAAACATTTAAGACTCAGCTTTGTACTTAATATATGATTAAATAATATAAAAACTTATGTAATAATCATATAATTATATTGTTATCAAACTCTGTATAGAAACTAATTAAATTGTCTTATACTATTTTATCATCTTTAGTATTTTTCTTAGCAATTTCTCGAACACAAATACAGCGAAAAGATAAAAGATTTTGATTTTTGGCCACAAAAAAAAGAATTGTTGTATTGGTGGTATAAAATTTCAATTACCAATAAGTATTGAGTATATGAGTTACATGACTTTTGGGCGCCAATGTGGGAATCAAAGCCTTAATTATCGCCTTATTGTCAAACTTTTGTTTTTGGAACTTTATTGGACTAAGTAAGTTCTACTCATCCTTATAATGTTTGGTGGAGTCATTATACAGTTGATTTATTAGAATGTGTACATTATCAAGACATCTCACTCAGATGAGAGTATGAATTCCATCATCTGTACTTTTTTTTTTTTTTTTTAAGTATAAAATTCACGAAATAATATTAAAATATATAATAATTAAAAAATTTATCTCACTTAAAATTTATATATTAATAAATTTAATCTTTTAGAGAGTTGTAATTTATCAATATTTAAGTTCACTTTTTATTTTAAAAAGATTTATCCATTATTTGTTTAATTTACCCCTTTTTTTTTTATTTGATGAGCATCTGAATTGGGTAATTAGATGGAGGTTTAGCATAAATTATAATTTATGGTCTTTCATTCAAAATAAATAAACCAAGCTTGATTAGTCTATGAATTACAGTTCAATTGAGATATGTAACTTGTTTTGATATTCCAGATCTCCATCACGTGTATTATAGTGATGCAACAATTGTTGAATTTGATATTTATATAATAAAATAAGAAAGTTTATGAAAGAAAATAAAAAAATAAAAATATTTGAGAATAGGATCATAGTCTCTAAATCTATCATAAAAATAATTAAATTTGAGATCGATTTATTCTAACTACTATTTAAACTAACATTAATTATAATTTATTTTATCGAATTAGTTAAACTAATAACTTGTTAAATTCAATACACAAGATATTTAAGTTTTTGTACCAGTGATGTTGAATAATTTGTAGATATATAAAGTTGAGTATGGGATACATATATATCGATTATGAAAAAAAAAATCTATATTATATGGCTTTGCAACTTATGTCCACAAAGTGTTGCACATAATATTTCTTTTTTTAGTAAAATATCCTCTCCATGTGCCTATGAGAATCTCACCTTGCAACGGTATGCTTTCTAACATTTTGTAAGCTGTAAGAGTGAGAGAACCCATCTCTAAATGTCTTAATAAATGTGTTTGTTTATTGAAAAAAATATATTTTTTCTTTTATATTTATTTATTAAAATATTGCCTCAAGATTCAAGGAATAGTCACAATCATCCCTCAGCTAAAAGTGGGTGATATTTGTTATACACGCGCGACTGTTTCGACTGGGTCTACGAAATCTTATATGGAAAGTCTTTTTTTTTTTTTTACTATTCACATGATTAATATTTTATACACACATCTCGATTTTCAATACTAGTCGCGTTTCATAAATGAAAATATTAATTCTTTAAAGATTTTAGTTTTTACATTTAAATGATAAATTTGAGTGTTTACAAAAATATAAAATATAAAGCCCAAATGCGATGAGATGATTGTTGATAAAATAAAGTTATACAGATGTGACTTAATATTGATGAACAAAAAATTAGATGAGTAATAAGGTTGATTCATAATATCACATATTAAAAATGATATGAATAAAAAGAGTTAATTCATGTCGTCAATCTAATAGTTAATATAGTTGGACCAAATGTGGGCGAGCCTAGTTGAGGGATTAGTGATTCCCAATAGAGAATGTAGATTTAAAAGTAGAGATATCATTTTAAGAGGGGTTCTCTCTTAAAAAAGGGTCTGACATAACCCTGAAAGATTAATCTCACAGTAATGCATGTAGAAAAACTTAGAAATACCCCAAAAAAATATAGTTGGACTCTGCCTGCCACATAATTAGATAAGGTGGACTCATTAATACTAGTGTCTTATTTTGAATAGCAATTGTAATTGATTGCTATAGGTTAAGGTAGACTCATTAATACTAGTGTCTTATTTTGAATAGCAATAGTACCGTTTTTTTGGATACTAAATTAGTACTATAAATTTTTGGTAAGGGAGAGGATAAAGGAGTAAGCTATTTTTAATTTGTTCAATAGCTGACGTGACATAAAATTACAATCTTACATGTCAACATCACATTTCCTTACTTTTCAAGTATCGATTTTATTAATTGGAGGAATTAATAGTAAATTAAGGGGATTAATCTTAAATAACAATAACCGTTCAAATTACACTTTTAATAATATGGTGAGATTAATTAGAAATTAACCTCCAATAACAAAAACCTTTATAATTTCAATCATAATAACACTATTAATGAGAGAAATTAATAGCAAATTTAAGGGGATTAATCTTAAGTGACAACAACGGTTCACATTTCACTCTTAATAATATGAAGAGATTAATTAGGAATTAAGCTCCAATAACAAAACCTTTTTAATTTCAATCAAAATAGCACTATCACTATGAGGAAAACATAAAATGGGTAACTGATGGTTGAAAATAATAGGATGCGAGAGAAAAAAGGGGAAATGAGTTAGCTGTTAATTATTTTTTCAAAAGTTGATGTGGTAAAAGAATTAAAATCCTATGTGGTATGAATAATGGAGAGGATGAAAGGCAAAAGAAGTAAGCTGCTTTTAATTTCTTTAAAAATCTTATGTGACAGAAAATTACAATTCTATTTGTCAACATTACATTTTCTCAATTTTTAAGTATCAACTTTATCAATGCAAGAAATTAATATCAAATTAAGGGTCGATTAATATTAAATAACAACAACCATTCAAAATTACACTCTTAATAGTATGGTGAGATTAATTAGGAATTAAGCTCCAATAACAAAAACTATTCTAATTTCAATCACAATAGCACTATCAATGCGAGAAATTAATAGAAAATTAAGGAAATTAATCTTACATAACAGCAACCGTTCAAATTACACTCTTAATAGTATAGTGAGATTAATTAGGAATTAAGCTCTAGTAACAAAGACCTTTCCAATTTCAATCATAATAGCACTATTAATGCAATGAAACATATAAAATGGGTAACTGATAGTTTAAAATAATAGGGTGGGGGAGAAGAAAGGGTAAATGAGTTAGCTGTTAATTATTTTTTTCAAAAGCTTATGTGACAAAAGAATTAGACTTTCCTTTGTGGTACAAATTAATGGTTGGGGGACAAGGGAAATTAATAAGCTGTTTCTAATTTCTTCAAAACCTTACGTGATAGAAAATTACAATCCTATATGTCACCATTATATTATGTAATTTTCAAGTATCAATTTTACCAACGCGGGGAATTAATAACAAATTAAGAAGATTAATCTTAAATAATAACAATCGTTCAAATTACACTCTTAATAGTATTGTGAGATTAATTAGGAACTAAGCTCCAACTAATTTCAATCATAATAGTACTACTATCATTGTGAGGAAAAACACAAAATGGGTAAATGATTGTTTAAAATAATAGGGTGTGGGAGAAGAAAAGGAAAATGAGTCAGCTGTTTCAAATGCTGATGTGGTAAAAGAATTAGAATCTTATGTGGTGTGAATAATGGAGAGGAGGAGCGGCAAAAGAAGTAAGCTGCTTTTAATGTTTTCAAAAACTAACGTGACAGAAAATTACAATTCTATTTGTCAACATTACATTTTCTCAATTTTCAAGTATCAATTTTATCAATGCAAGAAATTAATAGCAAAATAAGGGTAATTTAATCTTAAATAACAACAACCGTTCAAAATTACGCTCTTAATAGTATGGTGAGATTAATTAGGAATTAAGCTCCAATAAAAAAACTTTTTTAATTTCAATCATAATAACACTATCAATGCGAGAAATTAATCTTAAATAACAATAACCGTTCAAATTACAATCTTAATAATATAGTAAGATTAATTAGGAATTAAGCTCCAATAATAAAAACCTTTCTAATTTCAATCATAATAGCACTATTAATGCAATGAAACACAAAAATTTGGTAACCAATGGTTTAAAATAATAGGGTGGGGAGAAGAAAGGGTAAATGAGTTAGCTGTTACTTATTTTTTCAAAAGCTTATGTGGCAAAAGAATTAGAATCCTTTGTGGTATTAATTAATGGGTGGGAGAAAGGGGAAATGAATAAGCTATTTTTAATTTCTTCCAAAGTTGACATGATAGAAAATTACAATCCTAAGTATCATCATTATATCCCGTAATTTTCAAGTATCAATTTTATCAATGTGAAGAAATAATAACAAATTAAGGGGATTAATCTTAAATAACAACAACCGTTCAAATTACACTTTTAATAGTATTATGAGATTAATTAGGAATTAAGCTCCAATAACAAAAACCTTTCTAATTTCAATCATAATAGCATATTAATGTGAGAAACTAATAGAGAATTAAGGGGATTAATCTTAAATAACAACAACCATTCAAATTACACTCTAAGTGGTATGATGAGATTAGTTAGGAATTAAGCTCTAATAACAAAAACCTTTCTAATTACAATCATAATAGCACTATTAATGCAATAAAACACATAAAATGGGTAATTGCTGGTTTAAAATAGTAAGGTGGGAGAGAAGAAAAGGTAAATGAGTTAGCTGTTAATTATTTTGAAAAGCTAATTTGGTAAAAGAATTAGAATCCTTTTGTGGAATAAATTAATGGGTGGGGAAATGGGGAAAGGAATAAGCTATTTTTAATTTCTTCGAAAGCTAGCGTGACAGAAAATTACAATCTTATATGTCATCATTATATTCTTTAATTTTCAAGTATCAATTTTATCAATGCGATGAATTAATAACAAATTAAGGGGGTTAATCTTAAATAACAACAACCGTTCAAATTACACTCTTAATAATACGGTGAGATTAATTAGGACTTAAGCTCCAACAACAAAAACCTTTTTAATTTCAATCATAATAGCAGTATCAATGCGAGAAACTAATAGCAAATTACGGGGATTAATCTTAAATAACAACAACCATTCAAATTACACTCTTCATGGTATGGTGAGATTAATTAGGAATTAAGCTCCAATAACAAAAACCTTTCTAATTTCAATAATAATAGAACTATTAATGCAATGAAACACATAAAATGGGTGTGGGAGAAGAAAGGGTAAATGAGTTAGCTGTTAATTATTTTTTCAAAAGTTGATGTGGCAAAAGAATTAGAATCCTTTTTGGTATAAATTAATGAGTGGGGGAAAATGGAAAGGGATAAGGGGAAATGAATAAGCTGTTTTTAATTTCTTCAAAAGCTGTTATGACAGAAAATTACAATCCTATTTGTCATCCGTAATTTTCAAGTATCAATTTTATCAATGCAATGAATTAATAACAAATTAAGTGGATTAATCTTCAATAACAACAACCGTTCAAATTATAATTTTAATAGTATGGTAAGATTAATTAGGAATTAAGCTCCAATAACAAAAACCTTCTAATTTCAACCATAATAGTAATATCAATGCAAGAAACTAAGAACAAATTAAGGGGGATTAATTTTAAATAATAACAGTCATTCAAATTACACTCTTAATGGTATGGTGAGATTAATTAGGAATTAAGCTCCAATAACAAAAACCTTTCTAATTTCAATCGTAATGGCATCATCAATGTGAGAAAAAACACAAAATGAGCAACTGATGGTTTAAAATAATAAGGTGATAGAGAAAAAAAAGAAAATGAGTAAGCTGTTAATTATTTTTCAAAGCAAAAGAATTAGAATCCTATATTGTGTAAATTAATGGGGTGGGGGAAAGGGAAATGAGTAAGTTGCTTTTAATTTCTTTAAAAGGTGATGTGACAAAATTATAATTCTATGTGTCACCATTATATTTACTCAATTTTTAAGTGTCAATTTTATTATATACTATAAATATTTATGTGATTTTTTCTTTCATCTATTAATATATTTTTTACCTCACCTCCTAGAAAGTATGTTAGCTAATTTCATTATATTTTATCCCAAATTAATAATTTTAACTTGATTAAAATAAATTAAATCATAGAGATCAAATTTTTTTTTTAAACAACTTGATTAAAAAAAGTAATTTTTGAAGAACCAAAAACAAAATAATAATGTAATTCACAAGGAACCAAAACAAAAATAAACATTTAATATTTAATCGAAGATTGAAAAGGTGAAATAAAAGATAAAATTCTTATTCATAAGGGCTTGTGCTAATAATTTGTATTCTATTCATTAATTTTTTGGATTAGAATCTTCTCGGCAATCTGAGACTTTTCCCATATATGTGTAATGGAAACAGAAAAAGGAAAGCAAAAGATTAAAAATATTCTCCACGCGCATTCAGGCGCGTAAAGTTCCTTTCTCCGCACTTCCCAGTTTTGAAAGCCAAAGAGCAGAGCCAACCAGAAGCTAACGGAGGAGTCCCCTACTTTGCTCCTCCATTACAAACTGTTGACTGCAAGCAGAAAATAAAGAAAAGAATAGCCATTTCAATTCAACACCAACTAGGAGGCTAAACAAGCCTCTTTGACACATTGACAGCTCTTCCTAACAATATCATATTCCGTCCCCCTCTTCATCACTCTCTCTCTTACTCATACTCCAATAAGAATCAGAGCATCCCTGATACTCTTCCTCGTGACACACAGACCTTCATTTTTCCCTCCTTCCCTGGGTATCTGCGTCTCAACGTTTCTTCTTCACAAATCTCTCAAAAACAAGAAATAGAGGAGCCCCAAAAGTCATTCTTGCAGAGAAAGCTTAACTTTCCCAGACACCCACTTGTGTTTGATACATAAGAATCCCCTGAACACCTCCAGAAATAGGATTCAGGCATACCCACTTGCTTTTTTTTTTCTCCACCTTGGTTTCTGTGTTTGAATACATCTTTGTAGTGTAAGCTGCTCAAAGAAAGTGATAAAAATCAAAACTTTACAAGGAAATGGTTCAGTATCAGCGATACTATCAATTGAAGAAACATGAAGAGCCCTTTAAGAATGAGGAATCACAAACCCTTGATTTGGAGTGTGCAAATTTTGGTCACTATAGGAGAACAAGGCCCAAGCTTTTGTCTCTCTTTTTTCTCTCTCTTTTTTCCTGCACCTTTATATTAGCAGCTAATTTCTTTGGCTCTTTTTCCTCGTCATCTCTACTGTGTAAGATTTTCAACTTCATGGGATCCTTTAGCTTGCCTTCATTTTCCCATATTGTTCTCTATCCCGCTGCATCCTGATTTTCTTTACTGGTTATCTAATTTTTTTTTCTCTTTTTTCCAGATTCTTTTGGATTAGAAGATTATAGCACCATGGTTAATTTGTGTTCTTCTGTTTCTAATGGTAAGTGTTTCCTTTCAACCTTCAAAGTTTAATCAGACATTATTATGTTGGAAGGGGGTTGCGACTTGCAAGGTGATAAATTTTCATTATGCTTAAACTGAGGTGGGAAATTATTGAAATGCCTATTTTGAATCTTGGATTTCTTAGTTGAGGTTAGTTTCTAATGTATCGGAAACTTGAATACACATCTCTTTGAATTTTGCTAGTTTTTTTATGCTATTTGACTGTTAACTGTTCTATCATCTTATCTTCTGTTCTTCTAAATGCAGGAACCATATGTTGTGATAGAAGCAGTTTTCGTTCTGATATCTGTTATATGAAAGGAGATATAAGAACACACTCTGCTTCCTCATCAATCTTCCTCTACAACTCAAGAAGCAGAGTTAATTCTGTTTCCAAAACTGTTGAAGATGATGAAGAAGAGGTAGATAAGGAACTCCAACATGAAAAGATCAGGCCATATACTCGGAAATGGGAAACAAGTACCATGGACAACATTGATGAATTACACCTCATATCAAAGAAAGGGAATTTGAGAAGTTACTATAATTGTGATGTCCGTCATGATGTTCCAGCAGTCTTCTTCTCAACTGGGGGCTACACTGGTAATATCTATCACGAATTCAATGATGGAATTATACCTCTGTACATTACTTCTCAGCATTTCAACAAGAAAGTTGTGTTTGTCATTCTTGAATATCATAGTTGGTGGATAACGAAGTATGGAGACATCCTTTCTTGTCTAACAGATTATCCTGTAATAGATTTTGGTGGAGACAAGCAAACCCATTGCTTCCCAGAAGTCATTGTTGGTCTGAGAATCCATGATGAGCTTACTGTGGATCCTTCCATGATGGAGAGTGATAAGAGAAAAGTAATTTTTGATTTTCGAAACCTCCTAGATGAGGCATATTGGCCTCGAATTAAAGGTTTGATTCAAGAAGAGGAACGGGAAGCACAAGAGAAAATGAAAGAGAAGCTTTCATTATCTCCATCATCACAAACCTCATATTTTGATATAGAAGTGCAAGAAGATCAATTCAAAAAACCTAAATTGGTTATTTTATCACGAAACGGGTCTAGAGAGATAACTAATGAGAATTTTCTGGTGAAAATGGCAGAGAAAATTGGGTTTCAAGTGGAAGTTCTGAGACCTGAACGAACATCAGAATTGGCAAAGATCTATCGGGTGCTTAATTCAAGTGAAGTCATGATTGGAGTTCATGGAGCTGCCTTGACACATTTTCTCTTTTTGAAACCTGACTCTGTGTTCATTCAAGTGGTTCCCCTGGGTATTGAATGGGCAGCAGAAACTTATTTTAAAGAACCTGCAAGAAAGCTTGATTTGAGGTATATTGGCTATGAAATTCTTCCTGAGGAGAGCTCATTGTATGGCCAGTATGATGAAGATGATCCTATTCTGAGAAACCCGAAAAGCATTAACAAGAAGGGATGGGAATACACGAAGAAGATATATCTTGATGGCCAAAATGTTCTATTAGACCTCAAAAGATTTCAGAAACATTTGGTTCATGCTTATGACCACTCCATCTTTAAAATGAACCTGCAATATACTCTTCAATGATATTAAAGTTTAATGGTTTCATAAAAAAATTTCTGTTGATTCTGTAATACAGCTAGGATAATTAATTTCTGTGAAGACTTGTTGAATGTGAATGCTTTCTGTACATTAAGCTTTCAAAGATAAGCTCACTGGTAAATAAAAGGATGTGACTTTATGAGGATAAGTTTGTCTATGACCATGGTATCTGGCCAACTTCCTTTTGAAAGTCAGCATCTCAAAGCTGTGTTATTTGTTTTGATAATATGGCTTCTACCTTTGATAATTTGATAACTTGTTTGCTGTTATGGAGTTCGTGCTTAACAGCTTAACATCTAGTAAGTCGTAACCCTCCTGAGCCATCTGGGTTAATTAGAAACAAAAATAGGGCTTTAATTCCCATTCTGCTGCATCCATTCTCTGTAAAATGGATACTGAATTCTATCAAATAAGGAATGACTTTGAAATAGTTCATCACTGGAATCTACACTGTGAACTGTGAAGAATATGCAATTTTTTATAATCTTTTTGGTTTAATTTTCCAAGATTCCTGAACATTTTTATCCCAAGCATGAAGGAAGTACACTTTGTTTCTTGTTTCTTTTTCTGTTTCAAGTGAGAGACAAAGAAGTCGAAGACTGAATTATTTTCTGTGAGAACAAAGTACACTTACAAAAATATTGGTACATCTTTAGTTTCAAAGTTCATGGATATGCCACATAAGATCCATCAAGAACAGGATATTGAAGTAGGTGTTAAGTTATAGACGTGCAGCATATTCTACCAGTCTATATTTTAATATAAACTTTCATTGAAATAGATGCAAAAGGAGTATATTCAGTATCTGAATATTGTATCATAATTACAAAATTTCTTTTGAACAAGTAGACAATTGGCAATAATGGGCTTTTTGATACTGAGATCCTTCTTTTTTCTCTCCTTTTTTGTTGTTGGGTAAGGCAATAGGAGAGCGCTATTGAATCAGCAAACGGGACTCCATCCATTTGAGGATGTCAGTATAACCATCATATGTGTAGTTTACCACCTCACAGAATGTTAATCAACCTCATGCTTTCGAACAATCTTCCGTAAAATAGCATCCATGTCAGCGATTATGCTTCAAGTCAAAGCATCACTGCAGTTAAAACTTGGCCATTTGTGATCTATAACAATCGTTTGGCTATTCTGTTAGACGGGTGGACTGGAGGAGGTGTCTTTGCATTTCTAGTGTTCCTTTCATCTACAATGGAGATGACAATAGTAAGGCTTTACAATAGCAAATCAAATTATGAAAAGGTAAGTCAAAATGTTTTCGATATTGCTTTGGGATTGAGAAATGAAACTTCTGAAGACTTTACTTACTAGAATCAATTGGCTTCCCTCCAAGAAAAAATTTGCTGGACCTGTCAGGCTGAATTCCTGTTAAAGATTGCCTCCTCTGATCCCTTTCTTTTGCTGTTAGTGCTGACTTTATGTCATTTACATGGCTGGCATCTTTGATGGGTGACTTTGCTTCCACCAAATTTTGTTGGTTCCTGCAATTTCAAGCAGAAAAGAGCAAGGAGCACTAATCAATTACAATGAACACTACTCGTGTAAGGTTCAAGCTACAATTGCAGCCTCTACCGTCCATTTTTATGTAAACAGAACGCTTACTATATAATGTCATTACCAACCTCTTCTCAGAGCCATTAATCAGCTTCCCAATTGTCCTCAAGGATCTCCTTATTTGTGATCCTTTTCCATTCGTGCTACTAATCATGTTAGGAGTCTGGTAATCTGTAGAAAGAGTGACCTCACTCTTCATCACAATTTGAACTTCGTTTCTGGCTAGTACCGTAGGTTCAGGTGTCTGGGGTAGCTGAATAGAATGAATTTGTGCTCTACTATCTTTTTTAAGCAGTTGCTTGTGAGAGGCAATACTAGGTGGGCTTCGAGGAACCTTGGTTTGATACTTGGAGTTGCCATTGCTGAAATCCCCAAACAGCTTTGATACTGCTTCTACATCTTGTGAAAGGCAGTCTTTTTGCGTTGAGTTTGACTCAAACTGTGGGGATTTGATTACATTATCTGATACATTGGGCTGCAAGTTGTTTTTCTTGATATGTTTCGGACCTTCCATGCTTAATCTTCTTGAACGGGTGGGAATAGAAGGCGTTTTTAACCCCTTCCTATCCTCAGTATTCATCAATCTATCAGTCTTCATGTTGTTGCAATTCTCAATGCTTAGTCTTCGAGGACAGGGTGGAGTTTTCTGAGGAAGTGATCTTGGCATCTCAGATGGAGTCTCAATGCTCAGTCTTCGAGAGCGGGGTGGAGTTTTCTGAGGCAGTGCTCTTAGCGTCTTAGATGGAGTATGTGATTCCTTAGTTCTATTGAATGACACAGGTGCTTCCTTATTTGCCAATGCCATTTTAAGGCTTTCAATCTACAAGATTTAAACAGAAAGTGAGCCATAAAGAATAACTAATTTAAGTAGCAGAAGGATGTCCTTCTTCAAAACACATGGACTCACAACACCTTATTCTTACATTAAGCATCTAACTGAATCTCCCAATAACTGTAGGCAACCTCTGATTATTTTGTCTGTTATTAGAATTTTAATTTAGATCAAACCAACACAATTATCATGTGCCTATTACTCATGAAAGTAAGCATGTATAATCAAATAGGCAGATATGCTTAAAATTATCTAGGTAATCACTGTTACAAAGAATAGCAGAATCAACTAAATTTATTGATAAATATAACATTTTGGTGGAAATTAGAAAATAAAGAACAGCAGAATCAAGATCATCTAGGTAATCGTTGTTACAACAAACTTCCATAACCAAATTACTGGCATGGTCATTGCACGTTAACAAGACCTTGAATTGAGTGAAAAACAACACGGGCTGTAAAACCTGATGAACTGCATTTCCAGGATGGATTTAGATAAAACAGTGTCAGAACAAGATCAAAACAAGATTCCATCAACACCCCATTCACCCTAGAAAGAGTTGAAGGATGGGATGCTTCCAGTAGATTGGCTTACCTTCTGTTTCAGCTGCATAACCTCACTGCTCTCCCTGTTCATACAAGCAGCCCCAAGTTCCACTGCAGAAACCCTCTGAGCAAACTTCAGGGTACTAAAAGTTTCACAAAAAGAGTCTTCTTCTGGGCTAATATGAGCAAGCATCAGTGTCTTAGCATGTCCACCTAACATACAAAAAAAGAAAAAAATTGTCAATAAACACCATAATAAGTTGTTTATACTGGAAAAATCTTTCTCTTTTTGATGTAATAGAATTTAGAGAAAAAGATGGACAATAAAAAATATGGTAGGCTATTTTTTTTTGTCTTACAACCTAAAGAGTCCTGTAAGAGAAGTGTGAGTTTGCTGTTTCTGTAAGGGATATGGGAATTCTTTTGAGCCAAGGCTGTAATCACATCTCCTAAACAGGAAAGAGACTTATTGATATATTGTGCCTCCTTGAGCCTTTCTCCTGTAACTTCAGATTTGTCCACTCGCTCACTTCCTGCAAGGTCTACCAAATGCAGGCAACTGCGGATGGTGCTCCCGGACACATCTTTTCCATGAACATGTACAGTCAAGATACTAGAGACACATGTTAAACCACCTTATCAGTATCTAGAAGTAATATTGAAGGTCTTAAGTATTATCTGCCTAACTGAAAACTCACAAGTTCAAAATTTTCATTATAAAATGAATATAGTTTGTCTAACTTATCTTCTGAAAACTGACCTGTGGGAGCGACTGCTTCGATTGTTGATTGCAGTGGAACAGATGACACGATTAACCTCTCCAAGTTTCATGAGGTTAAGAACATCAGTGGTAGACTTCACTGGAAGCAGTGTAGCATCTGGAAGAGTGAAGCCATTTTCACTACAGCTCCGAATCTCTAATTTATGGTTAGTTAAGAAGACAAATCACTGGCTAAAGTATATAAAATGTAAAGATACTGGAAAAAGGTCTTCCTCTTTCCTTTCACTTATAATTTTTGTTTTCTTATGAATGTTGTAAAAATGCTTCTACAAGGTAGAATAACCAATATATAAAGGATATCTGGTGTTTGATGTATCTTCTGCAAGAAGATCTCTTACTTGTTCATTATATATTTCAATCATTTGGACATAAATTTCATAATTTATGATGTCCTTTCTTTTATTAGACATCAGAAAGAGATCATTGAGAGCCAGATAGTTAATCCCCAAATCTTTAGTTGAACCGCCTGATGGACCACTCTGTAACAACAAAAATAAATCTTAAGAGGGGATTGGAGATTATACAGAAAACTACTAAATTTTCGTGGCTAGCTTTTACAATGGGCACATAGATCTTTCCAATGTGTATCTTGGTATTTTGGATTTTCAGAACACTTCAATGAAAACTTATGGACATATCGAATAGTCTACAGAAGCAATATCAGATCAAATATCTTACCATGGTATGCGTTTTCCCAGATCCAGTTTGACCATAGGCAAATATACATACATTATAACCATCCATCACAGATCTAATTAATGGTTGAGTGTCCCTGAAAACCTCATCTGAAAAAAAGAACCAGTGAATTGTTACACAAGAAAGAAACAATAATTCAAATTGATGTATAATTAGCTCACTACCTTGCATTGCAATTGGACCGAAGACCCGGTTGAACTGGAAAACTTTCTTTCCATCTTTTTGGGTTTTGGATGGATCTAAGATCACTAGAGAATCATCATTCCCAATGAAGTCTATAATTTTTTTGGACTCAGCACTGAAGGAGGGCCTGATTCTACAGTAAACTCTGATACTACCTGAGTAAAATTAGAATTGGTGATATGGTCAATGCATTAACATTAATGCCGGAAACTGCCAGAAGGAAAAAGAAACTGGAAAGTTGAAACTAAAAGATTAATGATAATACATAATTCTACATTCCACGAATAAACAACCTTTTAAATCCTGCACCATGTTGTATAAGTTCATATTCTCCTTCACTACCCTGTGATAGCCAAGAGCAGCAGTAGACAGCTCCTGTACCTGACTTCCTGAACTCATCATGCATAGCACAATCACATTAGGCTATCAAGAGATTCATTCAGGAGCATACTGATGAGTACATGGTGATCTAAACTCATTAACAAGGATATTTTCAACTTGGACCTTGAGTGGACATTCATCCATCCATCTCTCAATGTCCATCATCTGCAAAAGATGGAATTCTTGGGATTTGGGGAATATATAGTGGTTACTAGTATCATATACTAAGACGTGGCATTCCTGAAAATGATATCTAAAGTCTAAACCAAATTTCATATCTATTAAATTGTTATGGGTAACAAAATTAAGCTATCAGAAAGCTATTTATACCAAGGTCATTCAAATCTCTCTGCAACTGGGACTGCAACTCTCTGAAGTCTCTTTTTGTATTCAATAGCAAGGCCTTCAGATCCTGTAAAAATGAATCATTTTTTATTTTACCAGTTTCCTTGACACTTCGATTAGAAATATATATATTATCAATTTTAATTAGCATACCAGAAAACTGTCTTTATTAAGTATCAACTTTAGTGGAAAATACATAATAACAGAATTGAAACTTGCTCCTGAACATACCCAATCAAAAGTTCAGTTCAATGCACTGGTGTTCATTTCAAACCCAAATGCCATATAAAGTTGATAATTTCTTATTTAATGAAGATCTAAAGTACCCAATTAGATGGTTTTGCTTCTTTTCTTATGAGAAATTATCACTTTATTAGATATTACATTCCAAGTTAGATGGAAGTATGCAACTAAGTCTAAAGCAAAAAGAAAAAAGAAAAATGCAGAACTACCCAGGAAATAAAATCTTTCTACCCACAAAATACAGCTTTATACAATTTTGATTACCTTACAGACAAAGATTTTATGTTTATTGCAAAACTTTAAAATCATATAAACCCAACCACATTGTCATATCAGATATCAAGATTCCAAAAAGGAAAAAAATCGAATTTAAGTCACCTGCTTATTCTTTTTTGGGTCAAAATAACTGAGTAATAGGAAAATAAACATCAGAAGTTCCTACCAAAAGTTCTTTTTCTTGCATCTGAAGAAGTTGCTGGCGATTACAAAAGCCCTTACTTATGGATGCTCTGCAACACTGTACAAAAGATTCATTTAAGCAGCATAACAATTTGTCTTGAAATAAGGTATAAAATAAAATTCAAGAAATTTTTTTGTTGTAAAAGCAACATTAAGTTAAATTCTACAAATAGAAAGAAAAAAATTGAAACCTATTGATACTCAATCTTGTGATGGTGGATTTTAAGAGGAACAAATTTCAATAGGAAGTCTTTCTGAATTTTCAGAGCAAGAACATCTAACTAAACTCCTTTTTTGACTGGAAAGAGCAGAAAAAATTTAAAAGAGTATCTTGAGTTCTCAACATGAAATTACATTTTTCTTTTATCAAAAGAAACAAGGTTATGCAACATCCTATTGCTTCCACTTATTACTTTGAAAAAAGAATGCTAACAACGTTACATAAACAAATGGTATGTATAGTGATAAAACAGGGAAACACAGTGAATTGGGAAATGCTGTAATAGTTAAGGACTTGACGTCATTGAATGCTCTATATAAAGCTCCAAGCAAACTATGACTTGTGCAATTTGAAGCATAAGAAATATACAGCATACAAGTTAAAAGAAGGGTTACATTAGTCATGACTCATGAGCAACGTGGGAAGTTCTATGAAGCATGTATGCACACATCTGATAAAGAATAAAAGCTGTCCGTGTAGTGTTTCAGAAGTTTAGACATGTATGAAACAGGAAAACATCAGTCACCACCAACGAAGTTCAAGTGAATTCATGTTTGTAGCAACACTTAATTCTTCACCCAGTTTACATTCCATGATCCCATGCAGGCAAATAACATATTTAGTAATGAAAGTAATAATCCACTTCACTGGTGGGGGTGGGGGGATCCAATTTAAAAGAAGATTCTAAATGAGAAAGAAAAAGATAAGCTATTGCAGGTATCTATTAAAACGTCCAACTAGAGTTGAAAAAGGAAAAGACTCCTTGCAATTGCAAACTTTACTTCTAAATTTAATAAAACTATGATTAATCAAGAACCAAGGTCACCTTGCCTCACTTTTATACTTCTGACAAGATGTAGGGTTCAAGAAATGAAAAAAAAAAAATGACCAAATGATTCTCAAACTATCTAAGTTGACATATAAAAACAAAACATACCTTCGAATTTCCAGGTACATGCAAATCCTTTGATGGCATGGATGTCAAATGGACAGGTAAACTACTTCTTTCTCTCAGAAAATCCTTTAACACCAACTGAAGTTGTTTCTGGATGAGAAAACTTTGATGTTTGTAAAAATTGACAAAGTTCAACAGAGAAGAAGCTAACATGAAGAAAAGAAAATTAATGGATGATGCTTTAAACAGAACTGAGTCATTCTGTCATTGAGGAAGCAATCTAAAATTAGGAAAGATATATGTTATTTACTGTAGTAGGACAAAAGCCTCAAAACAATTTTTCTTAAAGAATGCACTGACAGAACCCACCAATGTGATTACCTCCAGCCATAGTTTCTTCATTGATATTAGGGAGAACAAACAATGACGCACTAAGAAAAATGCTGCCAAAATGTTTAGAGAACATGTCTAAGCTTACTTCTCAATTAATAATCAATTAGAATTATCTCTATATTGGAAAAACGTCAAAAAGTCTGAGTATGTTAATCAAGATTCAAAGCTACTAGCACTTCATTAATAAAGATAGCTTTTAAGATATGTTCACTTAATGCCAATATATATTGACTTCTACGTTCTAAATATGGTGGTTTTAATTATCAATGATTTCTAAGTATATTTTCATCGTGCAATTACAAGTGTATTGTACACACTAGACAGCTTTAAATCTGAAGTACTTCTACGTCAGAGCTAACCATGATATGTAAATACAGTGATTGTTGAACTAAATATTGGAGTATCTTATCCAGGTTCTGTAAAACGACGCGGATTAAGTTTCCTTAGGCAAGCCTAAGTAAATTGTAAAACCTTGAAGGTCCACAGCACTTTCTTGCCTAGGCTCAAGAAGACCACACGTACTTGTGAGCTCATAACTTCAACAATGTTGGATATTGCAAAGACAAGAGATAGAAAAATAAAGATGAATGTCTACACGATTTATTTTAGAAAAAACTTATATTGATAAAATATAATCTATAATGGGTGATATTAGTATGGATTCTTTGGAATACATGAACAGAAAAAGGGCGGGATGTTGGATAACATTAAACTAACCTCAGGGAACTTTTTCTGAAGCTGTTCCTCCAAACAACTTGACATGATCCCACTGAAAAGCTTGATTGGATCCTATAACATCAGAATAAATGTGAGGCAAAGAAAACATTCACAAAAATACACAATTAAGTATTAACCATATATGTCAGTATCTAGAGTCAAACTAAAGTAAGCTGGTCTCATGAATACAACTTATGATTACCACATGTCCGTTACGTAAGGAAGAAAGGAGGTTCCCATCAATGTTTTCTTTTGAGTCAACCATAGAGTCAGCAAGTAGCTTGACAATGGATTCAACACGTTCGGCTGCATCACATAGAGAGACAGAAAGAATAAAATCAGTTCCAATGAAGATCAATGGACAGCCATCAAGGCTTGGATGCATATACTACTAATACTGATCTCATGCAATCAGATCTAAAATGTATCTTTTAGTTGTTTCCTGTCATCAAGAAAATACAAGGCCGTTTTGTGCTGTCTCTAGCTATGACCAGTCATGTAAATGAAGTAACAGTGCCATTTTGCACAGAACAGAACAAGAAGTTAATGGTTTTTCTTTGCACTAAGTCTAGGGTTGACTCCAAGGTACCAGTAGAAAGGAACTATAATAATTGTTAAGGGTTGCCATAAAAACTTAGTTTAACTGTTCCTCAACTAGATAAGTAACTTCATGTTTTTAGATTACTATTACAGTTTCTTATGATGTTATACATAGTTCTGCTGAACAGCAAGACCAGCTGTCAATATTGCTATCATGTTCAAATGTTACCTAGTAAATTCTTCCTGTTGTATTCAGCGTATACAGCTACTCACCAACTAGTTCACAAATAGTATTAAAATTATAAAATATATGAAAAAGCGAAAACAGTTGAACCTTCAAGTTTCCGAGAATCACACTCAAGAGGGGGCTGTTTTTCACATTTGGCAGTCATATCCAAGCGCCTACGCGATTCCGATGAGAATACAGCTGAAGATTTTGAATGGATCCTATTGGCAGAATGCATTACCAAAGGAGATTTCACATGTTTGTTAAATCCATTCTCACCGGTCAGCTTTGACTCTTGATATGATTTAAGTGCTAAAATACAATCAACAATTTTGGCTGCTGAGCCTGCCTCTAATGTATCCTGTAAAGGAATGTCCAAAATTAAACTAATTTACACATAGTCACATACACGCAAATACAAATACTAGCATACTTTTGAAAAAATAATTTACCCGTCCAAGATCAGAAGCTTCAAAAGAAGGAAGCTTTAACTCTTGGGCTGCGACCAGAAAATTTCTAACATTCTCAAAATACTGATAGGCAGGCAATGGCTGGGATTCACATGTGAATGGTTGTGAAGATAATTGATTGTCCACAACCTTCAAATTTAAAGAACAATATAGTTAAGGACAATTACAGTGAAAAGAAACCCTATTCCCATTTTGATCGAAGAGAGATAGAACGAAAGGCAAAGTCAAAACTTCATATAATTCTCCATATAAATTGAGACCCCTCCTCAGTCCTTTCCAATAAAGTTTCCAGAAAATTGTTGGGAGATGCAATATAATACCCTGGACACTGCCCCTGGGTTGATCTTGTTAATAGCGTTGCAAAGGATCAGACCATTTCGTAAGCAAGAAATGAACTCCCTCTCCGATGGCTGATTTGGTATGCCGAGCGGACCCACTAAGCCTTTCAGCCACTCCGCAGCTTGGTGCCGTCTCCAAGCTGCCAAAGATAATGTAAGAAAAATAAATTTCACAACAGATTCTTTAAAATCGCGACCCTTTTGTTTTGCATCATTTAAGGGCCAAAAGAAAACTGAGAAACCACCATTTTATAACGACCAAGGTAAGCAATTTCTCGGCTTGTTTGAAGATTTGTATATTTCTTGGAACCCAATTAAAGCTGAACTATTTATAACTCTTCTTTCTTTCTTTTCAGTTCCTTCATTTGCTTATCAAAAGTCAAAACCAAACAGATGGTAAAAACAATGAACCAGAAAATAGAGCAACTGACCAGATTCTTCAGCTTTTCTTGAAGCTAAATTAAAATCATGCAACGCAGTTCTAGCACAATCCTCCATGAAATCCCAGTCTCCTTGCTTCTTGAAGAAAATCAGATGTAATTTCAAAATTCAGAATAAGAAAACAAAAAGCTAACAAAACCCGAAAAAGATAAAAAATAATAATAATTAAAAATTCTTTTTTCCATTACCAAACAATGCAGGAAAAGTTGAACTAAATAGAACAGAAGAGACAGTGAGAGAACATACTCGTCCTTCTTCTGGGTCCTTTGCTGAAACCGTTAAAACCCAGAAAGCGCGAGATGTTATAGCAACAGAAGCAGGTGATTTCCTGTTTTGGTTCCTGGAGTTGAAATGGGACTGAGAATGATGGGTGGGGCTGCTATTACTGTGTAAGATTTGGTATTGTAGTCTTCTGGTTTGTCTTTGTTACATTGGTTCGGTTAGAGATTCAGGTTCGGAACCAAACCTGAGGCTACGAATCGTAACGTTACCTCTCGTTTTTGAATTCAAATTAGTAGGTCATGCAAAGAAAAGATCTGGACCGTTGGTTTCAAAGACTCAGTAGCCTCATCGGGCGGATGGAAATAATATTTGGAAATTTCGGTTTGTAGTATCAAATTCTTCCTTATACAAGCTTGTTTGGTCCAAAATCATAGGGATATGGAAAATATTGTTTGAATGCTTACATATTTTTGGGAGGGTGTTAAGACCAAATTTTTGATTTGGGAATTTTGCCAAAATCAACTAGAAACACATGAAAAATAATAATAATAATAAATTTAAAAAAAAAAAAAAAACCTAATACTAATTCTAAATCTATATAAATGTCAGTTTTCAATTCATTAGAAATGAATTATACGGACATAATAATACATGAATTAGTATAAAAAAATCGGTTGAAATTCATTTGAAATATATGATTTATTTTGATTCAAATTGTTTGTTCATTACTGAAATATCATGCCTTATTTATAGGCTAAATTCATAGCAAATTTCATAACTACTCAAATCTCTAAACTTTATTTGTAGCAAATGGTCATAATGTCAATCTTCTATCTGATTTTTTTTTTTTTTTTTCAATTCTAGATTTATTTCCTTTTATGTTTGTTAGTTTTCAAACTAAAATTTTACAAACCAAAAGGAAGGTAGATTATGAAATCATTTCAAGATTAACTCGAATAACTCTAAAATTAATGTTGATTTTATTTCTATGGCCAACCCCAAGGAGTTTCCAATCCACAAAATCAATAAAAAAAATTGTATTATCTTAATCATCAAACCAGCCATTAAGCTTGATTTTCTTAGATTGTTTTTCACCATTCGAATTGCTAGAATTGATGTTGGATTCTAATTTTGATTTTATGAATATATTATATTATATATGATATCGTGGTCAATTTAAAAATACCAAACCAAATCCATAAGCAATGCTGATAGACAGTTCTAGTCAATTTTAGTCTAGTCGTAACTATTAGTTAAGTAATAATATTTTTCTTGCCTTGCAAGTAATAGAATTAGAGTCATGAGTTTTGCATAATTCGACATTTCACATATCTATTTTATTGCTTTATTCACTAATTTTATCTCTTCATTCTGAAAAAAATAATTCGAGCCTAAAATTCTTATTTAATTTTACTTTAATCTATATCTATGCCTATGTTATATATATAAAAAAAAATGTGTTACAAATTTACATAATTATGAGTTAAATTTTTAATTAGACTTATCTATTTGCTTGGTAGGTTCAACATAAAGTAATATGTTGTGTAAACTATAATTTTTTAATATGTCAATACTTATTGAACATGTATATATATTATAGACACTATTCATGCACAACGTCGGTGTGTGTCACAAAAATTAATTTATATTATGAGGAATTATATATATATAATTATTTTAGTAAAAATATCATTTTGGTCTTCAAAGTTTCCCACCAAATTTAAATTTAGTCCTCACATTAACTTTGTAATTTTTATGAATTGTATTTAATTTATGTTATAGTTAAACAAATCAATAAAAATGTTATTTAACTAGTGTTTTTTAACAAATTTAATTTTTAAATTACATTTCATTTTAATATATATATATATATATATATATATATTTGTAAACATTTTAATTTACTTTTGTCCATTTGTTTTTCTCTATTTCACTTTCTACCTATTGAGGGAACACATGCATTTGCCTTTTCCCTCTTATTTATACCTGAACTGAAAGAGATTATGAGATTAAAAAGAAAATATCCCTCTAATATAATTTGCGAAAGTTTAGTCGCATCAAAACAGTTAGAAAATAATATCACATCAACAAATTTTATCAATTTTTAATCAATTAACACATTTAGATTTAGTACTCGATAAAGGACAAATTAAACATATTTTTTTTTAATTTAGTGATTATATGTTCGGTTCAATTTATGTGTATTTCGATTAATGACATCTTTGGTCTTGTTAAATAAAGGTCATCCATGCTGAAACTTAAGAATATATGAAGATTATAATCCTCCCGACCTCTTCCAAAGAGATTTGAGTTCAAGAAGTCAACAAAAAAATTACACATTCTTGACCACCAGGTCAATCTCTTCGAGTTTATTAAACACATTTTAAAATAATAAGATCAAATTAATTACGTTACAAAATTTATGAAATTAAAACAGTGGTGAGCGAGCTACACTTTTAAGGTGAGAATACAAATTCGATTCTTGGAGCAGGCAATTATTGAGAGAGTCTTCTCAGTCATACAGAGCCTAAGAGATTAATCTCATATCAATGCTTGTTAGGAAACCTTAAAATAAAAAAATAAAAAAAAAGTGCTATACAATTTATTTTTTCATAATAGGATTAAAACCATAGTTTGACTTCTTTTAGAAGTCCCAATTTTTATCCTAACTAGAAATAAATTCTAACTAATTTTAAGAAAATATTAGAAAATTGGATTTGTAGAGATATGCTTGATCTTACCCTTTTTAGGGAAAAACAGTTTTCTTAAATAGTAAGTATTTCCTAAATTGTCTATAATAAGAAAAAATAACTTTTTATTCCTTATTTGACATGAAAAGCTATTGACTTGTTTGTCAAATTTCATGAATCCAAAGAAAAAAAAAAGTCAAATTTGCGAAGATTGTGTTTGGAAAAGAAAGAAAAATTGTCTTTTTTCAGATTATGTTCTTAATTAGCACCATTCTTTTCTATTTACCAAATAAGCAAGTTTTAGAATTTCATGAAATCCCACCCAATGAATTTTAATGGAAAAAAAATTGTAGTAATGTTAATATCTATAAATAAATGATAAAAAATAAAAAATGAAAGAGAAAAGAGAAAAGAAAATTACTTCTAGTAGAATTCCTATATGCATCCAAGCACTTGTTTAGGCAATAGTTACAAAAGTGGCAATGACCTACTCCTCAAGTAATTTGAATGCCATATTTGGATAATTCTATCTTTCACATTTTTTCTCTCTTAAATTCTAATTATAGTTTCTCTTTCCTTTGTTAGCCTAAGTTCCCTCACAATTCCAATCCATTTCAACCAATATATATTGGTAGACATCGTTTTCTCTTCCTATCTTTCTCTATTCTCAAAATACACACATGTTGGCTCAGTGTTTGGCCGAAGAGAAAAATAATATCACAGAGCCAGAGCAAAGGAAAAAGAAAATTATGGGTAGAGGGAAAATTGAGATCAAGAAAATAGAGAGTTTGAACAGCAGGCAGGTCACCTTCTCTAAGCGCCGTCATGGGTTGCTGAAAAAAGCTAGGGAATTGTCGGTTTTATGTGATGCAGAAATAGCAGTCATAATTTTCTCAAGCACAGGAAAGCTTTATGAATTTTCAAGCACAAGGTAGGTACATTTTGCTTCGATTTTTTCTTTTATTTTTTGGGTGTTTCAGTAACTATGACATCCGTGAGAATCTGATTGTTGATGGTTTTAATTGTTTGATTAGGTATGAGTAATTTTCTGTTCCAAGTAGTTGTTTTTTTTCTAGAATTTTGGTTTGCCCCATTCATTGCCTTTTAACCAAGTAAGATTTTTTTCTTTTTGACTACGAGAAAGAGGAATGAGTTTAAAGCCAAAACCTTTTCTTTCTGGCCTGTTTGTTTTAGAATATTGTGAAAAGGTGGGATTTTTTTGTTTTAAAAGAAATGATCCTAGATGTTGAGTTAAGCCTTAGGGGAACAAGTAATTGATCCTATAACATCTGGACCAAGAGATTATTGGGTACACCAGGGTACTAAGTTTTGTTTCAAAGTTTTGTTTCGATAAGTCTGGAAACAGAAACGATTCGTGAAACAATATAGAAATGGCATGAAAATGCTAAATTATTTAGAAACACATGAAAACATATAATAAAAGATATATTATAGTTATTGTATGTATCAAACATGATTAATTTGTTTGTTTCGATGGAAACATCACCATTTTCACCGAAAATTTACGT
The DNA here is from genome assembly GCA_029379385.1 of Quillaja saponaria. Lineage (NCBI taxonomy): Eukaryota > Viridiplantae > Streptophyta > Magnoliopsida > Fabales > Quillajaceae > Quillaja > Quillaja saponaria. The sequence continues at coordinate 25,528,415 of CM055608.1, forward strand.
TTTGTTTTGGAGGGGGTGTTTCACTTCCATAAGTGTGGAAACGGAAACAATTCACCCATTTCGGTGGAAATGAAACGAATTTTAGTTCCTAGGGTATACTTGAACATTAAAAGAAAGAATGAATTCTTTCATGAGAAAAGGTCACGCTTGAAATTTTTCTTTCCCTTGATTCTACATGTGAATTTTATGGTTGGAACCCGGGATCACTACAGAAGTGAAAGTGAGGATTGTTTTGTCTTGTCAAACTCATTAGCAGAAATAGAGAAGACTGTGACATTGTGATCTTTCAGTCTCGTGATGTGTGTGTATATGTAAGTAAAGAATCACAAAAAAAGCAGACCAAAAAGAAAAGTGCGTTGGACAAGAGATAGGGAAATTGTTAGATTCAAAACCTTTTCTTTTTGGTCTGCTTTTTTTGGAATCTTGTAAAAGTGGAAACCTTATGAAAAAAACATGATGGGATATTTGAGAATTAAGCCTTGGTAGAACAAGGATATCAACCTTGTTATACTTGGACCTCAAGATTATTAGGAATAGCTAAAAAAAAATTCTTTTATTATAGCCAAACAGAACAAATACATTTATTGGGGGGGGGGGGGGGGGGGGGTGGGGAGATGGGGCTTGTAATTTGTAACTAATCTCTCCCCTACATATACATAGGAACTGGAAATTACTAACGTGAAAGTGATAATTATATTATCTTGTATTGGGTGAGAATGAATGAAAAATGTCACTTGATCTGCCCAAGGTACTGGTTAGATGCAGAGAAGTTGTTACCTTTGTGATTCCTTAGTATTCTGATGTGTATGCATACCTAGCAGCTTGATGTCACTTTGCTATAAGTAAAGAAATCATATTCTTCCCTAATACCACATTGGTGTTGCTAGCAATCTCATAATTATTATACCAAGTTTTCCTGGTTGGGCTTATGTGCCTTATGTTAATCTTTTGACTTGATTCATGAAGCATGGAACACGCCCTTTCAAGGTACAGCAGGGGCCTGGAATTGGATTATGCAGAGAACCCTGCTGATGAGCAACCTACAGATACAGAGGTATGTAAACTTCTTCACTATCTAATTTCTCATGGATTCTGATTATACAAGTGGAGGGATTTATGTAAACTTCTTTTACTGAACTAATTTATGATGAATTCAAGCCCATCTTTAATATGTATGCTGTACAAACATGTAAAAGTTAAAGGAGAAATATCAAACTAAAAAATTGTGGTAGACATTTTCTTTTCTCGGATTGATTTTTCTTACATTTTTCTTTAAATCAATCAGCACATGCAGCCTGATATAAACATGCTGAAGGATGAATTCACAAGGCTCCAATTAGCATACTTGTAAGTCATTTTCACAATGTTCTATCTCTTGGTAAAGCCTTTTCTTTTCCAACAGCTATTAGCATCAGTAAAATTATAAATGTTGTCCAAACATGTACATTAGATATCTTCTTGGATTTAGCCATCTTCTCTTTTTTCTCAAGAAGAAACGGTTTTGTTTATAATTTTTTTATATATCTTGTAGACAGATGATGGGTAAGGAGCTTGACGGGTTGAGCTTAAAGGAGCTGCAGTTGCTGGAAGATCAACTGAGTGAAGGGTTATTATCTGTTAAAGACAAGAAGGTTCTTATGATGTAGTACATGTTAACGTACAAGTGCTCATGTTAACTGAGTGAAGTTTTCATATTCTGTTATGAAAAAAAGTTGTTATTGGATGTTATTGCATATAATCTAAGCTCTGTGGTTGAACTTTGCTAGGAAAAATTAATTTATGACTTTCTCTAAACTAAAAATCATTTTCCAATGTAAACTCTAAAAATCAACTTGAATAATTGTATTGGAAAGAGTTTAATTAAGTTATTGTTGTGAATGGAGAACTTCACTTACCTTTGACCTCTAAGACCTATACCAGATCTAATCGGTTCGTTAATTAGAGCATTCTGATTTTGAACTTTCACAATATACTGTTGCAGGAGCAAGTACTTTTGGACCAGATACAGACGTCCAGATTGCAGGTGTTGGAATTTCCTTTTGAATTCTTCTTGTGACTCCCCACTCCCCCCCCCCCCCCCCCCCCCCCCCCCCAAAATGCGCTTTATGAAGGTGTAATTTTTTACCATGATCTATATCTCAGTCTACAACTTATAGTATAGGATTTTCGTAAGTGTTATTTTCAGATAAACCATATTATAAATTGTCAGTCTAAATGAAAGTTTTAGCCCTAGTAACCTTACAACAAAGAAAACCATATGGTCAAACTAGAAGGTTTATAGAGAGGCGTTCTTTTAGGTGGTAATGGTATGGTATCGGTTCAGACTTATATCAAATGTGAAAAGTGTAATGACTAATAAGTTTTGAAAATTTATTTTCATGTATATCATGCTAGTTACATTCTTATTCTTCCTTCCTTCATGATTACAAAAAATAATTATTAAAAAGGTTCTGTCTTTATAGGTGAAAAGGATTTAAACTTTCATGGCACTCCCCTTTAGGTTATTGATCTTTTAAATCTAACATTTCCAAATTTATGTGCAGGAGCAAAAGGCCATGATGGAAAATGAAGCTCTGCACAAACAAGTAAGAACAACACCTTAATGAAAATAAGATTAGTTGACATTCCATGACAATGTCACCAGTCAATTTTTTTTGTCCTTATCTTTTCGTCGTTGTTGATCTTATTTCCACTCTCTTGAAATCTGAGCAGCTGGAGGAGATACAACGTGCTGCAAAGTCACCCTTCCTTGAATTCAATCCTTTGGAAAGGAAGTTTTCCTTAACGGGGTCAAAAGCCATTTCTGTTAGCACTTCAGAGGAAAATGATCATTCAGACACTTCCTTGCAGTTGGGGTATGCTAAAGCTTGGCATTGAGTAAATGTTACAGTTTTTTCCTTTTCTCCATCTAAATGCCTGCATAATCCCCACTTTTATTTTACTGAACTGGTTAGTTTTCATCTAAATGGACTATTTGCATTGAAAAAGAAATGTCCAACTGTTTTGTTTGAAAAACAAAATGCAGGTTGCCTAAGATGCGATATGAGTTGGGGCATCTTATTGTAGTAATCAACTAGCATGTGACAATGTTCTTAGAAAGCAGTGTGTTTCAATTGTGTCTAGTGCAATGACATAGGGTTGCTGATTAAGCTTAAAGGTTTCCTGAGAGTTCAATCGAGCGAGCTGGGCCAGTTTGAAACATAATTCTCGCTAGTCTATCATCAAAATAAGATTTAATGATCTTCTGTCTCCTGTTTTCAGGTTGTCAGCAGCTTATAGTCGCAAGAGGAAAGCACCGAAGATTGAACCTTGCAATGACTCAGGGAGTCAAGTGGCCTCAGAATGATTCTTTGGTTGAATATTTATCTTCTGCAATAGGAGAACTTTCCCAATCTTGATATAGTTGTTATGGGCAATCAAGTTGTTGATTCTCTTCTTTTGGATTATAGATATAGTTGGTTTGGGAAATTGAGTTCAGTTTATTTATATCTGTTAGTGCTAAATTTTGTGGCCATGCCTTTTACTTGACAATTTGGCAAAGCCCTTTGGAACATTCATAGATACTTGAGTTAACTTCTAACCTTCTGATGAGAGGAAGAGAGGAGCATTTTGATTTACTTATAACAAGGTGCATCCCTCAACCCCAAGATTTTTTTTTTTTTTCCGTAGTTAATCTTAAGTCAATACATGGACAATGTGGAGGTGAATCCTTAGTAGGGGTTAGAGAACCAACTTTTTTATATAATTGAGAAGGATCTCCATAGTTCGGTGCACATTAGGAAGCTGATTAGGAAATTATATCTGCCTGACTTCCAACATACACATGAAGTTTCCAGTTGGTTGTGAGACCCATAGTCTATCGCCTATATATTTGTTTGCATTGATTCAATGTCAAAAAGGATGTTTACCTAGATTCATCAATATCAGAAAGGCTGTCTATATTTTTACGAGAACACTGTTTTATGTCGTCTTTTCTGCCCAATATGTCCATGGTGGGATGGGTTCAGTTTCTTAGCGGACGGAGAAATAAGGTAGGCGGTGGCCTTGGGTTGTGTCGCCAAAACATGTTTTGGGCTCAAAAGAACTTCATTGCTGTTTTTTATGTTTTTGCTAACATGTTTTATGTCTTATTTAAATTTAAAACTAGTACTTTGGTCCTTTAAAAATATTAATATTATCATTTTTACTATTTAAATATTTACAAGATTTTATGATTATTAATTTCATCATTTTAGGTTTAATTTTATTAATTAAATCTATAAAATAATATCACAGGTCATCAAATTAGTCTCTCGATATTAAAATTTTATCAAACAATTTCTTAAATATTTTTAATTATTAATTTAATTACTCTGACTATTTGACTAATTGGAAATTAAAAATAAAAAAAATTTTGACACATTAAAGAAAACAAAAATTATAATATGCTATTATTAAATCTGTTTGTGATATTTAAAATTTTTTATAATAATATACTAGATGAATTTGAAATCCCTAAATCCTAAAATTATTCACATTTTTTTGAGAAATTTCCTATTAAAACATTTAATGGCAAAATTTTTTTTCTCAAATTTTAAATTTTAGGTGCACATTTAATAATGTAAATTAGCATTTATTTATTTTTATCCTTTCAAATAAATATTTGCATTTTTTTTAATTAATCAAATAGAAGGAATAAAAAAAATTGATAATCTTTTAATTTTTCAAGAATTTGATGGGTAAAATTAATTATTTATTTGTGGCATCTTTAAGATATTTATCTCTCATTATAAGATTATACAATATATTAGGTAGAAATGTAATAGTTATTCAATTGTTATACTATTGTCTTATTCTTTTTATCTCCTTAATATATAACTTTATGTTGTTAGGGGTTAATAGTATATAAGATTTATTTAGTGTATTGTATAAGAATAATATGATAATATAAAATTATCTAGTTGACTCTTATATAGAATTTGATAACAATTATATAGGCTTATGTTGTTAACTCTTTTTTATATTATGCTTGACACAATATAAAGTTATACCATAGAAGAGGGTAAAACAATAATAAACAAGTTCTATAAATCTATCTTATTATGTTATCATCAAATATTGTATTAATTGATAAATTAAATACAATGATGAAAATAATAAATTTAGAATGCTTTACTATTTGATTGATAAAATAGAACATCAAGGGATAATAATATTGATATGTAGTTTTTATTTTTATTTTTATTTTTTTATTTAGAGAGGGGAAGGCTAAACTCGAATCCTCAACCTAGACTTTGCAGAAGGGAGAAAGGTGCCGCTAGGGTTTTTGGCATAAAAATAAAAATGGTAGTTTGTCTTTTTGGTTTTAAGCGAAAAAAAAAAAAAAAAAGTTTGTCTTTTCTTTTCTTTGCCTTCGTTACTTCGTTTCCCTCTAGAGTACCGTTTTATAGTTACTACTGTCTTCCTCTTTCTCTGTAAATTGTAAAGCTTAAACCCTAAACCTCCCTCGAGTTTTTGAAATCGCCACCTGAAAGTCTGAAACTTAATCACAGTTACTCTCACCTTGTCAGACAGAAGAGAAGTAGGGGAGTGATGGGAGGGATGAAGGGTTTGTTAAAGAAGGGGTTGGGGGAGATGGGCTTCAATGCAGAGGGAGGAGTAATCAACTGGTTCCCGGGGCACATGGCCGCAGCCACCCGCGCCATTCGTGATCGCCTCAAGCTTGCCGACCTTGTCATCGAAGTTCGTGACTCTCGCATTCCTTTATCTTCAGCAAATGCTGATCTTCAGCCTCGGCTCTCTAACAAACGCCGTGTAATTGCACTCAATAAGAAAGATTTAGCTAACCCCAATATCATGAATGTAAGTACTCCTTTCTTCTTCTTCCTTTTTTATTTAATACAGAAATTGCTTATCTGGAACTGGAAGATGGGAGCTTGGAATTTTTAGTTATTAATATTAAGCTGCATTTGATTTCAAATTTAGTTTATTCTCTTTTTCTTCTTCTCCTTACAATAAATTTATTGGGCATTACTCTGTTCTTAAAGTTGGATTATAGTATGGTCTTCTGCGGAACTGTTTTCTTTCTAATGTTATATTTGTATATCATTGTTTGAGATTGTGATGCTTATTTTATTTTTTTAAATGTTGTAGAAATGGGTTCATTATTTTGATTCATGCAAGCAAGATTGTGTTTCTATAAATGCTCATAGCAAGAGTTCTGTTAAGAAGGTTAGTTGGTATCCTCCTCACTGCACTTTTCATTTCTATGCTCTGTAAAATATTGTTTTAGTAGTGCTCAGTTTGGATGATAAGCTGATCAATGTGAATTTTCTATTTTGATTTTGAGATAGTTTGAATAATAATAAGTTGATACCTACTAAATCACATTAAGTTGTTGACGGTAAAATGCTTGATATTTTTTATTGTTTTCCTTGCTTTTCTCATATTCAAGTTAAAATACACAGAGAGTCTGTAATAGATGTGATTTGCAGCATCGTTTAGGTAAATTGCACTTGGAAAAGTAAGTTTAATTGGGGAATTGCTGTATGAGTGATTATATGAAAGCATATGTTGTTCATTTGCTATTTTCCTTTCTTTTGTGGAAATAAAGTTATTGAGTATCGTGATAGCCACTTTTGGATTATGGAGCTTGGTTGTGGGTCAATATTTTCCTTTTTCTTTAATGGGTGGGCGGGCTAATTCTATAGTAGTACCTTTTTTTTTTTTTTTCTTCTACAGATATTTTACTGCAATTGCAGCCTTTTTTGAGTTCTTATCGTTTATGCTATCCAGATCGTGTTTCTCTCATACCAAAATGATGCTCTAAGACAATATTGCATGTTTTAGTTGTTCTCAGTGTCTTATTTAGTTGTGACCGTAATGGATTTCTCGACTTTCTGTTGCTTTTGTTTTTATTTTTATCTCTTTCATTGACTTCATAATACATGCTCATACTAATACGCATTATCACGATCCCTTTTCTTAAAGCTTCTTGAGCTCGTGGAGTTCAAACTGAAAGAAGTGATTTCCAGGGAACCAACTCTCCTTGTTATGGTGGTTGGAGTACCTAATGTAGGGAAGTCGGCTTTAATTAATTCAATCCATCAGATAGCCTTGTCTCGTTTTCCTGGTATGAGTTCTGCAACCTCTTTGAAAGATGTAACTTTATTGTAGCATGATTTTTTGGGATTCTGTAAGCCTTTGAACTTTGGTACTTTTGATGTTTAAGAGATGTACTTAGGGGGACGTGGTCTCCATTTACTTTCATAGTGCAGCAGAAGATGAAGCGAGCTACTGTGGGCCCATTGCCTGGTGTTACTCAAGATATTGCTGGATTCAAGGTCAAGCAATTTCGTTTACATGTTTCTTTCTTTATCTGCCCTCCTTATTACCTGATGTGTTTTTGTCATATCTAATATCTTTATCTGTCTTTCTTTCTTTCTTTCTTTCTTCACTAGAGTGTTCATACACGTGAATTATAATGCATCTTATGTTCGTAACATGTAGCATAAACTTTAAATATTTCTGCATTTTCAAAAGTTGGTAATAGTCGAATATGTAGATAAACCTCTTAAGAATTGTGAAGAAAATGTGTTATTTTCTTGACAGAATAGTTAAGGAGTTGCTTTGCCTCATCTTCAGATTAGATTGTTAACCCCCCAAACAAAATATATATATATATATAAAGGAGAAGGAAAATAATGCCAGTAGATCTCAAATGGTGTTACAATCTGAAGATGAGGCAAAGCAACTTCTTAACTATTCTGTCAAGAAAATGAGCAGGTCTTCCGTCTATGCTTCAATGACAACATAATGTGTCTTAAATGTTGATTTCAACGTGTAAATGTGCAGATTGCTCACCAGCCAAGCATATATGTCCTAGATACTCCAGGAGTACTCATTCCAAGCATCCCAGATATAGAGACTGGATTAAAGTTGGCTCTTGCAGGTCCATTATTTATCTTACATTTCTTAATATTGTTTATTCTATTTTTTATGTGACATATCAAAAAAGATGTTTTCTTCTCATGGGTATTTTTAGAGTTTTAGATGGTCTGAGTTTTCTGTTAGAATTTCTCTTCTATTCCTTTTTAGCCTTTGTGTAATGGGATGTGATATTATACCCCTCTTGTCTACAAATGTAATGCCTCTTTTTGGTGTCTTTTGCCATTACTTATAAAAATTAAAAAATTAAAATAGGCCTCTAAGAAACACTGGTGTGGACTGAGAATTAAGGACTGAAATTTGTCACTGTTTCGGTCAGTGAAGGCCATACCACATTTCACACCGATCATGCTATGGATTTCAAGTGATTTGCAATTCTAGAAAGCTGCAGTTGGACGACTTATTGGAAAGATACACCATACTTTATCTTTTCCCAAAAGAAAAGGTAAAAAAATGAAAATCAAACTTTTCTGTAGAAAACCAATTTCTTCTTGTTTCCCATTTGTATCTTTAGTTAATGGAATAGCACCAGATGGCAATTTGATATCAAGGAAACCCTGATTAAGAGAACCATGAAGAAAAGAGGGATTTTTCTTTTTCTAAAAGATTTTAATGAAATTATCTCCTATTTAAAGTTAATAGACACTTTGCATTTTACAGTGCAATGTATACAGTGGATTTTTTTTTTTTCATTAGCCACTTTCTTGTTTTTCTTTTTATCGTTTCATTAGTGTTGCATTGTTTCTCATTGGGAATGGTGTTTAAGTAATTTTACCTTTATCTTGATGGTATCAGGGAAAGTTTCCTCAGCATTGTATATGATCCTTTCCTTGTAGCATAACTTGTCACTCTTAAGATTCTTTTTTTTTTATAGTAAAAGAAAATTTTATTGAGAACGAAAGAAGTACACAGGAGGACAAGATGTCCTCCTAAGCATAGACAAATATAGTAAAGAAAAATGTAAGTTTTAAACAACAAAGTGCTCCAATCTCGTTGCATATCTACCAAAGAAACACCCTGAAATGCTCCTATAGTAGAACACCCAAAAGAAGCAAGAAAAGCAATCTTATACTAGAGGAGATACAATGGGAGATGACAATCACAGAAAATTCTCACACGTTTCAACCATACTACCCAAATCATTGCAAAGAAATCACATCCACACAAACACTTAACATCCTTTTCGCCCCCAAAATTCCGGTAACAAATCATTAGAAAATCAAGCAAAGAGCCTGAACAGGCCCAAGGAATACTGAAAATATCAAATAGTCTACACCAAAGAGTCCAAACAAAGGACACTGAATCACTTAAGATTCTTTTTAACCATTTCTAACAGTGTTGTTAGTGCCTGAGCTATTAATGGTCATGTTGGTGGTGTCTGAGCTATTAATGGTCATGTGGCACATATGTGTGTCCTGTTTGTAGATAACTTATGTCCTCAAGAGTCCCTTTCCGACACATGCAAAACACACAGGAAGAATCTCATCTTCTCTTTGTTTTTATGTTGAAAAACTAACCTCCTCAATAGCATTTTTCCACTTAAGGTCAGATTGGCAGCAGAGAATCTTGTCAAACTTATATTATATTTCATGATGTCTATATGTTAAATATTATTCATTGCACATGCAGGGTCTGTGAAAGACTCAGTGGTTGGTGAAGAGCGTATTGCTCAATACCTACTGGCTGTTTTAAATACTCGAGGGACTCCCTTTCACTGGAAGAACCAGAATAACAGGAGAATGGAAGGTATTCGATATGAATCTGAGGAAAAACATGAGTATAATCTTAAAAATCTTCGGCAGAGAAGGAAGCCACCAAATAAGTCTGATGTTCTCTACATTGAGGTAAAAAAGCATCAATTTACTTTCATATTTAATTGCAGAATTAGGGAAGACGTTTCTTCAACTTTTAATGTTTCTCACCTCATATCATACTTCAATCTCTATTGAATTATCAATAGGTTTTTAAACTTGGTAGGCTTCATATTTTCTGTTAGGTACTGATAACCTGATAAATACATTGGACGTGCAGTTCTCTTTAATGATGATTCAGATAAGACCATAAGTGGCCTGTAGGTCATATACAGATATATTCAGAGGGAGAAAACTTATGATGCTGACAGTGTATCATAGATCATTGAGAAATGGCATGCTAGAATATGTGGATGGACACGTAATTGATGCCACTGATATGTGCCCCCTCCCCAAAAAAAAGGGCCAAGAAAGACAATATAAAAAGTCAGCGGCATAAATTGTTTGAGAAGCTCCTCCTGCTCCTTGTGTTGAGAAAATCTGTCAAATCAGCATCTTTTTCTTATAAGGAACAAGAACCTTGGTCATGTAGAAACTAAAGAGTAATTCTCAATTTATATTATTTTCAATACCTAATTTTCTTCCCAAATTTTTTACGTGTAGACCTTAATTAGTTCAAGTGTTCTGTAGCAGAACTGCTATTCTTACCCATGTTAGTATTTTTTGTCTTTGAAAGAGTATGCAAGTTACCATGGAAGTTTTAACATTGTTTTTTTTTTAATATTTATATCTATTTTTTTTTTCTTTTGATGTTATTGTTGTTTGTGTCATTATTGTAGCTTTGACGGGAAATCTAATGAACTGCTAAATTTTTGTTTGTTTTCTTGTCATTTCAAATTGCTTGTCCTCATCCAGTTATCTCCTTTCAGGATCTTGTAATGGAAGTTCAACGTGCATTGTTTTCTCCTCTGTCAGAATTCAATGGCAATGTAGAAGACGAGAATGACTTGGAGGGTCTTATAGACCAGCAGTTCGATGCACTGCAGAAGGCACTGAAGATAACTCAAAAGGATTCGGAAGCTCGTTTGATGGTATCAAAGAAATTTCTCACATTATTTAGGACAGGTAAACTTGGTCCTTTCATCCTTGATGATGTCCCTGATTCTAAGTCTGCACCATAAAATTTCTTGAAGCTATAATCTTCTACAAATGTAAATACATACTGTTTATTATTCTTTTCCCTGCTTAAAAGGCCTATCTTTTCTTGAAAAATTAGTTGCATTAGGTTTTTAGTTGAATTTTGGATAAATTTTTTTTTTTACTATATGCGTAACATATTTAGATATTTGGAGAAACCAGATTATCATCTTCCAAAAGATATACACACAAATAATAAGAGACTAAATCATTGTAAAGAAAGAGAGGATACACTCTGAATTTTCACATTATCTTCCCCTGTCTCAACAATTCTGCTCAATTTTCCCATACCACCTATTTCTATTTTTATTAGGTGAAGCTCAGTTTACAAAGTCATAACAATGACAAATTACACAAGGAACTGTCAAGGACTCAAGCCTTTCTCACATAGGTAAAGACTTGTTGGAATCCAGTCTTTGATATGTAGTTCCCGGTTGGCAGAACAAGTATTTCATGTTAGGATTCCTGCCAAATAGAATCTCACTGGTAGTTCAAACAAAATATGAAACTTACTGTACTAAAAATACCCAAAAAGAAAAAAATAATAAGGTTTAGGAGGTATGCTGCAACTCCCTCTCCCCTATATATTTGTGTCTGAGTTATCACTTGTGTCAAATGAGTTCTTTTATAACTGATGTACCAAATTAAAATGCAAAATATGTGAAGAAAAGTTGAGCAATATATACATGTTATTTGATATATAAAAGAATTTTTATTGAAAATATTGTAAAGAAGAAAAATAGAAATAGGTTTTACCCTCCATGAACAATCACTGTGCGATCTCAATTTTCTCGTATCACTCATTTTCATTTTCATTTTCACGTGAAGTTGATCATAATTCTTTTTTTAATTTGTCATCCATTATGAATAATAGTTGAACAATACGACAAAAGGTAGGATGGCTAAATTTATAGGCAATGTGGCAACATCTACGAGGTAAAGATTTAATGTTAAAATCTTAATTTTTTTTAATTTTTTTTTAGACTTTCTTTTTAATAATAATATACAGAGTAACTTTTACATATTAAATTTAATATACTATATTTACTACCTTATGAATTTTGGTCAATTTTTTTAAATACTGATTTTTATGTATATGGTAGTTGACTCCCAACACATGTTTTTGAATTGATATATAACAGTAGGTTCAATATCAAAAATAAAATAAAAAAAATAGAATAAGTGAATGATATATATATATATATGATAGTAAGTGCACTCTGAAAGTAAATGGCATATATATAACTAGTGGTTTGCATGCACATATGTGTATATATTTTATACAGAGAGAGAATATGGGAGTGAAGAGTGGGAAAGATTAGGAGAGTGGGACAGTAGGAAAATGAAGAGGTTATTATTTAGTAGTTATAATAAATAATAAAATGATCATTTTAAATTTTTTATATATATGTAAAAAGAAAAATAAGAGTTTGAGTGTGAGTGAGTAGTTATTATGATAGTTATAAAATTTAATTTTTAAATGATAAAAATATATAATTTATTTATACTATAAGATAAGAGATCATAAGAATCTTCTCCCTTTTTATAATAATATAAATAATGTCTCGTAAATCTACAAGTTTAATTTTGTGTGTTTAAATTTATTCACTATCATGTATACTTCTCTGGTTCTCCCCAACGGAAGGTTACTCTGAAAACAGAATTTAGGCCAAGATCTAGCTATCAAAAAATGTTCAAATTCCATTATACTCTTGTGTAATTCTTCTTTATCCTATTTGAAACTTGAGTGTGCTTTGTAATAGAAGATTCCTCGTCACCTAAAAGTGATGCTTCAATTCACGCAAGAAGGATTTTGACTCGCGTCAAAACAATTTATTATTATTTTTTGTATCCCCTTTTTTCATGTGAATTATGATTTTCAACTCAAAGATCATTTAATGTTTTTTGAAGACTTAATCTCGAGTTTGAGTAACATCAAAAATACTCTCCACTTATAGCACTCATTTAGTTAACATTAAGTTGTTTAATTTGAGTTTAATGATCAAATTATGCTTATTAAATGCATAAACAATATATTTTCATTGAGGGGATTATATGAGTTTCTCTTTCTCCAAACTACTCATTGTTTCTGACAAAATAAAATTATGCATCTTATTGATATGAATACCTAATGGAAAAGTTCACAAAAGTTCTTGGTGAGAATTAATAGGGATGTGCATAGTTTGGGTAAACCGACCAAATCGAACCATCCCAGAAATTAAGACTAATTCTGGTCTTCTTTTTTTTTTTTTTCTTTCCTTTTCCATGATTAAAAGTTGAATTTTTTATTTTTTTTTTGGTTGAACTAATCAGTTTTGATTTATATTACATAATATGCAATTATCAAAAAAATTCAAAATCATTCACTCTGTCGCACCCATTCTCACCCCAATGCCCTAATTGTAATTTATTTTGTTTATATGTCTGGATTTGGTTTTGGGCAAAAAATGAGTTCTATATGAAAATGACAAATTGGAAATGATAACCCAACTCAAAAGTCTAGTAACTGAAACCAACCCAAAGTGTTGTGTTGATTTTGAATATTTCATATCCAAAAAACCAGCCTTGGATAATCAAAAATTCAATCAGCTTTCTTTGGGTTGGTTATAATTTTTTCTAAAACCGACCAAACCGAATCATGTGTTGACACATGAATGTGCAATTTTGAAATTAACAAATCATTTATGGTGTCTTGCATAAAATGAGGAAGTTATCAAGTAATGATAAGTTATTTATTCACTACATGGAGGCTTGCATGAAAGGTGGAGATTGTCAAGTAATGAGAGGATATCCACCCACCGCATGCTTTGCATAAAGGTGGGAGTTGATAAAGTTGTGGGAGTTAAATACTGTTATTAGCAGATAAAATTAGCAGGACAATTACATTTATTTTTGTATATTTAAACAGGGTTCATTTTACCACAAGAAAACTAACAGTTTCTAACAAATCAAGTTTGTGAACAAATGGTCAAAAGCTTGTGGGTAAATGGGTTGTGATAAACAATTAGTGAGAAGTAGTTTGTCGGTAAAATCTTTCGTGGATAATATTGACAAATCATCTTATTTATTGGTATAGATAAACATATTTCGTCAGCAATAATTCTCGGTGGAATTGTGGTTTGGATTGATTGAAAGTTTGTCAGGTATTACTTACAAATCAGTGGTTTGTTAGTGTTAATATTGCGACAAAATTAAAATATTAATATTCACCCAAATTCTTATATAAATGATATTATAAAAAAATCAAATAAAACATTAAAATAAAAAAAATAAAAAATACATTGAATACCAAACTTAACAATCCAAAAGCTAATATGCTAATACATATAGATTATGACATCTAAATAATATAGGACCACACACTACCCATAACATACAAAATTATATATAAAAGAAACATGAAACTCTAGGACAATTCTTAAACTAGTGGCAAGGAAACTAATGTTAGACAGATAATCATATTCAAGCAATTTACACATTGCCACCACATCCAATAGGCACTAAGAAACTCGGAATAGAAGAAGGACAAGTTAATTAACTTGCTATTGCATAAACAAAGTAAATGTTGTTCCACTTGCTCTTCACACAGTTTGGTTATAAGGTAACTTTAACTTGAACCACCCACATTTCTTGAAAAGAAAAAAGAGCCTACAATCCAGTAATAATTTCAAGCATTCGAAGAATTGCAATTACCAAAAAATTCCTTAGCCATTCACTCTAGCTCACCCTGATGCCCTAGTTGTAATTTTTTTTTTTATATGTCTGGATTTGTTTTTAGACAAAAAAAATGAGTTTTATATGAAAATGATAAATTGGGCTGTGACAACCCAACTCAAAGACCACTAATTGAAACCAACGGATAAATTAACCAACCCAAAGTGCTTGGTTGATTCCAGATATTCCATATCCAAAAACCAACCACGGTTAACCAAAAATTATAGTGTTTTGCATAAAAAGAGGAAGTTATCAAGTAATATGAAGTTATTTATTCACTACATGAGCACATGGAGGCTTGCATGACAGGTGAAGATTATTAGAGGATAAAGTTAATGGGACAGTTGTATTTATCTTTGTTTCTTTGTAATGAAACCAACGGATAAATTAACCAACCCAAAGTGCTTGGTTGATTTCGGAGATTCCATATCCAAAAGCCAACCACGGTTAACCAAAAATTATAGTGTTTTGCATAAAAAGAGGAAGTTATCAAGTAATGTGAAGTTATTTATTCACTACATGGAGGCTTGCATGACAGGTGAAGATTATTAGAGGATAAAGTTAATTGGACAGTTGTATTTATCTTTGTCTCTTTGTAATAATATTTAAACCACAAGAGGAATTATTTGTAAAAAGAGCTCTGATACCATAATATTTTTGTACCATAATATTAAAGACTATGAGAAAACCATAGATGAATGGGCACAATCATTGTCCATCATTATAACAAATTATAGAGCCTCTTGGTCTAAAGAAAAATTTTTAGACTTCATAGCAGGAACGTTGCAAGGAAACACTTTGCAATTTCTTAGAAAATGGGAAAGTTCTATAAAAGGAATGGCCCAGAAGAAAGGATTACTAGAAACTTTTAATAGTTTTGATAAAATCCTACAAGAATTCGTTACTATAATAAAGAAAGAATTTTGTGGATATATGGATCCTCAAAATTTATTAGGACATTGCAAAGATATTATGGATATATATCCTCAAAATTTTGTGGATTTATGGATCCTCAAAATTTACTATAAAAAATTTCTTATTCCAAAGATATTATGTTTTCCTTTAATGCATGGAGATATGTTACTAGGAAATAATTTCCTACAGAAATATTTTCCTTTAAAATTGGAGCCACATTCTTAAAACCAATTAATTAGCGTTAGAAGGAGTGGTGTATATATTTATATATAATGTTAAGCTCCATTATGTTAGCAATGTGGAGAATTATCACGTTGACACTAAGAAACATAAAAGAAATATGGTGTTGGTCTCAATTCAAATCTGAAACAGCTCTTGTTGGCTAAGCTTGATTGACAAAACTTTATTGATACATATCGAAAATCGCGAACTATAAATGAGCACATCAACACTAAAAAGTTCAGTGTATATGATTTAACTACTATCCAAGTTGTATCAAATTATTACGTCTGAATTATAAGTACAAAGTTTCAAGTGAGATGGTGTTCTAATTTAATAATCATGGAAGCAAAATGTGGTTAACCTTTTTTTGTCGACAAAGACAGAGAAAATAATAAGTATTATCTTTGTCAAATTTTCAATTTTTTGAACTATCTAATTTAACGAACAAAGGAGAAATGAGAATACTTGCATGATCGCTGTCATGTCCTTACGAGAATGGAGAAACTAATTTTCATCACCTGCAACACTCTCCATTACAAAATGAAAATTTTCTTTGGTGTCTCTCACTTATATTTGCTATTGTTATTCTCATAAAGGTGTGCAACCCGAGGGGTGAACTAAGTTTAATTCGAATGAATCTCATTCAACTCGATCAAGTTAGGTTGACAGAAACTTCATCCAAATTTTGAAGTCGAGTGTTAGACTGATAAAAAATTGCACCCGATTGAAACTTCGGGTGTGTCGTTGATTTGATTAGTTTTTTCATAGGTTGAGTTGATAATAAAATGATCCAATACCTATATTTTAATACATTATAAGATCCAAAAACATCTAAGTTATAAACTTTTGAATTATAAATAAACAAAAATTATAAGTTTTTTAACTTTACAATTTTATAAAAAGGTTCATAAAACAAATGTAATTTACAATAATATATATTTATCATGAACATAAATTCAAACTGGATATGATAAGGTTAAAAACCAACATGAATATAAATTGTGCTTCATTCATACACTTATTTTCATAGTATTAAAAGACTATATATTGGATTTGAACATATTATTATATATATATAAATACTTTTAAAACATTAGTAAATAATTTCATGTAGGTCGAATATTATCGGGTTGAATCTTTCTTTTTTTATCCAAATAACTAACTTGACTTGAGATAAAAAATAAAAATGCCCAACTTAAAATACGAATTTAATCATATTATCGGGCTCTGGTATGATCTGGTCGAATCAATTTCGATTATTCAGGTTCTCAAGTTTTCTGCACATCCTAATTCTCACTCATTACTTTAACAATATTTCAAAATATAGTCAAAATGACATCTTTTGTACTTAGAACATCATAATTTTGCAATTTCATCCTAAATTTAGTAAATTTTGTCTCATAATTTTCAAAACGTTTACAATGTCTTCACTGAACCGATCACGTTGAATCAAAATTTCTGATATGGCTTAATGTATCATAAATATATATATATCTATATATATTATTTATTTATTTATTACCAAATATAGGCTTAATTCACAAACAAATAAAGATAATTATCCATAAAATATCATTTTTTTTGTCAATTTTGTCATACAAGTATTTTGTAGTTCAATCCTCCTCATTCCCCTCCCTCTAAACATCTAAATCATCACAAACTATAGCTAATTGTATGGTTTTAGACAAGAATGGCCAAAAAGAGGAGTTATAGAAATGATGCTTATTAGAGTGAGATAGATACTTTTCTTTCTTCTTCTTTTTTTTCCAAACTCAGCAAACATGTGAAAAAATATATTATATTAACATAAGTAATCCAAAATACTAACAATATTAGACTTAAGGAAAACATTGCTAGTGTTTTTAAAATTACCTAACAAATTGAAAATAGAAGATAACGAAATTGACCAAAATATAATATTTTAAGAACAAAAGATGTCATTTTGCCAAAAATATATATTATATAAACATGTGCCAGTAAAAAGAAGTATAAAATTGAGTTAGAAAAAAAACAACAACTCAATTTAATCAAAATTATTGGGTTTGTCTAACATAGGGCAGAAACCGACCACAATCGAGAAACTGATTCGAAATCTCCCAAGACAACTGAAAACTAAAGATTCGTCCTTTTGCAATCTATCGTCAATTTTCGATTTTGTAAAATAGTCATTTCTGTTCAAATTTTGGATTTGAATATTTTATACCTTTTAGTTAACCAAACCTAACCGACATGTTAAATATATATATTTTTATTCGTTTTTTATATGTGAAATTACCTCACTATCCAACATTTTCAATTATCTCCAACCTTAAATCCCTAATTTTTGAATTCAACCTCTGTTTCTCTCTTCTCTTCACTTTTATTTATCGAATTCGATATTTGTTCTTCATTTTTCTACATTATTCTGCTTATCTCTTCTCTTCTTTTCATTTGCGTTTGCGACATTGTCCTATGTTTTAAATCTTGGATAGCTAATTGAGCAAACTAAGCTACTGAGTACTTCATCTTCATCTAGAATTCTAAGTTACGATTCTAATTTAAAAGCGTTTGGGAATAGAGATTTTGTGAAGGGGTTGATTTAGGGCTGCAACTTGCATGATGAATTGTGAAATTCTTGTTTGAATTACATATTGAAACAGGGTTTGAATTATACTTGTTTATGTTTTCTACTCTTTTTCCTTTTTGTTTATGTAGGCATGTGCTTATGATTAGCACTTTTGTTAAGTATGTACAGTCCTCATCCTCTAAGATGTTAAGATTTAAAAAAATCTTAAAAGTTGACAAGATTTGTACTAAGGCATTTGTGAGTTTGGATGTACCAATAAGGTGAAATTCTACATTTTTAATGTTGGAATTAGCTGTGAATTATGAAAAAATATTCAACAGGTTGAAGAAAGATGATAGTCAAGTAAAGAAGTGAATTTGAGAGTGATTTAAGATAGGGAAGACTACTCCTACTAGTGAAGATTAGGGAAGCATCTAGGGTGTTTATGGACTTCTTAAAGATGTTTTATGATGTAACAAATAGAATTTGTAGGTTCCTTGTATGTTACATCACATGCATACTTTCATGACTTTTGTGATCTATTTGCTTCCTTGCAAAAATGGATAGAAAGTGGTAATAAGTCACTTAAGAAAATGACATTAAGTAGGAAAGAAAAACATGATAAGTATTGGGAGTAACATTGAAAATCATTCACATATATTTTTGTTGCTATAGTACTTGACCCTTAGTACAAGTTAATGTTTATTACTTATGGGTTCACGAAGTTGTTTGGGAAAAAGAAACTGATTTAATAACATGAAAAGTCCAAATTGGATGGATTATATGACTATTGGATAATTGATGTGGAAATGGCTGCCTTTGATATTGGTGCATCTTCTCAACATGCAACTATCACTAGGACAATAAGTGATGATAATTCTGGTAAGTTTGCTAAGGATTTCATGAAAGAAATTACTAAATAAGAGTTTTTAACTGGAAAATATGAGTTTGATAGGTATTTTTTTAGAGTCTCATGAGGCTATAACAGAAAATTTTGGCATTTTGGAGTGGTGGAAACTAAATTTGGGGAAGTACAAAGTGCAAACCAAATTAGCTATGGATGTTTTGAGGGTTCTTATTACTATTTGTTGCTTCTGAATCAATATTTTTCAATCGAGGACAAGCACTTGATATTTATTGAATTTTTTTTATATCCAAAGATGGTGTAGACACTTATTTGCACTTAAAATTGACTTAAGTGTAGTCCTTTATCAATAAACTATGAATAACCAATTGAAGAGCAAAAGAAGATTAAATCAGGTACTTAAAGTTTATACATTCTCTGTTTTTAGTGTTTATTTCCTGTTTACTAACTTAAAAAAAATAAAAAAAAATAAAAAATTATATTAGAGCTTTTTGATTTTGTTCGTGTTCTGGATTGATTGTTGATAATGGTGCTACATTTGTGGTGAGTTTGTAATTAATTTGGCTAAGTAGAGTAGTAAGTAATAATTCTGGTAGGATTAGAGAAATTTGATTAGGTTGCTGTTTCTGTCTGCCTTGCTACTGAATGACGATCCTCTTTATTTAACAAGTTCCAATCTTAATTCTTGCAAGTGAAGTGAGTTTCTGTTGAAGTGTTAAGGAATTAAATATTTTAGTCTTCTAATAAGTATACTTGTAATGCAATTTGAACAGGTTGCATTATCATGATTCTAGAGTCTAGACTTTTATTTAAGTTTGTCTTTTGTGTTTCTGTTAAGTGTCTAACTAGTTGATTCTTGCAAGTGAAGTAAGTGTGTATTTTGTTGATATTTGAGCAAGAATCTGTTTTATTATGAACTTGTGAATTGGTTTTGTTGTGAAATTGTGAATTGTGATTCACTGATCAATGATTTTGCATTTTTTTTAAATGGATGTACTATTTATTAGTGCTATGGTAATTGCATAGATTATATTTTTGTGAACTTGAAGGATTTTTTATGGATGGATTAATTGCACAAGTTATGTTTTTGCAGTAGATTGTCGTTAAATGCTATGGTAATTGTTGTTTTTTCTATTATTTTGTATAGGTTAATTGCCTAATTGACTTTCACTCTATAGAATACTAGTGTTTTGTTTTGATTTTGATTTTTAATTTTAGCAGGTGTTATTGTATATGAGCTTCAATAAGTACTTTTTTTTTTTTCTTAAATAACTGATTCTTGGCTTAAAATTGTACTTGGGTTTTCATTTGGACTTTAACCAAAGTCCATAATCTATTTATAAACCGTCCAAATCGAACTAATCATTACTTCATTTCATTCAGTTCTAGTTATTTCAATTCCATTGTGGATTTTGAGTAGCCTGGAAATAGAATCGACACTATTGGTTCATTTAGGTTAGAGATCCAAAACCAATCAAACTGAAACCGATGCTCAGCACCTAGTCCTAACATAACCACAATCATCGAAATAACTTGTCAAATTCCAAAGGATATACATAATCATGGTTCATACGTAAAAGTTGAATTAGTAGAATTTATCATTTTAACAAGTGAGACAATATTTGTTAAAATAAAATAA
Organism: Quillaja saponaria; assembly: GCA_029379385.1. Taxonomy (NCBI): domain Eukaryota; kingdom Viridiplantae; phylum Streptophyta; class Magnoliopsida; order Fabales; family Quillajaceae; genus Quillaja; species Quillaja saponaria. Next base: position 25,549,189 of record CM055608.1, read on the forward strand.
ATATACTCATTAGAGTTTATTTTAGAAAAAAATACAAATTCATTAATTGCATAACATGTGAATTATTGTTAAACCCTATAACTTCATTACAATAAATATTAATAAAAATTCATTCACAAAAAATTATTAAAAAATGTATCTCCCTGTCTCTATATATATTCAATTAACAAATTGTTTAAGAATACTCAATTAAGAAATCTAGTTATATAAAAGATGGAAAAACATGTTCTGGTCACCGCAAATGTTTCCTCTAATCAAATATTCTTTGTACTTTACTATGGTACACATGCTCACAGGTTCAATGAATAATGACTATGTTTCTTCATCATGCGTGTGAACAAAATATATTTACATGCTTAAACCCATAAAAATAATTTGAACTTTTTTTCCAAGATTTTACATGTACACACAACAAAGTTGGTTGAGTGTCTTCAATCCTCTCCATAGTGCGATACCCTGCAACATATTCATTTGGAAAACTTAAGATTTGTTGAAGTACTAAATACAAGAGAATGATATGAAATAAACAAATAATATGAGATTTTGAGTTAAGTTTAAGAAATTAGTTTCTTAAGACTTTACAAATTTATTACTTGAACAGGAAAAAATGTTGAAAAACTTGTTATATATAACTTTGAATAAACATTACAAAACTAAGTGAACCAACAAAATCAGGAGGCAAGTTTGGTAACATACACATTCTAAACATTTAATGCAAATTGTTTTTCTTCAAATATTCTTTAAAATAATAAGACTTGCAGAAACATTAAGTGTATTTGATTTACTACCTCTTAAATTTTCATCAAATTTATTAAAATAATGATATTTATATTACAAAACTAAGTGCACTAACAAAATCAGAAGGTAAGTTTGGCGACATCTATGAGTAAATTATACTTTATACCTATGTGGTGTTGTGTCTTTTTTTAAACATACACATAACTCATTTTGTGTCAAAAGATTCACTATATTGGAATTGGGCATTTTGACACAAATGAAGCACATGTATTGATTTTTAGAAAACAAAATAACACATGGAGTGAAATATAACTTACTCTACTACGTTAACATACTTACGGATTATTTGGAGAAACTCTTCAAATGATTACCTATATTCCAAATTAATAGAATATGCCAATAAATAATAAAGTGGTTGGTTCATTAATTTTGATCACCATATAAGAAATTTGGTGAGGATTCACTTCAACCTAATTAAATAACTGATTTGTTTATCAAAATTGAATTATTTATTTGAGTATATGTGATTTTCAAAGTTTCAAAATTAATACTTGGGATTGATCATAAGTTTCATACACATATTGGATTGTTGATATGAAACTTTTATGATTAGTGAAGGGAGAAATTTTAAAGGAGAAAAAGATGAGAAATAGAATATTCTCATTGAGAATGTCAGAAATTTGTTCACAAGAATTTACGCCTACAAATTAAAGACAAGTGAGCGATTCATAATGTGACATCAGTAAACATGACATGTATAATCACAATAAACTTGTCCACTTGGCCACATTTTCAAATTTATTGCATTTGGATAGAAAACTTGTCTAACCATACACTTAATGAATTTTTTATACATTATTAATATTCATGTTTGTAATGACTATTAAGTTTTAATTTATCTTCTCTTTGGCACCAAAAAAAATATTATAATTCTTTTCATTGTAAATCTATGAATACATAAATTAAGTGCTAAATAAACTAGGGAAGTTTTTCATTTTGTGACAAAATTATATAAAAAATATCAATTCCATTTCCATTTCCATAATAAACCCAGAAGCCATCACTTCTGTGTAACACCATTTCGAATTCTACCACTAACAATAACTAGTGAAACTGGAATTATAACTTAATTTTCTGGTTTCATTATCAAACAAAATGATAAAAATATATAGTCGGTATTCAGTACCAGTGCATTAATAATAACACCGTCAGTAGTGTGCCCTTTTGATTTTTGTGTTTCATTAGTGGATTAATTTCTTCTATTGAACTCAATCATGGAAATCGTTGAACTTTGTCCATTGTCCAGGGAGGCAAAAGTTGGCAATCCTTCTGCAGTTTCATCTTTATTCCTGCTATCAAAACAAGAGACATGAGTCAGATGGAAAACTGTAATCAAAGCATTGTAACTTCTGCATCCATTTGATGTACTTCCACAAAATGTTCCCAACTTCATGTTGTTAGTCTTTTGGTGTTTGGGTAGAGGATATCTCCTGATTCCCCAAGTCTTTATCAACCATGGCTACTTTGTGCATCTGCATTCCATAACCAAATGCATGTTTCTAATCAAGCTGAATTCAACACAAGAAAACAGAAAATCTAATTGAAGAAATACTGCAAGAAACTTAGACTTACTTCCATCCTCATCGATCCAATCACAAAATTTCACCTGGTGCAGAGAAAGCAATCAAATGAAAAAAAAAAAAACAGATTTCAATTAGTATGCAGCCATTCAACCAAAACCAGTTACCAATTCATCAAACGCCAGCAGTGAAGTTTTATTTATAATGAAAATCAGCTAGTAGTCATCACAAAATTGAAATCATTAACTGCAAAGGAAAGAAACTAATATGGCTTTACCTTGTAAGTAGCCATTACTAGTCTCAATTTTCCCATCCCACTCATTTTTACACTGAAATTTACATAATGCTGACAACATGAAGACTAGCTCATCTAATTCGTCATCCATTGTGAATATTGTGAATGCTAAAATAAGAGGTAGAATGCTTAATTTATAAGCAAATCTGGTGACATCTACGAGAAAAAAAATAATGTGAAATAATGTCAATTCACGTGATTTTCATAACAAGATTATACTAATTAACTTTTATTCTAAATATATCAGATTTATTAACTTCTTAAAAGATTCTCTTCACATTTGATAATAGATTAATTTATATCAAGTTCTTTAAGTTGTAAAAAAAAACATATACACGAGGTGTAGTATATTAACAAAAAACCAAGTGTTTCATGTGTTTTTTAATGGTTTTTATATTGATTTTCTTAATTTATATAAATATATATCCAATAAAGTAACATATATATCAAACTAAGGTGATTTTTATTTTAATAATATATCAAATTCATTCACTTTTTTTTATGGAAAAACATCTTCATGATGTTATATACAACAAAAATGCCTAATTTGTGCTTTTTGTTAAACCATTTATACCATATTTTTGAAAGAAAAACTCTTTATGTAATGTAGGCTTGGTTTGTTAATGTTATGACTTTTTGAGAAGTGTTGTGCTCTTATGGCTCTCTTAGAGTTGCTTTTAAAAAGTTACAGCAGTAATATTTGGTAAAATAATACAAAAGTTAGCTCTCAATAAGTAGAAGTCATAAATTAAGTGCTTGGTAAATTTATTGTAAATGTGCTTCTAAAGATTTAAACTTAATTATAAGAAATATTGATAATAAAAAAAAGATAATTAATCTATTGCATTAATTAATAAAAGAATAAATATGAATTTTTATTTAAAGTTGAGATTATATTAGTTTTTAAAATTTTTGAGAGTAGAAGGCAGCTTTTAAAAACACAACAAAAGCATCCCTACATTTTATTTTACCAAACATAAAAAAAATAAAAATAAAATTAAATTATAGCCCTTCATAAAGCATAAGCACCTTCTAAAAAGAGTATTATCAAATTAAGTCGTAATAATATAGAAAATGAATCAAGAGTTTCAAAAAATCAGCGTTGCATGTGATTTCTACTTTTTGTTTAACGGATTTTACATCATATAATTATTTCAAGTAGAAAACACCTTCATGTGACGGATATACAAATAAAGAAATAAATTAAAAAAATCAAGTGTTGCTTGTGATTTGTCTTTCTTGATAACGGATATAATTTCTCAAAAAGTAACAATTAACTCTATATAGTATCAAATATAATATATTACTAATCTTATGAGAATTGATCAGCACTATCTTTGCATTCTAAGATAGAAATAATAACAAAACCAAGCATTCGCATCATGGTCTCTATTTTTTCTTAGTTAGCATTTCAAATTTCAATCACATTGTGATTTTCTTTTTTCTTTTGTGAAAGGCAAGAATTTCTAAAGTGCCACCAACACATTGTGATTTTTTTATTTTTATTTTTCTCTCTTTTGCTTATATTTCAGTATCCATTTATTTGTATTTCTCTCTTCTTCTTTTTCAATGCTTGTATGTACACTGGGTTTTTCAGTTAGTTTGACTAGTATTTGATATTTAGCTATCCTAATTGTTGAATGTCCTTGTAATTGTAATTAAGATTGGATGCAGTGCAGCTGCAAGTACAGAGGATCAATGAATAGACAAATTTGAGTTTCAATTGTCTAGTAAATCAACTATTGCATAGCAAAGGAAGAAATTTCTGTTTTTCTTTATATAATTAAATAAATAAAATCATATACACACATTAGGGAGTAGGCACAATATTTCAAATATTTCTATATTTCTTGGGACAAAAGGTACGAGGGGATGTGCTTGGGAGTTCTGCAGGTCGTTATTCAATATAATGTTATCAATGGGAATTTCATCATTAAACTTTACCAGATTCATATTATAGAGGACTACAAGCTAGAGACTAATAATGATGAGTAACTCTTCATGTATAATCACAAATGTAGTTGTACTCATGAATACAACAACATAGTTGTCAAAATTGACAGAATTATTCAATTAACCAGTTCAAAAGAAACAAAATTCAATCAATGAAGGCAACAGCCAATTAAGTATTGCAAAATACTTCTATTTATTAGCTTCAATGAATTCTCTATATTCTCTCTTCATTTTGACTCCGGGGACATTCCTGCATTCAGTAAACAAGATTGGCAGCCAAGAGTCAGCAAAAAAAAAAAAAAATTCCAGAAAGCTAAGTGATCTTTGTATCTCCCGGGGCATCACCCCCATAAAAACAAGGGGCGGGGGGATAAGACTATGTCAATATGGGTTTGCCAAATTAATGCATAAACATCAGCAAATGATTTGACAAAACAAATGAAATTCAGCAGTAACTTACGGAAGCAAAACAGAAATAAAAAACAATATAGGAACATTTCACCTAGATGGGATTTATGTAGCCCAGAAAGGATAGGTGGGAGGGCAGGTAGGATAGCATATAACAAACCTAAGCATCTCCTTATTTTTGAAAAACTGCACACATGGAGTACCCATGATTTCAGCTGCTTCTGCAATCTCTTGATCTTCCTCTATGTCAATTTCGACAAAATGCACATTCTGATCAAATTCATCAATCACCTGCATTATAGAAAGTACACCAAAGTTTACCCCATTTGCAAATAGTTATATTTATATACAAATAAATCAATGGTAATATCTGTAAATCAATGTTGTCAAACATGAAAGGCAAATTAATTCAACTTGCACTGAGAATGATTGCTTATTTATTCTCTTGAGTACTTGTCAGACATATCCTCTGTAGCAATATTCTTAATGAGCTCTCTGGTTAAGCCCACAATAAGCTTGCTAAGCAACAATAAGCTGATTTTAAGTATTGCAAGTCAAAATGCAAATAAAATGTTAACACACCCGATTTCCACTAAAAAAACAAAGCACAATAGTAGTGATATATAGAACTTCAAAAAGTTACTAGAATCGTTCTTCTGAGTTCCAAAGCAAGGTAATATTCAAGGAGAGACTGTATTATCAGCAGGACTCAAAATGGCTTGATTTTGGTGGATGTATGTGGTAATTGCCACAGAGTAGAACATATTCTATATTTCATGTGTTCTCAGGACTTGCACTTCAATTTACAGGGCTAATCCAGAACTAAGGTTACTCAATTTTTTATTTTTTTTTGTTCTTCTTTGTCATTAATTAAGTGAAACTTGAACAAGCTGGCTGGGAACAACCCGACTCCAACTCGTCATGGGCTAAGCCAGTGTGAGATTTTCAAGCTTGCTAAGGTCTTGGTTTGAAGAGCAATATTCAGAGATGGCTAGTTTTCAGATGGTGTTCGGACAGCCAAACTTAACTCAACCTGAATCAAATCATTAGTTTTAATTGTATCATCTAATTATCATAAGCAATAAAAATATTCCAGATGAAATGAAATTTCTTTGAAATGCAAGTATATGAAATCAAACTGTAAAACTTGATGTCATACATCTTTTACTGAATGCATATTCATGGGTTTGGTTTAGCTTCTGCTTTGACAGATCCAACTCATGGACACAACTCCTCTCGAACAACTTCTAAGATCCCTTCTTTTTTATGTAGTTAAATTATCATGGAATAACTCTTCACAATTTTTTGTCAAACTGGTCAACTGCCAAGGATCTCCCTTTGATTATAGAACAAGCTCAACCTAAGAAATGTGACATGTATGTGAATTATGCATGAGTAAATCCAATTACATTTGTTAAGAAGAATTCAATTGCATCTTTCATATCACTAGAGGTTGCCAATTTGTAATCTACATTCTAGAAAAGTCAATTGCGCAAATCTTAACGCATTATGTTAAATAGTTTTCAGACAATTTTGCTTAGTATACAACAAATTTGTCTCACTTAGCCTCCTTCCTAAAATGTATAAAACTGTCTAAAGAATAAAGCACTTTACAAGTTCATATTTAGAAAAAAGTATATAAGCTAGGACATTTAAGGGCTAGCAACAAAGTAATACCTTACTAAGAATTGGCTTCAAAGTTCTACATGGACCACATGTTGGTGCTGTATATAGCACACATATAAGCCTCGGACTTTCATGATACAATTTTCGTAGAGCATACTGAAAAGAGAATAGTGGAAATAAATACAAACATAAGATATAAAGTATGAACCATGGAAAAAGAAAAAAAAAAAAGGATTTTTGAACAGTTGGAAAACTGGAGTTCTAAACACATACCTGACCCTTGTGCTTTGTAAGTGTAATATCAAAGCCCTCTTGAACATCCCTGTCAGTTATTTCCTTCTTAACCTCTTCAGTTTTGGGCTGTTACAAGTAATTTTATTAGAAGAGTGGCATTTATGTTGGACAATGCTACTTCAGGTAAAAGATTTAATACAAGTTTCAAGAGCAATTTCCCTTATATTCTTCCTGTGGCTAACATCCTACATCAGAATTTAAATCCCACGATGATCAGATTGCATAAGCTATGCAGATCAGGCCAATACATGATAAATAAAAAATTAGACTTGACCAAAAGTTGAGGTCAAATAATTACTCTAAAAATATGACATATTTTCCTTTCAACTCTTATTGTCTACATCCAATTATCTTTTCTTTTTTTGGTTTTGGGGTGGGGGGGTGTGGGTTTGATTAAGAAATCTTGTTTTGTGAACTCAAGAGACATTAATTACGGCTTTATCTCGACCAACTGGATAACAAGTGTGGTTTTCAGGTTCAAATTATATCAAGGAAGATGCTGAAAGTGCACTCAAGTTTCTAATTTCTCCATGCCTTACTCCTCCTCTACCCCCTGACCAACTGTGCACCTAACTTTATCATTGAAATAGCAAATAATTTGAAATTGATTAGATAATTGGAGATATCTCCAGATCCAGAGTCACATATAGACAATGATATCAATACATTAACCTAAGTAACCAACAGGCCCAATAAACACTATTTAACACAATAATGTCTTTTTTAAGAATTAAGTAACCGAACTTAGCATTGACATGGACAATGATTAGATGGACATCCAACACGCAGCTACGTTTATTTATCTTTGTTAAAAAGTACATTCTTTACAACAAAACCCTATAATAACTAATTGTAGCTGCCTGAAGAATAAGATCTGGTAAACCAAATGAATGTTGTAATTTACTAATTAACAGTTTTGTAAAACTTAGCATAAGCCCATATATATCCAATCCAAAGGACAAAAAGGACAGGTGAAGACATGATCATTGAAGTCAAATACCTGGTGAAACTCAATGAGAAGATTATTGCTCACAAGATATCTTTCAACTGATAAAGCAGCAACACATCCGGATCCAGCAGCAGTTATGGCTTGCCTCCATTCATGGTCCTGCAATAATAATCAAAACAAACTTATAGGATTGTGACATAATTATTAGATATTTCAAACAAAAGGTAATATGAGATCAGAAGATGGGTTCTAAAAAACACCCTTGCGCAAGCACGCACCTAAACACAGATACAAACACACACTTTCTCAGAAAACTTGCATAGTTGATACAATTACTACTTATCCTGACTTTTCCTACTTTCCATAATCTACAATTTAGAAAGGAAAGAATGGCATAAGAAAAGATGTTTCCTGCTGTTGCACTTTCTCATAAGATTCTCAGTAGGACATCACAAGAAAGTCATATTGCAGAAGAAACAAACTAACCGATGTTGGAAAAATTGCATCTACAAGCAAAAATATATGATTGGCACTTCTGCACATGCTATGTCATAAAGTTTGACAACTGGAATTCTTCTTATACAACAAATAATCATTTGAAGTCTGCATTTTGTTTTACTTTGACCACAGCTACTAAGTTAGCCTGTATGACACATGGACTTGTCAATTATGGTGAACAAATTACCTTGATGATTAAATTTTCCAAACAATCTGATAAACATGGCACTTGAACTGTATCACAGGTAAATGACTACACATATAGAAACTCCTAATGTTAATTCTTATTGATCATTGATCAACTGATTACCCATGTTTATATTAACTTTTTTTTTCCTGATTGTTTAGAAAGTGAATAGACCTAATTACCTAAATATTAATTCTATTCTTAACTAAAATGGGCAATATTCTATTTAGATAGAATTCCAACTAGTGTCTAGAATTCAAGTAGCTGACCATCAAATTTCTTGGGATTGAGGCTTGTATTCTTGAACAACTAAGCAAGTCTTATGTAAACATCAAAAGGAAGAACCATTCTTGACAATAACAAGTGCAATAACAATACAAAACTGTATCAGAAATTAAGAGTATAGCTTTTAATAGTATTTACCTGTACATCTCCAGCAGCAAATACACCTTCAACTGAAGTTTTTGAAGTACCCTCCTCAACTAACACATAGCCAGAACCATCGAGTTCAACTTGGCCTTCCAATAGCTGGCTATTTGGTGAATGCCCTATGCCATAAAATAACCCTTTTGCCTCAAGCACGGATTCCTCCCCAGTATCAACCTTTCGGACTAAAATGCCAGACATCTGGTCTTTGGTATTGCTAACAATATCAACAGTCTCTGTATTGAAATGCACAGTGATGTTTGGATTGTTGTACACTCTGAAACATTCGCGATAATCAACCTGTTAAACAAACATTCAGGAGTTGAAAACTCACATACAATTGTTCATTAGTATATAACTCATCATCATTAAGAAAAGCAAATAGGAAATCTTATGAAGACACAGACTATAGGGTGCAATGGAAGACCTATCTTCGTATACAAACTTATGCAGCACTCATAGAACATTGAAAAAACAACTAAAACTCGAGTTCGTTCATTCAAAGATATGCGTCCCTCAAAGCTAAAGGTACAATATACTTTTCAAAAGCACTGAAAATTCTGATAAAAGAACTAGCAATGATGATTATCTTTTATTATATTCCTGTCATTAACTACTTCATTGACAAAAAAAGATAAATAGAAGGAGAAGAATAAATACACAAACAATTCATGAAAGTTCAATTTAAAGGAACAATGTGTATCCCTCATCTATGGTGCTTTACTCAGGAGAGTAATTAAGAAGCAAAGCAATCTTCTTGATGGAAAACTCACAAAATTAACATATAGCAATACAATGAAAATTTTCCATTGTAGTGAAAAGAAGCAAATGGGGGGCAAACTGATTTAACTAGAAACTGCAAGGACCTGGGACTGAACCCCAGCAAGGTTAAGGGAAGAAAGAGGGACGCATTACATTGAGTTGCCAATGCATATGAAATGGGGCATAAGAAATAAATGAATTACCAAGTGAAATATGAGAATGAGTTCACAGAATTTAGAACTTCAACCAGATGTTTTGTTGGTATCGAGCATAAAATTATTCATACATGAGATACCTGAAACTACTAATCATACATCAAGATAAGTATGACAAATTTGGACTATGTTCATTAAAACCCACCTATCTTGCATAGCTTTGGAAGCCTTTAGTTGGTCCTTACGTGCAAGTAAGTGAACATGACGAGCATATTTAGTTAAGTACAATGCTTCCTCTGTAGCTGTATCTCCCCCTCCAACCACAGCAAGAACTTGACCCTTAAACAAAGGGGATGCCCCATCACAAATTGCACAAGCGCTGATTCCCCTGCTCCAAAACTCATCTTCTCTGGGTAACCGAAGCCTTTTTGCAGTAGCTCCAGTAGCAAAAATGACAGAATGGCACTTAACCTGAAAATTTAGTCAAGGCTTGAGGTGTACATGCCACTTTTTAAGGAAAAACAAATAATCAATTCATTTCACACTTCATAGGCATAAACCAAAATTGAATTAGCAAGAAATCCTAGTGATGTTTGACCATTTAGGACAGTGACAGATAGAGCACAGTTTTCAAACAAGATCAAACTCCTTTCTGAAATATTTCTCATCATTACATAGATTTGATTATTAGGTTATTGGGCATCTAGAAATGCTATGTACTTCTTATTATCAGTTTTGATAATTGAATGAAATCTATTGCAGAAATATGCTGTGTGATGCGACTAAACCCTTGGTCTGTGATGTCTATGCAACCTAAATGTGATGCTTAGTTTTCTCTCTTCTTCGCTCAATCTCTAATCTCATTTGTGTGCTTCCAGACCGAATTTCTAAGACAGATGCCATATTATAGGTGTACCATGAAAACCCTACTTCACCTTCTCCTAAACTTTCCCCAAACCACCTAAACCCTATTCTCGCTGTTAATGTTAACAGCCTTGGAAGATACCTGATTTTATACCCTTTCACCCTTCCTTTTGCTTCCAAATCAACCCCAGCCTAATAATATCCTAACCCCCAAAATTATAACCCTAAAATAATTCCTAAAACCTAACCAAAGACCTCAAAACCCTATTTTCTCTCCTTCCACCCTGCTCCCCAGAACCAAACAGTGCCAAAGATCACATCTTTGCTCTCCTAAGCTTTCCTGCATCACAATAAGGTCTATTCTTCAGCATTCTTCTACCAAATTTAAGTTGCGCTTTGCAATACAAAAATAATGTAACATCAACAATTAAGTACTTATTTCCATAACATGAAATAACAGCAATCACCTCAGCAGACATGCTTAAAAGTATGAACAACTTTCATAAGTATTACAAGCAAAATTTAAATTTAGCTGCTACAACTCTTGGTACCACACGATTCTAGCAATTAAACATTTAACTTCTAGAAAGGAAAGTCATTACGGGATTCCAAGAACCAGTGCTCAAGAATAAGATGTGTTAGAATCCTAAGCAATCATTTTTAATATATGAAAAGGAAAACAATCAATTAATAATCACCTTACGTTCACTACTTTGTACAGTAAAAGGACTACTTTTTAAATTGATAGCTTCAACATCTTCTTGGAATAATTCTGCCCCCCAACGCTCAGCTTGCTGTCGCATCCTAGATAATAGACAATGTCACGATTCTTGTCTTAACTCAAAATAACTTTGCAGTTAAACTATATGTATAACTGGGTTATAGAATAGAATAGAATAAAATAACAAATAATTTGTTTTCTTTATTGCTCTTCTCTTTCTATCACCTGTCCATCAAATCTGGACCAGTTATTCCATCTGGAAACCCTGGAAAGTTCTCCACTTCAGTAGTAGTCATCAACTGTCCCCCCGGAACACCACCCACCTGATAGCCCTCAAATACTACAGGTTTCAAATTGGCACGTGCTGCATATATTGCTGCTGTATATCCTGCAGGGCCTGACCCTATAATTGCCAAATTCTCGATACCTTTACCTATAAGAAGAAAAAATAAATATTAGCATATCTAACTGGAACCAATTACTCACTAGCTCAGTCGAAACTTTTACAAGCATTTATAGCATACAGGAAAGTTAAAGTTTAAACAAGCACTGCCTTAAATAGAAGGTTATGAAGGTTGGATGGCAATCCTAGGTATGAGCTAAAAACACTCGATGAATCAACTAATTACAACTAAAGAATTTTTGTATGACGAAGAACCTAGGCTTCTTAAGAGGATAATGAGGAGTATGTGAGCTTATCAGGTAATAATTTAGTTATTGGCTTGACTCCACAAATTCCCATCTTAGTGACAAAATGTTGCCAATCAGCTACAACTTGATATACATTGTCAATTGTCTATGCATTCAAGGCTTCAAGCACAATATTTTCTTTTTAATTTTAAGCTGATAAGTCAACTCTTCAATTCCATAATCGTTTTTCAAACTCCATCCTATTCAATATCTTCAACACCAACACTCTCATTCTCAACAATGTAGTCATAAATCATCACAGGGTTAGCCATTACAAATTACTGATGCAATCCCAAACCATAATTTATTGCCACTGGTCCCTGACTACAACTTTACTTCTTCTTTTTTGAGTCAGCAAATTAACATTGCCTGTACCCAAGTCATTTTCATTGAACTTCCTTTTACCTAGCTCCACACTTTTGCTATCCAATTTTGATTAATTTGAATCCAAGTCCATGTCCAAATTGATATTTCTGAATTACTAAGAATAAGGCAACCAGAACATGGTACCTTGTTAACATCATTTCTTTATATGAACCACATTGTCGAACAATGTGATTTTAATTTCCATATACTAGTAACTATAACTACTGTTACAGTTCCACAGGGGTTTCCTTACCCCTTTTTTGTTTCTGTAAGTAAATTTCGCATTAAAAATAGCAATTCCAAGAACATAACAAGCTGAAAAACTAGAACTGAAGAATTTAAATTTCTTGAAGCTTCACTACATGAATTAATCAATAATAGGAAACCATCCACAATCTAGAATACACAGCCGTCACTTGCCAATTTCCATCAATAGTACACACTCTCAAACTATTCATAAATACATATTGGTACAGAAAGAGAACTGAGTACGTGTGACTGAGAGATTTGTATTTCTTGGAGAAATTCAGTTACCTGACGAGGTAGGGACGTCTACAGAGGAAGCTTGTACTCTGAGAAGGGAAGAACGTGTTCTGGACGAGCAAATGGGGAGGAGGGAACGTCGCCGAGTAGACCAAGTCCGGAAGAGGATGAGGCCGTTCGGAGGAGGAAGAAAGTCGGAAGAAAGGGTGGTCATGATGACTCGGTGAGTCGGCTGGGTTCCAATACCGATTCCTATCTTCGCAGTAGCCATCTCCTTTTTTTCGGACCATACAATTTAAGAGTAGCAGTTAAAGCCGCATATCATCCATTTTCAATTTTCTAGGCGGTTGACATACACGCGCTGGATGTCTAACCGTATCCACGGCAGTATGGATTCTTGGCAACTCGCTTGGAGCCTACAGGGTTAAGGAGATTTTTGTTTTTTTTTTTCATGAAATGAAACAAAGTTTTTGTAAGAGTGAGTTTAGAATAAATTTAATTTAATTTAGATTAAATTATTTTTGATAATATTTTTAAAAATTACCCAACTTCTAAATAAATTAGATTGAATCTTATTATTTGACATATAATTCTAATTATTTATAAAATGCAATTTAATATAATATTTTTATAACATTATCCTTTTTTTTATTTGCTAAGTCATAACATTATCCTTAGTTTTCATATAAGAGTGTAAAAGTAATATAGTTCTATTTATATTATGAGTACTTGAACCTGACACTAGCAATGTGAGAACTAATATAAACTGCTTGAGCTAAGCTTCAGTGGTTATTATTTATTTATTTATTTATTTATTTAATTATTAATTATTTTTATTTCATTATTTTTATTTTTATGAATATTGATATTTTTGTTTTTATTTAATATTGCTTAAATAAATTATTTATTTTACATTAATTATTTTTATAATTATTTTATTTTTATTATTTAATATGATATAAAGGATATCTTTGTTATTTGACTAAAATGATTTGATTTATTATTATTATATACAAATTTTTTGTTTTATTATTTAATATTATGAAATATATTTTTATCATTTGACTAAACTAAATATATTTATTATTTTATTTATCTACAATTTTTCATTTAATTATTTTATTTTATGTGATATAAGGGTATTTTAGTCATTTGGTGAAATTGATCTAATTCCATAAAAGTATAAATAAGGAAACCTATCCCTTAGGTGGGTTTGAAATTTTCTACCTAATTTTATAAAATAAAATGACTTGAATGAAATAAGTATTTATAGGCTAAATGCCTACCAAACAAAATAATGACAATTTCATTTAATCATGCATGAAATGGAATAAAATAACTTGAATTAAATAAGCACTGCAAAACTAAATACTTGTCAAACGAAACAATAACCATTCTATGGAATCATTTTTGTTTACCAAACTACCTCTTAGTGTAGTGACTAACACTTCTAAAACTTTATAAACATTTTACTTATTTATATTACATTGCAAACACAAAATTTTTAAAAAATCTTTAAACCCTAATATCAAGTTACAAAACCATCAAACATGAGAACCAAGTCAAAGAAAACTATGAAAATCTAACACGAGTTAAGAAAAGCATCAAATCTCGGGTTTCATAAAATCTATGAGCTCATCAAATTTTATTATTTGAAATACAATTATAATTACTAATAAAATACAATTTAATATAATATTTTTACAATATTATCCTTGTACTTATAAAAAAGTGTCAAATGCAATATAATTAGTCCAAATAAAAGCGAGGCCTAAACTCATAAATCCTTATTCATCATTATTAGAGGCTGCCAACATAATAAATCTCGCTAGAGATTAATTGACACTCTCAATAATATAGTTATCTCATAAACTTTAACATATGCACTAAAACTTCATCTTGATATGCCACCAACACCCATGTCTCGGTGTAGTGACCACACCACTAAAACTTCATATATATTTTTTATTTAGTAATCACATCCACGTTTTGCACACATATTAAATAATGTTTTAGAAGTATAAAGTGATAATTTTAAATATTTGAGTACTATGTGTGGTGAGAGGAAAGCAGGTAAGCTAAACTTTTTAATTTTCTAATTAATAAAACGAAAAATTAATTTACGCAGGTGGAGGTTATTGAGAGAGAAAGTAATTTTTTTATTTTGTAATCAATTTAAATGAATTAGTTTATAATTATTTTAAAATAAGAAATCATAAAGATTTTTTAACTTTTAAAAAATATAAATATTACAATCTATACACTAAAATTTAAAAATCTTCAAACCCTAACGCCAAGTTAAAAAACCCATCAAAGTGTAGAACCAAGTTAAAGAAAACTATCAGAATCTAACACAAGTTAATGAAACCATCAAATCTTGGGTCCATAGTATATATAATTTCGATTGGTCCACGGGTCCCACAAGGTAGGAAGTTAGAGGTCCGGGATCGCTAAATCTCTTGGGATAACTCCCACAATGCTGATAGTCAAATGCAGGTCTTAATTGTCATGTACTATTGTAATCAGATTGATTGGACAAATTATGATACATCAAAGTTAAAACTCTTTTTCTTTTCTTTCTCTTTTTTTTTTCCTCTTATTTCTTATTAATTTTACATTTTTCAAATGGTAAACCGAATGGAAAGGTGTGGTTGGTGAATGCCATTACGACAAGACAAAGTTCAAGACAGAAAAATGAGAAAATATATATAAAGTAGAAAATTTAAGAGACAACAAAGAGAAGATCGAAGAAGATGTTTAAAAGAAGTCAAGAAAGATCAGCTGCATGGCCGCCTGCCTGCCCAACCAAAAATAAAAAATAAAAAAATAAAAAACAAGCAACTAAAAATCAGAACCTTCTTCTCCCACCCAATGACACAAATTTCCAAATTCCCTGCACCTGAATTTTAATTTCTTCTTCCTCCCCATTAATTGCGGCTTTAATATTTTTAAAGTTACGTGCACATCACGGCTTCATACTCATAGCATCCAAATTTTGAACACATTTATAGCGATTAGCAATCGAGTTAGCATAAATAATCATGATTAATACATTCTCATCATGCACACAACACATGCCACTCTGTTATTTTATGATCACAAAAGCTAATCATAATAACATATTATAAATCTTGAGTTTAAATAAAATGTTCTAGAGGAAAGGATTTGAATTTATGAGAGAAGAATTATCTCACATTTTATATAAAATTGATAGAGATCATGTGCTGAATAGATATATATATTTATATATTAGTATTATTGCACATGTATGTATAAATTTTTCATAGCTATTATGTGAAAAGTATAAATATCAGAATTTGAAAGAGTGCAGATATGTGATTGGTAAGAAGGGAAAAGAATTGTCAATCAAAAGAGGACAAGTAAATTATCATTTGTTAAATTGAAAGACATACTTGACTGGGTGATTAATTAGTTGTTAATTCTATTTATCAAGATTTCAATGTTGGGTGTATTTTCTGAGTGATAATATTTCTAAAATTTTCACATCTCTCTATTTAAAAAATTTATCACGGTATCATGTTTATAAAAGAGAACAGTTTCTCTTATCATTTTAAAAGAAAAACACTCATCAATTTAATAAGGTATTTGGGTCATACAAATTGTGTTAAGATTTAATAATTACCCATATAATTGCAAGTTTAAATTTTCAAGAAAGCTTTCTCTTTCTTTCTTTTTTCTTTTTTTTTTCCCTTTCTTAATTTTGAGTGGCATGCGCTTGGTTAATATGGGGGTGGGACATTTATAGCACACACTTATGAATAAGAAAATAAAAAAGTATTAGGCACATAAAGTCAAAAGAAGTCACCTCTTTGACTGAGTTTTTATTGAAGAAAGAGAAGATCCCCCAAAGGATTAGATAATGATGGAGGAATTGAAGAAATCAAAAGGAGCCTGAAAGAAAAACTCTCGATGGAAGATTTTGCACGTTAGACCGAAAGAATAAAGAACCAATCGAGTGTAAAAGCACTTAAATACCGTAAACTATCATTATTTTTGTAGGAAAATAAAAAAGTGGTTTACTTTTTATTTATTTTTATATTATCATAGAAAAGAGAGGAGAAGATTGTTATGATCTTTACCTTGTAATAGTAAAATTAAATGAAATATTTTTATTAATTAAAAAAATTGTTACTTTTTAAATCAATCGGAATTTGAGATTGTGCATAAGTAACTATTATATAAATATGAAATAAAGGCCACCATTATACTCCCACGTGCATGTTAATTGATCAAGCACATAGATATTTATGGGTGCTGAAAATCTAGAAATTCAACTAACCCGAATTAATCAAGTCGAAATCTTCCCGAGTCATGTTATTTATTAGATGGAAAAAAAAATTAATCTGAAAATATTTGACCCATTCAAATTTATTTAAAGACTAAATATAATTTAGAGTTTTTTAATATATGAAACTAAGTGTATGACTTCATTTAATACCTTCAACTATTATTATTAATTTTTGTAGAAAAAAAAAGTGTTTTTCTTTGTATTTTATATATAAGGCCACCAAATACTCGCACGTGCATATATATTAATTGATCAAACACATGCTGATAAAAATATAGAACAAATGTGTGAGATTTTAGGGTTCATAACTTTTATTATTATTATATATTTTTTAATTTTTTTTGCCAAAAATGAAATAGGGAATGAGGATGAGTACACCAAGATGATAAACCATAGTACTATTTCAAATTAATATGTAAAGTTTAAACCTTAGATCTCAATCTTTATAGTCTTCAAAATGTTTTTTCATATGATTAAAACCAATATATGCTACTCAGATTTTTCTGAACTTTTTTTGACTCCTAATTATTTAATCTTTTACAAAAGTGTAATGTTTAATTACTTTCTGTGTAAGGTTCAACTACTATTTTTTAGTGCTTTACAAAAAGTAATTTTTAATTTAATTCTTCATAATTTTTTTCTTTTAAAAATTAAAATTTCTCAATCAAATTTAATTTTCTCATTCTGCTATACACAATCCAAAAATAATCATATTACATAAAGATAGTTATATGATTAATTTCTTTCATGACTTGAAAAACTTTTTTAGTTGTTAAATTCTGTAGTATTACAATTTATTTATATAATTAAATAAAAAGAGAATCTATAAAATACTCAACTTAATCGAGAAATTTTGAATATTAAAAAAAAAGTTTATCTACAAAATTTATACAGTATTGAAATGAAAAAACCTAAGGCAATTCTTAGTGGCTAAAAAGTAGTTAATTAAGCCTTATTTTAATGAGTGTGAATTCTGAGTTACATTTCTCTCTTCTACTTTTCCCTAATTGCTGTGTAAGGGTACTTGTTAATTAAGGTGCAATAATGTCGTTTCTGAAAATTAAAATATTTAAAATAATAATTCATTAATTACATAGTAATTATTACTATAATAAATAATAAATAATTTCTATGTATCTCATTCTAACAAATACCATAAGAATACTCATTAAAAACAATTGCCGCCATCAAAATTTAATTATTGGAGGTTTAATAATTTTTTGGATCTTATGAAAGAACATGTTCAATAATTCAAATGATTTATATGTATAATATATATAATGTCAAATATTTCATTTATCATTTAATTATTAAAAAGTTGCCTTTGAAAAATGTGTTTTGTTTTTTGAAAAAAAAGAATTCAATTTGTGATATTTATTCAAAAATTATTGCATGTTTCTATATATAGAAAAATGCTACTAATTAGGATATGATTAGAATAATATATATAATATTTTAACTGTCATTGAAATTCTCACTAGCTAACAGGCTATATAAGAAGTGGTAGGCTTAGAACATACGTTTCAAATATTTCTTCAATTAGAGAGAAAAGAAAAGGAGAATCTCTTGCATTTCTCATGAACTGTAGAGTCGTCTTGGGTTTCTATTGTTGGAGTTGGAAGTTCTTAACTGCCCTTCTTCTCTTCATAGCATCCTTCAATTAATTCTTCTTCTTCTTTTCTTTTTTTTTTTTTCCTTAATTCTTCTTCTTCTTTAATCTCTCTCTTACAAAAATTGCATACAACTATTTATTATTAATGGAAGGTCACGAGGTTGATGAGTGTGATAAGGGCTTATTGGAATATGTAAGAAAATCAAACCCACCACCTTTCTTGTTGAAGACCTACATGCTGGTGGAGGATCCGGCCACCGATGACGTCATATCGTGGAACCAAGACGGGACGGCGTTCGTGGTGTGGCAGCCGGCGGAGTTTGCTCAGGATCTCTTACCAACTCTCTTCAAGCACAGCAACTTCTCTAGCTTTGTCCGGCAGCTCAATACCTACGTATGTACATTAATTAAATATTATGCATTATAATTTAGTTATATTATCCTAATAAATTTTATCATTTAATCTTATTGCATAATTTCATGAATAATTAGAAAATTAAATTAATTTAACAAACTTAATCAAAAAAATTAATTTAATAATCTATAAATTATAGGCTAATTTATTAGGACACTTGTTAAAATTAAATAAATAGAAAGTTCGTAATATTTATTACGATAGTTTGACTATGATTTGAATGATATTTAATATAT
Source organism: Quillaja saponaria (assembly GCA_029379385.1). Taxonomy (NCBI): domain Eukaryota; kingdom Viridiplantae; phylum Streptophyta; class Magnoliopsida; order Fabales; family Quillajaceae; genus Quillaja; species Quillaja saponaria. The sequence goes on from CM055608.1 coordinate 25,568,756, forward strand.
TAAATTTTTATTATTTAATTTAAAAAATATATTTTTAAACTTTAACAAGTGTTCTTAGTACCGGTTTAAAAAACCCCTATATATGTATATATATGTTGACTAATTAAGTTTCCACCTAAAATAAAATTGGTCTTTGTGTGAGTATTTAAAGGTTATCTATGCTTTTGATCAAAAAAAAGGTTATATGTTCTTGACTAAACAATGCATGTTTTTGTAGTTTAGTTTCAAGAAGTTTATTCAAAGTCCAAACAATTCATGTGACTGATAGACTTTTCAGCTTACTTTAATTACAATAGGTTCATAGTTTCTTAGATGTGTTGTTGAGTCAAAAAAATATTTCAATAGTAGGTGGCCAAAGTCAATTTTTACCATCCATAAGTAATTAAATTGCTTTTCCCATTTTTTATTTTATTTTTTTGTTGTTGAAGTTTTCCAATCCCTCAAAGAATTTATATTTAAAGGTGTTCAAACATTTACTTAATAAAATTTATATTCTCATGTGGGTACATAGACTTTTTTTCTTGGTCAGAATAATAAATTCCTTTCATTCTAATATATAAAAATAAAAAATGCAGAGCGGATTCAGTCCAATTAATAATTAATTAAAAAAAAATCATTACTACATGCTTAGAAAGGCTTTTAAGAGTCTTCCCTCCATTAGATGATTTGACAACTTCCTAATTATTATTATTTTTCTAATTCTAACCATTAATGCATTTCATAGGGCTTAACGGTCATTTTTGTTTTTGTTGGTTTAATGATTTATTCTAAAAAATGTTTTAAAAATACTTGTTAAATTATAAGTAAATATAATTTTTGAAGATTACAATTTGTTAAAAGGGTTTTCTTGATACTTGTTAAGATTTTATATACAGAAAATATGTAATATTTATTACTGTATTTAACTATGATTTCAATATTACTTAAAACATAAATTATTATTGTAATAAATATTACAAATTTTCTAACTATAGAACTTTAACAACTATCCTTAGGATATCTTTTAAAAAAAATAACAAGTGTCCTTAATTAGGATATCCTTTACAAAAAATCAATAATGTTGATTTTTTATTAATTGGACTTAAGCTGCTTCTATGTTGGTCATCCCATTCATTTTATCAACCAATTTCAATTTTACTACTAAGAATAATTTCATTTGTTTTCATTCATGCGTAGGGTTTTCGTAAAATTACAACAAGTAGATGGGAGTTTTGCAACGACAAGTTCAAGAAGGATGAGAAAGATTTATTATGTGAAATTCGACGAAGAAAAGCATGGGCGAACAAGCAACAACAACTTAATGCACCAAATCAAGCTCCCACACAATTACAAGAGTCTGATGAAGATCAAAGGTCTTCATCAACTTCATCATCCTCGGGTTATACGATTCTTGTCGACGAGAACAAGCGACTCAAGAAAGAAAATGGAGTGTTAAACTCTGAGCTTGGTATCATGAAAACAAAGTGTAAGGAACTGCTTGATTTGGTGGCAATATGTGCACATTCAAAGGAAAAGGAATTAGAAGATGAGAGGCCAAAATTATTTGGGGTGAGATTGGAAGTTCAAGGGGAGAGGGAGATGAAGAGGAAGAGAGCTGAGATTAGTGAAAGAGCAAGCATTTTATTATCCCAGTCATGCAAATAATAATAAATTTTATTTTGAAAAATGTAATATTATATATTATGTATGTATAAGGCGTTGCTAACCTTCACACACTTTTGTGAGGTTAGTTAAAAATAACAATAGTACTTTGTTCAAAATCAGTTGTTGTAACGGACAAGAATATCAAACTCAAAACATTTAAATTTCAACCATCCAGTGATGACAGCAGTGGGGCTTTAACCCCCAATTACATCTTTCCTATAAACTCTGAACTGTCCCCATTTACCTTGGGTGGAAAAAAACAGCATTCGCATCAATAAGGTTTTAGCTTCACACAACCTGAATAGCAAGGCTAAGACTTTTAATTAATCAACCAGTCATGTTCTGAATAAGCCATGTTTTCCAATACATGGTTTAGGAAACAGTTTAACTGCATATATATACTGGTACCTGATAACCGAAAATATAGACAGACAAAGTAAGATATAATTTGACATGATTAACAAAACCAGAAGCATTAAATAAACTAAAATATTTTTTTCATATAAATACTTCAACTATACTCTTACATGGCTAATCTTCTTGTTCTGTACAAACATTTAAGACGAAAAGTACTCAGACTTCCAACTATTTAGCATGATTTGATATACATGATCGACGTATCAACTTATACATTTGGATAGGCGGTACACAATATACGTGAGTCACTCCTGCATATTTTAATGTAAAAACACTAACTTTTCCCTTCTCTATAATCTCTTGGACCAATTTAGTACACGTTTTGCAAAATTATAGCATGGCATATCCACAAGGCAAACTTGAGCTTTCGATGCCTGTGCTTGTGTCTGGTACTCAGTCAAGCATTGCTGAATTGCTGAAACCTTGGAAATGGAAGACAATTGACATGCCTTCCCAAGCAACCTATCATATCATTGATATCACTCATCCGGTCTAAAGATGGTGTAAGTTGAACTGGTCTCAGTCTTCGTAACCTGCATGCCAACGTATAAATTCTTCTGCGGTGAATGCACATAGAAAATGATAGGTAACTTGTATCTTACTAGCAATCACCAGGGACTAAAGAGAGATTATCACTTGATTCATATAACTGTCCGAACAATTTGAATCATTTATGCTCCTTGCCAACCTACTGTTAGACAATTTAGAGACTCCTAGATGTGATTGAGTTATAATTAGTAGTACTGAGCTAAAATGATAGGCAACCTTCTCCTCTTAGGTCTTACTGTCAGGGTACAGCATGAATGAGAAAGTCACTAAAACAGAATAGTATTAATGCGTTAATTTAACACCAACTTCCTTTAAAATTTTAGAACATCTATAATTAATCCACCCCCCATCAATATGCTGAAAACAAAGGGATTTTTTATTTGTCAAATAAAAATATTGTAAGCAGCACATTGTGATGGTCAACTAAGCTAGAAACTACATAGACATTCATCATATTGATATCAGATCCAATGAAGAATTAGTGTTGGCACTACTGTGATGAGTCTTTTATTCATGAAATGGTATCACTTCAGAAAATATTCTAAAAGACTGGAGAGATACATGTATAGTTCACTACTCTTTTTTGAGGAAATCACACTAGCCTATGCAATTTTCATGTTAATATCATCCGCTCGAATAAAGTAAAACAGTTACAGCAAATATACCAACCTCTGATGTACGAGAAAGTCCAGTGGGAAGACTAGGAACAAGAGATGTCCAAAGAGTGGGATCAACTAATGGATCGACAAAATTGTAGTTCGTCAAAAGTGGTGCAGACAAGAAAGTAGTAGATGGGAACACATTTTTTTGAAGAGACAATGCACCACTCATTCCTAATGCAACCTGAAGTCTCTCACTGCCACCATCATGATTCAAGGATTTCTCAACAGCCTTGCCATGGTCCAACTTGTTGATAGTGTTTTTGTTTTCATTCTCATCGTTGTCAGTTTTATTTTCTTGCTTTTTTGATGCTTTGTCTTGCAAGCTTTTGTAGGCTGCTGATCGCGACAAGATGTTCAAGGCAGAGACTTTAGAGCCTTTTTGCTTTTTCTTTTCATAAGGCATACCTAAACGGGGCATCTGGTAAGGTTCCGTAGGCTGGAATTCCTGTTCCAATGGTTTGAGTTCACAGCCAACATCTCCAGCAAAACCTTGTCTTTTTTCTTCTGATGATTTAGCCCCAGAATCGGGTTGGCGAGTTTTATTGGATCCCCACCACTTGATGTAGCTTGTTAAATCAATCTTTCTGTCTATGCAGAAACCACTCATATATTCACTTTCTGCTGCTGAATCATCTCCTGTACCTTTGATGATGTAGACAAGTGAGGAACTTCAGTATTAGACAGGTGGAGCAACTAAGTTCGTCAGTAGTAAATTTTGTCAATTACATTACCAGAAAGGGACACAGAAAGAATCTCGTACAGAGAGAGCTGTTGTATAAAAATGTAGCTCGATCTTGTAGTTTGATTAAAGCTTACCATAGTGCATGCTGTTGAAGTACTCTGATCCAGCCACGCGACCAAGTGACGGCTCCCATCGATTACTTCACATGCAGAATGGGATGTGGAGTTACAGTTAACAATCAAATCTAATTTAAACATCTATAAATTGAGAGACAGTTAGATTACATTAAGAAAGTTTCATCTTACAAAGTATTAGTGCAAACATTGCATAACATGTTGATCAATGAAGAGTCAGCTAAATATTGGATAAACACTTAATGATCAACAGATATGCGAAGAAACCAATAACTAGAATATTTAAGTCTAAGAAAAAGTAAATGAGATGTCCAACAATCACCATTTAATCAGAAAAAGGTAACTATTAAATTGCAACCTCGAAAAATTTATAGTCAGATACTACCAGATTTAATGATACAAACCCAGAAAGGTTTCTGAATGGACCAGATAATATTAGAGTTTTTACAAGTTAAATAGCATGGACTATAGAAATATACCATGTGCCAGAAAACTTCCAGACCAAAAAAGAAAATAAACTAACTAATCTTTGGGAGAAAGAACAGAACTGGAAAAGAGTATCTTCTGATATATACAAACCTGGACAGCCCGCGATATTTTGAGATTCCTCTTGAGAAACCACTGCTCTTCCTGCAGAACAGTATAAGATATAAGCAACGATGTAGTCTTGTAAATAGAAAAATTATTAGTAATGTATACAGAAACCTCCTTAAAGATGCAAGGTATTCCTCCCTTGAAACATTTTGCATCTCATCAAGATCTCTCGTATAATCAGTAACCTGCAGTACAAAAAAAAAAATTTGAATAGAGAAAACACAAAATGAAAGAAATATTACTATCATATGTAATTCAAATCGCAGACAATTGAAGGGGGCAGATATTCATATGCTAAAATATAGCTAGTGGCTTTGAAGAAATATTTCCAATAGTGAACAAGATAATCAAGATTTCTTGCTATGTTCATATTAAATTTCAAATATTAAAAGGATAACAAACACAATATCCTACTGCATTGGTCTGCCTAAGTGTCCTGCAAATAAAAATAAATATACAAAGAGGGTTATCTTACTGGAAAATTAATCAGAGTCCCTGGGCCCCAATATTTTAAGGCAGCAAGATCATATGCTCTAGCTGCAGCCTCCTCATCATCATATGCCCCTGTGTGGAGATGTTATACAAGATAAGGATCAAATACAATGATACCAGCCAATTGAGGAAAAAGATAGAAAAGAAGAAAGAAAAGATGCACCAAGTCACCTACTTACCCAAGTAAACTGGCACAATCAATGAGTAGTGATCCAACCAATTTCATGCACAATAAGAATAATTTGATGTCAGTGATTTCAGGATATCTAAAAGTTTAATGTGAGTCACGATCAATAAAATTTGCAAGAGCAAGAGAGGGAGGGAGAAACCTTGCTTTCCCTTCTTATTCTGATTTTGGTTCCATGTACTTTTATCCCAAAGATGCGCTTCATAACGACCAGTCCATCTATGCCTAATAATTTATGATTCCAAAACCAAATGAATGAGTCCATGCCCAGAGAAGTAAAGGGACTATCTATACTCAATATCAATTCCATATGATGAGAAGAGTTACAGGATGTAACCCAAACAAAAGAAAGTAAATCATGAATAGGTAGAGAGAGAAAACAAATGCGACAATTTTGAAAAATTACTAATTGTTTCAAATCAATCACCTAATTCCTATGCCTATAAGTGAAATGGCACCCTTAAATATAAATGTGAGTATCTGATGCAGTTGCTGAAAAATTATCTGCAGCATTCCACTATCATGTGTTACACAATTCTCTATGGCAACATCTTATACACAGGAACTCTCTTATGCTCTCAACTGTTATTTTCTGGGTTAAAAAATTTACTCTTATTCACAAAAGACATTTACAGAACATACTTAATACGCAGGAAGAGTCATCAAAACCCACTTAGACATGCAACCATTTATTATGATCATTCACCACTGGACATTATTATTGTGAATCTCGAAAGCACTGAGTCAGCAACAACTACTGAATTGTTTCCTATGTAGCAAGGCAACTCTCACTAACACTTGCCCCTATCTGGGCATATTTGGAAACCGAAAGAAGGGAACAAAAAGTTGAAGTTAGCCAATATTCTAAACGTCTGTCTCAATTCTGATCCATGGCATCAAACTATAAAAGTTGAATAATTTCTTTTTGGGTACAAGATCATTCTAAGTCACAAACAAATAAACATTGATGGACCTCTAACTGCTATTATCTTTCCTTCACAGATTTTATAAGTAGAATGAATAAGAATATAGCCTAATGGGCTAATTAAGTATAATTCCTAAATCCTAAAAAACACGCAGATTCCAACAAATTCCACATTACTCTTTCGCTTACACTATTAAAACTTCAATTCAACCAAAAAAAATTAAAATCTCAGCAACCAAGCGGACAGTTAAGCTTGGTACCTGGTCACTCCACGGTAAATGGAACTGCGTTTCCCAGCAGCACAAGGAGGCATTTTGCTGATTCGCTCTTTGGCTGTACACCCTCTCTCTTTCTTTGCTTTCTTCAGTCCTCTGTACAGTAAGAGCTGATCATTTGCCATCACCGCCTCAGAAGTCTCCGCAGCACCACCACCGCCAGCAACACTACTGCCACAACCAACTTCAGATTTTAAACTAGGATCAGATGAAGAAGAAGCCATGATCGAACTAAACCCTAACCCTAAGAGTGAGAGAATCTGAGAAGCAGAGGAGAGTAGGCAGCTAGTGGGGTGGATTTTTGTTTATTTGATTCACAGGGTGGGGAAAACTACAGTAGGAGAGAAGGAGGAGAAACACGGATTTACGGATATGACCTCTTGTGATCTTAAAATGACGAAGGGGCTAGTAGAGTGGCAGGGGACCATAAAGGAGGTAACGGCTAGGACGCGAAGAAGGGTAATTAAGTCATTAAAGATACTTTGAAACCATGTCTGAATTCTTTTGATCATCATGTGGAGATGCAATGCACTTGTCTGTTGATTCCAGAGCCAGGTGGAATTTGTCTGAATATCATTATATCTTTCTCTCTCTCTTTTTTTTGTCTCTCAAATATTCTCTTTTTAGCCTTCCAAGTTCTAAGATATTCTTTTTGTCCCAACTCAAATAATAGTTTGGTTAAAATTACATTTTGGACCCCTATAGTTTTATTTTTTTTTTAAATGAGTCATTGTATTTGAAAAAACTTTCAATTGAATCACAATACTTTTATGTTAATTTCAATTAATTCTCATGCATATCTACTTTTCAAAATTTTATATAATTTTATCAAAATTTATGGTATTTTGTGGGTTTTTTTTTTGTTCATAAATATCCAAATCAAAATTATATTTTATATTTAGTTATCTTTATCTTTTTCTTTAGGCATTTTCCATTTGTAAATTATTAAAAATTCATGCACAAAACCGAATTGAAATTAAAATGAAAATATAATGACTCAATTGAAAATTTTCAAAACATAGGGCTTATTTTGAAAATATAATTTGACCTTATTTTTTATCCTTAATATTACACTCATATTTTAAATTATATAAATCAATAAAAAATACATCTCATATGCTCACTTAAATAACTTTAAATTTTTTCTCTCAACTTGTATATTATTTATTGAATAACAATTAATCTTTCTTCTTTATAATTTGAGTCTAATGATAGTTTTAATTAAAAAATTAAGAGTTATATGGGAAAATACGTATTTAATTAGTCTGAATTCTATAAATATAATTTTTATTCTAAATAAGAGATTTTATTTTAAATAAATTGAATTATAAAATTAATTTAAAATAGAATGAACTCTCTCTTTTATTTTTTCCTAACACGCTGTTAATTATTTTAGATCTCAATCCTTAAAATGCTATCATAAAAGTGCAACAATTGTTTTTTTGTTTGGGACAAGAAAAAGAAAAAAGAATTTCTTTCTGTTAGTACAAGTCGCCCCATTATCATAATATATAGTTAAATGTGTAGTTTTCATGTTGAAAATCTCGATAAACTTTATCTGATATTCTTGAGGCAATGGATTCTTTTCTGTTCCGGACAAGAATCTGTTCTTAACAAAAATACATCCCCACTCAAAGAGTGTATCTAATGAAAAGACTATTTTGTCAATTGAGAGAGAAAATTTGTATCCCTATCTCTCTCATAGGATCCTCACATTCACATGTTTTTGAAGAAAGTGAGAGGATTCGGATCCTTTTCCTTAAATCTGGTTTGATAGTTTATGCATGTGACAATTTTGTACTGTTGTTCCTACAACTAATGATTAACAAGAAAAAAAGAATCATACAGTAAGTTTGCTGAAATTTAATCCCTACTTCTCGTTTTAAGGATTTTATGGGGTTTCATAACCAAAATTAAATTGTAGAATTTAAAATTCTCTATGATAATCAAGATTTTTAAATGAATTTGTCTAACATATCTCTTAAAATACTTGTTAAGAGGGAAAAATAAAGATAAGTCATAATTTTCCCTTCAATTTTCAAATAGTCTTACTTTGAAGATTTTTTTTTTTTTAAAATAAGTCATAAATTTTGCCTTGTCTGGTACGAGAATTGGTAGCCCGATTGGCAATTGAAGATCTAAGCACCTAAATATTTTTTCAGTAAGACTAAAAAATCAAAAAAATTATCTAAAATTATATCCCAAACCAAACAGAAGCAGGTCAATGCTAAACCACGCTAACCTGATCTCTTCTCTCTGCCCGACCGAGTTCTTTCTCCTCTGTGTAAACAGAACTTTCTCCCTCACTTCTGCCTACGAAAACCTTCTCTTTCTCACCAACGAAACAAATTGAGATTTAAGCTTAAAGCCCCACCACCATTTCACAGATCCACTTATTGTTTGTACTCTATTTCCCATCTTTCTTTTTTGTTTCAATTCAAAATTTTACATATCAATTTGATTATTATCAAGGAGATAGAATATGGGGTATATTGACATCCTCCATGTTTGAAATTGAAGCTTTTGCATAATTTTTGTTTTAAATTTTTATTATCGTACCAATTTCTTTGCTTTTTGCGTGTGCAGGAAATCAAATCAAAATGAAACCTCCATGCCTTTTGCCATCAAATATAAGCTGTACTTTCTCAATTTTTTACTTATTTAATAGGAATATTTCATCTAAGATGCCTGGTACACGTTACAACTTACAACTCTGTTAGGAAAATGTAAGGGAGCTCAATTCCGCCAAATTTTTTAGCTCTCTGCTGTATATTGGAACTTGAAAGCAAGGATCAAAATGTCGTTTTGACATGCAATCAGTCAGTCTAAAAATGAATGTATCATATACAAATTAGAAACATTATAAAAACGGTACATAATTCTGAAAATATTATGAAAATAGTATACAATCCTGAAAATATATGTAAAAATATTATGTAATACTTATTTATGATTATTTTCTAATATATATAATGCAACCAATAAATATTAACTATATTAAATAGTAAAGTTTATAAATAATAATTACACTTAACTATATTTCTTTTCTTGTCATTTGACTAGTTTAGCCATATAATATATATATATATATTTTTTATAACTTATAGTTTTTATGTATATAAAATCTGATTATATAATTTATACATACAATTTAATTTATATAACTTAATTGGTAATAATTAAGTATAAATATGTAAAAACAAAAATAATAAATTTTATTAGTTTAAATTTTTAAATTGAAAAAAATATATGAAGTCTTAGTAAATATTAAAAACAAACTTTTACAAAGAAAAATAGTTAAAATAATTTTATTTTTTTATGAATTAAAAACTACATATTACTAAATATATTTTTTCTGTTAATTCTTGACATTAATCTCTATTATTATAATTTTTTTATTGACCTTAAGAAATTATTTTAAAAATTAAAATTTATGGGATACGATACCCGGAATTATCTAAAGTATTTGATCGTATTATCGGATACCAACAAGTATTCATGGATACATTTAAATATCAATAATAAACAATAATTTCGTATATGTGACTCAAGATACATATATATTTCGCCTTTATTGTAAGAAAATATAAAACATTCAGTTTCTTATTGAAAGTTCATAACATTTAAATGCGCTTTGCTAAAAATACTTTTTTTTAAAAATGAAAGAAATCTAAATTTATATATTTTTAGAAATTTTTATTTTTTCCATTAATAATTATATCATGAATTTATTAATTTTATTTTTTGTTGAATTTTTGAAAATTAGTTCATTTAATTAATATTTTAAACTTAAAAATTATACATAAAAAGAAAAAAAATAAAAAATAGTATAACATGTTTCAATATAAAATTTAAGACTTACGTGAAAAGAAAATTTAAAAATAAGATTTATTAGAAATTTAATTTCGTAAAACTTATTATAAGGGTTATATAGAATATTGAAGAAAAAAATACGACTTAGTTTTTTTTTTTCTTTCCTTATTGAGATCAATAATATAAAATTTTAATTTTGCTTTTAAAATAATAACTTATAAATTATAAAATTTTCATATACGCTAATGGAATCAATCCATCACATCACAATATGTCTTGTAAACTATCTTTTGATTTAACTTTTGGACCCAGCTGTAGTATATCAACTGAAGAAAAAGCCATAATCAAGAAATACCCAAAGATGGTATTGGGCTTTGCGTGACAGCTTTGACATGAGCTTTTTTTGGACTTTTAAGCATAAACGGGAGATAGAATGATGTTACAAATTTCTAAGCATTCCGAGTGCACAATCTGTAAGTGAATGTGAATATGTGATACACATGCATAGCATTAATCAGCATCTAAATTCTGTTAATAATGTTTGTAATCTAAATTTTATTTTCACTATTTGGAATGTTGATGTATGTATAATTGTATACAAGTATCTATGCTTTTTTTAATATTGTTATAAAAAAAAAAATTACTGTATATATTATCTAATGAATCTGAGTCATGACAAAATATTTTTCTCTAATTTGTTAAAAAATTAATTTTATTGCTATCAAGCTTGAATCTCTTTTGTTCCATAAGATCTTTTTAAAAGCATCTAAACAGAAAAACAAAACAAAAAAATCCATGTGCTTTGTATATAAAAATTTAATGAATTAGATCTAGCATAGAAATATATATGGTCAATAACTTGTTTATAATGATGTGAATTGTCAATGAAGAAATTCCCGCTGCTCATGGTCACAAATTCTTTGGTCACCCTAATTGTACGCACCCCAAAAATTGCTCAAATTCTAAGAAGCCTTGGAAAAAAAAATCCAAATTGGTTGAAAGGTATGTGGTTTGGGATTGATTAAAAGAAAATAACATAGGAGGTTGAACATAAACCATCTTGTATGGAATCTATTAGGGGTGGGGAATAATTAGTTGGTAAGACAGAAGGATAAGAAGGGGAAGAAGAGAACGTGGGTAATGACTAGTTTTTAATTAGAAAAAGCCTTATCACTTGGTGAGATAGAGAAGAAGAAGAGAACGTGGGTAATGAGTATTTTTTTAATTAGAAAAAGCCTGTATTTTAGAAGAAGTCTTTATCTGCTGCTAAATTCGATATTAGGATAAGTGTTTGTAATTGTCTCTCGCAATAAGATTTTTCTGTGGGCTCGAACTTCTAACGTTACAAAGTTTCCTTAATCGCTGAACTCAAGCATATCTTACCATTTGGATCAAACCTTGTGGGTTATAGATTTTTTAAAAATTATTATTATATATTATGTAATAAATATAGTATTGACATTTAAGATATTTTAAATTAACAAGTTTATAATTCCATGACAAAGAAATCATGAGCAATAATGATATAGAATGCATTAATTTTTTTTTTAATATATCATCTTAAGAAGTGTGATGAACATTTGTTAGAAAAATTCATAAAAAAAAATAAAATATGATAATTCTTACTTCTGAAAAAGTTCAACAACTCATATAACAATGCATATACACAATTCGTTCTAAATGAATTTAAGAAAAATAATATTGAGATTCAGTCTTTTCTCTAGAGTCCTTACACCCTAGAGAGTGGATCAAGCTCAGAAAGAAGACAATATTTATGAAGTGTGGGAAGCCAAGTGAAGAATTTTGAGAAATGTGACAAATTGAATTGGGATCTCAATATTCTCCCACTTTCTTGTGACATGAAAAAGTTATTTGTAAAATTTTATAATATATTGAATTATAACACTATTTTGAAATTATTATATTGGGTATAAGTAAATTACTTTTGTTTTTTTGGTTATAATGTAAAAAATATTAGTACTTTCATATAATAGTGAATAGATCAAACATACATAATAAATAAAATATATTTAGTGCAGAGTATTTTTTTTGAAAAAGTTGCATATATTTTCAGATATTATCATTCACGGGTAAATGGAATACAAATTTATTTTATTTACACTATTAAATTATGTCTAAACTCAAATACAATTTTCAAATGTAATGACTAGTCTGGTTTAGATTTTAGTTACAAACTATGATTTGTAGCCAAACCATTTTTGTAATAATGTTTGAATGACCTTAAAAACCAAGATTTGATAAATAAAAAATTTGTCTCCTAAATATAAATTACTAAAAATGATATGAATATATTATGTTATGATTTTACTATTTTATTAATTTTAAATATTAATAAATATTACCTAAATTATTAAATATATGAATTAAGTTAAATGACGCATACGATTAAATATAACATTTACTAAAAAATTCATGGATAAGAAATATATATGATACTAATATTTATTGTTATTTTAATTATTTATTGAAATGGTGGTGAAAAAGAAGAAGTTTGTCTCAATTTAGAGAAAACTCCTAAGTAAAAAAAAAAAAAAAAAAAAATATATATATATATATATATATATATAACTCCAAGTCATATGTTGGCTAAATTTTTTAAAAAAAAGAAAAAGAAATCTTGTGATTGGCTTTTTTTTTTTCTTTTTTCTTTTTTTTTTAAGAAAAAGAATTTTACTGTGCAACAGTCACAAATCAATTCCCCCTGGTTACTTCCAGAACGCGAAAAGCAATGGAGGCCTACGCTGGCTTTGCGGGCCTAACACTAGCAGCAGAACATATAATGTTCATGGGCCTCGACTTGGGCCGGCCATTCTCCATCCAAAACGACAAATCATATCCGTCCTAAATCACAAATCTCGAATCAAAACCTTCCTAATGCAAATCATAAAAGAAGAGATAGTGCATAAATGGCCACATGAAAATTGAAAGGAATCCTAATGAGTTAGTTTGGTACTAAAGAAAATATGTTATTTATTTCATAAGTTCAAATCTCTATGGAGAATGCGGTAGGAAGTAAAATTTTCATATATTTCTTACTCTTGGTATTTAGTAGTTTATATTTAACTAGATTAAAAAATTAATTTATTGAGATGTGCATAAGTTAATAGAGATAAATCTTATCACTAAATATAAAATTCTAAAAGATAAAAATAAAAAAGAACAATAGGCCATGTATACTAAATATTGCATCCGTATTAATTAGTGCTTTCGGTCTTTACACTATAACCAAAAACTTTTAATTTATTAGCAGCAACACGCTAAATAGGTATGAACAGTATAAAAACACAACTCAAGATCCGGTCTAGATTACATTGACGGAAGTGTTGAAATTATGAGATCTTAGGTTCCATATAAAATACTATTTATGTCAAAAAAAAAAAAAAACAATCAAGTATATTATTATTTACACAACTATAAAATTAGACCAGACATTGGTCTGGTCGACAAATTACTTAGGTTACAGGTTTCCACCAAGCAACAAATATTTAAATAAAATCCTATATAAACATTCTTTTGGTGTATTGGGTTTTCAATATGGGATTAATACTCCTACTTGATATTAAAACCCCCAATAAATTAACACCGTGATTTGTCAATTCCAGTTTTGAACTACCGCAAACTTGCATCTCAAAGTGCTTAATTAGGTATTAATATTTAGAATTGCTGTTTTATAAATCATGTATAACAAACTCAACGTGTTCTTTACTATTTTCAAGCAGTTTATTTCAAGATCCCATAATACAGTGTGATGATAGGCACCACGCCTTGATTCTTGAAAAGCTAATAACTGTGGATTCTTAATTGGTTTTGTACATAAAAGTATAGATCTTCAACTAAAAAATTCCTATAATTATGTTAATTGATATTGATGGACATCAATTATATATTACTAACTTTCTTAAACTTGCACCAATATCAAAAATGAATTGTACATCATAAATGATTATTTTCTTTAAGCCTAATCCACAAGTCAACTTATGCTAATATACTGTAATATATATATATATATTTTTTTTTTGGTACATCTGAAATAATTAGAAATTTAACTTTGATTACAGTATAAATTTTTTACTATATAATATAAAATGTTTAATATGCTTAAGAAAACCTTATGGGTTTTCCTTTACAATTACAAAAGAAGCTTTATGAGGAAATATTTTGGGTCCTTATCCATTGCAAAGATGATAGAGGCCCTCATTATTAAGGAAAATGTAAGGGAGCTCAATTCCGCCAAAATTTTAGCTCCCTGCTGCATCTTCAAACTTGAAAGCAAGGATCAAAATGTCATTTTGATACATTATCAGTCAGTCTATAAACAAAAATGTATCGAATACGTATCAGAAACAATATAAAAACGATACACAATCTATAAAATATTATGAAAACGATACATAATCTATAAAATATTATGAAAATGGTGCACAATCTTGGAAACATAAAAATATTATGTAATACTTATTTATGAGTGCTTTGTAATGTATATAATGATTACTTATGCTTATTTGAAGGTTTGATTTGTCTATTCACATAATTTATATTTTTTTAAATGCTTAATCTCAATCGTATATTAAATTATACGTAATGTAACCAATACATATTAACTATACTAAAGGGTAAAATTCAGAAATAATACTTACACTTAACTATATTTATTTTCTTGTCATTTGACTATCTTAACCATATAATATATATATTTTTTATAACTTATAGTTTTTATATTTATAAAATCTGATTATATAATTTATAAATACAATCTAATTTATACAACTTAATTGGTAATAATTAAGTATAAATATGTAAAAATAAAAATAATAAATTTTATTAGTTATAATTTTTTAATTGAAAAAAATATAAACTCTTAGTAAATATTAAAAACAAACTTTTAGAAAGAAAAATAGTTAAAATAAATTTATTTTTTATGAATTAAAAACTACATATTACTGAATATTTTTGAATTGACATAATCTCTATTATTGCCCAAAAAAAAAAAAAAAAAAAACTATTGACATTAAGAAATATAAAAAAATAAAAATAACTAAAATTTGTGCTATACAATATCTAGAAATATCATACCACTTGAATGAGCTTTACTAAAAATAAATTTTATAGAAATGAAAGAAATCTATATTTATATATTTTTAGAAAATTTATTTTTTTTCCATTAATAATTATATCATGAATTTATTAATTTAATGTTTTGTGAATTTTTGAATATTAATTCATTTAATTAATATTTAAACTTAAAAATTATACATAAAAAGAAAAAAAAATAGTATAAAATGTTTCAATTTAAAATTTAAGACTTATTTAAAAAATAATAATAATAATAAGATTTAATAGAAATTTATTTCTGCCAACTTATAATAAGCCTTACATAGAATATTGACGGAAAATATACGACTTATCTTATTGTTTTCCTTATCAAGATCAATAATATAAAATTTTAATTTTGTTTATAAATAATAACTTATAAATTATAAAATTTTCATGCACGCTAATGGAATCAATCCATCACATCACAATGTATGTTGCAAACTGTCTTTTTAGTTTTGGACCCAGCTGCAGCATCAACTGAAGAAAAAGCCCTAATCAAGAAATACCCAAAGAAGTATTGGGCTTTACGTCACAACTTTGACATGGGCTTTTTTGGACTGAGCCCATACAAGAGATAGAATGATGTTACAAATTTATAAGCAGTCCGAGTGCACATGCTTGAAGTGAAGGTGAATATTGAAGTTTGTAAATCTAAATTTTTATTTTCACTATTTGGAATGTTGATGTATGTATAATTGTATACAAATATCTATGCTTTTTAATATTGTTATAGAAAAAAAAATTTGTGTAGATTATCTAATGAACTTGAGTCATGACATAATATTTTTCTCGAATTTCTTTAAAAGTTGATCTTATTGCTATCAAGCTTGAAGCTCTTTTGTTTTATAAGATCTTTTTCAAAATATCCAAACAAAAAAAAAAAGTGCTTTGTACATAAAAATTTAATGAATTAGATCTAGCAAATATATATACATGGTCAATAACTTGTTATAATGATGTGAATTGTCAATGAAGAAATTCCCTCTGCACATGGTCACAAATTCTTTGGTCACCCCTAATTATACGCACCCCAAAAATTGCTCCAATTCTAAGAAGCCTTGGAAAAAAATCCAAATTGGTTGAAAGATATGGGGGGTTTGGGATTGATTAAAAGAAAGTAACATAGGAGGTTGAACATAAACTGTCTCATATGGAACCCATTATGAGTGGGGAAGGATCAGTTTGTGAAACATAAGGATAAGGAAGAGAACGTGGGTAATGAGAAGTTTTTAATTAGAAAAAGTCTTTTTTAAAAGAAGTTTTCATTTGCCTGCTAAATAGGATATTAGGATAAAGATTTACGCCTACCCCTCCTACAAGTCTTTTTTTGTGGACTCAAATTCTCGACATAGTAAAACTTCTCAACCAATGAATTTAAGCGTGTCTTACTAGACCATGCTTTATAAATTAATAGATTTTTTAACAAACACTTACTATATATTATGCAATAAATATAGTATTGACATTTAAGATATTTAAAAAATATCAAGTTTATAATTTCATGATAAAGAAATCACAAGCAACTATGATATAGAATGCATTAATTTTTTTTTAATTATTTATTGAAATAGTGGAGCAAAAGAAGAAGTTTGTCTCAATCTAGAGAAAACTAGTAAGAAAAAATATCTATATATATATATATATATAACTCCAAGTCACATGTTGGCTAACTTTTTTAAAAAAAGAAAAAGAAATCTTATGATTGGCTCTTTTTTCTTTTCTTTTTTAAGAAAAAGAATTTTACTGCGCAACCTGGAGGAATTAAATTTTCTTTTCTTCTAGAATGCGAAAAGCAATGGAGGCATTGTCGGACCAATGCTGGCTTTGCGGGCCTAACACGGGCAGCCGAACGTATAATGTACATAGGCTTCTTCCACTTGGGCCGGCCATTTGCCATCCAAAACGATAAATCATACCCGTCCTAAGTCACAAATCTTGGATCAAGACCTTCCTAATACAGATTATAAAAAAAGAGATAGTGCACATAAGAATTGAATGGAAACCTAATGTGTTAGTTTGGTAGTTAAGAAAATGTGTTTTTTTTATTAATTTTATAAGTGCAAATCTCTATGAAAAATATGGTGGTATGAAAATTTTTCACATGTTTCTTACTCTCACTATTTAATAGCTTATATTTAACTAAATAAAAAAATTAATTAATTGAGATGTATATAAGTTAATAGAGATACATTTGACTATTAAATATAAAATTTTGAAAAAGAACAATAAGCCATAAATACTAAATACTGCAACCGTGTTAATTAGTGCTTTCGGCCTTTACACTACAACCAAAAATATTTAATTTATAAGCAGCAACTTTCGCTTACACATGTATTCCGTTTCATGGAAAACTTCTAAATTATAGAGACGCTGAGCAGGAATGAGCATTAAAGACACAAATGACACAACTCAAGACTCAGACTAGATTACACTGGGAGTGGGATATCTACTGGAATTTGAGTTTGATAAATTTCTTCTCCATTTTCAAAAAAAAAAAAAAAACTCCTATTAGTTTATAAATGATTGTTTCATCAATAAAAAAAAGATCAAGTTTCTGTAATCTTAATATTAAGATATGATGCTGACAGTTTATTGTTTCTTCCTTTCCCGGCCTTATTCAAATAGATTTATTTATTTTTTCACAAGCATGTACTTTGCGTATGCTGAATGATTTTTATTTTTATTTTTAATATAAAATTGTCATTTTAAGTTTTTTAGTCATATTTAAAAGAAAAAAAGAAAAAAATGTGTAAGTAAGAGTGATGTAAGTAATTCTTAAAAGGTAAAAGAGTAAGGATTGATATATGAGTGACTGAAGTAATGGATAGTTATTAGCAGAGACAAATTAATATTTTAATTATTTTTAAATTAATTTATATTGTTCTAAATATAATATCATATGTAAGAGTTTTCTTATTTTTAGAATAATATAGATAAGTATAGTGTATTTATATTAATTGACAAAAGCTCGTCAAATAAAAGAAAATATTCTAAATCAAATAATCAACAATGAACTATATTATGCCGACGAGGTCTTAGCTCAACTAGTTAAGACAGAAGTGCTGAAACTATGAGATCCAGGTTCATTATAAATTATTATTTATGTCAAAAAAATATCAATTGTATTATTACACAAACTCCACATAAAGTATAAATAACTTATCAAAATTATCAAAATTTTAATTAGTTAGAAATTAAAGTTTCAACTAGAAAAAAATTGGACCAGACTTAGCTCAATTAATTAAGACAAAGATGCTAGAACCATGAGATCCAGGTTCAATGTAAAATATTATTTATGTCCAAAAATATAAAAAAAAATCAACTATTTCATTGCTCAAACTCCACACAATGAATAAATAGCTCATCAAAATTATCAAATTTTTAATCGGTTAAAAATTTAAGTTCAACCATTTATGTCAAAAATAAAAATAAAATCAAATATATTATTACTCAAACTCCACACAATGTATAAATAACTCATCAAAATTATCAAACTTTTAATCGGTTAAAAATTCTAAATCAAATAATCAACAAATTATGCCAATGAGGTCTTACTTAAATAACTCAAAAAATTATCAAATTTTTAATCAGTTACAAAAACTTAGACCGGACATTTGTCCGGCCTGAGCTAAAGATAGAATGAAATGAGCTACGCTTCGATACCGGGCTCAAATTTCAAACCACAAGCCCATATGCCCCCCAACTGTTGACAATATGCTTGGGTTACAAGTTCTCACCACAGAACTCAAGCATTAAGAAATTAAATACGATCCTATATAAACATTTTTTTTGGTGTATTGGCTTTTCAATATGGGACTAATACTCCCACGTGATATTAAAACCCCCTAAGAAATTAACACCGTGATTTGTCAATTCCAGTTTTGAACTACCACAAACTTGCATCTCAAAGCACTTAATTAGGTATTAATACTTAGTATTGCTGTTTTATAAATCATGTATAACAAACTCAACGTGTACTTTACTATTTTCAAGCAGTTTATTAAAGGATCCCAATGTCTTAATACAATGTGATGATAGGCATCATGCCTTGAATAGCAAATAACTGTGGATTCTTAATTGGTTTTGTACATTAAAGTTTAGATCTTCAACAAAAAAATCCCTATAATTATGTTAATTGAAATTGATGAACATCAATGATAGATTACTAACTTTTCTTAAACTTGCACCAATATCAAAAATGAAATGTACATCATAAATGATTATTTACAATAAGCCTAATCCACAAGTGCTAATATACTGTAATATATATATTGGAAAATAGTGAAATAACAGCCCCCTTTGAAAATAGTGACCGACACTGAGGAATGAGGACCCGACAATAAATTGTTTTCTTGTCTTGTCAACGCTTTGATATATTGAGGTCATAAACTAAAACAGCCATTTACCAATCATATATCCAATTTTGTCGGTAGACCTTAATTTAGCACTATACCACATTACCACCTACATTTATTATATTACATTCACAACCCAATATTACAGCTATTGAGCACATTCTATGTATTCTATGTCCATTATTATTATTAAGTTTTTCTAATTACGTTGCTTAATTACAATTTTAATGATATTTAATAAATTTATCTACTATTTTAGTCATTCAAAATTATATCAATTTTTAGTTCGATTCTATATTAATTTTTTCAATCAATTTTATTTTTCAAAATTTAAAATTTATAAATTAAGTTTCATTTTTTCATTACATGTTATGAATTAACGAAATAACCACATTTGACAAAAAGATAATAACGTACATAAGTTATTTTTATATTTTGTAAAACTTTTTTGATTATTTTATCATCAAATTATATAAAATTACTTTATTTATAAATAATATGAGAATGAAAGAATATAATTTGATTGAAAAATTATGAATCTTAGATGGTGAAATTGACTAAAAATATTACTGGAGGACTAAATTAAAAATTGTGGCAATTATGAGAGACTAAAACATTAGTTAAGCCTAATAAACAAGTTACTATTTTTGAAAAGTTTTAATTTTCAAAAATTATATTTATTGCACTTAATTTAATCCCTTAAAGCCCTCGTTAGAAATTTTTATTATAATTTTTTTTTATTTACCAGTCAATGATATTCGGTTTAGCTAACGTATATATCTCGACAATTCACTTTTATAGTTTTGGCCAAAGGGAACTTTTATTGTCACAACCAAATTCTTTAGGATAAAAGCTTACTAATTGGCATAAGTTTTTTTTTTTTTTTTAACACTCTTATTTACTTTATTTGACTTATCTTATTCACTATATTTTTTAAGAATTTCAAAAATTATATTTTACTTTTTAAGTTTCCTTCCCCCTCTATGTTAATCATAATTTCAATAAAATTTAATACATAAGTTATTATTATTTTTAAAAGTTTTAATTTTAAAAAACTGCATTTATTGTACTTATGGCCAATGATAATTGGTTAACCAGCATATATATATATATCGATTAATTCACTTTTTTAGTTTTGGTCAAAGGGAACTCTTATTGCCACAACCAAATTCTGTAGGACCATAGCCTATTAATTGATATGAGTTTTTTTTTTTTTTTTTTTCTAAAACATCTCTATTTACTTCATTTGGCTTATCTTATTCACTATGTTTGCCAAGAATTTTGAAAATTATATCTTGACTTTTAAGTTTCCTTCCCCCTCTATATTAATCATAATTTTAATGAAATTTAATTCATAAGTTAATTTTTTTAAAGTTTTAGCTTTAAGAAACTTTATTTATTGTACTTAATACCCTTAAAACATCCGTTAAAATTTATTATTATTAGTTTTTTTTACTTACCGGTCAATGATATTCGGTTTAGCCAACATATATATCTCGATTAATTCACCTTTATAGTTTAGGTCAAATATGTCTTTCATGTCGAAACTAAAAAGTTCATAAAAATTTTACTCTCGGCACATTTCTAAAAGATTTACACAAAAAGTAAAAGAAATTAATAAATTTTGTTAATCGTGAGATCAACTTCTTGTAGTTATTATCAATTTTTAAATAGCCATCTCAAAACGCTTAATTAGGTATTTAAATTTAGTATTGCTCTTTATAAATCATGTATAACAAATTGAACGTGTTCTTTTACTATTTTCAAGAGTTTATTTAAAGATCCCAGTGTCTTAATACTATGTGATGATAGGCATCATGCTTTCAAGAGCTAATAACTGTGGATTCTTAATTGGTTTTGTACATAACAGTTTAGATCTTCAACCAAAAAAATCCCTATAATTATGTTAATTGATATTGATGAACATCAATTATATTTTCTTAAACTTGCACCAATATCAAAAATGAATTGTACATCATAAATGATTATTTTCTTTAAGCCTAATCCACTAGTCAACTTATGCTAATATACTGTAATATATATATTTTTGGTATATAAAAAAAAATTAGAAAAATTAACTTTGATTGCAATATAAAATTTTTACTATCTACTATAAAATGTTTAATATGCTTAAGAAAACATTACGAGTTTTCCTTTACAAATTACAAAAGAAGCTTTATGAGGAAAGATTTTGGGTCCTTATCCATTGCAAAGATGATACTGGGCTTCATTATGAAGGAATCCATTAAGGTTATGTTGCAATAACAAACAAAAATAAAATAATTTTTTTCTTTGGTTATTATGGGAAAAATGGAGAAAAAGAGGGGAAAAGGAAAACAGAAATGTAGATTCATTTTGTTTGCTTTCATTAATGCGATTCATTTTATTAATTAAAAAAAAATTAAAATATACTGAATACATACGTGGGTACTATAGAAGTAAGAAATTTCCTATAGTGTCTTTTTTTTTTTTTTTTTAAATAACAAAATTATCAAATAAGTTAAATTACATCTGAAATGATATTTAGGGCTTTTATTTATTTATTTAAATAAAAGTGAGTGGGAGAGAAAAGATATATACAACTTATAAATGTGTAAGAGAAAATGTATATGAGTAGAGATAATATATAGTTGGATTGGGAGATAATATAAGGTACACTGGTAGTTATAGAATCTAATTAATTCTTAAATTTTTTAAAAAATATTATAGAAGAGATTTAATTAATTCAAAATTTTAAACTGTTGGTAGTGGGTAGGTTTTTTTTTTTAATTTATAAAAAGACATTAAAGACCTTTTCAAACAAAAATCTGACTCAGAATAAAAATAAAAATGAGACTATGGATATTTAAGTAATTGAAAGAAAAATAAAAGGATAAAAAGGAAAGAGACTATAGGGCTTTATTAATTTTATAATAACAGAGATTAATATAGATGTGTTCACATTGTTTTGTAGACTTGTAGTCCCACCGTTTTCTTAAACTTGGATGTTAAATTCTTAGTACTTTTAACCTTTTTTTTTTTTTTTTTGAATGTTTTATGAAAAATAAAGTTAATAAATTATAATTTTTCAAACACATTATTCATTTTCCTCAAAAATATATATTATTAGTTACACATAAACTTCTCATGATCATGATCTAATTATTATTATTTATTTCAAGAAGGCCCAACAAGCATATGAATTATATAATGGGAAATCACTCTCTCTCTCATTCCAGATGAAGATGAAATTCGATCTCACTATTTTTTTTTTTATATCCTATCTATTTTTTTATTTTAAGTTGAATGGCTTAAAAGTAATTTAAAGCCAATTAAAAACATATCCACCTAGGCACACATTATGCTCAATTAATTATCCTCCTTCTTTTCTTGTGCATAAGTTTTTTTAATACTTGTAAAAGATAATAATGTAAGGATGATAATATCAATGTCTTGAAAATCGGTACCAATCTCGGCCTATTAGACTGGTTGGACTATGGACTATCGCCCAAGTAATAAATTAGACCGGGTTGAATCAAATAACCATTTTAATAGTTGGACCAATCAAAACTAGTAAAAATCATAAGAATCGAAAAAAAAACAATACCAGGTTAATAGACCATAACTTTTTTTAATTAAAAAAATTATACTTGTTTTAAGGATTAGTGAAATATTTGTATTTCATATTATAGATTAGTTAAATAATTATATTTTATATTGATATTGCTTTTAAAATATGTAATTAAATATATTTATGATGTCATCCGGTCTGATCATCTGTTCGATCCCTATTGAACCATGATTTGAGGTTGAACAAATTTTTTGAGTTAATCACAGGTTTGGTTTTTAAAACATTGGATAATATACCGCTTTAAGATCTACATACGAACATAAGAGTTATGTGACCTTATTGTCACAACCAAAAAAATAAAGGCCACAGTCTAATAAATGTGATTGATTATGTTATACCTTAAATAATCTTATTTAAAATTTATCATCTTTCTTAATTAATGTTAGGACCCATTTAATTCTTTATTGACTTTCAATGTTCATGTCCTTCACATTTCAACAATTTCTCTCATTTATCTTTGCATTCTCCCTCCTATATTTCTAATAAACTCTTTTTAAGGATCAAGTTCTTCAATCAGTTGTGCATATCGTGAATAACTAATATATTAAATTTATAAATAAATTATCATTGTGTTTCTGAAGTATTTTTCAAAATAATTTAAATGAAAATTATGTAAATTTATTTTCGATGAGAAGAGAAGAAAATCATGAACTTACTGAGGCTAAACTAAACCCAAAGCACAGCACCATTGCATAGAAAAAAAAAATTCAAAATTGTAAAAATAATTTCAAATCATTATTTTACCTTCATGTCAATATCCTCTTAATTATTCTTCTTTCTCATATTCCTCACTTTCTTTAAACTCCACCCTCCATATCAAAGATCTAGCAAAAGCAGCATTTTGAATTTTTACCCTTAATAATTTTGGACGTGTAAAAATAATTTATCCAAGTTAATTTTTATGGGCACTGCTTTCTCTACAGAACTCTTTTTCTCCTTTCACACTCTCAGTCACAATCCTACTGAAATTCTAATTACAAGTTTATTTATTTTTTATTTTTATCAAAGTAAACTTTTAAGTACCCTTATCTTTTCCAAATTCATTCTCTCAATTTTTTAATTTATTTTTTAAAAATAAGGAGACGCAAAATTGGTTAATAAAAAGACCACAACAACTGTGTCAATCAGGTCAAATTGTTATGAGAGAAAAGTGATTGCCAAATAGTAAAATGAAAAATATAAGAAAGATAAAGATTAAATAAGGATATTTTAATAAATTAAAACTAATCACATAAGCTGTGGCTCAAAAAAATTTAGCTATGCCAATGAGGTCATCTAGTTATAGTTTTATTAATAATTTAAAAAAAAAAATATTAAGCACATGTAATGAGTTTAGTATAAGGGTCTCCTGCTTTAGGTTAAATTGTATATACTTTATATTTTTAAGTTAATTTTAAATTAATTAAAAATAAACCACCTAAAGAGAAAACACCCACTTCCCCGTATTTCTGCTCTCATCAATGGGCAGTTATCAATTCAAATTCAATTTTTGTTTTAACTGTCTCATTTAATATATTTCTTTGACAATAGGAAATTCAATTTAAAAGATAAAAGAAAACAGAAAATACTACCCAGTTAAATTAGTTACCAACTATATACTATCTTTTCCAAATTCAAATCCCCTTTTAAAATATTCATCTTTCAATTCGTAATAGAAAAATAGTATCTGGAAACATTTTACATCTCTCTTTACAATTGAAAAACAAAAACATCTGAAGACGCTCTCGTGCGTATGAGGATGTTTTCATGTGCATGAGAGGATACTAGTTATTATATAGATGAGAATATAAAACTCCTCTTTACACAGAGAGATCTAAAACCACTATAAATCTTCTCATGCACGTATTGAGTTTTCCTAACGAAATCATGACATTATTCATATTCTGGTAGGTGAAATTATTCTTTAAAAAAGAAGAAGTTAAGTTTGTTGTGAAAAGTGATAGATATTGAGGGCATCTTATTTAGAATAAAATTAATTTCTTTATTTTTCATATTTCAAGATATTTTAGTTGTGAAGGAGTTCATGTTATCTCCTTGTAGGCTTGTAGCTGCATCCCTTATGAAGTATTCAATCTCCAAAAAAGCAAATTCATTCATGCACAATTCTATTGAATTATTCACCTTCCTCTATAAGTGTGTACCATACACATATTGCATTTTAATGCATGATTATCCCTGAATTATTTAACAATTATGAAGTTTCAATTTCCAAAAAATAAAATTCATTCATGCACAAGTCTATTGAATTATTCACCTTCCTGTATTAGTGTGTACCATACACATATAGCATTTTAATGCATGATTACCCCTAAATTATTTAACAATTATGAAGTTTCAATATCTAAAAAATCAATTTCATTCATGCACAAGTGACAAATCTGTTAAATTTATGTGCATGAATAATATCCTGAAATTTAATTAAAAAATACAACAATATCACTTTCTCAAAAAAAAAGATTTGTTATTACATCAACAAACTATTGGGTAACAAATCAACGAATAAATTTTAATCTGTAACTTTTATCATTTTAAAAATAGATTTGCTGCACTATAAAAATAGTCGGTGATAACATTAACCATAAACTTCTTCAAAATATGTACCTTCACCATTTCGAGCATCAAATTTTAAACAGAAGTGGAAAGCCTCACTGTTTCCTCGCCGACCTCTTACTCGTAGAGACAGGGACAGCGAGTGTGACTGTGTGTGTTTGGGTGAGAGAGAGATGAGAGATGGGTTTATCAGCCAAAGATAAGAGTAAAACTAGCCGCAGCGGAAAAAGGGGAATGGGTTTACTCCTAGTCTTCTTTCCAGAAGACAACACCGCCATTGCCGACAAAACCAAGCTTTTCTCTTCATCATCATCCTCTTCTTCTTCAAAATCACTCAATTCCTCTTTTAGAAGAACCAATTCTAATCTCCTTCTCTCTAAAGCTCAATCCATCATTGCAATCTGTGCTCTCCTCGTTTTCATTACCCTCCTTCTCTTTACTCTCTCAACCTTTGAACCCAATACTTTGCCTCAGACCCCATCACGAAGAATCCTATCACAGAAACCTGCTAAGATTAAAATTTCCAAAAATCCAACTACAAAAACCAAAACCCATTATTGGTTTACGAATTCATGGAAGCCCAAATCATATAATACCAAAAAGATTGAAACTTTTTCATCAATTGCTTTACAGGGAATGGGTACTCTGTATAGACGAGGCACCAGAGCCATGAAAGATCTTGTTCTGGGTCATGTAGTGGAGGATGTCACTGATAATGAGCTCCGGTTGTTTCTCAGACTCATGCACAGGTCTTCCCTCACAGCTCGTGCTGACATAGTTTTCCTTTTTGCTTCTCCTTCAATTTCAGCAAAATTTGCTTCAATCATTAAGGCAGAGAACGACTCGTTCTTATCACTCATTCAACATTATAAAGAACTGAGTTTGGACACCACGAGTCAGAAGACCGGGTCGAGATTCGATGTGACTCGGTTTTTCAAGTTTGTGACGAAGGCTAAGGAAATGGGGGAGCCAGAGACTTTGTGGGGTAAGAGAAATCGGAGCAATTACAGTGACTCGGATGTAGGGGAAAGGGAAACAAGTGATGCAACTCGGTTGACTTACGGGTCGGTACTGAGTTTTGATGCGACAGAGCTTGACCCGGAGAACTCGCTCGCCGGATTCTTAGAGTATGTTCCAATGAGTTTGAGAAGATGGGCTTGTTATCCTATGTTACTCGGCCGAGTCAGGCGGAATTTCAAACACGTAATGCTGGTGGACGTGAAGAATCTAATGGTGGTAAATGACCCACTTGGCCGAGTCAGAAATCGGAGCCCCGAGTCAGTTTATTTATACACCAAGCCAGAGAGTACCTCCGGCAAGCAAAACAAGAAGAACTCGTACAAAAATCAGTCACATTTCCTAGTTAACTCAGCGATTATAATGGGTGGAGCTCGTGGAATTCGACGATTCTCGAGTTCGATGTTGACGGAAATAGTGCTAGCCGCAGTGCAAAAGAAGGACAAGAGATCAGTGACCGAGTCCGGAATTCTGAGTCAACTCGTCAGCAATGTGTTTATGTTAAAGAATGTAAATTTGATCACGTCGACTGAGTTAATACCAGAGACGAGTTCACTCACTGGTCAAAACTCCGGTTCTGCCACGTCATTGTGGGATTATATGGTAATCCAACGTGGTAATAGTAATAATGATTTTTATTCTGTCATTATGAAATTAATATGTTCTTATTCAGTAGATTCATCTGTTTATAGGGATTGTTAGCAAAGGCATTAAAAATAAATCAGGAAAATAGAATAAAAATAAGAAAATTACAATTTTTTGCTCTTATTTGGTAATTTGTTAATGTCATTGTTGTATTCTACATGTAAATAGTATTTTGGAGACTATTTCTTTCTATTTTGGTTTAATTACTGTTTTTGTCCATGATGAATAATATTTAAGTGGCTGCTATGACCTATGAGTTCATTGCCAAATTGATATGGATGACTCAAATCATTTGTATATTTGATCGATTGATGAATTATATTAAATTTATATTTTATATAAAACTAAAATAAAAGTTTTTTTTTTTCTCATCTGATTTAGGGTGGAAAAAAAAAGTGGAGAGGTGTTTGAACTTTGTTGCTTCCGACACTTATTTTCGTTTTGTCTTTCCCCCCATTCATACATTAAACATTAAACAAAGGCTGACAAAAATTGAAGACACACCCTCATTGACTGGACTTTTGGATAAAAGGGTCCAAGTCCCAAAAATTTTGATCAAAATAGTATATTTTTTACCATAATAGTCAGAATGGGATAAATGATGAAACCGTGTTTTCAAAACATGGTTTCAGGGTCCGACCTGGCGTGCCAGGTCGGACCATCGCCCACATCAGGCACTCGCGCGCGAGTGTAGGATGAAACCGGCTTTTGAAAAGCCGGTTTCATCCAAAAACGTGTCCCCCGTGGGGCCCGCCGGTCGGCCCAGTAGGGGGGCAAAAATACGTCTGAAACCGGCTTTTCAAAAGCCGGTTTCAGACGTTGCAGGCTACTCTGCGCGCTGCAGGGTAGCCTGTAGGGCTACCCTCCCCCCCCAAATTGGGTCGCGCATGCAGGTAGCCTGCAGGGCGACCCCCCCCCCCAAAAAAAAAAAATACCCGTGTGGGCGACCCCCCCCCCTCCCCCAATTATCACCCCTCTCCACCCCCACCCTTTCTCCCCTATAAATACAAAGGCAGAGCAAGAGGAGATCACCGCCTTCATTTCTTATACATTAACATTTTCTTTCTTTCTGTCAATATTCTCATGTTCTTTCGATTTGCAAGGTAAAATCTTGGTAAGTTATACAAATTTTAATTTAAAATTTTTTTATTAATTAAATTCTCATGTTATTATTGAAAAATTTATTACGTATATTATTTAATTTATATTATTTATATAAATTCGTGATATTTACTTATTAATTATTTAAATTACATATACTATTAAAAATTTTAAAAATAAAATATAAATAGAAATTATATAAATTATTTAATGTTACACGATATATATGTTTTGTTATTCTAAATTTATTTATGTTTTGTTTAGGATTATTGTTGAAATCACGTTGCCGGTGTTGATACTTTTTACTCATTTGCTTCTTACCTGGTAAGTCATAAAGTTATATTTATTTTATATAAAGTTATATTTATTATTATTATATGCATGTATCTATATTTACAGTAGTTTTATATTATAATTGTTGAAATATTAATTTTTATTATTTGTTATAATTAAAAATTTGTTGTAATTGTAATTTTTATGATAATTGTAATAATTAGTATATTTATGATATGATAAATTATTAACTTTTTAATTCACATATTAATAAATAATATTTATAAGTAAGAAATAGTAATTATGTGACACTTAATTAAATTAGTAATTTTGTGACGTTTAAATTAATTAGTAATTTTGTTTGCCTTAAAATAATAATTTAATGAGTTTTGAAATAAATAATAATTTTTGTATTTGCTTTTAATGTAATTAATATATTTATTAGTAACTTTGATAATTTTAAATTAGTTAGTAATTTTGATAGTTTTAAATTAATTAATATATTTTAAACCAAAATATAAATTATTTAATTCATAATAATTTTGGTAAGTAATATACCTATGATAAAAAGTGATTTTATTATTGTGTTAGTATTCGTAATTTTATTTAAAAATTTGTGACTAATTTATAAATAAATTTTTTTTTGGGAAATTTATAGTAATATATTTATGATAAATATATAATTTTTCTATTTGTATGATTTGATATTTATAATTTATAGATATTATTTTTATGTTTTAATATGTAATGAGATTTTTTATAAATATATTTGAATATAATTAATTATGTTAAGTAATATATTTATGTTATAATTATGGTAAGTAATACACCTATGATAAAAAGTGATTTTATTATTTTGTAAGAAATAGTAATTTTATTTTATAATTTGTGTATTATAATAGTAAATTATAATATGAGTATTATATTATAATTTGTATCATTTATTATTAGTAGTTGTCTATAGTTAATCTATGAAAATACTGTGAATTCATTAACAATATAATGAGGAAATTTTATAATATTTTAAAGATTTTTGAAGGTGCAAGTTTGATAATGGAAGAAATTGGAATTATGTGTTACATTAATGGTGAGATGCGTACTGGTTCGAACGGGCTTGAATACGATTTAGGTCCCGTTAAGTGCATTCGTGTACCCAAGCGTATCAAGTATGCAGAGTTTCATGCTCGTTTATGCAAGTCCTTAAAGGTTGATAGAAGAAGAGAGTACCTGACTATAATTTGTCGATGTCCAAGTACTATAAATAATTCAACCCATTATAGTCCGGTTGCAGTAGCTGATGATGAGGACTTGTACAGCATGTTACAGCATGCTAGTGCGCAAGGCCCTGGATTTATTTTAGAGATTTATTTACATAGGCACGCACTTCATGATGAGTCTCTGTCTCGTGTTCAGAGTCACGACACACTTGACCCGAATCCTGAAAACATATTCATGGAATCTCCCACCAGTAGGCGCCAATACGATCAGCTC
This sequence comes from Quillaja saponaria, assembly GCA_029379385.1. Taxonomy (NCBI): domain Eukaryota; kingdom Viridiplantae; phylum Streptophyta; class Magnoliopsida; order Fabales; family Quillajaceae; genus Quillaja; species Quillaja saponaria. Next base: position 25,599,287 of record CM055608.1, read on the forward strand.
AGTTCTCATGTTGCAGGAGAGGCATCAGCATCTCTTAGGCCGTATTCACCGATTACTGACTCAGAAGCGCCTGGAGAAGATATTGGCGATGGAGAAGATATCCCTGATTTGAACATTGATCCGCATTTTAACATTGAAGTGGATGCTGATGATATTATCGAGGCTCCTGAAGAAGATTTATTTGTCGAATATGTGCCGAATCCCTTTTACACGGACGTGAACATTGCCTGGGGCACGTGCCGTAAATCCTGTTATTGTTTCAAATGCACAATGGGAGTTGCATAATGAATTTTACAATGGCATGTTGTTTAGCGCGAAGGCCGAGTTAAAAAATACTATTACTGGCACATTTTGAAAACACGGTTTCATTATTTACCCCATTCTGGCTATTATGGTAAAAAATTTACCATTTTGACCAAAATTTTTGGGACTTGGACCCTTTTGTCCAAAAATCCCTCATTGACTTCCCTTTATTAGTCTGAGACTTTCGCTGTCTCTATTTCGGTGATTACTACGGACTCCACGTGGCGATTCAAACCATGCCTTTGCATTCAGATTTTCGATTAGAAGCTATTGAGTTCTATATTTTTAATTTGAAAGGATTTAAATATCCAACAGCTAATTGATTATGAAGTTTATTATACTTGTATTATATATGTGATTTTTTTATTGGTCAAATAAATATGATGAGAGTCATTTAAATATTTAATACAGAAATATAATCAACGTATGCTCCATCTCATCTATTCATGCCACCGACATTAATAATTTGGCCACAAGGGATTACGTGATTGATTGATTACTGTAGAGATTGGTAATTGGATTTTATTTATATAAGATTGAGCATTATATGTTATATCTTGAAATGCTCTATCTTGAAAAGGAGTATTAGGAATACAATATTATTATATTATGTAGTCCCACATTGTTTAAATGTAGAAGTCTATGTTTTATTATTTACTATAAATAAAGCTTATGGGTGTAGGCTTTGTGATATCAATCAAGACCACAATCCTTTCCTTATTCTATTTTATTTAACATGGTATCAGAGTGGGTTTGAAACCCAAGTCCGATCTTGACCCGATTTTGAAAAGAACCATAATCTTCTCTTTCTTTTATCTGGCCACCACATGAAGAAAAAGAAGAAAAAGAAAAACCGCCAGCTATCATTAAGCCTATTTATTTCTTCCATTCAAGCCTCATTATTTCTTTTCTATCTTTAATTATCTCTTTCATCTAAAAGATTGCTCACTCCCTTTTTCTTTTCAAGCCTATTTAGGGTTTGACGGTTCAAAAAGTTTGACAGTTCAACAATACCTTCATGGCTTTCCAGTGGTGCTCCTTTATTTTCTGGAAAATCCCGTTGTGTGTTTTTCCAACGGTGCTCTTTTTATTTTTTCGAAAAATCCGGCTGTGTCTCTTTCCAGCCAACACGAGTACTATTCATGGTATTAGTATGTTCATCAAACGGATTGAAGCTTCACCTAAATTGTTATAAATAAAAGGGATTGTAGAGATTGATAATTGAGTTTTATTTGTACAAGATTGAGCATTATATGCTCTATCTTGAGGGGGAGTATTAGGAATACAATATTATTGTATTGTGTAGTCCCACATTGTTTAAATGTAGAAGTCTATGTTTTATTATTTACTATCAATAAAGCTTATGAGTGTAGGCTTTGTGATATCAATCAAGACCACAATCATTTCCTTATTCTATTTTATTTAACAGATTGATTACGAAACAATCACCAACTTTTTTACTTTCTATTTTTTAATTTTTGGGTAGTAAGTTGATAGTAAAATGGGCATAATAAATTTGGATGATTGCATAAGACTGGAAAATTTTGAGTTGGTAATTAACCCCCACACACATAACACACATTCTACACGCTCTATGTGTGAAAATGAGACATAAGGAATCAAATCCTTTTTTGTAGACAAGGCTTGCTCCACACCCATTTTTGTTTCCTATTGACTTGATACATTTTGCATAAGGTAGTTTAGCTTTTGTTTTATTTATTTATTTTACTTTTGTCAAAATCTTACAACATTTACTCAAAAGGTTTTTAAGAAATAGTGCAGAAATACATTGAAATTTTAAAATCTACTTACAAGTCACTTATAATTAAATGATTATTTATATGCTGAAATAATGACTCTTATTAGTTTGAAACTTGAAGTCAATTATGATTTCTTGACATCCGGTATTGGGATTAAGGCTAGACACGAGCAGGTTGTGAACCTGTTTGGCTAATTCAATTTGAGCTCGAAACATTTTATGTTTATTCAAATTCGACTCGTATTCGACAAGAAAAAAAAATATAACTTAAGTTTGAGATCGACTCAAATGATGAGTGAGCTCCAGAGACTCACTATTCATTATTTGGCATAACAATATAATTACTAAGAAAATAATGACCTTGTAATTACCAATGATTAACATTTTGATCCATTTGTATCATTGACTTAATCTTTTCAAGAAGAAAAGAAAAGATATAGAAGACAAACATGAGGAAATTCTTTATTATAATTATTTCGGTAGATCATGAGAATTAAATTCTAAGGACATGGTTCAATGTCTAAAATAAAATTTAAGTTGAAACATACTTTTAGTTGAAAAAAAAATATATCAATTAATTTATTATATTATAGAATCTGAAATGTTATCTTATAGTTTACAAAATTCAACAATGTAATCCTTGTCATCCAATTTAAATGAATAGAAGGTGACACTGACATAACAAGGGAAAGGAGATGACACATGAATATGCAACGTATAATATTGTTAGTCACATTATTTCCTGTTTAATTAAATTATATGGTAATGACTATATTTTAAAATTTTAAAAATTATAAGATGATATTTTACAATTTTAAACTGTAGGAACTAAATTGATATTTTTACTAAATTAAACAGACTAAGAATTTATTCTAAAATTAATCTTGCTAGCTAGACCTAATTTTAAAGCATGTATATCTTCATCTTCATAGAAACAAAATATTTTTTTCTCTTTTATTAATGAGGCTTTAAAAGCACCCTATTAATACACCAAACCTGCGGGCTTTTGGGACCAGTGACGAATTAAAGTTGGCCGAAGATACAGCTGGATTCTGGACTTTGTAGTGTTTCAATGGAAAAAAAACTGTTTTAATATTTTACTATTTTTCTTCTGCCAAAAAGACACTTTTTTTTTTTTTTTCAGAATAAAAAGAAAGAAAAGGAAGAATGAGGATAAAACTTTATTTTGGATGACGGTATATTTAATGAAATTATTTCTTCTCTTTCTCCATCAATTCATTGTTAAGGTTTAAATTCGAATCAAACTGTATACTATTCAAATTCAGATTCAAATTTATGTACTCAAATTTGAATCTAAATTGAAAACCATATTAGAATAAAATTTGAGGATATTTTGATAAGTATAAAAATTAAAAATAATTTTTATTTAATTTTTTAAATAAAATATAGTTTTTGATTTTAGTTTTTAATTAAAAATATACATTATTTTGAATATTAATTAAAATTATAATTCGATTTTCTATACTATTTTGAATTATTTTTCAAATATAAAATTATATAAATTTTTTCAATTCAAATCCGATAATCCAATTCTAATTTCAGAGCTACTCATCATATCTTGTACAATATGCTATCAATCTTTTAAGGACGGATTGAGTACATGAAAATCTTTATTGGATTGAGTAAATTATTCTAATATCTTTGCATTATCTTGATATTATACAAGCTTCACATCTATTCTTAAAATTTATACATATTTCTCTTCATGCTTAAACTTATGATAAAATATCTAAAATATTCTTAGTGTATTTTTATTAAAAGACAACTACATCTTTAAGATATGTATAAAAAATAATTTTTATAATAATTATACAATTAAAAAATATATAAAAATAATAATTTCTAAATTTTACAAGAACAATTTCATATTTTTTAAAAAGTTTTAATATCTAGAAAACATACATTTTTATCGTAATTTAAAGAGTGATAATTATTTTATATTTCAATTTATATCATATTTTAAATTTAATAGTATCATACAATATCAAATCAGTTTAATAATCTTAAAATTATACGTAATTCCTAACAATAAGACCACATACACAGTATAAGAGTTTTTAGGCCTTTGTTTTTAAATATTTAAAGTTTGAGCTAAATTATAGCTTATTTTTAAGTTTTAATATAAAAAATATTTATATAGTATCGCATAATATAGGAGGGGTTGAGATAATTAACTCTACTATTTCCTGTGTGATTTAAGTGCAAAAGTATGAATAAAATAAATTATGTAGGAGACAAAAGATTATAAATCCCATGTGGAATTTATGTACATGGTAATGTCTTAAAAGTATTAATCAAAAGAATTAGAAAATAGCAGAGTTTATAAATGATCATAAGGAGCCCAAATTATTGATGTGCCTTTTGTGGACCTCTGAAAAAGGTATTTATATATAAAATGAAAAAGATCTCATCAATATTAATTCAAGATGACAGAAAAAGAGCTATAAGTATCTCAGTCACTTTATAATTACTAACAATAATTGGTAGAGCAATGGTTGACAGTTTGGGTTTCCAATTGGGTGACCATCAATAAAATTATTAAGAGTTTATTTATTATTTATTATTATAATATTTTTCTATCTTGACTTTATCTTTTATTATATAATATATATATATTTAAAATATTTAAAAATAAAATTTATTTAATTATATAATAATTACTAAACAATAAACACTTTATTTTAATCCCATACTCTTTTCAAGTCTCTCTCTCCTACTCACTTTTCTATGCTCTCATATATAAGAAGTATATTCGTGCATGCCACTAGTTAGAGTAAGTGTCAAAACGAATAATTCATTTATTCCCAAATATATATATAGACCTAAAGGTTAATAAAGATTTCTTGTGAATTATAACAAAGCTAAATTATGGTTATTGTGATTAGATGTATCCAGATCAGTTTATATATATCTTAACTAGAAGTTAGAAAATTTATTACAATTATATTCAATTTTTTCATAAAAATTTGAATTTCAAAATTTAATAAAGTGAATGTACGTTACTAATAATCAGGTCAATCACTTCAGGTATCAATTTAGTGATCTAGTTAATTTTCTAATAATATTTATGTCTGAATACTCTACTCAGTTAAATCTTATCATCCCAAACTAATTGGGATAAAAAAAAATTAAACAGAAATAATTAATCATACCCTACCCATTTCCTAAAACATAAGTCTTACTCTATTCTACCCTTCAAAAAAAATAAAAAAAGAAACCAGCGGTTATTGTTGGTAAAAATCCAAGTTTTGACTGACTATACTTGTCAAGATACTAGATTTCTGAATGTTATATGCAAATAAGCAATCCCTTTGGATTGATTACTTAGGAGTCAAATGGATAACAGATTCCCTAAGACAGCCATATTTGATAAATAAATAAATAAAAAGAAAAAAAGAATTGAGATACAAAATTCTGAATTTTTCAAATTTAAAATTAAGGCTTAAAAACTTCAGTTATCATGGACAAATTATAATTATCTGTCATTAAGGTAATTTTAAAATTTTGATTATTTTTGCTTGTTTCCCATTAAACATCTCATTTCATCATTTACTAGATGAAATAAGGATTAAAAAATATGAAAAATGATCTGATAAGTGATATGACAATGATGAAAATAGGAAAGAACAGAATGTTTAAACTATACACCAACAAACAAACAATTTTTCATTCATTATAATGAGATTCAGTATAAGACATTACATGTACACCCGCCTCCTTTAACAAACTAGAAGATGGAAAAGAGTCAAACAAAATGTACTGTCTGAAAGAATTTGACATGTCCACTGTAACATTACAAGGGGTAGCAGCATTATAAATGGAGAAATAAAAAAAATAAAAAAAATCACTCTCCGGTTCACTTCACAATCAATATCAACTCTAACCAGCTATATGTCCATCAAAGGAAAATAGCATTATGCTACACGATGAACTCCCGGTAAGGAGTAACAATAAAACCACAACTACCCAACAAATACTTGGAGATGAAGATAACTGCGCATGGTTGGAAAAAGCACCAGAGAAATCACTCATCGTAATAGATTGAAGCCTAGAACAAATCAACTTTCTTTTTCTGCATGTCTTGCTTCCATCTTGGCAACTTGTAGAATGCTTCCTTAGTAATATTAAATACAGTCTGGAATTCATCATCTGATAGATAGGCCTAAGAAACATGAAAAGAAAAAAGGAAATTAAAGCAATCCAAAAAATGTGGAATTAAACTAAGAATATTCACAACGAGACTAACCTCTCTCCGTTTAAAATCAATGCCAGAGACTGGATTATCAGATTTAGCCTTCAATTGATCATAACTGTATGTATTTTGACTGTCATCCACTTCCTTCACAGTCTCTTGTTTCAGTTCTGAATCCACTCCATTGCTTTCAGTATCAGGTGCAACTTCCTCTGTCTCCTTGGGTTCTACAATTTCTTGAGCACCTTCTGTTTCCAACTGAGCATTTTCACTTTTTGTTTCAGCTGCAAGAATTCATATTCATTATGATCTGAAGGTCTTGTATAAGTTTAGCTTGCTATAAGCAGCAAGGCTGCAATTATCTACCATTCAGGAAAAGAATATTGAAAAGCCATTTACAACCATTTCACTGGCATTATCATTGTAATTTTACAATCATCAGAAAATAATCTCCATCAGTAAGAAACTTCTTTGAACATGTGAAACGTTTTTCCATAAATGTCATTTCAAAAGCTTTCCAGGGATAATTATTTTCCCTGGGCATTTGAATCCTGATTTGATCTGCTGCATGAAGCTAATAAGATCTTGAACCTCTAAACTGAAGGTTTAAACCACTTCATTTGCGCTTTGAAATTCATATTTTACCAAAAACCATCAAGCTTCAGCATAAAACTACAGTCTAAACATACAAAAATAAAGTTCAACCCGAAGATTCTGATAACCTCAAAGAGCAGACATAAGACATATATGTACAAAATGCAAATTTGATGTAAACAAAAAAGAGCAAGAAAGAAATGATTCCAAGAGAAAAAGTGAAAAAGAAGAAGAAAAAAATAGAGGGAAAAGGAGAAAAAAATTAGGTGCTGGGATATAGGGTAAATCAACAAAAAGTTGGAATTTTGTGGAATTATAACATAAAAAAAAGGAGCTAGTATAGTCTGTATAAATAGCAACATCTTGCATAACAGTTACAGCTGTCTTACCATGGGGGCTAGTATCCGAGGAAGGACTCTTGTGGGATCGGGGAGGAGAAAAATCAGGGGATTTATTCTTCTTTTCAGCAGTAAGAACTTGGGAAAGAGCAGCTACTGCTGCTCTTCTTTGAGATCCTTGACTCAACCCAGAAGGCTTGGGAGTAGATGTTCTACTTCCAGATGATGAATTAAATGCAGAGGATAATGCGGCTAAGGCTTCTGTTCTTTGTCTTGGTCCTCCTTCAGTCAATCCATTGGACTTATCCTGTAGCAACCAATAGTGCAGAAGCCAATTAGAAATATCATCACAAGCATCATCAATATTTTATCTTATTACCACCGAGTGCACCTCATAATAATTAAACAAAGCAAAATCAATATGAAACAAAAGAACAAAGAAGTGATTTTTAAGGCAATAGACAAAGACATAAATTAGCAAGCTATAAGCTACAAAAAAAAAAAAAGGAGCAAAACTAATGCTAATTTTCCTAAAGCAATGGAGCATCACTAATGCTAATTTTCGTTAAGACCTGAGAGAGGCTGGTGTACACAGCCATCCTCATTAACCCATCCATACAGTGGGGGCAATGCTAAGTCTTCAATACTAATAACCTCACTTTTTTTTTTCATTATGTCTTCTAAGCACTTTTTTTTGTCCATGTTATTGCCTACCTCAGAACTCATGAATATTTTAAAAACAAAACAGGTGGGATGCCCCCTGAATGACAATGAGGGAGATTTCACCCCTTAGAACTATTTCAGTAGTTTACAATTCTTACATGCAGATCTCTTCCATGTTCTTGTCATAGAGAAATTGGATTGTTTTCGGTTGAAATTTTCGAATAAAGCTCATGAATTCTGCACATTCAAACTCAGAGGAGATGGTTTTCAATCTTAATGGAATGATCACCTTCAGATTCCTTTCACACAAGACAACTTCCTAGAATGAAATCTGGTATGCCAACTTCAGTATGTGGTAGCATCATGAGAAAACTTGACAAATTTAGCTAAATCTGTTTCAAGACAATTTCTTATTCTTCTTGTCAACAGTTGAGCCAGACATAGCCCTACATGACCTCACCCCTTACTACGGAGAGGAACAACAAAAAAATGCTGTGATTCTCATATTCCTCTTAATTGCATTCACACTTTCCACTATTGGGGAGAGGCCATTTGATCCAAAGATCATTCAATAAAGAGGTATGACAAGAAAATTATTCTATATGGAAGACCAAACCTAACAATTTACCATGTTCGATGTTTTCTCAGAAGATGGTTTAAATGCAGAAGATAAGGCTGCTAGAGCCTCAGCCCTTTGAGTTGGCCCTCCTTGATTTCCATTAGACTTATCCTGCAGCAGGAATAGAATAGAATCACCCATTAGTAAAGAAAGTAAAATAGATATTGAGAATCACCATAATGGACAATTGCCTCATTAGCAAAATCATCACAGTTATCAAGAATGTCAGCTCTAATGCTGATAGTTTTTTGTTACATAATCTGATACTTATTTCTTATGGACTCTTGTAGCACCTCTCCTTCTACTTATAAAGAAATAGTTATTTGTAGGAAAAGAATTGACATAATTATTAAATGCCGAAGGATAAGACTGAAAATCATTGATGATGATTAGAGGCAAAGGATTTTTCAGAGAAAACGGACATGCTATTTCTATGAAAATAGAGACAATGATACTAATTCACATAAAGCTAGTATTGCAAGGCTTACATCCCTAATCTTTACTAACCAAGCCAACAGATAGGCTTTCCCATATGCAACTGTTAATTTTTCATATAAAACTCGGCAAACAAATAGATATTTTAGTTACCCAGTTGTGCTCTCCCAAGAAATTCTCACTTTTAGTCCACCACTTTTAACCACAAGTGAAAGAAACCTGGTATTTTGATACCATACCAGCAGAAAGCCAAGTTTTTTTAGATCAAAATATTAACAGCAGTGACACATGATAGTCAAAAGAAAGAATTTTTCCAGCTCCATTATGAGCAATCAATAGGAATAGTGTTGGCATAAATACTTTTTTGTATAGGTGTATTTGGTCTCTACCCTGTAGGAGTATATATATGTTGCAATTGTTTGAATTAGTATAACAAGATATTTAATTCAAATTCAACTTGGTATCAGAGCAGAATGCCTAGCAACCACAGTTGCTGGAAATCCGTGTCACCTCCGCCTCTGGCCACCGGAGCTGCCACTGTTGGGCAATCACTGGAGACAAAAATCGAAAATTTTTGCACATAAAATTTAGCAACCCTCTGCCGACCACAACCCCTAAGCTTTTTCCAGAGTTTGCTGCCACTCCAGGGAGTAATTTCATTTTTCCCATAGGTGATTTGGATTTCTGTTTTACTCAAAATTCCTAATTTCTGCTGATTTCAGCTGATTTCCTCCACCTTTGTGGCTTTTTTGGCACCGATTAGAGTGGTGAGACTGACCTTAAGGGTGATTTGGAAAAGGAGGGTATTTTGGAACGATGATTTTGCAATTAACTCTCTGGTTTGCTGTTTGCTGCTGACCTCTGTTGGTTTTTTGGGGCTGGTTGGTTCTGGTTGTACTAGGATTGCTGATTGGATGTGTTTTTGACTTGTGGGTTGAATCTGATTTGGGTCTTGCTCCGTGTCTAAGCTGTTTGGCTGCATAGTTGTGTTGAGGCTGATTTGTTTTGGCTAGTTTTGCTACTGATTACTTTTTTTGGGTGAGTTTTTTGAGATATTTGCTTTTGATTCACTCTCCACCAATCATCTATGGGCATGTCGGAGGTAACTAGTAATTCTCAGGCATAACAACATGAAGTTTAAAGGGGATCAACTCTAGGATAGTGATGTTGGAGGTAGTAATGATAAGGGTCATTCTTTGAAGCAGCAAAATTCTTGCCATGCGAAAAATCAAAACTCCACTCCTTTTAGTCATAGTTAACAGGAATGCAGTACGTTCCGAGTCGTGCAATGGGAATGGGGAATGCTACCTAGTTAAAAATATGGTTGGATGGAGACAGGCTTAGTTGGTTTGTTATTTTGAAATGTGGTACATTTCTCAGATAGTACTACTAAGTTTTGATGATACATTTTATATTAAGTTATGCTAAGTTACTAGAAGATATAATATTTAATTTATACAATGAAAAATCATAAAATAAATTTATAATTGAATTAAACACAAAATCATAAATAAGTATGGGCCTCTTGTTTCTTTTTATGTTCAACTTTTTCATTATCTTATGGACTTGTGTCTTTATTAAATGAGTAGTTTTATGACTTCAGTCCAACTAAAGCTCATAACTCAATTAGCCCAAAGTCCAAAAATAATTTGCACTAAAAAAAGTTCAAAAAGAGTAAAGAAAGCTACAAAGTAGTACAATGCATTTATAGCTTTGTAATAAGGATCCTTTGTAGCTTATTCTTCGTTTTAAAGGCACTTCAACTTCTTGCTTGCGATGGAGTTTGACAGATTTTCTCTTCTCTTCTCCTCTTCTCTTGTTTTTTTCATGCAAAGTGAATGAAACATCGATTGATTTTGTACATATTATCTAAATTTTGGGTCGCCACTTTTGGCTACCCAAATTGCAAACCCCCGCTACTTGTATCGCGAACCCTAGTGATCTGGAATGAAAAAGTTCCACGATTCAGAACCTAAGATCCAGATCGTGGTACCTATGGGGTGAAGGCATTCCTGATAACTATGCTCTTAGTAAAAAAGAATTGCAACATCTCAAGCACTTGTGGCTAGACTACATTATAACTCTCCTATGACATCCTCATCTTATTCTGCTCTTGCTCATGTAGGTACTCAAAAAAATTACTTTTAGTGCACATTCATCTTTCGAATCAAAACCCTAGATTATAGGCTCTGATGCTTTAAACTATATGACGAGTACCTTTAGTAGTTTTTCTTCATACTTTCCTAGCTCAGGTAAAGAAAATGGTTGAGTAGCCAATGGTTTGTCATCAATTTCAGGAAAAAGTTCTAGTCGTTGTACTCTATTGTATTTATTCCTTAACCTTATATAATATTCTCTGTGTTCCTAAATTATTCATGAATCTTTTATCTATAAGTACTATTACTAAAACTTAAACCGTAGAACAATTTTTAATTCCTCTTGTTGTGTCTTTCAGGAATTGGGAACAGGAAAAACAATTGGCTAGGTAAAGAACAAGATAGGTTGTATTTGTTGAATTGGTACTTATGGTCAGACTCTTCAAACTAGTTCTACCACTTCTTCTAAGCAAGAGTTTGTCTAGTAGCATCGTTTCTTAGAACGCCCAACCTTTTTGGTTTAGGGCAATATGTTTCATAGTTTACTCATGCAATATATTTTGAACAATTTGACTAACAGTAAGAGTACTTCTCCATTTGTGATTATTCATTCTAATGTCTGCGGCCCTAGTTAGATTGTCTCATTATCAAATTATAAGTGGTTTCTTACCTAATTAATTACTATAGTCGAACTACTTAGGTATATTTGATGCGTGCAAAGAATGAAGTGTTTCAGATTTCATTGCCTTTAGATATTTCACAATATGATTTGCATTCAGCTTGATGATAAAGTTAAAGTTTTGAGAAGTAATAATGATATTGAGTATATTGAGGGATCCTTCCAAAACTATCTCCGTGATCATGATATAATTAATCAATCCAATTGTGTTAATATCATAACTGAGAATGGAACAACATAATAAAAAAACCAACATCTTTTGGGGGCTAGCAAGGTCATTGATGTCTGTTCTTAAAACATATTGAGGAATGTAATTCTCTTAACTGCTTATTTGATCAATCTCACGCCACAATGAGCTCTTGATTTTAAGTCTCATTTGGATCTTTTTTCTTGGTAACTGTTCTTTCATTGTTCTTCTATGGCCTTTTTGGTTATGTTGCTTTGTACATGAGCATTGGAAGGATATTAGTAAACTTGATCCGAGAGCTCTTAGATACATCTTTATTGGGTACTCTACAACTTAGAATGGATATGAATGCTGCCACCCACTTCCCAGGAAGACTTATGTCAATAATGGATGTCACATTTTGGGAATTTGATGCCTATTTCTCTTCATCATCTCTTCAAGAGGAGAGCTATAGTGAGAAAAAGTTGACTTATTGATGTTAGGGAGAGTGGACAACATCTTTGGAGTTGACTTAAGAAAGTCAAAGGGAGTGGGTATTATCTTTGAATGAGAGTAGCAAGGAGAAAAAAGAAAACGAGATTATAAATAAGAAAAGTGTACTGAGGCTGCAAAAAAGAATGATGGTGAAACTCACATTTGCAGTAAGAGACTAATGAGACTGACAAAGGATGATTTACCTAGCCAAGAGTTAATCCTAGACTCAATTTCACAACCAACACAAGTTCCTTTAACTCATAAGTCTTTTTTCCCTGCTTCTACTTCTTCAAATCTACTTGTAATCCTCATGTTATTCATGATATTAATTTTCATGTTGCAATTAAGAAAGGAGTTAGAACATGTACTTAACATCCTATTTCTAACCATGTTTCATATAACTCATTGTCTCCATCCTATAGAGTTTTCATGTCTTCTTTGTCCTTTGTATCAATTCCATAGGGTTGGAAGGAAGCACTTACTGAACCTAAATGAAAAAATGCCATGGTTGAAGAAATGAAACTCCTTACAAAAAATGATTCTTAGGAACTTACTAGCCTTCCTAAGGGAAAATGAGTTGTTGGTTGTAAATGGAGTTTTACCATTAAGAGGAGAGCTGATAGGACAATTGAAAGATACAAAACGAGACTAGTTATAAAGGGATTTACTCAAACTTATTAAGTGGGTTATCAAGACATTTTTGCTCCTGTTTTAAAATGAATTCCATTAGAATTCTTATTGCTTGTGCTGCCCATTTTGATTGGGATTTACATCAACTTGATGACAAAAACTGCCTTTTTGCATGGAGATCTTGCTTAGAAAGTTTACATGGAGATTCCTCTTGGTCTTTCTTGTTAGAAGACTGAAGGAAAAATATGCAGACATAAGAATTTATGGTCTTAAGCAGCCTCCTAGAGCACGTGTTTGATAGATTTAGTAGCGCAATGTTATCTTTTGGGTATAAGTTATAACAGAGTAATTCTGATCACATTATGTTTATTAAACATTGTAAAGGGAAGATTATTATTCTCATTGTTTATGTTGGTGATATAGTTATAACATGATATAATCTAGTGGAAGTATCTAGACTGAAAGAATCAACTTGTAAGAGAGTTTGAAATAAAGGACTTGGAAAAACTAGGCTACTTTTTTGAGAATTGAAGTAGCTCGATCTAAAAAGGTATTTTCTTATCCTAAAAGAAATATGTTTTTGACCTCCTGGAGGAGATTGGTATGCTTGGATGCAGGGATGCTAACACACCTATTGAAGCTAATCTTAAGCTGCAGAATGGTGATGAGGAACATGTTCATAGAGAAAGATACCATAAATTGTTTGGGAAGTTAATTTAATCTATCTCACACTCATCTAGACATAACTTATATTGTCAGTATGATGAATCAATTTATGCATGATCCCATTCCACTCACTCAGATGCAATTCATCGTAAATCAAGATACTTGAAATCTGACCCTAGAAAAGGACTATTGTTTAAGAATTGTAGAGTTTAAACATTGAAGCATATACCAATGCAGACTAGGCTAGGTCAATTAATGATAGGAGATTCACTTTCGGATATTGCACCTTTGTTCGTGAAAATCTAGTTACATGAAGGAGTGAGAAGCAGGTTGTAGTTGCCAGATCAAGAGCAGAAGCAAAGTACAGAAGCAATAACACATAGAACTTGCCATTTAGCACAATGCAAGATCTTAGGCTAGCATGAGAAAGACTTCTTATGCTGTATTGTGACAACATTATTGTTATTAACATAACTCATAATCTAATCCATAGTTACCAGGATCGCTTAATCACTATTGGAATCGCATTTCATATCATGTGTCTCAGATCGCAGAACCTTTTCGCATCGGATTGCTGCGGATTGTGTTTTGGATGTCCAAATGTGACTACCTAAAGAGCTTGTGCATATATGGTGATAGAAGGAGATTCCAATTGTTTTTCTTGACAAACAAAGCGTTGTTGGACTTCCTTCACTGAACTTGGCTGTAATATCGAGGCGGCTTATGAACGCTGTGACAAGATTAATCTCTACCTGCATCAACTTCTGGTTGCTTTTCGTTATGGCCAAGTTTCCTTTGATGCGCCATATTTGCTGGAGAAGAAGATTTTTGTGCATTGTTTTCATTTATTTCACGTTGCCTTTTTCTTTTTTTGTCTTTCCTTTTTGATTGTGGGCTAGGGATTGATTGGCACAAGACATCTAAAAAAGATTTTACTAGCCCAACTTATGCGAAAAATATTATTACTAACCCAAATAACATTTTACCCATTCATATACAATACAATACAAAAAAAAAAAAAAAAAAAGGTCCTACAAATTTTAAAAATAAACCTATATTATTTTTCATTACTTCCTTCAATTCGTAATACAAGTTAAATAAATAAGTAATTATGATTTAAAAAAAATCAATTAACAATATATATAGTTTATTGAAAATAATAATATTTAATTTCTTGTAATATATGTTTAATATTATATCTTCTAGCAATTTAGCATATTTTAATATGTAATGTATTACCAAAATTTGGTAAAGCGACTCGAATAAATACTTTGAACGTTTTAGATTCTAAAATAACAAACCAAGCCTACCTCTAGTGTCGTACTGTATTTAACTAGGTAGTGAACCACGTTCTCATTCCCGACCCACGTCCCAAATCATATCCCACTAATTATGATCCAGTCCATCATGACAAGACAAAACACATTGAGATTGATAGACTTGTTATTAAGAAAAAGCTAGATACGAGATTAATTTGAATATATTTTGTAAGGTTTGAGAATCAGTTAGCGGGTAGGGGTGCAAATGAATAGAGTTAATCGTGAACAACTAGTAAACAAGCTTGTTATGGGCTCGCTCAAGCTCAATTAATTTTCTAAACAAGTTCAGCTCGAAATTGATTTTAGGGCTCGTTTACTAAATAAGCCAAACTCAAATTTTACAGAACTCGGCACATAAGCTCGCTAGCTCAACTCGTTTAATAAATAATTTTACATACCAATTGTATTGCACAAAGTTTCAATTTATTATATTTATAAATTAAAAAGAAAGATATTTAGATTCATGATTTCTTAATGAGTTAAGATCGAATTTAGATTTAGGCTTGTGATCACTTATTGAGCTTAGGCTTGCCAGTTTTTAATAAACACGAGCCGAGTTGTACTAAAACTGATGAGCCCAGTCAAGATTTGTCAAAACTCGACTCGAGTTTTTGGACCATTGTTGTCCTTACTAGCAGACATCTTCACTAAAGGTCTTGGTATATGTGATTTTTATCGTATTGTTTGCAAGATGGACATGAGAGATATCTATGCTCCATCTCGAGTGGGAATATTGATTTAAATACTTATTTATAGGTATTTGGGTCTTTATCCTTTAGGAGTATATATAGGTAGTAGTTGTTTCAATTAATACAACACGATATTGTCTTCAAATTCAACTAAAAGAAAAGGTACTTTTGAAACTAAGATGCTACACTTACATAATTCCACTGAATAACTCGCGTTTAAAGGAGATATCCTCCCCTTATCTAACCAACAAAAAAAAAAAAACAGGTAGATAGAGCTTGCATGCAAGTGTAGAATCAGAATAATAGGCAACAGCTCAAATTACATGCAAGTTGGTGTGGATGCAAACATGTGACAATGGCTCACAAGTCACAACTTTGTGACCTGGGCTTTGAGTTTTATCTCCTGTGGTTGTGAAGCTATTTTGAGATAACTACTTTTCACATCAACTGTGGTCTACAATGAGGACTCAAGAATTGAGATAAATTGTAAATTTCTTCATGAAAAGGCTCAAATAGAAGATAGCTACTAGTAAAGTCTGAATCGCAACTTGCTGATTTTTTTCACCAAGTCTCCTGGTGAAAGTTAAAACCATATCTGTAAGACACCTATGACTTGGCTTGAGGATAAGGGTAGGGTAATGGTTGAGAAGTAATATATTAGTTTGTTATTAAATAGAGGTGTCATATTCTAGAAAATGTGCACATTTTGTGCAGTTATGCATCTTATACCAAACTCTGATAATTTTTTTGCTCCTTAAACCTTTCCTTCTCTTCACTCTTAACAAAAAAGAAGAATAAAGGAGGGTTAAGATTGTAGATGTGTGTAAATTTTCTGGGAGAAAGTTCTATAAGATTAAGAAAAATGAATTGGATTCGAAGTATGAAACATGCTATAAGAATGTGCAGAAGTATGATATCAACGAGTAAAAGCAATTAGGGTTAGTTGGTTACTAATAATTGGAAGTCAGTTTCAATAGTTGATTACTTACACATATGGCATATGCAATCAGCAATAATCAGTTTACTAATAAGCAGAACTTAACTACATGATATGAACTGTTTAAGCAGCAGCATTCCAAAACAAATTAAATCAAGTGTTTACCTCCACAGCATGGCCAATCCCGAAGAATAGTGCCACCTTCTTCTGGAATGAGTTTCCTTGAACCTGCAACACTCAGGTAGAATTCATGATTACACAACAGAAACAACCTGTATCATGTAAATGCACTACTAGGAAGTTAGCACTAAAAGGTCCTGATTCATATACATGTGAGGTAATAATGCCTAAAAGCTGGCAGTACAGAAAACTTAACAGCTTTGGTCAACCGACAGTAAAGAAAATTTAAAAGCTTTGGTCCACTGGCAGTAAAGAAAACTTGCAAAATCAATGTGGTTATTATGAATATAATATTATTATATTGTGTAGTCCCACATTGTTTAGATGTGGAAGTCTATGTTTTATTATTTACTATAAATAAAGCTTATGGGTGTAGGCTTTGAGATATCAATCAAGGCCACAATCCTTTTCTTATTTTATTTTATTCAACAGTGGTAAATCTCTCTCTCTTACTGATGAGACAGCTACATGCATGTGCTGCATCTTTAACCTGTGGCCTCACCCACCACCCACACTACTCACAGAAAATGTGATAGTCACATTAGATTGGGAATAATGTTCTTAGAGCTCATAATCATGATTCAAGAATCTGAGATCGGACTATCAAGTGCTTAGAATCTTACTGTTATAGTAAGATCAATCAAACTGAAGGTTCTTATGAGCTAATAAGATACGGAGTACAAATTTTGCGGTGCTACAACTGTACTCAAGGAACCACTTAGAACTTAAAATGGGTACAATGCTTTTTCTTTTGTTTTCTGAGCTCTGATATGAGCAAATCTGGTTTCAGCCAGATATAGGGAACCCAACCTGTCCCAAGCTCGGGTAGAGGAGGAGTGATGGATAGCAAAGTAATATGATTCATGATTTATGAGTAAATTTCATTTAAATTATGTAATATTAGTATTATGAATAAATTAATAGTATTTTAGTATTAGTTGGAGTTATTAGTTTCCTTTTATTAGAACTCTAGATTTATCTTTATGTTATTAGAGTTTACTTTTTCTTAGGAATTTAAATTTACCTTTTATTGTCATTAGGGTTTTTCAGGGAGTCCATATGATGACACCTAGTGCTACATTGAAGAGGAGCTTTTGATGAATTAAAAATATCATTGTCCTTTTGATTTGTTCCTTTAGATAGATTATTAGTTGGTCCTACATCAAATGAGAGTTGTGATAGTTTAACGGCCAGCGTAACACTAATCAAATCTTATGAGATAAATCCTATAGAATATTCGTTAAAGTATCACCTTATTAGCGACGTGCTGCGTCAAACTCTGGGTATAGTGCAAAATATCATCATAGCCTTAGTCGCACATCACATCAGTGCTCAGGTGTGGTGCAAAATAGATAATAGTTCTTGCATTTTGGATGGGTGTGGATAAAAAAGTTAGTATAAGTGAGAATTTGCTTAGCTACTTAGAATATAGGTACCTTAACGGGTAAACTGAGGAGTTAGTAGAAGGGTCAATATAACTTGTTTGCAAGAAACTAAGTAGGTAGGAGAAAATGCGAGAGAGATAAAGATAACGGGGGTGATGTAGTATATGAGAAAGGATGAAATAAGAACGGAGTAGCGATTATTGTTAATGGAAATCTTAAGGACGAGATTATTGAAGTCAAGAGAAAAAATGACAAAATAATTTTAGTGAAATTAATGACATAAGAGGAAGTTTTCAATGTTGATAGTGCTATGCCCCTCAAATAGGGCTAGGCGAAGCAACAAAGAAGTGTTTTAAGAAGACTTAGATGAAATTTTTCAAGAGTTCTGATTGGGGAGGGGCTTTAAATTGGAAGAGACTTGAATATATGAAGGTTATGGTTATGGTTATGGAGATAGGAATGAGGGTGGAGAGTCCATTTTTGATTTTGCAGTGGCTTACGATTTGATTTTAGCCAATACCTCTTTAAGAAAAGAGTCACACTTAGTAACATTTAGTAGAGAACCAAATAAAAGCCAAATAGATTTTTTTCTCATTAGGAAGGTCGACAGAGCCTCTTGTAAAGATTGCAAAGTCACACCCGGAGAGTGCTTAGTGACAAAACATAATTTAGCGATCTAGTTGTTTATGTTAGGCAATGGAAAAGAAAGCGTAGGTGTAGTAGGTGTAATAGAATTAGTGGATGGGGGTGGCTGAGCTGAGATATTTCAGAATATTAGGCAATTAAGAAACAACACTCGTACAACTATAGGATGGTTGAGCTTGAAATGCGAATATTTAGATAGATAACTAGACTTACAAGAAAAAATAAAATATGAAATAAGCTAATACGTAGGAAGGTGTAGGTTACACCTATTGAAGAGAAAATGAGAGAGAACTGTTTATGTTAGTTTCGACATATCCAACATTTGCTAGTGCATATTGTAGTTAAGAGAAGTGACTTGGTACAAGTAGACGGGGTTAAATAGGGTAAAGGGTGACCTAGAATTACATGAGTTGAAGTGATTGAGAAGGATATACTTGTTTTGGGTCTTGGATCGATGCAAATAGAGGAAAATGATCCTTATAGTTGAACGTAACTATTTTGGGATTTAAGACTTAGTTGAGTTGAGTATACTATTTGTTGGGCTCCAACTGCTAGTTATTGCAACTAAGGCTCATAACTTTTGAAGTCATGAATGTGGATTTGAAAGAGATATTTATATGCAATGCCACTATACTTTAGAACTCTTTTTGACACTAAATATTCATTCTTTATGTTCAGTTCCTACAAGCATTTTATTCAATACTGGTATACGAAAAGGATCCCGAACCCTAAAAAGATGTGAGATATAGGGAGCTGGGAGCATTGAGAAAAACAAGCCTTCACTCCTAGGGATTTTAGGAGTCACAAGTGCATCATATACGGACCAGTCAAGGATTTTCTGCAAAACTTCATTCTTTCAATCAAGACTAGTAACAACTAGTGCCTTTATAAAGGTAACCCAAATAACTATTGAGTATGAAATCCTAACTCAATCCAAAAGTAATCCCACTATAATAAAACCCCTGTATTAACAACAATTCCTAACAATCTCCATAAGCAACGTTCGGGGGCCCTTTTTGTTTAGAATCATATTGTCTATTGTTTTTTGTTTTTCTTAGGAGGATTTCTCCTCGATGTATTACACTTCTTTCTTAATGAATTTCTTGTTCTATAAAAGAAGAACACCAATTTCTAACAATAATGAAATCCCCAAATTAACAACTGAATCCAATAACAAGTTTGGAACAAATATCTAACCCAAATTACATAATTATAAGCCCTAATATCTAACCCCAGTACAATAATAATTACCATTTAGTTAACCATCATGTTCTGCACCACTTACTACCTTAAAAGGTTATATGACTACATCATTAATAGGCTCCACATGACACAGGATTCTTTACACACAGCCAAACTACTACCACCTCCCACCTCCCTGTCCAGGTCAATATCATTAGCACTGTCTTAAACAGAGAACTCCAAATAATACAAAGACCACAGGCTACATCTCCCAAGACTATAACAAGGAATAACTGACAGATTTTGCTGATTTTACAAAATAGCAATGGTTGATAAATATGAAACCCCATTTACAAAGGTTAGTGGCTATCAAAAGTAACTCCCATACAGCTCATGTCCAACCAAAGAAACGTTTTCCCATATGGGGTTTTCTAAATGATCAGCCAAGGGCCAAAGGGGAAGTCCTCTTAAATAGACACTAAACACCACACAAAGATACTCTCGAAACCAGGGACCTGATACTATATAATACAGTTGGCAGAGACAGCTTTGACAGCTAATAAACAGCTGTAAAGGTGATACACTTAATATAGACTTCCTCTCCCTGACGCCATGTGAAAGGTTCACTTCTCTTGTACTCTCCTCTGAGGTCTATGTCAATCATCTTTCTCCAAAAAAATATTTTCCAGTGTCTAGACTTCAGAAAATTTTATGCAGAAGGCAAATTATACCCTTTTTGTTTTTGTGATTTCCACAAGTCTCCTGAGTTCTCTTTATTTTATCTATCTTTTCCCTCAGTTCCTTAAATGGGAAAAAGGGCAGATTCTTTTTTTCTATTTGTAAACTTTTATTGCTGTCTTTTCTTCCATTGAAAGAAATTAATCCATCAATTTTAGTGTGAAGGCTTGGAAGTGTAGGGCTATGATTTAACTGTGTTTTTGTATACCATGGACTAGGGAAGATGTAAACAGATAACTTTTTAGTATTCAAGAAGCTCAATACGAACTTAGAAGAAGTCAGCCAGCATTGGTTCAGTTGCAAGACACTGAAATATGTTATGAATTTGTAGTAATTAAAGAAGAAAATTAGGATGATGAATACTAAGTCAATAAACAATAAATATATTAAGACAAACCAAAAATGGGAAACCTAGTTGTTTCTGCACATACAGTAGCTTTGGCGTGATCCCATGAAAAGTATGTTGTGAAAAAGCAAGCTTCATTTCCTTCAGTGACTTTGTATAGTGGTACATGAGGAGATAATCCCTCCAAAGATGCAGCCATGTCTATGTATTTCTGGAAAAGACTTCTGGAATGAATCAACAATACAACAGAGGGGAAAATATGCGAAAAGCCTAAATTTTTTGGATGCATACCTGGACAATCTCAAAAACATTTTGCTTTTCTTTTGGGTCCACTGACTGACCAACCCAAACAAACACTTCTGCATGTGTGTCAAGTATCAGTATATCTTCTGTCAACAGATCATCTTGGGAGAAGTTGTAGACTTCATCTACCTACATAAAAAATATTAACATCAATTTAGGAGCCACCAAATATTGAAGTTTCATACCTCTACAGGTGATAATAAGATAATGAAGTTTTAATCACATGGAAATCTGGAGCTCACCTTAAACTTCCCTGCAGGAGCCCCATCAGAATCGAAATAATCAAAATAAGAATGGTTAGAATACTCTAATATAGAATGCACTCGAACAACAAATTTAGGTATAGACATATATGTATTTCTGAAAGGATATTTGATATAGAATAAAGCTCTGACAGGACAAGCTACCTTTGTCAAATGAGAATGTAAACAAATGTGGATCTCTGATAATCTCAATAGCAGCTTTTTTGCTGATGTAGCTTTGTTTTCCCCCGAGTGGAAACCAGAAAGATGAGCTCTCTGTTCCTTCTTTAGCATGTTTCAAAGCAACCCCTGGCTGAATATGACAATGATGCATAGTTTGATGAATAACAAGATATAAAGTAACTGTAAAAAAAATTTACCTCTATGATCAGGTCAAAGAGTTTCAGATTAACTCAAAGGTAATGATATCCATAGATATGAAATAGTGCCAGCCAACTAAACAATTCTAGTATTTCATTTGATTTTTTTTAACAATAATAAAGATTTAAAAGGGAAAAGACTATATGTATTAATTTAAGTGTAGATATAATAATACACATACATGGTTCAAACATCAGACAGCATAAGTAACCATTAACTAATGATACATTGGAATGTAACTACAATGCTTTAGTAAGCGCAAAACAGGTTGAATAACTTGAAATGTTAAGCATATGGATTCTAATATCACAAAAAATTAAAATGATCTTCGCATTCTCTTTTGTTTCTCAGTTACTATGTTCAAACTATTACAAGTCAGACAACTTTGACATCCTTTTATCTTTTCGTGGTGTGGTGTCTACAATACATCAAAGGTAAAGAAATGTGTGTATACCTTCAAAAATTCAGCAACTTTTGCAGCTAACTGCTGCTGCTCAAAAGTACATTGATTTCCATGCCAAGTGAAAATTGACGAGCCAGATTGCAGGAGGAAACACTCAGTTGAATTTAATGAGGTTGCCACCTAAACACGAACAGAATACATGGACACATTACACCTTAAATAAACTATTAGCAAATGATCTCCGTTGTAGCATAATATGATGCCATAAAACTAGAAGCGCTTCACATTTTTTAAGGAAATAGAAGAGAACAGTCTCCTATAAAAGAAACACTAGAAAACTGAAATCTATTGCAGAACTCATCATGCATGTTTACGATTAAGGTCTATCAGATGCAATAACTTGTTAAATGAAAAAAGTCAACATCCACTTACTGCATCAACTTGCTCTGCTTTATTGTTATGAATTGAAATTCCAGAGACACGAACCAATGCAACACATTCCGCAGTGTATGTATCATCTGGAAAACCTTTGTCTGCTACAATTTTTTTGTAACCAGAGCTCAAACCTCCCTGAAACACATATCAGTAAACTAAAATATTCAGCTTCATAATTTCGGACTAACAAAATATCAAGTAATGCAGTAAATTCCAGACAAGGTGATCTTTTAGATGAGCATAAGCCGGATACCTTCAGGACTACCATAGGCTGAAAAAGTGCAACAAGCTGAGGTGGCTCTTTACCTTGAAATATGCGACCCTGCATGAATCTTCAATTACATACCAGTTTTCAAGTCTCATTCCCAACTAAAATTACGATGATTCCATACCTGAACAGGTCTACCCTTTAGAGAGTTGGACATAGTATTAGCCAACTGAGTAGCCATCTTTTGGTCCTCCTGAATTCAGGTAACATAACTTGGTCATCTTATTTTATAGATATTAAAGCATAAATATGTTAGCCAACCAAAACGAACCAGAAAGGTAAGAAAACAAAAGCAGTTTCATTAATTATCATCATTATAATTGTACTATAATGACTTAAGTTATTATTATTACTATCATCATCATTATCATTAGTAGATGAGAGAGAACAACTTACGGTGGTTTGGACATATCCAATGTAGGCTGGTGGATGATGTAGTTAGAAAATGTGACTTGGTGCAAGTGGAAGGGGTTAAAGAAGGTAGAGGGAGACAAAAAATTACACGAGAAGTTCTTGAAAAGAATATGATTGCAGTGGGCATCATCGAAAGTAATGCATTGGATCAATGCGAATGAAGAAAAAAGGGTTTATATTGCTGAACCCAACTAGTTTGGGATTAAGGCTTAGTGGAGTTGAGTTGATTATTTATCATCATAAGAAATCAAAGACAGTCAAAACAAATTCTACACACTGTCCCATGCAATTTTATATGGAAAATAAAGCAGGGGAAATGAGAGAAGTTAAGTTGCCTTTCCTGTGACAACTAGACTGCAAAGTAGAAATGTTAAAGTGATAGCTATCAGTCAGGAATATAAGATGAAAAGTGGACCATGGAATATAATAACAGTCCTTGACTTTATGGTACATGGACGGTTGAAGGTACCTTATCCATCTTGTGCAACACTTAAAAAGAAAGATGTTTTCCTCTCAAACATGTAAGACATCCTCAGGATAAAAATGACTAAACTGAAAATTGATAAAAAGGGAGAAAGATGTTTTCCTCTCAAACATGTAAGACATCCTCAGGATAAAAATGACTAAACTGCAAATTGATAAAAAGGGTACGAGAAATTCTAGATTTTTGCATTTGGAAAAGTTTTTATGGTATTTTCTTGAGCTTCAGTTGGCTATCAATCCAGGATTATAATCAAGATTTTCAAAGTGTCGACATGGTGCTACACCATAAAACCTCAGGCATTTATTTATTGTAAACAACATAAATAGTATTCAGGTCACAATTTTTGTTTAATCTACATAATAAGTCGAATAGTACTGTAATTTCACATCAGGTAAGCTATATAGTTTTATGAAATAATATCTCTTAGGAAAAATGAAATCTAAAAATAGATATGCAATACAACTTTCTTATATATCATGCTTATAAAGGAACTTAAAGTTAGAATTAACTTGGAGAATTACAATCCTTAATCAGAGGAAATGGAACTTACCTCAATGCTAGCCTTCCCGAACCAACAGCACAAAAAATAATCTTCTTTTCTATCACCAGAGTGGTAGGTATAGAATATGATATAACAATCTCCACTATAAAATTTTCCAATATCCTCTTTAGGCAATGGAATCTTTGCACTGCCATTGATGCGCCATACCTGGATAAGAAAGAAAACTGTAATATTCTGAAAGAAATATGATATAGCTAGCCACTTAAACTAAAAAAAAGAAATAGATCAGCACCTCCATCTTTCCGCCTCGCTCAAGCAATGGTGGGATTTCCTCATTGACAGTAGAAGTTTTTGTCACTCCCTTAAGACCCACGCCTTGTTGCTTCAGCAAAGCTAGCAGGACAGAAGAAAGCAGCCTTAGTAAGGATCTATATAAATTTCCATTTTTAATCCACAACCAAGGAAGTGAACACACCTGCAACTTTTCCCCTTCCTTCCTCAGCACCAGGAGTAGCAGATCCTGATGGCCAAGAATCAAAGTTGGACTTAAATGAATGTGTCTCATAACCTTGAATCACCCGGATTATCCGCACTGTTTTTGGCCTATTTTGCCCAGCTACAAATTCCTGGAGGATAATATTGAGTTAGGAATCCACTTTTCATCAAGACATGAAGAAATAGATTGTATACCTCAGCAGCTTGGCAAGCAGCTTTTCTCTCCTCAACTTGTGTTACCCGGCCGACCCAAACAAATACTTCAGCGCCACAGTCCAGTAAATAGCATTTGTTATTCTCCAACAGGGATTTAGACAGTTCACCTTCTACAGACTTCACCTCACCATCAATGATACTAAAAGAACCAGTAATGATAAGTTAGCATTTCTTTTTCTTTTTCATATAAATAAAAGCATGAAATACTAGCATTATCAATGACCAAACAATCAGGTAGAAATGGTCCCATTTTCACTTTCGACTACTTCTCCCAAGAAGATAATGCTTTTGAACCAGATTGAAGTCAAAGGAGAAGTATGAAGTGCAGAAACGGCCGATATATTGGCCCAGCGCTATCTAATATCAACTTTCTTTTTCTTATTTGCAAAGAATATGCCAGGAGTGAAACATATATTGAATTGCTCAATAGCATCACCAGCACCACCCCGACCCCCAAAAAAAAAAATTAAATAAAGATCCACAAAGAAAAGGAAAACAGAAACTATTTCAGAGAGTTGATCAACATTACGATGCAAAATCCACATTTCAAAAATGTAAAGAGAACAAGCAGTCTCTGTCCATCAAGTACTACTTTCTCCCTCAAGTTAAAGAAGCCTTTCTCTGTATAACAGGGGGTGGGGGTGGGGAAGAAAATCAGAAGTACCTATAAAGTTTAGGAGGGGTGGCCTCTGGAATGATATCATCTTCACTGATGACCTTCTTCCCAATGGGTGCAAAACCACCAAGGAGGACCCAAAATTCCCCCGAGTCTGACTCCGTGTCTAACTTCCCATCATCTGGAAGATGAACACAATTTATAAAGAATTTCAGAAAAAGGGCAAAAAGGTATCCATAAACAGAAATTTAGGAAAGAGTTATGGTGTCCATAAGTGGAAGAGGCACAAAACAGATCCCTTACCAATGATTGCAACATCGCACTTCCCCTCATGATACTTTTCCTTCAAAAACTGAATTACTTCCAAAGCCTTAGCTCTTTCCTGAATGTTGGAATTTGCACCATTAAACTGAAAAATCTTACCCTGTGTGTCTAGGATAAATACATCATCGTGATTCAGTGAAGACCGAGCAAAAGGGACCTGCACAAGCAATATGCAGAGTTTTAAACCCCCAGTGCGTAGAAAATCCACATTCAAACCAAAAGATTCACTGGATTCATGAAGTTCATGTCGAGATAATACTATGCCTGTTTCATTCTGACAACCCGTTTTCCTCTGCATACATATAAACGTGTTTCAAACTCCACTTCTTCAGGTTTCTTAAATCCAGATGCAACACCCCCTTCCAATGGAATGATACATGGTTTGAAGTATGACAAGAACTTGTCTGATTCATAGCCTTGAATTTCTCTGTGCTGCACTGCACGACCACCAAGAGCTGCATCAAGTTCTACCGTTTTGATGGCTGCTGTACCAGCTTCATCCTACAACAAGAAATCATGTCATCAAGTTAATTAATTTTATTGCAAGTAAAATCATATAAAACAAATGCCAAAAAGGGCATAACCCGTGTACACTTAGAACAAAAGGAGTAGGAAAAAAATAGACAAGGTTGCAGTCTAAAATCAAGCCCATAACGAAAAACCCTAGACTCAAAAGAAACATAGACATGGCTATGAAATAGGGTGTTCCTCTAGAAAATTAACCTCGATGTGAGTTATGTTACAGAGTCACACTATTCAATCTATGTGGAAAAGGAAAACTCATGCAAGCCGAACGAGAGGAAAAAGGCAGGGAAATTGGTGAAAGCATACCTGGCTTGTATCTTTTCCAATCCAGAAGTGTATATCATAAAAGTAAGCACCTCCTCTGCCTTGTATTGTCTACAAAAGCATATGAGTTAGTAGAGAAAAAATTGAAGATAATCTATCTTAACCACAAAATGGGGGCAATGAAATAGGCCCATTTCCCTATGTCCTAAATCTTTGCTTACCATTGTTTTCCCTACCCCACCACTCTTGCCATGTTCAAAAGGTGGAATTGCTAACAACGAGCCATTTCAGTAGAACCAGTTACTATATTAAGATTTCAATTGGAGAACCCCACACCCCCCAAAAAAAAAGAAAAAAAACACCACTCTTGCCATGTTCAAAAGGTGGAATTGCTAACAACGAGCCATTTCAGTAGAACCAGTTACTATATTAAGATTTCAATTGGAGAACCCCACACCCCCCAAAAAAAAAGAAAAAAAACACCCTTCCTGACAGGCTACAACACTTTAGAACCCTAGTAATCTGTTACAATGTCTACCCAAACTCAGTAGAACTAAAAAATCAATGTGAAACTTTTAGTTTCAAATTCCCATGACATAGAACAGATATTTAAATGACATAAGATAAATACAAGAGATGAGTGGACAATGCTGACACCTGCAAGACAATATAACAATCTCCCATGTAGAATTTCCCATGTTCAGATTTTGGCAGTGGAACTGGCTGGAAGTTCTCAATTCTCCATATTTCTGTCCCTCTACAAGATGTTAAGTAAAAAGTTTCAAAGTGGAAAGTCGATAACTCAAAATACATTAATCAACAAAGAAACCCCGTGCTTCCATTAAGTCTGACTATTCTCATGACAATAAAAGAAATCCTTTACTCCTTATTAGTTTCCAAAGAAACTTCAGAAAAACAAATACTATAAATTTTCAAATACTGATTATAAAAAGGATACGCTCTCTGACCCACTCCCTGAAATGCAGGATCCAAAACTTTAGTTGAGCTAGACATAGCCTGATATCCTTCTTAGCACTGTATTTTTCAGCAAAGACAGAAATGATATTCTTTAACTCTTGTAGGAGACTGGAGATTCTAAACTTCTGCACTGCATGAAGAAAGAAAGTGGAAGGAAGCAGAGTGGTTAATATACAAAAGTAAGAAAGGAAACTACTATTTTTTTAGTAGAGAAACTGCATTTTCCTTAATGCTACAATACCACGCATGTTAGTGTCCAATATACATTCATGTGTGTGTGCATGCCCATGTATATGTATTTGAGAAATTGTAAAATTTCGACTTAACATTCATTATCATCCAATTAGGTCTACCATGATTGGTTCATGACATCAACATTAACGTTTGAATATTAAACCAAAAAAATGAAATATCAGCATTTATCTCTATATTAAGTTAACTTCTAAAATAAAACCAGAAAGGTGATTTATATTAAGAACATGCATATATGCATAAAAGAAATTTGGAACCGAAGTGTGGGTCATAAAGTGGGGCTGTGCATCTACCCTATCTCCTTAAGAATCAAAGTTGGTTTTTGGCACTTTAAATTGGAATGCTGAAATCATAAATATATATATATATATATAAATCTTTTATTCCTCCAACAAATAAAAGAGAGGGGGTTCTATTGATGTATAAACATAAGTGTTCAGAAGAAAACAATTGGCACATATTAGCATTTAAAAAATATAGAGTAAAGGAAAGAGAGATAAGGTGAATCTAAAGAAGTGGGCAAGAAATTTATTAGAATTAGCAGGTACTACTAGGAAAAGATCAGAAGTAACAGTTGTTACTGTAAATTACTTGCATGTACAAATTTGAAATTATTTTACACCAAGATCAACAATTAATACTTACTCAACCAAAAATAATAAGTTTTGATACTGTAGGATTATGTAATATTCTGAAATTAGAATGTAATAGAGATCTTTGTTTTGTGGTCAAGAAAGTTTAGTAGGAGAGGGTACCTCTCAGGAAACATAAAGGAAAGCAAAGGCAAAAGAAGAAATTTTTTTTCCTGTAACCATTGGTCATAAGTTATATGGACCAGCTTTCACATCATGTCATGAATCCTCCTATTAAAAATCTCGAATAAAATTATAGGTAAAAGAGTTTTCGAATCCAATTAATTAGCAGTCGGTCCTTTTCCTGTCAATTAAGTTTGACAAAATTGAAGACACAGTTTGATTTCCAATTCCATTTCCTTTTCCCTGTAAACCAGGCTTGTGTCTTATCCATGTAACATCTCTAGAAGTTTCTTCTGATAATAATCTCTTCTTCTTCTTTTTCGTTTGAATGGCAGAAACTGACACTACTGCTATGGCTGCATCATTATAAAGCAAAACTACCAACTTATTGATCTTCATCCCGAGGAATATCCTTCGTAATAGATACTTTCTCCTAACACATGCATATGAACTCAAGCATAAGGATGAAAATACGAAATCATACCACTTTGATTGAGTTTGATACAGCCACCAAAATTGCTCAGTAACTAACTTGAGATGTCCTGTTTCTTAATACTGTGATCTATGTATAAAAGCAGTAGTTAATAGTTAGTAGCACAATGGAAGCATCTTTGGTTGTTTTTTTAAAAGATCTATATACTATGAGAGAAGTCTACCATCCAACATGAATATTTTTCTAATACGAACTCCACAATTCAAAATTTACCGAACTGTTGAACTTTATAATCACAAGAAGTGAAGAGCGTCAATCAACTTTCTATTTAGTATGGGGTATGACACTTCTGTATGGATATTTTAGCCAAAAATAATTCTGCAAACAGTAGATTGACCCATAATTCCACATTCACATCAGGAATCCTCATGAATGTCATTTCCCAAAGTTCCCTCACGTTAAGTGAATATTGCAAACCATGTGCTGCATTACCAAGTTAATCATGTAAATTATGCAAAGGCTTTGGACAAGAAAGAATCAATCACTGCTTTCTCCACTCTCTCCAACTCATCAATAACCATGCTAGAAAAGCATCAATAATATCTCAATCCTTCCAGTTGTCCATTATCTTACAAGTTACCTTCTAATTCATGAAATAATCTGACCTGGAACTTTTGAGCTAATCTGATCTGGAACTGCCAATCATATGCAAGCTCATAACTTTAAAATAAATTGAAAACCCCATAGGAAGATACACTTGATTCTCCTGCGAAGCTGGACGTTTAAGATTTCCCTTATCTCTGTTCAATTGTTTTATCCAGTCAAATCTTTCAAAGATGAAGAGCTTATGTATTTTCTTCTTTTTTTCCTATGTATCATTATGAAGAACACTGGTGCTTCAGAAAACTTCAAATCAAAACAATTGAGAGGGGGAAATGAAGAGATTAAGGAAAAAAGAAATGGAAAAGAAGAAAACTATATGATCAAATATCTAACAAAGTGACAATTGCAGAACAAACCAAAAGCCAGGTGCCATTAGATCACAATTCATACTGCTAATACACAGAAAAATGAGAAACCATGAAAGCCCATCAAAATTAGCTCAAAGCCATCTACACCCAGATCAAAAATTATACTACTAAATCATAATAGCGATCAAAACATGGGATCAGATTACAAATACTGAAGTAAAGAGATCAGAAAATTACAATACTACTCGGAATTGATCAAGCTGATAATATTATCATAATCTAGTCCAAGTGAGAAAAATTGACGCACCTGAGATCTCCCTCTATGATGAGGGATGGTGGGCTGAGAGACACGATAGAAATGGGAAATGGGTATTGGAAAGACAACCTCGAAGAGCTGGCAATAAAGAGAATGAGAGGAAGATAGTTGAAAATAAAAGTGAATTATTGCTGTGTAATGTTTTTTTTTCTCTCTCTAACTTTTTAGCCTTTTGAGATTTGTAATTCAGAAAGAGTTCAGGGAAAAGAGAGAGAAAGAGTTTCAGAGATGAATTATGACGAAGAAGCATCAAGGAATGGTGAAAGAAAAAGATGAGTTTTTTTTTTTTTTTTTTTTTTCTTCTGAGAGCAAGAGTTTGCGGGACAAAGTCGTTATTTAAGGCAATGATCCGGTGACGATGCTACCGGCCATTTGCCTTTCTATTTTCTATTTGCTTAGATGGATTAAATAAAATAATGGATTTCTTTCCCTGCAGTCCTTTTGTTTTTGTTTTTTTTATTTTACTTCTTCTTTTTCTGTTTCAAGTTTTCAAGAACAGAAAACTCATAGATTTTCTTGTTTAATAATATATATGTATATATAACACAATAATGTCGAACTAAAAATGTTAAATATGCATTTTGATCTTACTAATTTTAATTTGGCCAGTTCTATGAATTTATAAAAAATAATTAAAAAAAAAAAAACAATATGATCTATTTGTTTATTTTTTGTGAAAATTAAATAAATTAATAGAAGGAATGCTTCATCCTTATTCTAATGTGTAAAATAATTCCTAATATGTGATATTTGGATTACATAAATGCATATCAAGAATTATATTTTAGATGGGTATAAATTAATATAATTAAATTAAATTTTATGATCCCAAATAATTGGTAAGTGATCAAGAAAATATGCATTTTATTGATTTCACTTGTTTGAATTTTCTTAAAGAATGTTGTGAGAAATAAAATTTTCATAAAAGTTATTCATGTGTTTTAAGAATAATAAGTTTGTAAGAGTTTGCATTGTGAACATTAAGTAAAGGTATTTCATATGACTAATTTAAACAATAATTTAGAGGGTATAGATTAATATTTTTTAGGAGTTATAGAATAATATTGACCAAATTAAAACAAGATGAATCAAAATAGATTTTGCATTAAACAATAAGAAATATATTTATATACATATATATATATGTGTGTGTATATTAACATATACTAGGTAGATATTATCAATGTCTACTTTTCAAGATGGACAAAAAACTCAATATTCCCTTTTAATAACTACATTGAGATAAATTAAAGATATTTTATTGAAATTATTATAAACCCAAAATTCAAATATATATTTATTATAAACCCAAAATCCAAATATGTATTTTAGCTAAAATAGTTTTGTTTCTACAATTAAAAGTTACTAAATAATGGCACATTCTAATGATTTAAAACAACACTGAAATTTTGGAAAATAAGAAGAAAAAAAAAAGAAGGAAAATATTTAATTACTTCCTTGTAGCTTCAAGGAATTTAGTGTTTCTTACTAGTAGTTCTTTCATTTCCAAAAATAAGGCTTAGTTTTAAAAATACTTTATTTTGTTTGTATGGTTGTAACTTGTAAAGAGTTACTTTTGTGAACAAAGACAAAAGGACTGTGGCAGCGGCAGGTTGGTCCAAAACTCCACCGAATTAATTCTCACCAAACTAACTTTCACTTAATTAGTTTAAACTAAATTTCAATATTTAGGGTTTATGAAGTGTACTTACTAATATCTAAAAAAGGCAATGTAATTTGTTACAAAAGCAGCAGGGTGGAGACAGCTGAATTTGGAAATATTAGTCCACTTTGTCGTTTTGATCTTATCTAAAAATGTGTTATTTATAGCAAACTTTAAAACAATATTTTGCAGAGCAACCTTATAGACTTAAAAAGTCCACATGATACCATCAATTACTTTCCACCAATCTGTCTGTTTTTTAATTTTGCATTTATTAGTCATAACTCATCCTTAATTATATCTTATACTTATTTCACTTTCACTAGCTGTATTTTAATGTCTTCTGCCTTAGCTTTCATGCATTGGTGAGACACTAAAGTTCTCACAATAAAATCTACTAATCATCTTTTCTTTTACAAAACTCAAGTGTATATAATGTTGGTTATGTAAGTAAGAATTGATTTTGTAGATGGTGAAATAGTTGAAGCTTTATTTTTGAGTTCAAGCCTTGAAATATATGTAAATTTTATTCTTTTTTTGACAGAAGAAATAAAAAACTTAAAATATTAGATATGATGGTCTAAGAAACCAATCAGTTAATTAAAGAAACTTTAAATCAAGCATGGTCTCTAAGATAAAAGCAGAATAAGAAAAAGGTCAGGGATTCATGGTCACTTCACAATTTGAAACAGTTGGACCAGAAATTTGGTAACTTGTGCAATCAAGCATTTATAGAGGAAATAGTAATTGTAGAACAAAAATAAAGAATGCAAAAACTATACTCCAAGCTTGGTAGCCCAGTTGACATCAAATCATATTATATATGTCATCAAAATTTAAGGTTTGATTCTGATGTGTTGTCTCTGAAAAGACAACTTGATGATTATAATTTGATCTTTCAATTCTTATGTCTTGATTTCAAATCTCCGGTGAACATTTCGATGAACCAAAAAATAAAAACCACATAATTTATAACTACTTTTTACTAATAAAAGAAGATGTTGCATACCGGTGCAATATTGTAGTCATAATAATAATATTTATAAGTGTAATTTAACTTTCACAACACTAAGAGTGGATTTTATGTCTAACGAAAAAATAAATTAAAAAGCTGTATTCTTAGAGATTGAAAGTTGAATCTCGTTGACTATAACATCTATTTAATGATAAATTTACATTGTCATAAATAATTGTAGGTACCCATCTTAAACTTGGCCCAACACAAGTATAGTAAAACAATTTTTCGGATAAACTATGTAATGATATGACTATAATATTTTCTGTCAAAGAGTATAAAATCTAATTACCTACCTTTTTATTTTATGTAAGAAAAAAAGACAGTCACAGCACCCGATTTCATAATTAATGTCTTGCTAATTATATGTTCATATAATGTTTATTATATATGTTTGGATTCGAATAGGTCCAGCCTACCTTACTATCTGGATTTTGTAGAACATGTATGGCACACATCATGGTCCAAGGTGGTAGAGGGAAGAAAGAAAAGGAGTTGTATTGGTGGGACATTATGACTACTTTAAGAATCATGTCTAAAATTAATTATAAAAGTTATTCTAATTTTAAATATGAAAAAGCCATTGGCTTCTTTGACACGAATATGATATTGGATATAAAAGAATATTCATTTGGTTGCCCAAAAATGAGGGAAACATAAAATTAAAGGAAATTAATGTATCACAAACTTTTTAAAAAAAAAGAAAAAAAAGAATTGTATGTTATCAAGCCAGCTCACAAGACCATGTAACAAAAAAATTTAGTTTGGTCACTATCACATGACATAAAGGGATAATCTATTTATTACAAAAATAAAAAAATTAAATTAGTTTTTTTTTTATGAATTATTTGACAAAAAAATAACAATATATTCTTGATTTCATGGGTTGAAATATTCTTTAAGGGAAACCATAGAAAATAAAATTTTTATAATTTTTTAGTCTCAAGATGTCTTGTTTTTTATCAAATTAAAAAGGGGATTAGTTAAAGTGTATGTAAATTGACCAAGACACATATGATTCCTAAATTTTTTGTAAAATAACAATATATTAATTAGTTGAGTTGACCATTGACCTTAAATATTTAAGAACATTAAAAGAATTATTTAATAAGCAACATTTCAAGTTTGGATCATTTTCGACACATGAGAGAGGGTCGTCTTCAAAAAAACTTAATGACTTCTCTTCCAAAAATGTTTTTAGTTATGACCAACTTAATGTACTTAATGTACTAAAAGTAGATTTTATGTCTAACAAAAAAATAAATTAAGAAGTGTATTTCAAGAAATTGAGAGTTTGAATCTCATTAGCTGCAACATGTATTTAGTGATAAATTTATGTTTTCACAAATAATTGGAAGCACACTCAAAAGATCCTAAACTTGGCCCCAATATAAGTATTGTATAAATTTTTTCAGATAAAATATGGTAGTGATATGGCCATAATATTTATGTCAGAGAGTGTAATATATTTTACCTACCTTTTTATTTTATGTAAGAAAAAAAGACAGTCACAACACCTGATTTCATAATTAATGTCTTGCTAATTATTTGTTCATATAGTGTTTATTATATATGTTTGGATTCGAATAGGTCCAGCCTACCTTACTATCTGGATTTTGTAGAACATGTATGGCACACATCATGGTCAAGGTGGTGGAGGGAAGAAAGAAAAGGAGTTGTATTGGTGGGACATTATGACTATTTAGTAATCATATCTAAAATTAATTATAAAAGTTATTCTAATTTTAAATATGAAAAAGCCATTGGCTTCTTTGACACGAATATGATATGGGATATAAAAGAATATTCATTTGGTTGCCCAAAAATGAGGGAAACATAAAATTAAAGGAAATTAATGTATCACAAACTTAAAAAAAAGAAAAAAGAATTGTATGTTATCAAGCCAGCTCACAAGGCCATGTAACAAAAAAATTTAGTTTGGTCACTATCACATGACATAGAGGGATAATCTGTTTATTACAAAAATAAAAAATTTAATTAGTTTTTTTTTTTTGAATTACTTGATAAAAATAATAACAATGTATTATTGATTTCATGGGTTTGAATATTCTTTAAGGGAAACCATAGAAAATAAAGAATTATAATGTTTTAGTCTCAACGTGGATGCTCTATTTTTTATCAGATTATAAAGGTAATTAGTTGAGATATATGTAAGTTGACCAAGACACACATGATCCCTAAATTTTTTCATAAAATAACAATATATTAATTAGTTGAGTTAATCATTGATATTAAATATTAAAGAACATCAAAAAAATTATTTAATAAACAACATTTTAGATTTGGTTCGTTTTTATACATGAGAGGGTCGAAAAAACGAAAGTCATAATTACTTATCTTTCAAAAATATTTTTAATTATGACCAACTTAATGTTTATATTTTTAACTAATTATGAGATGTCATTTGAGTTAATATTTATTAACATTAACTCTCTCTTTCTTATTAAAAATATTATTTACATTAATCGTAAATTACACATATCACCTAATATTTCGCAATGTCCAAACTCAACCCACAACAACCTTTTTAAGCAACTTTGCACACCACAAATAGCTGTGGGCTGTGGCAGCTTGGAGAGCACTGAGTCAGCATATCATGTGGACTGTGGTATCGTGCGTACGGTGCTTCCTTCTTAGTAACACTGGCCTACGCCCCTCTTTTCTCTCCAATCTCACCACGTGGGAGGTTTGCACATTATGAACTATCAATAAGAAGTGGGTTAACATAAATATAATGTAGATAGAATGATAGTTTATACAAATGTTTTTTAAGAATTTAAATTTAGCCGAAATACATATAAATTAAAACAGATACATTGACAACTAAATAAAAAAAACTATAAACCAAGAATCAAAATTTTACTCATTATTGTTCTCGTTATTAAATTTTAGTACAAAATAAATGTTGGCAACAGCTATTTACACAATGCTGGAAAAATTAATTTAATAAATTAAAAAAACCATAATATCCCTGTAAAGCAATTAAAATAAATAATAAATTATTCCTTAATTTATTTTTATGAAGTTAATATAAGGAGAAGCTATTGACTAGTACACGGGACACCACGATGCCCAGCTGCAACAATTTATCCGGTCCTACCCGATGGCATCTTTACCTTCGTAGTTTATACTTACCCATCTCTACCCACAAGCCTCAACCCTTCTGTTGTAGGAGGCTTTTGCAGTGGCTCAAAACCACTAGTTTCAGTTTCTTTCTTATCAATATATCTGTGACTCTGAAAAGAAAAAAAAAAAAAAAAAGTCACAAAACTATAAAATATTGACACCTAGCTTGTTAAGGAGTTGATTATTGTTAGTATAAATCACTAATTTAAATCAGGGCTTAGTTCTAATATTATATTAAAACCTCACTCTTACAAATCAATTAATTGGTAACAAAAAGAAGGACCTATTTATTTATAAAGTGAAACCCTTTAAACTTAGCTTTGTGGGAGTTCACACATTGACAATTTGATTCAAGTTTACAAGTTATCTAAACCTTTTTCCTAAGAGTTGCCTCCATCCTCTTTGCTGGCAACTTTCCTTTTCTACCTTGTCCTTCATTATAGAACTGTTTGATTACGTAATGAATCAAAAAATAAAAACCCTCAAAATATGATATGATCCAATATTTGAGCTTGATATTAGCTCACATTATCTCATTACTCCAGCCAATCGATAGATCTACCTCCCTGGGCATTGTACTTCATGTAAAGTACAATGTACTTGTCTGTCACACGTCGCCTCACACGGGAGATTGTAGACACCAAAATTTTACAAATTTATTAATTGGCTAATTTTGGATAATTGATACTAAAATATTACATTTTATATTGATTAGACAATTACAATTAGCCAATTAAATGGTGATCATACTCAACATTAGAACTTAGCTAAATCAATATTGATTAGTCAATCACTTGTGTAATTGAGTGTTGATTGGAGACAAAGTACTAGAGTAATTGGATGTTAATTAGAGACGAATTGTCATTACTTTATTGATTAAATGTTGATTGAAAACAAATTATAATTAAGTGGATAATTAAATATTGATTGAATCAAATTGAATCCAATCACCTTTTAATATTCTCAAATTAATTTCAATAATCTTCCAATCATCCTCGAGGCAGAAAACTCATAGCTTTGAGCTCTCGAAACTCTTTTGCTTTTCTACAAGCTAGCCACAAATTCCTGCGATCAAGTTCAGTGCCCCACAACGTTGTTTTGAAAAGAGGTTCATTAATTCATCCAGGATCAAGCTACATATCCCTTGGATCAAGCAAAGCTTCTAAGAAGATCGATCAGAGAAATATTTTTTTTTTCTTGTAAAGGATATTAAGTTGTACCATTTTTTAACAAATATAATAGAATTGTTATTTTTGTACACGCTTTTTCTTTGTTACTTTCAAGCACTAATTTGTTGTTCACAAAGACACTATCAAATTGGTTTCCAAACTCAAGCTAGTTTCGAGTCAACCACCTTGTGAGAGAATGTGTAAATCACTCTCCTTGATTTACTCCTTAATCATTAGTTTGATTCTATGAGAGATTTACTATGTTCTACTTGGTTGTATTCTAGGTTAGATTTGTTATGTAGTCAACTATTGAGTAGTCTATATATACAAATTTTTTTTATATAATCAAATCATCCTATTCACTTATATTGTTGTCTCTATTTTTTTCATTCATCTCGTTTGATTCTAAATTTTTTCATGGTATCCGAACCACTTTGAAAATACTAGCGATGTGTCATCGAGGACGATGGATGAATGTGATGGCTAGATAATTAGTTCCACATCGACTTAGATTTAGAATGATCTTGAACATATAAAAGATGACATTCCTTCCTTGTCATATGCATTTTGAAAAGTCGCTGTGTTCTTTTTCAAAAACGTGTCAGCAATATTAACTTCATTTCAGATTGTGGAAAGAGATCCGGTACCATTCCATCGAGTTAACTGCTCGTGGTCTTGATTTTGCTTTCGATGGTAATTTGATAACTAAACTATATTTCTTACACTATTTCTCTTTTCCTTCGTGTATCTGAAATCTGGTTATCATTACAAGTGGATAACAATTGTGTCTCTTATCGAAGCAAATATTGCAACCCTTTTAATTGCACATAGTCCATCCAAGAAGAGGAATATAAAGTACCGGCCCTCATTCACATTGAACGCAGCCAGAGCATAAAGCTTAGACTTGGAATTGTAGGAGGCATTCACAAGGAATACCTCTCCAAAAATTGGCGTATGCTGCTTTTAGTGGAGAGCACACGGTATTCTTTAGTAAAAGGCGAAAGAATAGTTCGCTTTGTGCTCACCACACAGCTCCGTGCCTTGACAACCCGTCAGGCGTTTCATTTTATAAGGCATGAATGGCTCTTACGTTATTTTGCCAAGCGATGTGGGACAAGTAGCACCCTTTGACTAAACCACCTGGACTTGGCTCATTTACACAAGATCTTCATCTCATTGTTTCATTTTCAGAACATTTGCATCATGTATTTTGATCAGGTAGCTGTGAATTTTAAGCAAGTGATCGAGAAAAACATAAGCGAAGCCCAATTGAAGCTTTCCATTGATGAATTTGTGACCTTAATTGGAGGTGAAATGTCAGTTGATTCGGTAATGGTGGCCGAGGCTGTGTTTTGGTTTGTCTAAAATGACAGTTATAAATCACTGCCTACTGATTGCAATTTTCTACAGACCCTCAGGAAAAAAAATGAAAAAAAGTGTGTAGGGGATGAGGGAGAACCATTGGCACTTGATGTACAAAATTAAGGAGCTGGAATTTGAGGGGTTGTTGAGGATGTGGAGGATGTTGAGGTCATCTATGGAACCAATTGCAGCTAAGAATAAAGGTGTGGATCTGCAGGTTGAGATTAAATTTTTCTATAAATCAGTTTGCAAAGCATCATATTGATGGTTAATATGATACAATGACTTCAATCTTACAGCTTTACAAGGCAGGAGCATATACACTTGATGAATGATTTGATGTCGAAAACTTGAAGTGGGTTAAGATATTCAAGCAATTTAACTTATGTTTCGGTTTTCGAAATTGGGCCAAATATGATCTCTACATCAAGAGTGAAGTTAGTATTGATGTTGAAAATTTTAAACCATACTATCAAATCCCTCTGAGTATTTCATTTCATATGATATTGTTTGTTAGGCATGGTGATGGGGATCCAGATATGAGGATGCAGCAGTACGTAAATCAACAAATGATTATTCTGGTTGTCCATTTATGAATTCATTTCATTCCTCTACTTACTTTCTTTTGAATTTTTTTTTTTTTTTTTTTACTTTAATATTTTCTTCTAAATTTCAAGCATTTCCCTATTAAAAAAAAAATCAATTTTGAAAATAAGGTGACAAGGATAGTACATATAAATTATCTTTCAAATGGAATGTAGAAGATATCCACACAGTTGCAGAACCTAATAGCTCGTAGTGGTACCAAAAATAGATAAAAATAAAATATACGACAAGAAGAAGAAGAAGAAAAAGCTTCTACCTATCACGAACAACAATCTCTCACAACCTGATGAAAAAATTCCAGCGATTAATTTCTTGTCATTCTTGTAGGCCACTGTTACAGGTAAGCTGACACATTAAATTGCTCAAATTGCAATACTGCAGCCAACATTACCCTTGGAATGAGAAGTGGTGTTGCCAGTCAATTTAAGTTTCATCTTCACCATCTGAAAGTAAGCAATCTTGTATTTGTTCCCTGAAAACAAGAACATCATATAATCATGTTAAAAGTTTATGGTGATGGTTGGATGCTTGGTGCCATCTTGGAAGGAATTTGATGTTACTAAGTTGAACACAAGTGGTGTTTGTCCTTTCCTATGGAGGGATATTAAAAATTGAACAAGTGGCTTGCACACTAATCCAGAAAGGAGAAACTTCCCTGTCAAATTAACAACCAAAAAATAATGGACTGCACCTGAAGCGCACAGCTCAAGAACCCATACCCAGATATCATAATCTGATTATTTAGAACAACCTAATTCAAGAATTTTATTTCCACAGTACGCTGAGCTTCAATTTTACCTAATCATCGTATAAGTTTTATCCTCTCTTCTTTGAGTTGACATATATTAGATAAACCAATGAATTAAGGAACATATCATCCAAAAGAGCCACATTCAGACTGAGGATTCAAGAATTCCAAGTCATCCAAGAATTAATATAAGAACTCAAAATGCTGACAGTAATACAAATTCTCACCTCAGCAAACTTAAATTGTCACAGCTGCCTTGCTTTACTCGGGCCACCATAGGTTGAGGTAAAATTGAATAGAAATGCTCCCTCGATGAGAGATCCCTGGGAAGTATCTGGAACCTACAACTTGAACAGCAAGCAGCAAAAAAAGTGTCTGTAGTTTTTTGGCAACTTCCTTGATTGCTCAAACCTAGAATGTCAGACTTGTTAAGTGGGCTGTTGCAGATAGGACAAAATGACTCTGACAAAATAGATTCGGGAGGCTTAAGATTATTATATCTCTTCTGGCGCCTTTGTGTTGCCAAGGGTACATTACAATCATCAATCTCTGGAATCCCGTTAAAATGAAATGGAATAAGCTTTCCAGCTGTTCTTACGATGGTGTACTCTCGAGAAGGATTTTCTTCCTGAAAAATAATTTTTTTCTCAAAGACTTGCTTATTGAGTTTCTGTTAGTAAGAAACAGGTGCAAGCGTAAATGAGAAATTGCCAATATTATTAATTAACTTTGAAAGTTTTCATGTTTCAGGCAGTGAACCTTAGCATGAATATTCTATTTAACCCTTGAAAATTCAATATGTAACCTTTTCTATGAAAGAGTTATACTGAATTCTTACCAAGAAAACAAAGATATGTATTAGGCTACATACAGAGGTAATCTAGCCTATCAATGAACCCTAATGACCACAATACAATGATATACAATAAAAACTTCAAACAGATTGAATCTTGAGTTTTACGTGACAAAAGGTTATTGTTTCTAAATCTGCCTATCTACGACAAAGATTCTTCTAAGAAAATGGGAAAAAGGAAGGAAAAACATGGAAAGCCCAGTCACTACCTGTAAGAGTGTTACAAATGATGACACCAATCCATTAATACCAGAGTGATGATTAGACAACTCGATTGTCTTTAGCCTGCCCTGCCAACATATCAGACTTTTCCATTCAGTACTAAATTAAATGTTGCATCCTACAAATATTTACGTATCAAGATTATCTAATCAACATCAACAATTTGGAGTTCATTAAGATATACATTTTAAATAGATAATTTAAAAGGAACAGAATAGCAATGGGAAGGCATAGCCATCTAACTACAAACCCATCAAGACGACAAAACATTTTGATCTCTTGTATAGTACAGTCACGAAGTGGAAGCACAACTGGGATCTCCCATCTACCATCGACATACTGTATATCTGCAGATAAAGAATATCCCTGACCCTGTTGGAAAGCAAATGGTAATGAAAACCCCGACATATAATAGTGTACTTGTAATTATAAATAAATCCTAACTTTTGATGCTTATAGAAGACTTCACCAAAGCAGAAGTGAACAGTTATTATTGGGTTCATTACCCAGATTAATGTGTTTAAGGAACCATGTTATCTAGAAGGAAGGTTTCATTTAAGTGCCGCAAAGACAATATAATTTAATAATTTGGCCTTATAAGTGTAATTAATTTTGGAAAGATGTTCATGTTCATATGGTCAATTCTTGAATGCTTCTGAGGAGATGTACAGATGGGAAAAATTATGTTTATAACTCTTCAACCACCATGGTTGACTTCAAAGGCAAAAAGTTCATATGAAAATCCAAACTTTAGCAATTAGCTTTGACAGTAAATAACAATTAGCCACAGCAGTTCCTTACACAATAAGCTATGAATGAACAATTTACATATAACAAAGAGCCAAAGAAGCACTTCAGCTCAGTCAAATTCAAAAACAAACCTTCGCGGTGCCTGAAATGACATGGCAAGCAATCCTTGAAGTGCATGATCCTAGTACAAGCCTGTTGTATCCATTTTCAGCAGCAATCTGGAGAAGAAAAAAAATCTTATATAAATGAATTATTCTTTAACCATCAATATTTTAGCTGAGATATGATATCCAGAATCAAACCTTTTGCAAGGCCAACATTCGAAGGTGAAGCAAAAAATCTTCCTTTCCCGTTGGATCATTAATAGCATCTACTAGTTTCTTTAATCTGTCCCTTCCATCATTAGAACTTGAGGAGTAAATAGTTTCAATTGGAACAATATGCAACTCTTTTGTTGGTGGGGCTAGATTTGACACAATCAAACTGATGTCTTTAATTGCTGTGTCAATTACATGACTAGGAATTGGAGAGATACTTCTTTCATCAATGAACACGACTCCAACACCAAATACGGGTAATGATCTATCTCTACTTGCATCATAGTTCTTCTGTGCTTTAAGTTGCATCTCATTTACAAACTGTAGAGCCACCCTGCAAATAATATATATCTTGTTCATGTAACAAGAAATTATAACAGAAACGAATCTCGCAGTTAAATTATATATCTATACCAATATCCTATACACTCCATAACCCAATGTTTGAATCTGTTTTGAATTGTAAAACTTTTGCAAATTTTTGCTAAAAGTGAAACGTACAAAATAAAATAAAATTAGGAGCTAATGTGTTTTTATAATCTACCATTGGCACACACCAACTACAACATCATACAACACGCCGAAACTACAAAAACGCAAGGACGAAGCACTGAACCAGAGAAAGAGAGAAACCTGGAAGAAGGGCCACCAGAGAATGCAACAAGAACCTTATCAGTGGGAGAAATCATGGCATTAGAGGTGACAGCAAACCTGAACTTCCCAATCAAATTACTACCAAAGCAATCGGCACAAAATCGACCATCGTCAACCCCACCATAACCAGAAATGGAGTAGTTCAACTTGCACTTGATGCAGAGATTGTTAGCAATTGGATCAGTAACTGTACCAGCTGGTTTCGTCCACTCTGAAGCTTCTGCTTCCACTACTTCTTCGTTCTTGTAGCAATTTGACTGGCAGCCGGAGCCGGAGCCGGAGCCGTTGCACGCCATGGCTGCAATAGCTGAATTTCCCGTTCAGTTATTAGGGTTTAGGTTTTTAGCGTACATTACGGTTAGCTCTAGCTCCCTATGTCCGTCCCGTAGTTTGGTCTGCCCTCAGTCTTTTTGCTTCTCTCGTAACACGACGTCGCTTTCTATAATTGTAGTTTTGGATCAACCTGGGCCAGAATGGGCCTAATGTACATAAGCCTTCTTTGGAAGAGAAGAGTAATTTGCTCTTTCGAAACGACGTCGCTTTCTCCATCACTCCACTACTGAGTCTAAAATAGTTTTTCTACTTGGTTGTAGCTTTGTCTTACCCTGATCGACGACGCCGGGTGTTACAGAGAGCTGTCGCCTCCATTCACGGTGAGCCTCCCCTCACTCTCTCTTACACGACACAAATACTTTTGTTATATTATTTCTTCAAGGAGCCTTATTCTGTTTTTCTTTTTAACCCTTTTTCTTCCCCATAAAGCAATATTTCTTACTTTTCTGATAAACATTGTCGAAAATCTTAAAGACAAATTCTTTTGCTGTGTGTATGTTTTTATGTACTTCATGAGCAAGGTAATGTGATTTTGATGCTCAATACTCCATTGGGTTGAGGGGGAATAGGAAAGAAAAAGAAGCTATAAACTTTTGCTCATTGGCATCATGAATTTCTTTTTTACTTTTCTCAGTTTTGATGATAGAGATTAGGAGATTGTGTTTTTCAATATTTTACCTTGGAAATGTGGTTATTAATGTGACTTCTCACTTCCATTTTATTTTATGGAAGTTAGAGTATTTTGTAAAGAGAATGGGGCTACCAAATGATTCTGGGGATTTGTCATCTCAAATGGATGTTGATGCCTTTAGGCGGCTCTTCCCACTTCGATTTCATGAGCGTCATATTGCTGAATCCATACGGCCTGATGCTAGACCACTTGGAAGAGCTAGAGATACTACTATTGCTCTTGGTTAGTTACTCGCTTTTGTTATCTATATAAGGATAAGAATAGTCATTTAATGTTGACCTTATTTTAATCTAGGGGCTGTGGCATCTGCTAATGGATCGGCACTGGCAAAGATTGGCTCAACTGTAAGTAAATCTGTGCATGGTCTTTCTCTTTCTATATGGTGATTTGACAATTTCTGCTAGTAAATATTGACATAGAAAATTTTACCTTGCAAATAGGCAATGTTGGCTGCTATCAAAATGGAAGTTATGTCTCCCTCAAAGGACTCACCTGATGAGGGCTGCATAGGT
Source organism: Quillaja saponaria (assembly GCA_029379385.1). Lineage (NCBI taxonomy): Eukaryota > Viridiplantae > Streptophyta > Magnoliopsida > Fabales > Quillajaceae > Quillaja > Quillaja saponaria. Next base: position 25,643,983 of record CM055608.1, read on the forward strand.
TAACTATTAGCAACTAATTAATTATTTCGGTTTTCTCTTTATATTTTTATATAGCTTCTATCTTAGTAATTTTTGAAATTAACCTGTTCACTTATGTATGACATTTTGACATGTGAGTCTGTTATTTCAGCCATTGATTTCCACATGCCGCCAATTTGTTCTCCAATTGTTAGGCCTGGCAGGCCAGCTGAGGCAGCACCGGTTGTGTCAAAGCAGTTATCTGACACTATTTCAAGGTACGCCAATGCTAGCTGTACTTAATTCTTGCTATACATATGCACTATCCTGAGTATTTAATGTAAAAATTGACACGTTAGTTGGTCAAGTTTTCTTTCTTGATGCTTACAAAAGCTACTGAAATCTCAATCAATCAACCAACCACCCCCCACCACCACCAAAATAAAAGGAAAAAGAAGGACAAGAAAGAAGAAAAGAGAGAAAAGAATTTACTTGTCCTCTTTTACTATGAGTTGTTGAAAGATTATCTGGTTGATCCTTATATGCATCATCATATTTTGATATCCATCCCTGTTAAATAAGAATATTTAATGGTGTAAATTTAAATATCTATTTTAAATTTATAAAGATATAATACTCTTAAATCTTAATGGATGTGCTTATTCTCATTAAAATTTGAGAGTTGCATCTGTTAAGTGACATGGAATACTTTGAATTGAAATTAGCAAGTTGATATGATTTCTGGCTGGATGAACTATAAAACAATTTGAAACTTTAGCACATTAAATAATTACGTTGTTATGAATGAAACTTTGGCACATTAAATAATTATGTTGTTCTGCAATAAGTAATTGATGCGGGTCGGAACTCGGAAGCATGATTGAAAAGAGTTGTTCAAGATGAGTCCTTGGACATTGCACCAGATATATGAAATAAACAAGAGATTTATTGATAATTAAAAGGTTTATCTTGCAGGATGCACAGAAGGCCTTTAAATAGGCTGCAATGGACTTGCCCAACAAGTAAAAACCTCTCTAGAACTCTCTTAACCCAATAGTTAATTAACTAGGATTATAATTCTACCAGAAATTCTCAAATTATTCTAACATTAGGCTAATTAAACCTCCTAATTAATGGCTACAACTATTATAATTGATTATCAGAATATAAATTACATTTTAGTTGATCCATATTTCTTGTCCTGCATCGGTAATGGATGACTTAAATGGCCTTGTATGCTACAATTGCTTTGTTTTGTTTTTGGATAAGGTATAATGACAAGCATTGTCATTATCATTGCCAACATGGTGCCAAAGCCGGCACATTGCAGGCTTTTTGGAGTTTACTGTGCCTATTGCCTGATGAAAATAATGCATTATAGATGTAACTTGAAACAGTGGACCTTTTCTTCTAATTTAAAAACATGGAGGAACAATGATCAATTACATGGCATTCGGTTAGCTTTGACTTTTTGTTTTCAGTTTTATATATCCTAATACAGTGTTTTTTTTTTTCTTTTAATACAAGTCACTTGATATTACATCACATGTTCAAGGTTGAGTGCATGCACAACTTGGTGAGAAGAAACATATTCAACATATAGAATTAGTTTTACAACTTGGTGAACTAATTTAAGTTGGTTACCATACTTAATTACATCACATGCAAGATCTGTTACTCTCAACTCTCAAGCCAGTCTGTTTTCTTCTGTGTAGGGATCAATGGCAATTTTTATGATGCTGAATGCCCTCATGTTTCTTAGAGTTTCATTCAGACCCTGCACGCAAATTGCATCTTTCTTGAATGTAACCCTTTCTTAATTTTGGTTTAATGACTGGTCATATGGATTTATGCAGTTCTGGCATGATTGATTTAAAAGAATTGTCTTTGGTCAGTGGAAAAGCTGCATGGATGGTGTACCTGGTAAGCATTTTTATTGTCTGCTTTAATAAACTTAACCTTATTGATATTAAGTAGGCCAATATTCTTGTAATCTTGATTTTGATTTGAAGATATTCAATGTTCTTCCATTCATGTTTGTTTCTAATCAACAACGTGAACTTCACCCTCTGTATCATGCAGGATGTATACTGCTTGGATGCTGATGGTGCTCTATTTGATGCTGCATTACTTTCAGCAGTTGCTGCATTATCTCATTGTAAGATCTTCATGTTCTATGTCTAGCCCATTTAGAAGCTAGAGCATGCATCCAACCCTACACCACCTGCTGCGGCCTATAAAATAATATCTCATTACATTTTCTTTACTATATATGTTCTTGTTTTGATGGCAAAGAATGAATGACTCTGTGGGGTTTCTCCTAATCCATTTCTAAAACAATATTCGATGTTCTACTGGTTCTACTTTTAGATAAACATATGAAAAAATTTAGTATTGTCTTGACAAATGCAGGCCATTTTGTAGACCCTAATTCCTAAGTATAACTTCATTTTTATTGTGCCCATTGTACTTGAAAAATTCTGGCATGGAGTCAATTGTACTTGGCTGCAACGACCCTAGCATGGGGTACTATTATTCTTGTTTTCCCCTTCTTTTGGTGATTACTACACACACCTGCGCCTGCAGCGTGCTTGAATCCAAGATCTCACTGTTCCTCCTTGGTCTTGATGGGTATGAGGTGCAATCAGACCCAAAGGCCATTGGCGCCAGGCCAATTCTGTAGGACTTGTAGTCTGAACCTATGAGTGATGTTGACCATGCTACAATCACATTACTAATATATTATTATTATCTTGACTATCCACCAGCTACTGTTGTCTCTTTACGATAAGCAATAAGAATGGTTATTTTGTGCACCAGTGGCATCTCTAATGATACTTCAAAGAGAAGTGGTCTAGATTACTGCCTACACTTTTTCGTAGAAAATATTAATTAAACTCAATCACTGTAGTACTAAATTTCTAAATATTTATTAAGTTCCTTATTTATTACTTGAAACCCCATTTATGGCAGTGCATGTCCCTGCTGTAGCTTTAAATGATGATGGGAAAATAGTGCTCATGGCTGAGGATGATGGACAAAAGCTGGCAAACGCTCCAGTTAACAAGGATAAGAGGAAACTTACATTAAGAAGCATCCCATATTCATTAACATGCATACTTCACAAAAATTACATCTTGGCAGATCCTACTGCAGAGGAAGAATCCATCATGGAAACCCTTGTGACTGTTGTTTTGGATTCATCTAGTCAACTCATATCTCTTTACAAGCCAGGTGGACCAGTTCTTGCTTATACGTCTGCAATCCAGGTCTGTATGCAGTTTAAAACTACAATTTTTATAGGATTCATGAATGTGTACAATGTTCTGAACAGTATTGCTTCGACTTTTTACATTGCCATTTCATTATGGAATCAAAGTGAAATTCAAAAGCTTGCAAGTTTTTGGAAGCTTTGAATTAGCAAAAGTGTTGGCCAAAGGAGAAAAGAAAAGAAAAGAATTATCAGAAGTTATCGTATAAAGGGAATTGATTTTCCCAAATTGGCATACTCCTAACAAGAAGTATCAGTGGCTTGACTCTTGATTAGAACACCTTTTATATTAAAGAAAATAATGCTCACCAATGTTCAATTGCTTCACTGGCTTTATCATGAAAAACATGTATGATTGTTCCAATTGATCAGAAGATGTTTATAGGATTAGGAGCCACTTCAATTGAGCTTGAAATAGTATGTCCAGACAGAGTAGTAATAAAGTGATCTCATGCATTCTGTATTGATAATATTGGCAAAAGAATTTTAAATGATTGCACAGTGGATAATATTAAAGTAATTTAACTAATGATATAGGGTTCCTGTGGTTCCAGGATTGTGTTGCATTGACACGGCAAAGGGTAAAGGAGCTACAGGCAATCTTAGATGAAGCTAACTCTGGAATGGAGGTTGATTAGGATCTCAGTTAAGTATTGAGTGGATTGCTTGTAGGTAACTCTGATTTTTAAATCAAATCTGTACATTATTTCTGTTTCTATTGTGGCATTCATTAACTCTTTGAGAACAAATATAAAAAAAATCTTGAAGAGTAATGTCACTAATCAATTTTGGTTGCAGAGATCCAGGAGTTTATTTTGGCATTTATACAGTAATTCTAATGGATGTAACTTAATGGAAACACTGGATGAAATATCTCATGTTTGTAAGATATTTCACTGTCTTGAAATACTGCTGTTAGTTACAGCAGCTCATTCACATGTTGCTAAGATCCTCTTTTCATTTTTCTGATCTTGTCTTGTTATAAACTTCTTTGCTGACATTGAATTTTAAGTAGTTGGTTGTTATCTGTGCCTTCTCTGTGAGTCTGTAATGCAACTGAGACTAACTTGGTCGGTATCCGGTAGAGTTTTCTAAAAAATATTATAATTTTCTTTTACATATATATATATATATATATATATATATTGAGTAAGCTTTTTCCTTACTTGGCGTATGCCATTTAATTAATTGGAATTGCTCTGTGCCTCTCACACGAGGGTGGCGCCATGTGAAATCAATTTGTACTGCTACTTGTACTTAATAATAATATTGATGTCAGGTGTTTAATACTATATTTTTCAAGATAAAAAATGATTAGCAAGAGGAAAACCAGATTGGGAGCAAACACTGTAGATTGACTTATTATAATTCCTCCTTTTTTTTTTTTTTTGGGTGAATGTTTCATGCATGTCATACTTGTGGTTTTTGGGTAACGTAGACTCGTCCTAGACCTTTATATTGACATTGTTCAGATGAAAGTATTGATCAATTTCTTCTTTCTGGTTTCCCTGATCCTGGTTTTTGGCGAACTTCAATATGAAAAATAATAATAGGGATGAAATTTGCTCTGGTGGCTCATCACTACTCAAACAAACTAACAAGAAAATAGTTGTTGGCTGCGTCACCAACTTGTGAATAAAGTAAGTTAATGTCTACCAATGAAAATTTCATTTGCAGTTAAAGTAATGTTTTAGTTGAGGTGCGTTAACGTCTAGATTAAAAATTATAATGTTTTAGTCATAAAGTTTTACGTAAGTTATTATAGATATTCAACAAATCAAACAAAACACTTTAAAAAAATAGAAGAAATTTCTAATTAAAAATAATGAAAGCCCTCCAAACATATCAATTTTAAATATAAAAATAAATTTTTGTTTAGATGTATACGCATCTTATATTTCTTTTTGTCAATTGATAGTCAGATTTTACCGTTCACTTTTTTTATTTTGGGAACGCTCATTTCACATAATAAAAACAATTATCTTCACATGAAATTATATTAAAATTAATGATTAGAATTGTAAATTTAATTAAAAAATTGTGCATCCATTTAGTTTACTACAAAAAAGTTAAATAAATAAAAATATTGTGCCTTTTATAAATTTCACACCCACTTTTTTTTTTTTTTTTTTTCTCAACACAATTAAAACAAAAATTAGCAAGTCACATGTACTTGCCAATTGGTGGCACCATACAAGCTACCTGATCCCATTGGTGTCACATAAGAAAATATCACTTCCTTTTCATCAAGAGCAATAAAATTTAATTTTGTGTGAGCGAATAGAGTGAAGTAATATTAATTTTTAAAATTTGAATATCTTTTAAACTAAATGCACTTTAAAAATAGATTAGTGTATCTCTAACTAGTACAGCTGATGTTCAACATTTGATGAAAAAAAAAAAATACAACTCATGTGCAATATATGATGATCCAAATCCATCTAAGAGACACAAACTCACAAGGATGCATCTTCATCTTCATGCAAGTAGTAAGCATTCATGATATTGATTGACAATGAATTTTATTTTATTTCTCAATCTCTACAAAATAATTAAAAGTATTTATATATTATAGAATATGTAATATTTACTTTGATAAATTGCAAATTGTGATTATTCAAAAATAATAATTGTTGGTTAGAAAAAAAATTTAAGTATTTTTCTTAATTAGAAAAAAACTAATAAGATGAAAAGCTTAAAGTTTTTAAATTTTAATTTAGACATAATATTGACAAGTACAAAATTAAAAAAAAAATCTTTTTTTTTCTAACTAAACCATGCTTTTCATTTCTCTCTCATGATCCAGTACGTGTCCTCACTCCCCTCTTCATTTGACTAAACTTAATTGCTAGAAATCCAATTCCACCAATCAGCTTTCAATAAACAACATCAACAGATAGATATATATTGGTCAGTAAATAAACTTTTCCTGTGTCTCTCTTCAAGCTCAAGGAAAAATACCTCAAATTCCACTCTAGTGACTGACTACCCATTTTGCTACGTGGTCCTCACTCCCACCACTGACCATCAAAACCAACTCTTACAATTCTCAAGCTCATTCTCCCATTGCTCTTCACCGTCCACACACAAATAAAAGTGCAGAAGAAGCATAACACAGAGAGAGTAGCACAAAATGTCATAGTTAGAGTATATTGGTTTCCCAAAATTTGATTATCAATGGCTTCTTTAGTAACTTCGCCGTTTACTTTACCCACTTCCAAAGCTGACCAACTTTCTTCTATATCCCAAAAGCATTACTTTCTTCACTCTCTTCTTCCAAAAAAGAGTAATCAAAGCAATTCAAAATCCTCCATAAGAGTGAAATGTGCTGCAATTGGCAATGGGTTATTCACTCAAACCACACAAGAAGTTCGACGAATTGTTCCTGACAAAGACCATGGACTCCCAACAGTTAAAGTTGTCTATGTTGTCCTTGAAGCTCAGTACCAGTCATCCCTCTCAGCTGCTGTACGAGCTCTCAATCAAAAAAGGACAAATGCTTCTTTTGAAGTTGTGGGTTACTTGGTTGAAGAGCTTCGTGATGAATCAACGTATAAGACCTTCTGTAAGGATCTTGAAGATGCTAATGTCTTTATTGGGTCTCTCATTTTTGTGGAGGAACTTGCCTTGAAAGTTAAGGCTGCGGTGGAGAAAGAAAGGGACAGGCTTGATGCAGTTTTGGTGTTTCCATCAATGCCTGAAGTAATGAGGCTAAATAAATTGGGTTCTTTCAGTATGTCACAGCTCGGGCAATCAAAGAGCCCATTTTTTCAGTTATTCAAGAAGCAGAAACAGTCTGCAGGGTTTGCTGACAGTATGTTGAAGCTTGTGAGAACATTGCCAAAGGTTCTGAAGTATTTACCTAGTGATAAAGCTCAGGATGCTAGGCTTTATATACTAAGTCTTCAGTTTTGGCTTGGTGGGTCACCGGATAATTTGCAAAATTTCCTAAAAATGATTTCTGGGTCTTATGTTCCAGCACTGGAAGGGACAAAGATTGAGTATGCAGACCCAGTTTTGTACTTAGATAGTGGAATATGGCATCCTTTGGCTCCCTCCATGTATGATGACGTGAAGGAGTATTTGAATTGGTATGGAACCAGAAGGGATGCTAATGACAAGCTAAAAAGTCCGAATGCGCCTGTAATAGGGCTGGTTTTGCAGAGGAGTCATATTGTGACTGGTGATGAAAGTCACTATGTGGCTGTAATCATGGAATTAGAAGCAAGAGGGGCTAAGGTTATACCAATTTTTGCTGGTGGCCTAGATTTTTCAGGGCCTGTTGAGAGATGCCTGATTGATCCTATTAGTAAAAAGTCATTTGCGAATTCGGTCATATCACTTACTGGCTTTGCTCTTGTTGGAGGGCCTGCAAGGCAGGATCATCCAAGGGCGATCGAGGCTTTAACCAAGCTTGATGTTCCTTACATTGTTGCTTTGCCTTTGGTTTTCCAGACAACGGAAGAGTGGCTAAACAGTACTCTGGGGTTGCACCCAATTCAGGTAGCTTTGCAAGTTGCACTGCCAGAGCTAGATGGAGGCATGGAGCCAATTGTTTTTGCTGGCCGGGATCCCAGAACAGGCAAGTGACAGTTCCTTTTAAGTTGTTTTATGTTATGACTTCTATAATTTGTACAGTATATCTTAAGGTTTTTGTTTCCTACATGATTCTTATGGAGAGAAAGATACAATTTTTCGCTTTTGAAAACAAGTACTATAGTATAACCAGGCTGTTCTTTTTGTGTTTTTTAAGTTCCATTTTCTCTTTCCACTTCTATATAGTTTCATTGACTCATTGTTACACTGTCTAACAAGTATGCATAAGGCAGATTGAACAATGTCATGTGGTTGCAGGAAAATCTCATGCTCTTCATAAAAGGGTGGAGCAACTCTGCACGAGGGCAATCAGATGGGCTGAATTGAAAAGAAAATCAAAGGTACCTACTTTGTGTGCTACGTGCGTCTCTTTACAAGAAAACAATATTTAGTTTTATCCATCTATAAGATATCCAGTCAATTATAACTTCACTGATTAGCATGTGTCTCTATCTTTAATGTCCAAGCAATTATAAGTAAAGTCTAATTGACAACTGTGCTGTTCATGCCTATGTTTTCATACTTTGTCCTATAGAGAGAGAGAGAGAGAAAATTTTGAAGTAATCAAAAACTTAAAGCGTAGCAAAAACAAAACTATTTCATATGAAGAGTTTCTGTCAGTGATGTTGAAGCAATCTACTTTTGACTTGCAAATAATTTCTAATGGAAGACCATGCTGTTCATGTTTATATTTCTTCTTTTTTTTTTTCTTTTTTTTTAACTGTATAAAGGAGATGGGAATGATCTGGTCAAGACTGAATTTTACTATGGGCTTATGGATGTTTTACAGACCCTTTCGGCCCTATGATCCTTTCTTAATATAGTTTATCCTGAAATCTATGCTTACCTTTTGAACTTCTCATCGTAAACATATGCATTCGTGCAGGCAGAGAAGAGACTAGCGATCACAGTCTTCAGTTTCCCGCCAGACAAAGGAAATGTAGGGACTGCTGCATACCTCAATGTCTTCTCTTCCATCTTTTCTGTTTTAAAAGACCTGAAAAGAGATGGTTACAACGTGGAAGGTCTTCCAGAGACTTCAGAAGCATTAATAGAAGAGGTAATACATGACAAAGAGGCACAATTCAGCAGCCCAAATCTGAATGTTGCTTACAAAATGGGTGTCCGTGAATACCAAAGCCTAACTCCCTATGCCACTGCCTTAGAGGAAAATTGGGGAAAAGCACCAGGGAATCTGAACTCAGATGGAGAGAATCTTCTGGTATATGGGAAACAGTATGGTAACATCTTCATAGGAGTTCAGCCCACATTTGGCTATGAGGGTGATCCTATGAGGTTACTCTTCTCCAAGTCTGCCAGCCCACATCATGGGTTTGCAGCATATTATTCTTTTGTTGAAAAGATCTTCAGAGCTGATGCTGTTCTTCATTTTGGCACTCACGGATCACTTGAATTCATGCCTGGTAAGCAGGTGGGAATGAGTGACGCCTGTTACCCTGACAGTCTAATTGGGAATATTCCCAATGTCTATTACTATGCTGCAAATAACCCTTCTGAAGCTACCATAGCCAAACGCAGGAGCTATGCAAATACCATTAGCTATTTGACTCCTCCAGCAGAAAATGCTGGACTGTACAAGGGCCTCAAGCAGTTAAGTGAGCTGATCTCCTCATACCAGTCACTCAAAGACACTGGCCGTGGGCAACAAATTGTTAGTTCAATTATCAGCACAGCTAAACAATGTAATCTTGACAAGGATGTGAAATTGCCAGACGAGGGAGAAGAAATCTCAGCCAAAGAACGAGACCTTGTGGTTGGAAAGGTATATTCCAAGATCATGGAGATTGAGTCCCGTCTACTTCCTTGTGGACTCCATATCATTGGTGAGCCTCCCTCAGCCATTGAAGCAATTGCAACACTGGTTAACATAGCTGCACTCAACCGTCCTGAAGACGGTATTTCATCACTCCCAGATATATTAGCTGAGACTCTAGGAAGAAATATAGAAGAAGTCTATAGAGGGAGTGACAAGGGAATATTGAAAGATGTTGAGCTTCTGCGGCAAATAACTGAAGCATCGCGTGGAGCTATAACTGCCTTTGTGGAGCGAACTACTAACAAGAAAGGTCAAGTAGTTGATGTCGGTGATAAACTTAGCTCAATCCTTGGGTTTGGTATAAATGAGCCATGGATTCAGTACTTGTCAAACACCAAATTTTACCGTGCAGATAGGGATAAACTGAGAGTATTGTTCGAGTTTTTAGGAGAGTGTCTGAAGCTGGTTGTGGCTGACAATGAATTGGGGAGTCTGAAACAGGCATTGGAGGGAAAGTATGTAGAACCAGGGCCTGGCGGTGACCCAATCAGAAATCCAAAAGTGTTGCCAACAGGAAAGAATATTCACGCACTGGATCCACAAGCTATTCCTACAACAGCAGCAATGCAGAGTGCCAAAGTAGTGGTGGATAGATTGATTGAGAGGCAGAAAGCTGAGAATGAGGGAAAGTATCCCGAGACAATTGCACTTGTACTATGGGGAACAGATAATATTAAGACATATGGTGAATCCCTGGGTCAGGTCTTATGGATGATTGGTGTCAGACCAGTGGCTGATACCTTTGGCCGAGTCAACCGTGTGGAAACAGTAAGCCTTGAAGAGCTTGGAAGGCCTAGGATTGATGTTGTTGTTAATTGCTCAGGAGTGTTCAGAGACCTCTTTATCAACCAGGTATTGAATATTGATCCTCTTTATTTCAGTTATCTATTAATTGGATCTTCAATATTTATTGCAAACCCAATTATATTTGAGAATTGGAGGAGTACAAATTTTTGGCGATATTTTGAATAGCTTTTAATGTTGTGACTCGACAGTGACACTGGCATTACATTCAAACTCTTCGGCAGCAGAATTGCTGTATTTTCTGGAAGGCATAAGATTGTACAAGGAAATATTAATGATGGCTTAGCTGAACTTTTTCTGTTATTGTTTTATTGATCTACTTGTTGCTCCAACCTATTCCTCTTGGTATATAGATTAAATTTTGTTGTCTGCAGATGAATCTTCTCGATAGGGCTGTCAAGATGGTTGCTGAATTAGATGAACCAGCAGAACAGAACTATGTAAGAAAGCATGCTTTAGAACAAGCTCAAACCCTTGGGATTGAGGTTCGAGAAGCTGCAACAAGAGTTTTTTCCAATGCCTCGGGATCCTACTCTTCCAACATAAACCTTGCTGTGGAGAATTCTTCATGGAATGATGAGAAGCAGCTCCAAGACATGTACCTGAGCCGAAAATCATTTGCTTTTGATTGTGACGCACCTGGTGCAGGCATGACTGAAAAGAGAAAAGTCTTTGAGATGGCTCTAAGCACAGCTGATGCCACATTCCAAAATCTTGACTCATCAGAAATCTCGCTCACTGATGTCAGTCACTACTTCGACTCGGACCCCACTAATCTTGTACAGAACCTCAGGAAGGATGGGAAGAAGCCTAATACATACATTGCTGACACTACTACAGCTAATGCTCAGGTGAGAAGTGTTATATGAATATCCCATTTTCTCAAAGCTATGAGTTTATACATGGTCCCCAATTAACCTTCTTGCGATTTCTTGAATTGCAGGTACGTACACTTTCTGAGACCGTGCGGCTTGATGCACGAACCAAATTGTTAAACCCCAAGTGGTATGAAGGAATGATGGCCAGTGGGTATGAGGGTGTTCGCGAAATCGAGAAGAGGTTGACCAATACGGTTGGTTGGAGTGCAACGTCAGGCCAAGTTGATAACTGGGTCTATGAAGAGGCCAACTCAACTTTTGTCCAAGATGAGGAAATGCTCAACAGGCTCATGAACATAAATCCAAACTCTTTTAGGAAGTTGGTGCAGACATTCTTGGAGGCCAATGGACGTGGCTATTGGGAGACTTCAGAAGATAATATTGACAAGTTGAGGCAGTTGTATTCTGAAGTGGAAGACAAAATTGAAGGAATTGATAGGTGAAATCCAAATCAAATTACTGAAACAAAATTCTAAAGTGAAACTGTTGATTACTTTAGCTGGCCCTGTCTGTCTAGATTTCGCAGGAATGTCTGCGTGATTACTCCAGGCGTGCTTGAAATGTGAAGTTTTTTTGTTCCTGTACCCAACATTCTCTGTTGTAATTTAATTCTTTTTAGGAGATCAATCTTCAGTTGTTTTATTATTTTTAACACCAATTACTCTTCTTCTTTTTTCCTTTTCTTTTCTTTTTGGCCATGAATTCCTAATATATCATAAACAGACAACTGAAGAGTAATTATTTTTCATGAATTCCTAATATATCATGAATTCCTTTCGATTTGGTTCGGAGTTATTATTTTTCTAAATTTGCAAGGGCGTGAGAGTGAAAGAAGCTTGTTCTTGGTACCACTAAAATTAAACATGGCATGAAAAAAATTTATGATTCAAAGCTCACTCACGCTTTGTCAGCAAGGAGGTACACGTCAATGAAGGCTAACGTGGCCAGGTGATCAGCACAATAATTTGCTTCTTTATTAACAATGTCAAAAGAGTTAACTAATTTCTGTCTAAGATAGTGTTATGAATCTTGTCGAAATTAAGGATTAGAAGGATATTCTAGGTGAATTGATGTGAGAAGCAGAGCGAAAGTGAAGGAACAGAGAGACAACTACTACTGATATTCTAACTAAACCTAACTACGGCTAACAGATTCCTAATTCCAAATTTGGTTCATAACAGGTGCCTTGTATGTAACTGACTAATTTCCCTTTCTCTTGAGCATGCAAGACTTAAATCACATGGTCATTCTCCAAACAGGGACTTAATTTGCAACTGGCTCATACCTACTACTTACCACTTGCTCATTTTCTTTTGACCCAAATTTTTTTTTTACTCCTTAGTATACTTAGGCAGATAACTATCATAGTAGTTGAACTGCAAGAGCTGAGCCAACCCGCAGTTACTATGGTCATCAACAATATATATATACATTATTTGCACTTAGTAACAAAAAAAATAAGGCAGATACATTCAAAGAGGCTCCAAATGTACAAAAATAAGAAGCATTTGATCAAATGACTTTTGACAGTCACTGATGAATACAAATAATTCTCATTTCAGATATTCAAGAGCCCCAAAAGTACAAGCTGAATACATTTTTTATTTTGGAGGAAATCTCCAATCAGTAATGAATTCATTATACAAGAGAAATCTACACAAAAGAAAAAAAAAAGGGAAAAGAAAGGCCCCCTCCCCTCTACTCCCCCTTCTGAATGAATATTAAGAGGAAAGGAAAAGAAAAAAACAAAAAACAGAATAAAAAAGAAAAGCAAAAGATACATTTGTATGACAGTTAAAAAGTGTTACATGTTTCTTGCTTCCTCTCTCGTGGTTACTTTTGGTAAGAAAGGATGGTTCTACCTTCAAACTAATTCCATTAGAAGTGGATCACCTTCTGCCATTATCCTGATAAGCTTTATAAAATCTTGTTCACTTGACACATTCCATGGATGAACAGCCGGTACTTGAGCTGAATAAAAGGTGGAAGAATTAGTAGGTGCCTTTTGCTTGAAGATCATTTTACTAAGCACTGAGTCAAAATTCTGAGGGGAATCCATGGAGACAAAGAACATGGGAATTGCAACTTTTTGATGAATCTCTAGCGTGTCCACCAGACCAACAAGCTCAATGAAGTCACCCACGAAGCGCCGAGGAATATAAAATACCTCAGAACTGCATATTGTGAGACTGTTGGCGTCTTTAGTTATAGATTCTTTATAACTGACTTGAAAGTGAACTGGCATCAGGCTAACAACCTTCTCCACCAAGTTTGCTTGTTTTGAAAACCAATCTGACTTGTCATTGGTTGATACAATAGTCCAAGACTTGGATACCTGAATCCCAATGAGGGTGTTCCAGAGAGAAAGACAGATGTTAAGATTGCATAAAGTAACCAGCTTTAAGTATTTTGGTACAGGTAACATTGGAAAATAACATATTTACTGGTACTAAGGGCTGATGTTAAGATAACTCTGGCCAAAATTAACTCATTTGTTCAGTGAAGCAATCCAGAGCTAAAAAGACCACAGCCAAAGAAGAAAAGATAAAGAAAATGAACAACTCCAATTCCGGAAAAAATTAACAAGCCTCTTAGTTGCAAAAGAAGGAAACAGACCAGAAAGGATGTATATTAATTTTTATTACCTTGTTAGTAATCCATAGCTTAGTTTTGTCTGCTTGTATCATGTTCCAGTAATTAAGAATTGTGTTATCCTGAAGGAATAAAAACCCTTCTGCACTTGCATATTGATCAAATATCTTAGGCAGGTACCTGCAAGGGGTTACAAGATAATTACTTTATAAAAAAATGCTTACGAGATAATTAGACACAAGACATGGAAATCAGAGAACTAGAAGCATTAGCTATCATAACTAACCCTAATCTTGAGGATTTGCATCCAATATGCAGGCATGAAGATTCACTACAATCGAATTCATTCATTAAGTACATGCCTGAGACAGAAGAAACTGACACCCAATGATTGCTTATATTAAGAGAACTTATTCTCAATGAGGGCGAACCTCAATTTGATACCTTAACAGAAGGCGAATAATATTATACTTATGGGGGGAAAAAAACTATTGTTTGTTGCTAACCAAAATGGGGAAGTAGCTTTAGAAGACTAGTATTACCATCTTTTTACAGAGCATCAAATGCAATAGAACTATAGTTTAAAATGGATGCAAACAGAGGTGTGTGTCCTAGTGTGCGTGAGAGAGTGACATATAGAAAAACAATATACATGTTTGACAATGTAGATACTGGAGCAGCTAGCTAATGCTTTTATATTTCTTCCTTTTATCATTCCATCTCCAATCACCTTGTTCTCAAAGAAAAAGGAGGTTCCATTAGACCCAACGGTCATTTGCTACTCAAGCACACAGTTTTCATGCTTCTGCTTCCAGTTGATAGTAGTATTGAATACTGATCAAGTTAATATCAACAAACTTTTCTAATCAGATTAACAAAAATGACACAGATAGGGGTCATATCAAACACATGGCCACCAATTATGTATACAATGATATAGCACTTCACAGAGTTGATCAGTAAAAGAGAATTAATGTGCCTGCTACAAATTAATTTTTTAGTAATTAAGTTCCCGATCTCAGCAACCCGTCACAACCTAGTTGAAGCAGGAGCATCAGAAAAGGGGAAAAAGAGGAAAGAAAAAGAAAACGTAAAAGATAATGGCTTTCAAGTCATGACATAAACTATTCTTCTCATGCCCTGTATTGAATTCCTAATATCCAAACAATACATGATTCATAACCATCCAGCATCGACCGTTTCAAACACAGATGTAAAATTCAATGTTACCCTCTCAAGCCCAATTATACGTTCATACTTAGAAGTAAAAAGTTTATGATGTAACCAAATAAGAGATGCTTCAAAACTATAATCGCCTTGTCACAATATATATTTATCATAGTTTTCTCTTTTCTTTACAGATAATTTATATTTATCATAGTTAACATAATAAATCATTAACAATCAGAATATAGCACCCTCCAGTTCCACCTCCTTAGCAAGTCATTCCTTCATCTGATTGATCCAAAAGATATGTAGCAGAATTGAAAATCAACAATGTGACAACAAGCTATAAACTTATTAATAAAAAAAAAGATAGACACAAGTATACAACTTAGTGCAAAGGGATCATAAAATTGAACTTACTTGTATATTTGATCCAATTGGCCCTCTTCTACCACAAGATCCTCGTTCTTCTGCTCTGACAGAATAACTACAGTTTTGAATATTCGCCCATAAAGCAATCTCCATTCAAGAGCTGTGCGTTCCACAGGCCCACTACAATACATGATAAGCACAACATTACCAAAATTCTTCCTCCACCGGATCAAATTTGCAATTTCATAATTCACTGTCCCTGTTTCCTCAACTCCAAGATGAATAGATGGCAACTTTTGTGGGATAAATTCCTTCCGATCCCCATGACCAATACTTGCTCTTGGACGATCCAATTCTAATGACATCAGCCTTGGCTGCTGATACCCAACAGCAAGCAAGTCCTGAAGCCATGCAGCAGTAAATTTCACATCCTGTTCAGTCCAAAACCTCTCCTCTGCCATTGCATAGCTCAGCTCCAGAATTTTTTCAAACAGCCTGTGGTCACTAGATCTCCAAGAAACTAAGAATTTTATTAGACGACCAACATTTACATGAAGATCTTTTTCTTCTGAGAATGGATAAGCCTCAATCCTATCATATCTATGAACTGTTGGGGGGTAAACTACAACATAACCCCCAACTTCCCATAGAAGCCTCTGCCCCCAATAACCTCTCAATACATCAGAAGCCATTGTGCTAACAGAAACAGGTAGCATCAAAGCCCAAAATGCTGAAGAATGGTAAATTGTGTTAAATGAATTAACAGGTACCATTGTACCTTGTGGGAGTGCCACTTTTGGGGCACGCTCATCGAATCTAATATCAAAAGCTTCTAAACCCGATTTTCGTGTAAAATAAAACACTGAATCAACATCAGGAAGCCCATTTGAAATCCCTTGTTGTATAAATTGCTTTCCCCCAAAGACTTCAGTATAAAATTCTTCATGCCCAACTTCACCTACATTTTCCAATGGCAACCCCCTAGGCCAAACTGACCTCTGCCCAAAATGAATATATGGGTTCACAATGGTTCGATTCGGATTTTCATGACTATACTGCAATATAGTCTCTTGTCTAGCACCTTCTCCAATCAATTCAACATCAAAATGTTTACCTAAATCGCCACCAATCACATCCCCGCGATCATCAGCATCAAAGATCTTTTTAGCACCATGCTGGATCGCAAACAAATACCCAACAGTTTTTCTAACATATGAATCATAAGGAAGGAAATCAACAACCCGAAACCCCAAAGTAGCTTGTTGTTGTAATGACAAAAAGATTGCACCTTTTAGAGTCCAATCTGAAGGAGTTTTTGAATTGCCAATTGCTAGCACTTGCCACCATTTGATCTTCACGAGATTACGGAGTGAATCTGTTGGATAATCCGAAACCGAGACAACGATCCATTGCTCTGATCGAAAATTTGCATACTTGGATGACTTATCCGACATAGAAGCTATTGAATTCCAGTTAATACGTGGAAGTTCGATCTTTTCAAGCTTCTGGGCTTTGTTTTCCAAGCACAGTAATGCAGCTGTATCACCAACATTGCGAAGGAAGAAGAGGGCCGCAACAGTAGCAATTAGGAGTAATATTGCTATGATCTTGTAGAAGTTTTCAGAGAACCATGTTGAGCAATCGAGGTTTTTGGACTCAGAGAAGCGATTCGTGAGAAGAGTAGGTAGTGTTCTGATTTGGGGTTTAGGGGATTTGGGATTTGGACGGTCTTGGACCAACATTGAATCCCAAATCTGGATACACACACACACACTCTCTCTCTCTCTTCCCCAATACCTGTGTTTTATTCAAATCTCTTTCTTTCTCGGTCTAAGCTTGACTCCAAGCTGAAATAACTTTCCACTCTCTCTCTCTTCCCCTACCAACAAGACCCAAAAACTGAAGCTATCACGTAGCTCTGAGCCTGTGAACAAGGAACTAGCTCAAACCCTTTACAGCATTTGCTTTGTCAGAGTCTCTTTCTCTTTTGGGAAAACACTCAGGCTGTCTAAAATTTCTTTCTCTCAGCTATGGTTGCCGACATGTATGGTTGAGCAAATGGGTTTCTTAGGCTTGAATATAACTGCAAGTAGTTTGGTGTGGGACGGGTTCTTCGTCCTGTTCTGTGGATGATTCTTTTTTTTTTTTTTTTAATTTCTTATTTCTGATCTGAAATATATTTATGGTTGGGTTGGGGTGGTTGATTGAGTAGGAATTCAAAATTATAAAATTTGTGATGATAATGATAATATAATATGAAAATGGCATGTGGACCTTTATGATGTTGATTCTGATTAAAAAGATTTGTTCATCTTCCTTTAATTTTACTCTCTACACCTAAATTTTATGACTAGATAAGCCAATTAAAACGTTTCTGTTACTTAGATTTGTTCATTTATTTTGTGTTAAAAAGCTTCTTTTTTTTTTTTTTTTGGTGAAAAAAAAAATTGTTTATAAATAGAAGTACCTAAAGTTTAATTAAGTTTCTTAGTTGGTGACTTCACATTTCTTTTATTTGAGAGTTAGGGGAAAATAAAGGAAATGATATGAAAGAATAAAAAAAATGTGAAAAACTTACATTTATTTAGAAATTTAAATATAAAAAATATTAGAGGATATTTATGGTTGCAAATGAGTAAAAATAAGAGAAATATATATATTATAATTTTCTTTTATAATTAATTTTTAAATATTTTATATGAATATTAATAATTATTAAATATAAATGATAGAATATATTTGTCACTGCAATACATTTATAATATCACTCAAATGAATTAGTCTAATGGTCAATGAAAAATATTTTCTCTTTTGCTCTGATAAATAATTTTATTTTAATCACATTGAAGAGATAAATTAATTAATCTCCGATGCTTTTCTAAAATAAAATCTCAAAAATTCATCCCAAAGAAACTTGAATGGTGAAGTTTTAGTTTTTAGTTACTAAAGAGTTAAGAAATTTCTTATAAAAAAAAAAAAAAAAAAAAAAGTAGAATAACCTGATGTTGCCATTCCTTTAGTAAATGAGTTTATCTTTTCACTAGTTGAAAATGGATGCTCACAATTTAAACTATCATTTGTGTAGCTAATTAAGATGTACATTCTCAAACTCTCACTTGTGAAGTCTTTTTTCTTGATTCATTTTCATTGTAATGTACAAAAGTAATATTTACAATTGAAAAGATTTGAGACATTTATTTTTATAAGAGAAATTTATGGATATAATATGAATGGCTTATTAATTATTATTTTCGTCCTTGAGGATTATTATTATTATTATTTTTTTTTATCTTTCAAGAATTATTTTTTCTAATCATGTCTTTCATAAGTTAATTTTTTTCTATTATTATCTTGTAAAATAATTTTTTTAATCAAATCAAAATTATTAAGTTGAGATAGAGTCTAACAAAATTAGATAACATAATTTTTAAGAAATGATACAAAATAAATATTAATGCATGAAATAAAATATCACGTAAATATTGACTCAATCATTAGAAAATTTTGTTTTTTCAATTTCAAATTTAAAATATGAACTTTTATATTTTGAAAATGAAATTTTATGTTAGATCATCAAATTCTTTTTAGATATTATTAACCATACAACTAATTATGTGGTATTTAATTCAAATTTAATAGTTTTGATTTTATTGAGAATTCAATTTTTTTTTTCTACAAAAAAAACTGACTAGAAAAAATTAATTCTTTAAGAACTAAAATAGTAATTAATGTACCAAAAAATAAAATAAGTCAAGAAAAATATATGATTAGAATAAAAATTCTATTCATTTATTTTCTTTTTTATTTATGGATAGTTTCAACATTTTAAAGTCTTTTAGACTTTTAGTGTCATTGAAAACTTTATATAAAAAAAAAAAATAGTTACCTCCTATGTATAATCTATGGGCCCATTTTTGTAGTTGTTGGGCTTGGCGAATAAGGCTTTCGCTCAAATTGTTTCTCTTCTTTCGAGGCTAAAATGTACTAACACCCTTTCAACTATTGTCATCTTTAAGAAAGACCCCATATATTTTTATTTGAAGCAATCAGACCTCTCTCTACTAATGGGATTGTCCCAATAACAAAATCTGATGTTATCCCGATCCATTTTTTTATTAAATTTCTGATTTGGTATGAAAATAACATGATCTGATGTAAGCAAAATTGGACATTATTTAGGCTAACTCAATTAGAAATGAACTAAATTTATCTTCTAATATTTTATTATCTATAAAATATTTGAATTCAATTTAAATTTAATATATCATAATCGAATCAATTTGACACATAAAAATTTGACTAAATTGAACCAAATATACTACTCAATTCGACTATCATATTGCCAACCATGTGTGCATCCACGTGCCACCAATTTTTTTCTAATTGACTCTTTTTTACTTTTAAAAAAAGAAAAGAAAAAAAAGATATATATATAATATTAACTCTTTCAATGTATTTATGGGCACAAAAAGAATAGGATTTTATGTTCAAGTACTTAGGGCTTATTTGGGTACGCGTTTAAGGACGTATAGGTCACCTGACCACATAGCAACCCATTTGGGTCATTGTTGCTCTCGTCTCATGCTTCCTAGGTTGCGGTGTGTAGAACCCAAAGATGCCGATGTGACACTTGCTATTCCTCGTAAGTAGCAAGTCAACTTTTTCAATACTCCTCGGTTGTTAACCCGTAAGACTAATGCACAACAAAGTAAACAAATAAGCAACAATAAAGTAACTATCACAGAATTTGCAAGAAAGAGATTAAACTTCTTATATTAATTGAAAAACGATCAACATTACAACTGATAGTAAAATGCTTACAAAACCCATGACATAGCTACAACATAAGCAACAATGGCTTGGTATAAGAGAAGTTACAAACAACACCAACACATTCTACTAACATCTGACAAGCTTGTATACAACTTTAGTTTTACTATAAAATGCTATTTACAAAAATGTCATCATGTCAAGCTACCCTACAATGGTGCCTATCACAAGACAAACGGCCACGTGTGACATGCATTGGACAAGCTTGGATTGTAGCACTAGGCAGTGCGTCTCAGGACGGATGCCCACTTTTTTTTTTCTTCCTTTTTTGCTCTTCATCATCCCTTTCTTGTTCCACTCTCGACAATCATAAAAATTTTGACCATTGGCAACAATCAAATTTTGAGTTTTTAATTTTTTTTTTCTTATTTTCATCTTTATAAATACTATAATTCTTCCACCGTTTTTCACACCATTCTCAATTTACGCCATTACTTTTATAACAGAACAAATTAATATCTTTTTTGATAGTTTGTATACAAATCTGTTTTTTAGACCATGGTCACAATCCATAATTTTTGAATAATCCAAATACATTTAAATTAAGATGAGATGGGGACGATGATCTTCGCCTTGTCTACAATCCAAAATAGAACCTTAACCTTAAGTCAATAAAATTATTCATTGAAACTCAATATTACGGTTCCATTCAATTTTATAACTTAGATTTGATTTTCACTATCAAAATATCTTTGAGATTTAAATGAATTACAACATGTCTCAACATATTAAGTAAAGTTCTAATATTCAAAAAATACAAATAGATTTGTTTAGATCTTCAACTTCCATTCACACGATGATAAACATGATTTCCTAAGTAATAAACACAAATATTTTTGATTCAGCATATTTGCAATGAAATGTGTATTTCACATTATTTAAACAACCTCACTCAAGTTTCAATTGTGAAATACAAAATGATTGGGATCACTCAACATTTTTTTTTTAAAATGTGTATGTAGGAAAGGGAGCATTAAGTTTCTTATGTTTTTGCCCTATTTTAATCTATGATATTTAAAAAAACAAAAGAAGAGTTTGAAAGTTTCTTTCTTATTTTATTTCATTTCTGTTGTTTATTTTGATAGACAAGTGAAAGAGTGGATAGAAGGAGCTATTGGGGCAATTCCATTGGTAGAGGGGTCTCATTGTTCTAATAAGAAACAGGAAGGGGTCTTTCTAAAAATTTTCCAAAAATTAAATACATTTAATAAAATTCTAACTTCCTTCGGATAATAGATATTCAAAAATTTGAGACAAACCCGCCAAAGTTTGGAAAACAGAGAGAGAGCTCTCTGAAACAATGACAGAGACACAGCTCCCGAATTCGCTAGAAGAAACAGTTGCTTCTGCTCTTCTCCTTCTCTCTGAAACGATTCCTCCTTCTCTCTCTCTTTCTTCACCCAAGTAATTAGTCCTCAGATTTTGAAATTAATTTCTATTTCCGTCTTCATTTGCATTTTGATTTCTTTTTTGAATTTTGTTTGCTTTGCAGGTCTGATTCTGATCAGGATGAGTTGGTGGTAGAGAGAAGCAAAAGAAAAATTTGCAGAGATAGCTTTGAATCGAGCGGTTCCAAATCTTCGTCTTCGTCTCTCACAAACGATGATGATTCGTCTGAGGAGATCAACGCTCGTAGGATCAATTTCATTACTTCTGTTGCTCGTAACAGAGAGATGAAGTTCAAGGTCATCCTCTCTTTCTTATCTTATTTCTCTTGGTGTTTGTTTTTCTATCAGTAATTCTTTATTGTTCAAGCCTAATTTTGTGTTATTTGTCTATTTGGATTTGTTTCTTGGTCTCTGTTTGTTTTCGCAATGTGTAATTTGAGTTTGTTTCTGGTTGAATGAGCACAGTGATTTGCTTGAATCTGATTTTTAAATTCTGTGATTCCGAAAAGTTGGGGAAAAGCTTCAAAAATTTTGCAGGAATAAGGTGCTAGTTTGATTTTGTGTAGTACTGGACTTGAGCTGGAAGTTGACTACTTGTATGTGATAGGAATCTCTACGCGATCAATTCAGATTCAAATTTTGTTGAAAATTTTAGCATTTTCAGAAATTAAAATTTTGTTTCTGATCGAATCGGAACGTTGAATTGCTTTAATTTAGTCTGGTTCTACTCTATTTCCACTATCCTTTCCAGTTCCATCGGAAAATTTCTGGTTGATCGAACTGAATCTAATGAAATTTCATCAAAATCGTATGCAACAATTTGATTTTCCGAAATTTATCTGCAACTCTATTGAATTTTTTTTTTAAATAGTTCTATAACCATTCGAAATCTGTGTTTCAAAGAACTGAAAATATTAGAATCTTTGCAGGTCGTGAGGAAGAGTCGGTCGAAGGTTGAGTGGATCTCCGAGGGCCAAAAAGTCACCTCCGGCAAGACATTGAAGGGCTCTCCTGGATCCGACTCCACTGAGGCTTCCTGTTTGTCGAGAAATTCCAGCTCGCTATCAAGCGCGCGAAGCTTACGCTGCGTTACCAGAGCTGAGAAAAAGCTTCCAATGGTACACGAGGAAAATCGAACAAAGCGCGTTGTTGGATCAGCTCACATTCGCCGCCGAGCTGAAGCCATTTTGAAGTTGCTTTCTAGCGGTTGTTCTTCTGAAGTGAGGATCCGTCAACTGCTTGGTGACAGCCCTGACACAAGCAAAGCTCTCAGAATGTAATCTCTCTGACTCTAACTAACACACAAGCATGCACGCACACAACAGACCACGTGTCTTTTGGCGCGTGCCGTACACGTTACCTTTCCACACTGGTTTATTTGGGAAGTCACATGCATGAAATATCAGTAGATTTTATAACACTAAAATGGTCAAATTGTTGAAAAATATTACATTTTTTACTTTTTCAATTTTTTAATTTTTTTTTTCACAAGATTATTTGATAGTCTACCTAACACCATCCAATTAATTTTATTTTATAAACAATAAAATTCTTAAACTAAATTACTATTGACAATTAGTTTATTTTATAATATTAACTCGTTAATGTAATTCTTTAATTTATTGATGGTGTTTATGTGCATGTATGAATGAAATTTATTAATAAAAAATATGATTCTTAATTCTAGATTTACACGCTATTAGTGATACTTGTGTACATATAATATCATTTTTCCCATTATTATTAAAACTATTATCAATATTACATTAAGTGATCTATATTTGTAATATATAAGTGTATAGAAATGCTTGAAAAGGAAGGAGACTTGGCAAATCAGGTTGGACCATGTCTTGTTTCTGAACAGGGCCTTCCCTTCAACATAGCAATTAAAACCAAGCTTTGAAGTTGTGCATAGTAGCTTCAAAACTCAAGAGTCATGCTTTGTTGCTAATTTGCCAGAATCTGCATGACCAGAATGCATGATACATCCTCAGTTTATCAGACCTTCCCTTTCTTCTGGGGTACACTTAGGCGTACTCTTTAACCGTTGGCTACGTCTCAGTTGTGGAAGATACTATGCAATGTAGTTCTTTTAAAAAAAAAAAAAAAAAAAAAAATTGAATGAAAGCCCAATAATGAATAATGCCATCTTCTGCAGGTTATTAAAACTGGAGGAAGTGAAAAGAACAGGCACAGGAGGCCGTCATGACCCCTATGTTTACACGGTATGCATATCTGCTAATTAATTTTAAACCTTTATTTAAGTCCTCGAAATATCATTTGTTAGAGATAATATATTGCTGAAAACTCCAATTGGGGTCTTTCTTGATCATCTTTTTTTCCTTTTTTTTCTTTTTACAGATAGCAGCAGAAAGTTATTATAATTAAGGTAGTTCAGCCTGCATGGTGCATAGGTATTTCACTTTACCACCATTAGATACTTAAAAGACAACCTTAACATCACTGGATAATCATCATGTCTGGTTAAAGGAAGGCTGTATAGCCAGTGAAGTTTACATACACATAGCATTTCAGTTATCACAAATTGTGAAGAAAATTTGGTCTTACTTACTCGACGGGTATATAAATGAGATATTGAAATGTCCAAGAAGTCTAATTTATTACTTGCACGCACACAATTTTATTTTGATGTTGTCATTAAGTCCTCTAACATCATAAATTGGAATTAAAGGTTTCAGTGCTACTGGAAAAAAAAGATTACATTAACTTCAGAAATCAATTGGCAGCACTTAAAATGTCAATTGACTCGAAACATTTTGTCCAGTTGATAAGGTTTCAGTCTTCAGTATCCTTTCACACTGTGTATAACTGAGATGGGGAGTTCCAGCAATCCCCAGTTTTCTTTACTAACAAAGGTGGAAGATCAAACTCCCTACAACTTCATGTGACCAAAACCTCCCTTGAATGAACCATAAAGAGGTTGTGATCTTTGGAAAGTGAAAATATCATCTATTTTCACTGGGTGTGGTTGTGAAGATTCGCTGTTATTATCTGCTATATACTCGGAAGAATGTAGGTTCCCATATACTCGTAGGCTTAACGTCTTCTTTTGAGGTGCACCAACTTTGACATAATCATCAAAGAACTCTATTAATTCTTGTCGAGACAGTTGCCTTAATTCCGCAACCTGTTTCAACACAACCCAAAAGAATCACTGTTTGAGTTTGAAACTTCAAATGTATGGCAGTTGAAATAAAATTATTTCTCAGTTATTTCATACTCCCTTCAAAAGTTTTCTTGTCCTTGTCATTTTTGTTCAAAATAAGAAGTCATGTACAGATTGTGTATTTTCCTATTTTACATTTTCTACCGCAAATACAGCTGCTGAAGGAGGAGGAGGAAAGCAGGAATAAGAAAAGAAATAATCAGTATGGTCTCTAACTGTACCTCAGACTCTCTTCTATTAAACTTCAGAGTTCCATTATAAATCTCTCGCCAGTAAAATGCAGACTCTTCACTCAAGTTCTTGTGTTTCTCAAGCTTCATATCTATCAATGTATTTACATTGCTCTGTACAACAAGCAGTTCAACAGTTAATCTTATTTAAAACGTCAGTCCGAAGAGCAAACACATACCATGAAGCCCATGAATTGAAAGGTTCAGTCGAAACATCAAGAATATTCAATACAAAGGCCAGTCTACATCCTCAACCCACACAAGCTATATCATCAAAGTCAACCTCATCTTGTGAAAAGAGAAGAACAGCTAAACTATCAAAGAGAAGATAATTCTATTGCTGTATGGGTTACAGTTCAAGTTACTCCATCCCTCAAGACAGTTAGGGACACTATTTTATAGCCACAAAAAATGAGAAGGTTGTAGGATTTGTCTCAATGAGCTATAAGCAGCAATCTACAATTGTCTATTATTCACCATAAACCGTGTCATATTTTTCGAACTACTATATATCTTTCCAAGAAAAGGCAATCACCAGTCCTCTGTATGTTCGCACTTCATACCAAGTGGCTTTACAGCCTTATACTTTTCTTTCTCAATAAAAAAGAAGAAGATATGCCACATATTTACAATTCCAGTTAGAAGTATTTAAAAGTAACCTCCAAAGAATCACTCTTGCACATCTACCAGAAATATAGTGGAGAATAGATATTTTCCACAAAATATGATAAGAGGAAGAAAAAAATCAGAGTCATTGTGTAGACAACACTGTGCTGGTTATGACAATATCCATATTCCATATATAATCAATATGTAATTAAATTGAAGTATATTTAGAACTATCACACCTTGAATTCATCAGCAGTCATCTCATAAAGTTTACTCTCAAACATCTTTAAAAATGCCTCAACCCTCTGCTCAATGCCCCCTGGACCCTGCAAATAGCAGAGCACTTATGATTAGGACAACCACTGGGCACAGAAAGTAAGAGATCAGTGCTAGATACCTTCACTGTGGATTGAATAATAAATTGCAGCCCGAGAATACCAGAATCATTCCTATACATTTATTAACAATTTAGAAGTTAGAAACAAGGGGCAGTTTCTCCAAGCTAAATGGAACCTAGAGACACATTGCTGTACGTACCTCTGCATAAGCACAGTAATGTACCCAAGTTGCTCAACCGATCTAAGCTGGTGGAATGCTGGTTGCTTTGCAATAAGAGCAAAAAGCTGAAGTTTAACATTCATCTTAAAGTCATCCCGATGTACCTAGAAATTGTCAACAGGATTGCATATCAGTACAGCTTCAAAGCCACCAATTTATAAATTTAATCTACTGAAAAGAGTCAAAGACTTCAAAATGTGAGATAACATATTAAAGAAAAGTGAGCATGTTATTAGCTCACAAAGTCATCAAAACGCTTGAAAGACCAGATTGACAAAATCACTTTCAAGGCCATGATTTTTGCAGGCATGCACCTACGGAGCATGTTTTCTTGAAATATATGTCACTGTAAACAAAATAGAATGAGGAAAATGGTTGTGGGCTTGATTGGTTAATCAAGGCCTACACCTATAACCTTTATTTATAGTAAACAATAAAACGTAGACTTCCACACCTAAGCAATGTGGGACTTAACAATACATTACTACTATATTCCTAACAAGGGCCTTGAGTTAAGATCTCATTATTTTGAAGATTGAGGTTAATACTTGTGATTTAGGAAAGATTGGAATCTTAACACGGAAGTCAAGTCCTCCTTAGTTCTTAATATATATGAGGCAGAATTTAGACAAAAATATAGAACACCTTGTGCTTAGGTGGCATCATTTAGACACAGATAGAGGACATCTCATGCTTACAGTTGTAAGCTTATGGGAGCTACCAGCCAACTCATCCCTCCTTCTAGAATCTATAGACAAGAGTCCTTAGACCATTTGAGAGCAGACTTGCAAGCAGTCCTCACTGCAGTAAGTATCATTTTCAGCCATGATCCTTTTCTAAAAGTGATTATTTTTATCCAGAGTCAATATTATATGTTAAAAACTGGTTTTCAATATATTCTTTGTCAGACTTACAACTAAAGTAATAACTGTTTTGTAAGCAAAGTTACCTGAATATAGTGAACAAGAGCAGAATTCTCATCACTTGGATTTAGGCCTTCTGAGGGGTAGAAGTAGCTCATGCCCTTTTCAAGCTTAACAACCCTATTTGTCAAATGCTGGGATGGAAATAACTGTTGGCATAGAGGGTTTAAACCCCTAAAGAGAACACCTTCTGTATGCTGAATCATCGACTCTGCTTCACTGCTGTCTATGTTTCCTATGTTTAAAGAAAGTTTTGCATTTGCATATTTCAAGTAATTAATCATATACAAGGGCTATAACTCAACAATTTAAGAAAAGAAATTGAAATATAAGAACCTGCAATGTAACATTCTAGGAAGGCCTTGGAGAGCATTTTGGGAACAAATTTAGCAAGATCTTCAGCTTCAAGAAGAGGAAGTGTTTCAAGCTTTTCTATCCAAGGCCAAGACTGATTTTGCAGTATTAGGGCGCAATAGTACATAGCCTGCTGATAAGGTTGTTGAAATTTGAAATTCTGGTACTTCTTTGTAACTGTTTCCTGATAAAAATATGTACCAAAATAACCATAAAACCTTTTAATAGATACACAATGCAAGGTAAGTTTCAAACTGATCAACTACTTCTGTTAATTATAATAATTTTCCTTTTTTCGTCCTTCCAATTTTCTTCTTTTGTTCGAGGAAAAAGAGACAAGAGAAGCAATCAAAGTACCAAACCCTGTGCTTGTGGTATAAACATTCCAGTACATGGGCACAAAAATCAATGTAGTCCAGAAAGACAGAAGATGGAGAAGACACAGCTGAATATAACTTCTTGTTATTTAATCTCAATGAACACATAAAACAAAATAAAAACCCAGATTACATGGGGGAGGAGATGCACTTATGCAGTGAGATGCCCAGACCTTGGAAGAAACTATTCTCCGTGGAAGTCCAAGAGCAGCACACCATACCAAAAAGTGCATATTCAGTATTTATTTAGCCGTTCTGATCATAAGCGGGGTTTTTTTTTTAAATAATGAATTTTATCATCAAAGTCCAAAAAGAGTCAACTTATGTGGTATTGATGTTTAGACTCCACTTTCAATTTATATAGTAAGATACTTTTGTCCTTCCGACTTCTATTGCCTTGGGTGAATCTGCAGTTCTAATACTATCTAGGGTTTATAATGAAAAAACTGAGTGCAATTCCCCTATATAGAGGAAGCCAGGTTATTAAACAAAATGATAATCTTGTCTGAGAGAAGATTATCTTCCCTAAATGCCTGCACATGAAAACACCAGAAACAAATTTGACATGTAAAAAGAATGTTTAACCATTACCTTGATAACAGAAAATCTGTCGGTTTTCACCTTGAATGTTGCAATCTTTTCGACTACTGTTTCCAGTAAAATCCTCAATTTGTGATTGTAACCTAGAAGAATCACCTGAGGAAGAAAATAATGGACATGGTAATCAAGATTGATGCATCCCCCCATATCACACAACTGCACATTATTATTTTCAAATGCATCTCCAATGCAGTGTTTGTGTGTATTGACAAGAAAAGAAAATCTATCTGGATGAGAAGTAAAAAAGTACAAGAAGGAGGATACAGGTTCCTCCTAAGCAACAGAAGCAGAAAAAGTAAACTAGAGAAATAAACAACAAGAAGTGCTCGCTAATTTTCTTTCTTTACGATCCACCTATTGATCTGTGACATTTTTAGTGCTTTTTACCAATCGTAAATTTGAACCTTTTCATTAAAACCGTATGTTCATATCATTTGCATAACAACATTATGATAGACAAAGAATTATTACGTCTTTTTTTCCTCCATTTGAGAGCAGAATATAAACAAGGCAAGGAAAAAAAAGGAAGCATGTAATGTTTATGTTTTATTGCTAACTATTACGTAGTGTCAAAGAACCAATTCAACCGAAGAGCATAAGATGTTATGTGAGACCCCACGACTAGGTTTTAATATCTTACATGTAGGGTTGGCAATGAACCAAGCTAGCTCGTAAGCAACTTGAAAGCTACTCGTTAAGAATTCAGCTCGAGCTAGACTCATTTACTAAAGGAGCCACTCTTGAGCTTTACTTTTGAGCTCATTTAGTAAACGAGCCGAGCTCAATCTTTTACAAAACTCAGCTCATAAGTTTGCAAGCCGGCTTGTTAAGGATAATTAAATATATTTAATTTTATTAACATAATACTAAAAGTCTAATACTATTGTTAATATAATATTCTAATAATTGTAGTGTTTTAAATAGGAATTGGAAACCAGCTAGAAGTCAGGAACACGCAAAAAAAAGATTAAAAATAAAAAGTAAAGAAAATAGATTAATAGGAATTAGGGAATTCGGATAGGGTTTCAACTTTCACCAGCACTATACTTTCTCAGCCTCTCAAGCCTCACTGCCAGCCACACTCTTCTTTTTTCTCTCTCAATTTCAGCCACTTGGGCAATTCGTGTCAGAAAATTCGGGACTTGGACCCTTCTCTTCAGTCTCTAATGCAGCGAAGGAAGACATAATTCTGGTAACTGAAGGTCAGTATATATTTCTCTTGTTGGTCACTGGTCAGGGATTATGAACCTTTATGAACATCTAAATCACAATCTAAGATTATGGAATCTGTTTGAGTTTCTATTTTATTTTTGGTATAAGAAATTAAATAAGCATACATGTAAATTTATTGAATATAAAGATCTTATTTTGCTTATATGGAATCTTTTTTTTTTTTCATATATATATATTTTTTTGTGTGTGGAAATTAGTGGTTATTTCCTCATCGAAATCTCAAGATGTCATATTGAAAATAAAAATTATATCCCAATGAACTCTTTAATTGGGTTTCTCCCTCTCCACGCCTAGCTGCCTAAATTGAAGTGTGCAAAGTTTTCCTTTTTCCCTTCCTAGGTTTGTAGTTAGAGTATAATTTAATGGCAAAAAGAAAAGAAAAAAAGAACTGAAAATTATATATAAAGATGTTGTGCCTTATTCAACTAGCAAAATTGCTTGAAAAGCTTTTTTGGCAAAAGTAGGATGACTTAGGGTTTCAAAGTGGGCTGCAGAAAGGAGAGAAAAGCCACTACCCTCGCCATAAAAAATCTCAGATCTACATTAAACTACTTTCACCCACCCAAAACCATCACCATCATCGCATTGCCCAACCCAAAACTGGCCATCCAGAAGGATCTCTATCAATTTCCAGCCATCGGAAAAGTGGCTGGAGATTTCACTGTGAAATTTTCCGAAAATTTTCCCTCATGTTCAGAAAGGGCCGATATACACATCCCAACTGTACTTTAGTCTTTCTAACTACATTTAGACCATTTGGAGATGGAGAATTTACATCATCAGAAAATTCAGAGTCTCCAGATTTATTGTGATAACTGATTTCAAGACTAAGAAATCACAGTTCACCCAGCCATGTCCACTAACAAGGCAGGCTCCTCTCCAATTTTGGGGGCGAGTTCTCTCATCATTTGGGTAAAATCAGTTAGGTATGGGAAGAGTCCACAATTTTGGGGGCGAGTTCTCCCATCATTAATCGTCCATTTAATTTCAATGGGCTTCAATCGAAAATAAGCAATCAATTGTTTTCCTTATAGTTATATTAAGGAAAAAAGTTAGCACCCAGATGAAACTCGAATGTCAGCTCATCTCTGTCAAAACAAATGAAGATGTTATTTCAATGTTGTACGAAGTAGGAGGTTTATTGATTGATGATGATGAATTGGAAAGCAAATTTGATTCAGAGTAAGGAGACTTGTTGGATGATAACCTTCAGGTGCATTCCAATTTTGATTGTGTTAACAATATTCAATATGTCCCTGTCCCTTGCTGATTCATTCTTTTGTGAACTTGGATCCAGAGTTGGATTATAAAGAGGCGGATGGTCATTTTTTAGATGTTTCTTGTTCTAGCTGTGGCATCCTTTCCCATTCTCCAGAGATAATCACGCCTTTAGAACCTTTAGAATGAGAGATGGATGATTAAAAATCCTCAAACTTCATTGGATTTTTTATGTTTAAAATTATTGAGTACTTCAAGTCAAGAAGTGAAGTTCACTGTCTCTGCAAATATTATAAACAGAAGGAAGACAAAGTTTGAAAGAGAAATGCAGAAGTTGGAGTCTTTTATTAATTATGGAAATAGTAGAGGGAAAAAAGGGAAATCAAGTATTTCTTAATAATGTTTGGCTCAGTTTTGGAACAGTCAACAAGGGAGTAGTATAGAATTTTCAGCATTAGCCCATTTGAGCATTTACTACAGCTATTCTAAGAGGATTCCTCTTTTCTGTTACTGGAGCGTAACAGGAGAATATCTTATGTAGTTCCTTTTGGAAACTCTTTTTATTTTTGCTATCTCTTTTATTTCAACAGAGGATTTCATATCCTCTTCCTTGTATTCCTTTCTTTCTTCTACTAATAAAACTTCTATACAAAAATAAAATAAAAAATCTTACACATAAAAAGTTAGAAAGGAAACTAACAGACATGATATTAAACATAATACCTGAAAACCACTATCTGTTTGGTTTATACCATAATATAAGCCAGCAACCTGAGCATAATAAGCTGCAAAATGAAATATAGTAATAATTCCTCTAAGATATAATCATATAATTAGCAAAAAGGCAGAACATTTCTACAGATAAACTTCTATAAAGAAGGCCAAGCTGTGGGAAGTCATAATTTTGCATCAAGACACCATATGTCAATTGAAAATTACTATAGAAATTATTTTTTTAAAAGAAGACCACTTCTCCTTTAAAGAATACTATGAGGCATCTTACCATATTCATTCAAGTAATCCATTAGCAACCGTGTGAAAATATCAGTTAAAACTTCAGCTTCAGGGGAGTTGCCAGCATGGGGGCAATGAAAGTCTATCTTAACATAAGCCTTCGGAGTAAAAAACAATGTATCTGGCTTGTACCATAATGTTGAATATGGTGACCTTCGTAACAGAACTGGAAGATTGACCTGTTTCAACAGTCAATTACATAAACAAGATTAACATGCAGAAACACATAATCATGTGAAATTAGACTGAAAAATCACCATACCTTCTCTTGCGCATTTCTAATAGACAAGTCAGTGGGGATAAATACATTAGGTGCTGGAAGATGCAAATTTTCATCAGGAGCAGAAAGCATCCATTCCTGCATTAAAATCCAAAAAACTTTTTAAGAACTCTTAACTTATTCATTCATGATATTCTAAGCACGAAACAAATAGTACAAGTTTCAAGCCAAGCAAATAATTCATTAAGTCCAAATATATAGTTGTTTATTTGAGTACAAACCTGAATCAACGAGGAAGTAATTCTTTCAATGGAATATGTGGTTCCATACCATGGCTCAACCATATCAGTCTTCCCTTCAAAATTTTTTGACTCCCAAAATATTCTGTAGGACAATAAATTAGTGAGGATTACAGTATCATGAAAAAATGACTACAATAAGCTGGCAAGAGCTCAAGAAAAAGAGAAACAACAACCAAAAGCAGGATTGCTGTCAGAAACTAAGGTAAATGACACCATAAATAAGGTATTAGAATCTCATAATCATATTGAGTGAACTGAATTCCAATTAGCAAGCCAGAAACAGGTTCTTCACCTAAAGTTTATACAAGTACAGAAAGAGCTCAATGCCAATTGTACTTGTACCCAGAGCAAGAATTACAAAAAACACTGGCCTGCTATCACATAATTACATTTCTGCAGCAGTTCAAAGGATTTTCATAGTTAATGCTATCATATTAAAACATCAGCTTAGCTTTTCCTTTAATAGATCCAGAAAATCAGCTTCCGAGATTATCTAGCTACGTTTACTCATTTTACTGAGAAATTGGACTGCAAGTTCTGCAACAGTTCCCTTTAAATATTTTTAATCTCGTTAATTAAAACAAGAATGTGACGGTACAAGCTTGTATTTAGCAGCTCAGCAGCTCAGCAACTAATAAACGCTCCAACCATAACACATTTATCACCTTCCACACAATGCAAAAAATTCATAAAGTTGGCTAATCTTAGTTCACTATATGTGCATCATAAAGTACGCAAAATAAAATAAATTTCCAACAAATTGTAATTATTAGTTTAGTAAGAATTTCATCATCGACCCGCTCATCATTCCAGTGGGTTGCAGCAAAATTTATGGCCTCATTGGCTTAGAGTGAAAATAAATAAATAACTTCACCCGAGTACAAAGTCCAAAATCATATGATGACAAGTTTGGACCTCTTTTAATCGCCATTTCACCAGGTCTAAGAAAATACTCACAAAATAAGATGTTCTATTCTTGCATTAAAAGCAAATGAAATATAATAATCTATTATATTAAAGCCTTATAAGACACATTCTTACCGCACATTGTTTGGAGAAAGCTCATCTAGAACCATTTGGATAATGCTTGGACAAAATTTAGAAAGTAAGGATGATCCAGACAACCAATCTTTAGGGGGATAAAACTGCAAAACAATTTTGATGTAGTAATTAGACTCATAAGGGACCATGAATGCGACCATGCCCAACCAGTGCAAGACTTTTCAAATTTACAACCATATAATCATCATTTGTCATGGATAAAATGAGACTGAATAAAAGGAATCTATATATATCTATACTATTATAAAAGTCAGATACCCTTATGGTGTCTCCCTCTTTTTTAAAATTTTGTTGGACCAAAATACTATATAATATTTTTATATTTAATTATGTACTCTTTTTAGTTGAAGGTTTCTAAGGTCATTTTTCAAGATTTGCTTAATACCATTAGATTTGCTAAGACAACCACAACATGGTGGTAGAAACCAAAACTAATGGTGGATCCCACTCCCACCAGATGTTTACACTGCACTGCCGCTGCTGACTTTCCCAAAACAAGCTTAAATTCAACATTTCATTTATATCAAATGTTCAATTTATATTCATCTGCATTTATTTTTATTATTATAAAAATTTGAGATCTCCTTATGATATTTTTTGTCTTTTAAATAATAAAAAATGTAAAAATAACTATCTAAATTAACTCTGTCTCAACTACAAACTTATATGAGCAAGCCTATTTTCAGGACTGATTAAATATTTAACAAAATTCAGAAAAAATAAAAATAAATAAAGAAAAAAAGTTCCACCCACTCATAGTTATTTCTCCCATAACAAATTATTTTCACTAAATAAAGTCTTTCAAGATTTCTATTCCCAATTAACTTTTTTTTTTTTTTTTTTTTTTTTTTTTTTCACAATTAGTTTTCTAAACCACGTCTATTTTTTTCGTCTAAAATAAAATTACTCATTTTACTTTGAGAGATGGTTTTCCCACACAATTAATGTTTCTAATTATAAGATTTTTTCCTCTTCATCTAGAAGCCGGTAGTATTACTGCGATAAATGTTTTTCTTTTCTAAATTACATATCTTTCTTTTCTCCCCCCTCTTCTGCAGCTGCAATATCATTCACAAAAGTGTAATCTTATATTAGATCTTAAAAAATAGAAAAAGTCTTTTTGCACGTGTGATGAGGCTAATATATATGTATATACAAATATTTCTTTTGTAGTTAAATATCTATCTCAAGTCATTAAAAGTCTAGAATGTCTTATTTATGTTTTCATATGCTAAATGTATTGACCACGGCTTTTTATATGAAAGAAAAACTAACAAGGTGGAAGCATTTTGATCTCACATAAATTTTTACAAGGAAAAAAAAAAAAAGTTTGAGTCTAGCAAGGAGGCTATCCCTATCATACTTTGACCATCTAACATTGCCCAAGCCCATCCATAGACATGAAAAAAAAAAAAAAAAAAAAAAAAAAAATTCCTTTTATCAGAGTGGTGCTGTCTTCATATGAAGTACAATCACTTTGCCATCCACCAAAAACAGCTTAATGATATGTAGTAATACAAAAACGAAACTTCCCATTTCTATTGACTTTTAGAAATAACATCCCACATTGATTGAAAGATGCAATATCTCGGTACTAGCCTTCAAAAGTTTTGAAATTTATCAGAATAAACAATCTTGAACTTCACGACTTACAACAATGGATGCAATATAATCTTCTCCTTTTCAGGTGATCAAGAAAATAATGCCAGATACTTCATAACATTTCAAGTTAATCTTAGATAGCCAAAAATGGGTACCATAGAATATCCCTTTCCATGCACACTTTTATCAGAAGCAATCACATCTAGACTCAATTCTATGAAAGAAATGATACATGCATGATGCATATGTATGTATGTACTAAGTGTGTGTACAAAGAATATGGACAAACCTGCATATTGGATGAGGTATTTACTACATAATCAATAGGACGAATTTTGTCCTGATAATGGAACTTTGTCTCACAGACAGCTGAAAGCTTCACAAATTAGTAAAATCGCATCAGAATCTTTGAAGTCTGACTAAAAGGCATGAAAAAGAAAAGATAGATCTATAAAATGTTATCAATCTAACTTGAGAAAACACCAGTTATACACAATGAGCATATATCAAAATCAAACTCAACATTTAATCAAGCTACATTTCTGCATACTAAAAGCAGTAAGGAACTGCTTAGACAGCCTACATTCCAGTTTTAAGTAATAAATTTGTCATTTACATTGGAAAAAAAAATCAATGAAATTGACGCTAAATGGTCATCATAAGGTCACTATAGGCAATGCAATGAACAGACATATTGGTATTACATGATATGTAGTGCCAACTTGTCAAGTGCTTCACTTTTCAAGTTTATGTACTAAATTAAGACAGAAACTAAAAACACAGCAATCAGCATTGAGATTTTTAGTGATGTTAAGACTTAAGACAGGCCCTAAAGAAACCGGAAAAATTGCAAATCACCTTATGTAAGTGAAACTTTTTGGAACCATCTCCTTAGAATGAAGTAATGAAATATGTCACGTTTCTAGTTTCTACAGGATCTCATTTCTTTTTCACTGATTTTCAAAATCCTTAGTATCAGTAACCTGCCTTGACCTTTCAGAAATTACAAAGGCCTACTGGATTAAGGAATCATCCCTAAAGTCATTCTTTACTTACATACATAAGGAAAAGTAAGTTCTATAATTATTAAATCCAAGTAAAGCTGTACTACTTGATTCTCCAGCATGAATTAGTGTTCTGAGAACCATAAGGGATGAGCCAGTTTAACCAAGAAAACAAGGAAGCGGCAGGGAATGAGAGTAGTTTTGGAGTAAGAGGGAAGGAGTAGAATCATACTAATAACCCTTGAGGCCTTGAGGCCTTGACTGCAACTTACAATACAGTTAATCATTCTATCAGGAATTGCACAAGACTAGAAGGGCTTCATGTAGGTATTGGAAATAGATGGAAAGTTGGAACTCTCTTTGCTAATCTTTTTCTTTTTGCTGGTTTTTTCTTTGGTATTTGAGATGAAAGTAAGTTATACATAAGAAATTAAATTTCTGATTAAGTATTTACTTGGGGAAAAAGGCAAGGAAGTGTAAAACCAAGCATGCGAAGTTATAAAGAAACCAGAACACCAGCCTATATAACTATCTATACCTCATCAAATATCCATTTGCAAACACCAGACTGTTGTAGAAGCCCAATATATTTGAATAACAACCCTATGATATCCTGTATATGCTCTGCATTCAATTAAGAAGAATCAATATAAGTCTATAATATATGTAACACAGTTTAATAGACACCCACAATTACCTTTTTTATATTTAAAAAAGTAAAAATGGGTTTGCAACCTCTGCAAAAATATGACATGTTAAAAGCTTATAAGCTAACACTAAAAACTTTTAAGGTAAAGGACATATATATGAGTGTATACTCTCTCCGTCTCGTTTATATAATCTTGGTTGACTATGCACAAAGTTGTAGGAGGTTTGTTATTTTATTGGAAAAGGCATTTACATCTTAAAAAATAAATCTGTCTCCTATAATGTCCTGAACTATTTATTTTTAATAAGAAAATAAGGGTAGAAAAGAAAATTGAGATATTTAAAAGGGTAAACAGAGACATATAACTTACAATATCCCGAAAAGGAACAAGACACAAAATGGGAGGAGGGTGTACGTGTTGTTTATAGAAAGAGAGAATAACTAACCATGGCCAGCATCAGTAAGATCAATTGCTACTTTAAAGAAAGAAAACTCCAAACTACTCTCCCCTTCACCTGCAGACAAGCTTGTAGCCCATCCTGCAAATTATATCTATGCAAATCAGTGATCTATGCCACGTGAAAGCAACAAGGCATTCAAATAACATTAAATCAGTGATCCTGCAGATTATATCTACGTAAAATTTGTACAACCTGCTACCTCTTCCTCAAGTGTGCTATCCCTCATCAACTATTACAGGTACTCACGTTATTAACATTCAAATAATCTTCTCCCAGCTGAAAGTCAGATATAACCTACCATATTATAAACTAGTATATGAAGTTTATAAAGGCTATTCTACAACGATTCCACAACCAAGTGACTTCTTAGCTTTCCATCATTTATTAGTCTCTTTTAACTCTCTCTATCTCCCCTCACTCGGCCTCAGCCTTCCCTGTCCATTAATGCTAGCACATGCTTCAACAAGACTCATTTCACCCCCATCCCCCATAAGGGGTAATTAAATAGAAGACCAGGGAAAATGTAAAGAGAAAGAGCATGATTGTCATCACATTCCACTAATATGTAGACCATCAATAAAAATATTCACCTTTAACTTTTCAAAAAAAGTTTTCATGAGATAGCAATAATGAAAGAAAGCTAATTTTGCAGTTGTATGAAATGACAAGAAGAAGTCCCCTGACAATACTGCCACTTACTAGTAGCAGAATCCCTAGAAAGATAAAAGCCTCTGAGACTTGTTAAAAGCTAAGAGAAACCTTCAAAGAGCAGGGAAGAGAAAAAGAAAATGAAAGAGTAAAATCCTATTTGTAAAAACTAAGAAGATCAGGAAAGGGAACCGGAAAGCCTCACTAGGGCAATGTTTAACAATTTCATATCCATATACAGATGGACCAAAGTCAAAGCAAATGAAACAGACACACAATAGTTCCATAGAAGAAAAAATAGAATCATCAATGTTGGCTATTAGTTAAATTTTAGTATCTTAACAAGCAGCCATAGGCTTAGGCTGGTTAGATAAGTTTTTTCCTAATTGGAAGCCCAAAGCTATGTCCAAGAAGCCCTTTTGGTCCAAAGGAGAGTGTCCATAGTAGTTATTAGGTTTTTTACATGCAGGGGCATATTTGTTATTGCAGAAAAGTCCTGCTCAGTATTTTATTTTCAGTTTTATATTATTAGGTCCTTCAGGAGTCCTTGGTGTCTTTTCTTGCCTTGCAAGTTGCAATTTAAGTTACTTAGCTTCCTAAGTTGTTTACTTTCCTTGTCTGAGTCCTAGTACAAAAAGTAGTTCTTGAGGGTCTGTAAGAGCTCTTGTACTCAGAACAATTCATAGTTATGATATGAACTTTTGAGTCTTTGAGTAACTTGGCTTACAAATCTTTTTAACAAGATTTTAGTAACCAAGAAAATGCCAGATGAGTGGAGGAAGAGTACATTAATCCCTATTTATAAGAATAAAGGAGATATTCAAAGTTGTTCGAATTATCGAGGTATAAAACTTATTAGCCATACAATGAAACTGTGGGAGAGAGTGATTGAGCGTAGGCTTAGGAATGAGACTGTAGTTTATGAGAATCAATTTGGTTTTATGCCTGGAAGATCTACAATGGAGGCTATTTTTCTACTTAGGAGATTAATGGAGAAATATAGAGAAAAGAAAAAGGATCTTCACATGGTCTTTATTGATCTAGAAAAAGCGTATGATAAGGTGCCAAGACAAGTCTTGTGGTGGGTACTCGAGAA
This sequence comes from Quillaja saponaria, assembly GCA_029379385.1. Classification (NCBI taxonomy): domain Eukaryota; kingdom Viridiplantae; phylum Streptophyta; class Magnoliopsida; order Fabales; family Quillajaceae; genus Quillaja; species Quillaja saponaria. The sequence goes on from CM055608.1 coordinate 25,683,023, forward strand.
GAAAAAGGTCCCAACTAAATATGTAGAAGTTATTAAAGATATGTATGAAGGAGTATTGACTAGGGTGCGGACTGTAGATGGTATGACTGGAGAGTTCCCGATCACGATAGGTGTTCACCAAGGTTCATCCTTAAGTCCTTACCTATTTGCGTTAGTCATGGATGAACTCACCTATAATATCCAAGATAGGGCTCCTTGGTGCATGTTGTTTGCCGATGATATTGTGTTGGTAGACGAAACTAGGGAAGGTTTAAATTCTAAACTAGGAATGTGGCGGAACGCGTTAGAATCTAAAGGCCTTAGATTGAGTCGGACAAAGACTGAATATATGGAGTGCAATTTCAGTAAAACTAGAGGAGGCCCGAATGATATAATTTTAGACGGTCAGACAATCCCTACCAAGGATGTGTTTAAGTATTTAGGGTCATTTATACAAAAAGATGGTGCAATTGAGCATGATGTAAACCATAGGATTAAGGCAGGGTGGGTGAAGTGGCGGAGTGCTTCGGGAGTTTTATGTGATCCTAAAATCCTGAATAGATTGAAAGGGAAATTTTATAAGTCGGCAGTGAGACCAGCTATGTTGTATGGTACCGAATGTTGGGCAGTTAAGAAGCAACATTCGCATAAGATGGGAGTAGCCGAAATGAGAATGTTAAGATGGATGACAGGACATACAAGAAATGATAGAATAAGAAATGAGGAGATTCGTAGGAAGGTGGAAGTAGCACCTATTGAGGAGAAAATGAGTGAGAATCGTCTACGTTGGTTTGGACACATCCAACGTCGGCCAATGGACGCAGTAGTTAAGCAAGGTGACATGGTCTAGGTGCCAGGTGTTAGACGGGGAAAGGGGAGACCGAAACTTACATGGGGGACAGTCATCGAGAAAGATATGGCTGTACTAGGAATTAATGAAAATCTTGTCTTGGATCGATGCGAATGGAGGAAAAGGATTCATATAGCCGACCCCAACTAGTTTGGGATTTTAAGGCTTAGTTGAGTTGAGTTGAGTTGAGTTGAGTTCTAGCCAAGCAACCTGTGTGTTGTTTTTCTTCTTCTTTCTGCTACTTTTCACATTACTGTTCAGAGGCAATGTTCTCAATCCCATAACAGCCCCTAAACATCTCTCCAAACCTCTTTTCTTCATGATTTCAACCCTAAGCAGCATACTCCTTCTTACAATCCTAAAATCAATACCTTATCCAGAACCACCACAGAGCAGTGTAGGCAGATTTCCCCAATCTCTCCTACATCAAGCAGGTTGTGGGCCTGTGGCAAAGGCTATCACCACAGTTAAGTAATTGAAGACATTGTAAGTTTGTAACCCTAAATAAATTTCTTCACCGGAGAAAATAATTATAATGGATGACAGATTGACAACAACTTATCGATAACACTATTAAACATGTCCTTCATCTACAACCAGAAACAACTTACAGGCAATTCATATTAATCACCAAAATGCATTATTCTTCTAAGAAAGCAGGATCCCATGTTTCTGATATGAAAAAAGAAAATCAAAATTGGACTTGAACCAGATATTCAACTCCTTAGTCCATCAGCAATCATTTCCAAGCTCTTCTATCAGTCTCTTTTAAGGAAGAGACTAATAGATATAAAACGAGGACATGTGGCAGGGAAGTATACTCAGAGAGTGAAGAAATAATATCACACAATAATTTAATGGAATTGCCATTGTACTCAACAATTCTTCCATTTTATACTTATGGCACAACTCTCATTAGCATGAACAGGCCCATAATATTATTACAAAATGATGCACACGGAATTGAAAGACTAAATTTTGACATAAAATGTAAAAAAACATACTTGGATTAGATATTGGGAATAAAATCATCTTTCTACAAAAAAGAAATGCGTATGTAATGGATAACAAAAATTTTCTTGAGCTTGACTAATGTTTCAATCGTCGTTATAAAGAAACACATCAACTTTCAAACACATGCAAGTGTCAACTGCCAGAACAAAAAAAAAAGAAAAAGAAGTATTAATGGATGTGCATGACCCACCCAATGTTTTCAAGATGTAATATAAAGATCCTTCTCCTTCATGGCCAATAAGATGACCAAGATACCTGCATGGCCCTTCCTTGTAATGGCGAATCTCAGGAGTTACTGGCCACACAATTCTCAATTTATGGCCCTGCTTGATTGGCACAGTTCTGACAAGAATCTAAAACAGGAAGCCAACGGGGAACAGACTTTTCTCATCAGAATAAAATCTTGCAGACATGAATACCAATGACTCAGCATTGTACTAAGTTTACCTGTAAATGCTCCAATGAGCAAGGCTGTCCAGGAGAATGGAAATAGCATCGGTCAATGTTCCGAATACCCTGAAACTTCTCCTCCACCAGGTTTTGAATTGTATCAAGGCTTTCTGAAAGATATACATGACCAATTGTTTTTATTTGTAGAGGATTCAAAGAACTTAGGTCTATTCAAGCTGAACTACAGTGGGAAACATCACAGACTACCATTTGAATATACGACTAGATGCATCAGATTGGCCGAATAGTTTTCTTCGTAGAATTTTATGAGCTCATGCCTTGTGTCCAATCCTTTTGCTTTTGGTTGAACCTCCAAAGTATCCCAGTTTCCTATAGAATATAATAAGTATGTCTATTCATAGTAATGATACTCTTAACAACAGAAAAATGATAAGATTTGTCATAAACTATTTCTTTTGAAGTTATTCAATTGAACTTTTACCAAAACCAATGAAAACAACTTGGAAACAGCCAGACCCCGATAAACATGAACTAACATGAAACTGATACATGGGTTTATATCAGAGTTTTATGTGTTTACTGTTTATATTAATTCAGAAGCTCATATGAACACAATTCTTTCTAAATTCAAACAATGGTAGGAAACATTGTTGGCTTAAAAAGTTTAGTAGACTGGGATCCGCAAGACGCATAACTCAAAGGAATCTAGAAATAAAACTCTTACATCCGGACATTTCCATTTAGATTTATAAATCTTTTAAACAGATCCAAAATCATAAGTTTTAAATCAAAGTTGAACTTGCTTGGAAAGGTTGTGGTGAAGACATTTGAGTAAAAGAAGAAAAACAAAACATAAGGCTCAAACAGATTTAATTCGCCAATTTAGAATGAACTATTAAATACTGCTAGTTTTAAGAATAAAAGAAATTATATTTGGAGAGGGAAAAGAAGAATGACAAGGGTAACTGATAAATAATAATTGCAAAAATGCTTAGATTGCTTTCAGATAATTAAACATTTTGGTTAGAGGAAGAGGAACTGGTATCTTCACTTAGACTATAATTACTTCATGGAAAAAATGTCAGGAAGTTTACAGATAAAAAGTGCAGGCAAATCCAGGTAATTTGATGGCTAAGTTACAAATATGATATATAGGAGAAACTGGAAAGCAGTTTAGTATTGCCCAGTAAGTGACATCATCCAGGAATTTCCAAATTATATCTACAAATTGTCCCTAGAGAGTCTTAAAAAAATATTTCCCAAGCATATCCATACTATATTCCCGGATTTATATACTATAGCTAAGCTTTCTATGAAAAGTTCCAAAAATCCCATCCCACTTTCTTTGTAATATGTAACATATACAAGTGGAGTTCCCATGATATTGTGGGGCACATGAAACCATATCATAGTTAAGTAATGAAAATAGATGAAATAAACAAGTGAACAAAAGTGATAGAAACATGTACAAGGATTGTTTTAATGCTGTAATGCAAGTATTTTGAAGGAGGAAAAAAAGTACTAGGTCAAGGACAAGCAGCCTATATTCACTCCTATGTTGATCTAGCAGCCCATTATTATCAACATAAAGCGGTAATTTTTTAGGCAAAGAAAAAAAAAAAAAAAAGTGCTTATACTAGAAAAAGATGTTGTATGGCTGATGGGAGCTACTTTTAATTATGGTGTCTATTAGGAATATAATATTATTATATTGTGTAGCCCCACATTGTTTAGATGTGGAAGTCTATGTTTTATTATTTACTATAAATAAAGCTTATGGGTGTAGGCTTTGAGATATCAATCAAGGCCACAATCCTTTCCTTATTCTATTTTATTTAACATAGTATCAGAGCAAGTTTGAAACCCAAGCCCGATCTTGGCCCTATTTCCAAAAAAAAAACCCTAATCTTCTCTTTCTTTTATCTAGCCGCCACATTAAGAAAAAGAAAAAAAAAAAAAAAGGGCTTTGCCGCCAGCTATCATTAAACCTAGTTGTTTCTTCCATTCACGCCTCATTCCAGCGTGTCTCTCTATTGTTGTTGCGTTTCATTCCAGCGTGTCTCTCTATTGCTGCGTTTCATTTTAGCAATATGATTATTATTCATTGGGGTACTGTTCATCAGTATGTCTACCTCTGAAAAAATTGAAATCACCAATTCACTTGAAGTTTCACCGTCTAAAGACGGTTCATCCCCTTTTCTTTTCAAGCCTATTTAGGATTTGACGGCTCAAAGAGTTTGACAGCTCAACAGTACCTTCATGAACTTCCTGTTGTGTCTCTTTCCAGCGGTGCTCCTTTTATTTTTCTGGAAAATCCCGTTCGTTTTTTCAATGGTGCTCTTTTTATTTTTCTGAAAAATCCTGTTGTGTCTCTTTCCAGCCAACACGAGTACTATTCATGGGTACCAGTATGTTCATCAAACGGATTGAAGCTTCACCTAGATTGTTGTAAGTAAAGGGGAGTGTTGAGATTGGTAATTGGGTTTTATTTGTACAAGATTGAGCATTATAAGCTCCACCTTGGGGAGAGTATTAGGAATATAATATTATTATATTGTGTAGTCCCACATTGTTTAGATGTGAAAGTCTATGTTTTATTATTTACTATAAATAAAGCTTATGGGTGTAGGCTTTGAGGTATCAATCAAGGCCACAATCCTTTCCTTATTCTATTTTATTTAACAGTGTCGTTCATAATGTTAAATGCAAGACCTAAGCTAAGAGTCTAGACTCTAGATCTGAAACTCTTGTTAATAAGAATTCACAGGATAATGATGTATATAGAAGAAAAACAAAAACCATTGTTCCACAAACATGAGTTCTGCTTCAGAATGGTTGCCACAAAAATAATAACAACAACGCATGCATGTATAGGGCAAGTATGAACAAAGATGTAACTGTTATTGAAATAAAAGAAATGCACTACAAACCTGTGCTGAACTTATGATAAGGATGACTCTCTGCGGTCAGATGTTTCTGAAGCTGTTGAGAGAGTAAAGTTTCATGTAGACAGAAGCATTAGAGATAAATTTGTGTAAGATAACAACTACTAATAGTTGTGAGAATTAAACAATAGCAGGACCAAAGAGCAATTAAGATTCAGTACGCAATCGAAGAATTGTTCCTTCACTTTGTTAGATACAACTTAAGAAAGTCAAAGCACAGCTGGGAGTTGAGACGCAATTGTCCACCAGTCCTTCCTTTCAAACATTTGGGCATTTAATGGGCAAGACAAGCAACCGATCACCAAGAATTTTATAATATTAACATAACGTTTTTTTAGTTGTACTATCACTCAAAATATATTCTGGTGCCCAAAATTAAGGCCAGAAGTCCATTAAGGATACAATTATCTCACAGGGAACACATTAGCCAATAGAAAATAACATTTGGGGGCAGGAAACTGGCATCTTCCTCTGAAGTCAGTAGTCATTTTCCTTAAGAAAGTAAAAAACACACACCAGCCATCAATCTAGTCCAACCAGCATGAACTGCAGTTTTCAGTAAGTTTAATTAACAGGAAAAAAATCATTTAATATTAATAATTTTTCTTTTTTCTAAGTAAAAAAATCCATTTAAAAATCAAAATATGTTTAAAGCCGCTTCCTCACAAATTTTTTGCCCAAGTAACAATCAGGATCAAATGATTAAGATGTATCGTACATTTAGCAGTAAAATCTTAACAGAGAATATAGGAAACTACTAGTTGCTAAAAACAATTTCTAGAAAAAAGATGCAAGTATTTGTAGACTGGAACTAATATCAAATACCATTACATGCGAATTACAAATATATATATGAACACAGCCTGTATTTCTACATTGTGCATCACAGCAGAAGTGGTTGTGGCACAACGTCCAGTATCCTAGTTCAGTAATACCCTTAAAGAGTTACAACTCTTGAATCTTGTGATACAGAAAAGAAAATTGGTTAGCTTTTTGCAGTAATAAAGGCCCTTTTAATTCGGGATCAGATCCAAATATGGAAGGTGGGATGTTTTCAAAATAAGGCAGATCTTTTCTCCATGTTATCAGATTAGAAAATAAGTTTGGGGTCTTTTGGCAACACGGTACCAAGGGTTCTGGAGGGAGTAAGATGTTAAGTGTTTGTGGACTTGCGCTTTCTGCAAGATTTGGGGTGTGTGGTTGGAACGTAATGCAAGTTTTTTTCGTGATTTTCATCTCCCACGACATTTTCTCTGGGATAAAATTGTTTTCTCACTTCTGCATCACAAGTGTTTCAGGTTGTTCCTTTAGTTGACATGCAACATGATTGGCAAGCCCTTTTATTTTAAGCTTGCCTCTTTCTTTCCTTTTTCTTTTTTCTTGTAATTAGAGAACTTCTTGTCCTCCCCTTGTATTTCTTCCTCTCTTGATAAAATTTCTTTTTTAAATTAAAAAAAATGAGTTTGGTGTAAGAAATGACAACTGCTTAATTCTGAAAAGTAAGATGGCGGATGCTAGTATGCTACTTTACCGTGGGCAGACTAAAATACTTGGTAAAGACAATAACTGGTACCTGGTTCATCCTCCAAGCATCAGATAATAAGTTCTTCTGGTTTTCTGAAACAGATGAGGGGGAAGGTGTGTGGGGGGGAGGCAGATAGAGAGAATCGTCAAGAGCTATTAGAAAAAGAAAACACAATGTAAGGCATCAGAAAAGATAGCTAACCAGAATCAACTGCTTTAATTTCCCTCATGGTAGCATCAGCTGACATCAATGGCTTAAGAAAGAACTGGGAAAATCTAGACAACAAATCCATATCCTGAGCTCACAGTTATTATGATAACATTTACGAGAACAATAAAAAGAAAAAGGGACGCAGCAGCTACCTGTCCAAAGCCTCTTTGAAACCATCTATGTTGACATCGAAATGATAGTTCGTGTTCTCAGAGGCAGTAAAAGCATTCGTGCTGCCTCCATGCTATGTGTCAGGAAGATCAACGGGGCAATTGAAAGACAACAATATAACTTAGCAAACAAAAACAAAAAGAAACTTAAAGAAGAGTTTCATAAATGTCCAACAAGATACAAAATTACATTAATGCAGATTTAAAAAGTTATTTTGATTAGAGAACAGTAATCGCAAGTTTGGAATTTTCATTCCTAAATTACAGGCACAGTCTGCTCAACATTATAAGATGACATTCCTAAATCACAGGTGTGGACCATTTCAGACTTGGACAACCTAAACTTATCCATAAACTTTTCAACATAATAAATGTTGTTTCTCCATAGATGCTTTTGAAGATACAGGTTGGCCAAAGAACACAACCAGAATTTGACCCTGGACTTGGGATCAACGCCCCACAAGTGTTTCAAATATCAGAGAGGAAAAAAGAAGAACATAGGCTGGGGATGAAAGGAAAGCCCCAGCATGTCCCCTATCTGATCCATCTAATATTTTTCATATACAATAGCATGCAGCAAGAGCCATTAAATATTGTAGACTAGATGAGTTCTCAGGCCAACTCCCACATTAATCAAAACCACAATCCAAGAAACTATCAGAAAAAGGTTTGGTTTCTCAACCATTATAAATCATATCTTCACCAGAAGAAAATTGATAGCATAAACTCCCCCAACACAGAACTTGAAAAAACAGACTGACTAAGTGATCTCTAGGCAAGTCATATTCACGAAATTCATATCAACCTTTTACCCAAGCCACCCACAAAAAGGTTCTTGCAAATGCACCTTAAGGTGGAAAGTCCAGAGGAGAAAAAAAGAAGGATAAAACATAAGTCATAAAAGAAACTACAACATTCTGTGCTCTATACACCACTGGCTCAGTAGTGCCCAGAAACAGGCACAAAAATAATAATGTCAAGAACTATGTCTATATGAGAGCTACCAACAAAAACCAGCTTCATCATGATGAATATAATTCAACAACACAAGATGGTAATTCAGGTTTGACAAAAGACTGAAAGCATGTCAACAATCATAAAAAAAATTGGAAGCTTTCCTCAAGTCTATAGAGTATTGTTTCAAGAAAATAACGGCCTTACAAGTTGACATCTGTAATCACTTCATATAGACCCAAAAAAAAAAAGAAGGAAGAAAAGAAGAAGATAAGAATGCAATTTTAAATTTAATAAAGATTTTAGTATCTCTGAGTTATGCAAGCAAGTACCTCAGTAATGTACTTGGAGTAGCTATCCTCCACTGGGTACTTTTCACTAGCATAAAACAACATATGCTCTGCAACCAACAAATTACGTAATCAGACTGAAATTTCAAAAATCAAAAAATAAAGTAAAGCTATTATGCTCTGCAACCTCACCAATGTAGAAATTAACTCGCTGACCGTGAGAAATTTACTCTTCCATCAGTCACTCAAACAACACCTTGGCTTATAAGTTAAAACTGACGCTGGTAATAGTTATCTCATCTTCTTCAAATATTGATTTTTTAATAGTTTTACAACAAACCCATCTCTAGAATTTTTCCTAAGAGTGTTGTAGTATTTGGCACTTTTAATTGACAAAAAATAAAAAGTCTAGGAGTAGAACATAGAAAGTGTCATTGAATTAGTGATTAAAATTAAACATGCACGTAAAGATACACGATTAAATCACGCAGGAGAGCAACCATACACGGACAACTTACCAAGGAAATGGGCAAGGCCCTCAAGGCCTTCTGGGTTGCTGAAGGAACCTACAGCAACATCCATGGATGCAGCACACTGAGCACAGAACAAAATTATGAATATAATTGAATCCATCCAAAACAGGTGGATAAATTGATATAGAATTACAAAAGAAGGAGAAATTTGCCTTATCAGTATCAGGATCGCTAATCAATAACACTTCAAGTGAGTTTGTCAAGACAACCCTCCTGTAATTCCTCTTGTCCGTACGGGCTTTAACTATCTCCACCTGTTCCTTTCCCACTGCCATGTTTATTTTCTTCTCTGCTGTACTCTACTTCTGTTTGGAGTTCCCTTCGTATATTCCTTCAAAAACAATTAGAAAGTGACCACGATACACATATTTGTGAATATACGGCAAAGACGACTAGACGACTTTTACTTTTGGTGTTTCTTCCTTCCTCTTTCTCGCTCTTAAATTTAATCTCAAAAATCAATCAATTAATAATAAAAAAATAACAAAAAACTCATTGACTAATAAAAATTATAAAAAATTTTAATCTTAATAATATAAAAGTGCACGCGTTAACATAAATAATTAATTTTGTTAATAAAAAAAATTATAAAAGAGTTGATTTTATTGTATAATTGATTAATTATCTAAAAAATATTTTGAATCATAAAAATATTAAAAATAAATTTATGATATTTTATCAAAAAATAATATAAAAATTATGTTTTATATTTTGTCAAAAATATGTTCTCACAAATTATGTAAATTATGAAAAATAAATTAAAATTGTATAATTCGTCAAATTAAAAATAATTTACAAACTGGCATTTACATATCATATAATACATGTTTCTCCGTTTTTGAAGCATAGTATTTCTTTTCTTTTCCTTAGCAAGTTTAAATGGCAGTTCAAACTAGAGAGCATAAACCTTCTATTTTTTCTTTTCTTGTTTTTTGGGGTAATATGATATAAAAGAGTATTGTTGGTAACTTCTAAGAGAATTTTGGGGTGAACTTCCAAAACAATACTATTTTACTTAAAAGAATTACTAATTAAAAATGACATATATTTGTTGGGTTGGTCTAATAATAAAAAAATTTAAAATCTCTTCTCAGAAAATAAAAAGTAAGAGTTTTAGTCACTTCTATCATTTCCTAGAATGATAAAATCACCATCATTCTTTAGGCTTCTTTTTTCTTTTCTTTTTTTCCTTTTTTCTCTTTTTATAAGTCATTCTATATGTAGTTTTTTTTATAAGCCATCCTTTAGGCAATTTTCTTAATTTCTTTTTGATAAGTCATTCTTGATGTAATTTTTTTTTTTTTTAATAAGCCATTCTTTAGAAAAATTCTCTTTTCTAATTTAACGGAGAGACATGTGTGTGATAATCAACTCAAATTAAATTGAAAGTACAATGACCTAATAAAATAGCACAACTGAAAATAAATTACATTACAATAAGTTAAAAGTGCAATTTAGCCTTTAAATTGTCATATACAACAAATAAAATAAAATATGGGATCAAGTATTTAGCAATGGAAAAATGATTTGATTATTTTTGCTTAAAACATAATATCAAGTTTTAATAATGAATAGCCACCTCATTAAAAATTGTGTAAAGAGATTTTAATCTTGATTATTGTACGAAAAATAAAAATTTATAAATTATAGAAAAAATGAATAAAAAATAACAAATAAATCAAAAGAAAAAAAAAAAAGCCATTTAAACTTGCCAAAATTATAAATGCGCATTCTACCTGAGATTGAGTTTAATTTCTTACAATATAAAAAATATTGCTTGTCTGCCTTCAAAAATATAAAAATTTATTGTTTTCACAAATAAACAATTATTTAAGAATTTATGTAATTTTTTTTTTTTTTGTCATTTTCTCTGTGCCATAACATACTGTATCATCTCCCTAAGGGGTAGGCCTCATGGTTAAAAAAGTGTACTCCATTCATTAACTTCTTAGGTTTGACTTCTTTTGGAGAGGTCATGAAAAGTAAAATCCTCATATTTCTCATAAATTTTTTTAGTTTCGGCATAGATGGCCTACATTGAACCTGACCGAAAAGGTAATTAATTGAGACTGGCCTAAATGAAAATATCTAAATCCTAAATAATTAAAAAAAAAAAAACTTATGTCAGCAGTGGGACTATATTATGTCGGCATATACATAGAAATAATGTACATAATTTAGTCATTTAGGAATATTTTCGGTTAATGTAACTTGAATAAAAATTATAAATCCTAAGTGATAAAATTAATGAAATTAAAATCTGAGACAATCTTAAATAACTAAAACAGTAATTAAGTCTTAAATATATCTTAAAATAGGTCAATCTATTCAATTAATGGACTTTAAAGGTCAATACTTAATAAGACTTAATCACCCTTTTAAATATTATATACATATATTTATGAGGAATCCTAACATACACTAATATAATCATAGATTATTAATGTCCACCTTTCCAAGTTGACAAAGAAACCATTTTTTTTCTTTAATTCAAATTTTAATATTTGAGGGTCTATTAGTAATTTGAATTAACCCTAACCCTCAAATATTAAAATTTGAATTAAAATGTAATAATTAATATTTTCTTTCTCAATAAAACTCCATTTCTCTCATTAATTCATCAGCACTCTCCTTCTATCCTCAAACCCCTCTTTCTCTGTTCTCTCCCCCTTCTCATGATCATCTCTTAAAGAGCCCGATCTAGTAATCAACTTTCACATAACAAAGATGTTTAATTAGTTTACTGAAAATAAAGGACAGAAAAAGAAACGTATTTACAAGAGGAGTTTCTCATGTGATTGTTAATTGATGCGTGATGACATGAATAATTGAGGAGAGAGTGAGATGTGTTGACTGAGTTGATGAGAGAGAAAAGAAAATTAGAATTATTATTTTTTAAGTCAATTATTAATATAGTCTCAAATATTTAATTTTAATAAATTAAAAATAGATATTGATAAACCTACACCTACATCATATATAATTTTCATATACTTATATATATTATTTTTTTCTATATATTCCCAGGTGCATAGCTCGGATTATTACCATGTGTAGTATTAAAATTTAACAGCTGATATTTATTTAAAATCACAAATTCAGTATTAGCATAAGAGAAACTTTGCATTAATTTATCAAAGCTCTTTCTTTTTTGTGTTCAATCAAATCTACTATTACCAAAAGTGTAAAGTGCAATAAAATCAGCCCAAAAAGATCCTTTTTTTTTTTTTTTTCTGTTTCGTGGTTGTTTCTAAATTTTTTTAAGTTATGGGATATATTGTTTGGGTTTTGACTAAACAATGAAAGATTGAAACACATGCATAGAACTTCATGTATGAAAGACAACTTATACATAGCGATTTGATATTCATTGATTTCGGAAGATGGTTGATGGGTTGAGGGAGAAACTCAGCATTAATTTTATCAGGGCTGTTTTTTTTCTTAATTTTGCCAAATTTTGATACAATGCAGATAGATAAACAAAGAAATCTGGTTCTTTTTGATATGATTGATAAGGAAGAAGAGGATGAAAATGTAAAATAAATATTTTCCCTTTTCAAAAGTACATATAGCACTTTCACCCAGCAAAAGCCATAGCTCTCTAATGGGTCCTTCACCAGCATGTCCCCTTACACCGAAGGCATCTTATGAGGGAGGCACGTTTCCTTACATCGTAGGCATCTTATGTGGAAGGGAGGGATTGTGATCTCAATTAAATTTTAGCCGTTAAATTTTAATAATACACGTGACAATAATCTAATTACGTACCTGGAGCTAGGAAGTATTGTGTGAAATGTATAATGGAGTGAAACTGAATTCCATATATTATATCAAAATCTCTACTAAAATTCTTCAACGAAAAGAACCAAAGAAATAATAATTTTTTTTTAATTCAAAAACAAAACATAGAAGCTCCCATTGCTTTATTGTTCTTTCACTCAATCTCACTTATTGGCTAGCCACTAATTGTTCTTTGACTCTTTCTTTGATTCTACTAATTGTTCTTTGACTCTTTCTTTGATTGATAAAATGTTCCTAATCTGCAGTGCCAATGCACCATCACGTAAACTTCTAGGAAGAGAAATGTGGCCAGCGATAAAAATTGAGAAGGATTTTTGGGTTTTTGTGTGTTTGACCCAAAAATGTAATAAAAATGATAATTTCTTAATATCTTAAGGGGTGTTATTCATAAAAATAATAAAATTAATATGATTTTTTAGGTAAAAATAATAAGAAGCATTAATTTTTTTACTTTTTATTTATTATAATTCAAAATATTATTGTTTATTAAAACACTAAATATTTAAATTTGATGTCATTTTTTTTTTTTTTGGGTCAGAAATTTGATGTCATTTGCCTTCCTAAATTCACAACATAAAATTCTTCCTCGGCCCATAGATGTCCAGCTCCCACCTAAGGCCCAAAGGATCAGGGTTATGAGTCCATTTGAATTTGTGTGAGTGGGTTTAAAGTCGACTGTGCTTTGGAGAACCAAGAGATCCATCCATTTAGTTTTGATTTATATCATACTTTAATTTAATAATACTAACTAAATTTTTTTAATTTTTTTTTCTTTGCAAAAAAAATAAAATTTAATAATACTAACATCATATTTATTACTTAATAATAAGAGTATTTTTGAGATTTTTTTTAATTTTTTAAAATTTGGGTTAGTTATACTTTTTTTTTATTTTATTTTGAAAGAAATATGTATAAATTTTAAAAGTAAATGAGAAATTCGTGTAATATCATTATAATTAATGACAACTGATTGTTAAATTTTATAGTCTTGGTGTGAATATTTTTTACCGTATCGGAGATGTGATTAATTGAAGCACAAGTAAATTGAGCCAAATACACTTGATCACTTAAAAAAATAAAAACCAGGACACCATTTGATTAAAATATATATGTAATTTTCAAATACCTATATTATTTTAAAATAGAAGATTCTTATTGTTTCATATTTATAATTGTAGATTAATTTATTTAAATTAATTAAAACAATTTAAAACTTATTTTTTTATGTTAATAATTACCTATTATTCTATTCAACACATAAATTAGATATTTTTTTTTAGTCTCCTACAAGTTTTTCTATACTCGAAGAGTATAGGACTAATCTAGTTTCGAGATTTGTGGCTCGCTCTTCTCATACATATTTTTTACAGACTCGAATTCCTTGACATTGCAAAGGCACCTCAAGTGGGCTTTACTACTTGAACTGCACCTTATTGAATAAATTAATTTTCTAATAATTATTCACTTGACTCAAATTAAAATTATCATCTTATATTTTTTTTTAAATAAAATTATTTAGCACTTGCAAAATTACATATGACTAAGAAATTTTAAGAGAGAAAGAGAGGGCCCATGATGGTTGAGAGAGGTGAGACATTAAATGATGCAATGCTCACTATGCATGTCTACTAAAGGGAGACCATCAGTTATCAGATCAATCTCGATCAGTAGAGATCATTCAACAGTGAAATCCCAACTGCTTTTTTTCTTTTTTGGGTATCCTTTTTATTTATTTATGTATTTGGGGTGACTATCATATAGAGGATGACAATATTAAACCTAAAGTGTTGTTTTATACCATGCTCATCATCCATCCACATGCAAGCAATTTGTAGAAGATGGAGTGATGTTCTTAGATAGTGATACTCCTGATCAAAGGAACTTTGGAAGAGGGGGAAGGTTGAGTTGGGGGAGAAATCAGACCCAATTTTAATTGGGGCTGCACTAATTAACTTTATCCCCAAAAAGTGGATTTTTTTAGTGGTTGAGTAGTATATCCAGGTTTGTTTAAATTGTTTTTGATTAATACACTTTCAAATTAGAGATAAGATTATTAACGCTGATATAAAAAAATTATGAGAATTTTACTCATTATGATCCATTAAAATTTCAAATTCAAGAAGTCAAGAAAGTGAATTTTGATTTTCTAAAACTCCTTAGATAAAACAAATTTTAATAAAATTAGGATTAGCTAGGATTAGAGTTAGAGTTAGGCTTAAGTTAGGGTTAAGCTTATAATTAGAATTAGGGTTAGGGAAAGAATTAGTATTAAAATTAGAAATAAGAATATGGTATATTTTATAATGTAATATTTGATTTATTAATTAAATAAAATAATAAAGATTTAAAATTTGTTGAATATAAGAAGAATGTATATTTAGATAATTTTCAATATACAAGAGGGAGCCTCTATTTATAGGCTAAAGTATTTAACCTAACATAGTGAACCTATACTAAATATCAACCAAATACGTAATAGAAATTACACAAAAATAAGGAAACTATAAATAAGGAAATTTGACCACTAATTAAGCTGTCTATATTTACACTCTAACAAAATTAAACTATCTAGAGGGTTGAGATTTTAAAAACAGTGTGAATAATTAAGATTAAGAGAATTTTAAAGGAGTTAGACCCCAAGAAAATGAGCTTATATACCTCCTTAATTATACAACCAAACCTATGGGTTGGTTTGGTAATTATAGGATTATACAATATTGTATTATATTGTTTAGTTATACTATATATTGTTATATTGTTCTTATTTTTTTTTTTACTATATAACTTTATACTGATATGCATAATATTATAATAATCAAGTTATTCATAGTGTAAGAGATGATAAATAATATAAATCTATATTACTAGATTACTGTTAAATATCATATAAGAGTCATCTAGATAATTATTTATATACTCATCCTTAAATTCATCTGTTGATCCTTTAGTGTGAAAAGCTTTTATTCATAATTAAAAAAGGTTTTATTCATAATTTTTTTGTCATGGCAGTGGATGCCACTTCAGAAACACATTAGCTATGCTAATAATTAAGCTTATTAGGTGTCCCACAACTTTTATGCGTGTTCATATTAAGGGCTCATCATTGAAATGTGACATCCATTTTGCTAATAATCATGGGACTAATTTGCTTTTGCACATTCTATTACCCGAACCCGAACCCGAACATAACAAACTGGACTATAGTAGTATTAATTAAGTGGTTTCAACTTATATATCTAATCACAAGGTTGCACCAACTAGGGTTCTGAATAATCCTGTCAGTTCCTAGCAAAAATAAAAAAATAAAAATTCCTGTCAGTTGCTATATATTGAGGGGTTTGATAAATTAATGTTGGACAATCATGTTACTTTAACAGTGCTAACCTACCTTATATATATATGTAGTGCATTAAAATACCTAGTTTGCCTTACATTCTCTCCATTCAAGAGATTGTCTTTCCCAACCCAACATGTGCAAAGAGTTGGATAATCTATGAGAGTTGAGAACTATATTGTGTATTGTCTCTCTTTTTTTTTTAATGGATTCTTGTATAGTCATTAATAAATTACTAACATAATTTATAAACATGTTAATTAAAATCAATTGTGGTTTTACAATAATTCATATTAAATCATGATATAACTAATTTTAATTGAAATTATTATAAGTCCCGTTGATAGTTAATTGATGATTATGAGTTTTTTAAGTTGATCTTCAATTTCATAGATTAGGTACACATTGAAATATAATATCTACTGAAAATGATATATCCAAGATTAAATAGCCCACGTGGAGGGAATCCTAGGATCATATATATATATGAATTCTGCAACCACGACACACTGTTGTTACCTCCTTTTTGAACTTTTTTTTTTTAATATCATTCACTAACTATAATTTTTTTTATTTTATAAAATCAATAGTTTACAATCTTTTAATCTAAGTAATTTATTAGACTCTTTCCTAATATTATAATTATATCATAACTCTCATAGAAGACAATATTTATTACGCGGGGATTTGAATTGAATCTCTTTGTCCCAACACTTTCGTCTTAACCAATTGAACTAAAATTTTATCAATAATCATAATTTTTATGTATAATAAAATTGTTATCAGTTTGATTGTTACACTCTAAACTGATAAATTTAGAAACTGGCTTATTAATTACACCTAAAGGTTAACAATTACTAAATTATTATGACTTATTTAACTTTTGATTAGAAATACTCGTCTCTTAAATTTATTATGTAAAAGAATATAGTGTGTAATATTTTTCTTTCTAATGTACAATCCTCAATATTGCTTTTTGTAATCTACTTTGAGTTTTTGTTTGCTTGCCCTTTAAAGTTTCTACTTTCTATACCATGATAGTTGCTGTAGTTTTCATTCACTGATGACTGCCTATTTCTCGTGAAGCCTAAGTGAGCAAGAATTTACTTTCTCATTCAGACCCACCATTCTCCATTTCACCTTCCCTCTGTCACTGTGAGAGAGACACAGAAAACACCTGGTTAGTGAGAGTTGTACCTACACATTTTTCTCTTCACTCTTCTTTCATCTGAATTCATTTTCTTTGTTTGCCACTGCAATAGAAGAATGGGGATTCCATGTTAAACCCTATGAGACTCATGGTCCATAATGCAGTCCTTTTGTAATCCTTTTGCTTCTTTCTTGTTTTGGTTGTCAATGCCTATTCCTTAGATAATGGGTTGGATTTTTGACCCTGAAATCTGACTGGTTTGCTTGTTCCTGAAATTAAGGAATTGCAGTACTTTGCAATGTTGGATTTTAAGTAATCCAAAATGGGGTTTCTTGAAAAGGTTGATGATTGGTTTGGGGCATTGATTTTCACTTTTCATTGCTGCTTCTTGGTGAATGCCTCCAAAGCTCTTTGGCTTCACTGAAAGAAGTGATACTAGGAGTCGCTCACATATTCATGGCATCCTCTTGAAAATCCTCAAGGTTTCCTGCAACTGGGGAAAGAAAAAAGTTTCAGAGTTTGATGGCTGCTTGATCACTCTTTTGGGTTTTCAAAAAACTGTTGAGTTACCAATAAGAGAAGATAACCCAGTGATGACAATTTTGTGGTTGTTATCTTTTCTTCTAGCTGGATTACTATCAAAATGTCAGGTTCTGGGTGTTCAGCTCCAGGAACAAACTATATTGCTCGCCATTACCAAAGAGCTTGGAGTACCTGGATGGGATGCCAACAACTCATATTACTGCTCCTGGCCAGGCATTAGCTGTGGTAATCACTCATTGGTAGAAAAGCTTGATCTTTCTCGTCATGGCCTTCAAGGTAATGTAAGTTTAATTTCCCAGCTCAAAGCTTTGAAGCAGCTTGACCTTTCAAGTAATAATTTTCGTGGATTGATTCCTCCATCTTTTGGAAATTTATCTGATCTTGAAGTTTTGGATTTGTCTTTGAATAAGTTCGAAGGTTTAATTCCACTAGAGTTGGGTGGTCTCAAAAACCTTAAATCATTAAACCTCTCTTACAACTCGCTTGTAGGAGAAATACCAAATGAATTTCATGGCCTAGAGAAATTACAGGAATTTCAAATTTCTAATAATGGATTGAGTGGTTCAATACCTGACTGGGTGGGTAATTTGACAAAGCTGAGGGTTTTCACAGCCTATGAGAATCAATTAGATGGTAGTATTCCAGATAATATGGGCTTGTTTTCGGAGCTTCAGTTACTGAATCTGCATTCAAACCAGCTTGAAGGTCAAATACCAGAAAGCATTTTTTCTCAAGGGAAGCTGGAAGTTTTGGTTCTAACCCAGAACGATTTGACTGGGAATCTTCCAGAAGAAATTGGAAATTGCAAAGGTCTTTCTAACATCCGGATTGGTAACAATTACCTCATAGGTACTATTCCTAGGACAATTGGAAATGTTAGTAGCCTTACCTACTTTGAAGCAGACAACAACAATCTCTCTGGGGAGATAGTTTCAGAGTTTGCTGAGTGTTCGAATCTCACCCTTCTAAATCTGGCTTCAAATGGGTTTACAGGAAGAATTCCACCTGAGTTTGGACAGCTTATGAATCTGCAAGAATTAATTCTTTCTCAAAACAGCCTGTTTGGCGATATTCCAAATTCATTTCTGAGGTGCAAGAACCTTAACAAACTTGAGCTAACCAATAATAGATTCAATGGCACAATACCAAATGAAATCTGTAATATATCAAGATTGCAGTACTTGCTGTTGGGTCAGAATTCAATAAGAGGGGAGATACCTCATGAAATTGGAAATTGTACAAAACTGCTTGAATTGCAAACGGGCAATAACTATTTGACTGGAACTATCCCTTCGGAGATTGGTCATATCAGGAACTTGCAGATAGCTCTAAATTTGAGCTTTAATCACCTTCATGGACCACTGCCCCCTGAACTAGGAAAGCTCGATAAACTTGTTTCTTTGGATGTCTCTAGCAACCGCCTCTATGGTAGCATCCCACCTGAGCTTAAGGGTATGGTGAGCTTGATTGAGGTTAATTTTTCAAATAACCTTCTCACTGGCCCTGTACCTACATTTGTGCCATTCCAAAAGAGCTCAAATTCTAGTTTTATGGGTAACAAAGGGCTTTGTGGAGAACCATTGAACTTTTCATGTGGAGGTCTCTATGGTCCTCACCACAAGACTTCTCGTCACAGGGTTTCATACAAAATAATAGTGGCCATCATAGGATCTTGTTTGGCAGTTTTTGTCTCTGTAATTATAGTCATTCTACTGTTTATGACTAGAGAGAGACGAGAAGAAGTATCCAAAGATGCTGGGATTGCAGAAGATGAGACCAAAAGCCGACCAGCAATAATAGCAGGGACTGTGTTTGTTGAGAATCTAAGACAAGCAGTAGATCTTGATGCTGCTGTTAAAGCAACTCTAAAGGATTCAAATAAGGTTGGCAGTGGGACTTTCAGCACCACTTACAGGGCAGTCATGCCTTGCGGGATGGTTCTATCTGTAAAGAGATTGAAATCCATGGACAAGACTATAATTCACCACCAGAACAAGATGGTTAGAGAGCTCGAAAGGCTGAGCAAAATCTGCCATGATAATCTAGTGCTACCCATTGGATATGTTATATTTGAAGATGTCGCTCTTCTGCTGCATCATTTCTTACCTAATGGGACATTAGTTGAGCTTCTTCATATAATAAGCAAGCAGCCTAAACATCAACCTGACTGGCCTACCAGATTGTCTATTGCCATTGGAGTGGCTGAAGGGTTAGCTTTCCTTCATCATGTGGCAATTATCCACCTGGACATTTCTTCTGGCAATGTTCTTTTGAATGCTGACTTCAGGCCTTTGGTTGGGGAGATTGAAATATCAAAACTTTTGGACCCATCCAAAGGCACAGCCAGTATCAGTGCAGTTGCGGGCTCCTTTGGCTATATTCCTCCAGGTACTTTATATTCTGGCACACAATTACCCTTTTACTGATCTTAATTAACTTCATTGCCTTATTCCGTTCCCTCCATCCATATCCACATTTCATATCATGTTTTTTACTCCTATTATGTGATTCAGAGTATGCCTACACAATGCAAGTAACAGCACCGGGAAATGTTTATAGTTACGGTGTTGTCCTGCTTGAGATACTAACAACTCGACTACCGGTTGACGAGGAATTTGGCGAATGGGTAGATTTGGTGAAGTGGGTTCATTGTGCTCCGATAAGAGGGGAAACCCCAGAGCAGATATTAGATGCAAGTCTAAGCACAGTTTCCTTTGCTTGGAGGAAAGAAATGCTTGCTGCTCTCAAGGTTGCATTACTCTGCACTGACACCACTCCAGCAAAACGACCAAAGATGAAGAAAGTAGTGGAAATGCTTCAAGAAATAAAGCAAAACTGATGGAAAATAGTGATTCAAGTAATTTATGTTGTCATCAAGACTATAGTAATGTGGATTAGAAGAATGTGAATTACAGTTAAAAACAGTCATCTGGTTTCAAAAATCATTTTCCATGATAAGTTGGAGTATCCACATAGATTGATGACAAAGATCAAACTCATGGACGGTAGTTTTTTTCTTTTTTTCTTTTTGGGTTCAGGTGTCCAAGCCATCTTAGCGGTCAGTAGTTGTTCTTGGATCGTCGAAAACCTGCTTTATTTTGTCCAAAGATTTAGTTCTGAAACGACAAACCTTGTTATCTATGAGTTGAAAAGAGAATGGGGGTGGTGGTTAAATGCAAGGAATGACGATTCAGTTCTTGGTGTATACTAGTAGTTTCAATGTTAGAATTTCCTTGTTACAAAATAATCATGGAACACAACTACGCCAATGTGCTTCGTTTCACTCATTAAAGGTATACTAGTCATGAATCGAAAAATGTATAGATGTATAAATTCTTCAACTAAATTTTAAATAAAATGTATAGATGTTACACAAACAAAATTTATTGAAAAATAAATAATATATTTTATCATGCAATGAATGATTATTTGGTCAATTAAACAATATTAACTCAGTCAATGAGATTTTATTCGATTGATTAAGATGGAGATGCCAAATTCCACCATCAACTAATCCACATAATTGCATTAAGCTATTTATTTTATTAAGCCATTTAGTACAATTTAAGGATAATTCAAATTTAAATTATTTGGCTAGGCCAGGTACAGTAATGTTTTCCTTTATCTTCCTATTTCCATCTAGAATTTTCTTTTATTTATTTATGATGAATTTCCTTCTGGAATTTTCCCAGTTCAATATGTAACGGTATCATTACAAGAATAGTTCCTAACTGATTTGGTACCCACGTTGACTAGTTGCTGTTGCAAGTGCATCTTAACCCTCAGGGAGGGGGGGCTTCAAGTTCAAAATCAGTTTCTTGTAATACTTATGTTAAACAAAAGATAGGTTTATCTTACCACATCACCTATTAACAACATCACAGGTAAAATAATAAGCTTTTGAATAGGAGAACAAAGCAATTTAAGCACCATGAACCATCTGCAAAATACCTATATATTATCCATCCAATTTGCTTCTTCTACACAACAAGGGCATAAACTTGAATCTGAAAATCAGTAGTCAATACTAATGTGAGTCAGTATTGCTTCAAGGCCATTCATTTATACAGGATGCACAGAATTAATAAGAGTATCATATGGCATAGTCTTCAAACAGAAGGGACAGGTCACAGGAGACAACATTGATTGCACACAAGGGTCTGGTTTCAAGCCGATACAATAGTTTGGGATAAAAGATGTTCCATAAAAAAGGGTTGCAACAATAGAATGCAAATCAACAAACCACAAGATCTTCAAGATTCAGGTTTGGCCTTGACAATGAAATTCTGGCGACTGATTGGGTTCATGACTACTGGTGGACCAGCAGTACGAGGCCATGCCTGAAACTTCTTATCAGTTTCTTCCCACCAGTCCTTGTTTGCGATAGTGTGTGGGGTTGTGCCTGGACAAAAAAATGTTACCAATAATGTTATAGCACTGTAAAAGCTAGATGTAAAGCAAAGCTCAAGAAACCATAACTTGCCTCCAAATATCTTTTTGTCAGCAATAATATGGTCAAAAGCCCATGCAACTCCAAAGGATCCCAATACAGCAGTTATGATCTTGGCTGCCATGTTCAAGATTCAAACTGCCAAAGAGCAACAACATTAAACAGCCTCAATTGAGATAAAACTTACGAGAGAGACCTCCAACCAAAACATTTGGATATAAAGACTATTGTAAATTAAACAATAGACATCCTCTAACTGGCATCTAGACCAGTGATATCCAGAAACCTCCTAGGACGCAGTTGTCTCCGACTGCCGAAAAGAGTCAGGTGTGAGGCAATCTGAGTTTTTTATACTCATAGACAGAGATAAGGTATTCAACAACTTGGAGAGTAAACGAAAATCACATAGATTAACAAAGGCATTGCAGAGAAACAGATAACAAAATTTATAATTCCAAGTAAAAAATCAAAGGAATGCTAAAAGGAAAGCACCATTCTTGTAAAACCTTTGTGAATGAAACAACCTTTGATAAATAAACTCAATAGATGAAGAAAATTCTAGACAGTCCATGAACCCAAAATGTTCCGGAACTACAAGATGTTGATGAATAACCTGCACACTTAACATGTCCCAAAATAAATTAAATATTAATACGACCCTAATAAACTAAGAGTATCTGCACTTGACACTTACTGACTCGCACTTTGTCCAAATAAACTCTCACACACAAAAGAAGACTTTCACTTGGATTATACTTGTCAACACATGTGCTTCGTAGATCAGAAAATAAGGCATGCAATTTAGAAAATCCCCCAAACCCACACATTCAACCACCATCATCAACAAAAAGGGAAAAAGAAAGATCTTTAAAGCATAATTACCAATCCAGTTATATAAAACTTTCTAAATCCATTAAATTTGGATGTAACTCTTCTATATTGCTCATGGGCAGAACAGTTTCACACATATTCATGGAAACTCTACTCTTGAACAATGAATAAGCTATCTATTATAGTTGACAAAATCCCACAAACTCCATCTCCTACTTCTGAAGTTCTGAGTTCCAATTACATAGCATTAGAACACACCCTCATATTTCCATGAGTAAGTATCATTCAAAAGTAGTACAATTAATGATGTTGCTGCCCACTTGATAAATCAGAAAATTTTCATCTTTTGCTATGCAAAATTGATGATTCTATCACGAAAGCTTAAGATAATACCAAACAAGTATTAAAATTTCTTGCTGATGCTTAAAGTAAAATCCCTAAATTCATTACAATCTCACACTACTCTTACTTTTCGAGAACCGTCGATCCCAAATTCAGAGGGCAATAAAAAGAAATTTCCATTTCCATACCTGATTTGATCGGTGCCAAAGAAGACAACCAGATATTTGAGATATACGTACGGGTTCTAGAATCACCGAACAAACAAAGATAAGACAGACTCGAGTAGTTGGGAGTTTTTGCTAAATGCAAACTGTTTTTGAATTTTCGGTTTCTTCTTCTTTTTCTTGTTTTATTTATTTATTTATTATTATTGTTTTCTATAATGTATTTTATATTCGTATTTCAAGTCATTGTTTTTCTTTTTCTCACTGATAATATTTTTCTTTATGTTAGAAAGTTCACCATAATTTTAGAAATTTATATTAAAATAAAATGTTTAACCTCTCCTAAATTTTATTGATATTACCACCAGTTAGTCAAGCGGTTGGTAAGGTGTCTTCCACCCAAAAATATTTTAATTAATATTACAAAACTTTTTTATATTTTTAAAACTTACATCAATTTCCTCTAAAACTTGAAAATAAATTATCAATTTAATATAATCTCTAAAAAAAATAAAAATACAAATTCTAGTACACCCTTATAATCATTTTATTTAGAGATATATATGATTTTACATTAGACTAATTTACTATGATATGATATTACTTAACTTAAAATAAAATATGAACAAAAATTGATTTATTGGGACATTCCTAAAATTATAATAAAATTAAAAGTGATGCTTATAAAATACTCTAAGTTGTTAAAGAATATCAAGCTCTTATTAAATGTATTTTAAGAATGATTATTAGTTTATTTATTTTTATTTATATCTCATTTTAAATTAATAATAATATATTATAATTATTTTAAATGAATAATATTAAAATCATACTTGTTTCTTGATAATAATACATTAAGGGCATTTCAAATATTTTGTCTTTTTCAGAGGAGATATAGTAAATTTTAAAAATAAAAGGAAAGTTCATGTAATATTAACAAAATTCAAGAAAGGTTATAATAATTTACTATTTATCTTAACTCAGAGAGAAATCAGAATAACCAACTATTACCTATATTAATTAATAATAATGACTCAACCAACTTCTAGTTAACTTTAATTAATCTAGTTATAGTTATAAACAATTGATCAAGTATATTAGTCTTAACATTGATCATGTAAATATAAATTATATATTTTTTAGGCAAATTGATGCAAGATGATTTTGCCATTATTTATATTATACTAAAAATCTAAATACTTTTATGATGTTCTCTTACATTTTAGTTAATTTTTGAACTAAAAATATAATATAATACTCATGTTTCAATTATTTCTCTTTTTATATTGAGAGTTTTTGATATCATTTTACAAAAAATTTTTAAAAAAATTCAAACATTTACCTTAAAAATAAAATAAAACATCTAAACATACTTAAGAACACGCTTATAAAAATGCTAGCTATTATGACTTGTTTGGTGCATCGTATATAATTGTATAGTATATAATTATACAATATATTAGGCTATATAACTTTACAATTATTATACTATTGTCATATCCTCTCGCTCTCCATTATATAGCTCTATATTACTATTAGGCATAATATAAAAAACAGTCAATAATATAAGTCTATACTATCCTATTACTATCAAATACTGTATAAGAGTTAATTAGATAGTCTTATACTATCATATTATCTTTATACGATATACCAAACGAGCCCTTAATGTTTGAGAACCGCATAAAACTTTTCTAATTTTAATTACTTGCTTAGATATTTTTTGCCAGACTTAAAAATCAACATCAAGTTGAATTAAAAGTGCACGATATCAACTATATCTACATAATTATATCCGAACAATTAAGCAAGAATTCATTGCTTGTTGCTGTTAAAAATCAGCATCAAGTCGATGTATATATATACACTTTAAAAAGTGCAGACAGTAGTAATGTTTTAAGGGTTGACAACATGTTTATAAGCCTGAATCCACTGGTGGAGAAAGGAGTCAAAATCCAACATCAAACGAATTTGTCTACGTTGTATCGTGTATAATGGTGAATGTTTAATTTACAAATGGCAAAGATTCAATCACATGAAGCCTGTTCCATCAAAAAGAAAAAAAAAATAATAATGGGGGAAAATAAGAAAAGAATGGAAGAATACAAGTCAAAATGTCAAGAAACTCTTTCTATCATGTTCTGAAATGTGATGATACTTGGAAGCAAGCATACTGAGTAGAGTTGCGGTCAAAGGATCAACTGATCTCTCGGATACTTGGTTTCTCCTCTAACTAACTAAATATGTAGTTTGGTACTACAATTGCTGTCAACAACCAGCAGCTTTTAGGAAGTTATCATATGGACTTGATACGGGCAGTTTGAAGGAGTAAGGAAGTTGTTGATACTCAGTGGCACACTGCACTGGAATAAGGCCAGGAGATGATTTATATGCATTGATGATCATATTCTGGTCAAGGAAAGGATTGCCCACCTGCAAACGCATTTCAGATAGGTTCACAAAATTAGATCCTCTACTCAATACTTGTACATAATGTCACAGAGATGAAGCCAGTAAGGAATGGTACTGTATATACATGAGAGCATCAAGCCACAAATGTTCTACCTTTGAATTTCTTTACGCATATTGGGATCAACATAAATCATAATGCCACTGGAGCTAACTATGCATGGTACATGTGATTATATGATTAGACAACATATTATCAAGTTGACTTTCCTCAAGCAAGGAAATACCTCATGGGCACTGGCATTAACAATGGGACAAGGGGCCATCTTATTCACTTCCTCATCATTATTTTGAATGGAAAAGTTTATGAATGATTCCTGTTTTTGCTTAGAATTCATCAAACTAGACATCTTCTGTTGCTTTCCCATCAGAAGCGTCTCACAGTGATGAGCCATATCCTTGTATGGCACATCATGTGCAGTTGACACAGAAATCCTTCCAACTTGATGTGCTGTCTCCAAGATCTGTACTCAAAGTGCATTATATAAGTAATAATGTCCCGAAATTATATGAATTTGATATTTCTTAGGTAACTGATCTAACAAAAACTTCTTACTCATACAAAGACCTAAATAAGAAGGCATGAAATGGCTAACTTACTGATTCTAGAAGTTGATTAACACTCAAAAGACTGGGAATATCTACGCCACACTCTGGATTGTCATTTGATTGACTATCAAATGAAGCTGGTATAGACTCAGCCTGCAAAACATAAGAATAACTAAATCAGTTACAAACATAAACAACATAAACAAGAAGATATGGAAGGTAATTACGTCCTTGTGACATTCATTATTTTTCAAATCAACCTGATATATATTTTGTTGAATATCCAAGAGTAATTGAGATCCTAGTTGACATGCATCATTTGGTGAAAATTCACTAAGCAGCTGCTCCCTTACCACAGACATTTCAGACTGCAAAAAAGAGACCACCAGCGAGTTTATTATGCCAAAAAGAAAAACCTGCATTTAAAATAATTTGGCTGACTTTGCAGACGCTGTGTCAATCACAGTGTTGTGTTGTGTGTCCAAGATCGGGGAACCAAGATTGTTTTAAGACGCAGACACTAAATGAACTCTGGAATAGATAAAATAAAAATAAGAGCTTTACTTCTGACAAACTTTTCAAGCTCTTAACAATCTCTGAAGCAAAGAATTCCCATGTTTGGTGTTCAGTTGTAACCAATTCTGAAAGTGACTTTAAAGCTATATCATCATCTTCCTTGGATCCATAATTGATAGTTAGATTGTCAAGTCTGGTGTTAACTGCCTGTAACTTGCAATCTTCAACCATACATAGGAATGGGTCAACCTGAGTCAAGAATATGAAAATATTAAGACAAACAAAAAGTACGTTTGACTTTAACAATAGGGGGAAGGAATAAGTCGGGCTCTCCTCTCTTCCTGACAAATTGCTTCCTGTTGTGTGCATCATGTTTGATTGCACAGCATATCAATTGCATAATAAGCATGAGAACATCAAGCCTTTTCTTTATGGTTTTAATAAAGTGTCCCTATAGAATAATACATTTAATCCAGAAAAAGAAAAGAAAAGTTTGGAACATCATGATAATGATTGGCAAGGGAAACTAATGTGAACACAGCTTCATCAGAAATGACTCACCTTTTTATCTGTAAGTACTTCCTTGGCACTTTGAACAAGTGGAATAATGTTGTAAGCTTTTGAAGAAAACAGAATCATTGAAGTGGCTAAGGTAAAGAGGGACCTGCAACGTGATGGTGGCAATGGTCCTGCAGAAGCATTGGAAATATAGCTTGAAATGAAAATCTTGAAGTTTCTACCAACATGCTTGTTGCTTCTTAGACTGATTATTGAGTAACTAGACAAGAAAAGGAGTTAATAAGAAAAAACAGAAGACAGCTATGTCCATTTGTTTCTTCTTTTTTTCTTTTTCTTTTGGCTACAAAATGTACTGCTTAATTGATTATAAAGTTGTTTTCATTTCTCAACACTATTGGGGCCGGATTGATCAGTTCAACTGGAAAACTGAGGAGCTGCAGTCTGGCCATGATTTGTAATTTTAACCATGGGAAATTGAACCCGAAACCTCTAGGCTGGGAAAGCAAAGGGCTTACCAGTCAGCCAACTAGTTGTGCTTTTATATATGATTATGGTTTTTTTAAGAATTATTCATTCCACGAAATTGATCCAATAATATTCTTATCTTCTGTACAATACCAAAATGTAAAAGGTGAAAATTAGTTAAATAAGGACTTATTACATTCAAATTTCTTTAACACTCAGTATCATTTGGAAAAGACTTTAATAAACCAAAATGTAAAAGCTGAAAAATCAGTTAAATAAGGAATTATTACATGGAAATTTCTTAAACACTTTGAGTATCATTTGAAGAAGATCTTTCAAGTTCATTATAAACCTTAATAAAATTATAAAAATTTAACATTGAAGTACTTGCATTTGATTATATCTTAGTATTCATACTTGTAATTTATATTGGAAATGAATCAAACCTAATGTGTTTCGTTAAAAATAAAATAAAATATATATTTCAGTTAAACCTTGTTGAAACCCTTGAAACCCTATCTTCTCCAGTTTGATAACCTGTTTGGTTATAAGAATATTGGTTCTAAAAATATTTTATCTGCTCATCAAATAATCATCTTGAGATACATCACCTATTTTGTCATTGGTTCTCAGAATATTGGTTCCAAAAATATTTCACCTGCTCATCAAATAACATCTCGAGATACATCACCTATTTCAACATTTTTTCTAGAAAATATATTCAACTTATTCATTGACTTACTATTCCGTAAGAAAGAGATAAATTGCACCCTTTTTCTTTATAGGAAAATAAATGTCATTAAGAAAGAAACGAGTACAGGAGAGTACAAGAAGCCTTCTTAAACATAAACAAAAATAATAAATAAAAAAGCAAACTTAAAACAATAATTCTTGTCAATCACGTTGCATATCTACTAAATACACATCATGAAAAGCTCCTGAAGTAGAACACCAAAGAGAAACAAAAGATATAATCTTATCCCAAAAAAGATATCACGGAAGACGAGGATAATAGAAAATCCTTGCATTACATTCCAACCAAACTCCCCAAATTATTGTTATCAAAATTGCGAGTTAATACATAAGATCATGATCTTACAATCTCATATACCCCAAACGATTCAAAAATCGTAGTTTAGTAAAATTGGTGTAAGACAAGTATGATCGAATGTAAGATCGGAGAGATCAGTCCTATCTTATTGCTCTTCGAAAAAGTCATTATGGACTATTTTTTTCCGGTTGGCTTTTTATCATTGAACTTCTATAAACCATTTTAGGCACTCAACCTAAACCATAACTAGACCGTCTTAATCTCTATTTCTAAGAAAACTGAACCTTAGCATCGAAACCTCATCTCTATCTTCCTCTCACTTTCTCAAACTGCATTTCAGACTCTCTTTATCAGCAAACAACTCTATCATGCTCTTCCAGTCGAGAATTACTTAGAAAAACATTTTCACATTGAACCTTCAACTAAAAAAAAGTGTTACCTTATTTTTTTATTTTCTTTTTCAACTCATTTTTTAGTAAAAAAATAAAATTCAATTATTACTTTTTCTTTTGCTATCTTACAGTTTTTAGAAATATTATTTATATTATTATCACATAACCAGACTTATATAGCTAGTTACTGAAAAAATAAACTAATTACTACATTAATCTGTGCATGGTAGCTGACAATCTGTATAGCTGACTTATTGTTTATATATTTTTTGGTATGGTAAATATGTGGATATTTGTTATTTATTTTGTTTTTATGTATAACATTATGACTCATTACAAGTATATTTATATTTTTGAAGGGGTATATTGCAAACTTTGTAAGGTATTTTGATCTTATGATTCAATATCTTGTAGACCCTATATGATTCTAGTTAAGTTCTCAATCTTGACAATCTTGTCCCAAATCACTCCAAAGACAACACATCTCCACAAATACTTTACCCTTTTTCTCCCCAAAATTGCGATAACAAGACATCAGAAATTCACGCAAATAGCCCGAACAAACCCAATAAATGCTGAAAATGTCGATTAGCTTACATAAATGAGTCCACACAAAAAGACAATGAAGACAGAGATGCTCATTAGTCTCATAATTCTGTAGACACATCATATAAATATAAGGATATAAATTTTTCTAAGGTCTCCTCATTTGCAACAAGTTATCTGTATTACTCTATTAAGAACCTTTGTCCAAACAAAAAGCGTAACTTTAAACAGAACCTTAGCCTTCCAAGTAAAATTATTAAATGGGAATGAGATAATATTTGGACCTTGAACAATAAAGCTAAAAGAAGATTTACAAGATAAAGATTTAGAAGAATTAAGAGATTAAGTGCACCTATCAGGCATGTTAGGGAAGTGAGTGAGATATGAATGCCTAATAAATTAGTAAGATCAGGAACTACTGTTTTATTTATACCTCTAAAAAATGATGATTCCAAAAAAGAAGAAGTCTAGGATAACTCATAACAAAAGACTCATTTCCTATCTAAATATCCTCCAGCATACGAGTACCACTACCAACTTTAAAATTAAGTAAAGGACAAAATAAGGGAGATACCTTTGATATGAACTTTCAAGGCTGGCATGAGAAATACCTGTACTAGTTTTGGCATCCCACTTATTCCGATGGAAGCCAAACTTACTATTAATCACCATGGGCCAAAATGAATCAGATTCTTAAGAAAAACACCATAACAATTTTCCCACCAAAGCAATGTTTTTTGGACTCCAACTTAACAATACCTAAACCACCTTCTAGTTTAGGCTTACAACAATTATCTCATTTAACTAAATGATATTTATTACTTTCACAAGCTCCCAACCACAGAAAATGTTCAAAAACTCGAAGAAGAAAAATCACATTTTTAAAAAAATCTATGTTTGCCTCAAGAAAGCAAATTGTATCATCAATGAATGGATGGAGAGAAACCATCACACCCTTATAACCAATCTTCATGCCCTTAATTACAACCGTTCAACCCCTTCAGAAATGAATATGCTCAAAACGTGCACTACAAGCAAAAATAGAAGGGGAAAACTTTTGCAGAAGAAATGCACCTATGGATCAACCTTCTCCACCTAGACCTAAAATGCTTCCTAGACATAACTTTATCTAAAAAAGACCAACTCACCATGTCACAGGTTTTTTCAAAAAAGCAAGTTTGAAAACAACACACCTCTTCCCCTTACACTTAAACTCTTCCACCACTTCATTAGCAATGAGACTAGCATTCAAAATTTATCTACCCTAGATAAAGGCACTTTGCGAATTAGATATAATGCTCCCCGACATCCCATACCCCACATAGCCTGTTAAAGAAGACTTTTGTCAAAATCTCATACACACTAGTAAGTAAGCTAATAGGACTAAAATCCCTATTCTTGACAGAATGAACTATTTTAGCAACTTGATTAATGAATGAGGAATTTATACTCTTGCAAACTAGTCCGTTGTCAAAAAACTCAGTGAACACCTTAAAAAGATTGTCTTTAACTATTCCAACAAGACTAGAAAAAAGTCAAAGTAAACCATCTAGACTAGGAACTTTTTAATTTTCCATCTCAGATGGTCTTTCCAATCATTATTACTCATCCAGATCATAAGATGCTGAAAATTAATGGTTGCTCATATTCATAAACTTGTGTGAGCATGCATGGTCGTATTGTAAATATTATGTATGCACACACTTGATTAAGATAATATTGTAATAAGAATTAGGAAAGAGAAAAGCAAATGAATGCCAATGAATGTGGATGCCAATGAATGCAATTAAATCATATTTTTAGGCTTCATCGTGCCCTAAGGGAAGCCTTAGTCATCCTCTGCCTTTCTCAAAAGACAAATTGTTCTCTCTTGAGGCTTAAGCAATGGAGTCAATTTTATCATACAGTGGCAATCCATAATTAGTTATTCTCCTAATCTTTCAACAAGCATTTTCTATTCGCTATCCGAAAAGAGAAAAGAAGAAAGAAAAATAAAACTTTCTCCTCTTGTGAACTTTTCTTCCTCTATGATCTCAACAACCTCACTGTTGACACTAGGTTTTTGTTGTCAGACCACGTGACTTTTGTAAAACATATTTTGTCAATAGGCTTTAAATAACGTTGACTCTAATCTACCAAGCTATATTTGAAGAGCTCCACTAGCCACAAACATTATGATAATAAAAACCTACAAAAGGAACTGTATCATCGTAAACAACCAAAAGGACATAT
This sequence comes from Quillaja saponaria, assembly GCA_029379385.1. Classification (NCBI taxonomy): domain Eukaryota; kingdom Viridiplantae; phylum Streptophyta; class Magnoliopsida; order Fabales; family Quillajaceae; genus Quillaja; species Quillaja saponaria. The sequence continues at coordinate 25,715,258 of CM055608.1, forward strand.
AAATAATGCCTATTATTTTATTTTTGCCCATGCCGATAGATAAAATCATGTAAACTATAACGAGAGTGTAGTTTGTGATCTATTTAGAGAAATTATGCACTAAGTCTGGGTTGATGTGATTTGCACCTTGTTCTTATCCATACTTTTCTTCCTTTCTTAATTCTTATCTTTGAGAGGGGAGGGAAAGCTAGTAATACTTTAAATGAGTGTGCATCATATTGGGCATTGCTGCCTGGGCTTGGCATCACAATGGATATTAGGCCCTACCATTAGCTGTATAAATAATCTAAGATACTCATGCATACAAATCATAACCTCATTAGCGTGTGATTCATTTTATAAATACTGCTTCTAGTTTAAAAGTTCAAGACAGTTTTCCCTTTCAACTTCAAATAATATATAGATGAAATAAGCTTTTTTCATCATTAATAGACCAAAGAACCAGTAAACTTAAATGACATTCACTACTCGGGGTTGTAAAAACAACCCTAGCATGCGAAGTAAACTGGATGAAATTTAAAATATACTATAGCTCACCTCCTTTAAGAGAAATGTCCCGCAAGGAAAATGCTAATTGAAAACTTCGAACAAGAACCTCATGACTGGAATTCTGTGAGACATGATAGACGGAAAATTCAAAGAATGGTAAAGTAAAACAATTAACAAGATAAAGGGGAAATGAAAAATCAATAAAAGATGGGGAATGAAGAACATAACGCCAGCACTGGCATAGAGTGCAAATGGCTTGAAATTTTTTTTTTTTTGGCCGATATTTAAGTGGCATATTATCATAATAAATGAACTTGTGTAAATAAGTCCCTAAAATGAATTTCGATTGATAGTTAGTGCATGCTGATGATGTTTCCGTAATACATGCATGATAAGACAAGTGGTACATTAATATCATGAAACAAGCAAAATCTAAAGAAAACTCATCCGAAGTACTTCAAGCTTTTATAGAAGGCAACTATATAATGTGTAGAAAGAGTGTAGTAACTACCTTGGCTCTAGAAAACAGCAAAACCAGGCAGTATGTATGAGCAATTGCTTCATAATTTGCAGGTACATTTTCAGGTGAGAGAGACTGTGCCCAAATTGATGAAAGCAAGAGAGCAATCTGATGACTACTCAACCTAAGGATACTAGCCTCCTGAGGTTTAATAATTCTGTTAGAAATGATTGTAGAACAAACAAAACATAGAGTAAAAGGTAAATAAGGTTAGGATATGCCATAGCTTATCAATCATGAGTGAGGACAATGGAAACTTAACAGAAAAAGTCTTCCTTTCCTGACAGTGGCCAATACTCAACACTGTATAATGTAACTAAAGGCCATCCTTGCCCACAGTACTACATGATTATTGCTTATATTATATATTTCAGTGACTTTGGAGGTGCTAGGAAGCATATTATTTTAGTTAATAGATTTTAGAAGCTGAAAAAAGGAATCTTAAGCAATTTCAATAATCTGATTAGTTGATATTCCTGGAGATATTTATGTGATTTTGGAAATGCTAAGAAGCATTTTATTTTAGATAATAGTTTTTAGAAGCTAAAAAAGGGTATCTTAAGCAATATCAATAATCGGATTAATTGATATTCCTAGTATAGAGATGCTATCATACATATAATTATATACTCAACTCAGCAGAATTATCTAACGGTCAATTTTGTCATAATTGAAGAATTGTCTTCAGTAAATTAAATATAGAGTCAAAATAGTAACTCCCACATTACTAAGGCTAGAGGGCTTCATACTCTTTATAAGTAAATAGGCCTCTACTATTCCCATTGATTGGTTTCCAAGAGTAAGGCTCCAACATGGTAGCTCTCCTGACTGTTGGGCCACCCCATTACGTCTACACCTGACAATTGATCGGCCTATTATTGTTGGGTTCCACCTCACAACTCCGGATCTCCACATTCCACGCGAGGCATGTCAACATGGTAACTCCCACATTGCTAAGGCTATAGGACTTCACACTCCTTACAAGTAAATAAGCCTCTACTCTTGTCACTAATTGATTAGTTTTTAAGAGTGAGGCTAAAAATATATAGTATAGAAGAACTTTTGTGTACAGCTACAATCCAAAGTCATCCTAAGAAGAAACATAAACAAGAAAAGGCAAGCTTAAAACAAAAGGGCTCGCTTGTCATGTTGCATATCAACTATTACAAGCATGGTTGATTAAGATGTCAACCATTTAAGTTCCCACCACCCATTTTAGAGATTAATTTTGTGATTTTTGTATTAGCTTGTGTTATCATCTTAATAAACAAGTGCTTATGAGGATGAGCATTAGTGTCCTAAGTTTAATATTCATATCCTTAGTTGGGGATGTTGTCTATTAGTTCAATCTTTTGAGGATAATTGGTAATCAAAACAAACCTATGAAGCAAAATATTCTTTAAGGTAAAAATTAATGGCAGTATAGAACAACCAGGACATACTTGAAGTAGCATATTAAGTATTAGCTTGTGTTATCATCTTAATAAACAAGTGCTTATTAGGATGAGCATTAGTGTCCTAAGTTTAATATTCATATACTTAGTTGGGGATGTTGCCTATTAGTTCAATCTTTTGAGGATAATTGGTAATCAAAATGAACCTATGAAGCAAAATATTCATTAAATGTTCTTTAAGGTAAAAATTAAAGGCAGTATAGAACAACCAGGACATACTTGAAGTAGCATATTAAGATAACTGAGGTGTAAAGACATTAATAAAGCTCACCAATTCCTTGTTTGAATTGTTTGTAGAAATTCCATCTGTTGCAGTAGGTTCAATGGAATGTTTCACACTATAAACTCGACTATATGTTGACTTCAATCTGTTCAGTATCCCACTATTAGTGTTTGCTGGTTCCCCCTCACTAGCAACATTTTGTTTGTTGTCATGCTGACCATTTTCCCTCAAGGAGAATTTCTCGTTTCTAAGCTTATCAAAAAGGGCAGCTGAAGAAGAAAAGACAGAAACTGCTCTTGAGAGTGTCCGGGGGACAACCTTCTTAGAGTCAGGTAGAGACGATAATGGACGAGGGCTAACTGAAGATGGTACAAGAACAACAGAAAAGATGCAATGAGCTCCAACTCGTGCTTCATGATCTGGGTGGACCATGGCCAGGAGTAACTGATGAAACAAAGCCTCAGGGAATGTCTACAGCAATAGAAGTTTTGATTCAAAATTAGCTACAAAACTCAAAATAAAAAAAAAATCACAGATATTCACTTCTTGCCTTGTTATGATATGACAAGTTTGGTAAAGATGCTATAATTTGAGCAGTACGATAAACAGCGGAGATTGTGGTTCTGGCTACAACAGTTATTGTTGAGATACTCTCCATCATCACAGCCATAACATCAAGAATTGGGCCTGCTTCTCCAACCTGCACATATGGTAGATGAGTTCATTTAATAATGAACATCAGGGAGGTTAGAGAAACTTGTGCAAAGCCTAGATACTTTTAAAACTGGAAAGACAACCTAAAACAAATAAATTGAGAACTGTGACAAGCAGATGAGTAACCTTATTTGATAAGTGGACAAGACAGTTGTCCACTGCTTCTCTGAATTTTCTATTCCAATTAATTACATCAGTACCCAGGTTTTCATCATCAAGGGAACAGTGTATGCTCTTCCGCAAATGCCTCATGACATCACTTACTGCACCGACTATTGCTACAGAAGGTTCAACCTTTGTATGCTGCACAAGTGAGGTTGTGACCTCAATAATGTCCAGCTGCATATTGGGCTGTTTGAGGACATTTTTATGATCAAGATGTTTGATCAATATTGGAAGCCAAGCGTGTGTATTTTCCCCTGCAATCATCAGAATAATAAAAAAAAATGAGACTCTATAAGCATAATGGTGTAAATTTGAAGAACATAGTGATAGTGTAAGGCCTTAGAGAATTAAGAAAATATAGGATACACGTACATACCAGAATTATCCATTAGAAACAGCATATCCTTTAGTACCACAAATGCAAGACCACATTCTACAGACCATAGGTTCCCATTATCAAAGTATCGGAATAAAGATTCCAAAACACGACGTATGGTAGTACCCTCCTTCGCTGAGTCGGCCATATTATGCAGGCAAACCCTGGACCAAAAGAAGGGATTTTTGGCATCCTCCCTGAGTGGAAATTCAAGAAAGATAAATCAATGTAAGATAATTAAGCAAACAGATGGAAGTTCAAACCCATTTCAAAGAGCTCACGGCTCAGGAAGTTTACATTGTGACATTAAGTTCGCCTTTATCATTCACAATTGTCCTCCAAGAAGGAATTGTCAATTTGACATCTGGTGAAGCAGAGACATGACCCTCATTTTTTAGCACCTCCTGGACCCACCTATTCTGAGTACCATGTTGGTTATGATCACTCTCCAATTTCTTTATAGGAAATTCATAATTTTCCAAGACTACTGAAACAATCTGTTCAATGAATTAGAGAAGAAATCTGGTGAGCTCAAAAGGACACTAAATATCATTTAATCCTAACTGGTGAGCTCAAAAGGACACTAAATATCATTTAATCCTAACAGGTTAATAAAAATTGGACAAGCAGACACAGTTTCATGCATTTGAACTAGAAGTCTAGAACTTCAAAAGTCCTTCCAGAGAATAAATGTTGAAGTATGAATAGGGCAATCATGAATTATAGATGAAGTTCTAAAGGCTTGAGAATTACAGAACGATATAAAAATTTTCAATCTTCATTATTATAGAAGAATAGATAAACAATCATGGTAGTTTAAATTCCTAAACTTCATAGAGTTCAACAGGAACTCAGATTCCCTACGATACAAGCAAATCCAAAAAAAAAGAAGGGTATATCTAATCTCTTCTTGAGGCAGAGATCTAACTTGCTACAAAAAATTGGTTAGATTTCAGCACCACAAGTACTTGAAGTACTATTGTCACGTTCTTCATACACTCATCCTTCTCAAGGCCATTCGATGATGCTAACACAAGGATTGGGGAATATTGTAAAAAATCATAATGAAGTGTCAACCATCTTGATAAATGAGTTCTTATCATTCAATTGTCCAGCATTTGAGGAAAAATTTAAGAAATACACAACTAAAAAGCTAATAAAACCGAAGAATAATTTAGCCACTAAAAGATCATCTGTCCCAAAAGTATCATACCAGCTCCCGAGGAATTAATTACAGCCAGAGTATAATTTTTCTTCAACAAGCTAACCTGACCATGGCAGGGTAGAAAATTTTCAATCACCAGTGCCCAAGAAAATGTCCAATACCCCGATCTCAAAATGGTGTGCAGGGTCAACTTTATTAAGAAAAACTAGACAAAGACATAAAAGTAGAAAAATGTTGTTTTAGAGAAAAAAAAAAAGGAAGAAGAAGAAGAAAATTGTCCCCAACATTAACCTTTTCTCATTTTGGATACCACAAACAATATTATGTCTGTAAGTTGGACCTATTTGCATTGGCTAAAGAATCTTGATGACCCTTATAATTATATATTCCCTATTTCCACACTTTTTTAGATGTTATTGGACATTTTTCTTTTTCTTTTTTTTCTCATGGGTAAAAAGACATTCAAATAATCGAAATCCCTAATATTGCAAAAATAAAGAACAAGGAGCCCGTTGGCTCTTTCTTTTCTTTTCTTGTCTATTTTTTTGTTTTCTATCATATCCTTCTTCTTCTTTTTCCAGATCTTTCATGGCCCATATTGAGTATATTAATAAAGATGTATGTAATAATTTTAATAATGATATTATTCAACACAAAACACTTTTTTCTTTCTTTCTTTTTGATAGGTAAAGATTCACTAAAGAACTGTCAGAGGGAGCAAACCCTAGTACACAAGAGATTACAAGGTTCACCACCTAAAGAACTAAAGAAACAAAATTAGAAAGAACACAAAACATCAAATATTGAAATTTAAAGCTCCAAAGAAAGACCACAACAAGTAGCAAGCAGGATGAATAGACACACCAAAGAACCAATAACAGAGAAAAAATCTTTTCAGCTCTTCCCTTGTTATGTGTCTAATTCTTTTTGTCCAATTTAATAATAATTTCCAAATTTTAAGTTAAAAAATAGCATGCTTTTGAAGATATTTGTCCATTGTTATTTAATTACACCCAAGCTCCGCCTTTGGCTTTGACCAGTTCAAAGCCTACATTCCCGCTCAACGGGACAGCACAAAAACTTAAAAACAACAAGTAGAAAAACTTGCAATAAAATCTACAGAAGTACAAATCAACTTACATTATCAAACTCGACTGATATGTGAATGTATTCGCCCATGAACCGGACCTACAAAGGGAAAGTATGTCATTCAACTTTCAGAAATACAAACATACTCATATATGTGTACGTAATATAAGAGAATAGAAGAGGATAAGAGGGAGACAGAGAATGATGTACTTTGAAGTGACATGTTGCAAAAGGAAAAGCAGAGAGTGTTACTCTTCCATTTTTCCCTTGCGCCTTATATTAAACTCCAGATGGATTAGAAAGAGACAATCCATACAGAGGATCATATAAGTTTCAGTTAGCCGACTACAAGATGGAACTAAGGCTTTGTCATTGATTTGTTGGGAAGGCACATGTCCTCTCACAAGAACACAAACAAAAGAAATTCATAATTTTAGCTTGCATAAAAAAACAAACCAGATTAAAAGATTACAGGGGACAAGATGCTTATTCCATAGAGCTCAGAAAGAGAACATGTTTGTTTAGGAAGGCACATGTCCTCTCACAAGAACACAAACAAAAGAAATTCAAAATTTTAGCTTGCATAGAAGAACAAACCAGATTAAAGGATTACAGGGGACAAGATGCTTATTCCATAGAGTAGACTTCAATGCAAGGAATACTTTGTGGCGTATAATATATGGAAGAAAAAAGTTCAATAACAAATCAGTTGTTCCAGAAAATAGTCCATTCCACACTGGTGCATGGACAATCATCTTTGGACTGTAGATCCTTATAATCCATTAGGAAAAATATGACTATATAGTTGACAACAACTTAAGTCTGCGAACACTGGTAAAACTCCATATCAAGGTACAGAAATATATTCTCCTTCCTGCCTAATCCTACCCTACAAGCAAATACTAACACTAGCATGATATTAACTGATCGATTCATATGTCCCATCAAAAATATCATGTGATAATAAGAAGCTGATCCCACCAAGTCCACATAACAACACAAAGTGTGTCATCTCTTAAACTAAGATAGTAGATTATATGAGAGGTAATAAGTGTAACTAACTGAAATAATCTCTTAACATTCCATTCCTAACACTAATATGATATTAAGTTATTAACAATATGTGTACTATCAAAAAATAATAGTCCTTGTTGTAATAAGAAGCTGGTCCACCAAGTCCACATAACAACACAAAGCAAGCCATCTCTTACATTAAGATAATAGATTATGAGAGATAAGAATTGTAAGTAACTAAAATAATCTCTTAACATTCCTTTCCTCGGGAACCAAATGGAACTATGGTTATACGACAATATTTCTTCACTAAAAAATGTATTCCTTGGTTAGTGAATAATCTTAATTCATGAAATATCAAATTAGATATAACATTCAATTCATGTGAAGGATACCAACTAGTTTTGTGAGATCCATGTAGACAACTCTAGTGATTTGGGATAAAGGCTTGTTGTTATTGTTATAACTTTCATTTGATTTTTCACAAAGTGCAAGGGCATAATCTTAAAGTTTATAAATAATACCACAACATTGATTTGAATACCATTGACGAAAGTACTTGAAGACTGGCTGCACGAAGATTTTGTGCCTGCTCATCACTCCCTGCTTCTTGACCTAATTGACAGAGTTTTGGAATAAACCCTTCCAAGTTGAACATGTAAGTTCCATCCCTCTGCAAAGTGCAACAGAATAAAATAATTCCAGAGCTTTTGGCAAGATTGTCTGCAACTCACGCCTGATGTTAGATAACCTATATAACCTGGAAAAGAACAAAACTAAAGAATATGAAAGCACCAGGATATCCGACCTGATTAGTTACAAAGTCAAAAAGAGTTTGACATCCTATAATTCTCATTTCTTCCTGACGTGTTTGATCTAGCAGAGTGTGCATGATGCTCAGCAAGCTACTTGCAAACAGTGGCCTATCATTAAACATAAATAGTGTCAAACAGAAGTGAGAATAGGATGAAATCAAGAACAGCTAAAAAAATAAAATAAATACAATGATGTGTCGAGATTTGGCTCAATTTAGCCTACGTCCTCACTAAAGAGATCGAAATTCACTATTCTATTCCTGAAGGAAATATAAGTGTTTTGCTCGAAAAAAAAAATGTACTAAAACCCTAGAGCTAACTGCCTTTATAAATCTGTTTTCCTCTGCTTCATGAACTAAAACTTATTTTTCGGGTCACTCTCGGGTTGTAATTATCCAATAGATCGCACTGCGAAACTCTGGCCCAAACCAAAAAAAACAAGAAAAAACACAACAAATAGGATAAATCGAACTATGGTATTGAATTACTATAATGTGAAGAGCACAAAGAACTTCCAAAATCAGCATATGCATTAGGACTCAAATAATAAAATTACAAATCAGATTTATTGTCAAAAATGCAAAAAAAGATGAGCATGATTATTAGGAATGCTGAGAGCATAAGGGCACTAGACAACAAGTAACAGAATTGCAGATGTAGTAATCCAGCATCATTAAAGAAAACAGCCATGAACGCCCTATATGCAAAGAAATCTGATCATACTTGATTTATTAAGTTGAGCATGCACATACTTTTCAACACCATTGTTTCAGTTAAACATTAAGCATATCAGTAAGACACATTAAAATGCCACCACTTACACATTATCAATCATCTCAAGTTATAAATAAAAAAACTTATGTATTTATATGGTTTCCCTTCCTACAATGTGCATACCTGTGACCATGGTCATTGGTACACAAGTAAAAGGGTATAAGAAAGAAAACAAGGTATGCAGGAAGGATAATAGATATGTAGCACAAACTAAAGTCACAAAAGTTACCTCTTTAAATTTTCTTCCTCGCGTTAGTGAAAAATGTTATCATGCACATAAAAACTTAGTTTGCTCTTTAATCCTTCTAGCTCCTGTAACTTTCACTTTCTCTAGGGCATGATGTCTACTCATTTTATGTTTGACTTTGATGGTTTTGTTTAGAGAACCTTATTACAAGAAAGAAGGTAATTTTCTGAGTGTAACAAAAGAGTAAAAAATTAGTTTTTTAGATTTTATACAATTGTCTTCTAACACACAATGAAACGGACATTATCAATGCAATGTTTCAACAATATAGATACATACAAACACGCACAACATCCACATAAGAGGATAAAATGGGAGACATGGACTTACATTTGCTCCTTACAAGACGACAACAACTTCCTGTAGATGCACATGACTATTTTTGCAGATTGAAAATTCTCACTTCTCAACTCTTTGTAACACCTCTGCTCAAGGGTATCTGCGATCTGATCACCAACCATATAAGTTTTGTCAACACCGACAACTTAAAGTCTAAAAACTTGAGCTTTGATAGGGAAATTATGATCACTTTTATAATCCTTATTGAATACGATTGCATGTAAGCATTTCCATTCAATGGGATAATAAACACAAAAGACTTTAATACTAAATGCATTTTTAGTTCTCAAGATTTGTTAACATGACAATTACTATATATAGGCAGAAAAAAGTTCCTCAAATCCAATCACCATCTTAGAGAAAAAGTCAGGCAATAAGAGGAATAGAAACTTGAATATCATAACTTCAAAAGTTCCTTCACCCAAAAAAAAAACAATGCAAAAGTTCTTGTCTATCATGCTTAGTATCTTCTATAAGAAAGTCAATGTTTTAACAGGATCCTAGTGAAAATGAGTTCTTGTCTATCATGCTAGTATCTCCTGTAAGAGATGCAAATAGAGCTTTATACACGCAAAAGAAATTACTGAAGGTAAGAGGCAACTAAATATCAACTATATACTTTAAGATCATTTCTGGTACGAAATGTTGGGCTGTTCACAAACTAGTGTCCACAGTGTTGAATGTAGCAAAGAGTCAAAGAGTAGTATTGAGTATCACAAGAAAAGATAACAAAATAAGAACATTCAAACTAAGTTAGGCATAACATCTACTGAGGATAGGGATGAGGAAAAATCATTTAAGATAGTTTTGTCATGCACAATGTAGATAAATAAATATCCTTGCATTGAAAAGCAAAACAACACAACTAGAAAATTTAAACGAATTAGAAAGAGTATCAAAAGATTGACATGGTTAAAACTTAAAAGTGATAAATATGAATATGACTGCAAGAGATGTAGTGGATGATATAACTTGAAGTACAATTGAAAAGCAAAAGAGCATTCAAGTGATGGATTGTGATTAGTATCAAATATGGGTTCACAAGGCCAACCCCTAGTTTATAGGATCAAGGCTGGACGTTATATGAAATGATGTGGTAACGGATGAAACGGAATGATGAAGTGACCAATCTGAAAGGTAATATATCTAGTTGACTTGTGTACTACTCCATCTTGTACTATAGGGGTCCTTAATGTGAGATACTAAAACCTATCATTTTCGTCCCTTTTAGTTGAGTGGTTCTTTTAATAGGTATTAACCTCTTGCAGAGCAGTCTGGAGCTTAAATCCAACCTAGAAGCTCCAGTTTTTATGATGACAGTATTTCAGCACAATGTAAGTTCTAGAGTTGTATTTTGTCCATGTCCTTGGAAAAGGGTGTTAGGAATATAATAGTAATGTATTGTTAAGTCCCACATTGCTTAAACGTGGAAGTCTATGTTTTATTGTTTACTACAAATAAAGGTTATAGATGTAGGCTTTGATTTACCAATCAAGCCTAGAATCTTTTTCCTCATTCTATTTTATTTAACAAAGGGTTTCTGCATGAAAAGCGTTAGAGATTAGAATCAATTTTCTGGCCATCGCCTAATCAGTTAAGTTGTTAAACTGAATGTTTTTAGACACATATATCTTATGCTAATGAACAGTGAACAGGTTGTACAATCTCTCTTTCATACTATAAATAAGTCGGTTTTCCAATAGTCAAGTGGGTATATTTTCTCATTATTTGTACAGTAATCAGTATTATAAATCTTTGGTTCATATATGAACATCAATTGAAGATGTCTCGAATAGAACTCAAAAGAAATAAATACACTTGCACCCCTATTGTTATGAGCATCTTATAGTTAATCCTTGTAAAGCCTTCAGTTGCCGTAACACTTCCCGTACTTGAACAAGGTTTTATTTTATTACCAATCTTATAAATAAGAACCATAAAATGAAAAGATTAGTTTGTAAACCAGGCTTAAAAATGTTTGATGCCTATGTTCCAGCCATGATGTCCAAAATATGTCTCTGGTCAACAATATTAACTGCTATTTAATGTACAAAATGATTAATTGTCATACTGCTCAAGTAAACATAACGGTATAATGTACACAACCAATTCATGTAGATATTACAATAACAATAGCAAATGAGACAAATAGTTTATGATATACTAGTATATAAGATTAAACAGTGTCTCTAAGACCTGCTTTAAGACGTCACCTTTGGAATGCGTAAAGGATTTTTTGCAGCATATTCACATAGTTTTCCTATTTTCCGATCATTCACCCCTTCCTCCTGTCAACTCATAAGTAAAAAAATGTCAATAGGACAGAGGTTCAAATGGAGGGAAAATAATATCATGATTTCATTTTTGAATCCATCTTTCAAATGGAACATAAGCCGGCATTTCTGCTTGTAGACAAGATGACAACTTTTCAAGGGAAATTGATATCATATGAACTCGTTAAACTCAAATAGTATAAGCCAAACGAAAGCACAAGAAGAAGCAACAATGTGAATGTATTAAACAATTATAATGGAAATAAGGAAACCAACAGCATTTAAGGGCCTCTGACCTCTCTTCAATTCCATATCTAACTATAACAGATTGGATGCAAAAAGAATGCAAATAAGGCAACCAACAGCATTTATCTGCCCTTTATTTCTTCCCACAAATTTTTAGAAACAGCCAAATACCACTATACCAGTATGCCCCTATACTACGGTCCTTCTCATCGTCAAAATATATGCATAGCTCTAATCAGTGTTATTAAAGGTAAACCTCAGGCTCAAAAGAAGAGAGGCCACAGCCCTCTTGCCTCTGCATCTCTAGGGTGAGGCATGTTCACTCAGGCAACACCTAGCCCCCTCCGGCACGCTCCCTCAAGCACGGCCCTAGGCCCCTAGTGCACTATTAGCTTGGCTTTTTAGGAATTTAAAAGGCCAAAACACTATTGTTTTTGGTTCAGAGCTTGTTTTTATTTGCTGGACTTAGTGAACTAGTTGTTGTACCTCTCGCCTTTAGCTAGATTTTTCTGTTTTAACTCATTTATGATTTATTAACCAATGGACTAGTCCTTGTTATTGTCTACACAAAATGCATAACGGGATACTCCACTCCTGACCAATTATTAACAGTATAAAACAAACAACAATATCAGCACTTCATCTCAAAAATAAAACATGGAAATGATAAGCAATCATTGTAATAAGGAAATCTTTTCGAGGGTTGGATATTAGAGTCTAGAAACAGACCAAATTTGTATATTTAAAAACCTATTTTCTAAGACCAAGAGCATATACAGATTACAGACTAAGAAATGGAGGATTATCTAGCAAAAATTAAATAGAAACAGCTACACAATACTTTAAACAGGAAAAAGTTTCAATGACATCATCCACCAACGATGGCTAAAGCTTGATAGTACTGGAGTCGACTAAATAAGGCAAATCCGAGAAACAAAAGTGTAGTGAAGTAAAACAAACTTTTATGTACCAACAAGCAACAAAACAAAGAAAAGAACTTCACATTCATCTCCACCTATCCTTCCTTCTTCATTCAGTGAAAGATAAGAAGCAAGCAAATATTACTGCTTGTTCTTTTCAAATTAATAGTAGCAATAATATTAATGCAGTATAATTTAGATACAGCTATATTGGAAGAATATCTAACCGGGTTATGGGGAAATATATCGGCAATCAGCTTCTTGTACCTCTTCACGGGCTGCCTAGATCTGGTCCGCAATGCAGGACAAAAGAAACAAAGACTGCCGCATGCCGGCAAAACTTGACGGGAAACAACACCCGATACGAGGCTCATTTCAAAAATCCAAATGCTACCCAATCAGTATAATACCAATATGCCTTAAAATTGAGCTTTCTTTCCCTTCTAAGTAACTCAAATCTAGGATTTTCGATGCCAAGAAAGGAAAGAAAGGCTAGACGCCAATGGGTACCTCTCAAATCAATTCAAAGCCTGAAAATTACAATTTTGAGGTTTCTAAACCTCCTCCTAAATCACAACCTGAGAAAGAGAAAAAATAATAATGTATCTTCAAAACTAACAATAGGGTTTTTACTAAATTATGAACCAAAATAAAGCAACTCCGATCAATGTCTGAAACTGCTGACCAGAGGCTGGAAACCAGTCTAAACCATGCGAAATATTCACGCGAAATCCAGCATATTCTACCGCAGAGCTATGACATCCTTCTTTGTGTTTCTCCCTCTAAAATTTTATCTTCTTCTCTTTCCAAAGATGGTAACCCATTTCTCTCTCCCTCTTCTCGTGGAATTATATATGAAATGTAAAATGTAATGATAGAAAACACCAAACGTCCTGGCGCCTGCCAACTCTGAATGAAGGAATGAAAACTTTGATTCCAAATGCAACGGTTTATTGCGGTGGGCCCTCTAAGTCTTTCAAAGTATTAATTGGGATATAATCAGATACCGTTGTTAACTTTGATTCGATCAAAGTAGTAGGCCTTATATAAGCCGTTGATTTGTGGGGCCATGATAAGTTGGCAGATGAAGTATAGTTTGAGACTACTATTAAGTTTAACGTTCTGGCTGAACAGTGAGATAGTAATTTAAAAAAAATAATAACTTGTAAATATTTTTAACAAAAAAGTGTTTCACACTTAAGATTTTTATAAATAAAAAGTTTATAATATTTATTACGCTAATTATCATGAATTTGGTATTATTAATAAAAAATTTTAATTTTTACAAATCATATTTATTATAATTTAGCAAATGTTCGTTAAAATTGTTTATTTATATTGATTTAGTGCCTATAAGACATATGTTAAGGTGATAACTATATATATTTTTTATAATTTATTATATTGATTTCAATGTTACTTAATAAAAATTTATTATCTGTTAAATGTTTTCAAATCATATTTATTATATATTATTAAATAAACTTAAGGTGATCATTAGATAAATATTGTCTTAAAAGTAGTTGGTCATGATTAAAATAATTAAATATTTTAGTTTTCAATGACTATATTTATTGACCTTAACAATAAGGCAACCATTAAAAAAAAATAACCACTTTAAAATTAGCGTTTAGAAAATAAAAGAAAAAATTTGAATTGAGTGAGTTTAGTTTGTATTTTGAATTCACAAGTTGATATTGAGTTTGTGTGTTTTAAACCCACCACAAACTCTAAATTTCTAATGAGTTTTTGAGTTGAGCCAAACTCAAATGAATTTGTGGATTGATTGGAAATGAGTTTGAGTTCACCTAGTGCAACACAAATTCAAAAGCATCCCTAGTTAACTTTCCTCTTTTAACCAACCCAGCTTTTAAGCAGATAAATGGTAATGATTAGTATGAGGCCTAGGGAAAAAGAAAAGAAAGTGATCAATTCCCAGTCTTAAGAAACCTCATTTAAGTGAAAAATACGCTTCATGGCAATGACTGTTGATTACATGAGAGGGGTTCTAGATATTCGTTGCTGACTTGCTGCCCTCTTGTCAAATGTGAAGCACTCGAGTGCCACAAAAAGAATACAATCCTCATGAGCCATGTGAATGATAACTCAAAAGCGGCAGAGGCAGGCTTTCTGAATAGATTATAAATTTTAGCAGGTGATTACATGACAATGTCAGTTCAAAACAATGTTAGCTGCAGTATCAGCAAGAGGCTAAGGAAAGAAGATAGCAATCTAGAAGAGGAAGACTAGCGTGATGAAATAGATAAGCTACCAATGAAATTGTACAATTAGAAATATAATTCCACCATCCACGATAAAAATGATCAGAAATTTCTTTATAATCTTTCAGTTGTTTACAGTATCAGATAAACTTGAAAAATCTAATAAAGATGCCACTATTGTAACGTTCAAAAATGATACAATTTCCACAACCATGGAATCATGGAGGCAATGTACAACAGTGTACAATAATTTCTTCACATTAAACTTCACTCTGTTTTGACTATTAACCTATGCTCTTGAAGTACCACCATGGTCCCTCTCGACATGCTCCACAAGGGATGCAGGGTCTCGAAATCCTCTGCTACACTTAGGACAGACATCAATTGTCACCTGCTTCACCCCAGATCGATTGCCACTCCTTTCATGAACTTTCTGCACATGATCCACCAGAGAAGTGACTGACTGAAACTTTGCACGACACTGAGGGCACTCTTCCAGTTGACCATTAATATTACCACTGTTGCTGCTCTGCCCCACTCCATTCAATGCTTGGCTAATTTCACTACTCAATTTTGACATGCCTGCTTCAGCTGACGCTCGAACATTTGAAGCAACATTAAGAAAGCTTGTAGCCCATTTAGGCGAAGATGTAGTTGAAGCTCGATTTTGCTTCGACTCCTCTTTTCTGTTCCTACTTAAAAGACTCATAAACTGAAAACCTGCTTCCAACTTTTTGGGTCCAGGACATTTGTGATCAGGTCCAAATCGGTGCTTCAAGCAATGGTCTACCATGCAATCCCTGCACTTGATTTTGTTTGAGAATGTTAATAAATCCCGGCATCCAGGGACAGGGCACTTTTTCTTCTTTGTGACTTTCTCATAATTTGATGGGTCACATTCAGTATTAACATGATTCTCCCAAGAAATGTTGGGATCTTCATCAGGATTTAGGCGAACTCCTTTTGCACATAGCGGACAAATGACAACAGTGACATCTTTTCTATCAGCTTTTGAACAATGGTGTTTTATGTAGCTTCGATGCTCCAAACAAAATACCTGTAAGATAATTGCAAACATCACTGCCATCAGACCAAAAAACCTATAATAGTACATGAGTGATGATCCACGGCACTGAATGCTAAGACATAAAACACATACCCAGCCATGCAAAATGCAAATCAGCATATCACAAAAGCCAAAGTACAATGTCACTAGAAGAACAATGTCAAATCAAATGACGTGGAAGATTAGGAAGCATTTTGACATTTACAAACATAGCATTAACTTAAAAACCAAGCATGATATTCAACATTCTATTTGAAGGATAGAGTAATGGTTCAAGCTAGACCAAGAAAATAATAATAAATAGCACTTGAACGCCATGCACGTGCTATCCTCATCCATTAAACAATAATTGGGGGACTTTTCCTTTCTATTAAAACAAGGCCTAAGCTTGATGCACAAGAAGATGCTTCAACTCCTTCCTTATTAAGGCAGCAGAATTTTCCAATATAATAATAAAAAAACCCAGCACTCCAACTAAGGGTCTACTTTTGAGTTGAGTTGAGCACTCCAACTGATGGTCTACTCATCTTTCCAATAAAAATGTCATTTATTTAATTTTATTCAACATTTATAAATCAGGCAGTTGAATGTTGCTTAGTTTGTTGTTAACTCCTCCTAGTAACATTAAGACAACATGAGAGAAGAAAGAAAAAAATTAAGAAACTATGTCCCTAAGGACTCATTTGGACAGAAGGGTATGGAGGGAGAGGAGAAGATACGGTACCAAATCCTTGATTTGGGAGGGTTTTTTAAAGGAGAGAAAGGAAATGAAGGGGTCGTACCCTCCAAAGCCCACTTTTTAATTCCTCCAAATTGGAACCATTTGGAGGGAGAGGATAAGGCATATTATGATTTTTGCCTATAGTGACAAATATACCCCAATCCATTTTATTAAATGCTCAGTAATACCTAAATAAAACATTTGAAGGGCACAATTATAAATTTTTGTAATAATATTTCCTCTCCTCTCCTTTCCCCTCAACGCCCAAACAAAAAATATACATCCCATTTACTCTCCTCTCCTCTCCTCTCCCTCAAGGGATTTTGGGCTCATATTCAAAACTACCAGAGAACAGCTAATTTAAAATCTTTGAAGGTTTATAAATTCATCACAATATATTTGCTTGGCTCTTCGGAGGACTTAAACATGTTATGTCAGCATTGGAAGTTCCTAATCATGACTAATTGAACAATGTATGTATCTACCAATTACCAGTATATATGATCATAAAAGCAGATATTACTAAAATAGATAAGATAAACATAGTAATCAATTTAAAAGAATCTGATCCAGTGAAGAAATCAACCTATCTGAAGAGAATACAAAGAAAAAACTATGATAAATACACAAGGAAACAACAGTAAGCAAGAGAGAGACAGGTAGCTCCACAATGAAGAATATCTGAATCTTTCATCTGCATACCAAATGCATTCATGTGCTCCACTGCAACAGAATACCAGTCTTTGATAGGATATCAGAGCACATTTTCCATTTTCAATGACATGACTTGCAATGCAAAAGCATTTCAAAAATCACAATTTCTGAATAGATAAAGAAATGCAAGTCCAACAACATTGAATCGCCAAGCAGTCATTCCTTAAGGAAAACATCCCATAGACATACAATACTTACTACAACACGAAAACTACAGAAATTGGAATTCATTGTACAATACCAAATCTGTTTGGCTATGGTATCATACCTGTGTTTCTCTCAATATCCTTTCTCTAAGTTCTAGTAAAAAATGTATAGTAATAAAGATTATACAATAAATAAGAACCCAAAAAAAAAAGAAGCCTAAACTTTTTCTAAATCACCTTTACTGAATGACAGATTATAATCAGCTTAACACAGCTGCATTAGACCATAACCCCGTAATTCAACAAAAGCCCATGTTAGTTTCTTTTGTTAGAAATATAATAATAAATCACTGGACAAGCAGAACGGAAAAGAAAAATCTTTTCCAGTTTAAAGTTACAACTTTTTTATTTTCTTCACATTTGAAAGTGGAAAAAATCCTTCCCTTTCTTAGCATCCAAACGTAGTGTAAAATCAACCAAAGTTCAAATAAAAATCTAAGGCAACTAATTTATGGAGAAGGAAAAAGAAATTACGTCAATGTTTACCTGATTGCATCGATCGCATGTGAATGGCAAGAAATCAATCTGCTTGCAATCTTCAACAGTACAATGCTTTCCGAGATCTGGGAATTCCGGAGTTCCCATTGTAAATGAATTCCCAATCAATAAATAAAAACGAAGAAGATTTCGCAGAGAATTCGGAAAGATATTCCAAGAATGATTTTATACGAATTGTGAAATTGGATTTCCAGGTTCTGTCGCGTGATTTGGGAATTGAATGTCGGAAGCTTTTGACTTCCGAGTATATAGACAAAGACCGCGGAATCTGAATTTCACAGCAAGAGTCGTTCGAAAGATGCCGAAGTCGTCCATTTTTTTTCTGTTTCTTGTAACTAAAAATTTCCAACACCGATTGGGTTTTGGACCGTACAAAAACGACCCGACGCACCGGGTCCATATTTTAAAAAGGGTCGAGTCCTGTGAGCCTTAAAATCATTTGCCAAAAAAAAAAAAAAGACCATTATCATTTATCAATTGGACATATAACAAATCGAAAAATTAGGGATTACAAAATTTAATTAGGTTAGGGATTCATTAAGATTCTCAAATTGTTAAAATATAACTAAGAAGAAATCATTTTGAACTAAAACTTCTTCCTCTTGAGACCCTTAAAAGTGGGATTTTTATTTATTTTTTATCATTTTATGACTATTAGGCCAACTCTTTTAAAGTACAATACTAGTTACATTTGAATGATATGGATATGATTAAAAACATGATTAGTAGACTTCACCTAAGTCATGATGACTAGGAGGTTCTTCAAAACAATTTATGGGAATAATTTTTTTAAAATAAAAAATTAAATTGCTAATTTCACCCTCTACTTAATATTTTGTTTAGTTTAGACAATCTAATTTATTATATTATAAGGGAGAGAAATAATAATGTAACAATATAATAATAATAATATTATTATTATTGTATTATAGTTTGTATAAAATTATACTATCTAACCTTATACAAAACACATATAGCATTTGATAGTTAAATTTATACAATGTTAAACAGTAAGGGAAGTCATATTTTTAGTCTCTATAATTTAACTTAAAATTCACTTTCATTTTTACTTTTCAATTTGTTACAATTAGATACCTATAATTATAAAATTACTATAATTAGGTCACTGTTGTCACATTCCATCTAAGATATTTTAAAGGTAGTTAACGACAGTGACATGACTAACGGTACATAATGTGGATTATCCACATGGCATATTAAATGAATAAAAATTGACATGTGACTTGTATAAAACAAAAAAAAAAAAAACTCGGTTTTTAGTTAAAAAATTATTATAAAAATAAAAATCTCAAAAATAAAATAATTTGTCTATTTATATATTTTCCTTCTTCATCATTTTCAATTTTATTACAAAATATCACCACTTCCACCACCATCGTGGTTGAACTAACCTAAACTACCCTCAGCGGTGGAGCCTGGGCCTGGGCTAAGAATTGCTTAAGAAATTTTTATATGGCCCATATGTCTTCAGTCCAAACACACATAGACCCGCCCAAATTTCAATACAATCCAAAGTGTGAATTTTTCTGTTTTATTGGGCTCTCTTGTTTCTAGGCCCACATGTTTGCTATTGCACTGAAGCATTAAAATGGAAGGAAATTGCACAATTTTGGTTACAGGGGATTCAAACTCAAGTTTGGGTTAATACAAAAATTGATGATTACCGTAATTGTGTGTTGCATGTATATATATATATATATATTAGTGAAAATAGGTAATACTCTAAACAATATTTCATATGCATATATTACTTATATTATTATATATAAAGTATAAACTAGTAATTTTACACACACTAAAATGATGTCAAACAAGAAGTATTTCTGGCTTGGTCAGAAAATTTAAACTCAATTTAGTTATTAATTGACCCTAAAATAAAGTTTGGGTTCTATTTGTTTAGAAAACAAACCTATTTTCAGTTTTAATTTTTAACTCATTTTGTAATAAGAAAATGTCAATTTTTGTAAAGTTAAGATCATAAGCTCGTAAACTCTACTCATTTAATTATTTGTGTATATATAATAAATATATTTACATGTTAAAAATAATCATAAAAATAATTAATTTGTTGATAATTTACTTAATTAGCTTACTTAGGTTTAAACTTGTGATATTTTGCTCATGCTTGTGACTTTCAAGTAGATAAAAGCGAGTTAGAACCAATCTAAACTTGAAAATTTTAAATTATTGTTCACCAAAATGTTGGCTTGAACTATAAAAAAAGCATGATTCCACCCCTGCCACTACATAATACCCAACCTCCTTGTCCAAAAAATTTAAAGAAAATCTCAAGATCTACTCCTAAGATCATAACAAATTTAGGGAAAATTTCAAAGCCCACCACCTAAGACGATTGGATACAACCATGATGGCCATGAGGAAAACATGACTTTAGATCAAATTCCACCTCCCAAAGAAAGCTATATATGGGGCGATGCATCAGAACCTATATTAAAATCTAACAAACAATCACAATTTATGAACTTATTTTTATAGACTTTGAGTGAGTTGGACTCATTTACTAAATAAACCTTACAGTGAAACTTGAATTTTTAACGAGTAACTCAGGTAAAATAATGTTTGAATTTTGGCTTCCACACCTCTATTGTACTGCTCAAATGCTGTGCAGGCAGATTGTTCACCCCTGCTTTTTGAAAGGTCATAATGAATGATGTTCTGTTCCCAAATTTATTGACTCATTCAGATATACCTATCAAAGTTTCTACAATAGAAATAATAAACAAAGTTATTAATTTTTTTTTTATTGAACAGAGACAGGGATGGGAAAAAGAGGGTGTAAGGTTTTCACAATTTTAAGAGTCAAGGATACGTAACATCATAGAGCTAGGACAAACTAGGAGAGTTTCAAAGCATACAACAACCAAAACTAGCTTTGTTCTTAGGGTATCAAATTGAACATTAACATGTGATACCACAAAGGACAAATTGGGAGGAGAAATCAAAATATTTTCAGTCCTGAAACAATCCAAGACCACCCCACTGACATGTTGCAGGTGCCCTCTACTCGATAAATTAGTATGGTAGTCAGAACTATTTGGCTTTTATATAGAAATGTTTTGCACCTCAAAGTCAAAAACCACACCTCCTTACGAAATCTTAAAAAAGAGAAGTTAGTTGAAAAAGTAATCCAAAATCTATCTTTGAAAAAAAAGACATAATAACACGAAGGAGATCCTAAGCAGCAAATGTAAGAATCTCTTTCAGTAATAGAATCCTATTTTGTTTTCCACTTTTTCTTTTTTTTCTTTCTGATTCGCAGAAGACATATTGAGTTAAAAAAGAGAGTTAACTATCCTACATTTGCACAAGTCCTCAATCTTAAGTGAAGACGAGATTGAATCTCAAATTCTTAGAACATCACCATAATATTTTACTAATTGAATCAACTGACACTTTTTACTCTTTTTTTTTAGTTTCTACCTCTCTCAAATTCTGAAATCAATTTATAGTATCATTTGATAAACTAACCTCAGTGCTTTACTTTGAACTCTCATTTTCTCATTCCCTCATTCTCTCATTCTCCTATACCTGTCCATCTCCCTCGCTCTTTACCACAGAAGCAAAGTTAGAGATACATCCTTCACCAGGAACAAAGAAAGCTCATGTTCATGCTCATGATTTTGTTCACTAGAAACATGATGGAGGCAAGGCTGGAGAATGAAGTGCAACCATTTGTGGAGCCACCACCAACAAGAGTGACAGAGCCCTGTCGTTATTCACATAGATCAATTGAAACACTGGTCGTCGTTTTAGCCGTGATCACTATTGGGGGTGTCATTGCAGGATTTATAGCTCGGCTTTGCGGTGGAAGGCACTTTGGTGGCAATGGAGAGAATGACATAGAAGGTTGGGTAGAAAGGAAGTGTAGGAGTTGTATTGATGCTGGTCTCCCTCCGGCACCTCCACCAGAAGAATCAAAGCCAGCGCCCGCTCCAGCCCCAGCACCAGCACCAGCCCCAGCACCAGCACCAGCACCAGCACCAGCACCAGCACCAGCACCAGCACCAGCACCAGCGCCAGCACCAGCGCCAGAGGAAGAAAAGAAGTGAAAATGAACAGACATGAATTTCTAACTCCAAGACTGTAAGTAATTTAGTTCTGAAATGATTGAAGTGGTTGCTTTGCAGGCACAACTGTATGCAGTAGGATTGTGGAAGTTTTAACACATTTAAATTAGCACCCTTCTAATTCACTTTTTTTGCTGTTTCCATGTTTTATCAATTTCCTTACTAAGCAGAATGCTAAGACTTTTGTGTTCCATAATATACACCTACTTCCTAATCATATTAATCGGATTTTCTAAATTTGCTATTGGCTTTATTCACTATTGTTTTCATGTCTATTTTCCATTGATAGGGTAAGATTCTATTTTGTTATTACTAATTAAATTGAAGGGTAGAGAATATGTTTTCTTAAACAGATTGCATCGTCATATTACAAACAATGGACTTTTTTAACCGGTTAGAAATTTTTTAAAGCAACAAAAAGGAGGAGAGACAAAATTTTCGATACTCACTCGCATGGGAGATGGCGTTATGTTAGAGTGTTAGGGAAGCTCGAAATCAAACTCGAGTCTTGGAAGTAGGGTAAGACTTAAGTCCCGGTACCAAGGCACTGAGCTAACACCCGTGGTGGTGCATAGATCGATCCTTGATGGCTTAAAACTTTTACAGACTTAAACGGGGTCCAACTTTCCAATGTAACATGAGATCGTGGGATCCTTAATCATATCTGATCTTCACGTTGGACACACAAAAGCATAACTTATCATGGCACAAAGGATTGATCAACAACTTCACTGAAAAGGTAAAGTATCCCATCCATAACCGTTGCTTGCTTTTGTGTTCTTTTTTCCTTTTTGGCCACAACCATAGCTTAGTTCAAAAACTAGAATCTTTTCTAACCTTTCTTTTCATCTACTAGTACGTCTTTTCAAATTGGGACAACTTACCGTTACAACTACTTACTATTCTCCTAAGAAAGAAAAAAAAAAGGCACATTAAGAATTCACAAGTCCCACAAACTCATTATTTTGTTGAGATTACAAACTTTATTTTGGTACAGTGGCACAATAGTAATATTTTTGAACTGGAAACCGTGGAGCTTTATTAAGGAAAAAAAAAATGTTGTAGGAACAGCTAATGAGACCTCTCTTACTGAAAAAAGGAAAGAAGAGCACTCCAAAAGACATCATCACTATCCGAAACCCTAACACCATAATTGGCACAACAATCTGCAACACCCTACTTCCTGATAGCAAAATTGCAGATAAACTTCTGCTTAGCACTCATTCAGAGCTAAGCTGTCCCTGAGCAGAGCCTCCCCTTTCCTGGTTGAACTGCAACTGTAAGCATTCACCAAAGTTGTAGAATCAAAATAAGGAAATGGGTAAAATGAGATTCAAGAACAACGTATAGTCTTTTCAAAGGGCCTAAAATTGAACCGCGTTTGTACTATACCCAAATAAAAAACAGAAGCCATCATGAACAGTCTATGGTCTCTGAAGACAGAAGACACCTACAGTCCCTGCAGCACCATGATTTTGCTCATATGATTTTGTTCTTCTCCATCGCTCATGTTGAAACAGGCTACCACCAGCATAGTAATTTTTTATAAGTAACTTTCATCAATCACAAATTTAGCATCCAGATCCACATCTAGTGGAAAAATACAAAATCTGACAGACTAAGAAACTCCAAACTTAGCTAGTCCTCCATCAGGCACATAGCCTCCCTAAAATATACAAGATGGTAAGGAAAGAAGGTTTAGATCAGTAACCTGCAATCGATAGCCAATGTACTGTGAATGCGCAACCAATACTCATTCAGATGAATAAACAGAGTTGCTTTCAATGCATTAGTTTCAAAAAGAGGCTCCGAACACCAATTTCACTGGCTGTTGAGAGACCATCCCGATAGGCCATCACTAGAAAACTAGAACCTATTCCAACTTTTTCTTCTTGAGAAGATGGTAATTCAGAGTCCTTTCCAATAATTAAAACTTCCACATCATCTCACTTTTCCACTCTTTTTTGGGTTTTACAATGAGGACCTGAAGGTATTTTAGCTTGAAGAAACCTTCTTAGTAGGCTTTCTTCAATCCTGAATTAACTGTCACATGGTCAATAGAGTTTAATAACCATAAAACAGAACTCAGTTGTTCTATGGGTGGCCTCATCAACAGCTAAAAGGGCTCTCCTGGAGTTTTGGTGTGTCCAAATAATGGGAAAGATAATGCATCAGAGAATTTCTTTTGAAGAAACAGATTTTATCAGCAACGTTACAATGCTACGAGTCTCATACTTAAAAGAGAGAATGATTGCAAAAGTTGAGGGACATGCCACAACAATTCCAAACAGACTTTGTGATCCTGCATTTTGTCAAAACATGTAGAGTGGAATCTGAACTGGAATGATACAGATTCAACTGAAGGGTTGATTTTTTCTCAAACATAATTTTTTTGCAAGGAAGGATATTTGAGCTGTTCAACAGGAAGAATTTCACAAATTTGAGCAGGTGCTTTCCAAATCCAGTCAAAAGTGATCGAAGGAAGAGAAAGGATAACGGTTGAGTTAGCTATGTCTTACAACTATAGAGGAAAATCTTCATATAAAAGGGTCCAACCGTTGGCATAAAAGTAGAAAAAATGTCCCAATCATGCATAAAGAAAGATGTGGGGTGGACACAGCCAAAGATAGACCCCTGAGAGGTCTGGGACCAATGCAATTAGCATACTGACAGAGATAGAGTTTCCACACTAAATCATGCAGGTCTTCAAATCAACAGGATATTCTACCAATAGTTCCCAAGTTGCTTAACCTCAAGAAAACTAGTGTAAGGAAATGGAGAAAAAAGTACAAAAGTCTCGTATCTATTGTAATGGATTCTCAAATGAAAAATATATACGAATGTTACAGCTATTCAGAAAAAAGTCCAAAAGAACACATGATATATCAGGCTGAGTATTAAGTGAGCATTCTGGCAGGGATCCACCTAGAAGAAACACACGGAATACCCTAATTAAACAGTGAGACCATCGACAACAGACAATCATGAATCATAATCCAACATCTCAACTTCTAAAATCCATTTTTCTCACATGCAAGAAAACTTTTAATTGCATCCTAAGAAAATACAAGTATACAACTTCAAGAAAGAATATAACTTCGGGAAAGAGACTTCTAACATCTACGTGTTGTGGCAAGAATACGATTCAAAAGTTACCCATCTCCAAACAAGAAATCATCCTCACAACTTTTCTATCACAATGCACTGTGAAATCTCTCTGTCCAAAACCTAAGTGCATTAACTAATGGAGAAATATTTCACTATGCAAGATTAAAGTCCAAACTGATTATTTTTACAACATTTTCTGCTCACCTCAGCTCAACACCCCTATAGAATCGCCAACATTATCAACAAATAGAAACACCCCTGAATTTGATGATTCAAAGAAGCAAATAACTGAAGAAACAGCCATGTAAAAATAACCTAGAATGCTCCAAAATCTACTCAAATCTAAAAGTAGATAATGTTAACAAGCAGCGATGTGGAGAACAACATATGAAAAATCATTATTCTTCTTATTGGATATCTCTAAAGGAACATTTATAAACATTATTAAATAAAAACGTAAGAGATCAACACTTATAACATGTAATCTTTGACATAGAATAAAAAGTTGCAAATATGTAACAAGTTCACGAGATAACTACTTACCTGATGGAAATTTAACCACAAAACCAAGAACAAGGTTGGCATGGTCAGTCAAAAATGAATTTTGGAAAAAAAAAAAATCCAACACATCAGATCTTTAAATGTTCATAATACTAAGCATGCAGAAGTATATTTGAGGCATTATCATTAGCATTGTGAAAGTTAGAGAGAGAAAGAGAAAATCTAAGTATTTGTGAGTATAACCCTCTCATTGATGCTGTATTTATATTATAAAGTTTGTGTCCTATACAAGTTAGGATATTGAAAGTCATCCATGATACAACCAAATTAAGGCTAGAATTAAGAAAACTAATTACGAAATATTTACTATTCTAATACTCCCTCAAGCTGGAGAATATAGGTTATATGTACCAAGTTTGTTACAAAAATATTGAAGTCGA
Source organism: Quillaja saponaria (assembly GCA_029379385.1). Taxonomy (NCBI): domain Eukaryota; kingdom Viridiplantae; phylum Streptophyta; class Magnoliopsida; order Fabales; family Quillajaceae; genus Quillaja; species Quillaja saponaria. The sequence goes on from CM055608.1 coordinate 25,741,666, forward strand.
TTACACCTAATGATTTAGTAAACAAATTAGCTAACTAGTATTCGGATTTTGCATAAATTGTTTTAATTGTGTTATCTAGGAGTTTCTCTCGAACAATATGACAATCAACCTCTATATGATTTATTCTCTCATGAAACATTGGATTAGAGGCAATATGTAAAGCAGCATAGTTATCACATATTAGCTCCATAGGCTGTGAGTGCTGAAACTTGATTTCTTTCAACAAGTGTTGAAACCCGATTTCTTCCAACAAGTGATTCAGCGAATCATGACTCTATATTTATATTCAACATTGGATCTTACAACAACAGTTTGCTTCGTACTTTTCCATGAAAGAAGATTTCCTCCCAAAAAGACAAAATATTGTAGTGGATATTTTGTCAAAAGAAGAGTCAGCCCAATTTGCATTGATGTAACCCTGAACTAAAATAGAGTCATATTTTTTTACCCAAATTGTGACCATGTTCTTGAACCATTGTGTGAACATGATTCTTATTAAATAATCCCTTTCATGGTGCAGTTTTGAGATATTACAAAATACGGATAACTGTAATCCATTCAGAAGTGCGAGGTTGAGCAGGAAACTGACTGACCACACTAGTGGCAAATGTAATATCTAATCTAGTTACTGTGAGGTAATTCAACTTACTAACTAGAAGTCTGTATTGTATAGGATTCGTCAATAGCTCCCCTTATCGGGTATAAGTTTGATATTAAGTTCTATAAGAGTATCAACAAGTTTTGAGTATAACATTCCTGTATCATTCAACATATAAAGATAATATATCTTTGAGGGAGAGAGAGATACCAAACCCTAGCAACTTCAATGCCAAAAAATATTTCAATTGTCATAAGTGTTTGGTTTGAAACTTGGAGTATAAGAGAGACTTCAACTGCTGAAATCCATAACTATCATCATTGGTGATCACAATGCCATCAACATAAACAATTAATAGAACTCGGCTATGAGATATTGCTTGTAGAAAACTAAGTAATCAACAGAACATTGTTGAAGTCCTGAACTGAGAACAACTTCACTGACTTTTTCAAACCAGGCTCTAAGAGATTGTTTCAATCCATACAAAGATTTTTTCAAATGAAAAACTAAGTCACTCTCCCCTTGAGCAACAAATCCAGAAGGTTGCTCTATAAAAATTTCTTCATCCAAGTCACCATGAAGAAAGGCATTTTTTATGTCCAGCTAATGCAGAGGCCAATGAAAGATAGCAGCAAGAGAGATAAAAACTCTAACTAAGGTAATTTTGGCAATTGGAGAAAAAGCTTCAGAGTAATCCACACTACAAAACTTGGTAGTGCTTTTTGCTACAAGCTGAGCTTTCAAGTGGTCAATAGAACCATCAGGATGAACTTTCACAGTATATACCCAAAAATAGCCAACAATAGACTTGTCGGTGGCTAATGAAACCAAGTCCCAAGTGCCATAGTTGTGTAATGCGTCCATCTCATCAACCATGGCTTGTCGCCACCTCAGATGGGCAAGTGTATCACTGATTATTTTTAGGAACAGAGACACAAGACAAGGAGGAAACAACTGCATAATATGGTGAAGATAATCGATGCTATATAGCAGATGAGAAGTTTTGGGCTGAGAGCCAAAAACTAGAGCAATTTGAGTTCAAAATTTACCGACTAGCCTATAGAATTAGCTGGTAATATAACATAAATAACTCATCGACTACCCATAATGGTTGGGAAACAAAAAAGTATTACAAAAAATATTGACCGACCTGCTATAGTTGGTCGGTAAACTAATTTCTAAAACGTTGGTTGAAAATTTAAATTTTATTGGTTGGTTGGTAAGTTAGTTTGTATTTTGATCATTAGCAACTAACCTTAAGTTTGTCAATAAGGGTTGGTCGTTTTTGAGGAGTTTTCTTATAGTGTTTTCACTTACTTCTAAGTTGATTTCTCACCATGAATTAGAAACAGAGAATTCATAAATCATGGACGGATATGAGGATTTGTGTTGCGAGCATAGGGCATATAGTTGCAAATGTTATACCATTTCACATAATGTACAAACCCATAAATGGAAGGAATGTAAGTAACCAAAGGCAAATAAGGTTCACTAGAAAATGAATATAGAACACTAATAGTGCGGCGCTAGTAAGAAACCCAAAGTTTTGTCAAAGTAACTTTGACATCATTATAACAAGCTAAAAAACTAATATTTATTAGCAAAAATTACTAGCATGTATATGATATTGGAATCAATTAATACTAATTAAGTAGAGAAGTACAAGGTAATAAGAAAATGAAAAGCACACTATCTGCTAGATCATATGCCAATATAAGGTTTTAATATGAGATAGAGGCTCCAAGTTAATGCTGATGATCCAAGTTAATGTTGTTTATTACATTATCAATGCGTATGAACTATGACGAATAAAAAACAAGAACGCTTATAACAATCAAGAAGGTATCAAAATGTGAAAATAGACACGTCAAAATAGTTAAGCATTTGAATATATTACCATTTTGTTGCTTTTAAGTATCGTTGACCATGCATCTTTACTAATCTCATGTATCAAAATTTCAATTAGTAATCATGGAAAAATGAAAAGAAACCAATTAGCTGCAGTTCATGATAAAACAATCTAAAATTAACAGAAATATCACAATCAACCATGAACTAATGAAAAGTCCATAAATGACTCAGTTTCCAACTATGGACTGCAAAACAATTAGATATGTGCATAAAATAAAGTGAAAAAAGTATGAAAAAACATACTTCTTTTATTGATTTCATAAATGTTTTTTTTTACATGAGCACATAATTCTCAGCAAAAGATTGCATTCTTTTGTAGAAAGAAAAAGAGAAACAACAAACAAAAAGTATACTTTATCCATAAAAGGCATTCTACAGCAACACAACAGTTCAGGAAAAGGAAACGGGTAACATGTAGTAAAAGAACAATGGTGAGATGCAGCTAAAACTACAAAACCCAGAAAAGCAAATAACATCAGCGTACCCCATTGAAGTTTGAACCTTCAATTGACAAATAAATTTAGCAATATGATTAAGAAAGAGAGAGGAGGAAAAAAAAAATCAGCAGTAACCACCAGTTGTATGAAAAGGTTAATATCCAGAAAGCATGTGAACTAGTAGCTAAGCTCCATTTCAAAATGGGGATTGCTATGCAAATAACTGTTTCTGCTTTCTTAATTCAATTATTTTCACCCCTTTTCTCGTTAACCAGACATAGACAACAGGAACAGAAATCATGTAAACAAACCTGGCATTCAGATGAAGAATAGTGGGAGCCCAAACATAACCTGGAAAAAAAAATAAAAAATACTTGCATAAAAGCCTTAACGAACAAACTAATATTCATATAGCCTACACTGACTCCTGCATGCATACCCAATTCAAATTCGAAAGGAAACCTTCAGAATATGAAGCTCAGGGGCAAGCACAAAACAAGATACGGTCTAGGGTTTGGACCAAAGGGGAAAGGAAAAAATAAAATAAAATCAAATTACTTTCTGAAGGCCATTGACGGAGTCGGAAAATCCGATTGTACTCTCACACATTCTCAAACTCTTAAAACACATAAAACCCTTCTTTTCGGCTGTTAACATTCCCGCGTCATCTAAAGAAGAAGAATTACAACGTGACAAATTAGACTTCTCTATCAAAAACTAACTGCTCGTCATCATTTTTCAAAATTAAAAATCGTAGTAAAACATTTTTTCTTGAGGAATTTCCTTCGGATTATTTGATTTAATCTCCTTATATAAGTTGTTGGGATAACTTATTTTTGGATAATAATTATAGGGTAAAGTACATTTTACCATATAAACTATCACCCGTTTTGTAATAACTTTCATAAACTATTAAATTAGACACATAACTTCTTATTTAAGTCACAATTAACAAATAACCCTTAATGAAAAGACTAAATTATCTTTATTATAATTTTTTTTTAATCTTTTACTATCTATCTTTTGTTTTTAGTAAATTTATTAATAATTTAAATATTATGACAAAAAAAATTAAAATTATGAATGATTCAAATATTATTTATGTATGCTAAAATTGAATTAAAGTTTATTTTCATAGAAAATGAAAAGAAAAAGAGGTAAAAAGGAAAACATATAAAAATAAAACTTATAATGAGGGTAATTTAGTCTTTTATGAGCTAATTTGTTAGATTTAGTGGCTAATTTAGATGAGTGGTGATTATTTGTCAATTATGACTCAAATAAATGAGTTATGTACCTAATTCGATAGTTTATGAAAATTATTGCAAAATAGGTGGTAATTTATAGGTAAAATACAATTGACCCATAATTATATGCTTTTATGTATGTTAAAATTTATTTACAAAATAAAAATAATGTTTCATCACCTTGAGTGTTGTTTGTATTTTTGAAAATACGCATATACGCACATTTTTCACACTGCCAAATATATACACCGATTCTACTCCATCTTATATCTACCGGCCCACTCCATCTTATACCTATTGTATTCCCGACTTTGATGTGTACCCTTCCTAAGTTTGACTTTTGACTGAAAAACTAGTTTGTCTTCGTCTGAGGTTAGGTGAAAATCTGAGAATTTTGACGATTTAGGATCCAAGAGAGTCTTGCTGAAAAGCTAATTATGCTTCGCATCAGGTTCAGATTATTTTATAATTAACTCACACCTTTCATAATCTAATAAATCATGAAAATTGAAGTTTTAATTTCCTATTTTATTAGCTGAACAGCCAGACAAGTATTAATTTTAAATTCTTGCATGCATGAACATATATAAATGCTCAATATCTTTTTCTTTTATTATTTTCGATGACTCAAAGTAACTAACTAATACAGTCTTAATTTTTTCTTTTTTAGTTTAGCGGATGATATAATCTTAAATTTAATTCGAATTTATCTAACGGATGTCCAAAAGATAATTGTTAAGCTTCTATAAATAGAAAGTTTATAACATTTATTACGGTAATTGATCATGATTTCAATATTATTTATTGCATAAATTATTACTTATAGAACGTTTTAATTTCTAATTACTATATTTATTATAGTTTAACAACTGTCCTTTAGACACCCGTTAGAAAAACCCTTTTAATTATAACTAACCATATCTCTCTTAGAGGAAGAAAAACGAACGGGTATAATTTTTGTGAACTATATATATTATAGGCCTAATAATGCATATGTTCCTGCTTTTTATCAACAAATTAAAGTGAGGGTGAATTTTCTATTCTAGGCCTTATGGGCATTGATAACTTTTGATAAATATTAATTAGTTGAAATTAAATGTGTATAAACTGACATAAATATCACGCGGTTCCGTTAAACAAAAGAAATGATGATACATACATGACAATTAATAATTAATGATATATACATGACAATTAACTGAAAGGTTATGTGTGATACATCTACATGTCATATAAAACTTTATTTGAGAAGAAACAATAACTAATTTTGTTAAAGTAAATCAATTATATAATACTCAAAGTAGATGCATAAACATACATGCATGAATTGATTAAGGGTGTGCAGGGAGCAAAAGTCAGACGGTAGCCCAAGAAATCTTTGTTTCAGTACTCTCTCATATCCTTCCATATATACCTTAGAAAATGACCACTTTGCCTATAAATACACACAACCTCCTCTTGGTCATTCTCAACAACACTCCTCATCTTTCAAAGAGTGTATCTAATCTCTTTCACACACAACAAAAAAGAAATTAACAATGACCCTCCAAAAACATCTCCCAATCTACATTGTGATCATAATTTCCTTTGCTTCTTGTTATAGCCCTTTCCAACAGGACACACTTCATGATCCTGGCTATGATGATGGTGGGAAACTAAAAAACGTGACCATCAAGCAAAGCAATAATGTTTTGGGTTTGAATAGGTTGGATGATAGCAATGCAGCAGAAACAGTTAGTGTTGACTGTTTTGGAGCTAAGGGTGATGGCAGTACTGATGACTCAGAGGTACTCACTTCATTACACCTTTTTACCCAATAGTGATTCATATATAATATATATAAATTTCTTGATAAACAGATAATCGTATGTAATCGCAAAAAAAATACCCTTTAATTAATCTTGTGTAAAAACGTAGTTTCCATTTGGATTAGAAAATGCATTGATATATGTAATATAGAAATAATGCATGCAGATATTTAATTTAGCTCAGAAGAAAGAATGTATTTCAATTATGATTTAATTTTGGCGTGCAATATTTTTTATATTCCTATTTTTAATACTACTCTACTATGTGTGATAACTTCAGGCATTTGAGAAGGCTTGGGAGGCTGCATGTTCTTCTGACGGAGCTGTTCTTGTGGTTCCGGCCAATAAGAACTATCTTCTCAAGCCAATCAGACTTTCAGGCCCGTGCAAATCTGATCTTACAGTTCAAGTGAGTAATTTGAATAATATAATTTAGAAAGAACAATTCCTATTTTCCATTTTAATTTATTCCAAACTTGGTCATAATAATTTTTTGAAAAATTATTAGATTTCTGGAACACTTATAGCATCGAATGACCGATCAGACTACAGCAAGGACAGTAAATACTGGTTGGTATTTGAAGATGTTCAAGATTTATTAGTTGAAGGTGCAGGAACCATTGATGGCAATGGGAAAATATGGTGGGAAAACTCCTGCAAAATTAATAAAAATCATGTAAGCCATAATTATTAGCACCGTTACCCCTGTTCATTTTTAATTACAGTTTGACATACATCAAATTTATTCAAATGTATATTGTTACCTAGTTTTCAATTAATTATGGATCAAATCCCAATAGTGATTGCGCCCACATTTCCCTCCCACAATTGGACTACCCATTTAGGTAAAAGACAAAACTGATTCAGAATTGTCTTTTATTTGAAGGTATAATATGTATCCATGCGCTTCATATTTGCCTGGTATTCACTCCCAGAAATATTACCCTCCCTAACCCCTCACATCAATCCCATGAGTTGTTGAGTAATAGTTCGTGTAAGTCTTGAATGAGCCCCTCAAAAGCTTGATGTAAATAAAAGATATTTTGTTCTACGCCTGACCTATATATCCCCACTTAATTCTGGTCATTGAATAAATGAAATTTTGATGAATAACTAATTGATTTCTTTTCTTTCAGTTATTATTTTCCCTTTCATAGTCTATTAATAACAAAATAGATTCTTCCAGTGTATAAAATAAAAATTCCTATAGCCCCAACAAACAATGTAAATAGTTTTTAAAAATAAAATAAAAAATTTAATGTATATTAATTGTTGACTGATATTCTTCATCTTTCTCTCCTTTGCAGCCCTGCAAGCATGCCCCAACGGTATGTGCAGCAATTCTTCAATAGATATTTTTTTGGAGAAAAACCATCCAAGAAACACGAGAATTTTATTAATAAATTGTTGTTTTGTTAATGGTGTTTGCAGGCTCTGACTTTCCAAAAGTCCCAGAATTTGACAGTGAGAAACCTGAAGATTCAAAATGCTCAACAAATGCATGTTACATTCCATGGTTGCACCGGTGTTCAAGTTTCCGGCCTTAAAGTAACTGCACCAGGGGATAGCCCTAACACTGATGGAATTCATGTCACACATACAGAAGACATTCAAATTTCGAGCTGCAATATAGGAACCGGTATTTATATGCTCAATTCATATCCAAATAATTAGAAAAGAAAAAAATTCAATTGCATTGGATACTTCTAATTAATTGGACTGTACATAAAATTTGTGTACCAATTTGCAGGAGATGATTGTATATCAATTGTAAGTGGTTCCAAGAATGTACAAGCCTCAGACATAACTTGCGGACCAGGTCATGGCATCAGGTAATTAAATTACACCAAAATCTCCATTTTAATTAGTACATTGCTCAGTGCAGGGAGCAAATGTCACTTCAAGTTTTTAGAAAAGAGAACCCATTTTCTTAATTATTTGGATGACTGCTTTCTTTTCATGATGATGAGCTCAGTATTGGAAGCCTGGGGGCTGGAAAATCAACAGCATATGTTTCAGGAGTAACAGTAAACGGTGCTAAGCTTTCAGGAACCACAAATGGAGTTAGAATCAAGACATGGCAGGTAGAAATTTGAAGTTTTTCCTTTGACATTAATTTGATATGGAATTAATAATATCTGCAATTGCACCCAACATTAATTGTGTGAAATGAATAATATAAATATAAATAAATGCAGGGAGGTTCAGGAAATGCAAGTAACATCAAGTTTCTGAACATTGAGATGAACAATGTGACCAACCCCATTATAATAGACCAGAACTACTGTGACAAAGATGAGCCATGCAAACAAGAGGTACGTGCTTAATACTTTACACTTATTTTTTCTCTCTCCATTTCTCTGTAAATTTCTATCTTGGATTTGAACTTCGAAGAACACGAGATCTTCAACAGTTAGTTATCCCAATCATTTGGTAATTATTTATAGCGGTCTGCGGTTCAAATAGAAGATGTGGTGTACCAGAACATCACAGGAACAAGTGCTTCTGACGTAGCCGTGAAATTGGATTGCAGCAAGAGCTATCCATGTCAGAGGATTGTGATGCAGAATGTAAAACTGCAAAAGGAAGGAGGAGAAGCTGTTAAAGTTGAACGCAACAATGTTAACGTCACTGATTTAGGAATTATCACGGGGAATCACCAACCCGAGATGTCAAGGGCTGGATTAAAAAGTTATTTGCAAATTTTATTTATTATTGGTCCTTTATTTTTATTATTCTGAATTTTATTTACAATTTTTTTTTGTTAGATTGGAATGTTATATATATATATATTAACTTTTGTGGTATATGCAACGCGCTTAAATCATATTTTACATACTTATGTTCATCAATAATTAATGTAAATATCAAAAATTATTTTTAAAAAATAATCCAAATATATAATAAAAAAATTGAGAAATTTAATATTAATTACTAGTGATGTATAGTTATTGAAAAATTATAAATTAATTAATATTGAAAAGAATTAGGATAAAAAAATCAATAACCATAAATAATTACAATTATATTAATATTAAAATAGAGAAAATTGTGAAAGTAGTAAAATAAAAAATGGAATATTTGAAGCAAAATAAAATTAAAAATTATTTATGTAATAATAAAAACTTATAGGGTATTGTTATAAAATTTCTTCCATTAAAAGCTAAAACAAACAATATATAATTATGGAAACTATACTCTAAATATTTTTTAATGCATAGTGTTTAAAAAATTATTTAATAAATATGAGAAGAACTAAAAGATCTTATAATCATTAGGAACTTATTTAATAAAAAAAGTTGAAAAATTCAATATTAACATATAATTATTGAAAAATATAATTTTTTTTATGATATAAAAGTTAAACAACAATATTATAATCATAAAAAATATACTCTTAATATTTCTTTTAATTCATAATAATTTTAAAATTTTAATTCTTAAATTTGAAAATAACTACAAAAATTAAGATTATTAGCTGCTTATTAAATTAAAAAAATAAGAAATTTAATTTTAATTGACATTGACATTCAATTATTGAAAATTATAGATTTATTGGTATTAAGAAGAATTATTAAAAAAAAACAATAGTTGCAAAATAATTACAATTCTATTAATATTAAAATAGAGAAAAAATAGGAAAAAAAGTAGTAGTCTTTTTGAAGTAAAATAGTAACTAAATATAACTATATAATAATACAAATTCATAAGGGTGTAAAGGAAAATAAATTTTTTTTGCCTCTAAAGCACTGTACTGTTATATATAGTATAAATAATATATATATATATTTATATTCTTTTGATGAGTATTAATTTTAAATGTAGCTAGTATTAGGCCTTTCTTTCACAGCCCTACATCACTTGTTTTTCTTTCACTTCATTGTCCAACGTGATAATACCTAATTGGTAGTAGATAATCATAATATAAACGTGATATGGTAAAAGTGTAACAGTCTAATCTAAACAGTAAGTATTAAGTGACTTTATTATTATCAATTATTATTATATCAGACTCTAGCTATAGTTACCACATTTCTATTGATTACCATATTCTATATAAAAGGGTTAATAACTTCAAAGGTAAATCAAGTTGATCTTTATATAAGAGTATTAATTTTAAATGTAGCTAGTATTAGGCCTTTCTTTCCCAGCCCTACATAAGTTGTTTTTCTTTCACTTGTCTGTCCAAAATGACAATACCAGATTGGTATTAGATAATCATAATGCAAATGTGATCTCATAAAAATGCAACAGTCTAATCTAAACTTTAAGTAACTCTAATATTATCAATTATTATTATATCGGACTCTAGCTATAGCTAGTTACCACATTTCTATTGATCATCAAATTCTATATAGAAAGGTTAAAATTTCAAAGGTAAATCAACTTGATCTTTATACTTTCTCTTTCACAAGCTCATATCTTTTATAATGCCTTCTTAACATGATCAGCATGATTACCCCTCGTTTTGCTTTACATGTCAGCCACGTGGAGAATACCTTTGCTCGGTCAAATTCAGATATAACATTAACGTCATCTGTGGAGTCATGTAAAGAATATATTTGTCCGATCAAATTTAGACTTAATATTGACGTCATCTAGTGAGTAGATGAGTACCCAAGATTCCATTATTGGGTTTCTGATCTCACGTAACTCTCCAGTTAAGGCAGCTTCTTTAGTTTTTTTAGATTTTTCCCTCAACGTTGATAGCACATACCGCCATTTTAGACCATCTACAACACTAAGCCCCACCAACAGCTTATAAGCTCAGCTCGGCTCAGCTTAGTCAAAGGCTTGGCTACGATTAAACAGCTCATCGTCTCAACTTCGTTAATTCTGCTTCAGTAACAGCTTGGACTCAACTCGACTTTAGTCAATAGCTTATCCTAGTCTCAACTCCAGTTAGCAATTCAACTCCTGCTACATGGCTCGTCTTAAATAGCTCAGATACGTCAAAAAAGAAAAGAAAATAAAAATAACAAACTTGATTAATTTCTTGCTTTAATCCCAATTATCATGGTTTAATATATATTATATAAAAGTGGCTTAACAACATAAATTTTTGATCTCCTTAAATATTCTTATTAGTTTTTATTATTACATAGATATTCTCAATTGTTGTTTTACTTCAAAGAAACAACTATTTTTTTATTTTTTTTACTATGTTCATAATCTTCTCTATTTTAATATTAATATTATTGTAATTACTTTAGAACTATTGATTTCTTTTTTACTTCTTCTCAATATTAATAAATCTATATTTACAGAAATTTTATGTTCTTAAACACCCTATGAGATTTTACAATTACTTAAATACTTTTTAATTATTATTTTGCTTCAAATAGCTTTTTATTTTATTATTTTTTTTTTACTTTTTTCATCAATTTTTCTCTATTTCAATATTAATATGTTAGTAATTCTTTTATGACTATTGATCTTTTTATCCTAATTCTTTTCAATATTAGTAAATCTCTAACGTGTTAATAACTATATATCAATAGTAATTACGATTAAATTTCTAAATTTTTTTAATTTAGTACGTTATAAATAATTATAATATAAATTATTATTATTTAAATATTATGAATGAAAAGAAATATTAAGTGTATATTTTTTATGATTCTAATATTATTATATTAATTTTATATAGATTCAATTTCTTGTTAAATATTACTAAATGGTTTGGGTGCCATATATTAAAATTGAAAATAACTTTTCTGTAGGGACTTGCATTAAATTTGCAAACTCACCTTAAATTTCAACTCTTGTGAGGTCAATACTCCTGACAAGAAAAAGGATAGAATATACTCTCATAACCTGTGTTCACAGGTCGGTTCGGTCCTAGTTGTGGTAAAATTTTTAACTGAATAGAAATTTTTAGATAGTAAAATTTAAAAACCTAACCGAATCAAAAATAGAAATTACCTGAATCGAAAAAAATATGACTAGTTCGGTTTGGATATTCGGTTACTCGAAATTTATCAATATTTCACTAAAATTAATTTAAAAATTATATTTTTGTTATTGTACCTCATACTTTTTAAATTCATTAGTTATTTATAAAAAAAAATACTACAAAAAACATAATATATCAACATATTCAACAGAAATAAAAATGTAAAATTATAAATTAACACAACAATACATTAAAAATAATAATTTTTTAAAAAATTATATATTTTGATTTTTGGGTAACTATGGCTACCCATGTGCCCTTCTATTTCACTACCCGTAACCGAACCGAAAATAATAGATATTAAATTTAACTACTCAAACCGAATGTGAAAAATACATGAATTTAACCAAACCAAATTACAGATTCGGTTCAGATATTTAGTTATCCTGGGTTCCTTGCATAGCCCTACCCATAGCAGTAGTAAAGATATCTACTTGGAAAGTATCATGTACTACCTTCTTCAGAACTTCCTTCATAACATGAAAGTCTGTGGCCCTATTAGAACTAACATCAATATCACCTTAATGAAGTTAGTTAATGCTCTTGGTAAATCAATGCCCATGTAATCTAACATTGAACCATAGTTACGGTTAGAGTACCATAATTAATATTAAGGTTAGGGTACCATAATTAGGGTTAGGGTATTGTAATTATGGTTAAAGTTACAGTACCATAATTAGGGTTTGAGTACCATAATTAGGGTTTGGGTACCATAGTTAATGTTAGGGTATTATAACTAGGGTTAGAGTACCGTAATTTGGGTTATGCTTATACTTTTTAACAAATAATAAGCCTTTCTTTTTCATTTTTTATTGAAAGGGAAAGAAAACCATAAGCAAGAAAAAGCAACAACAAAACTAATGACCAGTTCTTACTACTCGGCAGTGCCACACCACTCTAGCATTGTTTGCATCAAGGAACAAAAAGTCATTTTGTGTCACACGATACAGCCGAAACTTTTTCTTATCATGCGACAATGACATGAAACTGAAGTCTCCTACCGATATTCAATAGTATCTGTGGGTATCCATGAGTATCCTTCTGTGTTAGTGGATAAGAATGATACAATGTGGTATCCAAGAAAATTTCTGCAACCTCAGTACCAGTGATGATGGACAGAAAGAAGAAAATCAAGAAGAATCCAAATTGAAAAAGGAACTCAGTAGCAGTGATGGACATAAAGATGAAAACTCCAAATTAAAAAAGGAAAAAGAGTTAAGAATCAAACAAACCACCATGAACAATTAAACAAAGATACAGATTCAATAAATCAATACTCTAATCCTGAAAAACTATCAAAATTCAACATCTCCCAAATTACAAATACCTCAATTTCGACAACTGAAATCCCAGAGTAATTGATGAAATAAAAAACCTGTAGCAGAGATGGAGGAATACCAAGAAATGCTCTTTTCTCTTCAAATCATCATCAGATAATCTCTTGACTCATTCATCGTTTTGTTTGATTGAACTATCAATTTATGAGATTAAAAACCCATTTTCTCCTTCCTATCTTTATTCTTGGTCTTCCTCGTCCTATAATTGATGATCTCAAAATCTGATTTAGCTTTAAATTTTGATCTACATACAAAATCTTTTTATCTAGTTGCATGTGAGAGACTACAAAAGAAGGAGAAAAAGAAGAAATCTTCATCAGGTTAGTGGGAAGTCACTGTAAGAAGGAGAAGAAGAGACTGAGAATGAACAGTGAGTAATTTTATATTTTCTAATTAAATTACACTTATATTTGGGTTATTTTATTGATTTAGGCCGTTGGGGTTATATTAATTAAATTTCTCTAAAATTTTATTTATTTTTACATATTTGTAAATTATATTAATTAAATTAGATAATTTTTTTAAAAAAAAATCTGTTAAAGAAAATTTATAATTTATAATTTAAATTTATAAATTAAATTAGTTTAATGTTAGTATTGTTTTACATGTTTTTAAATATTATAAAATATTTATTTAATTTTATTCTTTTATTAATTTAATTAGTTTAATGTAAATAAATTTTATTGATTAAATTGGATAAGTTTAAATAATTATATACTATAGCAAAATTATAATTATAATTTATTAATTAAATTAGTTCAATGTTAGTATTGTTTTATTATTTATATTTTTCATAAATGATTGGAACTTCAAACACAAAAGGAAAAAATATAGTATGTGAAGAACCAAAGAGAAAGAGAAAGAAAGAAAAAAAAAATAAAAAAAACTGATATTGGATGGATGTATGGTGAACAAGTTGGAGATAATCATCTTCATATATACAAATGTATTTCAAGTATTTTATATTGAGTTAATTCACTTTTTATGTATTTTAACCTTTAAACATGTCTAAATAATTATTTAATACTTTACAAATCACTTATAAATTTATTTTATATTCACATGTTTGTTTCCAAAATTGTACACTGTTTCTATAATATTTTTGATACATATCTGATAAGTTTCTTTTTTCATACTAACTAATACAATGTCTTGTCACGACATTTTAATCATGGGTCTGCATCAAGGATATGCATCAAAGTAGGAGGAACTTGATGCCCACTAAACTCAAAGTTTTGATCATCTAATTAATGCAAGATTGGCCATATGATCAGTAACTCTATTGTCTTCACGATGAATGTGACTAAGATGTACTTCCGAGTTTAGCTAAATGAGGTGACGGATGTCATTGATTAGTGGTATGTGACCATTAATTGGACAGTCATCTATAGAAAGAAGATGAATAATTAACTGGGAATCCTCTTCTACTAGCAGTCTTCTAAAACCTTTATCCCTAGCAGCTAAGTAAACCTAGCCTTAGAGCCCATAACTCAGCTCTAATGAAATCACACCATCCTATATTCTTACCGAATTCATATTCCTATTGTCCATGACTATTTCAAATAACACCAGCCGCACTTGCTGGACCAGGATTACCACGAGCAGCCCCATCCGTGTTAAGCTTCACCCATGAACTGGAGGAGCATTCCATCTTACCCATTTGCAAGTGAGCTGTCTAGAAGGAGAAAGAAGAGAGTAAGACTTCTCAGCATTCTTAATCTCTGTTAAAAGCTTATGAGCACTACCCTTAGGTTCATGAGGCCACCTGAAGTCAACCTCAAAAATACTCATGTTTCTCCACTTCCAAATTAGCCAACACGTGATGCCAAAAACCTTTGGTCAATCCTCAATTCCAATTGTACAATCGCCACTTAAATTTCCCATGATCCACTCCCTAGCCCCGGACGTGTAAAAGGATGGACTTCTCATATTTCTCATAATCTCATCCAAACCTCACGGGCCTTGTAGAAATCATGAAGTGCATGACACGTTGTTTCATCATGCATTAGACAAGAAGCACAAGAAGATTTAATACCTTGGATCCTGCGAGCGCGAAATTCGTTAGTTAGAAGGCCATCGTAAACCACTAGCCATAAGAAATGCCTGATCCGTTGTGGACAATGCCACTTCCATATCACCTTCCAATCAAAGTGGTTAACCTCACCTTGCTGATCATGCACTAACTCATATGCCGAACTGACACAGAAATTTCCATTTGAGGACTGGCCCCAAGCAATGCAATCTTCAACATCATTACCCATGGGAGGAAGGAGCGCTTTAATTCTGGAACAAAATCCCACTCATCCTTTGCTGTGGCATAGTCTTTCACTGTAGCCCAAGTATCCACTATGTCATCAGTCCCTTGAGCTTGGGTCAACAAAGAACCAGTATCAGGCACCCAGTCGTCAATCCCGAAAGTGAATAAAAAATTAAATGTCATTATGTGGTTTTATTTGTTCTTCAATTTTACACTAAGTACCACTAGTGATCCAAAAGCTACACACAACTCGGATCAAGTCATCAATTATCGGCCAACGATCTCTGAAAGCGAAATTCACAAGCCAAAGTAATTACATTTTACTAGTTATATTTGATAAATTATTAATTAAAATATTTAGGCATACACAATATAAAAGAGTTTTCTGTAAAAATTTAGCTTCAACGTCCTTAAATTTATTACACAAATTTAAAGCCCTAAAATGGGTCTTGGAAAAACATTGTTATTTCAATCAAATAATATAAATATATAAATATTAACACATGCAGATCTAACTAATTTTCTTTTAAGATCAGCTATTCAGCCACCATTTTAGAAAATATTGCAGGAAAAATATTCTCACAAGAGATTGTATCATTAGATGAGCTCATTGCATTGCTTCACGGAAGCGGCATTTGCCTACCGTAATAGCACCAACTATTCCATGAGCTAGTCATCAGCTTTTCAGCACACGGTTCTTGGTAAGCATGGCATCTTTTATACCTCACCCATTCGACTATAAAGGCCATACATGTTAAACCTTCCCTCAAGCTCATTTGTTTATGTGTCGTACGATATCTTTATTTTAAAAATCGAACTGGTGATAGATTTGAAAAATTATCGAGTATCGGATTATTGGTTTCATAAGAGTTAGACCAATGGTCAAACCGAGTGACGTTGTAAATATATGTAATTATATAATTTAAATATTAAACATATTACATAAATTATTCTATTAATTATAAATACTAAATATACAAAAATAAAATTTCAAATAGTCAAACATAAAAAGAAAACTATCAAAAATTTACAAATATAATTATTAATAATTAATACGACAAGTAATTACTTTATTGTGAGTAATAAAATTTCAAATAGTCAAATATGAAAAACAAAAAAAAAAATACTATCACAAATATAATTATTAATAATTACGACAAGTAATTAATTTATTGTGAATCATGATATTCAAACTTATAATAATAGTAATATTTTTTATACTAACATTTTTACTATATATTATTTTAACTTAGGAAATAGACTTCCTTTATAAAGGTTTAAAAAACTGTTTATCTTTTCAATTTGGGACTTTAAGTCTCTACATTTATTACAAACTATCTAAAAAGACAACAAGACTATCGATGATAAGATGCAGATATGATTCTAGTGTTGTCATTGATATCAAGGATTTTTTCAACAAAATAAATTACTTTAGAAATTATTCAAATACAAAATCTAAAAAACTCAATTTTATTATTAAAATTATCACAAATACAAAATATTCAAAATACATAAAACTTTTGTTCTAATAATTCAATTGAAAGAGAAAATCACAGTTCCCAATCTTTTTCTACATGATTTTTCTCATTCTTTGTTCTTTTTGCCAATCTTGGAGGTTGTGTGAATTATACATTAAAACACAAGTACTTAGCATGTAATTTCCTCAGAAACACAGCTGAGAGCTCATACACTTTTTATAGCAGGTCCAAAAAAACCATTTCCTATACTGATATTAATGTCGTATATTCAAAAGCAGTCGATTGGCATAAAAGAATTTGGGTGATAGTGATTGTTAAGTTCTAATGTGAGCTACTGACGTGGCTGATCGAATAGCTAATTCTTGGTATATATATTTCTGCAAAATAAAGATGTATTTCGGGGGACATTCCGATGTATCATATTAAAATACTTGTATAGTTGTATGCATGTTCATCATGCGAACTCTCTGAATTTGCATTTTTAGAAGAATTGTACTTTCAAAATACGAAACAAAGCTACCTCATTTGGTCTTTTTCCGGGATAAACCGTGTCTAATTAATTGCCCAATACATACCATTAAAGAGTAGGGGTGTAGCGGGGTGTAGCCGGCTCTTCACGGAGAGTTGAACCCAAGGCTTCTTAGTGAGTATTTGTATAAATTACCACTAAACTAAGTAACAATTTGTGTTAATTTTTTTGTATATAAATAGATTTATTATAAATGTATATATAAATAATAAATTTTTTATTAACTAATATTAAACGAGCTAGCTCACAAGCCGAGTTTTGAAAAAACTGAGCTCGGCTCGTTTTACTAAACGAGCTTAAAATAAAGCTCAAGATCAGCTTGTTTTTTAGCTTGATCCGAACTAGCTCGGCTCATTGTTACCCCTATTAAAGAGCTTAATTTTATTTGACATCGCAATATTTGGCGCGGGTAGCATCAGACATTTTTTTTATAACAGGGGAAGCTATGCAGAGGGTAAAATGCTGATAATCCCTACCTTTCCATTGTGTCATAGATTTTTCTATGCAACGTCTGCAATTACAATAGCCCTCCATAGCATAACCGAAATGCTCACTTTTATTATATAAGAAGAAGAAGAAAAGAAAAACAAACAACAACATGCCATAGTACTTCTCAAAGAGCTCCATATTTCCTCCCCAATACAACATAATCATCCCTCAGGTAGTCAGGTTAACTATCCATCACATCTCTCCCCTATGTTGAGGAGCGTCCCAACCCAATAATAGTAGCGAAGTCAATAGATCTATGCTAATATTATAAGTATCTTAAACTTGGATCTCTACTGGCCATCTGTACATCTCCTCTTCAGGAACAGGAATTGTAAAGGTCACTAATCCAGTTGCAGGGTCATAATTGAAGTTGGTCTCAGCATTTCTTACAGTGCACTTCAGTGGTCGTTGGGAGGAGTAAACACCGAACCGCCCACACCCCCTCACTCTAAGGGAAATTGTAGCTGTTGTTGATCTGTGCTCGCTGAATGAAGTGGTTAGCTCAGACGAGACCACACCATTAAAAAACTGTTGTTCCTTGTCAAAAAGTTTACGGACTTCAACCAACTCTACAGCTCCTCCTGTGTTGAACATGTCAAGCAGGCCTATTGGTGCAAACGAGATGTTTGATGTGATTTCCTAAGCCACATAAAAATAAAAGATCATTGAGCAATGTCATCACGTAATTTGATGTGTCAGTGGATCTTATTAGTGGGCACAGTGAGACAGAAGAAATGATGTGGCCTAAGGGGACTCTTACCGTGACTGGACAGAAATGGTAAAGTTCATACTCAAGAACCTCAAGTGTTACTGGCAATGAAGCACCTTTAGGTAGCCGAACCACCTCCCCTGAAAAACAAATTGTATGTCAGCATACTGCTGTAACTTGTAATGGGAAATTATTTTCATGATGATTTGATATGGAAGGGGAGAAAACTTACGATCTTACGAGAATATTAAAGAAAAATATGGCTTAAAATTGTAATAATTCAATTTGCAATCTACTGAAAGCATTAACTTAAAGAACTATTATCATATTGATATTATTTCTAGAGAATCAGAAAGTTGTGGACCTGATCTGTTGCCATAAACAACTGTCTCCCCGTCAAAATCTGCACCAGCAACTTGTGAAATGAGGTCAACATCAGCAGCGCGAACAGAACCTGTGAGGGTACCAGGAGAAGCATCATGGATACGAGTGTTTTTTGTAACCTTGCACCACCCAGCACCTTGGCAATTGAAAACACCAACAACGCCCGAGCATTGGTTAAGGTTCCATATTTTGAGCAAGCTGCAAAATCAATTTCATTACATGCGCTCTATAAAGAAAGTCCAAGTTTATAGTCAAACAGGTAATCTGTTTAAATCAGTGATAAAAGGTTAAATTAACCTGGTTCCATCTCTTGCTGGATCAGCAAAGAGACAATCACGGGTAGGCCTTCCGGGTAGTTGAGCACGCAGAACTGATCCGTCAGGGAGAACCAGCTTCTTCAGAAGTTCAAAATTATGGTTCCCTGGCTTATCACTGCAGAAATAACAGAGATATATTAGATATATGGTAATTACATTTTTTAGGCAGTGGACAACATTATCTGCTCTAGAACATGTATGTACCTGACATAGATTGCACATCCACCAATTGCACGAGCTGCCGCATGATAATCTGCTGCCGGGTGTAAACTCTGGATGGCAAAGAATTTTTTATTAATATAGATAGAAATAACCACAGATCTACTACAGTATACACTAAACGATAGATTGAACAACAGTGATCCATTAGCTTGTAGCAACATTTAAACCAGCCAAACTTCTCCTTCGCACACAGACAGAATAAATGGTATTGGCAATTATATCAGTCTGGATTGTTAAAAAAATAATAACCAATAAGGAACATACTTCCATAAGTAGGCAATTCATTTTCATACCACTTTCACACTTGCAAGTCAAACATTTAGTTAAAATATCAAATAGCTCTAGCATGCATGAATGCACTTGCTACCACCACAAAGTTATAACTTATTATCTACTTACATGGAACATATCCCAGTCAGGTTGCATAAATTCGCCAAGGAAGAGGGTATTGTAGGCCACGGAAGAAATATGGATAGTATTAGAAGCAGGGTCACGAGGATAAAAGTCATCAGAAGCTCTCATGACAGCAGTCTGCTTGGCACTGTAGATCCCATCAGTGTTGTGACACATACATGCGATGCATCCATTGTCAGGAAAGTTTCGACCAATAGAGGCTTCAAGAGCCTGGTGATAGCTGCGAGTAAGAGAAACTCTGCCTCCATGACCAGCACCAAGGGTCTCAATAATGTTCTGCACGTCAACTTTTACTCCATCTACTCCACATGAAGCCAGGTAAGCATGGAGCTCATTGTAGAAATTGAAAACTTTCTTGGGGGGCACCAGACCCAGGCCACAAATAGACAAGCTATCCATAACAATGTCAGGTTGGTTGCCTAGTACACCTTGGGACTGTAATGGGTATGCCAGTGCAGTCTCATAGTGTTCCATGCCAGTTGCTTCTGGCTTCACTCCACCCCAATAACCAGCAAGAGCATGCCATACATACACATTTCTGTACAAGCAAGAGTCAGGCAGATAAGCAGTGGATTGTGCTTTCAATCAAAATGATTTCAGAACTTTAGCAGGCAGTTAGAAACTTGTATTTTGGAGAAGAAAAGAAAAGGAGAAATTAAGGGATCATCTGAACCGTACTTCACATTATGACGTTGCTTGGCTTCATCTACAACATGCTTTAGGCCTGAGATCTGTTCATTGTTCTGGCCATTCTTTTGAAATTTAGCATTCTCCTTTATACCTGTCAATCTGGTTGCAAACCTGCATAAGACATGCCAACAAATTAATAACCAAAGTGTTGCTCATAGTCTTAAAAGAGTAAAATGAGAACTACTCATTTGACTAAATAGAAATTATTATTTTTGTTAATTGCTTGGAGAAGTATATAACATATGTGATAACATTTAAAATAGGTTATCAAGATTCTTCCTCCGGGACATAGCCAAGTTGACAATTGATCCAAATCTTATTACCTCTCACCCTACCCCCGAAAATAGGAAAGGAGAAAAGGAAATAGAATTAATTTTTCTCCCGAAGCCATAACTTAATACTGCCTTGGAATCCTCTTGGCTCTATTCTAGTATACATTTTATATGTCCTATCTAATACAGATTTAAATGTAAGGAATATTCGTTGTCAATAGGAAGACAAAGATTATTGTTAAATTTTTCTCTAAAAAAAAAAACAGATAAATACATATTACACAGCTTTCCACTCCAAACTTAAAGAGTGCAAATTAGTTAAATTGATGACCCGGATAATAACTATCCCATAGTACGACATTTAACACACATGAAGTCAAATGCAGAATGCTCATTTAATATGGAAATTTTATGTACGTTGCATCAACCATACGCAAGTGTTATGTATGTGTTATGCAATGCTGAAGGGGGCTTTGGGTGGGGAGAGAGAAAGCTAGGGCTAAAGATGTCTTACTGTGCTCCTTCTTGTACCACAGTATCAGCAGCCTTTTGTTTATTTTCAATCTGTTGCCAACCATCATCAATGATGAGGAATCGTGTAGGTGTTCCTCCCTCTGATAAGCTGCAATGTTCCCAAAACCGCATGTTCAGTGTCAATAATCATTGTTAATTTGTTATTTTCACAATCCTCCTTCATTTACCGTAAAAAAATGTAGCATACTATATTATCTACTAATTAGTAATTACCTTTTAAGGCCTTCCTCAACACCCTCAGCTGTGACATCAGTATAGAAAGCATCCCATGTGCACCAGCCGAACCAGTCAAGGAAAGAAGGCAACTACATATAAACAATTGAAAATATTATGAGATCCATTTAAACAGTGATTTTTGGCATTTGCACATACTAACAGATGTTCTTACTTTTTTCTTCTCACGGTGATGAAAAGTTTGCATGTGTTTCTCAACAGCTCTGTTTAACAGAAAACCAGGAAAAGAATCATCAATAACATTAAAAGGAAAAAAAAAATATACCAAGAAATTATGTGGTAAATAGATGAAAACAATATCCTATAAATTCAAAAATTACTGCAGAATTTCCACTACTTTGCAGCAAAATGACAACTTCATGATAATGAAAATAGCGCAAGAACATCAGTCACTCAGTGCATGGGGGCCAGGTAACAAGAGGAAGAAAGGAAAAAAACTCACTTGACAGCCTGGTTGATGACTTCGAAGGGATTAGTCCCAGCATGCAAGTAGACAAGGTGGAGGCCTTGATTGGTCTCAACAGCACTATCTCCTGCAAAATCAAAATTACATACCACAAAAATGTAATTTAAGTGTAGTACAACAACAAAACTTTATGTGCCTATACCAAATTTTATTTTATTTTTCATAAAAATTAGCAACTCACCACTCTCAAGGCAAATCTCTATCTCGTTTTTGTCATTGCCTTGTAAAACAGCATGGAACTGGCCTTCCAGGAGAGGAAGGATGACAGTGTAGATTGTGGGGTCATCGTCCTGATCCCCTCCTTCCATGCCATCTTTGCTCTCTATCAGCATAAATTGGGTCTCCAAAGGAATATCTCTCCCACAAGTTCCCATTCTTTGAGTCATCCACCATAGCTTGAACCGGAAACAACACAAGAACCGGAGACCCCTGTTTCAAAATCAGCGAAAAAAATCAAAATAAATAATGAAACATCTTATAATCCATCCTTATTAAACATATGGAAAGAGCTCAAGTGAGAATCAAGTACCTACTCAGTAAACAACAGAATGGCAATCTTATTTGATGTTTAAAAGAGATACATCTAATAAAATTGCAACTATCATGGCTGCAGATAAGTACTTCAGTTACAACTACATTTCAATATTATAATTACCATTTATAATTTTTCATATATGGATGAACTACAAGTTAATTCTGAGTTTATGTGAAGTCAATTTGCTGCAGAACTACTGGTATGCATACTAGAACATATTATGCAGCATGAAGCATTAGGAATAGGAAGATCCTTCAGTTAATTTTCAAAGTCAAATTTAAATTTCATCAAATTCAGAAAGTGAGTCTGAAACCAATGATACATGGTGGTACTGCCAATTCAGTTGATTGATTCTGTATTCTAAGCCAAACATTTGAGATGTTTTGCATACACATATGCCCAACTTGCCTTGAATTCAAAACAGGTTCCCAATCTTCTTCTCATAACTAGAGTTCTTTCACTCCGGTATACATGATATGCACAAAATTTAATAACAAGTTGGTTCCAAAGCTACCATATGTCATAGTTTCTCATATTTCAGAACATTGATATTTACTTAACCATTAGAACAGCATAGGCTGCAAACAAGCGTAACCTAAATAACAGCTTCTTCTTTTTTTACCACAAAACCACATTAATTGTGACTAAAAAGATATACTGGTACAAATTTAGAAGTTGTACTAGAACTTACTCTAAAACACCAATGGGAAAGACATGGACGCTCTTGCTATGGGAAGCTGTGGCACCAATAAAAGCACCAGCAATGAGGCCTGCACCAGATCCTGGAGTCAGCACAATGTTGTCGGGCACTCCTTTGAGTATGGTCTTTCCATGGACGACTAAGTTCCCATCATTGACGGAGATCCCAGGTGTGACCGTCATAGTTGGACACTTAATTACTGCGTCCACAAATAGAAAACAATCTTCACAAGAGGCAAAGAAAATGAATTAATGTAAGTCACAGACTCACTGTAGGAGCAAAAGTTGACGCTTTAAATCAAACAGCTTGGACACTGGGGACTAAACAGACAAAACATTCGCCACCTCAGAGTAGCAAAATCAAAATGTGTTGTATCATAGTAAAAGTTAGTTAGCGGTTAAAATATTAATAGAAATTAAGGAGTTATGTAATATAGACCAGAAGAATTATGAACAATGCCAAAGTTAATGCGCAGATTAGGGTGAACCTAAGGTGACTCCCTTGGAAGACGAATACACCATTTTTAAATAATATATAATAATTTAAATATTCTTTGTTTGCACTGGCGCATCACAAATTAAACTGGAGAAGCCCAACAGCAAAAACGAAAAATCCGTATTAAATAAAGGAAAAAGTGTAATTTCTATGGTCACTTAAACGTTTCATGAAAAGAAAATTACAGAAAACTCACTAATACGGGTCATCAAAAAAATAAATATAAAAAATAATAATTTGATGGACCACGTACAAGAGTAATCTGTTTGGTCTTTAAGTTTTCCTGTCTAATAATCAGAAAAGGTTGAATTACAACCAGGGGCTTTTTTTTTTTTTTTTTCCTTCTTTTAAGAAAAAAAGAAAAAGAAGAAGAAGAAAAGGCACAATCAAAATGGTCAGAGTCATGAACAGAAGAGCTCAAAACCAGCTCAATCTTCATGATGGAGACTCTTAAGGACAATGACCTTTGGAATCTAATTGAGTATGTACTAGAGAATCAGATGCAACATCATCAAAACTTAAAATCAAAATGAGGCCTCACTTGAAACCAACGTGGATCTTAACAAATCATTAAAAACAGAAAGAAACTTTGGAATCTAAGATCATGGAGATGAGTGAAGATACGAGGCCAATTAACAATCATTCAAGAATCCTAATAATCATCAAAATTCGCAGATCTGCCACTAACTTAAACTCCAATAAATTTAGAGCATGCGTGAAACTTCACAAATCGACATCAGTGACCTCCTGGAGCTTCGATTTCAATTTTTTGCACAGTTACCACAATAATCAAAACCTAGCTCAAGGAACAATCATGTCAAGAAATTCTTCGCGGGAGCCAACCAAAATCAGAATCCACAAAATCTCCAACTAAGAGAAAGCTAAATCAACTAGAAACTCAGTAGTTCAAATCACAATTACCATGTGAAAAGCATTTCAAAAATCAAAAGCAGCTAAAATTTTCAAATTCAGCCCTCGCCAATCTCCAAAGCTCAACTAAAACATAGCAACAAGAAAAAGCTAAAACCACACAAAAATTTCATCGCCATAACTCACCGGTAAATTCCTCGCCGGCAAAATGAAACCTTGATAAGAAGCTCAAAGAGAGTGGAAGCGCGTCGAAACTCTAGAGAGAAAAACCTTTTTCAGAACTTAAACAGAACCAGAAGTGCATTTACAAGAAAAGTACGCCTTCAATAAAAGATGGTAGCACAAAGCAACGCTCAATGACTCAAATTTGAGTGAGTTCCGAGAATAGCGCTAAGACGGTTTATATAGCATGTCAAGTGTTAAACATCGAGCAAGTAATGGTGCTGAGTGCTGCTGAGCTGAAAAAAATTTGATTGGTTAGAGTTTCCTTCACGAATAAATAATGTAATGAGTGGCGGTTAGCTTGTTTCCGATGGGTTGGGTTCGCCGCCTAATCTGTCACCACCGAGGTTTTTGACCGATAAACCTTAAATAATGGAGCAATGGCGGCGAGCGTAATTAATACAATTATTTTAGTGAAAATTTCTCATTTTAGACACAGCTATTCCCCCATCACAATTATATGCATAATTATCATTTACTTTATAATTATCAAACTATTAATTCATCCAAAAACCAGTAAATATAATTGTTAAACTATAATTACATTCAAATTCAATAACATGGTACTTAGTTTGGAAAAAAATAATTCGATAAATAGCTCAAGCAGTTTCCCATTTCATATAATAAAAAACATAAAAGAATATTTATTAATGACAAAATCATTTAAAGGAAAAAAATCAAAGTTTTAGTCCACATAAACTAAAAATAGAAGAACGCTCCAAGTTCCAAGTTCCAAATTCCATGTTGACGACGCAATGACACATACATATTTCGCATAGCGAATTCATTGAATTGAAAAGATGGACCCGCATCTAATAAGGCTGGCCCATTGATATCTAACACGTATGAGATCCACATCAGATGTCGTCCCAGTTAGTCAGATTTGCCACCTCAGCCGAATAATGCCATTATACCAAAACATGGATTCGTGGGCCCCAGATCACGTAGGCCAGATCTGTTTTACGATTAGGTATGCCAACTAATCGAACTTAAGCTGAGTTTTGTCACTCATTACATTTTGAGTAGGCTCAAACTCAATCCCGCGAGTTACAAATTTTAAAATAATTAAGCTCAACTTTTTCTAATAAACGAGTTTTGCTTTTTTTATTAGGTTAGCTTATAATAAAATCTTTTCATTTAAAACATGAATCAAGTTTAATTTGAACTTTTAACATTAATTTATAAATTAACTTAATTTATTATCACTCTTATTTATAATTATATTTGTTGGGATTTTGATTATACCGGCACAACAAAAATTTAAAAAAATAAATTTGGCATAACCAAATTTCTAGGATAATCTCTATTGTTTATGAATCAATATTTTTCTATTAATCTTATAAATAAAATATTACCTCTTGAAGCGATTAAGACGATTTTAACTTTTGATCCATAAGTTATACAAAGTGTATAACCTCTAAGTGTATCCACACTGAATGACTTGATTAAGAACTCTGTGTTGGCTGCCAAAAACTCCCTTGTGTGCTAGCACAAGTGATAAGATTTTTTCATGTCTCACAAACACTTAGTTTGTCTAATAATTCTCTGCAGAGAATTTTGGCTCTCTGTGATATCTGAATAAAAGTTACGTACGTTACTTATCAGGTCTAATCTTATTTAAATATGATATAACTGAACTCTAAATAATAAGATCAGATCTTATCTATTAGAGACTTTTAGATAAAATAGGAAAATCTCATCAAAATTAATTCTATTTTAAATTTCAAATATCATTTGTTTGTAATTACATGAAAACTCAAAACTTCTTTTAATCAAATTGCATCCATTTGTGTGTGACCCCTTAGGTTCATATTAAACTGGCAGTAGGCCACATTAACTTAATGTATTTTTCAATTAGATCCACATCTAATTAATTTAAATCAAAACTAATTTTGATTTACCCATTAATGATAATTAATTATTAAATTAATTCTCGGGTTACCTATAAGTCAAGATTGATGCCTAACATCATGTGATGACTACCCAGATAATATAAATTTATTTGTGAACCTTTCTGTTGTTAGCTACCATGCAATTCAATCTTTCCATCATTCAATGTTCCTGATTAAACTTAGAGTATAGATTAATGTCAAACCCTAAATTGTTTAATCTGATGTATCTATTTATAAGTCATAACTCATGTGGTGAAACTTAAATTCTCTAATCTAGTTTCACATCGCCCTAGCCAGGGACTTTCTGAATTATGTCTTAATTAGATAACATAGAACATTCTCTCTCTTTACTGAGAGTGATAGATCCCTTTTGTACATTCATATACCTTCATACATAGATAGTCATACCCAACATCTATATCTGTATAACCCATGGTGAATTATACTTAGATAGTATCAAAACATAATAACCTATGTACAAGGTATGTATGATGCCTCAGGTCTGAAGATCATTTGTACCGCTACAACTAAGAACACTCATTAAAAACTATGTAAAAGTCCATATAAGTATTCTATGATCGAGTCAATTCAGTGAACTTGTTCTCTAACAAGCACCTACATGTTTATTAAAGTGTCAACTACACAAGTGATCATGAGATCAATCACCCTCAACATTTGAGCTAATATAACATGTACTAATCTAACCGGATCATTAATTCCCATTATTAATGATCATATGATTAGGAATATTTAAGAACAAAGCTTAAGAAAATATATCTCATAAGCATGATCACATCGTGGTTCTTATTTTCATTGCTTATATTCTATGGGATTTATCATGTTCATACTAAAGAATTAACTAGCAATTAAAGTACATGATAAATAATACTACCATATAATAATGAAACATATTCATTTTATTAATAATTGAATAAGATTGTATTTATAAGTAATATACCTTAGACATCTAATATCATTGGCTTGTAGGACATACTACTAACAATATTTACATAAATTTTTCAACAAATTTGTCACCGTGATTATGATTCTATTTATTAGTAACACTGGATTCTTTGTCTTAACTTGTGTGTTAATCTTGTTTTATATTGGCCATATCAAATAATGGTGTGTAAGTTAGTTTGCTTAATTTGAGCCTTTTTATTTTGTAATCAATAATAACTTTTTAATTAAATAATAAATATTTGCTTAGATTATATATATTCTATTTCTTGATTTTTTATTTAAATATTTTTAATGAAAGTTATTATAAATCTAATTTTGATATAAATAACATGTCTTTAATATGCATATGGAGTTGTCTTCAATATTTATCTCAATTTCAGTTTGTGAATTTGGAATTTTATCTAAAAAATAAAATAAAATAAGTCAAAACAACACTATCACCCCAAAGCAATCAAGGCAATTAATTAATCATTTAGAGGATTTGGTAAGCTAGATGGGTCCTAAACCTCTTTATACATTCCATGTGTATGCATGGGTGTATCAATACAGATGACACCACATTTTCTGGGTACCTATGTGTTACTTGTACATAGGTGCATGCCAGTACATAATCAGACAAAAGACGAAAAATCAACTTATGTATTATTTGCTTCAACAATGATTGATCATTACGATGATGAAGATGATTATATAACATGACTCAATAATTGAATTTTGATTGTGGCATGGCATAGAATTGCATGCATTAAATTTTAGTAGACTGATCCAAATTGACATCTCCATTGATTAATCCCCCATTTTCACTTAAATAATAGGTTGCTGATATCAGAGAAATTGACCAAAAATATATTAAAAAGAGTTTCGTGGTAGTGTGAATTTAAGAACATTATTATTATTAGTACAAGATTAAGGCAAGAATAAATTTTCCATCAAAATTTCATCATACTTTCTTCTACTTCTACTTTTTTATTTATTTTTTGAGTCAAGAAGAAATATCAAGACATAAAACTTGTAAATGACAATGCAATCTTTTTTAGATTAATCCAATCAGAATTAACCACTAATTTAAATGATTAAAAGTTGTTGATTAAATATAAGTTAAATAAGAAAATTATGGTCCTAATTCAATAGTTTATATAAATATTTATACTTTTATATTATAATTATAAAAGCCAAATACTCCTTTTTATGGTCCCCTCCTAACTATTATTTTTAATAGAAAATTATATAAAGTAATCCAAATTAAATACCTTATAAATCATTCATATATGCAGTAATATAAATATATATAATAACCTTATTTCTAGTCGTGACATTGTTAAAGATTTTACATAACGCTCTTTAAGCTTATATTGCAATGCGAAGAAACAAAAAAATTTCAGAATGTCAAGTCAATGCACTTGTAACCCGTTTTTAATAAAATTAATAGCCAATAACTACCAACAATTATTATAATAATTAGCTAACAACATGAACCACTATTAATTCATCCATAATTTGTGTCAAATAATTTTTTCCTAGAATTTTTCATCTTCCATGACCTTTTCTTTCCTTATATATGTATAAATCATATTTTATATTATCACTAACTATTAACAATTACAACAATAATTAGTCCAATACATAATTGATTTATTTTCTATATTAATTATTTTTTAAAATATTGTACACTAATCATTCCTAATTCATCTGTAACTTAATTATAACAATTAATTTGTCCCAACTAATCGTCCAGAATTTTTTCCAATTAATTTTATTTATTTTGAAACTTTTCTTCCTTTTATTGTACCACTAACTATTAATTAATAATTATTACATAATTAGATTAATGCATTACTTATTTATAATTTCATCCATAATGTGCACAGTCAATTTATTTCATATATTAATTACATTTTTTGAAAAATAATGTACACTACACTTTCCTAAATCATTGTTAACTTAGTCCAATTAATTCCTTCCATAATATGGTTTCTTTTCTAATTCTGAAACACTTCTTTTCCTTTTAACTTATTATCCATAAGTTACTCATATTTTTCTCATCCTCTTCAACCATTTATTTTAATTAACTCATGTTAATATTATTTTTTTCCATTTCTTACAATTACTAATTAGTTGAATATGAAAAATTTGTGATAATTAAATATCGTACACTATTTTCATTATAACAGTTTTCTCTTTTACTCTCCCTATTGACTCTATTTTTATTCACCAATTCAGCTTGATTCTATTTGTCTATATATATATATATATTTGGATCTTATTGGCTAATTCATTGTTCGCCCTCTTTCGGAAATTGTTCATTTAGTAATTTCGACGTGGAGCCTCTTATTGTTATCCACCTTACCATGGTTGCAGACTTATAGAGAAATCATTTTCAGGTATTTAATTATTGATTAAAAAAATAAAACTTATATTTTAATAAGTTGTGAATTTAATTTGATTCAGCAAAAATAGAATGAATAGAATGAGATTATTATAAATGCTGACTCATATCTAAAAGAGTTTGATTTTGGTTTTAGGACATCAAAAGTCGTGATTGAATTTGCTCTGTTGCAACCAAAGCCATTGGATTAAATTATAAGTCTTAAGAGTCTCAATGCAGTAATCTTACATTACTTAAAAGTGAAACTATAATATAACATATAATAATATAAATTTATAATTTTAATGTCAATTAATTAATTATAAATATATAACTCTAAGCATGGTATCAGAGCTAACTTCAGTACTTAGATAAAGTTAGCCCAATAATTTAGGGTTCGACTTAGTGATTATTACGTAGAAGTTTACTCATAACTAGATATTTTAGTGTAAAAGAAATTTAATTAAAGTTTTGATATTTTATCATTTTCCATAAACAAGTTTAATAATATGTTGTTATTGTAGTTTCTATTTTAATTTTTTAGACTAATATGAATTTTATTTCATCCTTTTTGATTTTTTTTTTAATTAAAGATATAAGTATATCTTTGAAAAAGATTATTAAAAATTATTGAACACAAATATTAATAAATTAATTTACTTTTTTTTTTTTTTTTAAGTACAGTTATCTTAAAACACAAATCCGAGAATTTATACGGGTTATACGTTAGTAAGTAATTAATTAAGCATTATTTTGGTCCCAGTACCATTTTTACTTTTTTTTTGTGTTTCTGCTTCTGATTAGTTGAATTTCAATTAACTAGTTTGCTTGTTTAGTTATAAATCCCACCAACACCTTCTAATTTTTCTTTTTTATTTTTAAATTATTTACACCACTAATTTTTTGAAGTCTAATTTATTCCTTTAAAAATATGGAATTTGAATCAAATTCCATATTTTACTCTACCAAAAAAAAAAAAAATTCCATATTTTTATAATTTGACCTTTAATTTTCAAAAGTTTATATTATATATATTGCATCTATTTATCTCTACTATTATAAAAATTTAAATATTTTTATAGTGTCTTATTTTATATTAAATAATACGATTTTTTAATGTTGAGTTTAAGGTAGAGTAGCGTTAGTTATTTTACTACTTTTAATTTCATTTTGGTCTCTTAAAATATTAAAGGATTTGAATTAGGTCTTTTTAGATAAGATTTTCTCAATATTGTCTATTTGATCTGACTTATAACGTTCGGGACGAAATGAACTTTGCCCGCCTTTTTTTTTTTTTCTCAACATCGAGGATCACATTCTTACTCTTGTTTACAACACATTTTTCAAATAATAGCATGTTGCTTCAGGAAAAAGGGATGACGTAAGAATAGGACGTCTTAAAAAAAAAAACATTACACATTATCAATTTAAAAAATAAAAAAGCTCTGAGAATTAAAGATGACTCTTCAATTTAATTCCAACTTGGTAAAAGGTACATAACAGATTAAATCCCAACTTTACGGAGGCAACTGATAAAACACATCCTTTTTTTTAGTGTTGCTGTAGAGTCCGTATAAACATGAAATAACAAATCACAAGCAAGATTTATCCTCAATCTGACAGATGCCAGCTGCTTTGGATAAAAGCATGCCAATTTGAACATATTTACAACCATGAATGACAACTCATCCAGCGGCCGCCGCTGCCACCGCCACGACCATCCCCCACCCAATTCCTCCCAAAAACAAACAACAGACATACTCAATCCACAATACCATAGGGCAACGTCCTATTTTACCCTTAAAAAAACAGGGTTTTCTAAGGAGTAAGTATGGGATTTCAAATGAAAAGGAAATAGTGGAAGAAAAAAAGAAAACAACTTTTTGTTTTCCAGATGTTCATCTTTACACATATATTTTTTGCTCTTTGTAAATCATCCACCCTCATTTTTTAACTGCAATGACCCATCCCTCATCAATTTCAGACTAAGATTATTAAACCGTTCTCGTGAATACTGCCTTGATGCCTTTCTCCAATCTGTGCCAGCCTTCATCATTGCAGCAAACTCTTCGTAACTTATTCGTCCATCCTGCAAGTTTTATGAGATATGATCAGGGTGACTTTAAAGCCAACAAAAAACATTGTCAACAGATGAAGATTATAGGCTGCAATAAGTACAAACAGACTTTCTGTGTAAGTATGGCCATATACTTCCATGAAATAAACAAAAAGTGTAACGCAAATAACATTCATCTGGGTGTAAAACTGAATATTCTAATTCAAAAGCCAGACACTTCTGCACCTTACACGACTACTGAATCAGTTTTGCTTCTACACGTATCCTATATTTTACAATGTTATTTGGGATGTCTGTCATACTTGTAACACAAAAGTAGCTATAACCGAAGTCATTGTTCATGTAATCGACCAAATGCTTGATGTGAAACAAAAGAAAAGAAGAATAAAATACTGACCTTGTCTGTGTCTACGTCATTCATAATGGCATTAATGACTTCTTCGTTGTTCGTATCAACTTCATTGGTTAAGGCATCACGTAACTCCTCGATTTCTATGTAGCCTGTTTTGTTCTGATCAAAGAATTGAAACGCTTTGCGAAGGTGCTCATCGTTATCCATCTTTCTCAGGTGAACTGCAATTGCCACAAATTCTCCGTAGCCAAGATGTCCATCCTTATCTACATTACCCTGTAAAGGCAACCTTTGGCAATTATTGCAAAGCAGAAAAATTGCAGACAACTTTCCATTATCTTAATAAACTCAGAAATCTCTCTTCTGGGAAAGAGGGAAAAATGTTTGGATAACTAAAAATAACAAACAAAATTCATGTTTTTAACTGTTGTTTCTTCTAACATAATGCTTGTAACACTTCTTTACCCAATGATACATTACAACAGGAGTGAGATTACCCAAGTTTACATCTAGTTTGGCATATTCTAAAGGCCAGATGGAGCACCTCAAATGTGGCAAAATTACAATTATTTATGCACATTTGACTCCCAAATTCTCAAAGTTTAACAATTAAAACTCAAGTTGGATCAAAGAATTAAATTACAGGGTAATACTTACAGCATCCAATAGAATTTGTAGATCTGAATCAGGAATGTGATGGCCAAGTTTTTGCAAGCCTATCCTTAGCTCATCAATGTTGATCTTGCCTCTATTGGTGGTATCCATAAGCTGGAACCCCTCCTTTATTCCAGCAACTTCCTCTACAGACAAATGCTCTGCAATTACCTGTTCATATGAAATTCCCCAAATATTAAATTAGTAATTTAGGAATTGAACAATCATATACGCAGTCCAATCAAGAAGACCCCAAAGAAAACATTACCCTCAGAGCTCTTTTCTTGAGCTTGTTCATTACAGAGAACTGCTTCAGCCTTGCCCTCACAGTTTCACCTAGTGAAACATTTGGAGCTTTCTTTGCATTTTGTAACCATGGATGATCTGCATTAATAAACAAGTATAATCATTATTCACCGTATTATGATTTGATAGTTTGATGTTGTCAGTTTCCTGAGTAAAAGAAGTAAACACTAATTCATTTTTCATTCTTTTCTTTCATAATAGAAATTCCAGGCATATAAAATGTAGCTGTATATGAACTGTACATTACCTAGCACTTCCTGGGCAGTAAGCCGCTGCTTTGGATCAGGATCAAGCATCTTTTTCACAAGGTCTTTTGCGTTAGCAGAAACTTTTGGCCAAGGATCCCTTTTAAAATCAATATTTGATCGTATAATTGCTTGTGCAACCCCTTGTTCAGTTTCTGCATTTAAAGACAACATTATAAGAAAGAAACAAATGAGATATACTAGAAATTAACTGCGTGTGTGATTGATCATGGAGAGGCATAATTAGCATCGAAGAGTCCTAGCCACCAGTTATTTCAACAGTGTCAGATGATAAAGTTTCCATCCCTTTATCTTACTAGTCATTGTTCATCAAGCAGGTGGATGCCACTTTGATGGATTAGTTATTCCTTTATCAAGGATGAAAAGAATCAAGATATAATAAAATCACTCCCTGTCTCGAATGTACTGAAAGTCTTTCACAGATAACCATTTTCTCCCAAAAGTGTCTATTTGTAGTGTCGACAACTATGATGCAATTATATGGCAATAAGCACCCAAAGTGAGATAGAAATTAAATGTACAGTAGTTTGATATTCTCCTCTAACAAAAGCAAAACGCTTTATTCCTAACACAAAACTGACCTGCCCAGAAAGGTGGGATACCACAAAGTAAGATGTAAAGGATAACTCCAGCACTCCACACATCTATTTCTGGTCCATAATTTCTCTTTAGCACTTCAGGAGCCATATAATATGGACTTCCAACTATCTCATTAAATCTTTCACCTGCAGAAAATAATCATGCTTCAGCCAACGTTTATAAAAGGATGCATGGCTGATGAAAACAAAATCAACAATACAAGCAACTGCAATTTGAAGCCGAAGACATTACCAGGTTTAAAGAACATTGACAATCCAAAATCAATTGCTTTCAAAGGTGCTGTTTCCTTCTTGTTTGCAAACAAAAAGTTCTCAGGCTTGAGATCCCGATGCATCACACCATGCTTGTGGCACATCTGCAACACAGTGAAACACATCAAAACTAATTACCATATTCCTATATTTAAAAATTTGAGCAGTCCAAGCAATAGGTGCAGTATTAACAATTTGCGGAAGTTTTCACTGAAACTTGACTAAAATGGCTGACTGACTTTCCACATATACCATTCCATTACTGTTAACCACCCAGAAAACAATGGAAATTGCACGCATATTGAAACTTCAAATTTATTAAATAAAAATAAAAATCTCCCAGATATTTTTATGATGGTTTTTTTTTTTTTTTTTTTTGGTATTATTCTGTTGTTGTTATTATTATTATTTTTTGGTTGTAATTAGCTGATCAACAATATTTAGAGGTACTCAGATTACCGCAAAACAAAAATATCAGGTAATTTTCTATTGGTATTTCCAAGCAA
The DNA here is from genome assembly GCA_029379385.1 of Quillaja saponaria. Lineage (NCBI taxonomy): Eukaryota > Viridiplantae > Streptophyta > Magnoliopsida > Fabales > Quillajaceae > Quillaja > Quillaja saponaria. The sequence continues at coordinate 25,777,009 of CM055608.1, forward strand.
TATTTAGCTGGTCAAGTATTTAAAATTTCTGGGCCTTGATTTGAAATTTTTAAAACTAAATAAAAACCAAAATTTGAATAAGCAAAACCTAATGATATCTAACCTAATCCAACATACATTTTGAGGAATAGATCTAAGCCACAATTTAAATCAATTTAAATGTCACCTGCACAACTTCGACTATCGTCTTTGTCACGGTGGCGGCGGCACGTTCCGTGTAGTGGCCGCGTGCGACGATCCGATCAAACAATTCTCCTCCCTCGCACAATTCCATCACAAGGTGGACGTCATTGTCATCCTCATAAGTGTCCTTCAAGCTCACAATATTTGGGTGCTTAGGCAAATGCTTCATGATCTCAACCTCCCTCCTCACGTCGTCGATATCCACGGCGGTTTTCAGCTTCTTCTTCGATATTGATTTGCAAGCAAAAGTCTCACCGGTTTCTTTATCAGTGCACAGAAAGGTAATTCCAAATTCTCCTCTCCCAAGCTCGCTACCCAATTCGTATCTAAGCCCTATTTCGTTGCCAGTAGGCTCCTTCAACACGATGAGCTGCTTTCCGCCATTGTCATGGAAAGTCTTAGCGTAATCGATCGCAAATGGGTTTTGCTTCTTTTTCTCCTGTTTCTTCGCACGAGGAACAGATGGAGTTACACAACAATTACCCATAAATCAAAAAGCTTCAATTCTTGGGAATTTTCAATTTCCGGGTCTGAGAATTTGGAAGGATTGGAACAAAATAGAGGTCCAATAGAATTCAATCTGACCTCTACCAGCGAATTTAACAGATGGGTTACTTCAAATTAAGATTCAGCTGCAAATACCACAAGCTTAGCTTAATTGAAATTGAATAATTTTAGAAAGATTAATTATTAAGGGGTAGAAAGAAAATGAAAAAGGAAAAGTTAAAGCTGGGGGGGAATTGTCCAAGAAAAACTCGGTTTTTCCAACTGGGTACAACGCTAATGGAAGAAAAAAAACGAGAATTTTTGGGAAGAAAGAGAAGGAAGTAGTCCAATCTCTTATGACAGAGAAAATTAATTGCTCACATATGATAAGGACTAAGGAGATTTAGTGGTGATTTAAGGAAATAAATAAAGGAAAGGGTTTTGGCAATTGGGACGGAGAAGGTGATGACAAGGGGAATTTAGCCACCAAAAGAGGAGAGGGTCAAACATTTTTAGCAGAGACTTTTTCTTCCACTTCTTTTCTTACATTTTTCTCTCTTACTCTAGATTTTCTCTCTCTAAAAAAAGTGAATTCATTTGTTGTATTTCCAAAATTGTACAAATTATAATTCAAAATTTTCAGGATTTTAGAATGGATAATTAGTTATAAATGAAGTCTCTAAACTGCCCTTGACTCTCTTGTTAACTTCATTATGCCATCTGAAAACTAATTTAACAACGTAATAACATATTGACAACACCACCCTTGCTGCCATTTCTCTAGTCAAAATTCCAAAAAAGAAGAGAGAGAAAATATTTTACCACTTATGATCATTTTTAATTAAATATTACATGAAATAAAAAAAGAAATCCAATAAGTTTAATAATTTTATATATTCAAATTCATTGTAAACAATATAGTCTAAGTTGTGAATTTTGTTAGATTAGTGCAATTCTTTGGATGTTGCATTTTCTTTCAGTACTATAGTAGCTTCACATGATAGATATGAGAGGAGGAAGCATGGTAATAATTTTTATATATCCGAAGATACATGGAAACTGTTGCTTGCAAGTAATTTTTTTATTAATTTAAACAATTCACTAATCATATCAAATTAAAATCAAATAAGTTACCCTTATATTAAATATGAAACATTAAAAAAATAAAATTGCAAGAGATGTCTTGTTTGGATTAGATAAAAATATATTTTAATTATTTTGAGTTATACTAAATTATAATAAATTTGAATTATATCAATTTTAAAAAGAAAAAAGAAAAAAACATTGAAGACCTGGAAACGGTCCGATTTCAAAGGGGTTGAAGGTTATCAAAATGAATCAGGTGGTCGTTAAGAGTTCGTTGGTCAATATGGACTTTTATTTTGTTTTATTGATATTTTACATTTTATTATTGAAAGTAATGGATTAAATTAGGAATAACATTAGGGGCATTATTGTAAATCAATAATTCAAGCCTGGGATCTTTATAATCAACGACTTAGCCAACGAGTTGGTGATTTCAGTTGGCAAAAGTGATTTTGGACTGGCTCTAACTTCCATGAACGTGGCTGTAAATTATTGGTGAAGATTCGTTTACGCAGGACATTCTAGAAGCCTACTAATAACCAAAGTAGTTGAGTGAAGATACACGTGAAAACGTCAAAAACAAAAGGGTATTTAACTAGTTTGGTTTCAAACTATCACTTTTTTACATTGTTATCAACAAATTATTCTTTTTTTTTATCAATTTAATCCCCTAGTGAACTGTGTTTTTAAATATTTCCCATTAGTGAATGTTTGTTACTTAATACAATGCCATATGAACTATGACTTTGTTTTGTTGTAATGGAAAGAGGAAAAGGAAAGAAAAAGAATTGAAAGGAATAAGGAAATACATGAAAAATAAAAAAAGTCTATTAGATTCAATTTTTTTTAATAAAAATAAAAAACAAATATAATATTAACTCGTAAACATGACATAATCTTAAACATATTAATAAGTCTTTCTCTTACATCTTTCTCCCATTTTTCCATCCTCCCATCTTATGAGAGGAGACTAGAAAAAATGTAGGCTTAAAGAAATATGAATACCTTCATCTCCTTCCATCAATATTTTATTTTAGTTTTTCTTTTTCTTTTACCTTCATTTCTCCCATCAACTTCATCCAACCAATAATATGTTCCCTATTACATGACGTGGTAGTAAATTTTGAAAATGGTATTGCATTTACGTATAATATATTCATTTCATTTCACCATCACACTAAAAGTCAAAAATGAGAAAAGAAAAAAAAAACCAATTAGAAGAGATCCAACAAGAAAGAATTAATTACAAGACTCTTTGAAATATACAATATTATAAAATATGATCTTTTATCCATGTCAGCAAAAACGAAATGACTTTTTCATCTCTATGGAAACTGAAAAAGTATTGATTGTTTAGGATGAATAAACGAAAAAGTTTTATTTTAGGACAAAAATGAAAAAAAGGAAGATAGTTTGGGTTTCCAAGGAATCATCCCAAGTTATTGGAACAATCTCATGAGCATTATAAACAAGGTTCCACATCCTTTGTTTTCTTTTTAGAATAGCAATTTTTATGGGCTAGTTTAGTATATAGGAATAGCTATTCCATTTTATACACGACTCTATGAAATGAATATTTTTTTCGTTTCGTAAGTTTTTAGCTTCAGAATAATCATTCCATTCTAGCCATTTTAAATAAGAATCCTCAAACCCATCTTAAGAAATAGAATTGCTTATTCCTATTTTTATAGAATTTGTTTAGTTAAATTAAATAACAAAAAAATCATTCTATCACACAAAATAAAAGTTGAATATTAATAAATAATAATTTTTTTTTGTTTGGTTTGATAAATAAATGTAAAAAAATAAAATACAATTTATAAGTAATATTATAAAATTATTAAAATAGTGAAAAGAAAATAAAAAAAATACCATCAAGAGTATTTTTCTCAATTCCGTCAAATTAGTGAACAAAAAAAAAAAAGACTCAAAAATAATTTATCATAATAATAAACGAATTGCAACTCTAGAAAGAGATTAAAATTTGAATACTAAAATCTCCGAGAGGGTAATTAATCCTATTACTTTTTAGACTCAGAGAATTTCTCTTGTGGAATTACCTCTAGAAAACCAAAAAAAGTAAAATCTTACGTGACTATTGCATTCAGTTCAACAAATGTTATAATTATTATCTATTTGTAAATAAAAATAATTCTTAAATATAGATATTTGAAAAATATAAAAGAAAGAAAGAAAGAAAGAAAAGAAAAGAAGGAGGCAGACAACGTTTGCTGCCAGGGCAAAGTAACGCCGAAAACCAAACGGCTCTATATGTTGAGTCTTGAGTCTTGACCATTTATTTCAGATACGCGAGAGGAGGAAAACTCCAAAGTTCCCTCCAAAGTCCTCCGTGCAGGAATTTTCTCAATTGAAACTTGGAATAGCCCATGGGGAGCCCACTTTTCAACTGATTGCTGAGTGATGTCCACTTGAGAAACTTCCTCCATTAAGTATCTGCAATCATTAATCAAGGGTGAGTAATAGAATCAGCACTTTCAATCAATTGGAATTTGGATAATAAGATTCTTCTAAAATACGTATTCTCCTGTCTTTAGCCAACCGCAGACCACCTCTAAGACCCCATAATTCAAGCTTCCACAATAGTTCAGAGTCCAATATTTATTAGGAAACCAGAAATAAAACGACCAAGTTCATCTCTTATAACTATAAGCCCTCCTTCCCCATATAATAACTGGGGATAGAAGAAGTGATAGAGTTGATGAAGGAACACCATTTCAAAACTCGACTAGTCCTCCAGAGAGCATGTGTGGATTTTTGGGATGTGTGAGATACCAACTCCAACGGTTTTATGTAGATGTTAAAAGAAATTCAATTTCTTTTATTTGGGAAGAACATGAAAAATAATTAAAGATATAATCTGGAGATAAGATTGTGATATTTAAACACCACAAAGAAAACAACATTTACAAGTGAGGAGAAAATTGAGCTATTAATATTTAAAAAATTGTTCATCGCAACTTTTATTTCCTCCTTTTGCTCTCATTCCACTTACTTTCAAGTCAAAGAAACTAGCAGCCTTTCCAAGTTAGCCTCAGGAATGGAAAAAGGAAGTATTAAAGGGTTAATTAACAAGAAAACATGATTTATGGGATTACACCCCGCAATTCACATAATGCATCTCACATTCACAAACCAACAAGGTTAAACATGAGACCCATTCACTCCCCTGAAATTTGATATGATGGCAAAACAACAGTACACTATATTCAGAACACGGCAGAAGGAGCAAGAGGAGTGGGCAATGACAGTAAGTTGTTAGCCAACTACAGATGAACAGCAGGTTACCAAGCAGCACGGTCGGTACTTCTTTCTCTGGATGCAATTCCGAACAGGTTGGAGACTTGCCAATTCAATTACTTTTCATTTTAGTGTCAATAAATGTCGGTTCAAGACATCTTGCTGCCTTATGTAGATTGCATAATCAAAACTGCCTTGAGATGTTTACAATTACAAGCTTTGGGCAACCCTTTCATACAAATCACGCGGCCAGGTTCCTTTTTAAATTATTCATGATGCAATACGATGTATTGCAGCTCTTAACATGAGGGAGTGGGCATAATTGCCCACTCCCTGAAGCCGCATGGCAAGGGCTTGCTTCGCTCTAGTTCACCTTCTGGGTCCTGATTTGGAAAGTTTTCCACGTGTGTGGAACACTTTCCTTATTGAGAAACATATCCAGTATAGAGCCACCCCAACTATTGCTTAACTGTTACTGAGAAAGAGAAACCCAGGTAAGCCTCCCGCTTCTCCTCCCCAAGTAACAAGTGAAGCAGGAAGGGCGCCACCCACCTTGTACTGATGTCTTCTGATTCTTAGTAAAGAACATTGCAAAAAAAGGCAGAAGATTCAGCTATTATAAAACAAGAATCGTAATACTATATGATCTTTGACTACCAGTAATCCAACTTAGAAATCAAACTGGTTTTTAGTGTAAATAACAGTAACCCATAAAAAAAATCAAATATATGGGGCATGCACATGAATCTACACAATATTCTCTCCTATCAAGGGCTACTCTTGAAATCTTTAGAATTAGCAAAATAACTTCTCCTAAGCAATACCAAACAATCAACCAAGCTATTTCCTCATCAAGGTGATCAATAGAAAAAAGTACAGATGAACACTGTGTAGATCATACTAAAACAGTAAAACCATATCGATTTGGTCTAAGTAATCTTACCATCCCATGGTTTAAAATGACAACTGTTGCCCACCTGTAATTTTCTCTGTTAACTTCTCTTAACTCTTCACTTGTGAAGCATCGATACTGGTACTTCGGTGAGGTATGGCAATTCGTCATTTTCTAAAAAACCCACAATACAGAGGATACTTAAATTAAATAATTAAAAATATAAATTATATAATATATAATATATAATATGTATGAGAATAATAAATTAAAGATAATTCAATACTAGTCTATGGACAAAAATAAAATGCAACACGCACCAATACGGCAATATTGACCAAAATATGAGCAATTATTAATTAATCAATTTTGGGCCTCTGGCATTCCAAAAAAAAAACCAAAGCAAAGGGCCAAAGGCACAGCCACACAGCAAGATAAAGATTTTAGAAGGAAGGAAAAGAAACTAAAAGCAAGCAAGGAGGAGAAACTGAAAGAAAGGAAAAGAAATTTTGACAGCACCTCAGTCCTCAGCACTCTGCAGCTTCCTTGGGATATCAGACAATGCCCGCAAAGAGGAAGACAAAGTTGAACGAAGACGGAAACGCAGTACTTCAACTCTTCAACAATCAACAGTCATAAACCCAAGCCAGTGGAAGTGATCTATCACGAAGAACGGAAGAAGAAGCTGGTAAAAGAGAGAGTGAGAGACTGAAAGCATTCTTCGATCTGAGAATTAGGGATTTCAATGTTTGTATTGCCTTGAAATGCTGCATTCATGTTTGCTTATGCCCATTTTGGAATATCACCAGACCAATGTCCTCAAATATAGTATTCAGAATAGCTCTTCCACGGGAAGCAGTCAAAATTGCATCAACTACAAAGGCCAAGGGTCGGGATCATATATTTGAGCCATGTACTTCACATGGATCTAGGAAAGAGAACAAAACCCTAAATGTTAGATTGAATGTTTCATTAATCGAGGAGCAAATTAAAGAGAACTGGGCAGTACTATATTTTGAAGATAAGAGTAAAAAATATAGCATATAAAGAACTAACTAACACTCACTCTTACAGATAGGCAAACTACACCATTTTCCTATCAAAATGACATTGTAAAGGAAGTAAAGAGAGATGAAAAAAAAAAAACTATACTATTTTCCTATCAAAACGACATTGTAAAGGAAGTAAAGAGGGATGAAAAAAATAAAAAAATAAAAAGAGACTCCATTAAAGCATAACAAAAAATTGGATGCCAATAATTTGGTCCAAACTCAATTGGCATTGTTAACCTTAATACCTATTGTGGACCAAAATTATGTCCAATTTGTTGGGACAAATATGGAAAGGTGTGAATTTTTAGTCAACCATAACAGGACAGTCATTCAATCGAAAAAAATTACAAAAGTTGTTGCCACCTGGGCATTACCCATGCAGGATCTTGCTCGACCCCCAACCCTCAACATACCTACCATGAAAAAGCACAAACACAAACACACATGCACATGCATACACACACATAGACAGACAGACACACACACACAAAAAAAAGAGTTTTGCTTATGCTAGAGCGTGGACATTATTTTCCAACAAGAATAGCACATCTGTTTAGGGGGAAAAAAGCTCTCCCAAAGAGAACCGTATTTGAGATATGAAAACATGCATATACTGAATCTCAAGCATACTTTCCCATGGTAGTCCATATCTCTCTCTCTCTCTCTCTCTATATATATATATATATCGAACCAGAAAATAACGAAAATAACATGTTTATAAAAAAATAAGGGGCTAGTTCCTCACAAAATTCAGAATTTCAGAATATCCTCGCCAGTTTAACATCAATAGATCCATAGCCCCACAAATAAGAAAAGAAAAAGGAAACTATAAGTTATTAAGATTATGAACGGCAATATAGGGAACAACTACTAACAAGCATTCGAAGAGAACTACCGTCGTCAATACTTGGCCCTGGAATGCATATGATAATTGATTCAAACAGAGGTCCAAGATCTTCTGGCAAAATTTTCAGGAGATAATCCTGCCTATCCTTTTATACCACTTGCATATATTACCTGAAAGTCACCCTGCACATAGAATTATTCGTCAGATGGTTTTTCTAGAGTATCATGAAAAGTTTGTAAAGTCCAAATGAAAATGAGAAATTAAGAACAGGCTTTCTTACAGAATTCAGACAGGAAATATAAATTTCAAACAACATCTGTATTTTTTATAGCTGTCCTGCTCTAACTTCACAATACTTTCAAATTAATCTTATGTCTTTATAGGTGATAGATGTATTTTTACTTAAAATGGCAATTCCAATTTCACACTCTATATCATTTGAGTCCATTATTCTTTCTTGTCCAAATTAATTATCATGAAATCCACGCAGAGAAGAAGGAACACATAACAATGACATTCATCACCGGACTTTATTCATTTCCCTTGCAGAGACGGGAAGGGTAAGATAGGGAAGAACTTACCAATCAAAGTCATTATTGCAAGACAATGGTTGAAAGACTTCACGAAGATCATTAAATCTATTTGAAAACATGTTGTTAGAGAACAATGTCCTATTTCTTACTTTCTCAAGTATGTTTGATATCTTAAAAATCATACCAAGTTAAGTCCACCTAGCATCAAAATTTAAATAGTACGGCATTGAGTGATGTTCAGGCGCTTGGATGAATTATATTCGGTGTGGTTTTGCATGGATAGTTGGGTGCTGATGATTTAAACTTTAACGAACCATCCATGATAAACAGAAAAAGAAAAAAGAAACACGGAAAATGAAGAAAACCGAATAAAACTAAAAGCTAACATTGAACAGTGACCAATTGATGGATTATTGTTTAACATAGTCAGTTATCTTTTTTCTTTTTTTTTTCTCAATATGATTAATTGCTTGTAAAAGACTTTAAAAAAGGGAATTATTTCAGGGGCAAAGTACAAGACTACAAGTCAACCATTCAAAGATGAATTTCTCTTTCCCATAAAAAAATTTATGAATTTCTCAACGTTACCTTTGCTTGTTTCAGCATTGCATCAACCCGAGTTGTCTTTCCATGGTCATCATGAGCTATTTTCCTTCTGTGTCTTCCACTCTTTAACTAGCTCCTCTGCTCTATTCTAATACAAAAAGAGAACGGTACCCAAATCTCCAAACACATTTGAGCATCTTGTCACATGCAAAACGAAAACAAAAAATATCCCTAACTAACACTCCCTATACTAGCACAATGTGCCAAAAAACAAACCAAACTAAGAAAGGGTTAAAGAGATTAAATTTACCGGTTTTGGGTTCTGTGACATCAGAAACACAGCATTTGCCAGGCCTAAAATTTAGGTTCTCGCAAAAAAAAATTGAGGGCTTCGCTAAAGAAGATAAGCTAGGCCAACCCTTTGGTTAGATAACAGAGGTGGAGAAGAGGTCCTCCGATAGGGTTTACCAAAGAGAACGAGGAACAAAGTGCCATTTCCATGGCTCTCTCACCCTCACTCACAAGTCACAACAGAGAGAAGAGAGAGAGAATGTGAATTGATTAGAGAAGAAAGAAGAAGAAGAAGACGGTGCTAAAATGGGTATTCAGCCAAGTAAAATCCACGTCATCGTAGTGGATTCAGCCAAGTAAAATCCACGTCATCGTAGTGGGACCCATAGATACGAAGACTGTTTTTGCAAAAAGAATTAAAAAGACTGTTTTTGCAAAAAGAATTAAAAAGCCTGTTTTTGCAAAAAGAATAAAAAAGGAAGAGAAGGATTCTGTAATTGGCTAGTAAAGCTTGATTGAGGTACTTTCTGTAACAATTGATTTTCCATGCATACCCTTTTTCCCACTTCCTTACTTGCTTTTCCTGCTACTCTACAATTCTTACCTCCATTGAAAACAAAAACACCCAATGATAGCTTTAGCTTCTCTTCTTGTTATAAACCCATTTGTCTACAAAACCGCAATGGGAAGAGAGGCCAATGTTCTTACTTTTCTCTTGTTTCAGCCTGTGAGGAAAACCATTCATCCCATAACTGGCCACAGCTCTTTCAAATCTCTATTGGGTCTAAAGGTTTTGTACTGGGTCAGACAATTCATGCATCTTTAGTGAAATCTGGTTATCATTGTGACGTTTTTCTAGGCAATAACCTTGTAAATTTGTACTTGAAGTTCAATAAACTGGATGATGCACGAAAGGTATTTGACGAAATGCTTGTGAAAAATACAATCACTTGGACTTCTTTGATGAAGGGGTATTTGGAGAATGGAGACTTTGAATCTGTTTTCCTAATTGCACGTTATATGCATCGGTTTGGCGCTAAGTTCAATGAGCATACTTGCTCAGTAGTTCTACAGGCATGTAAGTCACTGGAAGATCAGAATCGTGGGGAACAGATTCATGCTTTTATTATAAAAAGGGGGCTTGATGAGAACATTTTTGTAGCCACTTCATTGGTTTCTTTGTACTCAAGAAGTGGCTGCTTGGGCCATGCAGAGAAAGTATTCAATGGCATCAATTACAAAGATGTCCGTTGCATAAATTATATGATTTTGGAATATGGCAAAGCTGGAATTGGGAAGAAGGCCTTTCAAATATTTATCCATCTGCTAGAATCTGGTTTGGAGCCAAATGATTATACATTTACAAATTTGATCAGTGCATGCAATGCAGATATAGGAGCAAATGAAGGGAAGCAACTACATGGGCTTGCTATAAAGTATGGTGTTGTGGGTAGAACCTCTGTTGGTAATGCAGTGATTACAATGTATGGGAAACATGGGATGGTCAATGAGGCTGAGAGAATGTTTCTTCAAAAGGAAATAAGGTCTTTGATTTCGTGGTCTGCACTATTGTCATCATATGTTAAAAATGGACATGCTAGAAAGGCCCTTGATCTTTTCTTAGATATACTTGAGAATGATGTACAGTTAGATTCTGGTTGTTTGAGTGTTGTACTTGATGGATGCTCAGAGTGGAGCAATTTGCAATCTGGGATGCAAATCCATGGAATTTCAATAAAGCTTGGTTATATTTCTGATGTCAAAGTTGGGACTGCTTTAATAGATTTATATGCTAAATGTGGAAGCCTTCGGTCAGCTAGATTGGTTTTTGACAGGAACCCTAGTAAAACCATTGCTTCATTTAATGCAATTCTAGTTGGATTCTTAATTTCAAACTATACAGATTATGAAGATCCTATGGCCTTTTTCAGTCAAAAGAGATTAGATGGGATGAGACCAGATTCAATAACATTTTCTCGACTCCTCAGTTTATCTGCTAATCTAGCTTGCTTAGATACAGGGAAGAGTCTTCATGCTTACACTATTAAAACAGGACTTGATGCTGATTATGCTGTAAGTAACTCTGTGATTACCATGTATGGAAAATGTGGTCGAATTCAAGATGCTTTTCATATGTTTAGTGGTATGAATGGACATGACTCTGTCACCTGGAATGCCATAATTCAAGCATGTGCTCTCCATGGTAAAGTCAACAAGACACTTTTGCTCTTTAAAGATATGATGCAAGAAGGATGTTCCCCTGATGAGGTTACGATTTTGGCTGTTCTTCAAGCTTGCAGTTACTCTGGTTTATGGGAAACAGGGTTTTGCCTATTTGAAGAAATGGAAGCAAAATATAGGATCAAGCCAGTACTTGAGCATTTTGCTTGCATAGTTGATCTTTATGGCCGAGCAGGGAAACTGTCCAAGGCCATGGATTTCATTAGCAAAAGCCCATTTCCAGATTCACCTCTGCTTTGGAGGAATTTAGTTAATGCATGTAAGCTACGTGGCAATCTACAATTTGGAATCTTGGCTTCAAAGAAACTGCTTCATTTGGAATCTAGTGAAGCCTCGGCATACATACTTGTTTCAAATATGTATGCTGAAGGAGGAATGCCTGATGAGGCAGCAAAGGTTAGAACAATTATGAATGACTTAAACTTAGTAAAAGAAACAGGTTCGAGCTGGATTAAGGTAGGTACTGAGGTTCACTATTTTGTTGCAAGTGACAAAGGCCACCCAGAAAGTAGAGAAATTTATGCAAAGCTTGATTTGTTAAGGGATGAGATAAAATGGAAGTATGAAACAGAAGTAGTCACCAGATCGTTTTAGACCCTTCTTAAGGGTTCGGAAGGAAGAAAATCATTTACTTTCTACCTTCACGATACCATCAGATTTTATCTGATTGATGAAGCAAGACTGACTTATAGAAGATTCTGGGTGAGCATTTGGATTGCTTGTTTGTGAAGGTTTAGACTATAGTCCCGGGTACTAAGATATTGATGTTCTGGATGGCACTTATCAAGTAGCTGCTGCGTGCTTAACCTTGTGCTGTTGGTTTTCTCAACAACAAAGGGACAAAATATTAACACAACCTTCTCTTGGGAAGATCACTTGTGTAGATCTGAGGGAATCTTACAGAGAAATTTTCCTGTAGCAGAAGAGTGGCAGAATCCAAACATTTAGCTTTGCATTCTGAAATGTTTCATTGCATAGTGACAGGTGAAATTTCCAGTTAGACTGGTAATAGAAATTTGTATCCTTCACATCAGGATGCAACTTGACCCTGATTAGGGTACAGTCCTACAGTTACAAAAATGGTTAAGGTCTTGACCATGTGGCGTTTGAAGTGATTGAACCTTTACATGTTCTTTTATGGTTAATGTCAAAGATTGAAATTAGAATTCTGATCTATGATACATGTGGCATGCCTGTATTCTTGTAAGTTACTCATACATATGGATATGGTAATCCACTACCTGCCTGATTTACTAACTAACAGTTATCCAACTGCTCATTAGCAGCGGAACCATGCAAATTTAGCCTGTAAAACATTTCTAAGACCTTTGTCAGGCTTATTCATAGTACACGAGTACTGCTTAAATGACCATGACATTACAAGTTGCTTGGCAAAGACTTCCATCTTTTCCTTGTAATGCAACTTGAAATGTCGATACAGACAAAAGGTTGAGACACAAGATGGGTTTGAGCTTTGACCATTTTCTCTATTTCAAGAACTAAGTCCCAACCTCGTGATTTGACAATAATTGCTCTAGTAGAATCTTTTGGTCCTTAATGAATTTAGGAGACATTCTATCTAGTACAAGACTTATCGGCAATGTGTCCAATGGCAAAGTCCAGTTCTTCTTTTGGCACTATAAGTGGGAATTATTGCCACTTGTGAGTCACGGTCCATATTTGTTGATGTTGTAGAAAACTGAAATTATTTTTATTGTTCTAAATGCTTTGGTTCTTATATAGAAGTGGGACAATAAATTAGTTAAGCGTCACTGATTAAGGGACTACCGGTAATTTACTAATGAAAGTAGTCGATGTAAACTTTCTCACAAAGGAGATAGTAATGAGATTTGAACCTGGCACTAGCATCTCCGTCTTAACAGTTCAACTAAGACTTCGTCGGCTACTTTTCATATCAATTAGGAGTTAGTCCATTGATGCAGTGTGTTCTACTTCACGCATGATTGCAACATGTTTGAAATTTTAACACTAGCTGCTACAGTATTTGAATACAATATTACATTACACCTTTTGTGAAGTGGTTGATGAACTTGTTTTGGGAAGACAAGAACTTCTGGTCAAGAACTACTCAATTTTCTATGAACTTTTTTGAAATCTGGCACTCATATGGCTGAAAAGTTTTTAGGGTTAAACATGTACAAACACAGAGCAGCAACTCCTTGACTACCAAGTAATAGAAGCCATACATGATGAACTTATTTTGGGAAGACAAGAACTACTCAATTTTCTATGAACTTTTTTTGAAATCTGGCACTCATATAGCAGAAAAATTTTGGGTTAAACATGTACAAACACAAAGCAGCAACTCCTTGACTACCAAGTAATAGAAGCCATACATGATGAACTTATTTCGGGAAGACATGAACTTCTGGTCAAGAACTACTCAATTTTCTATGAACTTTTTTTGAAATCTGGCACTCGTATAGCAGAAATTTTTTTAGGGTTAAACATGTACGTACAAGCACAAAGCAGCAACTCCTTGAATACCAAGTAATAGAAGCCATACATTAATGTACAAAGCCAAAAATGTTTCCACACCACCATGAATTTGAAGAAGTAAATTGAAATGGGGTTTGAAAGTATAAGTGTGAGGCTTATTTGAAGAAGGAGCGTTTTGCAGGAGGTCTTCCAACAGCTCTCATAAGGTTGCAAATCTCAAGAACCCTGGCCACTTTAGTACCTCTCTTAGCCTCAGCAGATGCCCTCCTCTCCTCTGCTTTTCTATGCGCTTTTGCCACCTTGTTTTGCATTTTCTCCAGTGCTCTTGCTCTTTTCTCCTCCAGCTTCCTCTGCACAATATGAAAGAATCTATTTATTTTATGACAGGAAAATTATATTCACACTGCATCCCATATTTAATTTTCAGAACAAAAATTAGTCAATGTCCTGTTTGTGTGTCCATAATCATAGAATAGAACAAATTGATACAAATAATTAAATTAAGAATAAGATATTTGTATCTTTTTTTTTATAAACAAAAGAAGGGGAAAACGGTAAAAATATTTCTCTGAAAGTGTATATTTGAAGCTCAATTGTCATGATTTTCAGGGTGTACCAAAAGATTTTTTTACGGTTAAGAGGGGAGAACAATCTCGAGAGTTGTATGGGAGAGGGGTTGGGAATATTCCCAACAGTCACCTCTCGAACTGACCCAAAACAGGTTGGAATTTTCTTAAGCTTAAATCAAGTGTTTTTGTCCTTAAACTAGCAACTAGTTTACAGACCAAAAGAAAATAACCCTAGAGGAATTCTTCTCCAACATTTTTGTAAAAATTACGGCACATATAATCATAAAAGAACATCAAGTTCACTGTACAAAGCATAACCCTGAAGTTTCAATTAGTCCTTGGAGTCATCATGAGCTCAAAGAAGACATTAATTTCTCACACAGAGACACAATTAGATTACCAAACTATTATCAATAAGCCGCTAATCAACAATAACATGCATATATATGTACATATATATAATTTTATGTACTAAATTACAAGTGCCTTTTGTTTTCAACTTGTACTTACCTCAACTTTTTTCATCCATGAGGTTGCTTTCTGAACCTGTTCACTCTCCCATCCATTGATTATAGCATCCTCTCTTTTAAACCTATTATTAATTTTGGCAATCTTTGAATTCTGCCATGCTGATGTCTTAGACTCCACCTCCTCCTTCTTTATCCTCTGAAGTGACACCTGATCATTCATCTGACCACCACCTACCATGCCGGAAGACGATGATCCACCACCTGTATTATTATGATTGCCTCGGCCACTTCCATGCCTCAGAGATGGAATTACCGGGTTACTATCCGGTACAATCGCCAAAGGGTTTGTCTCCTCCTCCATCATCATCATCATGTCATCTTCTCCAATCCTCTCCATAGGGTGATTATTATTATTATGATTTGTATTCACTCCTTCAAAATTATTACTATGATCATTATAATTACCGTTACTACTACTACTATTGTTACCAATAGTTGACCCTGCAAGCACTAAAGCATTGAATTCCCTACTCATAGTGGTGAAGTTCTCAGTAGAAGCAGTACCTTCTGTACTAGCAATGGACAAATTTGATGATCTATGGCTACTTGTTTCCCAAGCTTCTCTTGGACGGCCACGATTGGAAGGGGGATGCGGTGGGGTCAAGGCATATATGTCTCTGATCTGGTCATCTTCTTGATCATCTAGTGAGGCTTGTTGGCTTGTGGAAGATGTAATTTGATGATCATTATTAGCCATGGGAATTATGTTTTGGAGGATATGGGTGTGTTTTGATGATGTAATTAATAGAGATGAAATGAAGTGAATACTGAAAGGGAAGCGGATGGGAGGAGGAATGGAAGGATATAAGCATAGTCTATGTGGTATTAATGAATGTGGTCTTAAGAGAGAAATATGAGCCACAGATATGGGAGAAGAGAATTCAAGACGGAAGATCACTTTGAACTTTCAAGGAGTGAACTCCTACAACATAAAGTAAATAAGCCTACACAGAATTGCAACTTTGCTGGCTAGTGAGATGAAAAACAAAAGGATGGCACTAATTAGATTTGTCAGCTTCTTCTTTTCTTGTTGAGTCCTTCTTTCTGCTTAATTTCCCATCATGTGGCACAATATCTTTTGGATTTCTCTCAATGTTACCCTTTGCCATTATGTATCCATTAAGTAATTAGCATTCTTGTCAATGATTGCATTTATTGATTTGATATGCTCGATAAAATCAAATTATAAGGTTCAAATCTTATTCTTGTAAGTGAGAAGATTTCTTTTATCTTCACTAAAATTGTGAATAAAAATAATCAATATTATATATGTGAATGAGTTATCAATCATCATGTGAACTCTTTGTTATATATTTGTGCATTAGGAAGGCCTCATGCTCACTCATAATACATATAAAAACGGGATAGTGCATTGTCAAACATATAATTAAAGAAATAAATTTGTACCATTATCATTAAATTAAAAATTGTGTATTGGTTGTTGATAAACATTCAATACTAATAATTTATATCAAAGCTAAGTTTGTGAATTTAGGTTTGTCAAGAATGTAGATATGAATTAAACAATTACATATCACAATTCTATATGTAAGGATCAGCAAACATTCTTTAAGAAGACATTGTCCTTCGTGTAAGAAAATCAAGTTGAGCCTACAAAAATGCAATATTTTTCCTTTGGCTTGAAAGAAAATTAGAACCCAGTGTAACAAATTAGGCATTTTAACAAGAGAATTTGAAGTTAATGAAAATGGGAAACTATGTATGGCAAATGTTAAATCAAGTTGAAAACATAGGATCACCAAAGCAAAAATCATTAATATTATCTTTTGTCTATATTTTATTGTGTCGGCCAAAAATTTCCAAATGAAATTGAGCCCACCAATATTACTAACAGACAAATGTGTCATTCCCCAACAGTAGGATTATTGTCGATAGAGCACACGTGGCCAAGATCTTACGGTAGGGAGCTATCCCCTCCATGCAAAGGCTGAAACTGGGCCCTTCATTTCTCGCCACGTGTAGGGTGTAATTTGCAAATAATTTAAGACTTAAATTAATGTTATCTTACAAGTAAAGAGACATGAGATGAGATGCTTACCCTTTTTTCTCTTTTGGGTTGGGCAGATGCTTTACTCAATTCCAATTTAATAATATTAGAAAAAAGGAAAAAAATAAGAATAAAAACAATTACTAGAGGGTTTTAATTATTATCCAATCAAAAGTAAACATTTGGATGCTTAGAAATTTTTTATTTTATTATAGTTTAGTTAGTAGCAATCGAATGATGTAATTGAAGTGTGGAAACGTGAAAGTTGAAAGTGACTCTTGCCACCACTAAATAACAAACAAATTTAGGTATAGGTGTGTGTATTCCCATCAAAAGGAACTTTGGTGTTTCTGATAAGATTTCTCTTTTCAAATATATTAATTGGGACAGTTTTTTTGTCTTATTTTGAGAAAAAATAATTGAGAGATAATAATTTAAATTGACAAGTATTTGCAAGGATCGGTTTCATAAATTGACAAAGTATTTTTATTAGTAAAATTAATCAATAATTAATTATGATAAAATATTGAAATGTATAAGCGATGGATAAAATCTGAATAATTGACAAATATTAGATATAATGGGAAATATTTTATAAAGAAAAAGTTGGATATTATATTTATATTTATCTATCTCTTACGGTGTCATTTTAAGTAAAAATGTTATATAATAACTTGTATTCAATTTTATTTTTTTTATATTAATGAATTTTGATATTCTTTTACAACAAATTGAATTTAAAAGAAAAAATAATAATTACCCATTACTTACATTATTCTATTCTTAAATAAGTGTTAACTTTTTTCTTAAATCAGTTATCAAATCTTATTTTTCTCTTTTTTATTCACCCCTTACTTCAAAGAAAAATTTATGTAGAATGACTTCACCACTTATCCTTGCAATGAACCAATAAATTCATGCCACCTAATAAGTCACTCCACCTAAACAACTTAGTCACATTTTAAAGCAACCCAACTTTATAATAAATTAATTTATTTCACTAACCACCAGCCAATCTCTCCCATCATGTCTCTCATATCAAACTTAATTTTTTCTCTCTCCACCCTTTCTCTCTTCAAATCCATCTCTCCTCGCCATCCCACCTCTCATCCACCCATTCCACCATATTAGAGAACCCGACAACCATTGGCCACAATCACCCTACTGGAATTCCATAGTAAACCTTAAAGTTCACACTTAATTCACTGAATATCTAGATAATGTGCCCAGAAAAAAAAATGGAGGTTTCTAATTGAAAGTAGTTGTCAATGGAATGAATTATAGTTCCATCCAATAAGAAAAGCAGGTGCTATCTTGTGATCTTGTGACATTAGACAGGCGGTAAAATAGGGCATTCATTGTGATGATAAATAAAAAAGAACTTCTAAATTGTATATATATGTAGTTAGATGCCATTGAAATAGGTTAGGTCTAGAGCTTAGATATCACCGTAATTTTATTAGTTCACTTGAAATCAAAATCAGAAATTAGTTTATGATTCAATGAAAGACAAACTCAAAAGCATGTTCACATGATTCTTAAAAAAAACTTAGTGATTACAATTGACCTTATTATTATCATTTTTATTCCTATGTGAGGGTAAATTTAATATTTTCACAATGATATTTCAGTAGAGATATTTCAATAAAAGTATTCTGGTAGAGGCGGTGGTGCTCAGGGTTAATTGAAGTAGTTTGCTAGGTGGGGAGGGAGACCAATGGAGATGGTGATGGAGATGGTGAGGAGAGAGAGTCAAATCTAAGAAGTGAGAGAAGGGATGGAGATAGAAAAAAAATAGTTTGATACGAAAAAGATGAGATTGGTAAGTGGTTAGTGAAATGAGTTAATTTTGCGGGTTGGGTTAGTTTAAATGTGACTAGATTGCTTAGGTGGAGTGACTTATCACATGGTGCTAGTTTATTAATTGATTATAAGAGTCATGTGGTGAAGTCACTCTAGATAAGTTTTTCTCATAGTCATCTACATGCTGAACTAATGCTTGGTTTGATAATATTGTGACTTTTTGAGAGGTGTTGTGCTCTCATGTCTTTCTTAGAGTTGCTTTTAAAAATTTTCAGCAGTAGTGTTTAGTAAAATAATGAAAAAGTTGTTTTTAATAAGTATAAGCCACAAATTAGTGTTTGGTAAATTCATTATAAAGCTACTCCAAGGATTTAAATTGACTATAATATGTATTGATAATAATAAAAAAAAGAAAATTAACCTACTGCATTAATTAATAAAATAATAAATACAAATTTTCATTAAAAATTGAGGTTATATTAGTCTTTTAAACTTTTGAGAATAGAAACTAGTTTTTAAGAATATTCCTAGCTTTATACTTTTAAAAGTCTAAAGCAGAAGCAACTTATTATTTTTTTTTTTTTACTAGACGTAAAGATATTGACCTAAGCTATTTATAACCATAAGCATGCACCCTCCAAAAGAGGATTACCAAACCAAGCCTAAATCAATCAATCAAAGTCTTAGAAAAAAAAAAAAAATCATTCAATCAATGAAACTAGGAATAGATTGATCAATAATCTTAAGAATTTTTTATGATTATTTATTTGGTTTAATTTTTAGGATGATTTGAGTTCTCATTTTAAAATGAAATGATTTTCAGAATTTATATTAAGATTAATATAAAAAAGTATTTAAACATGCACATAAGCGCGTACGAGAATGTTAATAAATGTAGATATATATATATATTGTATAAAATACCTTGGATTTGGATCAATTGATTAAGGAGGAAAATTACACTTACCCTGAAGTAAGGAATTTATCTTATCACAATTACACAAAGGTAAGTTCTAAATTGCCTAAATAAGCAAACGAGCACAAGCATTTTAAGTTTTGAAGGGTGTAACAAATTAATAATTTTTCTAACAATTTATCCTTAAGATAAGTGTTAAGATATTTGAAAAAAAAAAATAGTATTTAATTATTGAAATGAGTGAAAATAATTTTAATATAATATAATTAATAAATTATTATTTTTAAAATTTTAATAATTACGTAATATTGATTACTTTTCAATAAATAAATAAAAAATCCTAAAACAATTTCCTCTTTCCCTCCAATCCTAAGGTATGAGAGATAGCTCTTTCAACTTGAGTTATTGTTTGAAGAGTGCACTACTGCAGCAATGGAGCAAAGTGGAAATTTCAAGCCCACATACAATTGAGTCTACTCTCCTTTGCTCCATTGGACTTTAGGGAACATTGTTTGTCCAATTATAAGGGGGCCTATACAATCTACCTTGGGCCCGTAGCCCCATGACAACCGGAAGTTTAAATTGGCTCAAGCATACTTTGGGCTCCGTAACCAGAGGTTTACTGATAAATAATGATAAAATATGACAATTGAATATATATATATATATATATATACTTTGGGCTCCATTGGACTTTAGGGAACATTGCTTGTCCAATTATAAGCGGGCCTATTCGTTTTATAGATATATATATATATATATATATATATTTAACTCATAATATTTTTTTTGTTCTAAAGCTAAATACGTTTGGTCGCATGGATAAGACAAAGAAAATAATATATTTTATAGAAATTAATAAACATTAGAATATGTGCAGTACTTACCATATCTTATATTTGATACATGATCGGATAAAACATAAAATATGACTAAATTATTTTTTTTAATTTTTTGGTGCAATATGATTATATCAGATATGACAAATTCTAGTATTATTTTGACAAAAATATTACTGGGCAAAAAAAATAAAAAAAATCATATAGCTCATATAAATTTATAATTTTTTATATTTTTGTTCATATATATTTTTATTTTTTATATTTTACCTCTAGTTTTCTATTTTTTTATTTTTTATTAAATTATTTTAATTTCTTTTCAATATATATATATGGTCATAATTATTTTTTAAAAAATATTATAGTAATTCTCATGATACAAAATATTTTTAAAATAATATATTTATAATAATTTTTATTTTATATAATGTTGACTTTTAAATTTTTTTTGGAAAAAAGAAAGAAAGAAGAAAAATATGTTTTAGGTGCAAATGAAATGAATTTATATATTTTATATCTTTTTTTATAAAATAAAAAAAAATCTTTTTTTATTTATAATTTTGACTATTAATTTTTTTTCATAAAAAAAAAGAGTTTTCACGAAAGAGAGTTTGTGAAGAAAAATGATGGGGACTAGGCCAATTTGAAAAAATTTTATGTTAATTTATTATTTTTTTTATCTTATTAATTATAATACCACTATCTATTCAAAATAAATTAATATTATTTTACTTAGAGCTAAAATTCGAATCGACACGTAATACAATATTGTTCGAATTTAGATTCGAATCCCGTAACTCGAGTACTCATTCGGATCAAAATTGACATTCGAATTCGGATGTTTTTGCAGAAATTCGAATTCGGTTCATAATCTAAATATCCTAATTCGAATTCAGTTCATAAGGATTTGGAAGGTTCGAAAGTGAAAAGAGTGGAATACAGAGTTGATTCAGTGGCAGAAAAGAGATGGAACAGGCACTCGAAGACGGCCACTTGGTGGATGAGCTTGTGGATGTGAAGGACATCCCACGTTAGCGAGACAGATACGAGAGAACATTGGGTGACCTTTGATTTTGGTAGAGTGCAGGCGGGTGTGGGTGCTGGAGTTGGTGGGGGAAGTGGTGCTATGGCGGCCATTGTTATGGTTTTGTTGAAGTGTGGGATGAAGAAGGAAAAGCGAGTTTACAGTTTGATGTGCGCTTTCACAAACAAGACAACCCTCAAATACATAGTTATAACACTAGAAATTTAAGAGAAGAGAAATGAACCCTAAGTCCTAACCTTTCAAAGTTGAATCGTCTGCAGACCTTGCCAGTGCTGGAATAGTACTCGAGTGGCGGACTAGCGGTGCCGGAAGCAGAGGTAGAGAGAGGCGTGGACGGTGAAGGGCCTGGAGGCAATTGAGAAGGGAGAGAAAGGAAGTGTCAAGATTTCTAGATTTTATTTTTGATTTTGATTTTTGAATTTTTGATAGATAAAACAAAACAGGATATGAAAATGGTAACTTAAAAAATAAAATAAAAATATGCATAATACAATGTTATAGTTCGAATACTCAAATTGTTAACGAATAGTGAACCAAATTCTATACCAAAGTTGAATAATGAACTGGATATAACACAATTCAGATTCGAAACTAAATTCAAATTTTAAGCATTATCCGACCTAGATCTGAATTCAAATATTTCAATTTGAACTCGAACAATCCAATTTGAATTCCAGGTATGGCTTGAACAAGATTAAAACCTCATTTCAAATTTTTTATTTTATTTTTCTATTTAATGGCAGTTATCAAATTGTTGACTAAATAGATAAAATAAAAATATTTTATTTGATTTTTCTTATCCAATCTGCCAAACACAGCCTTAGAGATTAAGCAATAGATAAATCTAGCCTACTCCTATTTTTAGGGAATAATTTAAAATATTTTATTATTTAAATTTGAATTCAACTACTAGAATTCAAATTTGAATATCTATTTGAATTTAATGACTATTTAATTTTTATTATAAAAAATGATATTTATCTAAAAATGTCATGCTACAAAACATGAAAAAAAAAAATTGAGACTAAGTAATCTATGGTCATGGTGTGGATATTAAAATTACATAACCCTCATCAGAAAATACAAGTATTACCATACAACTAAAATAGATAGAAAAAACCTATTACAAATAGTCTTAAATACAAAACAATATCATACTAGGCTAACCACTGCTGCACTAGCTATTTCTTCACCAACTTGGTTACAAAATGTCCTTTACCGCATCATCATAAGAATCACTTGGTGGCCTGGAAGAATAGTAACTAGCAAGGTCAAGGTTAGTAATGAGTAAAGTACAAATTTTAAAATTAAATAAATATATAAAACTAATAATTATATATAATTATTTTTAGTAAATTTAGTTAAATATCAAACCGAATACTATACATTTGAATTTAAATTAAATTATAAAAATAACACAGTATTTACTACGTTGCTTTCAGATCATAAAGATAAAAGATAAAAAAGAGCAGACAAAAGCTGGAATAAATATTTTTTAATAGAGAAAACAGAAAGAAAGGGTGCAAACCAAATCTAATCGGAAGGATCATATCCAATGATTCCGGTATATCCAATCTGCTAAACTTATGCCATCCTTTTTTAGAAGATATTTACAATTATTAAAATCAAATAACACAAATGGTAAAGTTCAATTCGTTTACTATTGCTATTAGGATTAAAAAGTATTATGGTAATTGGTAAATTTGTATTATCCTAAAACAATGTTTTAAAAAGCAGAACATTGATCCACTTAAAAAAAAATTTATAATTTAGGGTTATTGGTTTAAATAAAGTTGAACTCAAACCACATGATGTCATAAATTTATTTAATTATGTTATAAATATTATATATATTTTTTATTAATTATAAAAACTAAATACATAAGAAAACAAAAGATAATAATTAAATATTCATTACATAATAAAAAATTAAATCATAGTAGTCAAATATAGTTCTTAATAATTAATACAACAGCAGATAAATTTATTGTGTATTATAAAATTCGAGTTTTAACTTATACATCAAAATAATAAAACAAATATCAATTTCAAACACAATTATTTCACTAACTCTTAATATAATATACAAATATTTCACTAGTCCTTAATACAACTAATATTATTTATTTTATTTTACTTTTACAAAAAAGGTTAGGTTCAGTCAATCTATTATTAGTTCTTTCAGTTTTACTAATTTTGATTGGTTTAACTATCAAAACGATTCTTAAATTTAACCCTATCCAATTTGTCATTGGATGATGATTCAACTAGTCCGACCTGGTTCGATTCTTAAAAAATTGCCCCAAATCTCACATTGGAAGTAGAATGTATTAGTAATGTGTTTATAACATTCAAATGACCAACCATTAAGCATGTTTGGCTAGTCATTTTAGACCATGGTGTGATTGTGTGGCCATTTCCTTTTTGAAGTTATTTGAACAGAGCTAGGGTATGTGCGTTAATGAATGGTTTCAGAACATTGACCTCTCGTGTTGTGTGGACTCCGTCAAGATAGACGGTGTGATTTAAATTGTAATTTTGCTAAATTATGTTAGAATTTCTTGTTTAATTAATTCAATAGCTTTAACCAATTATTATAGATGCCCTCCATACAATTCTAAATATTGATTAATTAATGAATTCTCATCGATTTTTTATAATATATATCCATAAATTAATATTTGATATATTTTACAACAAGGATTTTTTAGATCAAATTGAGATTTTATTTTTATTGAAGGTAGGATGTGAGACAGCTTTTAAATTGTAAGAAAATAAGTTGTGGGATACTATCTCAACAACCACATATTGTAGTCCCTAATAAGTAATAAACTAATTAAGGATATGTTTGTATCAATTGATTAGAAATCATTAGAATAGAGAAAAAAAGATAGAAACATTATTTAATTAACCTAAGATGAGAAAATTCAGCCTAGATGTCATGCTCAATTCTTAAAAAATAGCTTCCAAAACATAGTAAATTGCATAGTTTGTTATATAATATGCTAGACCTCCCTCTAAAGTCTAAAAACCCAAACCATTTGTGTTTTGGTTTTTCTTCCTTTGACCAAACATTATTTTCTTTCTCAAATAATTATATTATTAATGACTTTTATTTTTATACTCAGATTTCGAATCACATCTATACTAACACAACTATAAATTATTCCCTCTCTCTATCTAGTCGAGTAGAATTCTTATTCTTTTTTCTTTTTCAAACAATTCTTAGAAATATCTACATGTTAGAATTTTAAATATATCAACATGACCGCAAACTATTCTTCTTCTTCAACTTGTGTGGAACTTGCTCAAAACCTAAAGTAGTGTGTGAATCAAACAATACACGTGTATCCTCGTATACATATTTTTTTAAATATATTCTTCTTTTTCAACTTTTGAAAAATATTATTGATGTCTGTATCAATCTATCCTATATGATGACTATAAATAAAAATTCAATGTGTTAAATTTTGAAAAATCTTCTATACATGGATAAATTTTTCCTCTAATTATAAGTAAGTGTTAAACGCTGTGTTTGATAGGGCAAATAGGGTAAAATAAAATAAGATAAAATATATACTATAATTATTAATAAAAATTATGATATATACAGATAAACATTTATTTATTTATTGAAATAAACACTTATCTTAGTATGTGTTTAATATATAGTCACATAAAGTATAAAATATGATTAAATAATATTTATGAAATATTTGGTGTTGAATCAGGTTACATATGATAGGATAAATTTTAATATGATTTGGACAAATTGACCTTAAACGAAAAGACCATATATTTATATAAGATTATTTTTTTAATTATTAATTATCTTTACAAATTATTATTAATACACGTTTTCTGCAAAAAAAAAAAAAAAAAATCTTTAAAAATACAAAACATTCATAAAATAATATTTTCATAGAGAATTGTTTTAAAATAAAAATCTCTTAAAAAATACAAAATATTCATAAAATATTATTTTCATAGAGAAATGGTTTTAAAATAAAGTTTATTATATTATTATTAAATTTTTTTTCTCTTTTTAAAAAAAAAAAATCAATGAGAATTTTTCATTTTGATTTAATATTTTTGTATTTTATCCATCATAATACTAACTCTCATTCAAAAAAAATAAAATAAAATAAAAACTACATTTTAAAGTTTTATATCTTATTCTATCCCTTGCACTAAATATCTGTACGGAACTCCCACTATTTTGAAAGAATCTAGTGGACCAATTCTTCTAATCAAAGTAAAGGGCCACTTGCTTTAGAAAATAAAACAACTTGTTATTAAACTAATCATCATGTTAATACTGATTATTGGGTACTCAACCAAAATTAGAGCTGAAGCAATAAGGTTACCTTTTGACCAGTCCTAATTTGCTTTAGAATATTTTTTTCAGTACCAAATTGCAAATTTAATTATTATTTATTATGAATGCAAAGTTCCTATATATGCTAAGCTCATCCAATCTTCCACGCATTGACTTATAAGAATAGAGATGTGCACGGGTCGGTTCGGTCCAAGTAGTGATAAATTTTTGAACTTAACAGAAATTTTTGATAGTAAAATTCATGAACCGAACCGAATCGAAAATAGGTATTACCCGAAATTACCGAAACCGAAAAAATATGACTAGTTCAGGTTCGGGTATTCGGTTACCCGAAATTTATCAATATTTCACTAAAATTAATTTAAAAATTATATATTTTTGTTTTTGAACCTCATACTTTTAAAATTCATTAATTATTATAAAATAAAAATACAAAAAGCATAATATATTAACATATTCAACACAAATAAAAATATAAAATTATAAATTAATATAACAATATATTAAAAATAACAAAAAAAAAAAAATTATATATTTTGATTTTCCGGTAACCACGGGTACTCGTGTGCACTCTATATCACTACCTGTAACCGAACCGAAAATAACGGGTATTAAATTTAACTACCCGAACTGAACCGAATAAGAAAAATACCCAAATTTAACCGAACCGAAGCACCAGTTCAGTTCGGGTTTTCGATTATACCGGGTACCTTGCACAACCCTATATAAAAGTACCTTCTGACCAGTCTTAATTTGCTTTGGAATATTCTTTTCAATACCAAATTGCAAATATAACTTTATGAATGCTCAGTTTCTATCTATGCTAAGCTCATCCAATCTTCCATTGATTTTCTTCAGTTCGATAAATACTATATTAGAATCAAAACGAGCCGAATTCGAATTTAGTTTTAAGTTCGTTTAACAATTCAAGCCGAGTTTCGAAATATAGGTACTTGACTCAAAAGATCAATGAGTAGCTCGATTATTTTTTTATTAATTATAAAGATATTAAATATTAAAATAATTATATATATGTTTTAAAAAACTAAAGCTAAATGCTCAATTATTTTAAATGTTAAAAGTTTTCAAAAGTTTTTCAATTCTTTTATTATCTTTTCTTATCTTAACTTCCTAATCTCTTTTTTCATTGTCACTTTATAAGATTGAGTTTATTATCACCAAAAAGAATTCTAAGTCAATAAATCAAAGATTTTTAATCATTGTAAATTTTTTTCTCTCATTCTCTCTTGATGCTTATCATCTCTCTCTCTCTCATAGGTCACATCTCACCCATTGAAGAAGTTTGAATTTTAGGTTCTATACAACCAACCAACACGTTTTGACTTTTGGACAAACAAATTCAAAATTTCTATTTCCATTTCTTAATTCTTCTAATAGTACATAAGATTAAAGACTCTCAAAGAGATTTAAATTACCAAATAAACTGGACTAACGTACCAAATAGTTTAACTCTCTCATTTGCAAAACAATATATTTGACGTGGTTTGCATAAGATTCACTATCTTTAACTAGTTAATTATATTCTCAATTTAAGTATAGTGTGAAACTCATTTTAAATTTCATTATGAAAATGATTTTTTTATTTTTTTATTATTGTATTCATTTTTGCTTAGCATAAGATATTTTGTGGACATATAAAAAGTTGAAACTATGTCAATATTAAGGCACATAAGAATTTGGAAATGAGTATTAAAATGTATGTACATTTTTAGGATTTGATTAAAGTATTGATATTCGAGTTATTATTTGTGTAATTACATATTTATTGATGGTGAAACTAATATCTTGATTTTATATTTTTTATCTTTAACCAATTCAATTAAAAGTTCATCCAAATATTATTTTCTTGGTTTGAAACACGAAAAGCACATGTAGAGCATACTACACATGTCTGTCTTTGTCTCGTTGCTTCAATCACACCTGTCATACAATTAGACTCCTAGTCAAGTTGAAATTGTCTTCACCAGACATCGTCATGGACTCGGATCACATAACATGGTATTGTTCTTGTTCCACAAGGAAACTCTAATTTTTGCAACCATAAAAAAGAAAATAATAATAATAATCGGTGGCATTTTCCTTATTTCTCTAGTTGTACAGTGTTTGGAAGAGAAGAAAAAGAATAAGGAAAAGAAGAAACTTCATAAGCACCTCCCAAAGAAAACGAAAGCCGGTCTTGTTTCGTGATGAATTGAATGCGACCAAAAATATACCGTTGTCTCTCTCTAACCCTTCTCTCTCTCTATCTTTCTGCGCCTACAAATATGAAAAAGCTTCTCAAATTTTCCTGCAACTTCCTCCACCACCCTTGTGATTTTATTCATCCCAAGTTTGTTTTGATTTGATAGCTGGAGAAAATTATTAAGGTTTAAAAAAGATAGAGAGGAGGGACTTTGAAACCCATTCTATTGATATCAACACCTCAAAAACAAGACCGTATTTTTACAGAGAAGGGAAACTGCTGCTTTTATTAAGGTAGATGGGTCTCCATCTATTCAGTATGTTTCATATTTATACGCATTATTGATTTGTGTTGCATCTGTTCTGTTTGATCCACGAGTTTTGATTAGATGGAGGTGGGTTCTCTCCACCCTTCCCTTATTTTTTTCCCTTTTCAGTTGTCTTCCTCTTTTATTTTTCTTCTTCTCTTACTGAATTACCTGATTACAATTCAGAGAGATTTTTTTTTTTTTGTGGGCTTTATCTATATATCTGGGCAATGTGAAATTTTGTCTTGCTTTTGAAACGATAAATGGGCATCTGATTTTGGTTATTAAAATTGTTGTCATTGTGTTTTTTGCTTTTATTTAATTTCTTCTAAGTTAATACAGCTCTGTGCCCCTTTGTGCATCTGTTGCTCGATACAGACCATAGATTTATTTCTTACCTCCCTTACATGTTCTGAATCAGGTGTTATCCAGGATTGGAGGCATAGATTTCTCTATGGTAAGCATTTTTTTTCAAAATTTCCCCTCCTTTTTCATTTGGAATAATATTGGTTTCAAAATGTTCAAATTTTACACACTAATACAAGATGATGATATTAAGATCTGGATTGAAATGGTTGGTCTAATTTAACGTGATCTGACTCTGGTTGTGATCATCAGGGAGAAGCCCCAGTTATCTTTGTTGATGATATGCAGAATGGGTTTGATCTAAAACCCAACTATTGCAAAGCAGCCACTGTCATTGGAGATAAAACAGTATGATCTTGCATTTTGCTATTATTATCTTCTCTCATAATGCTCCTATCTCCCAGTCAATCATTTGCCTAAATTTTAAAGTGTCTTTCCATTTGTTTGACAGTATGTCATTGGTGGAGCTGATGATGAAATGGAATCATTAATTGGAGTTCAAATTTTTGACCAGTCTCTTAAAAAATGGTCAGTTTATTATTCTCACTATGGAGTTCCTTCTTTCAGGCTACAGTTACTGATTTTTAAGCTAATTTGCAGGTTAAAACCCACTGTGCTTGGCACGAAACCCACACTAAGTAAAGGACATTCAGCAGTGCCTTTGAATGATGATCGAATATTAATCATTAAGAGGGGTTCTACACCAGATGATCACACATGGTTTCTTGAGGTTGATATTTTTCACCAAAAGGCTTTAATTTGATATGGATGTACTGTGGAAGTGACTCATTATTTTGTTATAATTTCACAGAATTTTAGACCTGGAAAAGAGTAAAGTTTATTAAGCAGTGCTGAATTAAAAATGGGATAGGGTGGTTTTATATGTTTGTTTATGGTTTATCAATAATCCATACTCTTGCAACTATGAACTTCATGTGGTTGTTTATTAAGTATTTAATTCTTCAATATTGGCAGGTGGATTCACAATATGTTAGGAAGCAGAAGAAAGTTTTGGGCACTGAGGTTGTTGCATGGAGTAAGTGTGTCATAGGTGAAGCTGAGAAGCCTATTGTTATCAGTGGTCCTTCAGGCGTAGGTAAGGGAACACTAATATCAATGCTTATGAAGGAATTCCCATCTATGTTTGGGTTTTCCGTGAGCCACACTACTCGTTCCCCTAGGAACATGGAGAAAGACGGAGTCCATTATCATTTCACTGATAGAGGTGTTATGGAGAAAGAGATAAAAGATGGAAAGTTCCTTGAGTTTGCCTCTGTTCATGGAAATCTTTATGGGACTAGTGTTGAAGCTGTGGAGCTTGTAGCCGATGCGGGAAAGGTAAGTTAGTGGTGTTTTACTAATTCGTTTTTGTGAAAATTAGAGTATATTATGATATGAAAGTGGTTGCTTATTTATGTTCTGTCAAACTATTCTAATCAATTCTTCATGAAGGAGTCTGGATGAGACATTTATTTGTTCCTTCAATCCTTCTTCGTATTTTAGAGCAGAGACTACAAAAATATGAGATATGGCAGGAGTTATTTTAGGTATAGCCTAATTTACAGAGGTAGCTTTTGCCATTTGAAAAATATTAGGATTGAATTTTGTCATCTCATCTCTCGGTGTGCATGATATGCGTGACTGAGTACATGCCGAATTTTAGAATTTTATATCGATAAATTAGGAATATCAAATATGGAGTACAGTGTCCCAATTTACCTTCCAATGCTATTGGTTCTAGACCCTTTAAGTTATATCAATTTAATGTGTATTAACTATAATACCAGTTACCTAAGGGAAAACAAGTAAAAAGGTCAAATGAAAGCACATATTGGACGTTAATAACAGTTACCATCCCAATTAAGCTTCTAATGTTTTGTTCTATTGTCAAGGGTTGCAATCTCAGAAGCGTTACCTTTTTCATTGACGTTGTTTTCATCTTTTTTAATGTAGAGATGTATTCTTGACATTGATGTCCAAGGGGCAAGGTCTGTTAGGGCTAGTTCTCTTGAAGCCATATTCATCTTTGTCTCGCCACCCTCAATGGAGGAGCTGGAGAAGCGTCTCCGTGCAAGGTGAATTATAGCTGCTTAGTTCTTTTTCTTTCTCAAGTCCCACTATCTTGGTCTCAACTTTAATCTTCAAAGCAGGGGGACAGAAACAGAGGAGCAGATCCTGAAGCGGCTACGAAATGCCGAGGCAGAGATTGAACAAGGGGAGTCATCAGGCATATTTGATTTCATCTTGTACAATGATAAACTTGAGGAATGTTATGAGAATCTGAAGGTAAATATCCCCTTCATTATGTATAATGGTTCTGAACTTCATGACTTCTTCACACGGTTTTTTACAGAAATGACTATTTATGTAGAAACTGTTGGGACTTGATGCCAATATCACAGCTCCCCTGAAACCAGGTAAGAATTTCCTTAAAAGTACAGAATTTTCATGAAATTACCTTCCTCCATGTACTTAGAAGTTATTATGCCATTATACTAAGATATACTTGGTACATTTGAAATGTCAATCCAGCATCTGAGCTCAGTCTACCAATAGACCATTCAGTGTCACAAATTGACGACAAAATCATCATAAACTGTGGTACTGCAGGACTAGAAAAGGCATCAAACAACTTGTAAGTTTTTCTTCAAGATCAATTTTTGTTTAATAACCGATAGTTAGATTCTCTTCTTACTTGTAGATTTGGACTGAGCAGGATTTTGTTGGGTGTTTCTTCACTCAAAGGCGGGGCACCTGCTCGGACAAGAGGCTTAAAATTTCAAGCCATTGACTCATTTTCTGATGGCTTAAATGCAATGGATCAATTGAGCTAACAGTCCCTAAATTTGCGAGACTAACTTGGTTTCTCCATTCATAGTTAGCTTTAGAGAAAGGGTACTTGTAGTTGCGCAAGTTGTTTTTTCTTTCTTCTCATGTTCTTTAATTGTTTCAGACAGAATCAATTTGGAGTTGTGTTCCAAAGATTATTATACTCAAGGACAATGAGAGATGATTTATGACTTGTGCGGCTATTCAACACTTTAATCTTTCACACCCTGAGGCATATGTACTTTAAAACAATTTTGCATAATGCTGGACTTCATTTAGTAGTATTCTGTTGTATCAAGTTGCACCAAACAACTGTGGTGATTGAGTAAGTTTCCGTGTGAGTGGGTCGCCATGCACGGAGAGGTCTGTGTGAGACTCCCTGCATGCACCAAGAAAGGCTTTGTCATTGGCATGGAGTAGAAATTCAAAAACCATATTTGGCAAGCTTGAGGGAGGTAGGGTCTCAACTCTCAAAAGTGGGTTGTGAAGCAGGCATGTAATTGCCCAATTTGTTTTCGTTTTGCAAGTAGGCTTGCCAGTGTTTTTCCACCTAATGTGTTTTGATTCTTCCCATGTGGCAAAAGGGGAAGCTTCTTTACTGACAGGTACAGTTAAGCAAGAATGAGTCCCCCCCCCCCCCCCCCCAACTTGCAGTCTCCACCAGTTCAGGGACCCAAGTGGAGGATGCACAGAGCAAGTGGAGACTTTTGGGTGGTGGTCCTACAGACTTCACATGCTAGAGTTTCTTTGGCTTTTGGGTTTGTTTGGCACTGTTTTTGACATATATTTTCCAATAAGTCTCTCATTCCGGCATGGCATGAGGTAGGCAACACTAAGCAGTATTAGGGGCCAGGTTCAAGGCATTTAACGGATCCAGCTCCTCTAAATTTTAAAAAAAAATTATCAAATAAAATTCGTTTATTAGTCAGTCACATTATTTTTAAAATTTTAACTGTCTAAATAATTTAATTAAATTTTTATTATTTTATTTAAATAATAAATTAAATATTATATTATAAAATATATCTTATTTTTATTTTAAATTCTAACTCTAACCTTAAGTTTAATCCTACGTCTAATTTGGAGCTTAAACTTGTCTAATTCTAAGTATAAATCTTAACCTTAACTATAATTCTAACTCTAACATAATCCTAATTCTAACTCTAACTGTAATTTTAATCTTAATTGTATTAAAGTTTATTTTAAAAGAGTTGTTAACAAAAATCAATAGATAACATATCAATAATGAGTTTGTAAAAACAGTTATTGATATCTTATTTTATGAGATAACATATCAATTTATGCGCATAGAAAATAGGATTAAGGAGCAAATGTGTCACCATAGCATTATCTTAATTAATAAAATTATTTATTTTATTTCTGTTATTTATCCATTTATTATTTTGAGTTTAAATAGTGAGTTTGAAAATTCAAAATATAGTATAAATTTTTATGGGAATTAATTTTTTTTTTACAAAAAATTTCACTGTAAAAGAGTAAATAATTAATCACTTAAATAATTGTACATAGTAAAAAAATCTTCTTATTTCAATCAAAACTTAATTTACTATATGCCCACGTTTGATATGAGTTGATGTACCAAATAATTGACTTGTCAAAAGTAGTTAGTTAATTTCTTATTTCATTTGTGATATGAACGGTTCAAATCATTCTAGATATAATAAAATTATTAATTTTTTATATATGATTTTGAAATTGAACAGTTTTTATTTTTTTCATCAATGATGAAAATTCAATAAAATAAAATAAAATTCTCCACACATTCAATCTTACATTTTAATTTTCTACATGTTATAAACTTCAAAAACCTAACTCAATTTAGTAGATTATCAAATATAAAATTATAAAAAAAAAATTAAACATTTTTAAGTAATATTTGATTATTTAAAAAATAATTAGCTTGTCAAATTGGTTATTAATATTTTTTATTTGAAGATATTTAAAATTTTTATTTTGATTGAATTGTTATAAAAAAAATATATAATATTTCATATTATTTATTTTGGCTTTCAATATTGAATCTAAAAAATCAAATTATAGTATAAAATCTTATAAGGGTTGTTATTCTTGTTTGTTTCTTCCTTTAGGATGCATTTGAATTTTTCAATAAAAAACATTTATGTGTAGAAATATAATTTGTTTGTTACTTAAATAACTAAACCTAGTATTTTTGTTTTTCTTGTTAATATTTAACGTACTGCAATTCTTTGTTTGACTTAATGCAACAAATATTTAAATGGTCTAAATGGTAATTGAATTGTTATTTCATCTTTGAGGTCTAAGGTTCTCAGATTACAAGTCAGAATGATTTGTTGACATATCATCACCTTATTCAACTAATTTTTGAATAAAAATTATATAATATATACCATAGACTATTTTGTGGACTAATATATTGTTCTGGAATTATGCAAGACTAACATTTAACAAGAGAATAGCAAAATAAATTAGGAAAAGTAAGAGTGACAATGTGCCCGAATTAGCTCTTAAATAGTTCGTTAAATAAAACAAATATATTTTGAGTTTATTTTAAGCTTATTTAATAAAACTAGTTTAGCTGAATCTTTATAAATCTCGGTTCATAAGTTCGCGAGCTAGCTCATTTGATATTTTTAATATTTTTTATTATTATTTATTTATAAAAATATTATGAATTATAATTTTATTTGGTTGTATGTTATATTCAGATGCCTCTTTTTTAGATATTGGGTTTAATTCTCATTTACAAAACTTTTTAAAAAATTAGAAAAAATTTCAGAGCTCTTAACAAGCTGTTGAGCTTAAGCTTGAATTTAGACTCGTAAGCTTCTAACAAGTTTAAGCTCATGAGCTCTAATTTGTTCAAAACGTGACATGATGAGCTGAGTCGGCCTTGGCATCATAGCTCGGCTCGTTGCCACCCACATAGAATCAAGAAATCACTTGTTGGGAGAAATAATGAGAGATTGTTGTTGTCGTTGGAGTATATCTGTTGTTTGTGAATTTCCTTGAGGCTCTGGTACTTTCAGCCGACCTGAGGATGAATAGGCAATATTCAAAACACATGTTGGGAAACACAGTTTTGGAGCCAATATTCGAAACAGTTGCACCAGAACTAGCAGTATCGATCCTTGCCAGGTGCAGTGTTAGTGGGGCTGTTATCCGATTTCCTTGTGGTCAGAAAACAACGTCCACATCCTCTTGCCCTTCTCATAGCATGCAAATGCCGGGACTATGAAGATAGGACTACATAACAAGAGATCAGCAACATAGGTACAATTTAAATACAAAAAATAGTAATAACTCCCATGTTTGCTTGAGCTTAAATTTGACATATAAGCAAAAAAATACTCAACTAAAGCCTTTTAAGAGTTTCAATAATAATCTCATGCAACTACATTTTCTAGTAACTAGTTAGAATGTAAGTTTTTGATTTATGGAATAGACTGCAGGTAGTAATAGGACAAGCAAGCAAATGGGGGGATCAGCAAATAAGTATCTCTCGTTCTTCTTAACTTTACAAGCAACATATATAGTAAGTGAAAACATGCAAATCTGACCCTACCTTAGTTAAGTCATTCCCCAAAGACTATTTCAATCTCTAAATAGATTAGGACTTAGGAGAGAAACTGCATAGCTGCCAAAAAGGACCAAAGAACGGCATAAAAGAAAATCAAAATAAATAATTGAAAGTCAAGGCCAAAACAGAAATATAAGGCACCAGTAAATGATAGCACATTTGCAATAACACAGATAATGAAACCATTAGGCGTATACCAAGCCGGCTTGTTTACTTTTACAAGCAAAGCCTGATCTTAGAAGACTTGACTCATGGACGTATAAGATATATTCGTGTGTGTATATCAGTGTACCTGTGTATGTGTACTATTTTCACTTTTATAGTTCTGCATATTTGACAATTATATATGTATATGGACCTAAAGAAATCTGCTCTGAGTAAACATATTTGAAACATTCTTTTCAAATTTTTAACACCGTCTCGACTTTACACTGACATCAAATTTGACTGGGGCTTAAGTCAAGTTCAAGCTTGGATTTAAACAAGCAATGCCCCTTAAAGTCAAGAGTTAAGAACATCCGAATTGACAGTGATACTTTCGGCATTTGAAGCACCAAAGCCTTAATCCGTCATGACAAGACACAGTTATAATCATTATTCCTACAATCTATCTACCTTCATACTCACTCAAATCTTTTGTTTGAGTCAGGATCATCATGTCTCTCCTCACTGTTTCTATTTTCTCCCTGGACTTCCCCTGCTCCTTGTAGCAGATTCAACTTGTAATCCTTTTACTCCTCATCTGATTAGAGATCTATAATTGCTGTGCATGCGAAACAATTAACTTTTTTGTATCTCTCATCAGGTTACCCCTAGCTTCTACCATAAGCTTGCAATTCTTATTCTGTTTTCCTTGTGAATTGTGCAGTATCGGTTAGACAAAAGCTTGCTTCATTCATTTAGACCAATACAATGCCTCAAGGAGGAAAAAACTACATTGTAAGCACTTCACATGGGAATTTGGCAATGGCTAACATAATTCAGTTTTGAGCAATTAAATAACAATCAAATCTATCTATCATCATAAATTTTGGTAACTGCACCTGAAAAATGGTCAACATATCCTGCATACATCACAAAATTATCATACTATTTAGTGTTTCAGAAAAAAGTTAAAGCTACAAAAGGACATCATAGTAAGTGCCACAACTTATGCACAAAGTTTCCACATGCCTATGAGCACAACAGATTGTCATCAGCAAGATATACTTTAAAATTGTTTTGTTCCATATTCTAAAATTATGGGAATCAAGTGATTGTGAAGAAGAACAATCCACATCTAAAACTAAAATGCATGACCAAATACCTTCTCTCTTTTATCAGATTTCTTTTTCCAGCTCAGCCTTCGCACGCAGCTGTCTTCGCCTCAGTATTCCATGGTATTGCTTGGCATTGACATATACAGGCTCCTCTGCCACCTCACGTGGCAAGGCCATTCTGGCAGGATGGACTCCAAGACAATTGAAAGCACCTGATATGATCCCCATTAGATAATTCGGTGATAGATTAAAAATGTCTAAACAAGGCAGCAAAAACTTGAAGCCTCAGCTGAATATCTCGAGGATTGCAGAACAAAAATATTCACGATATCATTTTTTATGAGACCTTTACTGTCTTCGCTCCATACTTCAGAAAAAAAAAAAAAAAAAACGACTTACTAACTTATTACAATAAACTTTCATTGTACTTTAAGACTACAGAACTTTGTTTTGAACTAAAACTCATGGATAATCAAAGATAAAACTCAACAATCTTGAGAAAATGTGAATTCTGGCTAACTTGCTGATATTTTCATTATGATTATGAAAGCAGATCACTGTCAAGAAGAGAAGGTTAAATCCACATACCCCAAGAAGATCATTACTACTAAAAACTGTAAGATGTGTGACTTCCATAAAAAGGAATTGGTGGTCCAATATATGGTATACAAAGTTAGTGATAGGTGAACGATGATTCAAAATGCATAATATATGAAGCAACATTACCAGAAAAAATCCATCACCTGATCAAGGGTTTATCCCATTATTAAATCAACATGCATATGAATTTTAATATAATCAGCAAATCAATATAAATATAACATGCATCAAGTTCTGTTATAGTGGTCAACTACAAAAATGAGGCACAAGTTGCATACCAAAGCTACAAGCAGGAATTGCTCCTGAACAATATGGATCTGAATATGGGTAAGATGCACAAGCCTGCAAAGAGTTTCGTTTAGGTTCTAAAACAGGGTCATATCATACAGAGGTAAGAATAGATAGATGTACCCCAGAATTATTGGGCTTGCGTCTTAAATTATAAAGAAAAAGAAAAATCAGTTTTTGTTTTTTGATGCTATTGGGCTTATGGTCCACAAGTACATTTGGGTTAGGTTTTTGGGTAGGTTGATGTTGCCAACATATTATAAATAGTAGTAAAAAAGACTAGGAAACAGCGTAGCCACAAAGTAGAGTGTTGGGATTATGAGAGAAAGAGTTGTGAGAGAGAGATTATTGTAATCTCATTTGATTGATAGTGAAATATGTTTGTTGCATTTGCTCATAGTTTTTCCTTGGAGGGTTTTCCACATTAAATATTGTGTGTTATTTTTGTGGTTGCCTATAACTTTATTGAATAGTGGGGCTTTACCTTTACAATTGGTATCAGAGGGAAGTTGATTTCTGGGCAGTAGCCTGTGATGGCAAAATTTGCAGGCACAAAATTTGAGGTAGAGTTGTTCGATGGGAAGAACAATTTCAATCTTTGGCAAAGTAATGTGAAGGATGTTCTTGTGCAACAAGGATTGCATAAGGTTTTGCAGGGTAAGAAGCCAGAGAAGATGAGTGATGATGATTGGGAAGAATTGGAGATGAAGGCTATGAGTACAGTCCATCTAGCTCTAACTTCGGAGGTAAAGCATAGTGTTTTGAATGAAAATTCTCTGGTAGGGAAGAAGACGTTGAAGGTGGAGGAAGTTACTGTAGTTTTGCTGGAGAGTGACAAATTCAAGAAACCTAGTAGTAATTCTAAAGGTGGAGTTTTTATAACGAGTTCTGATCATAGTAGGAGTGCATCACATGGAATGAAATATGATAGAGAAAAATTTAGATCATGGGTGGAGAGTAGGGGTGGCAATGAGCCGAGCTAGCTCGTGAACAGCTCGTGAGCTACTCGTTAAGAGCTCGGATCAAGCTCGGCTCGTTTTCTAAACGAGCCGATCTTGAGCTTTATTTTAAGCTCGTTTAGTAAAACGAGCCGAGCTCAATCTTTCCAAAGCTCGGCTCGTGAGCTCGTGAGCTAGCTCGTTTAATATTATTTAATAATTTTTTTTATTATTTATATATACATTTATAATAAATATATTTATATACAACAAAACTAACACAAATTGTTACTTGGTTTAGTGGTAAACTGCACAAATTTTCACTAAGAGGTCTTGGGTTCGACTCTCCTTGCCTACAAAACATTTTTAGAATTTTCAAAAAAATTTCACGAGCCCTTAACGAGCCGAGCCGAGCTTGAATATTTGCTCGCGAGCCCTTAACGAGCTTAGGCTCGCGAGCCTAAGACGAGCTCGAGCCGAGCTCGAGCCCACCTAAAATGAGATGAGCCGAGCCGAGCTTTGGCAAAGCTCGGCTCGAGCTCGGCTCGTTGACACCCCTAGTGGAGAGTCTTACTATTGTCATAAGATGGGGCACATCCAATTTTATTGCAAGAAGATGAAGAATGATATGGAAGAATATAAGAAGAAAACTAAGAAGTCTGAGGGTACTATCTCATTTAGTGAGGAGGTGGATTCAATTAATGGTGATACTCTTATGGTTAGAAAAGGTAAGAATTCTTTGAATGATTCTTGGGTTTTAGACTCTGCATGCTCTTTTCATATTTGTTCGAATAGAAGTTGGTTTAATACTTATAGACAATGTGGAGGAACTGTTGCATTGCCCAATGATGATGAGTTAGAAGTTGTTGGTATTGGTAATGTAAAAGTTAAAATGTATGATGGTAGTATCAAGACTTCTCGTGATGTAAAATAAATTCCCTAGATTTGAAGAAATTTAATTTCTTTAACTATTTTGGATTCTCTTGGTTATGGGTACTCTTACAACATGTGGAGTTATAAAAGTTAGTAAAGGTTCTTATGTGGTGATTAAAGGAGAGAAAAATAGTAAAAATTTGTACAAGTTGAATGAAAGTACAATGAGAAGAAATAATGATGGTGGAGTTTGGAAAGAAGTTACAAGCAAGGTGGAGTGTGGAAGTTTAGCCAGAAAATGAGTTCTTTTGCTAACAAGTTAATTGAAGTTTTTCCTGATGACAAGTCCAAGTGTGACTTGTACTTCATTGGAGTTTGTAAC
Organism: Quillaja saponaria; assembly: GCA_029379385.1. Taxonomy (NCBI): domain Eukaryota; kingdom Viridiplantae; phylum Streptophyta; class Magnoliopsida; order Fabales; family Quillajaceae; genus Quillaja; species Quillaja saponaria. The sequence continues at coordinate 25,816,558 of CM055608.1, forward strand.
TAGTAAGCTATGATGGTGGAGGCGACAACAAAAATTAAAATAGTTTCATGTTTGATGCACTTTAAGCCAAGGTGGGCTTATAGTCCATAAGTCCATTAGGGTTACGTTTTTTTTGGTAGGTTATTGTTGCCAACATATTATAAATAGTAGTAGAAGAGGCACAGAAAGAGTATAGTCACAAAGTAAAGTGTGTGCTATTTATTATGTGTTATTTTTGTGGTTGTTTGCAACTTTATTGAATAGTGGGGCTTTACCCCTACAAGAATTACTACTGTAAAGTCCTTAATATCATATATCCAAAGGAAGAAGGCCTTTGCAATGCAACTACAGTATGGAGAAACAGTTGATATTTTTCATGGTTTTACTATAGGGTTCATGGATATGTACTGTGTGACTGACATCTTTAATTAGTTTCTCAAAATTGTTGTTCAGCTATCCTTGCACAAGGTTCATGGAAAAAGCAGAGCTTTTGCATTTACGGTATTTGGAATTATAAATAAATGCCCAAGAAACAGGATTAATATATGAGGGGTGTAGGCGTGCATGGTACCATACATATATATGAGAAAGACAGCGAAAGAGAATTTACATTTGAGTGAACAACAAGCTCCATCTCAGTACTGGCCCGTGTAAGATATTCATTAATTGTTGGAGGCGTACTAGGGAAAAGAAGCGTATGCTCATGTTTTTCTCTTGTTTCTCCATCTGCTAATGAAAGAGTATATATCTTCAGTCGAGTTACAAGAGTACTGATACAAGTACCATTAAGAAATTAATGGTGTTATTTGCCAACTAGTGAATTATTCCTTTATCATGAAACCATGCTTTACAACTTTGCCAACTAATGTCATACTTACTCAAACAAGTTGTGTATGAAAAACATTATAAGTTGCCTATTTTATGATTTCACGGGTTTCTTCAGTTAATTAACCATAGTTTAGCCTGTAGGGGAACAAATAGGCAAAGAGTTCAGAACTTGCACTTAAGATCAGATATGGCACATATATGACTTTTTAGATTAGTCTTACTAGCTACAAACGTAGTTTCATTTTTTATACAACTATCAGAAACATTATAAAATCCATTAGCACATATGCAGAAGACATCCACACCAATGACTCGACTTATTGCATGACTATCTAGAAAAGTTCAAAAAGGAATCATCCATGGACAAGCCATTATTTGGCAGGGCTGACAGATTCACCATTTCTTCACTTTTTAAAGCTTTGTGAACATATAAACATTTTATCATGGCAAATATTCACCAAATCTCTTCCTTCTAACCTCCATAGGATGGTATACTTTCTTTTTCTTTCTTTTTTCCTTTTTGAGATAGAGATATGGTGTTATGTGTTAGAATATCTTATATTGTTATGTAGTCCCACAAGCAGCAATGATACTCCTCTAACACTGGTGGCAGATTAAACAACACGCCCGGATATCTTGACGGCGACAGTTGCTTCCGTCCACGTGTCGTCTCAATCCCAACAAAGACTAAAATTACTTCTCATGTTCGAGTAACAGAGGAGGATACCTTCTCCCTTCTATGGCTAATCTTTTTTTTAGTTAGAAACACTTTGGTGGAGAGAAAGCACATCTGTAGAGGATCCAAATCCAGCTTGCACCTAAATTAAAAATTACTTTCAGACTCTGCAACTTCACACACTTGACACTACATATGTACTATTCAACTACTTGGAAGGAAGGAAGAAAAGTAATGATGGTTATATATAACAGATTGTCACCTCTCTTTAGAAAAACACTGAAATGAAAGTACCTGAAATTCTGGTTCAAGCTGATATGTTATTTCTGAGTGCAAAAAAGAACAATTCTATATCAGGAGGAGCGAAAAACGCAATGGGAGTTCCCTTGGATGAGCAGTTTAGAGTACTTAAGAGTAACCCTTCTTCTTTTTTTGGAGCTGGTGGACACATTAACACCTCTGATTTCTGAATCTCTTAGCCTTTGGGGTACATTACAACATCCAGTACTTGATGAACAAAAATCTTCTTCCTCAACTTTATGATCTTTCCCGGGACGGCAACCGTTATTGTTGCAGAGCTGTATGAAGCTTGAACCAGTTGCACAAGCAGGATCACGATGCATTATTTCTGTTGTTTTTAATTTTCATGCTTCTTGGCTCAGAGAGTTGCAGCTCGAACCCAGCAGTTAAACTTGTACTAGATATGCCGTATGAGCTTGTACAATATTTTGAATAGTTGAAAAGTTAATTGACTTGTATAGCTAAAGTTAGACAAAAAAAGAGTACAATTTTTTTCCTTAATTCCAAAAAAATACAGTATAGAAACAAATACTACCACTAAGTGAGATGTTAGATTTTTATACTGAAACTTCACCAAACTTAATTTCCTAGTATTGATTTCATGGGAGCACCTTTCTGCTCCAGATTTTATATATGGAAAGTGGAAAAGATAGACCCAACTCCTTAATTTTTATATTTAAATTAACCATATAGTGACACCGAGGGAACAGAAACAGAGGTTTATCAAGATTTTTGTCCTTTTGCCTGGGTGGGGATACTTTACATTTTTTTGGTAAAAGGGGATACCTATCATACTTAGGTAATCCATGACTTTCAAACATTTCACATCTATACCAAGTCTATTTATCTTGCATTGACATCAAAAATACCCAAATATATATCTTGCTTAACAAGTAAATATGTTGTTCACCCCTTATATGTGTAGTGCTCGTTAAAAAAAAAAAAAAAAAAAAAAAATCCTCCTTGCACTTAAACAATTGAATACAGTTGGGTTGGATTACGTGCTTGTGTTTTTTTTTTTTTTTGGTTAAAAGGAAAATATTATATACTTGGTTTAAGAACAGGACCAGCTAGTTTTACAGCAAAAAAAAATAAAATTCTTCTCGTGTGTTGCTGTCATTGCACATTGATCAGATTATCCACAAGCAGATCTCTTTGACAAAGTTAACCAAAAAGCAACTTAGCAAGTTAAATAAGTCATATTTTCTATGCCCATCCTTTAATACGGATTCCAAATTTCCTTGTTATATCTTAGCTTTTATACTTTGTTAGAAGCATAGCAGCAAAAGAAACCCTACAAGTCCATTAAAGGTAATGACCTATGCATCTTTCAATTAAATATGTAAAAATGCAGACAAAAATAGCGAACAAACCTGATACTTCACTGTAAGTCACAACAACAGTGGATCAAACAAAAAGACATTGCTCAAATGGACATTTAACTTCAGGCATTTCTCGCAAGAACATCCTCATCTACACAACTGTTAAGAGTCACAACCACCACCATGTATGGAGGGGAAAAATATTTTGCATGCCTACTTTTTCATTGCATGGTTAGTCCTACTATACACATTGAATATGGGAGGCAAAGTAAATTAAACAGCAAAACAAGAGAAATTTCCTAATAGTTCTGGCATCTATGGTTCCAAGACACATTCTCGTCCGTCGTCTTCCTCCGGTGACCTGTGGCAAGCAAATGGAGGTGGTGGTGGATCAACATTCAATGTGCCCTCTAGCACTTTCACCACCTCCCCCATAGAAGGTCTTCTACGTTCATCACTTTGTAGACACCAGAATGCAATTCTCAAGGTACGCTTCAGCTCCTCTAAATCCACCCCACCATCAATTCTTTTGTCTGCTACATTTTCTGCCCGCCCCTCCATTAATTCTTTGTAAGTCCACTCACAGAGTTCTCCATTTTCTTGACACCCACTCAACAGCATTAGCACCATCTTACCAAAATCCTCCACGTCCTTCTCAGCTGAAGAGCCATGGGATGCTGCCTCACTGTATATACTTGCAAACCCAAATTCAGTTACCTTGGCCTCTAAATTTTCGTCCAAGACCACATTTTCAAATTTTAAATTTCCATGGCTTACAAACTCCCTACATCCTGTGTGCAGATAACAGATGGCCTTTGCCACACTTAAGCATATTTCAACTCTCTTTCTCCAAGTTAGCCTCCTGCACAACTTAGAATCATCAACATATTTCTTCACAGAACCATTCTTGGCATATTCATACACCAAAAATCTATGATTTAATTCACAACAGTAGCCCTCCAGCTTCAAAAGGTTCTTGTGATGAATGTTCCCCATCTTTGAGGCCACACTACGGAACTTCCTTTCCTCTATGGATGCATTCAGATTTTTAACTGCAACTCTTTGATTGTTTGGTAGCATACCCTTAAACATCTTTGGTCCAATTTGGTGCTTGAAATCCCCAGTGAGGTTCTTGATCTCACAGAAGGACAACACAACTAAACCCTTTGAATTGGGCCATGTGTTAGCTAAAGTGGCTTTCTTCCTATTATTGATTTTCTTACTGTAGATGCAGAAACAAATGCTCAACTGAAGGATAATTAATATGAATAATGTGCCCGAGGATGCTCCGATTAGGCAAGGAACACAAAATTTTGCAGACTGTTTGGGTGGAGAATGCTCTGGAGAGGATTTTATGAGATTGGGATTTACAGCTAATGGACCTGAACATTTCTTAACAAAAGATATCGCACTAACAGAGGGGTCAGAATAACCAGTCACATGCTCAGTTTTCTTCATCCAGCATTGTGCGGTTCCATCATTTGTGAAGGTTGCAACAGTACAAAGTGGGTCATTCAGGCACAAGCTCTGACATTGCTGTAAACTAGTCAGGATAACTGAATCACCTGGAGGGTAAATTCCATATAGAAATGTGTGGTCATATGTAAACATATTCGATCCAGATTCACACTCCCGCTGATATGGAACCAAACACCTCGAGTTCGTCTCTGCTTGTATCTCAAATGGACATCTGCAATCAGCAGATCCCGATGCAGTGAAGACACAGATACCTTGTTGGCCACAGGTTGCGAAGACCTTGCACTGATTCTCAACAGCTTGCCACACTGATCGCCATGATTGTGAAGTTTCTATCCAAGAGTATAAGCGAAGATTACCATCAACATCTAGCCTAAGAAACCGATAATTCACAGAGTCATTATGGTCTTCCCCAAACACTGACCAAAGAGGTTTCAGAAATTGATCTCGAAGTTGCAAGGCTCCATTAAAGGCAAGGAAAGCACTAAGATTTGAACTAGCAGGGCTTCCACTTGTCCAGTAGACCACATGACTTTCCCATCGCAGCTGTAACTGACCTGAAGCATTCATGTAAAGACTGTAATAGCTGGACACAGAATTCTTGCTTGCAGCTCTAAGTGATTGACGAACAGATAAATTCTGTCCAGGGAGAAGTGTATCAGAAGGAGTATCAAAACTTTGCCAAACAATATTTCGCTTTCCATCTAGTAGAACAAGATTGCCGTTGTCATGAAGAGCAGCTGAAACAACAGACAAATGTCCAGTTTCGCTAGTCCATGCAGGGACTCCCTTGAAAGAATCAAACAAAACTAGTTCTCCGTCCTGGGTAAGCTGGAAAAACGACTTGTTACTGACTGTTACATCAGCACCAGCTACCCAGACCACAGTTTGGTCACTAAATGGAATAGTCTTTGAATTGAAACGGATGCCAATACTATACTGGTTTGGTTGATCAGAGAGGTTAAAGAATCCAAATGCAAAATCACCATTGAAGGAGACCCAACAGTCATTGTCAATTGCAGAAAGCTTTGAACCCAAAGGAATATGAGCAATCACATTAGAATGTAGCAAGAGCCCAATAAAGATACATAGTAGAAATGGTGATCTAAGGATATATTCCTCCTGTTTGAGCAACTTCATATGTGCGAGTAGATGCAAATGAACCAATATAACCATCGCTACTACCCTTTAAATCTCAGCGGCATATACATGATATTGAATTGCATCTTCATATTACAAGTTAGAATAAGCCTAAGAAATGAGCAAACATACAGGTTCTTCTCCAGTCCAGGCATTATGCAGTTGTACCATGATAAGAACTGAAGACAATGGTCAATTCAATGTAAATTAGGTAAAGAAAGAGTCAAAGCTAAGGCACTCAAAAAATAATATTCAAGTTTACAATCAAAAAGAGGAAAAACATATTCAAGTTCTGTACCTGAAATTACAGTCAAAAACCCCAAAAATTCAAGAAGCCGCCACAGAATGTCGGCCTTAGCATCATCGTGATTTTTATCGCATTTTACTCTCAAAAACAAAATTGACATGTGCCAACCAAAAATTTGACAAAAAAGGCTTGCAAAACTGTGCAGTAATTCTGAAAGGCAAATATGAAATAGAAAACAAGAGGATTTTTCTTTGGGGGGCGATTTTTCTTTATTTCAACCAAGAGGGTTTACTGAGTAGAAGATGAGAAACTTGAGTCCTAAAAATTGAAACTTTAAGCAAACATGGGCCCGAATTAGGCCAATAAGGTACACATTTTGGGGCGTGCAGTCGCCAAGAGGATTTAAAGAGTCAACTCTTGACAATGATATTGCAGATCAACCAACCTTGAATATCGCAGATTAATTAAGATAATGAGAAGACTAAGCTAAAAGGAAAATCAATAAACTGGACTAAGCTGGTTTCGAACTACGCAAAATACTGAAAGTTGAAAACTGCTAGAGATCTGAATATGGAACATTATCAACCACAGTAGAATACCAGAACCCACAATAGGAAAGATATTTCCACTCTGTTGAGCAATTTTTCAAACACCTTGTCTCTCTGAAAACAAACAGAGACTAATATGCACGAACTTGAACACTGGAATAAAATATAAAAAACAATTGCTAAATAGCTAATAATGCATGAACAGTGACGGAACAAGGAAATGAAAAAGGAAGAGGCAGAGTGGAAGAATCGAAAGAAAATGAGCGAAACTTGAAGGTACTACTGGGGTCAGATTTGGGATGAGTATGTTCCAGTGAGAGCAAAAACAGGGAAAGACGATGTGCGGGAAAATGAGGTTTGGAGATGATGAATTGAGAGGTTGGCAGAGCAATGTAGGAGGAGAATCCTAGCTGACCGGAGAAACGCCGGAGAAGAGAGAGTCACAGTGAAGACCGAGGAGAACAAAATGGGTGGCCGTGTGCGAAAAGAAGACGCTAGCTGTAGAAAACCGATTTGAAGTTTCCAACAGTTGTATCAATATAATATTATATAATCTCACTTAGCAAATAAAAAATATCTTTGTAATCTCAAATCTAATTATAATTATCAAGAGTTAATTGGTTTGACAACATTCTCAAAATAGACACTTAATTTTATTTTTTATATGTTTTGAAGTACTCACTTTTTTATTTATTTACCGTTACATTTTTCAAGAACAGACGCGGATAGTTACTAAGAAAATAATTTGTTATACACATCATTATTTTTTTCTTTTTTTCTTATTTTTATGTTTTAATTTTTCAGTATTTTTTTAATTATTTATTAAATTCTTACAATTTATTATTGATGAGCATCAAACTGCCTCCTTTTCTTTTTTTTCTTCTTTATTTTTTTTCAACCTCAACTTGAATATTTTTCAAAATTTTTAAATATATATTAGATGACATCAATGACATGATTATTTTTTTCTTTACTTTTATGTTTTTTATTTTCTAACATTATCCATCATGAAACAAAATTTATGAATATATAAAAAATATTTTATTTTTCATAAGATTATTAAGGTTTGTCTCATAATAGGTAATGATAAAAATAAATGAAAATGAAAAAAATAAAAGAAAAGAAAATATCATATTAGTTAATACTCTTTAATATTATCTTATAATTTAATTAATGGAATAACTAGATAAACACTAGAAGAAGAAAAAAAAAAACGAACAATAGTGATGTGTAAAAAAAAAAAAGTAATATCACTACTTTCTGGTGACTATACTTATTAATTTATTAATCGAGTGCTTAAAATAATATAAAAATAAAGATAAACATCTCAAATGATATATATATATATATATAATTACCTATTTTGAAAATAATATCTACATTAAAATTCTCAAATAATACTTAACTCTTAATTGAATATGACTTGATAATATTATTTAAAATTTAATGACTAACAAATTGTATATATAACAATTAAAAAACTAAAATTCAAAGGTGTCAATCACTTTAATTAATAAAATTAGTTTACATTTGTCATAATATATGTGAAATAAATCGAGTTTAAATTTTCTAAAATTTCATTCTTGATTTTAATATAGTAGTCGCCTGCAATACATATGTGGATATAAATTTATAATAAATATTTTTATTTATTTCTTTATTTATATTTTTTATATTTTCTAACGTTATCCATCATGAAACAAAAATTTATGAATATATAAAAAAAAAATTAATTTTTCATAAGATTCATAAGGTTTGTCTCATATTAGGTAATGATAAAAATGAAAAAAACAAAGGAAAGAAAATATTATATTAGTTAATACTCTTTAATATTATCTTAGACATTTAATTAATAGAATAACTAGATAAATGCTGAGAAAAAAAAAACTAGATTAAGAAGAAAAAAAAAGAACAATAATGATATATGAAAAAAAAAATTGTCATGTCACTATTTTCTGGTGACTATACTCATTGATTTATTAATTAAATGCTTAAATTGATATAAAAAATAAAAGTAAATGCCTCAAATAATATATATATATATAAATAAATACCTACTTTAAAAATAATATCTACGTTAAGATTCTCAAATAATACTTAACTCTTAATTGAATATGACTTGATAATATTATTTGAAATTTGATGACTAACAAATTGTATATATAAAAATTAAAAAACTAAGATTCAAAGGTGTCAATTACTTTAATTAATAAAATTAGTTTACATTTGTCATAATATATGTGAAATAAATCGAGTTTAAATTTCCTAAAATTTCATTCTTAATTTTAATGTAGTAGTCGCCTGCAATACATATATATGGATATAAATTTATAATAATATTTTTGTTATTTTATGTTTTGTTTTTGATGATGATGTAATTTATATACTCTATAAATTGATAAGATTTGATTCTCTTTACTTAGACATATAATAATACTTTTGGACAACAGACCATGCGCTAGCCTGTTAGGCGGCCTCAGTCTTCGAGAATGTCGGATGAACATGCGTTGCACTTCCACGATGCATTTTACTATTACTCTATTAGTAATACTACTTTCCTCTTTTTGCCTATACTTACACCACTTTTCTTCTGGGAACCAGAAAACAACTATTTCCACGGATGAAATAATTGGTTTCATGTTTTTCTTTTATAGAAAAAACACAAGCAAACAATACTTTGACCACTTAATATGGGTCGAGTATTGCTGCTCTAAAAATAATATAATATTTTTAAATAATTTTACATATGTGTGCCCATAGAAAAATTGGCTTTCATGTTTTTCTTTTATAGGAAAATAAAAGTCAAACAATACTTTGCACCAGTAATACTCTAAAAATAGTACTTGTTTGTATTTTCAAAATTACATCTTGACAAATAGATATCGATATCGGTGATGGACATATTAATTAAGTTCGTTTAATATTATATTAGCCGAATTAATATGTATGACGAATATTATATGAGAGTATTTGAATCTCTCATTCTCCAAACATATATATCTATCATATCATATATATTATACTAAAAGCCTAAATACTATTGTGGTGTCTTCCTAGTTAATTTTTAATTAAAAATATTATATAATACTCATGTCATTTTATTTATAATAAAATTCAATTTAAAAGAAAAAATAATTACCTACTATTCACATAATTTTATTTTTAAATAAATATAAATTTTTCTCCCTAAATAAGTTATCTAATATTAATTGTCCTCTTTCTTTTTCATCTATTTTTTCATTTACATATTGAATTGACTCAATTAATGAATTGAAATGATATTGATCATATAATTTTAATAATTTTTTATAATTATTTATTTAGTTTTATTTTTAGATTGAATTAAGTTCTCATTTTCAAAAAAAAAATAAAAATTAAGCATTTATTTTTTAAAATTAAAAAAAAAATATTCCGTTATATTATTTATAAGCTCAATGAGCCACATACAAATAAAAAAATTTACTAATTAATATAATAATGTGACATTACTCAACATCATTGTTCCAACTTTCTTTCTTTTTTATATATATTTTTTATTTTATGGTGAGAAAATAGGAGAATAGACCCCAGTAGATCTTTTAAAAAAAAGTTAATTATCAAACTTCTAAAATAGATAAGAATATTTATTATGTGCGGACCATTCAAGATATGGCTCATTGTCCCAACTTTCAACCCAAGGAAAATGAAATTCCCAGACACAGTAACCATAGCTGTCACTCATCCAAATTAAGATTGAAAGTCATACTTTGAATGTTAAATAAAATGAAAAAAGTTATAAACAAACAAGATGAAAATCTTCAAAAGCCAATAATGAAAAAGTTCTCATCCTTTTAATTTAATAGTCAATAAGTACAGGTCTAATATAATACAATAAATTATATGTAAATAAAAACAATAAATTTAATCAAATTTCAATACTTTGAATACATTTATTCTCTTCTCAAAAAAAAAGAAAAAGAATGCAATTATTCTAACACAGTTGGGCTAATACATGCAAAAGGACAATGAGGTGCTGCATTGCAATGCAATAAAGTAGCCTTTTCAGTCCTCGAATTCTGAATCACGAGGACCCACTAGTTGATGTCTTTGAATTTAGTGGAAGTTAAAATTAGAATATTTGATTTTTACATTTTTCTATAGAAAAAAAGTCAATGATAGAATATTTCTTTGAAATCCTATGGAGTAGTGCATGGAGTGCCACCTTTTACATGATGATGAACATGCTAAACTACAATAAGATGGGCCCAGGCCCGGGCCCAACTTGAGTAGTTCAACCACTCCGTCCAATATATACTTTTTTTCTATTTATTTATTTAAGCCATATAACTCTACTTAATTATATCTTCAATTTTAAATTGATTAAAAATATATATATATATTTTTTTTATCCATATCATACATGAATAAAAAGATATTCTTACGTAACTGCAATGAATTAAAAAAAAAAAAAAAGAACGAAATTCACAGAACATTTTATTCTGAAATATGCTTCCTTAAAATAGAACTCCTAAAAAAGTTGCCGCAACATTTTAGGCAATTTTTTTTCTCTAATTTAAAGAATTATTTAATTTCAAAATTTTAAATCATCATATAATTAGATCTATCTTAAATATCCCATTCTATACAAACTCATTATCAAAGATTAGGGTGGTAATAAGCTAAGTTAACTTGTGAGAAATTCGTTAAAGCTCAGATCAAGCTCCACTCATTTTAAAAAAATCGATCTTGAACTTTATTTTGAGCTATTATAATAATACGATCGAGTTCAAATTTTTTCAAAACTTGGTTCATAAACTAGCTTATTTAATATTATTTATAAATATATTTATAATAAATCTATTTATATATAAAAATAATACTATATATTATTACTTAATTTGATAATAATTTATACAGATACTTGCTAAGTAATATTGGTAAAACTCGTCTAAGATATCTTAAATATCCCATAATATCTTCTTTTTAGTTTAAGACATTCTAATAAGTCAGGCCCAGGCCTAGGCCCGGACAACTGAAAACATAATAATTAAAAGTTCTATTATACTGTTAGTCCTAATTTTAGTTTCAAACATTCTAAATAAGTCTACATCGGACTCAGGTCCGGGCAAATTAATAAAAAAAAAGAAAAAAAAGAATTACAATTCAATTTTCTTTCCCACTCTCAAGCCCCATTAACTTTAGTAGTCTAAAACCCACTCAATATCCATGGCAACAGTGTAAGTCTATATAGCTTCTTCCCCAATTTCCTAGACTTCTAAAGGAAATCATCTCCCTCCCAAATTGTCCAAACCTGAAGCCTCAACAAGAATTCATCACTCCTCACTGCCACTGGTGCCAAAAATGATGTGACTCAAAACATAAACGAAGATGAGTGAAAGAGAAATAACTTTGCACAGTTCATGCTTTCTTTTTAAAAATACAAAATGGTTGGAAATTTCTTCATAGCATCAAAGGTTGAAAAATGTTCTTTGAACTTATTCAGAAAGAGCATCTTAAAAATAAAGATGCTTCCATAATCATAAATTTCATTACCACGAGAACTCAGAAATTCCCAATTTTAGCTCTAATTAAATTGTATATTTATATAATAATGTGAAGAATTTTTTATTTATTTTTTTTTTTTACAACAATTCTCATCATGAAAAATAATTTTCTATTAAATAACCTTAAAGATTTTTTTATTTAACGGTTAGGTATATTTATGCCAGTATAAAAGCACTTGACTAATTATCTCTCTAGTCTGGTCAAAATTGACTCATTTAATTCGATACTAAAATATTTATGAAAATTTTAATTCCCACGATTTTTCTAAAATAATAAATAATAAAGCCTAAAACCTTAATAGCTTATCACCATAATGGTAGTGACACAATCACCAAAGATATCAGTCCCCAAAAAAAAAAAAGGTCCAATTGTTTGGTTCAATCTAATTAATTTTTCTCTGACTTATGTATTATAATTTAAATTAATTTTATCTTACTTTATTGAAATTGTAAAATTAATATAAACCTTCATATTCAACTATTCTAGAGTGATACTAGATATTAAAATTCTAACTTATTGTCATTCCTAATCAGTTGAGTATATGCACTTGTTGGCAGTCACCTCTTGTAGCAGCCACATATTGCTTTAGACCGTCGCCCACCTAATCCAGCCGATGTCTATATTCAGCCGTCGACAGCTACCCCTCATCATCATCCCCGACCATGATTATCAAGCAAAGATCATTATATAGGAATACAACTATCACTGAAAATCACTAGAGATGACAGTCACTAATTTTTATTTTAAAAATAAAATAAAATTATTTGAGCCTTATTTTGTAGGCTAAATAATAAAATAGTATTAATTTATTTTCTAAAACATATAAACAGGTATGTCTTTTTTGAGCCCAATAACTAGGTTTACATTTACCAAGTTAATCGAAACCAAACCTATTCAATTAAAATTAATTCTGTTTAGTTGTCAGTTTTTACTAAAATAAATTTAACCGACACTAATTCTAAAATGAAGTTATGGTTCAATTACTTTTATCCTTAAAAATCGAATCAAACCCACCTCTATTTATGATACAGAGCCAATATAGGTGGGCAAATTTCCATTTCCATGTCATATTCCAAGGAGTAAGATAAGTGTCTATTTTCACCACCTTTGGCCTACCACCAAAACCAAATCAAAAGTTACGCAAATCTTTTTCTCTGTTGAGGTAGTTATTTTGTAAAAAGTAAAATTTAAATGATCAGGTTAAAATAGACTATCTATGCCGGAACAAGAATATTTATTAAATTTTGATTCCTAATTTTTACATCACTATCATTAGTTTTAAAAGACAGTTGAAATTGGAAAAGGTCTATAATCTTATATATTCTCACCTTCTGTAATGTTAAATTGGAAAATAATACTTAGTCTTTTTTTTATTTTTATTTTTATTTTTTTCACTTTAACCCTTGAAAACGAGAGAGAGCCATAAAGTGATTTGCTTAGCAAAATAAATTGTTCATTTGCAATAAAATCAAAATATTAACAAAAATTCTATTACAAAAAATTATGTGAATGGAATATAGGATTTTGTCAAACAAGTCAACAATTACTAATTAGAAGTATTTTATGGTTACAAAGACATTTATTATAGAATGTAGCTGAAGAATTTGTTAAGAAGGGCTAGACTATTGGAGTGTCTTATTGGTTACTGTTAGGGGTGTGCTGGTTCGGTTTGACATAAATTTTACCTGATCCAATTAAGTTGGGTAGATAAACTCTAATCAAGTTTTGAAATTGAGTGGTCGGGTGATAAAATTTACACTCGATTCAAACATGGGTGGGTCGGTCAGGTTGACTAGGTTAAACTTTTCATTTATAAAACATTATTGTAAAATGATTTTAATACATATTTTTAATAAATAATAAGATCCAAAATAAAAAAATATATGTTATTTTTAAACTATAAATAAATATATATAGGAATCTTTTAATATTACAAATTTAATAAAAAAGTTAAAATAATGTATATTTAATATGAATAAAGATTAAATATTAGGAATATAATAATTTGTAATCTTTATTCATATTAAATATACATTATTTTAACTTTTTTATTAAATTTGTAATATTAAAAGATTCCTATATATATTTATTTAAAAAGAATATAATAATATTATATTCCTAATATTTATATTTAAAAAGAATATAAATTCAAATTAAATGTGATAAGGTTTAAAATGAACATGAACGATTGGGTTCAATTATATACTCATTTTCATATATTAAAAACTCTAGATTGAATTTTATTATATTTTTATACATAAAAAAGAGTATTAAAACATTAATAAATAAATGTCGGGTTTTCTAGAGTTGAAATTGTTTTTACTTAGATATCTGATCCAACTCCTGGTAAAAGATGAAAAGTTTAAACTATAAATAAAAATATATAAGAATCTTTTAACATTACAAATTTAATAAAAAAGTTAAAATAATGTATATTTAATGTGAATAAATATTAAAATAATTTATATTTAATATGAATATAATTTATATTTATAAAGAATATAGATTCAAACTAAAATGTGATAAGGTTTAAAATGAACATGAACAATTGGGTTCAGTCATGTACTCATTTTCATATATTAAAAATTCTAGATTGAATTTTATTATATTTTTATACATAAAAAATAGTATTAAAACATTAATATATAAATCTGGGTCGAGTGTTCCCGAGTTGAAATTGTTTCTACTTAGATAACTGACCCAACTTGTGATAAAAAATGAAAATTCACCCAACTTCAAATTCATATTTAATCAAATTATTGAATTTCAGGTCAAGTCTACATATTAATCAAATTTTCAAATAAGCCACAAAAATAAGAATAAATGGTCAAACTGATGCAACCTCATTTACTTTTGATTAAAACAAAAGTCAATATTTGATTAATATTTATTTTTTATAATTTATTTCTTATTTATATTTTCTTTTCATAAGAATATAAATAAACACCATGATATTAACTCATTATTAAAAAAAAAAATACCCAAATTATTAAATATAATTTGCTAAAAAAATATCATTATGCTCATAATTCAAATTTCAGAAAATGTTTGGATGTAATTTGAGAGGAAAAAAAAAAAATCAAAAAACGTCATAAAAAACCTTCGAGGAAAAGAGACAAAACTAGTAATTAAAAATCTCCCTTTTTTGCCAAGTTCTCCCACTCTCAAATTATATATTAGGCACTATCCTTTTCGCATATGCTTAATACATTTTAATATAAAAAATACGTGAGTGAAAAGGAAATTTTTTTAGCTTTTTTATAAGAAAAATAAATAAAATGGTTAATTACACTTTCACTCATCCAACTATCAATCAAGCTAGCTGTAATTAATGTCCAACCTTTTTTATTTATTTATTGAATTAAGCACATTTCACCAAGGATTAAAATATCTTAAGTTACAATATCAATTAATCTATAAAATCTCGTATATATTATAAACATTACAAAAATAATGTAATATTGTTTTCGTTTTCAAGAGTATTCCCGAACTGTTTGGGTGTAAGCCTAATCTTGTTCAGGGATTCTACCTATCCCTTCTCACTAGTATTTTCTTGCGGGCTCGAATCCTTAACATTGCAGAGATCATTCAATCATGCCTTATCACTTGAACATACCTCATGGGTAAACGATGTGATGTTTTGAAAATATTAAAAAATATTATTCAAAACTTATTTACACATGATTTATAATAAATAAGATAATGAATTAAACTTATTTGAATCTCATAAACTTATATTAAGCCAGACAATATATATTATAAAAATTAATTTACACATCTGTATGAACTGAAAACTCTTTAGTTCTTTGAAAAGAATAAATTGGCACACAACTACCTAGTGAAGTATGTCCACATTTTATGTTTCCAAGTATGATTAAATTAGAGTTTGATGTTTCTAAGTATGATTAAGTAGTATTAGAAATAACATATAAAACAATAAAATCAATTAGTGTTAATGTTAAATAAATTAGAAGTAATGTTATACTGTATTTGTCACATAAATATTGACCTAAACAAATAAAAAATATATAATAAATTTTGAGCTTTTCTTACTTTATTTTTTCAAAATTTCCAAGATCATACTTTTTAAAAGGGTTGATCATATTAGGCCCAATAGATTTAATTTGCAGAAAATCTATACTATATAAAAGTGGCTTAACGACAAATTTTTCTAAATATCTTTATGAGTTTTTATTATTATATAGATATCTTTAATTGTTATTTTATTTCAAATAGACTATTATTATTATTTTTTAACTATTTTCCTAATTCTTCATCGTTTTACTATTGATTACTTTATTACTTATTCTCAAAATTAATAAATCTATAATATTTTTTAATAATTATATATCAATAGTAATTAAAATTGAATTATATATATATTTTTTTAATAAGTGCCTAATAATCTTAATTTTCTCAGTTCTTCTCAAATTTATAAATTAAAATTTTAAAAACAAATTACTATGAATTAAAAGAAATATTTAGAGTATAGTTTCATGATTATAATATTGTTGTGTTAACTTTTAATTCATAAAATATTATATTTTTTCAATAATAATATGTTAATAGTAATTAGGGTTAGGGTATAGTAATTAAGGTAAGAGCACCGTAACTAGGATTAGGGTACTGTAACTAGAGTTAGGGATTGTGGTATCGTAACTAGGATTAGGGACTAGGATACCTTAACTACGGTTAGGTTTCAGGTACTTTAATTAGGGTTAGGGTACCATAATCAGTGTGAGGGTTAGAGTACTGTAATTAGGGTTATACTACCATAACAAAGGATAGGGTTTGGTTTTGGGTACTATAATTAAGGTTAAGGTTATGGTAATATAATTAGGGTTAGGGTACCATAATTTAAGTTAGAATACCGTAATTAAGATTAGGATACTGTAACTAGGCTTAGGATACCATAATTATGGTTAGGATTAGGGTTCTGTAATTAGGCTTAGGCTTACGGTACGGTAATTAGGTTTAGGGTTAATGTATCGTAACTAGGATAAGGGTTGTGGTATCATAATTAAAGTTAGGTTAGGGTACGGTAAATAGGATTAGAGTACCATAATCAAGGTTAGGTTACCTTAATAAGGGCAGGGTTAGGATATTGTAATTATAGTTAATTTTTTCTGTCCTAATTCTTTTTATATTAACAAATTCTTAATATATTAATAACTATATATCAATAGTATTTAAAACTGAATTTCTCAATTATTTTTATTCAATAAGTTACAAATAATTATAATATTAAAATTAAAAAATTAAAGAAATATTAAGCTTATAGTTTTTATGATTATAATATTATTGAGTTTATTTTTTTTCCATATTTAGAATATTAAAAAATAAATTTATATCATGAATTAAACTTTTTATTGAATTGATCTATTTGTTTAATGTAATTAACATAAAATATTATTTTTTATTAACTTTAATTTTTTACTATGCACATCAATTACTGATGAGCATATATGTATATATCATGAACATTATTCACGTGCAACGTGTATGCCAAGAAACTAGTAAAATAACAAGTATGGGAAAAAGAGAAAGGGAGAAGACCTTAAGTTAAACGAAGCATCTATATAGAAAGCCATCTTCCAACCAGAGCCCTCATCTTCTAATCAAAATGATCAAAACAATGATTTAAGTTAATAGTTATTTTTTTCCCAAGTACCGAAACATTGATGCAGTTCCCTCGAAACTTTGCTTATATTGGCCGATAATTAGGGGTGCAAACATTCCGAGCCTCGGCTTGGCTCATCAATTTTTAGTATAGCTCAAGCTCGATTGGTGTTCATTAAAAGCTCATGAGCCTATACTCGTTAAGGGATCACGAGCCTAAATCTAAGTTCGGGCTAAACTCATTAAGAGATCATGAACTTAAACTTTTTTCTAAACTAATTTAAAATTATTTTTAAATATAATATTATTGATATTTTGTAAGGTACAACTGGTCTAATGAGTATTTATTTAATAATTCTACTTCAATAATTTTAAAAAATAAATATTAATCTTAAATTATCTTAATATATATATTAAACTTTACAAAACTCTTAAACCTAGCTCGTTTAAACGAGCTAGGTTTAAGAGTTTTGTAAAGTTTAAGCTCGACTTATTTAGAAAACGAATCTCAAGCCCTTAACGAGCTTGTTCACGAACGATTCTGTTCATTTGCACCCCTTCCAATAAGGTGCGAATCAAGAGAGAAACGGTTGAGTTGAAAGAATACCGATAATGAACATGTGTTTCGTGCGGAGCAGTGGAGGAAAAAAACTTAATTTATAAATAACACACATAATCCAAATTTAAAATTAATTTTATCAATCCATTATCTAAAAAGACAAAATTATCCTCATCTTTCCCGTTACCCATTGTGTTTCCTCTAATTCTATTAAAAGCCAAACAATATTATTCATAAATTCCAAATTAACTAATTAAAAAGAAAAAAAAAAAAAAACTTTAACCACAAACCAGTTTACAAATCTATGAATACTTTGGCCTCCATATGATAATAAGTGCCAACTTCATTAGAGGTCATGGAGGAATCAGAGCTTCGATCTTAAATTCTTATCATTAGAAACAATGCCTTGATTTTGCAATAGGTTCAAAGATAAATTTCAAATTGACTTGTGGTTAATTTAATAAGAAATGGTGAGTTCAACACCTCCTTAAGTAAAATGTAGAGTTCTGCCACTCTTATTTTTAAAATTAATTTATTGGTGCCAAGAAGATAAACTCATTTATATTGTGAAGTCTTAATACATTAATAATATGGAACTTACCACATTAACAACCGTTAATACAAGATTTGTCCGAACTAGTGATCTGGCCAGGAGTTGTCCTCTCCCGCTTTTCAGTAAACTTACATGGGTGGTCCTCCTAGCTCAGAGTCTCCTCGGACGCTTTTCGGTAGACTCGCAGAGGTGGTCCTCCGAGCTTAGGGGTCTCTTCATGAGCTCTTCGGTAGTTATGAAATATACAAGAGGAATGGGAGGTCAGGCAGTGCCCGAGATCCCTATCTGAAACTCAAGTAGTAAATGTTTGATTGTAGAGAAGGGTAGGAGAATTTCAGGGAAAGAACCTACCTTGACTTAGGAGAGGAGTTCTTATTTATAAAAGAGTCTTAGGACTAATTCTTATTATAATAATCAATTGGAGAAACGGTTCTATTGAGATATACATATAAAAAAAATGACAATATTAAAAAATTTGATAAATACGAAGAATAAAATTAGAAATTAAATTTTTTTTTTAGACTTTTTCATATATAATGTAGATAAATATTGTGAAATCTCGCGGCACTTAAAAGACAGAATATTGCATGGTACAAGAGTTTAGAACAAGGAAGACCGAACCCATCCCAAACGTTGCTTTTGCATTCTCGAACACAAGTGAATTTCCGCGTGTTCTCAACTTTTTGCTCAGGAAAGTAGAAAGTAGAATCAGCAAACCAGATCCAAACGCATAAACATAATCCCACCAGGGGCCCACATGATCGGATAGAAAAAATTCTGATCTTACACATAAAATTTATAATAATTTTTTAATCTGAGTATTACACACAAGAATTTCTCCTATATTATTTGTTAAATATAGTCAATTGCGGCTGCTGCGTAGGTTTTCCTTTGCAACGTTTTGAAAGGAAGTGAATTATAAATAAAATACTTCTTAATATAATAATTTTATTTATTTTTATCAAATTTCTATTTTTACATTAATTTTGTGTTTTCATGAATAATGGCAGATACAGTGTCGTTTGTGCTCCCTTTTTGTCATTGTGATTTGACTCGAACAATTAACCAAAATTAACTAGTGCCTGAAGTCCGCTACCGTACATTTCAAAACACAAGTCCGGACCTGTTCTTTTGACGGGCTTGTCCGGTCACTTCAGTATGTTTACTTACCTAACAGGTTACTCTCCAGTTTCCACCTTTTTTTTTTGGGTAAAAAATCTCTCCGAATTTTACAGAAATTATTAGAACGTCCCATTAATTTTTTTATTATTAACAAATACCTTCTATAGTTATAAAAACAAGTATATAACCCATACAACTAGGTGAATAATTTTAATAAATTTATTATTAGTTTAAATTTTACAATTTTTACATATGAATAGTTTAAAAAATTCAAATATACAAAAAAAATAAAAATAAAATTATTAACGATAATTAAAGTATTTGTACAAGTTTTTTATTTTATTTATTTTAAATATCCAACAATCTTTGTAATTAAACAACTTAATATAGAAGCTTATCTACTGTTTTGGTCCTTCATAATTATATCAGTTTTCAGTTCAGTCTTATAAGAATTTTTTCAATCAATTTTATTTTTCAAGATTCAAAATTGTTCAAACAAGTTTTATTTTTCTGTTTACATATTATGAATTAACCAAATAACCATACTTGACATAAAAATAATAACGTATATAAGTTATTTATATTTTTATATTTTATTTTTGTTATTTTATCATTAAATTATGTTAATTACTTTATTTATACATAAAACATGAGAATGAGAGAATATAATTTGATTAAAAAAATTTGAATCCTAAAATATGAAATTGGCTAAAAATATTTATGAATGATTAAATTAAAAATTGAGACAAATTTAAATAATAAAATAGTAATTAAGCCTAATATAAATATTAATTCTAAAAATATCATTGAAAATTAAATAATAGTGCTTTCTCTCTTTTCTTTTCCAACAAAACGTCACAATCATATAAAAAGAATATTAGGAATAACTTACTTAAGTAACATAGTACTAAAAATATACTTTTTCTTGGTATAAGAGATCTTAAAGTCTTCCTTCGTAGAGAAAAGAAAATAAGTAAATACACGAGCACAAAGATATTGATCTTTTAAAAGAGGTGTTTTCAGGATTTGAATTTGTTTAAGATTGTAATTCTCTTATTATTGCGACTAATCATATTTTGGTACAAGTAGTTATTTAAAAATGGCAAAAGAAACAAAACAATTTTTTCAGGAAAGAATTTGTAAATTGTGGAAAATATAATTAAAATCTATAACTACTTACTATGCGTAAATATCAAAGAGGATGGGAAAATAATTATTATAAAAAATTTCACATATTTTTATGGCACTACCTAAAATTAAATCTTAAACATATATCACATTCTAATATGAACTGAATCTTTTTATAAAGTTGAGGTCATTATTGGTAGAATTCCTAGAATTCTTTTAATCTTATCCATTTACACTATTTTTTTTTTTTTTTTAAATCTCAACCATCCAAATAATTTATGGTTAAAATTAGAATTGAAATTAGGATTAGAATTAAGGTTAGGGTTAGGGTTAGGATTATACTTAGGGTTAGGATTAGGTTTAGGCTTAAGGTTAGGATTTAGAATAAAAATAGGATATATTTTTAATATAATATTTAATTAATTTATTAATTAAATAAATTAATAGAATTTAAAACTAAATTATTTGAATAGTTGAGATTTAAAAAAAATAGTGTGAATGGCTAAAATTAAAGAAATTCTAGAAATTCTACCAATACGTAATTCTAAAGGAGCCAGATCCCTAGTTTTCACTACTCTACGGCGTGCAAAGAGTCTATTGATTGTAAATCATAACTCATAAAACTAAAGATTTTATTAAAATTGAATGTAGAAACAAAAAAGTTTTTTAAGAAGACCAAAACATAAGAAAATTAATATTGGAACATAAATAGGATTTAAAAATTAAATGAGCACATTTTACATTTAATGATAGATTTTAATTAAATTTTGTGAGTAATATTATGAATTAAATGTGAACTTAAATAGCAATTAAAAATATGATAAGCAAAGAAATAAGAACCGAAAAGTTTTAGTTTTTAAAAGAACAAAAGATAAGAAAATGATATTGAAATATAATTAGTATTTAAAGGATTAAATTTGAATAATATATAATTTAAGACATGCCATGAGTAAGATAAATATAGTGGTGAGCAATCAATCGGTTTAGGTTGGTTTTCTTGCTTTTATCAACCGATCTAATCAAGTCGGTTTCATAAAATTCCCAACCGAGTGAATATCAATCGAAACTTTCAAGTTTTCATTTTTTTTTCAACTGTTTGCAATTGCTTCAATTAGGGTCAGTTTTGATCGGTTACTGAAAAATCAATAAACATTCCAAAATTCAAATTCCACAACCATATCACAAGCAATTTTATAATCAAATCACAATTTTCAAATTAAAATAGGGAAAAGGGTGATATATGAAAAAAAATTATGATCATTACTCAACCATAGTTCATAATTTAGGTGCAAAGCAGGAAAAAAAAATTTCTTGAAAATAAAATCTAAAATACATGAAATTTACTTGTAATTAACATTGAGATCACTAGCGGATCTACTTTACGGGTATGGTGGCAACTGCCCCTGTTTGAAATTACAAAAGTGATCTTAGTGATAGGCAAAAAAAATTTAATATTTATTAATGAACTTTGTTTAATTGATCCCACTGATTTTTTGAATTATTTCTAGATTATTGTCCCCACTAATTTTTAGATTTAAACGGGTTTCCCTCATATATAAATTAAATAAATTAAAAAATTGTCTAATTACAATTGAATTACTTTATTGGAACATATCAAACTATTTCCCCAGACTTGCCTCTTATAGTTAAATTCAATTATAAGAACTTTCCTAATATTTAAAAAAGTAACATTCTTGTACTAATTATTTGTGTTTTAAAAAAAAAGATGTTGCCAAGATAAATTGTGAAGAAGTATATACACTAATTTACAACATTAATTCAAAAACTTTGTAATCCGTTTTTCTTACCATTTTATTAGTTTTCGTAATTTAAAATATCTCAGCTTTTACCAAAAATATACATATGTCCTCTTAATTTTTCCTACAGCTAAGTTATTTTGTTAATTGATTAATCAAGTATTATATGTTACCTCAATTTTTTTAAATAATAATAATTTAACAATAATTCTCAGTACCTTTTATTTTTAAACACATCAACATAATTCTCAGTACCTTTTATTTTTAAACACATCAACATCTTGTTTGGGTTACAGTAGTTTTGTTTCTTATATCCTATCTATCTTAGCAATTACATAAAATAAGGATTTTTTTTTTTTTTTTTTTTTTATGAAAAAGGTAAAGTTTTATATAGATTATTAATAATAATAAAATTTATTGTTTCAAGACCTTTTATTAAATCATGTTACAATTTTTATTTTTATTTTAGAATCATTGTAAAAATGATAACATAAAATAGTAGAATATTATGGTATATCTTGTAAAAAAAAAAAAAAATTGATATGCAATGTGTGAACTCCCACGTTGTTGAGGCTATAGGGTTTCATATTATTTATAAGTAATTGATCTTCTTCTCTTGTCACCAATTGATTGGTTTTTAAGAGTGAGGCTCTAAAATAGTATTAGCTGTTGTTCTATTTAAATAAAAATAAAAATAAAATAAATAGAATTTATTGGATGATTTATTGAAATAATAAGTTTGTGAGAGTTTCAAAAGTTCAAAAGTTTTGACTAGTAGAGTTTAGAATTCCGCATTTTATGACAATTAAATTGTTAAAATTCAATATTTGAAAACAAGATATTTCGCAATTAACATAAGGCCTGGTAACTAATTCTAATCAATTTCATTCTTTTGATAAAATTTTCAATTGAAAAAAAAATCTACAAGTATTGATAATGAGTCTATCTCCTAATTGGAATTTGAGGATATTTTTTAATTGATTCTTTTATCACATTGTGATATTTTACATCGTTGAATGGGCCCATTTGAAAAAAAATTAGATGATGACAAAATTATCAAAGATCGGACATTCTTTATTTCTATTCAACAACATATAAATAGTTCTGTGATTTTGGCATAGGAACAATAATCCATTTTAGCTCGAATGGTTTGTAGAGGAACCCTACCTTCTTTGATCCATTTGACACGTGCAATTTCTTTTCCATCGATATGTCCTACAATTTGTACTTGAACTCCATTTGTACCTATTGTTCAGTTATAAGAGTTATAAAATCTTACTACTATATAAACTCTTCATACTCACTTTTTTTAGTACTTACAAGTACAACACTATATACATGTAGCTTTTATATAAGTTCATCTTTATATTCTATTATATTTTGGGCAAGGAGAACTCGTCTCCTTTCTTGTGCAGGAAATTAAAAGACATACTGTTGTAGTAGCTGAACCATTATTTACTGGGGGCAACGTGTCAAGGGACTTCTCCATCAGTTGAGCAATCTCCATGGTGGCACAAATTGTCTTAAAGAAAATGATATATTCGTGCCTCATCTTAGCTTTCTACACTTTCTTAACTCAATTTATATTTAATCATTTATCTACATCAATTTATTTATTTAAATTATAATTTTACTATTGATTATTGTAATTATGACAAAATATTGACCAACAATTTTAAGATAATTTGTCATGAGGTGTAGATCTCGTTGTTGGAGTCAAGAATGATCAATGGTGGAGTTGATAACTTGAACAAATCATCTTGTTTCAAGAGATGGAAATGAGATAAGCTATTTTATCTCAACATGAAGGAGATATGCTATTTTATCTCAACATGTTGAAGGTATAATGTGTTCTAATAGAACAAACCATTTGAAATGTCAATTGGTGGTAAGTCGAGTAATAAAAATAAAATAAAACAAAACAGAATTTCTTTACAACTAGAAATAGTTGGGGTTAACAAAAATTGAAAAAAATGAGTTTTTTCTACTCCTTCATTTGAAAAATGAGATTTTCTATACCTTCATTTAAAAATGAGTTTATGAAACTAAAAAGGAGTAAAAGTGAGTTGAAGAAAAAAAATAAAAATAAATTGACATACTAACATGATGCAAGACACAGAGAATTTTTTGCTCTAGTGAAAAGCATCAATTTTGTTCTATATATATTTTTAATTACTACTTCCCAAATTAAAATAAATTATTTTATAATGAGAGAAGATGAGTATTTTGTTAGAGAATACTTTTTGATATTCATATCATTGTGGTATTAATTTCTCACAAATTGGTGAATATTAATTTTGTGACAACTCAAAAAAATTTGAGATACAAATTGATTTATTTTTAGGCATCTTTATGATTGCCAATATGTTTTTTTTTATTTTTAAAAAAGGCATTCCTATTATACAACAAAAGGTATAACGGTGTCAAATGTTATAATGTATTTAAAGCATTCCTATTATACAAGAACGGTACAATGGTGCCAAAGATTATCATGTGTTTTACATCAACGAAGAAAAAAATCCCGTTTGAGAATGAAATTGCTCTATCATTGATGATTTTTTATCATCGTGAAATTTGTTATTTACAAATTTTAGAAATTAGTTGAGATTATATTTTCACTATTTGAATAAATGTGGAATAATATTTTTGTTTTGAAATGTATAGTGTTTACACTATATTCAACTAAAATGACTTGAAATTTAGAAGGTCTATATAACTAATTTAGTGCATGTGTGGGAAAAATATAATATTAAGATTATCATTGGTCATTCATAGTGGCAAACAAATGAGGCAAGACCAACGAAAAATAAAATGGTAATTTTATGAAAGAAAAAAAAATACCACTTGTTTTTATTTTTACACATGTGTGCACTTTTGTAGCAAGTGAGTATAATGTGTAAGATTATCTAATCTTTTGATATATATAAATTGTGTAATATTCAAATCTTTAATTAGAGTCAAAAGATTGCATGGATACATTGAGAGCATGAGTCTTAAGCCTAAAAATTAGAAAATTACCTATGAGGATACCCAACCTAGTGATTAGAAATCCTAAGAGTTAGGTTCAAAAGAAAAAACGAATCATAGAATAGTTTGGAGGTGGGATGCACCACTAAATAAATTTTTTAAAAGACCATCCCTATGGTGTAGGTGCATCAATTCTATAATTGAGATGAAAAGTTGAGTTATTTTTATTCTTAGTGAAATCTATATCTTTTATGAGTAGGAGTGTTACAAATTGCAGAAACACTCTTGATGGATTTCACCTATGTGAGTGTAAAGTAGAGCCACTCATATGAGAATTAGGCCAATTTTCTATAACACTTATGAAATTGGGATAAGCACAAGGCTATAATGTGTTGGCTTATGAGTTCAAAATTTGTACCTGGACTATTATGTGCAATATACATTTCTTGAATTCTTTCAGCAGTCATAGTTTAAGGTCATATTACCACTATTGACTATGGACCAAGATTTGTAAAAATGCTAAATGAAAGTTCAAGGCAATGTTACTTTCATTAAGCATGGTAGTCTATTTTTGTCCAATATAATGTAGAATGAATTTTATTATTTTATTGAAATAAGTGGGGGATTGTTGTTCTATTTAAATAAAAATAAAATAAATGAAATTTATTAGATGGTTTATTGAAATAATAAATTTGTGGGAGTTTCAAAAGTTTAAAAGTTTTGAATAGTAGAGTTTAAAATTTAGAATTTTATGTCAATTGAATTGTTACAATTCAATATTTGATTTTATAACTTATTTCTAATTATTATTTTGATATAAGAGTTACACAATCTTACTACTATATAACCTTTCATTCTCACACTTTTTTTAGTACTTACAAGTACGACATATACAACACTTTACATACACAACTCTCATATAATTCCATCTTTATATTCTATTATATTTTGGGCAAGAAAATGTGTGCGAATAGAAAACTCATCCCCTTTCTTGTGCAGGGATTTGAGAGACATACTGTGTGTAATAGCTAAATTATTGTATCTTTGGAACAACGTGTCAAGAGACCTTTACATCAATAGAGAAATCTTCGTGGTGGAACAAATTATCTTAAAGAATATGATATATCCATGCTTCATCTCAACTTTCTACACTTTCTTGACTCAATTTATATTCAATCACTTATCTACATCAATTTATTTATTAAAATTATATTTCTATTATTGATTATTGTAATTGTGACATAATATTGACCAACGTTAGCCACCCCGAAGAGAGATAAAGCACTCTTCCTTTCATTGTCTCTGAGTTGATATTTGATAAATTTTTTGTTTAAAATGATAAAAATCTGTTGCGCACTTTAAAAATATGATACATAGTGAAAAACTAGATCATGCCCTCTAGTTTACCATATAATGATAATCAAATTTTAAAATAAAACAATCAATTATTCCATAATAAGTAGTTATTTTGTAAATAAAATAGGAAGTTTCTATAGGCCTAAAAGTATTTATCATTCATTATTTATGTATTTGAAATTGAGTAATATTTATGTAAGTTATATTTTTTAGGAAATTTTTCTTTTTTTGGTAGAAATTTTTTAGGAAAATTTGCTTAAGCCAATGTGGTTTTTGTCTTAATTAATTTGATTGTTTGTCACTTGACTTCATTGGAGATTACTTCTTTACTATGTTTCTCCTCCATACATTAAAAATATAAGAATATGTCATATTTTTCTTTCAACTTTTTAGTAAGTACTATAATAAATTTATATTTTTAGTAAGTTCTAAACTTTAAATTGAAACATTTTATTCAATAACTTTTTTCTTTCAAATTCCTTCTAAAAATTATTAATTTGAAACATTAAAACATACTTCATGGCAGAGCCTTAACAAATAGAATGAAACTCGATCTTCATGATTACCATAAAATTAACTTGTCAAAATAACGATTATAAGTGTTGATACTATTTTGCACTAACCAATGGCAAGGGGACATGTGACAAATTGGTTACCTGGAACCATGAACAATACAGGTACCTCGTCCTTTTTTGTAATGTCTATAAAGGCATATCATTTTCAGTAGATCTCTAGGAGCTCGTCTCGTCTATTATACCTTTTTTACCAACTTAATTGTCTAAGAGATTAGGGAGGTTATCCCAGGATCAACTCCCGTCCTTATATTTCAGGAACTGAGATAACAAGGGAATGCTAGATCGCTAAGTGAGCTGAGTACTAGCAAGTTGAGCAATTAGATAGAACGCACACTAACAATAAGAATTACGAGAGGAAAGACTAGGGAAAAAAAACAATTTCATTAACATTATCTAATCGACGGAAAACCACAAAATGATAATGAAATAAATATCAAAAGAGTGAAGAAAAAGATTTGAAAAATAAAACGAAATGAATAGATAGAAATCTAGTAAAGTTTTTTTTTTTTTGACATTATCATTTTTTGTTAACTTTATCCAAGAATTTAACAACATAAATTATCTATCTATTCTATACATATCACCTACTTATGTTAAACAAAAAAATGATTTAGCCCATCTCCATTACACTCTTTCACCCTATACTCCCAATTACATATTTAGATGACTGACATGTGGATTATTTTAAATTAATGGCAGAGATTAAAAGCTCAATTTAGCTAAAAACTCATCCACATCTTTCTCTTGTCTGTCAAGGGCTGCAATATGGTAGGGAAAGCGACAAAGAAAAATTTCTTCCCATCCTCCGCCTCTCATCTTACTTACTGCTTACTACTTTTTACCTTATCTTCTAAACTTTTTATGTTTTTCTATTTCGTTCTTAATCTTTTTAAAAAGCCTTATAAACTGCATGTGATTCATTGTTGATCAAATCTTATTTGATTTTGTGCTAGGGTGAGAAAAATTTTCAATACTCATTTTAGGTCTTCCTAGATATTGTTTGGATCTATCATATATGCATAATACTTGAAATATAGACATAAAATAGTCAATCAAAGATTAACTCAATTTTTTAATATACATTATAAATTCTTGGAGGCTCGGACAGACAAAAGAGAAAGAGAAAGAGAAACTAAAAATGAGTGTTCAAGTCAAATTGAACTTTTAATCTGAGCCTTTAATTTAAAATAATTCTTGTGTCAATTATCTAGATATATATTTGTGAGTATTGGGTGAAAGGGTGTAAGGGGGGTAAACTAACTCCAAAAGAAATCAACTTACATATTTACATATTGAAATAACATGTCATTACGGTCAAATTCTAAAGTTTTAACAATAAAATCTTCTTTGTTTTATACAAACAATAAAATCAATTTAAGGTCAAAAGATTTGTGCCAAGTCAATTTAATCTCGAATGTTCCAGAAATTACGGTGCGTCCGATTTTGTTTGGTGAAAAATTTAACTTTCATGTAAGGGGAATTTGTGTTTAATTTCCAGAGAGTTCGACGGAACGAAAAGGGTTAAATTAATTAACGAAGAGCGTTTTCTACGTCCGCCAATACAGCACGTCATCCCGGAGAAAGTGGAGCTCATGCTAAAGTACATTATTGCCCCTAACTTTTTCTAGAATGATGTTTGTGTCCTCCATTGAAATGACGAGGCGTAATATGATTGGTGGACACAAAAAGGCAGAGATACTGCCGGCGAATAATTAAACCCACACCTCAGTGCGCTCGCCTTTTTCTTCTTTTACTTATTCTTTTATTGGATTAGCAATATATCAAATCCAAAAAAAAAGGAGATGTTTTTTATAAATTAAACTTTTTTTTTTTACATTATTATTATTTTTTTCTTTAGATTTGTCATTTTTTTTTATCTTCAGTGTTTATTTATTTATTAATAAATTAAATGTCTAAAATAATTAAGACAAAACTTACTAATCTTATTAGAAATTTAATATTTTTTATATATTTATAAAATTTTGTATCATGGTAAATAACTTTAAAAAAATATAAAATTTTTAAAATAATAATTATATCATTAATATTATTCAATATATATTTTAAAATATTTTGTAAAACAATTAAGTTAAGATAAAAAAATTACATTTATTTGATATTCATTAATAATTTCATAATTAACTAAAAAAATCAAAAAATTAATTTAAAAAAAAATATATCATGATAGGTAAAAAATACAAATGTGTAATGCCCTAAAACAATATCAATTAAAATAAAATAGTAAAAGTGAGTGGAAAATAATCTCTAAATTTAGGCGTCTATAATTGTATTTTTTTTATCGGTGAGAGAAAAGAACATAAGAAATGGAGAAAGAACAAGAAGAAGCTCTTCTTTTCTCTCATTCTTCTCTTCTTAATGTTTTCTTTCAGAGTTTCTCGGAATCCAATCACTTTAGTCTCAAGCTTTTCCCCACCCACTTCTTCTTCTTCCGTCTAGATCTGTAAACTCTCTGTTGACTCATGGATTTTCTTAACTGGTGAGGTGAAAAACGGTAAGATTCACTTCGATGAAAGCTTATTCGAGTTTAAATCACTTCGTGTTTTCTTTATTAAGTAATCGCTATATATATCGAGTTCTTGATCACATGGAAGACAAATTTTTTACGGTTTTATTCTTACTTTTTCTTATTTAAGTAGTTTTTTTTTTCTTTTGTTTATAGTTTTTATTGATTTAGACTATGTTATAGTCAATAACTACAATTTTTTTTTTCTCCTACACACTTAATATTGCTATGATGAAAATTAGTAAATGCAATCTGTTTTTTTTTCATTATTTATTTTCTTGAGAATATATATATATTTTTATATATATATATTTTTATGTTTTATATTTCATTTGGATAGAATATGTTGAAATCGTTGGAGTTCATTATTAGTTTGATCCTGAAAATGGGTTATTTTTACTTAGTACTTGATGATCATCGTACGTCGTATATGTTTAATCCGAGGAAACCTTAATACCATACTCTTTGACCCTGTTTTAGTCTCATACCCATAGCTTTTCAATTGGATATATTATTGTTTCCTATAGCAAACGCAGGTCTCAAAGAAAATCTAATGGAAATAAAGAAGAAGAAAAAAGCATCCAGTCTACTTTATTTTACCCTCTTAATTTAGGGATCAATTTTATTGTTTTAATTTGTAAATTTTAGGTGACTAATAACAACAGTACTTTGTCTTTGTCCACATATGGATTTTACCTTACTGAAAACTTTGCATAATAGTGAACTTGACAGTCAAGTAATTTGATGGTCTTTCCATTTGTGAATGTCAATGTGTAATCCTTACATTGGTGACATCAAGGAGCTTAACATTATATAGAAGTTTATGGGTCACTTCTGTTAATACCATTTGATTGGTTTTAAGTTTCATGTGCATAATTTTTAATTTTTCTGTGTATTTATGGCACTGCACTAAAATGCTCCATGAAACAGACCAACCTATAGATGTTCCCCCTTCCCTTTCTTTTTAATCAATTTGCTATCCTCTGTTTCAATTCTGATAGGTTTGTTGTTTTTGTTTCCTTTTTTCCTTTTCAGCAAATGCAAGCATGTTCTGTAAATTGGATCAGTTAAAGCCAACACTCTCTCCACTTTTATCTTGTATTTCGTTAGACGTCAAGAAACCCACCAACAACAAGATGAACCACTTGACTATTGAGACTGAAGATTCTTTCGCAAGCTTGCTTGAGCTGGCTGCCAACAATGACGTTGAGGGTTTTAAACATTTGATTGAGCGTGATCCTTCTAGCATTGATGAGGTTGGACTATGGTATGGTCGTCGGAAAGGCTCAAAGCAGATGGTTAATGAGCTGAGAAACCCTTTGATGGTCGCTGCCACTTATGGTAGCATTGATGTAATGAAAATAATAATTGCATTATCTGTGGCTGACATTAATCGAACATGTGGCCTTGATAAGAGCACCGCCCTTCACTGTGCAGCCTTTGGTGGGGCTGTGAATGCAATTGATGCAGTGAAGCTGCTTCTAGCAGCAGGTGCTGATCCAAATGTAGTAGATGCAAATGGTCATCGACCTGCTGATGTTATTGTTGTTCCTCCAAAGCTCGAGGATGTTAAAACCAGTCTAGAAGAACTTCTTGTCTCTGATGGTTCCATTGGCGAGTTTAATCTCAGAGTGTCAACAGCTACTTCAAATCCAAATTCTCCTCCTTTATCAACTTCACCGGAAAATTGCTCTCCATATTCCGCATCAGATTTCCTGTTAAAGTCAAAGTCAATAGATGTCCCTGTTACATCTGCATCAGAGAAGAAAGAATACCCTGTCGATCCATCTCTTCCAGACATCAAGAACAGCATATATTCAACTGATGAATTTCGAATGTATTCTTTCAAGGTGCGTCCTTGTTCACGTGCATATTCTCACGATTGGACCGAATGCCCCTTCGTCCATCCTGGTGAAAATGCTCGAAGAAGGGATCCAAGGAAGTTCCACTACAGCTGTGTCCCTTGTCCTGATTTTAGAAAGGGAGCTTGTCGCCGTGGAGATATGTGTGAATATGCTCATGGGGTTTTTGAGTGCTGGCTGCACCCAGCTCAATATCGAACCCGTCTATGCAAGGATGGTACAAATTGCTCGAGAAGGGTTTGCTTCTTTGCCCACACTGCTGAGGAACTTAGGCCCTTGTATGTTTCAACTGGTTCTGCTGTTCCCTCTCCTCGCTCTAGCACCTCTTCTGCCATGGATTTTGCTGCAGCCATGAGCTTGATACCTGGCTCTCCTTCCTCGATGTCTGTCATGTCTCCATCACCTTTCACTCCACCTATGTCTCCATCTGCTAATGGCATGTCACACTCTTCTGCTGCTTGGCCCCAACCAAACATCCCAGCCTTGCATCTCCCTGGAAGCAATCTCCATTCCAGTCGCTTGAGATCTTCCCTCAATGCTAGAGATATACCCGTAGGGGACTTTGATTTGTTACCGGAATTTGATATTCAGCAACAACAACTTCTGAATGAGTTTGCCTGCCTGTCACAACAATCTGTGAATTCTAATTCTATGAACCGTTCTGGTCGGCTGAAACTAACTCCTTCAAATCTTGATGATCTATTTTCTGCTGAGAGCTCATCTCCTCGGTTTGCTGATCAGGCATTGGCTTCATCTGTTTTTTCACCAACACACAAATCAACTGTTCTCAATCAATTTCAGCAGCAGCCAGGCTTGCTATCACCTGTCAACACAAACTTTTCATCTAATAATGTCGACCATCCTCTGTTGCAGGCCCCTTTTGGGGAACCTGTTTCGCCAATGGGCTCTAGGATGTCTATGTTTGCCCAACGTGAGAAGCAGCAATTTCGTAGCCTCAGCTCTCGGGAACTTGACTCCAACTCTTCTACTGCTGTTGGGTCCTCAGTCAATTCATGGTCAAAATGGGGATCATCCAATGGTAAGCTGGATTGGGCTGTTAGTGCAGATGAATTGGGTGAGCGCCGCAGATCATCGTCATTTGAGCTTGGGAACAATGGTGAGGAGCCTGACTTATCATGGGTTCAATCACTTGTTAAAGAGTCTCCAACTGAGAGTAAAGAGAACTTGGCAACAATTGTCCCAGGTGGTGCAGCAGCTGGATCATCCAGTGAGGATTCGAATATGAACACACAAATGGAGTCTACTGATCATGTTGTATTGGGAGCATGGCTTGAAAAGATGCAGCTTGATCATCTTGTGGCTCAACAAAACTGAAATCAGTTTTGCTGAGTCTTGAGGTAGTTAACAGAAAGGTTTTGGTTTAAAATACTATGCTTTGTTGGATTTTGTTAATGATTGGTGTTGAAAGAAGGTAATGTAACAGAAAGAAAGGAGGAAGAAAGGGACTCACTTCGTGGAGAATATTCATTATTGCCACACTACAGAAGTTAAGGTGAGAAAACCACTGGTTTATATCAGATAACCAGCCCAGACTATGGTTTTCAGCTGATAATAGGTTCATATTACTGTCATTTTTTTTGTCTCTGATGATAAGAAAATGTGAAGCCCATTTCCTATGTTTGATACGTTGGAAAAATAAATTAGAAGGGTCATTAAAGTCGTCGTTCCCTAAGACTCTAAAATGTTCCAGTTTTGAGGATAGAAACTAGAAACACAGGATGTTGCTTATGATATTTCTAATGTAATTGTAAATCAATAATTGTGGGTAAATTAGGAACATGGGAAAAAAGATCCTTTGGTCATGTAACATTCAATTAAAGTTTTAAACTATTATTATTCTATTACTTTTGCATGGGAATGGCTTGGATTCCATAGCCCAGTTGTTTTGGGACTGAAAACGTGGATGTTTGAGATTGCTACTTGTATAGTTGTATGGAATCTTCCTCTTTTTTCACAGAAAATAGATCATATTCGATTCTAACATGGGTATATTGATCCGTTAGTATTTTAAGCAATCAAGAATTTTCTATAGATTCTTAGCAAAATTAAAAATCTACAGATTATGGTATGTTACTGTGTAAGGAATTCATATTGAGAGATCATGTGCTGGCCTTTCCTATTTGTGAGGTTGTTAGCGGTGGAGAAAGCTACTTAACTAATTTGGGAAATTTTTATAATTTTTTTAAAATTCCATCAATTGATTATGAAGTAGTGAATAAAAGTTGGGAAAGAAATCATAGAGAAATGTTATTTTAATTTTATTTGATTTCGTTTAATCTTTTATAGTCCACCGACTTGATTTTTCTCACATTTTGATACTGAGAACATTTACATCTCTTAACATTAAATTATACTCTTTGTTCTTATTTTTATCCACTTTTGTCATAAATAATTATTTTTATCCAATATTGTAGCACATGAGTACCGTGGGATAGAGATTCACAAATTCTTTTCCCTCCTAAAATGTATTTTGTTGCAAAAAAATTTTAGTCTTTGATTTCAAAATAGATCATTCTTTTGTTATTGAATAACTTAAGAGAATCTGGATTTTTATATTTAGTTAGACATGAGAGGATCTAGATTTCTAAATTTATCTAACTAATGAGTGTAATAATAAATATTCATGACTGTAAGTCTGACCTCATATATATATATATATATATATTTGATTTAACATTGATATGCATAGCCAATTTCGTATCGTAATTGTTGGTAAGGGTTAACTTTGCTCAATTGGACAATTGATTAACGGTACCAAAACAGCATTCTAAATTTTTGGTGCCAAGTCAGGTTTGCTAGTGTTTGTGTGGAATTGAAAATGCATTAAGTCAAAATAAATCTAGTGGCTGGATTGTTGTTCCCATTAGTAGTTCCTACTGCTAATTTGAAACTCTTTCCTTCATCAAAACTCAATGCTAATTGAGGAGACTTAGCAAATTTTTATTTATTTATTTATCAGGACAGGGTTGAAAGATCAACTCATATATAAATTTGTAAGAGAGTCGATTATTAGATTTTCTAGTTAGAAAAAAAAAAAAAAGTATTGTTGACCTAAGAAGTTAATAACTTATGTCGAATAATTAGAGTTTTAAATTAATTTACATATTAAAATAATGAAATTCTAACGAATGAGGCTCGGTCTTGTTAAATTTATACATTTTTTGACTATAATGAGATTCAAATTTGAGATCTCTAATTAAATAAAAATTTTAAACTTTAACTCAATCCTTTTGGGCTCCTTTGCATTTGGGGAATGTAAGAAATAAGAGAAGAAGGGAGTATATATTTTTCTTGATTTGAGATTTGTTTTTTTAAAAAGAGAGAAAGGAAATAAGAGGATTTAAATGGACATAATATTTTTTTAATGTAAGAATAAATATATTATATTATTTTTATTAAATACCTACTAATAATCACACAAAACAGTTTTAATGATATAATTATAAAAATATATAATAGTGTATCATTTCCTTTATTTTTGTTTATCTTCAATTCTTAAATTAAAAAATAAAATTAATATAAACTTCATATTTTTCTATGCTCTAAACTTCTCTCTCTATCTTCAATTTTTCAAAATTTTTATTTGAGAGTATTCTTTTCAAAAGAGTGAGAATAAATGGAAGATATATGTACACTATAAATCTCTTTACAACTCATTTTTTTAATCATTCAAATTAAAAAGGATTTGAAAAGAGATAAAGTATGTTATAGATTTTACTTTGTATTGATAAATATATTGCTATCATTTCTTATTAATACCGATTAAAATCTAAATAAATTTACAGATATAATTAAAAAAAAAAACCGTAATACACTATCATAATGAAAACTTCTTGGGTTTTTTCCCAATCCCGGCATTACCCTTCTATAGAACCCCTTCCGTATTTGTTTCTCCGGAATTCCTCAGCAAGTCAGTTTAGCAGAGGAAGCAAATCCCTATCGTCAATGGGAGATACTGAACAACAACAATTGCTATGGAAATCAGAGCAGGAACCAGAATCCATTGTCTCTGTCACTCTCGCTCGGGCTATGAGTGTTCTTCTCAGTACTCGCCCCAAAAAGCTCCAGGACGCCATTTCTCGCCTCTCTCCCTCCTCCCAGGCGGCAAGACCTTCATCTGGTACCTTTCGAAAGATGGCAGTCATTTTTTTGGGAGTTTTCTTTTTTGTTGGTATTATTTACTGATTTCGATTCCTCAGGTTCTTTGGAGGACTCTCTCTGGTTTTTGCACAAGTATGTGAAGGACGCTGCTGAAAAAAGGAGACTTTGGATCAAATTCTAGTTCCTATGATTGAAAATGTATTCAATTAGTTTTGCATATTTTAGTCTCACATTGGTGGCCACCGCTATTCTTAATTCCATATGTTTTATTGGCCCTCTTTCATTTTCCGTATTTATTTCTTTTTTCCCTTTACATTGACAGTCATTGAGGTGCAAGCAGTTGAAGCATGGTGGCCAAGCTATGGTACTGATTAACTGGCTCTTCCAAGATGAACTACTTTTTGAAGCAATGGCAAAATACCTTGCTGATGTTATTATGAGAAAAGACGATCGTTATTTATCCCTTGGTTGGTGTATCCTTGTGAGAAGACTTGTTGAGTACGAGAGCTATACCGATCAATTTACATTTGATGGTAATGTTACCTTGGTTTAGTCATTATCTAGTGAGGAAACCTTATTCTTTTTAGTATAGCAGCCTTGATTATGGTTCTCAGGAAATGGAAATAAACTTGACCATAGTATTTTATTTTTTTTATTTTGGTGCAACATGATATTTGTGTTAGAAATGATTTTACTTCAAAGGAAGGATGCTTCTGATTGAGGTTGCTCTTTGTTTCTGGGAATGACAGGTTTAAAGGATAGATATGAGGATTTATTGAGGATTCTCTGTGCTTGTTTTCCTCATCTGGCAAGCATTGTTTGTAAAGGAAGGTATAACCATATAATCATCTCTAGTAGACCCTTTTATATTCATTGCAATTCGCAAATAGGTGCAAATTCAAATGAAGGAATAGTCTGTTAGTGGTTGCTTTTATTCGTATGCTACAGCCTGAAAAATACTCTGTATTCTAGTATAAGGCAATAATTGATAAGAGCAAGTGGCTGTTTGTTGCTTTTAGGCTCTTGCTACTTAATATATTTAATTTATTTTAATAGATAAGTGTATCAATTCAGTAGATACTAACCTTATCACTTTTACTGGCTCTTTTTTTCTTTTCATTCTGACCAGAAATTTTTGCATTTGTTTTTGGCTTTTTTCAGTTTCACTTATTTGTTTATTATGGTTAATGTCTCTTCGGACATTTCGGCCTCTGTTTTTGAGTTGGTAGTATATTTTGCTGGAGCCTGGGAAAAATATCGCTTGGGCTTAGAAGCACTGGAGAACTTGTTGGTAGCCTAAATGATAAATAATAATGTCCATAATTAGGTTAACCTAAAAAGATCTTTTGGTCTATCAAAATAAATCTTATTTTGAAGCAAGTGAAAATGGACAGCTATTAGGACTTTTTGTTTTGATGCACACACAAAAAACTTTCATGATAAATGGTTTTCGATTGGCTAATTAAACAATTAGAACTCTTATGAGAAAGGAGAATGGAAAATCAAGTTGGAATCAGTTCCTAATGTTATCCAAACTAAATTTAGGTAAGAGTTGTGTGGGTAGGATTAATTTGGATAGGTAGATGTTGGGGAATTATTCTTCCCTTGCTGATTCAGGGTTTTCTGCTAATTTATCTATGGGTCCTCAGGTGGGAAACCTAGGTCTGTTTCTTTTTAGTTTGTTTTGTGTCTAACCAATTAGATGCATGGAAGGGGGCTTATTTCTCTTTCGTGGGTCTTATTACTATTTTAAATTTGTGTCTCTCATCTCCAATATTCCAATCTATTATCTTGCTCTGTTAAAATTCCTGTTCGAGTGGCTGAGAGTATAAAGCGTGTAATGAGTGATTTTCTAGGTCAAGGGTGGATTGTGTTTTTGACGTCACTTTGGTGCTCTGCAGCGAGTGCTTTTCAGGGTTTATCATTGGTAGATATGCAACGTGACTGGCAAGCCCTTTTGTTTCTCTGTTTCTCCCTCTCTGTTGTAATTTCAGGAGGATTTCTTGTTATCTGGCCATTTACTCTCTTTCTTTCTCAATGTAATTATTTTATAAAAGAAGAGAGAAGGGATCAGATTATGAGATTTGATGAATTATCCAAATTTAAATGCACACACCCATTGAAAAATCTGAAATCTAAATGGTGAAAGGAATTAGCATGGTTGGAGTTAGTGCTTTGTTTCTCTTTGACTCTCTTTGTCAGTTGTTTAATCATCCACATTAATTTTATTTGCTTCTTTTCTCTACAAATTGGTTCTTGTTCTGACCCAAGTATTTGTGTTACATTATCTTCTTGCTGATGATTCCTTTTCCTACTATAATAATATTAAAAAAAGCCTTAATCCCAGAAGTTTGGGTGTGAACCCCTAAGAAAGCCAATTGGGATTTCTTACTAGAATTCAGGGATGGGGCTGGTGAGTGGGTTTTACGACATCTGGGCTTCCATTGAGGTGATTATCCTAAAACAATCCCTGCACACACACACTTTATTGTATATTTTTTATATCATTTTTTCTATTTTTATTAATTTCTGACCTAAAATAATCTTCTGGTGCCTAGTTTCTAAAATAAGTTTCTCTAGCATATATAATGGCTTAATAATGCTGAAAGAATGTACAACATTTTATTTGAACTATCACTTTTTGTTGTCTGTGTGTGTTTTGACTCTTGAATCATTTTGGTTCTGAATTCATCAGAAAGGGATGTTATGAAAATTCAAGTATCTTCACTCTGAATGTGGGTCATTTAGCTTCTTTCGCTTTTGAGTCTTTGACCACTTTTTTCTATAGCACATTGCAGGATGGATTTGAATTCCCATCTCGTCTTTCAGTATCTGCTGCAGATTGTTTCTTAGCTCTTACAGAAGCATTATCAAAAAAAGCTAAAGTTCAAGGGAACAGGTCGAAATCAAATTTGAAAACACCAAATCAATCAATTACTTTGGCTCCAGGTGCTATAGTTGACAAGAAAGTGACACCAGTTTCCAACTCATCAGAAATCTCACATTTTGAACGGGATTATTATCTTTGGCAGCATTTGGAAGAACTCATTTGTTTAGCGGAGAAGCTCCTTGCTGTATGTACCTTATTTCTAATACGTGATTTTTTTATTTGCTATAGCTGAAATAAGAGGATAAACAAGTGTCTTTCTAGGATTTGTAATGTAAAATATGATATTAAGAGGACTAATAAGGATATTGTTGAATATAAGAAGAATGTATATTTAGATGATTTTAAATGTACAAGAGGGAGCCTCTATTTATAGGCTAAAGTGTTTACCTAACATAGTGAACCTATACTAAATATAATCAAATACGTGTCTACCTAACATAATGAATATAGACTAAATATCAGCCAGATACATAATAGAAATTACACATAAATAAGGAAACTATAAATAAGAAAATTTGACCCATTAATTAAGCTGTCTACTCTAACACTCCCCTCAAGCTGGAGCATAAAGATTATATGTTCAAAGCTTGTTGCATAGATATTGCAGTCGGTTTCCTGCCAAAGATTTTGTGAATAAGTCTGCTACTTGATTCTTCTGATTTTGCATATATAGTAGTTGATTGTATTATCTATAAGCTTCTCACGAATGAAATAACAGTCAACTTTCTATATGTTTTGTTCGTTCATGAAAGACTGGATTTGATGCAATATGTAATGCAACTTGATTATCACATACTAACTCCATAGGCTGTGAGTACTGAAATCCAAGTTTGTCTAATAAATTTTTCAGCCAAACTAACTCAGCAGTGGTATTAGTCATGACCCTATATTCAAATTCAGCACTGGATCTTGCAACAATAGTCTGCTTTTTGCTTTTCTATGAAACAAGATTTCCTACCCAGAAATATACAATATCTTGTAGTAGATCTTCTGTCAAATTGAGAGCCTGCTCAATCAGCATCGCTATAACCTTGAACTGGAGTAGAATTATGTTTATGGACTAATGTATGACCACGGACCATGTCCTCGAACTAGAGTGTGCCCATGGATTTTTATATAATAATTCCATTTCCGGGTGCAGTTTTAAGGGTATCTTAGGATACGAATAACAACATTCTAATGAGATGTTCGAGGCTGAGAAAGAAATTGGCTAACCATACTAGTTGCAAAAGCAATATCTGGTCTAGTGACTGTGAGATAATTCAGCTTACCAACAAGACGTCTATATTGCTTAGGATTTGTCAGTAGCTCCCCTCATTTGGTACAAGTTTAGTGTTGGGATCCATAGGAAGTATCTACAAGGTTTGGAATTCAACATACCTATATCACTCAAGACATCCAGACAATACTTTCTTTGAGAAAGGCAAATACCCAATTGTGATCTTGCAACCTCAATGCCTAAGAAGCATTTTAGCTTATCCTAAGTCATTAGTTTGAAACTTAGACTGTAAGAATGATTTCAATTCCTAAATCCCATGATTATCATCACCTGTAATCACAATATCATCCACATATACAATTAAAAGAATTCTTCCATTAGGTGTATGTTTATAGAAAACTGAGGGATCAACAGTACACCTCTGAAGGCCAAAACTAAGAACAACTTCACTGAATCTACCAAACCAATCTCTAGGAGATTGCTTTAAGCCATATAGAGACTTTTTCAATCGACACACTATACCGGACTCCCTCTGAGTAACAAAACCAGGTGGTTGCTCCATAAATACTTCTTCATCAAGGTCACAATGTAAGAAAGCATTTTTGATGTCCAATTGATAGAGTGACCAATCAAAAATAGCAGCTAGAGATATAAATATCCGTGACAGATGTAATTTTAGCTACGAGAGAGAAAGTTTTTGAATAATCCATACCATAGACCTGAGTGTAAGCCTTTTGCTACCAATCTAGCCTTTAAGCGATCAACAGAACCATCAGGATGAACTTTTACGGTGTATACCCATTTACATCCAACAGTGGATTTTTC
The DNA here is from genome assembly GCA_029379385.1 of Quillaja saponaria. Taxonomy (NCBI): domain Eukaryota; kingdom Viridiplantae; phylum Streptophyta; class Magnoliopsida; order Fabales; family Quillajaceae; genus Quillaja; species Quillaja saponaria. The sequence continues at coordinate 25,857,696 of CM055608.1, forward strand.
AGAAGGTAAGGAGACCAGTTCCCAAGTACCATTAGTATGTAAGGCGTTCATTTCATCAACCATGACCTGCTGCCATCCGGGATGAGCAAGAGCATCATTAGTGGACTTTGGAACAGAAATAGAAGACAAAGAGTATACAAATGCATAATAGGGTGAAGATAAACGATGATAACTCAAAAAAGTATAAATAGGATAAGGATTACGAGTTGAACGAGTACCTCTTCGTAAAATAGGTGGTGAAGCAGGATTCGAGGACACGGGAAGGTGTTGGTACAGAAGGTGAGTAATCATGTACATCAACAGTGTATGCTGGAAGATCAGGTAGTGGCGCAGATGATGCATGATCATTTGATCCAAGATAAGGAACCGGAAGAGCCTCAGAGATAGAAGTTGACTCAGGAATAGTAGAGGTAAAAGAATGAAGATTCCTCAAAAAATGTGACATCAGCGGAGATAAAGTAACGATTCTTATCTGGACAGTAATATTTATACCCTTTTTGAAGGCGAGAATAACCCAAGAAGATGCACTTAATTGATTTGGAAGAGAGTTTATCATGTCCAGGTGTTAGATCATGAACAAAACAAATGCAACCTAAAGATACGAAGCTGAAGTGAATATAATGGATGATTAGGAAAGATGATAGAATATGAAATTTTGTTATGCAATATAGAAGATGGCATGCGATTAATAAGGTAGCATGCAGTAAGTACATCATCACCCTTAAACCGAAGTGGAACATGACCATGAAGTAATTAGAGTGCGAGCTTGTTTCAATTAAATATCTGTTTTTGCGCTCAGCAACTATATTTTGTTGAGGGGTGTGAGAACAAGATGTCATAAAGTGCTGAAATGGTGTAGAAAAATATTCACGTGCATTATCACTACGCAAAATACGAATAGAAACACCAAATTGTGTTTTAATTTCAGCACAAAACTGTTTGGAATATAGAAAATAACTCAGAACGATTTTTCATTAAAGATAACCACGTGCAACGAGAATAGTCATCAATAAAGGTTATGAAATACTGAAATCCCAAAGATGAACTAACATGACTAGGAACCCTAAACATCAGTATGAACAAGATGAAAGGGAGACTCTGCTCTAAAATGACTATGCTTTGGAAACGAAGCACGTGTGTGCTTGCCAAGCTGATACGACTCACAATTTAAAGATGACTAGAGATGACAAACGAGGAACCTATCTTTTGAAGCTTGGATAGACTAGGATGACCCAATCAATTGTGAATGAGAATAGGTGATACATCTGTAGAGCAAGCCACTGAAGATGTAGGTAGTGTGGTAAGATGGTAGAGGCCCTTGTGACTCACGCCCTGTGCCAATCGTTCGTCCCTGTACGTCAGTCCTATATAGTAAAAGAATCATCAATGAAAGTGACAGAACAATTAGAGAAAAGAGTCAATTGACTTATAGAAATTAGACTGAATGAACATTCAAGGACATAAAACACAGACTCTAAAGGCAAAGAAGATAATAGTGTAGCTTGACCTATACCTTTAGCAATGGTTGTGGAACCATTAGCTATAGTGATAGTGGAAAGTGATGATGGATTACTAATACTAGAAAAAGTTTGGGATTACCAGATATGTGATCAGAGGCACCAGAATCAAGAATTCAAGTGTCAGAAGAGGTCTGAGACATAATTACCATGAGAAGATTGCTAGGTAGCTTGATACTGTATGAACTTATCATCTTCAGTATCTGATAATGAGACATTAATAGGCTTGTCTTTAGATGGTGAAACTTCAAATGAATTGGCTGACTGAACAATGTTAGCTGTAGTAATAACAGGAGATCCAGAAAACACAGAGGTAAAAGTATTAGGTTTTGACATAATAGACATACCGATGAATTGTACCCCCGATGAACAATAATCGTATTGCTGGAATGAAACGCAGCAATAGAGAGACACGCTAAAAAGAAACACAGCAGAAAATAAAAATTAGGGTTTTTTCTCCCTAAGCTCTGATACCATGTTGAATATAAGAAGAATGTATATTTAGATGATTTTAAATGTACAAGAGAGAGCCTCTATTTATAGGTTAAAGTGTTTACCTAACATAGTGAACCTAGACTAAATATCAACCAAATACGTGTCTACCTAACATAATGAATGTAGACTAAATATCAGCCAGATACATAATAGAAATTACACACAAATAAGGAAACTATAAATAAGGAAATTTGACCCACTAATTAAGCTGTCTACTCTAACAGATATAATATAAACAACAATTCCAAGTTTAACGATGAGAATGCTTTTTTTTTCTGTTAGGACAACAAAATAAAGAGAATTTACTAGGATGCCTTGGACATACACCAAATATTTGACTGTAATCAAAAATTTCCCTAAGTTGAAAAAGTATGTCCTGTGATATGTGTACTGTTTACTTTTCTTTTTCCCATCTCTTGTTTTGAAATGCTTTCTAATACTGATTTCCTTGCACGATTACTTGACTCGATGAGGATAAGGACTGAATTTGGAAATTTATCTCTGAAATGCATTTAAAACATAAAAGGAATGTTTATCGATGGTGACTCACCTATCATGAATCATAAAGGTTATGAGGTCCTTCCAGATGCATCAATTGATGACACGTGATTCTCATGATAACAAATGGTTATAGCAGAGGTGTTACTATTTGTTGGTGGAATCTGGTGGGAGAATTTATTTGGTAAGACAATTATAGAAATTAGATTGAAATTTAACCATTGAAGTTGAAAGAGTTGGCTCATAAATGAAAATGCTCAGATATGAGATTTGAAGGTGATTGAGTGGGATTTGGGTTGATCTTAGCGCATAAAATTACATGTACCTTACATGAATAAGAAAAGAAAAAAACATTGCAAGAGCTATCTGGATTTCTTTCAAGGAGATACTAACTTCTACAGAATGTTTCTGTTTTGGTTCCCGGAGATAATTTAATATTCAGCCACTGGAATCTAAAGTGTGGCTCTTATTTGCAAATTAAATGTGGATGAAGCATCAGGTTCAACTCCAATGATATATGGACAAGACCTTTATAAAGGAAGGTGTAGGAATTTGAGACTTTTTGCAACCAGGATATGGCTAGTACTGAAATGTTGAGACTTTCATCTTGTAGTTATCAAAAGGTGTTTGAAGTGCATTTTAATATTATATAGAGATTCGGTATCTGCTAGTTGAAATGAAGAATGAACTTTAGATTTATCTGGAGTTGCTTTTCTATTTTTTAACTTCCAGCAGTCACTTAGTGAGTGGAGAAGCTTCTGATACCTGACTGTCTCAAGTTTGTGATGGATATGGTACTGTTTTCAGTTTTCACAATTATTAACCTAGACATTTCTAAATTGTAATAAGTGCTATTTTAATGAATGGCTTGAAATTATTGTAGTCAAATCACCATCTAGTCTAAAATAGATGCACTTGTCTGTATACAAATATATATGTTATATTTAAATATCAGCATGTAGACAATGTGGTCCAGGCACTAGTTTGCTTATCTATAAGAATATTTTCTAGCCTTTTTGAGGCTTAATTTTGCACTGCAGTGGAGCAGAAAAAGTCGATTTTTACATGCTAAAGGATTGGAGCAAGTGTTTAAATGGTTGCAGGAGATAAAAGAGCATTATGGGCATGCTCAACAGGCAGGTCCTATACCCATTGCATTCTTCTGTTTTCACTTAAGGTCTAATTTGTTTAATATCCTATTTATCATGATAATTTTGTCTTCATCATGGAAGACAGACTCAAAGATCGTCAAGACTGGGATGTTGCTGCTTTCTTCTTGCTGGAAGCATTATAGCACTCTATTGCACTTGGAAGATCAGAAATTTTCTCAGCGTTACAAAGAACTGTTGGACCACTACTTATCTGGCATTCAGGTTATGTTTTAAAGATGATATTCTTTTTAATGTTATAAATAGTTTATGTTAACACAGACTATTCTGCCTGTGAATTTCAAATGGAAATATAATGCAGTATTTTGTTGCTTGTCAAAGCGAGATCTATCTATTGTGCTCATTTTGTTTGTAAGAAAGAAATCCTTTTTCACTTGATATGTTCAAGATGAATAGGGTAGGATGTACCTCTAGATAGTCTGGTTGGAGGAGTATACGTTTCGTGTTTAATCTTCAATGCGTTTAAATAGGTCACTTAGGTTGATGAGTAATCTTCTTGTGTAGAGTGTAGTAAATGGTATGGTATAATAATCCTCAATTAGCCTTTTGTCAGGTATCGTTATGAGATGCACTGACACGGTAACTAGAAATAGTGGATTTAAATCAACCTAGTTTTAACTGATAGCTACTTCTTAATGATCTACTATTCAGATTGAAAGTAATAAATGCCTGTTTATAGATTGGCTCACACTATATTAACGAGAAAATTTTGTGGCCTAGTTGTAAAATTTAGAAGCCAGTTCTAAAAAGACATCTCTTGTATGTATTGACAGACAGGTCACAATATGGGAACATATGAGGCAGCATGGAAAATGTTGGAGACACCAGAACCTGATCCTATATCTATCTAAAGGATTTTCTTATGTTTCTCTAGAGTCATTCTGAGAAGAATTAGGGAACAAAGTACTTCATTCTGTGTTTGAGAAGATACAAACAGGCATTCCTTTTGTTAGGCATTCTAAGTTCTTGGACAAACAAGACTATTGACTGATCCTTTAGTTAGCTTTTGACATTCCCTGTTTAAAAAGACACAAATAGACGTCTCTTTTGGTAGGCATTCTAAGTTCTTGAACAAATAAGACTCTAAATGAGGCTGTAATGAACTTTTTACTACCTCCTTGACTACTTAGCTTTAGTTCTTTTAGCAAGTTAAAAAGACATTATCATTCACTCAGAACAAAGTAACAAGCTATACAGACCTCTACTTTTGAATGTGTTTGTAATTGCATGATCTGGTGATAAATAAGGTTTCTTAGAATTCCACTAATTAAAGAGATCTCTGTTTAATTTGGTAAAATGGCTAAAGCTTTGGTGGACATAGAAAGCTGACAAGTGTACAACTATTGACTGACGTACTTAAACTGAGACTGGCTAATTAATAAATGTTTGGTAGTGACTTTATCTAAATTAGAACTCTAAATTTATAGTGGTATCTAGGAGGAATCCTTTTAAACTGGATTTTAAAGAAATATCCAAAGTCTTTTGGACTGGTTCCATCACTAGGATTTAGCTTAGCATGTGGCTGATAAACCGATTTTTCTTACTACAGAAAAATTTATTCTTAGAAAAACATCAGGGAGTATGGAACTATGGATATGATTTAATTAGTGGTTTTAATACTTTTCATTCACATTTTTAGTCATTTTCTCATTGTATTTCATTTGATGGAGTTGTTTACTTTCTGATAGCCTGATACGCCAAAAATGCAGTATTTTGCAGACAACCAGGCTGGTGGGCATACTGACAACAAGGATGGTGGAGTAGAGACCAGAAAGTTTTTTGTGAATTGTTTATGCCTGTTATTGGGGCGTTTAGAATTGAAGAAGTTTGAAAGCACAGTGTCAGAATATGGGATGCAGATATCACAGATTCTTTTACCCCAGGTACCTATGTCAAAGTGACGTCTTAATGAATAAACTTACTGTAGATATTCTCCTAAACAAGATCATTATATACTTATATAATCATGCAAATAGTTGTGATTATATTCTTAACAAAGTTTTGCTCCTTCTTGTGCTGTGAGTTTACAACTCATTGAAAGTTGCTAGTGGATTGCTATCAATTTGACCCCAGTAGAGTAGGAGAGCTCTAGTTTGTTTTGACATGTGCTGGACATGGTCATGGTCCTGGAGAAAGATTTAGGTGAAGTGATTTAGGGATTTGTAAGCTCATAACGTGTAGATTAACATGCTATAGAATCAAAACCTAAGTTTGAGTGTGGTGTGAGAAAAGGAAATATGATTTTTCAGTCACCATTGATGTAAAAACAGGCTTTTCAATTTCAAAACCATCTCTATTAGGTTGGCAAAATTAGTTAGTTTTGATGTATGTAGAATGGTTTGCCTTAATCTTATAGGTAAATGTATCATTTATGATATTAGTACTTAGTAGTTGGCCAAGGTCCATAGAGTGTTTGGAACTAGCTTCAGTTGTGGGTTCATTGCCTACCTGTGATGATTGACAAGGATTATACTCAAGGTTGTCAAGATTAAGATTTTAATTAGGATCGTAGAGGCTCTACGAAAGATCTTACAGCATTGCAAAATACCCCTTAAAAATATAAATATACTTGTAATAAGTCATAATGACATAAGAGCAAAATAAATAACAAATACCCATATATTTACCGTACCATGATTAAAAAAGAAGAAGAAAGAAGTTACAAGTCAGCTATAGAGATTGTAAGCTCCATGCACTAGATTAATATATTTTCAACTCAACTAAGCCTTAAATCTCAAACTAGTTGGGGTCCGGCTATATGAATCATTTTCCTCCATTCGCATCTTTCCGCGACAACATTTTCATTAATCCCTTAGCACAACCATATCTTTCTCTATGACTGCTCCCAATGTAAGTTTTAGTTCTCCCTTTATCTCGTCTAACACTTGACACCTGTACCAAGTCACCTTTCTTAACTACTGCTGTCTATTGGCCAACGTTAGATATGTCCAAACCAACATAGGCGATTCTCTCCTCATTTTCTCCTCAATAGATGCTACTTCCACCTTCTTACAGGATTTTCTCATTCCTTATTCTATCCTTTCGTGTATGTGTTGTCATCTATCTCAACATTTTCATTTCAGCTACTCCCATCTTATGCGAATATTGCTTTTTAACTGCCCAACATTCGGATATCATACAGCATAGCTAGGTCTCACTGTCGACCTGTAAAATTTTCTTTTCAATCTATTTGAGATTTTAGGATCACATAAAACTCTCGAAGCACTTCGCCACTTCACCACCTCACCCCCTGCCTTGATCTTATGGTTTACATCATGCTCAATTGCACCATCTTTTTGTATAAATGACCTTAAATACTTAAACACATCCTTTTCAAGGATTGTCTGACAGTCAAAAATTATTTCATTCAGGGCCTCCTCTAGTTTCACTGAAATCGGACTCCATATACTCAGTTTTTGTCCGACTCAATCTAAGGCCTTTAGATTCTAATGCGTTACTCCATATTTCTAGTTTGGAATTTAAATCTTCTCTAGTTACTCCATATTTCTAGTTTGGAATTTAAATCTTCTCTAGTTTCTTCTACCAACACGATATCATCAGCAAACATCATGCACCATAGAGCCCTATCTTGAATATTGTAGGTAAGTTCATTCCATGAATAAAGCAAATAGGTAAGGGCTTAAGGATGAACCTTGGTGAACACCTATCGTGATCGGGAATTCTCCAGTCATACCATCTACAGGTCCGCACCCTAGTCATAACTCCCTCATACATATCTTTAATAACTCCTACATATTAATTAGTTTATTTTTTCTAGGATAGGTAATGAGCTCACATAACCCTAGTTATGTTATATCAAATATAAATAATATTTCTAAAACCTGTGATAAAGATTCTAAGATAGCAGAAAAATAAAATGTAATAACTGATTTTTTTTTTTTACTAGAAAGTGAGTTAAAAAAGAAAATAGAAAAATAAGGTAAAATTTTTATTTTCTTTTGTTGGAGGTTCAATGTGGAAATGCTTTTCTAAGAAATTCTCGACTGGAAGAGCATGATGGAGTTGTTTGCCAATAAAGAGATTCTAAAATGCAGTTTGAGAAAGTGGGAGGAAGATGGATGTGAGGTTTGGACACTAGGGTTTAGTTTTCTTAGAAAGAGAGGTTGAGATGGTGTGGTACTGCTGTGGGTTGAGTTTCTAGACTGGTCTATAGAATCCCAATGATAAAAAAACCCAGCTCAACCAGAAAAAAACAGCCCATAATGACTTTTTTCAAGATCGGACCAATCCTACTGATCTTACGATCTTACATCTGATCCTACCGATCTTGCTAAACTACAATTTTTGACACGTTTTGAATCATTTGGGGTGTGTGAGATTGTAAGATCATATGATTTTACATAGTTAACTTGCGATTTTGACAACAATAATTATACTAGATACTGAGACAAGTTGAATGGTTTCTTTCTATATCTGCTATTTGTAAGCCTGATATTGTTGGAACTGCAGTAGTTTGTTAAACCATGTTGGAAGCATTTGTATACTGAACTTTAGAGTTTTAGTTGGAATTTGTTTTTTTTTTTCTTGCATTCTTATTTTCATCTATCTTTCTCTTTTTTGAAGCTCCATTGTGATGATGAAGACTTGATAGTTGGGGTTGTCTCCATAATTAAGACTATCATTTTGAACCCAAGTTGTTCAGCAGGAAGCAGACTCACTGACACTGCACGGGTGGATGTGGTGCTACCCTTTCTGCTTCACCTTCTAGATGAGAGGGATGGCACAGCCTAGAGCTGTTGTATTGCTGATAGCAGAATACTGCTCAATGTATTCTAGCCATTTGTTTTTCCATATAATGCTAAGTGGCTTCTCTTTTGTTTTTGTGCTTTCTATTGCTGTTTAAAACTGATTGCTCAAATAATGCAACAGGAGGAAAGATGAACAGTGCCTTAAAGAAGTCTTCATGCGCCTTTCTTCTGGAAATGTTATACAAAGGAGGAACGCTATTGATGTTATATCAGAACTGATTCACATATCATCAGATTCAGCAAAAGTATCTCCTCATCTGACATGGTATGACTGCTCCTGCAGCTAGTGTTAGTTTTGTTGTTTGTATAGTTATGTTATTTATTGTTGATGTACTTTCACCCTACTATTGCAGGCAAGATATAGCCAACCACTTGTTAAAATGCCTTGAAGATGAAGAAGTTGTAATTCAAGAGCAAGCATCCAATTTGCTTTCATTGATAGGTTTGTCTTGAAAATTGGCTATCATTTTCATTAATTGTTTGCAAATTTGTTTTACAGTTCATAAAAAATTTGTTTTCCAGCCGGTTGATCAAAAACCTCTGAGAATAGGCAATTTATATTCCTTTTTTTTTTTTCAGAAAAGTTTGTCAGGACTAGGTTGAGAAATGGGAGAAATATATACTACTATATTTTGGAACATTAGGTGTAGACTATTTGATATTTTCAATATTCCTCGGGTTTGTTTGGGATTTTTAATGATTTTTTGATGATTCATTACCCGAACTTTGGCGTGAATGAGAACATCAAAAGACTATGGAGATGTGCTTTATTTGTGGTCATTTAGGGACTTTGGTTAGAGTGTAATACAAGAATCTTTCGTGATCTTCGTCTACCAAGACAACTTATCTGGGATAAGATTGTTTTTCTAGTTTTATTTTGGTGTATTTCTTCAAGGGCCTTTTGGGGCATTACTTTAGTAGATATACACACGTGATTGGAGAGCTTTAATGCTTTAAGCGTGTACTTATCTCTTGTATTTTCTCTTTTCTTTTTCTTTGAGGACTTAGTGTTCTCCTTTGTACTCCTTTCTTTCTCAATAAAATCTTCTTTTCTTACCAAAAATATTATATATATACACACTACTATATAACATGTATATTACCAAAAAGAGTTGTTGGGTAAATGTGATAATTGTAATTTTCTGAATATATATTAATAGCTATATAAAGAGAGGAGTAACTTCTTCGAAGATTATATATTTTTCTTTCAATGTTTGGGAGATTTCACAACCTTTCTTCTTTCTGTCTCTGACATACACACATCTTAAACCCTGGCTATTATGTGGAGCTGTTACATTTTATTCGTAGGCATTCCAATTCCAATTGTGGCAGAGATTAATTCAATTCATGCATTAGTTTTGCTACTTGAAATTTTAGTTTAACAGGTCATATCAATATTCTTCTTAAGCATTAGACGGTTTGCTAATAGACTTGAAGTGAAATAAATTTATGAAGTAAAAAATATTTAGAAATCATAAGATTCAATGAACATACTAGTTAAATTTACTCATAGAAATGTTTGGATATTGCTTTCTCTTTGAAAAAATGATCCCACCTTGTTGCACTGTATGAATTCTTCGGGAGCGCTGCTTTTCTCACGAAGTCCATTTCTCAGAATTCAAACTAGCCATGTTTTCTGTCTTCTTCCAGACTTCAGAAGCTTGTTTACTGCCATGAGAAACTGCGGATGTTGTAGTGATCATGTAGAGTATATGTGGTCTTCTAGAGCAATTTTTAAGGGGATCAATTCTCTTCTAGAAGTAATTATGTGCATTCTTTCTTAAATATTTATTTATTTTTCTTTCAGTCTGATATCTCATTCTTCTTGATGCACCCCTGCCCTAAGTGCCCTTTTCTAATAATACACATCGTAATTTGCTACACATGTAAAAACACATACGTATATGGATTCATATTTTAGTTTCAACTCTTGCAACTTTTTTATATGCTGTCCTCTCACAAAATTTATACTGAATACTGTCGAAATGAATATGAGCAAGTAATAATGGAGAAGTTTCATTGCTTCTCTATGTTGAATAATTCTTGTAAAGAGCTAATACTCATCTCTTCACATTATGTGACGATCATTTATTATTGCATTTGTTATTGCTTTTTGACAATGTTTCTTCACACGGCTAAATCACTTCATTATTCTTTCAGACCCGTCAGTTAGTTTTGCCTGGACTAGTTGGCCTTATTTACTCTTCAGATGAAAGTTTGCAATCATCTGCTGCTGATGCCTTGATTCGGGTTCTCAAATATCATAGCCTGAAAGTTGAAGTAATATGTATGCTGCTAGACAATCTTAGGTAACTTGATCTTTTCTCTCGCTTTCTCCTCTCCTCGGTTTTCAATCTTAATTCTTAATAAAACGTAATTAGTGAAAAGAATTAAAAATGCGTCAAAATGCTGTGATTCACCAATCATGTGGTATACTTTAGTTTCATCCATTTCCTGTCTTACCATCCAATCCTTGCAGCAATGTCAGCCATTGCCTAGATCATCAAGAAACTACAAGAGATGAAGGAGGTATGTCTCATAATTCTGTTGTTGAAATTTTGCAGATTATGCACGAGTAGGTTCCATTTACTCCCTAGTTCTGTAGCTTCCATTAATTGCATGCTTCTTTTTCTTTACAATAAATCAAAATGAAATTAGTTGGATTACATAATCTCTCAATATGTATGTGTTTCTTTAAATGTAAGTGTAGTATTACTATTTTGTAAGTTATCATGGAATATATATGGTATGTGTATCTACCATTCCAATTTTCTGTTTTTTCTTGTTTGATATGAACATTGGATCCAATTTGCTGTCCTACAGGATCAGGGTTGGATAGTGATCGAGTACTCAGACTGATTCCAGAGTGGTCTAAAAGTGTAAGATTGATTATGCTATTATAAATATGATTCTATTCTAAACTGCGGCATTTGTGGTACGATTTTCCTTTTTGTTTTCTCTTTTTAATGTTTGTTATTGTAGTCATATACATTTTCATATGAAGAAATAGATGACTCTGAAGTGGTAGCAATTCATGTTCCTTTGCTTTCACTTTATTTTTTTTGTCTTCTCTCCCTCTGTTTTTCTCGCTCTCTCTCTCAAACACACACACATATCTACATGCACGAGTGTGTGCAAACACAGAGCTAAACACTAAGACTTGCAGTTTCATGCTGTATAATGTTTTCCAATTCTGTTGTTTTGTTAGCTGGGGCCTGGGGTTTTCTGGGCTAAATCTTGAAAGAGTCAAGTTTCATGCTTATTTTGGTTCAACTCTTTCACTTCTTAATAAATTGAGTTTCGTAATTTGTTGTCCCCTAGCTTGGTTTCTTTTGGAACTGACTGTGGAGATTAACATTTCCCATGCTTCTTTTAGTCCTCTATAATGTGAGGAATGAAACATTGGTCTTATTTAATTTTTTTTGTGCACAATTAACATTAGCTTTTGAAACTCTTCTGTGTATCTTGCTGTCATTAAATGAATGCACCTTTAAATATGAGTCACAAATTTGGATTTATAAAAGCTTTCAACCTTGTTAATACGTAAGTATAATAACAGGTCCATAACTGGAATTGCTTCATAGGACCATTGATTGACAAAATGTTCGCAGAGCCATCAAATGCAATAATCGTCAGATTCCTGAGTTATATTAGTGAACACCTGGCAAATGCTGCTGATATAGTTCTCCATCATGTTCTATTCAATGTGAAACAACAAAAAGAGTGAGTTCATGTACTAACTTGATTCACAATAATACTTCTTTCTGCTTTGCAGATCATCAAGGTTCTTTTAGTCTGTAAACAATGCAATAACCTATTATGTGATCACTTATTCATACTCATGAGCTTGGTAGTATGAACTGACATTTAAAATTTGTCTGTTGGACGCTGTTGATTTATGATTGAGCATACCTTTGAAATGCATTGGTCGAATGCATAATTTTATGAGATATCCCATCTTACAACTTGTTGATTCAACAACTGATTGGGGCTGGATATGCTCCTCGGTTAACTGTATGTTTTGCTGAAGAAACAGTAAAGTATTTTGCAAGACACTATGGGGGCATATTGGTGACATTTGACAAAGTTCCATACTACCATTTCCTCATGTATATTTCTCAATTTAATATTCTAACCTTGTTCTTGGTGTCTTAGCCAATAGAAAGACTTACTAGAGAAGGATCCATTGGAGTCAAGAGACCAAATTCGTCTGTCAGGAAGATCTGTGAGAAAACAAGGCTCAAGGATATCTAAAAGAGCAATAAGATCCCAGGTCTCCCTCAATAAGGTTTCAAGAGAATTGAGAATCCCAAGACCTACCTACCTCTTTCATCTCTCAAAACATAAAATTGAGAAATCAGAGCATGGTGAGAATGATAGACGATGAAGTCTAGGGAAGAGGAATATGATTATGATTACAATCACCAAACCTAAAATTAAGTAAAAGAACAGAATAGAGGGTAAACCTGGGAGGTAAACTTCCACAGACTGGCATGAGAAAACTCCTAGCACCTTGGGTATATCATCCATTCTGCTGAAAGCCATACTTGATTCTAATCACAATGTGCCAAATAAACCTAACTCCTTATGGAAACACCATAACCACTTATCCACACGAGTAATGTTTTTGGACACTATCCTAGCAATGTCCTACCCAACTTCTAACTTAGGCTTGGAACAAATATTCCAATTAACAAGGTGATCTCTCTTACTTTCACCCTTCCAAGGCCAAAGATAACCCTGCATCATCCCTCCAGACTGTTAGTGACCTTAACTAGGATCTTGAAAAAATAAAGATAGGTAGGAATACCACAAACATAGGAGTTGATGAGAGCAATGAGACCCTCCAAATAGAAGTAAACTTCTTTACATCCATCTAAGCTATTAAGACGCTTTACAAACCACTGGATGCCAAAAGGGCACACAACAATGACTCCCCTAGAGGTACCTTAAGTAGATCAAAGGGAATCTTGTATAATTATCAAACAATTGCCTATCCATATGGATCCCAGCTACACTTCTCTTCATCTGTAGCCTTGATGAGCCATATTAGGTGATGTAATGACAGTAAGACTTGTATTGGTCCTTTCTTTATTGCTTTTCCAACAGCTAAAATCATTCTTGTAGCCAACTAGTTTGTTTTAAAAAATGTTAAGTCGCAACAAAATCTTTCATGTTGAGTTATGAAAAATTTGAATTATTCTCCACTATTTTTTTTTTTTTTCTCATAAAGAACTTTTGTTGAATACATGTGTAGAATTGGAAATTTCTATTTCACTGCTCAAGATAATATTTTCTTGTCTAGACACATTCTACTTTTTGTTAATGGGATTGATGGAAGTTTCTTATCAGATGTGAGAATAGGACCAAGACAAATAATGACGCAGCAGAGATGCAGCAATCTCTATTTGAGCACCTTTGCCCATTACTCATTATTAAGATGCTTCCACTTCAAGTTTTTAATGACCTCAATTTGTCAACAATGTATGGTCATCTGAGTCAAGACATCATGCTTGGTATGTGATGTGCCTTCTGTCTAGTGTTCCATTTTTTGCGTTTATTATGTATTGGATTTTTCTCTCACAATTCAGCTTTTTGCATAAATTATACCTACCTTATATCGATTGCATCATGTGAAATTTTATGTGATATTGGATTAGTGATGCCTGGTTAATATGTATGCTAGTTTACTTTGCCAATTTCTTTTTTGTTGTACCTTAATATGCAATACTCTTGATCAGGAATAGGTCCCTATAAACTTTTTTGAACTTTAATGTAGCAATGAAAGGTTCAAGAAAATAAAAAGGAGAGTGAATGAAGAAGCTAGATATATAATAAAAATAGAGTTACTATTCTTTGACTGTTATTGCATCAAAGTTACACTTATGCGTCTAGATTCTCCTACCTTATATATACCATATTGTTGAATGGTGACATGGGTGCAAAAAGAATCTCACTAGCTTGTCTGTTTCCAACACACTAGTAATTCAGTGTCTTTGTAATTCTGAGACCAATGATACCTTTTGCTTCTTATATGAGGCAATTTAGGGTGTGGTGACACTGGCAATGGTGATGAATGTATTGCTGCTCTCCTTCTAAACAGGTTTTTCCCATGAGCATAAACTTTCTCGAGCTTCAGTAAATTGAATTGGAGTAGTTGTATATGTTCTGTTATTTATTTATTTCATTCAGGACATTTTGTAAGTTTGAATTTGAAGACGTGCGGAAGCTTTCTGCTGAGTTATGCGGGCGCATTCATCCCCAAGTAAATACAGTTGACTTTCCTGACTTTATTTATTATACCTGCATATTGTAGGAAGACTGATGAAATCTTATACTTGTTTTACAAATTGATGCATATCTAAATTTTACATGCTGGAGAAACTGCATTTTCAGATAATCTAATTGAAATATTCAGGGCCATTGTATTAAAAGCATGACTTCAACTCTCAAATGATTCCTCAGTATGAACAATGTTAGAGGATTTTATTTATTCAAGGGTTAATCAGTAGAGGTTGAGTGGTTCAGAAGCATGTCTTCTCCTTGTCTTATTTGATGTATATTCTGATGCTATAATTTAGCGAGGATAATTCTTTTAGGATTTTATCTATGTTAGGTTTCTTGGTCTTTTATTTATTATTATTATTTTTTTATACAAATATTTGTATTAATTTATTTTAATTTAGTGATAGATAATATTAGATTTTCAGAACATATATATGCTGGTTCAAATTAAAAAATTCATTAAATATGGGTTGAGCACGTGCTAGCCACTCCACTATTAGTTGGATGTAATTATAATTTGATATTTTTCTCTAATTTGTATGTCTATGTTTAGAATTTTACTTTGTTATATATTTAATAGTATTTTATGTATTAAATTAATAATGTTAGATACCTACAATTATTATAATATGTGTTTTATTATATATTTTCATGCGTTTTCACAAAAATTAGTGTTTACATGCCGTTTCCACAAAATTAGTGTTTCCATGCCGTTTCCATATTGTTTCTTCGAATCGTTTTTGTTTCTGGGCTTATCAAAACGGTATCTTGAAACGAATTTTAATTCCTTGATTCCAATGAGGTGTTCGAGTTTGAGAAAGAAATTGGCTACCACACTAGTTACAAAAGAAATATTTGGTCTAGTGATCGTGAGATAGTTCAGCTTTCTAACAAGACGTTTGCATTGCTCAGGATTTGTCAATATTAGGATCCATAGGAGTGTCTACAAGTTTTGAATCCTACATACCTGTATCACTCAAGATCCAGACAATACTTTCTTTGATAAAGGCAAATTCCTAACTGTGATCTCACAACTTTAATGCCTAAGATACCTTAAAAATGCACCCAGAAAATTTGCAGCATAAAAGGCTTAAGGGATGCCCAAAGTAAACTGCATAATTGGGCATTGACCTTTTTCCAAGCGAGTTGTTCAGGGGTTGGCATATTAGCTTATTTGTTCGTGAAATGATTTTCATATCTCTGTTCTAGAAAACATAACTCACCAGATGCAGCCCAAGATAAATGATTAGATCCCTTCAATTTCTTAGTAGTAATAACAAGGGATCTAAAAAAGATAGAGGTGAAAGTACTAGGTTTTGAGACTATAATAGAGTTTTTAGATTTTTTAGATGTAGGCATACTGATTTTAGATTTTGTGGAGGTAAACATATCGATGAATAGTACCAATGAACAATGATGATTAACTATAATGGTGACGCGACCGGATCTAGATAGTCGGTTGTACTTGGAATGAGACACAGCAAGAAGGAGACACACTGGAAAGAGATATAACGAAAATTAGGGTTTTCTCTCTCTAAGCTTTGATATTATGTAAAAGCTAGAAAGAGAGAGACCCCAAGTATTTTGATGAATTGGTTGAGAATTCCTCACACCAAGATAATATATTTATATTATGAGATTGTGTTGGATTCAAGTAAGTCAACGGTACATAATAAGGAAACTAGCTATAAATAAGAAAAACTAACTCACTTACTAAGCTATCTATATTTACACTCTAACATATATAATTTAGGACTTCCATTTTCTGTTGATCTTGATAATTTTTACGTAATATAGTCTTCTATGTTTTGTACTTAATCCTGTAATCTGTTCGTCTTTTGATTTTGTAGGTGCTGCTTCCAATTGTTTGCTCTGAACTAGAGCATGCTACTGTTTCTCAGGACATACTGACATTAAAAGCTTGTTTATTGTCAGTTTGTACTTCTCTTGTGGTAATTACTTCTGTCAAAATTTATCTAGTCATGTCAAAGTTTGGATGCTTTTTTATTTTTTTTTGGGTAACTTGAATTTTGGAAGCTTTATTGTTGTCATCTGTTTCAATTCCTGGCATCATCTGTTCCATAGAGCAGTAGCCAATGTGAAGGTTCCTTTGGGTTTATTACAGGTCAGAGGCAAGGAATCATTTTCTCATCCTGCTATGCTTGAAATTAGAAAAATGATTGAAACTGTCTTGTTATGGCCTTCACTGGAAGGGGATCCAGGTCTGAAACTACATAATTTCCAAATTTCAGTCAGCCTTATAATGAATATAATCATTCTGATAGATGAAAGCTTACTATTCCTTAGTGTCCAAAGCACAACATGGGTGCATTGATAGTCTAGCACTAATGATATGTGCTGAACTGCAAGCTGGATCATTCAAGGACTCCACCTCGGAGAAGATTAGCATTGTTGGGAAGAAAGCTGGTACAGGTTGGTAGATTATCCTCAATATAAGCATCACTCTTCCTGCCAGCTTACATGTGGCTCCCTCACTGAAATGCAGGCTATGCTGCCTCAGGAATTTCTGTTCTCACCTACATTATCGAGCAATTTATACATGACAAGAATGATATTGTCTCGAAGTCAAAGTCAGATAATGGAAGCTCTGCTGCTCCAGTTCCTCTCTCTTTCCGTATATGCTTGGCAAATGTTCTCATCAGTGCTTGCCAGAAGGTCTCAGACTCTTGCAAGAAACCCTTTGCTCGAAAAGCTCTTCCTTATCTTAATCAGTATGTTGAGGTATTATTGTATGTTGAATTTGTGATAGGATTGTTTCTTTTGTGGTTCTTAATCTACCATCCAGCCTGCTCTGTTCATGTAATGGTTGTCATATAAGCAGGTAACTATGAACTTAGAGATTAGAGTCGCATGCATCCAGGTTCTTTTTTCAGCCGTGTACCATCTGAGGTCTGCAGTTCTTCCTTATGCATCTGATCTCCTCAAAATATCAGTCAAAGCTCTAAGAAAGGATTCAGAGAAGGTATTATCCCGTTCTTGGACCTCTATGTGATGATTTATTAGTTATTTTGTTTTTATCTTTCTCATTTCCCTATTAGTTTCCTGAGTCCTCCCCTCTCCCCCACACACAAAAAATAAAGACTTTTTTTTTCGGTGAATTAATCAATTTTATAAACTAAACTACTGAGTATACATTATAGTTTGTGGTGGCCAAGCTGATCAAGCTTTTGGCTAATACAACAGCCTGATTCAGTAGCATACAAACTTGGGGCAGTAACAACCTAGAAGAGTTTATCAGCTTACGAAAACAAAAGAGATGAGTACATATGTACTCTAATACTTTTGTTTCTTTATCTAACGAGTCATGTCTGTGAGGCATGGAATATAGAGGTCTACCACACGCCATGCTAGAAGGGGAATTAGAGATAGCGCCATATATCATATATTTTACCTCTTGTAATGTAGACCTGCTCTTATATGAGTGAGAATCTATTTTACCCTCTTATGTACATTAAGCGTCTCATATGTACAAAGTGCCAATGAATCTGCAAAATGGTGATTGAACAAGAATGCAAATTCATTTATGAGAAGCTCAATTTGTAAGGGCCTGTTTGTTGTCATTACAACTTTTAACAGAAATGAGTCTGACAGTGGCCTACCAATAATGTTATGGTGGTAGGTTGGCCTTGATTATCGAGCAAAAAATTGCTCTAGTGATGCTCATTGTTGTAATGATACCGCATCATAGTGTTATCTTTTGTTTCCGTCATACCAATGATGTGTTTATATTGAAAGCATATTTGAAACTTGCATCAGAAATATCTATGACAATCTTAGTGAAGAATTGGTTTCTTCTTGTGTTTTTACTGTTATAGTGTTTTGTTTCAAGGGAAATGCCAACAACTGACAAGTTTTGATACCTTGTATTGTGCACTAGGAAAGGATGGCAGGTGCAAAGCTAATGGCATCTCTTATGGCAAGTGAAGATGCAATTTTGGAAAGCATATCAGGGGAACTGCTAGAAGCAAGGTCTGTACTTTCAACTATATCGTTGGTAGATCCTTCCTTCGAGCTACGGAAAATGTGCAAAAAATTGCTACTATGTATAACTTCCACCTGAGGTGCTGCAAACATTTTCTGTCGGACACTAGATGGTAACACTACTGACCCGTTGTTTTCGTTCTATAGGTTTCATGCTTTTTAGATGTACATACTCTCTTCTGATTGTGTGGAAGAATTTGTAATTAAAAATTGCTCATGTAATTTATTAGCAATAGGACATGTGTGGATATATTAGTGACACTAATGGGAAATATTAAAAAAGGAACTCGTAATTGTATGAAGGCTGGACAATAAGGTCCTTAATTATGTAAGTAGGGGTGATGGATTTGATATATTTGGGATTAGTAATTTGGGGGATCTAGGGTAAATAAGTTAGGGATGCGGTATATGTTACTAAGTTATGGTGTTTATTAGAATTAGAATTTTTTGAAGTTAAGTTAGGGCTTATGTTTTAGTAGCATTAGGCATTAGGGATGTTAGAAGTTACCTCAGTGGGACTATAATGTATTCGATTTTCGGTCTAGAATTGTTGAATTATTTTGTCTGAGTTATTGAGTTAGTTTATCTCATTCATCTTTGGTGTCATGTCTTTTTTTCCCTTATATATTTCTCTCTCCCCCTGTTGCCTTTATCCTACGCTTTATGACTTATGAGCAACTGAATTGTTAAAGAGATTATTTTAAGGGCCTTGTAAAAGAATGCAGAACAAAATTGAGTATGACCATGTTGGATTATCTTCCTACTAATTATTTAGAAGATTATGTATGGATGTTGCTTGGAATTTGAGTGGTAGGAAATTAAGATTGCATGCTCGGCTAAAAGAAAATCCAATAAAAATGGGAGAATTTGCAAGCATGATTTTTCTTCCTTTTCCTTAACTTTTCTCCTTGTGTATTAATATGAATTGGAATAGACGAGGAAGGATTGTTAGATTATACAAATGAGTTTAGATGATTATATTTATCTTAAAAAAAATAAAAATAATGCTATTATTCGAGGAATCACGAATGAATGAATTGGCAACATGGCAATCAAATCCGTCATTAATTTCACTTTTTATGTTTTTGTGCTTAAACAATGGAGATATGGACCACGTTAACCTACCAATATTTTTTCTTCTCTTGTTTTTATTTTTTTTATTTTCTGGCTATAATTCAACTCTACGAAAAGACTGACTTGGAATTGTGGACATTGACCTTCTCTCAAAGCTAAATCCTTGTGCTAATCCAATCTTATGGGCAAGCACAATTCCAAACCACCACCCAACACTTGTCAAAATTCAGCATCCACATATGCACTGACATAAGCTAATTTCTCTCTCATTAATGAATTATCTCTTGCTTTATATTTGACCATAACACTGCCTTGATTGATTTTTCATTACAAATCAAGACAAAATGGCAATTACAAGATTATTATTAATCTTATATCCAAG
The DNA here is from genome assembly GCA_029379385.1 of Quillaja saponaria. NCBI lineage: Eukaryota > Viridiplantae > Streptophyta > Magnoliopsida > Fabales > Quillajaceae > Quillaja > Quillaja saponaria. Next base: position 25,877,887 of record CM055608.1, read on the forward strand.
ACAGCTAGTTGTATTAGTTTAGGTATATTTTGATTAATTTATGTTTTATGACATGATCCAAGATAGATTATATATTTTGAAATTAAGATATATATACGAGAATTTTATTCATCACAGTGTATTTAGAAAACCTTAGAAAATATATTATAATTGAAATAAGAAAAGAAACATCCATATCTAAGAAATGAAACAAAAGAAAAGGCCCCCCCACATTTCCTTACACATTCCTTCCTCTATATTTCTGGCTCTAATCTCTGCTTACTTTCTCTCTCTAAAACACCATCTATATATAATCAGCCAATTTTGACCTTTTAAGACTTAATATAGATTAATTTCAATAGAGCTGCAAATGCTTGAACTACTATTTGCGGTGGCCTTCTCGGCTGCCCCCTTGATGTTATACGTTCCGCCGATCCGAAGCTTCAATCTTGTCGTGGTAACAATAGAAGACCTTCTCCGGCAGACAGCCGTCTACACCCTCAGAGCCTATCCTCGCATACGCCCAGCCTTTTCTCGCATCTTCAACTCCCTTGTCCGCTTAACCAGGTAGACCAACATTCATTGGAATTCAATTTCCTCCTTTCTCTCTGTTTTTGTAATTTTTTTTTTCTCTGTTTTGGTCTTCTCCTTCTTGTTGTTGACCTTGATATTGTGGGATTGAATCGGAAATTGTGTGGTTTGATCTGAGAGAGTTGTTTATTTGATTTGATTCTGATGTATGTATATAGATGTATAGTTGTCTCGAAGTACACATAATTGTTCTTGTAGGATACCAAAAATAATAATAAGGAAATTTTTGAGTTTTTCATATTCTTCAAGCTCTCCTTTTTCTGACTTTTTGCTATAAGTTTTCTTTTCTTTTTTATCAACAATTTTTAAGAAACAAACAAACTTTTAGTCATTTTCCTCTGATTCCTTCCCCAAATTATACACAAATTTGAGGGTTTTCTTTTTCTCTTTACATACCCAGCCGCCAGCCCTTGAATCCTTTCTTTTCCTCTGATTCCTTCCCCAAATTCAACTCTAATTTCAGCTAAATTACTTAATATTATTTCTATAAAAAAAAAAAAAAAAAAAAAATCCACAGAGGAACCATTATATATATCATTAACAAAAAGGGCCAACACAATTGTACGCTTGTTTCATTTTAATGCAACTTTCAGAACAAAAATAAAATTAAAAGAGAGATTGTGTTTGGACGCCTCACTATCGGAGATGGAGGAAGAGCCGGAGGCAGAGAGGTGGTGGTGGTGGCAGCAGATGGCGGAGGTTGTTATAAAATGTAAAATGTAAAAAATAAAGCTAAAAGACGCCAATTGCTTTGTTCAAGAAGAAACTATCATTTTTTTTATCCACGTGAGGATGATTGTATTATCAGTTAAATCGTCGCTATTTATTTATTTTACTATATATTGATAAAATAAAAATTATATAAATTACAGATGGTAAAGTAACCTTCAAAAAATGAGTAAATTACATCAACCTCTTCAAATTATACTTATATTACAAGTAATTTTTTTTTAATTAAAAAAATAAATAATACAATTTAATTTAAACTCTAAAAAAAGTTAGTTAAATATCTAAAATACTCGTTATCTTATTAAAAAAGTATATTTCATTTTAGTATAGCAAAATTAGTCTAATAATTACAAAACTTAATTCCAATATTAAAGCATGTAATAATATAAGCAAAAATATTAAAAATATATGCATAATAAAAAAATTAAAGAAATATTATAATTTAAAAATTAAATAAATATGATTCATGTGCAATGCGCGGGATATATAAACTATTATATATATGTTAGTATGTGTGAATCATGTTTATGGTACATATATTTTTAATCAAATTTGATTAATATATTAAAAAATTATAATTAATAAAAAATATTACTCTTTTTTAATGTAATCAAACAAATAAGTAAATCTAATTAAAAATTTATAATTTTTTCCTTTTAATTCTTAGAATAAGAATTAAGAAAATAATATTATAATAAAATAAAAACTATACTCTTAACATTTTTTTTAAATTCTTATTTTCTTTTTCATAATTTTAATTCATAAATTGAATTTTTTTTTAAGAAAACAAGTTAATGGTAAAAAAGAATTATAAACCTATTAGTATTAAAAGAAATAATAATTAGGGAAAATAAATAAATTAATAATCTATTTTAAGCATAATATTTTAATACTATGAAATAATAATTAAATGGTACCAATATAATAGTAAAAAACATATAAGAAGAATTAAAGAAATTAAACTTTTATGTCATTAAGACACTTTTATATACTAGTTTTCGTGGCACACGCAGTGCACGTGAATTGTATTTACGATATATACATATATGTTCATTAACAATTAATGTAAATATCAAAAAATTATTTAAAAATAATAATTTAAAAATGTAATATTATATGAAGGAAAGAATTAATACAATAATAATATTATTATTATTATTTGATTGAAGAGGAAAGGATAACAAACAAAAAAAGAATTATAAACCTATACTCTTAATTCTTAGAATAAGAATTAAGAAAATAATATTATAATAAAATAAAAACTATACTCTTCACATTTTTTAAATTCATATTTTCTTTTTCATAATTTTAATTCATAAATTGAAAAAAAATTTAAGAAAACAAATTAATGGTAAAAAAAAGAATTATAAACCTATTAGTATTAAAAGAAATAATAATTAGGAAAATAAATAAATTAATAGTCTATTTTAAGCATAATATTTTAATACTATGAAATAATAATTAAATGATACCTATATAATAGTAAAAACTTATAAGAAGATTTAAAGAAATTCAAGTTTTATGTCATTAAAACTACTTATATACTAGCTTTCATGGCATACGCAACACATATAAATTTATTTACGATATATAAATGTATGTTTATCAATAATTAATATAAATATCAATAAATTATTTAAAATAATAATTTAAATAAGAGGAATCACAGTGCGCCTTTTCCAAGCAATTCCTGCTCTATTAGAATCTAGAATGAGATGATTAGAGGAGGGAGGTTGCACCCAATTAAACTCTTCTTCCTACAATCCAACACCATATTAGCTAAGTGATCTTCAACCTTATTACCCTCCCTATAAACATGAGTCAATCTCACATCCCACTCCTTTTCTAGCAACTTACAAATCTCACAGATGATAGGCTTATGGGCTTTTAGATTACAATTAGCCTTTCCAACCATTTCAATTACCACTCCAGAGTCAACTTCAACCACTAACTTTCTAAAATCTTTATCCCAAGCAGCTAGGAGTCCTAGCTTCAGAGCCTATAGTTTGGCTCGAACGGAATAGCACCATCTCAATTTTCTTCCATATCTAAAAATCCAAGTACCATGGCTATTGCGTAGTTTAGCAGATTCCTTAGCCATTTCAATCTCTTTTTGATATTAAAATATAATTCTTTCTAGATAAACCGGCCACTGGAAATCCTCTTGAAATATACTTTTGTTACGCCAAATCCATAGGTGCCAGCAAGTTAACCCAAACATGATAGCCAGTTGTCCTCCACTACATTATGAATGTTACTACCAACCACTCTTGTATATCACAGTTGAAAAAATTCCCACCGAGAGCATCCTGACTAATCCTCTACCAAGTCCAACGAGCCCTCACATAATCTCGTAGGACATGTAATATTGTCTCCTCAATTGAATAATAATATGCACAATTAGGGTCTATCCCATCCATTCGTCTAGCACAAGCATGATTAGTCAATACGCCATCTTGCATAACTAGCCAAAGGAAAAGGCATATTCGACTAGGACCCTCCCAACGCCATATAGATTTCCATTTAGTGGAAGTAGCCTCGCGGCCAATGTTAGCCAACAAGTCATAGGCAGACCTTATAGAAGAGGTTCCATTAGTAACCCTTCCCCATGAAATTTAGTCCTTCCCATTATTCTCATTAGGATGGAGTAAAGGTTTAATGCTCATGCAAACATTCTCAGGAAGGAGGAAGGACGTTACCCAATTTTTCCAAGTCCCTCGCCCCTATGGCAGTTACAAAATCACCCACCTTAGCATGCATGTTCACCGACTCAATTACCTCTAGGGCTTGTGTAAGTAGTGGCCTTGTATCCGAGACCCATGCATCAACACAAAAATTAAAGGATTTATCATTGCCCACAATGCAAAGACAACCATGTAACAGATCACCCACACCTTGAAAATCGTCTTCCACAACTTTGAGTCTGTGGCTTTTGCTACCTGCGATTGCAACAAATCTTGCCCTTGTATGTATTTAGCATGTAACAATTTAACCCATAAACTATCTGTATCTGTGAGGAGGCTCCACCCCACCTTCATAGTGAAAGCATCGTTCATTAATCTAATATCCTTCAAGCCAATCCACCCATGCTCCTTTCTTTTTACAAACTTATCCCATTTGACCATGTGGTATTTCCTTTCTCCATTTGCTTCTCCCATATAAAAAAACGTCTACTAAGTCGGTCAATTTCATCACTAAATGCCCAAAGGAATCTTTGTTAGCTTGCATGGCATAGAGAGGAATGGATTGGATCACTGATTGAACAAGGGTGGCTCTGCCAGCCATGGATAAAGATTTAACCTTCCAACGTGTCAATCTATTCTTCAATTTCTCAACAATATAATTGTAATGATTCTTTGACGCTCTCCCATGCAATAATGGTACACCAAGATATCTCCCTAGGTTATTGGTTGACTCGAAGCCCGGCATCCTTCTATATTCCTTACCAAGCTACTGTTAACATGCTGAGTATAGGTAAAATCTTGATTTTTCAAAATTCACCCTTAGCACAGAGGCCTCCCCAAACTCAAGAAGGACATCCTTAATGAGGACTGCTTAGTTAATGGTTGCCTCAATGAACACAATGAGATCATCAGCAAACATTAAGTGAGAAACGCAAGGTCCATCATTCCCCACTCTTATGGCTTTCCAAAGGGCTTGATCCACCTTACTTCTAATTAAGTGCCCCAATCTTTTCATGCATAACACAAAAATGTATGGAGACAAAGGATCGCCTTGTCTGATTCCTCTTTTAGGCTTGAAGGACTTTAGTTGCTTTACCATTCCAGAGAACTTGGAAGGAGGTAGAGCGGGTGCATTCCATTACCAACAGAATGAATCTATCATCAAAACCTATTAACTGCAAGGTTTCACTAATGAAATTCCAATTAAGCTTGTTATAGGCTTTCTCCAAATCAATCTTGACTGCCACTGAATTGCTTCTTACCCTTCATAAGCCTCATTGAGTGTAAGAGTTCCTACGTAATGATGACATTATCTTGTATCTTTCTGCCTGTCACAAAACTTACTTGGTTAGGAGCTTCTATCTTGTACATAACTGCCTTCGGTCTATTAACCAAATTTTTTGGGATAATCTTGTAAATAACATTACAGAGGCTACTTGGCCTAAACTAGGTCATGTTAACAGGTTGATCCACCTTCGAGATAATAGCTATAAAGGTGGAATTAATGTTCCCTAACTTAGTGATAAACTGATTACTAAACTAACTGCCATTGATTCTGAAAAAAAAAAAAACTACTTGGAATCCATCTAATCCTGGTGCCTTGAATGGATGCATGGAAAAGAGAGCCTTCCTTATCTCATCAAAACGAGTCAATCTTGACATGTTTACAAGGATGTCACTTGCAATGGCAAGGAATCCCACGGCCGTGACAAATGTACGTCTTCTAACGTCATCCTTATCAAACAACTTCTTGTAATAAGTAAGTAGCAGTGGACTTCAACTCTTCCACATCATCCACCCATTCTCCACTTTCATTTTTTAATATAACAACTCTATTTTTCCACCTCATGTTTATTGTTGTGGTATCAAAGAATTTTTTATTATGGTCTCCATATACAATCCATTTGCTTCGGGACTTTTGTTACCAAATCAACTCTTCTTGTTGAAGGATTCTCAATAATTCTTGTTGGATTTCGTATCTAATTTAACTAGAGAATGCATATTGCATCGTTCCATCTCTATTTGGATTCCATTTAGCCTAGCTATAACTCTTCTTTTCCTCTTCTTAACTAACCAAACACATCATGATTCCAACGCTTCAAGGGTTCTACAATTTTATTCAAATTTGATGTAGTTGTGGCAATACTGTTCCATATAGAAGTTAAGAAGGCGTCAAACTCCTCATGTAATACCCACATTGCCTTAAAGCAAAAAAGGCTTTTGGTATGGTTGTTGAGTCGGCCCTAGAGTGTCAATTAATAGTGGGTTATGATCTGCCCTGATTCTTTGAAGAGTTTGAACCATCGTACTAGAGAATTGCGTCACCCAACTTGTATTAGACAAGGTACGATCCAACCGTTTGAAAACCCTCCCATAGCTACCTCATTTTGCACCTTTCCATGTAAACTTTGGTCCTTAAGCTCTAAGATCTATAAGGTTGCAATCCATGATCCAATTATGGAATTGGCAGCATCTTATGTTGTTACTCGGAGCACCTCCCTTTTTTTTCATGGCTTCTAGCAATTTCATTAAAATCTCCAACAATGCACCAAGGATCATGCATGGCGTTAGTAATCCTACAAATTCCATCCTAATACTCTTGGCGAAGGTCACTTCGAGGGCTAGCATAGATTACTATTAGCCACCAGCAATGAGAGCCATTCCCTAGTATCTTGCTATGAATGAATTGTGGGTGGCCTGTAACTACTTGTAAGTTAACATGTCCATGGTTCCAAATCAGCCATATACCTCCAGAATATCCCACAACATCCATTATATGATGACTATCGTAACCTATCTTTCTCACAATGACTAAAGCCTTTGTGCCACTTACTTTAGGCTCTAGTATTATCAATATATCCGATCTATGTAACCGAATCAAATTCTTTATAATTCTAGTGAAGACTGCACTTGAAGCCCCACGGCAATTCCATGACATAATCTACATAATTAAAGAATTCAATGACAGAAACAAGCAAGCTCTTTACTGGAGCATTTGAACCATGGGTGGTACCCCATTATTCTCATCATTCATGATGGAGTCACTTATACCATCATCATCTTCATCCGGCACCTTGGGAGTTCCATTCAAGACAGCTACGATGGCGCTGTCAGGTGGCAGAAGTTGATGGAAGGCTACATCAGTTTTTAGACTGGGTAGATGGTTCATAGGGGTAGGTTGTGATGGTAATGAATTTGGTTTTTTGGGTAGGTGGAGCTGACGTGGGTTTTCTAGCTGGTTGATAAAGGTCCAATTTCCATTTATTCTTTATTAATAGCATGTCTTGCTTGTTGTGGCCTACATCCATCTTTAGGCTTTAAGTCCATGGCATTAGTGATCATATCGGTCCTATACACATGACTTCCTATAACCACCGCCTCCTCACTTTGTTGAGAGCTATCATAAAATAGTTCCCTTTTTCAATCAATTGCGAAGCAACCTTGAACATACATACTCTATCCATTTTCATAATCACACCATTGCTCTCCGTATTACTAGTCTTTTCCACCTTCTTTTCAGCTTCCATGATTTCCTCGTTGATTGCTCCTTTAATATATCAACCGTGTGCCTGTATTTTCATGCTCCGTAGAGCGCTAAATATTTACTTGATCCTTGCTCCGTTGACCCTCCTCCCTTGAATAACGCCTAGAAATATTGGGTTTGTTAGGTTCCCGGTGTGTCTGATCCCCATGCAAGTCATCAGGTTGGTTAGCTTACCGCCTTTTACGAACTATCATCCAATCACCATATCGGGAGTCCACCCCCTGCCAGTTGTGGTCTTCTAAACCCATATAGAGTCTTACCTCCTCCATTAGAACATGATTTTCTGGGACTTTGCTGGGACCTTTGCAATTCTCTTTGGTGGAATTAGGGCAAAGCTCGTTGAATGTCCATAACATCCACAATTAAAACAAATCAAGTGTAGACCTTCGAATTCAATATGGCGAACCTATTTGCGCAGCCTGTATCGAGAGACAAGAGACTTAGAAAGGTCTACTTCGATACAAACTCTTGCAAAATTTCCTCTATCAGCCCTGTTTATGGCTTCATCACATTTCACTGGTTTGCCTATTCATTGAGCCAGATTTGATAAGAACTGGCCATCGTGGTATTCAATTGGGATCCCTGGAAATCTGATCCAAATGGCTACTTTATCAGTTTTTGCCAACTTTGGTTTGAAATTAAGCTCCTACCTATGAATTGTGAGATAATGATCTAGAATAAGCCAAGGTCCTCCCTTGATAACTGAATCCACATCTTCCTTTCGGAAAAACGGATTAAAAAGAACTCATTCCCAATATTAATCAATTTTAACACTCATTTTGGTTTCCATATCTGAAACAAATTTTTTATAGAGGAAATTGTACCGAATTTGTTTCCCCGTAAGTTTAACAATCAGTGAGTTCCTCCATGGATCCTGTATCCTTTTCTTCTCCATCTTAGTCAACTTGATCACAGGGCAATCCTCACTATCCGAAAAGGTTTCGTCATCCGGATCATCCTCACTTTCCTCTTTAGCTTCCTCCTTGCTCTCATTATCTTTCTCCATGTCCATACCAGAACTTTGCTCGACACCTCATACAACCGAATCCTTGTACGAGACTCTGCGAGTGTCATTCTCATGCAAAACTGGAAAACCTCCATTGTTGATACCAACTCCACCCTCCGCAATTTTGACCTTCTTGTTACTATGTTAGAGGATGTTTTCCTCCCCTGACGATCTCTCACAACCACTCTTGTTCTCACCTTTGCTCTCACTCATCTCTCCTTTAGGAAACAAATTCAAGCTTGATTAGCTTTAAGTAGGTTTTTGAAATTTGACAAATGGAAATGGGAAAAATACTAACTTCAACCAATCAAAAACAAATTATAATGCTTAACTAGCTTAATATTATTATTTTTTAAATAATTCTAAAGATGGAGGAAGAATTAATATAATAATATTATAATTATAAAAGCTATACTCTTAGGGCTAGTTTGGTATGCAAGAATAGTCATTTCATTCCATGCATAATTCCATGGAATGAACTTTCTTTCGTTTAGTACGTTTTTAGCCATATAATACTCATTTCATTCTGGTCATTTTATTTTATAGAAGTAGAAATCTTCAACCCATGTAAGAGAGTAGGATTGATCATTCCTATTTTTATAGAATCAGGTTTAGTTTAGTTAAATGACAAAAAAAAAATCATTATATCACATAAAATAAAAAGTTTGATATTAATAAAATAATTATATTATACATAAATAAATAAAAATATATTTATTATTTAATTTAGAAAATGAAAAAAATATATTTCATATCACATTAAATAATATAAAATCATATAAAATATAAAAATAATAATAAATCAATTTATTTTAGTCAAATGACAAAAATACTCTTCATATCATAGTAAATAATATAATTATAAATAATTAATTAATGTTAATTAAATAAATTAGTTAATTAATTTTAAACTAAAATATTAATATTAATAAATAATAAAAATAAGAAATTAAAAAAAAATATAAGTAATAAAAATAATTAATTAATTAATAATAAATAATATAAAATTTTTAAAAAAATTAAGAAATATATATATTTCATAAATTATGTTACATTTTTATTAATTTATCTACTGAGAGATATTTTTATTATTTTAGCATAATTTTTATATTATTTTATGTCTAAAAGTTGCATAAAAAATAATAGAATGGAATGAATATTTCCTGCCGACTCTACCAAACAATAGAATGAAATGATCATTCCATTCTACCTATATTTCATTCCCATTCCAATTCTTCAAAAATCATTCATGTGTATCAAACTAGCTCTTAATATTTCTTTTCATTCATAGCATTTTCAAAGAAAATTAATTTATAATGTTATAATTATTTGCAACTTATTGAATTAAAAAATTGAGAAATTCAATATTAATTATTATTGATATATAGTTATTGACGAATTATAGATTTATTAATATTGAAAAGAATTAAGATAAAAAATAATAATTGTCATAAAATAATTACAATTATTTTAATATTAAAATAGCTCAAAAATTATGAAAGTAGTAAAATAAAAAATAGAATATCTGAAGCAAAATAATAATTAAAAATTATTTATATAATAGAAAAAACTCATAGGGTATTTAAGAAAATAAAATTTCTTCCATCAAAAGTTAAAACAACAATATATAATCATGAAAACTATACTCTAAATATTTTTTAATTCATGGTATTTAAAAAAAATTATGAAAAGAACTAAAAAATATTATAATTATTAGGAACTTATTAAATAAAAATTTTGAAAAATTCAATATTAACTAATATTGACATATAATTATTGAAAAAATAAATTTTTTTATGATATAAGAGTTAACCAACAATATTATAATCATGAAAACTACACTTTAATATTCCTTTTAATTCATAGTAATTTTTAAAATTTTAATTCTTAAATTTAAAATCTAAAAAAATTTAAGACTATTAGGTACTTATTAAATAAAAATAATAATTAGAAATTTAATTTTAATTGCTATTGACATATAATTATTGAAAAATTATAGAATTATTAATATTGAGAAGAATTAGTAAAAAAGAATCCTAAATAATTACAATTCTATTGATATTAAAATAGGAAAAAACTAAAAAAAAAAAAGAATAGTTTATTTGAAGCAAAATATATAACAACTAAACATAATTATGTAATAATACAAACTTATAAGCGTATAAAAAGAAATAAATTTTTTTTGTCTCCAAGGCTCTTTTATATATAGTATAATAGATATATAAAGGAGCCTTAAAAGAAGAATTTTCTGATTTTCTATTTTACTCTCTGTACTTATTAAATTTCTAATATTACCATACTCTCTTGATGTCTATCTTAATAGAGTTGCTCTCCCATTTAATTATTATAATAGGGTTAATTTTAAACTGTAAATATATTTTTAATTAAATGATTAGAGTTTTGTTCTAATATAAATTGTTCAACTACTCTATAATTTTAGAGTTTGAATGAAATTGAAATTGAATATATTTCTAATTAAATGTTTAGAGTTTTGTTCCTATATTTACATAACATAAGCTTGAAATTAAATTTGAGAATTTGAACTTTGGAACTCTTCATCCATCAATAATTGGTTAGTTTATTCCAACTATAATGATAACTTCCTATATGCTTTCTTTATATCTATTTATGAAGCTCTATGCTTATATACTCTTTGTGTTTTTTATTTTGGCAACTTCTGAGGTTAAATTATTAGAGCATACAACACCTCTCTTAATGTGATGAGATCAATTTTTTTTTGAATTCTTTGTTGAAAGTTCAAGTGACTGAACATAAACTCTTTTCATAAATAGTCTTGTGAATTTTTTGAAAAAATTATATGTTTATATTATGAATTAAATTTTTGATTGAATTATCTATTTGTTTGTTGTCATTAACATAGAGTATTAATTTTTATTAATTATAATTTTCTTAATATGTATATCAATGGTTGATGAACATATATTTATCTATCATAAACAAAATTCACGCGCAAAGAGTGTGCTACAAAAACTAATATATATATTTATATATTAATGAGAACGAAGAGTAGTTTTTGTATTTATGTTAATTTTTTTTAGTTAGGGTTAAATTATATGTATTTTTCTTAATCTTAAAAAAATATGTGTAAGATTATAAAAATAGAAAAAAAAATTCATATAATTTTGACATAATTCAGAAAATATTAAAGTAATTCATTGTGAAAAATTACTTGTACAAATATACCCTTTTTAAATAATTTTTCTTTTCATTTTTGCATCACCCCTAAAGTACCCTAATTAAAAAAACAAAAACAAAAAACAAAATATGCCTCCTCTTTTCTCCACGGTTGTACTTGTGACACCACCACCTTCTTTGTTGGCGAGGTGATACTTGTGTCTGCAATCCATCAACCAAAATCATCGATGCTCCAAATATTGCTTCAAATTCTTGCAAGTAAATATAATTTTATATTTTAGAAAAAAGATAGGTTACACTTTCAAATATGCAAACAACATTCACTCACCAATTGAGAAAATATTTCCCCGAGATTTTTTTATTTTTTATTTTTTAATTTCTTAGATTTTTCATAAGTATTGTTATGAAACTAATTGCTCAAACTTTGTTATTAGTTTCAAGATTCGAAATTGTACTTTCATTTTAGGAGTGCAACTTGCTTATTACTTAAACACAATTTTTATTGGTTCTTCTTTCATTTTTTAACATCGAAAAAGGTGTACAAATTTTTTCCTAAAATTACATTTTTTTTGGTAGAACAAAAACACATTGTAATATTAAAATTCACATTTTCTTCGGTGCACGTATCAGCCACCTCCAAAAATTACATATCAACTAAGTTTATTAAATTTTGATTTTTTTTTTTATAATTGATTAAAGATATATTTAAAAATTTATTTTTAAATGTACCCTTAAAATAATCTGAGGACTCAATTGAAAAAAACTATCAATCATAAATTGATCATTTTCGTAAAAAAATTTGGTATGGAAACTTTGTGTAATATACCAAGACACTAATTAAATATTTTATTAGTTTTTTTTTTTAAGAGGCTAGAGAGAGAAAATTGTCCCTTAAATCTTAATTGTCAGAAGCGGCGCTACCGGCCTACAGTCACCTCTTTGTTTCGGTGTCTCTGTTTTTCCGGCGACAGTAGAAGTTGTATGTGTCTACGGCGTCGATCAAATTAGGTATGACACTTTCTTTTGTTTCACCGTCGGACCATTGATTTCTTCCGTTTCCGAAAGGGACCTATCTCGATTGGGAACCAGAGTTTCCAGTTCCAACATCTCAGAGAGTTAACGAATTCAGGTAACCCTCATTGAATCTTTTTCGTGTTCTAATTGAGAAAGGGATTAATGGGAATTCTGTAGCCCAATTTTATTTTATTTTTAAGTTTGTATTGCTTTTGACACTGAAAATTTATACTGCTTTCCTGTGTATGAAAGTTTGAAACAGTAGCATATGCCAAAAGCTATTGAAGACACTATTATTGTGGCAGTTATTCTTAATTTTTGGCTGTTTGTGTGATAATAGTTCCGTTATTGTCAACCTACTGTAAACTGCTAACTTATGTGTCTAAATTTTACAATATAGTAACATTAAACCCATTTTCACCTATTGAGGCTATTTTCCTGAATAGACAACATTGATATGTTTGTGCTCACTCGAACTTATGAAGAATTGGGTCACCATGGATGATGCTTCTGATTCTTCTTCGGTCAGTCCATGGCTTTGGATCATTGAAGCACTGGCAAGCTTCAAGGATGTAGATACATCTACATTACATGGTAGGCATGAATTGGGAGATATACTTGACAAGTTAGCTCCTTTCTTATTGTTTCTTTTACTCCAAGAAAATTCCTGAAGGTTAGGGTTATTCACAATTTCTCTATTTCAGATTTGATTGAAAAAGCTCCTATAGTGCCTGATGATTTTGACAAGAACACAAGGGAAATGGTTTCTCTGCGATGTTTGGAGGGGTTGTTTGGTCATGCTACTGGAGTTACCCGTAATGCTTGTTCTAGCCCAGGTGCAAAAGAGGGCTTTGATTTTTCTCAAAGTAGTGAAGATGTCCTCCAACACATATTAGATAAGGTAACTTTATTCTAATAGACTTTGAGCAGTAAGTAGTTCTGTTTATAGTAGAAGTTGTTACAAATATGGCAAATCTTTTTGCCAAACCCCTGATTATTTCCTATAGAATATTTTAAGCTGGTAATGTCATTTCTTGCTAAATTAGATGTATTTCTTCTTTCCAGGTGCAGCTATTAAATATGAGAATAGATGGACCAGAACTGTTGCAATGGAATGTCCAACCTTTTATTCTGCATAAAAAAGCTAGGATGACTAAATGCGCCCTACAGCAGGTGAGGAATTTTTGTTTTTCCTCTCTCTCTAACCTTTTTTATCAGTTGACATCTCTTTTCACAATTAATGAATTTTCACTCACTATTTATATTTGATGTGTGTGTGTGTGTGTTCCCTTTTTCTCCTCTTCCTTGTGGTGAATAGCTGAAAGAGTCAATTGTTGAAGGTACCCACCCTTATACTGATTACTTAAAGGAAAGGAGTGGATTGGCAACTGTAGAAGAGGGTGGTCATGCAGATCAGGTGGATGATGTCTGTCACAATGCCACTGCATGGAAGATCAATGAGATCTGTTCTTATGCTAAACACACTCGGGCAAAAGGAAAACCGGAGACCGGGAATAAGTTATTAGAACATTTACCTTGTGAAAATTCATTATCCTTAAAGAGGTATAGAATAAAGGCGGCTAATGAATATGTTTGTGGAAATTTGAATGGAAGCCATGATGGTACAGATGAATGTGATTTCCATGTAAGTGCAAAGAAGTTTAAACACCATACATCTTCCAATCTCGAGTCTAAGAAAGAGAACCCAATTTCTCAACGTGGAAGGGAACTGTCAGAAAATTCAACTGAAAGGGTTCTACTAACAGAGAGAGAAGAGTCTGACACAAAAAAGGATCTGACAGATATTTTGGAGGAAGACCGTGTCTTTGAGGATAGTTATGATGAGTCTATGGGCTCAAAAAGCGGGCACATCAGTAACGATGAAGTCCATCATAATCAATCAAACATTCCTTATAGTACTACTGCTAGTATGGTACCTCAACATGCACCAGGGGATGAATCATGTCCAAATGTTTCTATTCCCCTTCCCAAAAATGGTCCAATAAGCTCGGTTCTCCCAGATAATACCCAGCATGAGATTTGTGGTAGTAAATCCCAATCTAAATGTGACAAGGATTTTCAATTAAAAGCACCACAAACTGCATGTCCTGGTGGCTCTCAGATGATTGCCACTGATGAAGCTAAAGATGATACTAATCGGTATTGTGATGCAGAGGCATCAGGTGACAGTGATGGGTATCACAATGAAAAGATTGATATTGCCACTAAAAAACATGAATTCCTGAGCTCTCAATGTAGTTTTGGTCTAGATCTCTCATCAGGTGCTGAATGGACTGACCAAAATCTTTGTATGAAATGTAATACAGGTGGTCAGTTGCTGGTTTGTAGCAAAACTACTTGCCCATTGGTGGTTCATGAAATTTGTTTGGGTACCTCAGGTACATTTGATGCAAATGGAAACTTTTACTGTCCATTTTGTGCATATTCTCTTGCTATTTCAGATTATCTAGAAGCCAAGGAAAAGGCCTCCTTAGCAAGGAAAGAATTGGCTACCTTCATTTGTAAGTGTATGGGGCATCAAGCAAAGGAACATATTAACACAGTTCCTGAAAAAGAACCTAGTCCTTTAAAAAAGAGTGAGGACTATAATCTTCGTGGAAATAGCAATGGCAATGAGCACCTGTTAAGGAGAGAAGATGATCGAGTTTATCATGTTGGTGAACATATAAATGATGTAAATAATATTCCAACTGAGAATTGTGCATACAATCAGCAACAAGCAGATCCCTCCATGTCATGCAATAATGTCTATTCATCATGTAGAGAAGAGGAAACTGTAATTAATGGGTTAGTAAATGTTGTAAAGGTAGAAAAAAAAGGGGAAGATAAGGTGATTCGAGAAAATGCAACTGTTAGAGGGCTTGAAGAACAGAACCAAGTACCATCCAATTATTTATGTGCTGGTGATAAGTTTTCTTCTGAAAAGGCCATTGTTGTCTTTGCCAAACAAAGCAATATAAAAGAAGAAATCCAGGATGAAATGTTAGACAAACAAAATAGTGCACTTGATATTGAAGCAGACAAAGATTCTCAAGCCTCAATGAGACTACGGAGGAGGGAGAAACATTAGTAAGTTGTTCATCTTTTAGGAATTCTTGTACGTGATTATCATCTCAGTCTGTTTTGGGTGTTAAGTTCTTCTGCCTCCCCCTGCTTTATTCTTTCAGTTTTCATGGTAACTAGATTTTATCTTGAGGAATGCTTTATATTCTTCTACCCACTGAATCACCGATTTATTTGTTAAAGTGGCAAGTTGACATTTAAATGGACTTGTTATCAATTGAAGGAATATGATCTTAAAAGATGAGAAAAGAAAGAAAAAAAGTGATTGCTTGGTTAGCTGTGTGGATGTGGAAATTTCCATTTGGAGTTGGCACCGGCCGACATGCACTATAGTTATCTGATTGGTTGTTTGCATTTTTCAGTGCATCCCAGGCAAGGCATCAGTTAAGACGAAAGAAAGTCCCATGGACAGCTGACGAGGAAAAGATACTAAAGGTACTAGTTCTATTTTCACCACTCACTATATTATAGATTAGAATCCTTTTGGTAATTATAGCTAACCATATACTTCAAGTGCTCTTTTCAAATACCTAGTTTCACAGTTGGACTTTTACTGTCAAAATTTATGGTTTCTGCATTGCATTAAAAAATGAAAGAATTTGGTTACCTGAATGTGTCCTTCCACCTTCACTTTAATAAAACATAATTCCATTTTTCGTTCTCTGTAAAGATATTCTGGATTTTCAGTCAAGAATTTTATGTGTCTATGGTTATCTCTATCTGATTGTACTTACTGTTGTAGGAGGGAGTACAGAAATTTGCAAGTACCTCTGACAGAGGTATTCCATGGAGGCAGATTCTGGAATTTGGTGGTAATGTGTTTCTGAATGGTCGTACACCAGTAGACCTAAAGGATAAATGGAGGAACATGTGCAAATCAAGCCCAAAGTGGAAATGAAATTGCTTTATCTTCTTCAATACAATTTGTTTCAGTTAGTCTGCTTCAGATATCTTTCTTTGTCTCTGCTCTTAGCAGTCAAAAGTTGCTTTCAATAAGCTTTGGAAATATTTTTACAAGTTAAATTCAATAGTCTTAGTAGTTTAGAATGATTTTCTGCCTCCTGGAGGCCTTCATATAGATGTCTTATTTTTTTTTTTTATATGAATAAGTAATGTTTGTTAGTTTCCTCTTTATTGATGTGTGCATATGTGATGTTATAGAAATTTCTGAAGTTGCTTCCCGCTATTGTATTTTTGGTCCATTTGCAGTCAATATATTCATCTGGATATGAAGAAGTATTATCTCAGCACGAAACGTATGTAGTTGTTCATGTTTTATACATTCCATTTCTTGTCCTGCAAGAAATCTGTAGTGCAGATTTAGACTGAAAAACTAAGTAGTAAGTACTAGTACCTTCCGGGATGTGTTGCAAGAGGGCTAAGATTTTCAACTCCTGATTAGATGGTCATATACTGAACTAGCACTGCATTCTATCTGTTCTGATTTGCACATATATAGGACAATTTTTCTAGTACAATTAAATTATTTTGATGTTCTTTTTTGGGCCAAAAATATGATAAAAGTGATCATTAGTTCATTACTCAAGGAAGCTATATGTGAATATGAATCTATTCCTTTAAATATTTCATTTCAACTCTCAAGTATTTATGTGTTAATTTCATATCACACCTACCTTTTAAACATTTGCAATGTTATCTGGCCTCAATTTAATATCCTCATTAATCTGGACAGAAAGTATAGATTTAGGCTAAAATATGGATACTTTTGTTACATGTGTTTTGAGTTGGAAAGAAAGAAAAAACTAAAATTATTTTTATTGCCCTTAAAATATTTTTTTAGGCTTACTTACTGTTTTGATTTTATAGGATTATATCAATTTTTAGTTCAATCTTTCAAGAATATTCTTTGTTTAAAATTTTTCAATCAAGTTTTACTTTTCTGTTTACATTTTATGAATTAATGAAATAACTATACTTAACATAAAAATAATAATGTACATAAGTTGTTTTTATATCTTACCAAGTTCTTTTGGTTAGTTAATTATTAAATTATGTAGAATTATTTTATTTATACATAACATGAGTGAAAAATATAACTTGATTGAAAATTTCTGAATTAGAACATGAAATTGATTGAAATCATTCCTGAAGTACTAAATTAAAAACTAAGGTAACATTGGGGATTAAAACAATAATTAAGTCTTTTTATTTACCATTTTATTCTAAATATTTATAAATTCACCCTAGGTAGGATTAGGTTGCATTATGGTCACAATTACAAGCTTAGTCATAGCAATAAGCCCAGAGACATCATTCGCAAATCCTAACATACCTCTAATTAAGCCTCTACCATATCCAATTGATCACAATGATAATAACCATTTTTAAGATGTTAATTAATGATGTACAAATTTGCAGAGACAGATGGCTAAGAATGTACTTGAGCCACCAATAGTCAGTCCTATTGGAGCTTCAAGCATGGGATAAAGGTGAATAGAGTCCCGGGAATCAGGTAGTGAATAGCAGGCAAACATGTGAAATACAGCTCGTGAAATTGGAAATTGTTGTGAGGTGGTGGGTCTTATTTCTTCATGTTTCTATTAGTAAAATTCAACTCATGCTCTTCTATGGTAGAATCCGAGGAAGAGTGTCAGACTTCATTCAAAGCATTCACTAGATAACTCCAAAAACAATTCTCGCAAAATACTCCAATCACCACCACAACATTTAATATATATTTTTTTCTTCCTGGTTAGGGAAGGATGCTTAGTGGCTTCTTACTAGTTAATATACACAAATAGGTTCTAGTTAAGAGATAATCCAACTAATTTCTTTTTTTTTTTTTTAATATTTCATCAAGTTGAGAGTGTTTTATAAGAAGAAGACTCCAGAAAATTTTTCTTTAATCACCACTAGGAATTGATTTCTGAATATTTAAAACTCTTCCGAAGCTTACTCGGTATCTTTGACAATTGATATATGAATAATGTATTGTCATAGTTTCCCGTAAATAAGAGAATAGAAATAGAGAATATCATTAGAAATATTTTGCAATCTTACATGTAGAAGACCTCTCAGCAGATCAAGTACCAACAAAATCATGCATGAATCTAACCCATTTGCATTCATCAATGCATGTAGCCTGTAGAGAGCTGTTAGGAATGACATGAAATATACTAGATCTCTTAAAAAAAAAAAAAAGCAAATTGATTTTAGAAAATAGAAAATACAAGAACAAAATCCAGAATTTGAAACAATCTCTCTACACACTCTTCACTAACGGTCACATGGGCTTGATAACATTCCGCAGAAACGTGACAACATTTAAACCAAACTCCACACATCTTCCTACAAATCCCGCGCCTTTCATTCCATCTTTAGCAAGACCCAGACTTGAGTAAGGACTAAGGATCACTGACACTCACTAGTCACTACATTCCTGCATTTTGCTAGTTAGCTTCTTTCTGATATCTCCAAATAGTGAAATAGGGAATGGAAAATTGCAGAAAATCTCCCTTAAAGCCATGGAAGAAAGGACCAACTAGAGGCAAAGGTGGCCCTCAGAATGCTTCCTGTGAATACAGAGGTGTCAGACAAAGAACATGGGGAAAATGGGTTGCTGAAATAAGAGAGCCAAAAAAGAGAACCAGGCTTTGGCTTGGCTCTTTTGCCACAGCTGAAGAAGCTGCCATGGCTTATGATGAGGCTGCAAGGAGACTCTATGGACCAGATGCTTACCTCAATCTTCCCCACCTTCAACCCAACTTCAATTCTCCTATCAAGTCTCAAAAGTTCAAATGGCTGCCTTCGAAGAATTTCATTTCAATGTTTCCTTCTAGTACTGGTTTGCTCAATATAAACGCCCAACCTAGTGTTCATGTCATTCATCAGAGGCTACAGGAGCTTAAGCAGAATGGGGTTCTTAATCGAACCTCCTCATCCACTTCATCTTGTAATTTAAACAATGAAGTTCAGATCCAAGACAACCAAACTTATGCAGAAAATTCTTCATTAATAAAAGAAAAAGACACAGAAACGTCATCAGAAAAAATGCTGGGAGATACTCAGGAGAAACCTCAGATTGATCTCAATGAGTTTCTCCAGCAGCTGGGAATACTGAAAGAAGAAAAACAGCCAGAAGTTACTGATAGCATAGGAAATCAGGCAGTGCCAAAAGAATCATCAAGGGACTATAACAATGAACTTGGACACTTCGCTGACAAGAGCTTCAATTGGGATTCGCTAATTGAGATGCGTGGAGTTGCAGATGATCAGGGATCAGAAGCCAGTCACTTTCAAGTATACGACATAAATGAGGAGCTCTCATTTCCTACTTCCATTTGGGACTTCTAAGAGGATTTGCTGATTATTCAGAAAAGAATACTACTATATATGTATTGGTTATATGTAGTTGAAAAGTAGTGGGAGTCAGCAGTTGGTCAATCTAAGCTATAGATTAGTCATTTCTGGATCTATCACCACTATTTCCATTAATCCATTTTGGTATTATTCCAATCTGTTGGCAGTTACTAGTTCATTTTGTCTATGAGATCTGGAGAGGGTGGGAGAGAAAGAGAGAGAGAGGAACTTATTGCAATAGGCATAGTGGCAGAAGATGATGAAATGGGTTTACATCTCTGCCTATATCGTATAACAGAATCTTACTACGGCATAAGGGTGACATGGACTACTGAAAATTTTGGGGAACTAATAGAATAACATGCCTCTGTTCTTCCTTCCACTTTTTCTAAGTCCTGGTCATACTGAGAAACCATAACCTGTTTGGAAGTGAAAAAGACATTACGTGAAGATTAAAATGTCAATATTTTGCCTAGCATTTTTTTTTTCCCATACAAGTCTACAACCCATGGATTATGACAATGGCTTATCATTTGCCCCAAAAATTTTCAGTATGAAATTTCCAATAGAGTCAAAACCAGCAAACTGCGAGCACCTAGGATGATTTAACACATGAACCTTCCCATAACAGAAAAGGTCTGAATTAGGCAGTCAACTTAGCAAGTACTATGAATTTAATGAAGTGAAATATCCTTCTCTTCCAAATATAAGCATCAAAAGTTTCAAGGAACAATCATAAACCTACATTTTAAATTACCAAATGCAACGAACAGATTATGGTTCACTCAACATTGCAGCAGAAACTTACTGTTTTGTCCATTCATTCTGAGGCACTTAGATACGCACCATGCTCCTCAAAAATGGCCTTGCATGCATTCATTTTTTAATTTATCTAGAAGAAATGTTACTACCAATCGATCTTATAAAGAAATCACATGGAAAAATATTCAAATAATATTATTGTTAGTACAGAAGAATATGCCAGAGACCCAGTTACTCTTATTCTATATTTCTTGTTTTTGTTTTTTTCCTGACATCTTTTTAATATTTCCAGAATACAATGAGCTGGGAAAAGAGGCTTTTAAATTTTCTGTGTCTACAGAAAGAGAAATGGGAATAAAAAATATACATGCACACTTGATTACACGTGAACACTTATTCTGTAGGGGTAAAAGATTTACGTTTTATCTAATGCTGTCTGCACTCATGCTGGGAGGTACTTGTTTGAATCACAAATTCTCAAAGAAAGGCAAAATGGTTCACGTCCGATGCCATTTTCGTCATGAAGCCTTCAGCTATGGCATTCTTCTGAATTTGGTTTCCAATTGAGCAAGGCTCCTCAATTGTTTCTTTTAAGACATTCTTCAGGTAATCCAAACTCCTTTTGAAGGTGAATATGTCGCCTCCAAGGGTCATTATGCAACTTGTAATGCAAAACCTATAGACATAATCATAAATTATGAATTTCATACAAATTTCTGCTTGCACTCAAAATTTACATATCTCAATTTACAAATATTTCATCAAATTTAACCATTTAAAATTTACTCATAGCTTCTTCCAAATAATGCATAGGCTTTTGCTTCAAGAAGCATTGCTTCAGGAATTCAGATATTGAAATTTTCAAGTTATACAGTTGTACACAGGATGTAATTTTAACATAAAAACCCTTTAATAATCTTTAAAAAAAAGAAGAAGAAGTGAGATTGAAAGAAAAAAGAAAGGTGATCAATTCAAAGTTGAATTAGTCAAAGAATTCAAGTTAATCCAGAACATGCTTTTTCTGATACACAAAAGACTTATTCAGTGGGAAATATAGGGGAGAAAAAATTGTGGGGAGGTTATATTAAAATATTAGAAAATTGCATGCTTGAAAATAATCTAGAAACCCCATGCTAATAGAATGATATACAATGCCCTACAATATCTTTCAACCAATTAAGACCTACATAATTATTAAAGCAGTAGCATTTTTATTTTACGCACATTCTCTTCTACTCAGAATCCACTTCCCAAAAATTCAGAAAGAAAGAGAAGGAGGAATCTGTCCATCTTACTCATCATCTTATGACAACTAAAATTACAAGATTTGGTTTTATGATATCTAGTTGAAAGCACCTTGCAGCATTGTATATATAGTACATAAAGGTACAGAAGGATGTATACCTGTACAAATGTGGTAAAGACATCGTCTTCAATCAATTTCAAGAACTCAGCTGTCCAATCATCAATACGTCCAGAAGCAGTTTTTTGCCTCTCAGCTTCAAGCATAATAGAATCACGATACAAGAATCTCTGCCATACTTTCTTTACATTTTCCAGCTTGAACTCGATTTCTGTCTCATTGAATCCCTAAAGGACGCAGAAGGGCAAGGCCACCAACAATTCAACCAGTCAGTTTTGAACTTTCAACTTCATATAAAAAGTCTCCTGATCCCATTTTCATTTATGTGTGCCCTAAGATGCATTACAAAGAGAGAGATAAAGAAAAATAAAGATACCCGAAGAATCTTTATCAAGTTTGGAATTTCATCTTCCTGTATCCTAACAGCAAAACTGTCATAGTTGAGCACATTCTCGTATGGTAGGAAAATCCCATCCTACAAGGAAGAAACAAAATAAAAGAAACATGCATGCAGGTTATCATCATTTCATATCACTAATGATCTATTATGAAGGATACAACAAGCTTATGATGATAGACAACGAAGCTAAGGTAGGCAGGTGGCTACTTTTAATCATAATCAATGATAAGCTGACCAACACAATGTAAGAAAAGAAAAAGGAACAAAACATTCACCTTTCTTCAGGTTAACAGAAAATAATGAAAATAACAACAACTACATTACCTGAATGACCACAGGAATGCATCCTTGCATGATACTATCTTCCATGCGACCACTCCAACCATCTCCAGGCAATACCCCACAGAAAACAGAACTTGCTAAATCCATGTGATAATTTTCAGTACGCAGTGGGGTCACAATTACATCTACTGCATGTTGTTTCCCAAGCTTGCTTTCCTTGTTAGGGCTCGATCCAAACTCTTCTGCCAGTTTCTGTCTGATACCCATGCTATACCTGCATCAGGTCCAACAAATTAACAATTAGATTTTCTGCAATATGCAATAATTAAGTCTAAAAAGAAGCTAGTCACTTGAAACTAAATTTCCATTGACAATCATCATGCAGAAAAATTTATATAATGACAGGTGAGATTTTGTATAAAACATCAAATAGAGTAAAAATGAAATGAATAAATATATACAAGAAAATTTGATTTGGGAAATACTATCAACAGGTTGCCAATTGCGTATTGAGAAAAATATGGACAATTGTAGTATATAGTACCCATAATTTAAAACCAGCCTGCTCTACCTGTTATAACTTATAGGACTTAAAATTGCTCATTGAAAACAGCTCATAGTTAACTTACGAGGGTTCTGGTCTTCCATGAGGGTAAGCTGAACCTAAATTTCCATTGAAGTAGAACAATGTCTTCCGCTTCTCACGGGTCCTGAAAATAAATCATTAGATCATTCCATTTCTTCTCTCATTAACTTCAAATCTGACTGGACTACATGATTGACACAGTCAACAAGATAAAGCGAAAGAAAGGTACTAAGAAATGCTATCACCAAAGTTCATACCAAGTCCAAAATTTTGAAGACAGGGCAGCAACATCAGGCATTTTCCAAGCAGGAAGCACAAGATCTTTATCAGGGTCAAAGCATGGGTGGTTGCCTCTTCTATCAGAAGGAACTTTATCCCAGTTGTCAGCCCAATAAGCTGTAGTTGAATTTTTATGCTTAGAGTTTGTGTTTCCCCAGTGAACCAGCATCATGCTGTTCCATATCTCCTTAGGAGCATAGCATGCACCTTCATCCCAGGAAAAAAACTGCCTTCAGATATAAATGTGACATCATTAGCATACATGTTCTAAAGTGCTCTTCACCAACAGAGATAAGTATTCACTTTGTTGACATTTCTCAGCATTGGCAATAATAGTATTATTCCTTTACAACATACCCAAATGTGATCCCTTCCTGATGAACGATTCCAATAAGGGTATTTCTCAACAATGTGAACATATGCTTTTTTATAAAAGTCCAGCGTGAGAGAGCTCCTCAGCCCCATATGGTCCTGAATGTTTTTGACAAATGCATAGAACTGTGAAAATTAACAGATATGAAAAAAAAAAATCCCAAATTTGCAGATATGTCATTACAAGAAAGATCTATTAACTGGGTTAGTCCAAATACATAATGAAGGTATCTCAATATTAGACTGCATCCTTAAGCAGGAGATTGCATAGAAGTAGAACATTATTTCATTTCTGATGACAAGAGGTTACTGCTAATGGAAGTTACTTTCTGCTTTTATCATTCCAGAACTAGCTGAAGGTCCTAATAATGAGAAAAATAAAATTGAATTCCAAATCTTATGCATTTTGGTAACAGTGCTGACATAATCAATGAAAAGCAATTTTTTTGCATTATGATAAAGAAGTTGGGGATATGAAATTAATTATCCAGTGGTCACAGGTGATGAAATTCAATACCTCTCCAAAGGCACTATGGACATCACAAACGGGCATGCACACGCTCATGCACTCTGTCAAGTATTTAGACTCATAGAGGCACACATTACACAGACCAGATATAATTTGGTAAACATACTACAGAACAGCAGTGAAAACATACCTGCAAACTCAAATGTGGAGCATCATCAGCACGAGTTATGATGCATGAATCAAGAACAGGAACAAAGAAAAAATCCGCTTCTTCACCATTTAGTGTTCTATATGGACTAGCTAAAACACTCTCATAAAGTGCCATCTGCAAAGATATAGCTTCACATGATAAAAATATTTCACAAAAATTTTTAACTTTGATAAACCCATACATTTTCTCAAATTACCTGGGCACCATATAACTGATCTGTCCAGATGGTTGCATTCTTTTCATCATAGATTCTATTCACACACTCAAGTTTAAAATGGCGCCCCTAGAAAAGAAAAAAATATAAATAAAAGGTTTGCTGCTGGATTGTACCCAAAAACCACATATTCAGATGATCCTGACCTCTAGTAGTTGACTGTTGAACACTGGGGGCAAATCATAAACATAAATAAGAGGCCTTTTCTTTGCCACCTTGGCATTAAGATTAGAAAATTTCCCACTTAAATGACTGTTGTCAGGTACATCAAGCCGTGCAGGGCGAAGCCAGCTAGGCCATTCTCTTATAGATGATACAACCGATGGTATACTGCAATCTGCTCCATACCAGCCATTGGTACACTGAAATAACACATTATATTCAGTTTAACAACTGAAACTGGAGAAGAAAAGAAGAAAATAGATATTGAAGATGGTGAGGTTAACTTCATCACATCTGATTATTATCTCCCACAAAAAAAATCTTCTTGACTGGTAGTGATTGAAAGTTTATTGTTGCAAATAGATGACTGGATGTATTAGTTTTAATTGTATTTCAACTATTAGCTTCACACTAAAGGCTTGCTAATTCACACGAACAACTATAGCCACAGATTCACATTAGTCAACAACTCTACAGAACAAGTTCAATGCTATAATAAATATTTATCTTCTCAAAATCAAGATTTGCAGAGTTATAATGCTATCCAGTTTCTTCTTGAGAATTGAATCCATCATCAAGCTTTCCTTTACAGGATTTTGACATGGGCTTTTTTTTCTTGTCACATGTTCACCTCTAGTTTCACTTAGTGAGTTTATCACATAATTAACTTAATCTCTTATCATTTTCCACATCACTCACAAGATACCTGCCAAGGGATTTTTGGTCATCATTAGTTTCTAACAATTTTTGTACTTTTTAATAAATCTGAAGTTCTGTAATAATTCTTTGCAGATATGTTAGCAATCAAACATTTGCCACTGGCCAATCCCTATGCCTGCAATAAATTGTAGAGAAATGACAAAGTCTCTATTTTTATAAAGCAAATCAGGCACCAAATATCTTGCGGTATTAATTAAGGAAACAATCACCTGACAAAATCCACCACGGCAATGGCCATGTCCAGAGCATTGGTTAATACAAGTAGATTCCACAGGCACTTCACAAAATTGCCCCCAGAGACCATCATATTTGCAGTCACATTCCTCTTTGAATTGCACCTTAAGGGCATATGCTTCAACGGGGTCCACATTGCACCAACCTTGTTTGCTACCATTCGTCGTGAATACATCCAAGTCAGCTTTTGTCCAATCAGCCAATTTCGGACCATCAAGTTCAGAAGGTGGACTGAAACAGATGCAAGGGTTTCTGACTCATATAGTTTTTTGTAAGTATATTTACAGATAAAAACCAAATTTATGAATTTAACTGAACTTACTTCAATTGAAACCCACATGCTTCTGCCAGAGGACGATTTGGATATTTCGTGCCTTCTCCACAAAAGCACATTGCTGTTCTTGTGTCACAATAAGCAGAGCAAATGGAGACAACCCATCGCCCAAATGGTTGTTCTGGTGATCCTGGATAGTTGCAGTTCAGCTGCAGTCTTTCAGAACAGTCATCTCCTGTCATATCAGCACACATTATGCATCCAAAGGTAAATATATTCAATCTGACAAAGAAATTAATTTGAAACTGATTTTCACAGCAATTGCACAAATTGTATTCAGAGAAAACAAAAATTAGCCTGAAGAAATTCATACTTTTTTCTTCTTTTCTTTCTTATGCTTTTGGTAGAACTGGAAGAAGTTGTCAATGTACAAAAAGAAGAATATACTTCTCATAGTGATTGTCAAGAAAGCACATGATGTGCACATTATACACAAAGGAATTTAATATATGCATGTTTGTCTAATAAATTTGGTAAGAATCTTTACTTCCAAATTAAATTTTCCTTGTTTTTCTTTTCTTTTCTTCCAACTATTATCTTTACCGAAAAAATTAGAGATTGAAACACAGGTTTCAATGTAGCAGGGTTTGACCGGGACATCCGGATCTGGCTCATCTCCCCCTTTCAGAACAACAGTTGACGGTGAAATCAGTTCAAAACCATCAAGGTCATGCACATATGTGGAGGTGGCTTATCAATTACAATAGGAAAGATAAGAAGTATTAGCTTCCTGGTAATGTGAATAGTTGGATACCAATGTCCAACAAAACCAAATTCTGATTATAAAGGACAAAGGAGTTGTTTATTCGATTTTGAAATTAAGTCAAAGTGATATTTGAAATAAATAATAGTTTTTTGGTTGTCCAGCTAGGTTGCAACAATTTTAGCTAAAAGTTGTAATGCCTTTGAAATCAACATGTCTACATCCCATACTTTATCATTTGATGCTTCTCATACAGAAATCAATTAAATGAAGGAATGAAGGAAAAGGATAACTGACCAGTTAGCCCATGAAAGCATTGACATTCCCCAAATTCTCGGTTACACACACCTTGACCACTGCAATCATTTTTGCATCCATTGCCACCTATTATCTGCTAAGAGGGATTAAAAACCGGCTAAATACTCTAACTATGAAAGCCAAGTTGATGGAAACCACGACCTTATAACTTCAGAAATGTATACACTAAAATAAGAGAAACTTCTAAACTTGATGCTAAAGAATGGAAAAAACAAATAAAGTAAGGAAAATCAACCCTGGAACCAGATAAGATACACAAGCAAAAATACCTCAACAATGCCCACTTCCTTGGTAACTAGATCACAACCAGCAAGCCACCGCCCAATCTCAGCCTTCCATGGTGCACCGCGATAAACAACTGCGTTGTGCAGATCAGCCAGAAACTGATGATCTAAATCAATTGTAGGTTTTAAATTTCCCCTAACATTGTTGGTTGCTGCTTCAGCAGATACGTTAATGGGGGCACAAGAGTTCTGAGCTTGACTAAAGTAATTGAAAGAAGGTGCCAGAGGGAACAAGAATAGATGCACTATAGAAACCAAAGCCAGAACAGATGCAATTGTTGCCACAAGGGACCAGGAGCACCTCCATTTGTGAATTGAAAACATATCTGAAAAATATCTTTTCATTTTCACCCAGATTTGAATGTAGAAAACACAATGTATTCTTCTTCTTCACCCCTTAAGCTCAACATTACATCCTGAAAATCAATAAGAAGTCACCTTCACCTTCACCACCAGCACAAGTATACATAGAAGAAGCTAAAGACAGTAGAAATATTGAATCTGTTCTTTCAGAGTTTGTTTGGAAACAAATTAAGAAATGAGAGATTATAACTTTCTCTCATCTTATTATGGAAAGAGTGAAAAGGAAAAGCAATAAAAATGAAATATACAAAATCAACTAATACTACATTCATGCAGCCCACTTACCCCCATCAAATAAGGTTTTAGCTAGGCTAATAACCCAACTTTCCCTTGATTTTCACAATTTTCTCTTCAAAATCATCCCACCCATTTTCCTATTGGTCTCCAAATGGGAGAAAATTACTTTCTCCTCGTATTTGTTTTCCTCTCATTTTCTTTCCTCCGAATTTCACCTCCCCCGAATGAAGCTTTATGTTAGACTTTCCAAAATAAAATTAGTGAAATGCTGCTTAACAATAACCATAAATATATACGGGGAATTCCTAGACGGTTTGAAACAATGTTTGACAGACCACAAATACTGAACAATAACTCAATCGAAGTCCAAAGGAAATGCCTAGATAGATAAAAAATTATCACCTAAATACTTAAACTTTCCTAGAAAGAATTAGCATACTTTCTAATGGGATGCCAAAAGAACAGAAAAGATATAAACAAACAACCCAACTAAAACTTCTGAGGGTGAATGATAGTGAATTGTGACAAATTAGAGAAAACGTTGACTCACGTCTGTCAATTTGCCGATCTGGATTGATAGGGTACTGAAATTTGAGTCCCTGAATCGTGCTGAAGAGGATTAAATTCACAGAAAATGAGACTAATTCAACAAAGATTTAACATTTGAAAATAGACAGATGGAATTTACCATTTGAATAAGGATTAAGGACTCATTCTGAGCTTCCAGCTAAACCCAGGTATAGAAAATTGATCCCCAAATAATTTATGAAAGAAATGGCGGAATTGGGATTCACCGCCTCACCGGTTACTACAACAAAAGCCGCCAAGCTACACTCGCTAGAAAGTTTGAACAAACTGATTAACTTACTTTTTTTATGGAAAAGACTGAATGCCCTTTTTCCATTCACAGTGCTAACTGCTAAGGGAATATTTGGAAGTGCATCTCAAGGTGGAGACCGTTAAGATAAAAGGCCTAATTAGGGGCAATTTTGTCAATACAAACATCAATTTGGGTGTAGGGGACATTTAATTTTTTAAAGAAAATCAAAACCAGAACAAGCGGAATAGTTTAGAAAGGAATCTACAAAATCAAACAAAATTTATTGTCGTACTTTACTATTTTTAGGGTCCACAAGTGGGAGGACATCATGGACAAAATCAGCTAAGTTTCATAGCTATTGCTTTTCTAATTTTGGGTCCATTAATAAATAACACTTTGTTATTGCAACCAATCAACCTAATTCTTAATTGTTTTTATCAACAATATATATTGATGAAGTTAATCATTGTTGTTTGAGTTAGTAAAGTTTATAAAGGTATAATCTTTTATTTTTAGATTTTTTTATTATGAGAGATAAAAAAGAAAGAAAGTTGTGTTCATTTGGATATACTTTTTTTAAGTGTTACTTTTACTTTATCCTTATGTGATATACTTCATTTGTATGAAATTTAGAAGTATCAAATTGTCCATCTTTCATAGCAATACAAACCATGATAAATGTACGTTTATTATTTGTTTAAATGTTTCTCATATTCTAAAGTATTTTTATATTGCTAAATATGCTACTTACAAAAAAATAATTATTTGAGAGTTTAAATTCTCTTAGTATAAGTGGAAGTTTTTCTTCATATAAAAAGATAGAGACTTGAGAACAATATTAAGAAACGTATGATTCCATTTAAAAAAAAAGGAAAGTTACAACTGACTTTTTGTTCCTCAACTCTCTCATCTACTTTGTATTCTCCTTTCTCTTCATTTATACCCGTGGCAGAGCCATAATGTGTAGTTCCTCTACCTGTGACAATGGTCACCAGCTGCTGTACAAAAACTCCTTCACTTTCTTTTCACTGATTTCAGTACACATGATTCTCTACCCATCACTTTGACGAGTGCATACTGTTATTCAATATTCTATCACAATTACAATAATTAATAATAATATTATAATTTAAATAAATAAATTGAAATAGATAAATAGTTGAATATAAAATGAGTGAAGAAAGTGTAGAAAGCTAAGATAAGGCATGGATATATCATTTTCTTTTAGACAATTTGTGCCACCAAGGAGATTATTCAACTGATGTAGAGGTCTCTTGTCACGTTGCCCCATGATACAACAGTTCAGTTACTACACACAGTATGTCTCTCAATTCCCTACACAAAAAAGGAGACGAGTTCTCTCTGCCCATACATTTCCTTGCTCAATATATAATAGAATATATAAAATAAAATTGTATGAGAGTTATGTGTATATAGAGTGTTGTACATGCAAGTACTAGTGAGTTCTTACACGTTTTTTTAGAAAGTGTGAGAATAAAAGGTTTATATAGTAGTATGATTTTGTAACTCTTATATCAAAATAATAATTGAAATAAATACACAATTTAAAATTGAAATGAATAAAGAATTAAGTTATATTAGTTACAAAATCAAATATTGATTTGTAACAATTCAATTGTCATAAAATGCTTTAAACCCTACTATTCAAAACTTTTGAGCTTTTGAAACTCCCACAAATTTATATTCAATAAACCACCCAAATAAATTCTATTTATTTTATTTTTATTGAAATAGAACAACACATACTTCCACAACTCCTATTGCAGCTCATCCTTGAAGTTCACTTGGTCTGATACTTCAAGCTCATATCTAGTATAATTTTCTGAATATACTCAGAGTTCATCCAAAGTTAGCAATAAATAGAAGGAATTGATTTTATTTTTTTTAGATTCAGTGGAAAGTTCCCAAATTCAAGATTAAATACTAAAAAAAGCATCGAAAGGAATTTTAGTGAAAACTCTCAATACCAAAATTAAAAAATATAAATAAAAAACCGTATTGGTAAAAACAGTGATAAATTGTGAATTCCTTTCCTCCTTCAGAGGAGAAGAAATGGATAGAAAGGAAGAAAGTATGTGATGAGAGTTGGGTTCTAACAAGGATATGCTGCTAAAGGTTTTTGGAGATGAAAGTGCGTGGGTGCTGGAATTCAAATCATATTATTTGAAATTTGAATTCGAATTCGAATTTGAATCGGATGAGTTCAAATTATTTTATATTTCTTAAAAGATTAATTATATATAATTATTAATTTGAAATAGCCATTTGTATTTATGACCTATTTTACTATTTATAACCTTACTAGTTACTACTTACTAGCCTCCCTTACCGAGGCATTATTTTCTTCACATATGAGAGACATAAGACTCTTTCTTTTCCATAGTTTCTTTTTAACCCAATTCTCAGTCCTTTCATACGATTATTTATATTAAGTTAAGCTACCAATTATTGTGGGTGAAGATATACAATATGTAAGAAACATTTTGTAACCAAGTAAGTGAAAAATAACATAGTGCAATAGTAGTTAGCCTTAGTATGGTGTTGTTTTGTGTCTTAGGCTAGTTGTATTTTTTTCTTTATGTTTATGTCAGTTGTATGGCGGTAAATGTAATTTTTATTTATTTTTTATTTATAATGGTTATGTACTTTTTAAATTTACATCTTGATTGAAAATTACTTAGTTATATTTTATTCATGTTTTTAAACAAGAAATTTTCATATAAAATTATTTTAGAAAATGAAAATAAAAATATTCAAATTTGAATTCAAATATTTAAATATTGTCAAATTCAAACATCATTTAAGATTCAAATTTGAATTTGATATTTAAATTTAAATTCAAATGCAAATAATAAAGTATTCGAAATTATTCCATTAGAAATTTCGGCCCTAAGTGCTATGGTTGGAGAGAGAAGAGGTCTATCTGAGAATGGGAATGGAGTAAGGAGGAGTGGGGTTGGGTAGAAAGGTTAGTTTACTATAGGGTTTAGTTAGTTTAAATCTGACTTGATTGTTTAAGTAAGTTACTTCAAGAGCCACGTGGTAAAATGACACCATGTAAGTTTTTCTTAGGCAAAAATCTATTGGTAGGTTTGAGCATTCGGATTAGGTCGATCTATTTTGGACTTTTCTCTAGCCATCTCGACTATGTCAGTTCTTTGAAATTTTGGTTTTCTAAAGTTTCGAAACCGTCACATTTTTACTCTTTTACAATCAATTTTGGTCAGTTATCAATTTATTTAACACAACACAAGCCATTTCTTAAGTTCAAAATTCAAACAAAGAGTAGAGATGATAATAATTGAACAAGATCGGGAAAAGAAAATTAACTAAAATTTAACAATTGTTCGTAAGTCGAGAAATATAATTTCTATAAAACAATTTTCTTGACATATCTACAAAATATCAATGATAAAGAATTGAGTGTTGCACGATCTTGGTTTTTTCGTTCATTCAAGAGCACAACCAATCCGTGATGTGATTTTCATTTAAGGCCGGTAGATGAGGGAAAGAGATTGAGCATTGGAGAGAGAGACTGAGACTTGGACTTTTTTGTAATATTGTAGAACGAGAGAGAGGCTGAGAGATCATTGTATTTGTGGCTCTTCTCTTTCTGGCTTCTGCTTTCTTTATAGCTTGTGCTTTCTTTCTGCTATATATATATGAGAGAATAAGAAGGGTTGGTGAGTTCTGGTTTTTTTAGTTTGATTTCACTACATAGACAATGGTCATTGATAAAAAAAATAAGGTGGGCTTATTTTTATTGGGCTTGGGCTCTATTTCAATCAAGTTGGTTAACTGGACCAATATTTTAAAGTGACTCAAAAACTGCCGACCAATTTATATAGACAAATTCAACCAATCTCAAAACCGATTGAATCAGGTTGGGTCGGTTGCGGGCTCAATTCGATCTGGTTAGGTCGATTTTCGACTCAATTAGGTCATTTTTTTGGTCAAGTTTTCAGTGGAACAATTTTTGTGGTTAGCCTATCTATTGGATTACATCATGATATTTGCCCTAATTGGTAATGTTGCGCACTCCTATTATAATTGTACCTATTTTCACCAAGTTTAACATGCTGCCTATGCTCTATATTGTGATCTATACACAATTATTTTGAGTGAGAAATAAGTTTTATGTCACGTCTACTTATCTATTTTCAGTGATAAATAAGTCTTATATGAAGTCCACTAGTATATGGAAAAATCTTTTAACCATGTATACAAGTCACAATCCAACCTACTTTCACCAAGTTTAACATGCTGACTGTGCTCTACATTGTGATCTAAACACATAATTATTTTAAGTGAGAAATAAGTTTCATGTCACCTCTACTCATCTATTATTAGTAATAAATAAGTCTCATAGGAATTCTACTAGTATGTAGAAAAATCTTTTAACCATGTATAAAGTCACAATCCAACATTATACTAATTAGAACATCATTATCTTTTCAAGTTAGAAAAACTTATGAAGCATCCTTAGGTGCCTATGCCCTATACGAGTTAATACATGGTGTAATGTCCTAATAACAAAATGAAATGGAGGCATTACAAACTTTGGACTAAAACTTTAAGCAATATAAAGAATGGTGAGGATTTTTAGGCATAGAATGGTCACCCATCATGTCAAAATGAGTAACGAAAAGATTTTGTTAGTAACAATTGACTTATTATAAATTTAATTAAAGAATTCAAATGAAATATTGGATTAGGTCAATCCTTTTTGTCTCAAAACTCATGAATGAATCCAGTAATAAAGTCCAAAACCTTCCATTCTCCAATCCTCTCTGCCAGACCAAAACTCTTTTTTCTCCTCTGCTTCATATCTTACATTGTTCTATTGGTTAAGGCTTTCCCTTCTTCTTTAACTAAAAGCAGAGGCATCTTTTCTCTCTCAGCCAATGCATCCTTCACTTCAGAAGCTTTCTCCACCGTCTCTCTCTTGGTGTTCTTCACCACCAATTTCTTCATTTCAGAGCAAAATTCTATAATCTAATTCAGAATTTCCCTTCCAGTAAACAGATTACATGCCGAGAAAGTATACTTCAGCCATGGTTTCCGGTCATAATTGGTTGAATTCTCTAGTGATCCATCCAACTCTTGTATATTCTTATTGCTTGCTTTAATTGTTTGTTTCTTTGAGTTGGTCCTACCACTAGGAATTGGAGGAGAAAAGTTTGGATTTCTATTTTCACTAGTTGTATTTTTTTTCTAGTGTCCATTAGCTACTGGTTCATGCCTTCCTTCCACCAGATACTTATAACCCAACTTTGCACTATAATTCCCAGTAGGAGCATTTCCCCAAATGAGTTTATCTCGGGCAGTAGAAACCTAAGACAATGGAATTTGTAGAATAGAATTCCTAATGTCCTCTGTTAAGTTGGCTAATATTGTTCCAAGATCCCAAGTCCTCTCTGGAGAAATATGGTCCGCCACAAAGAGGTGGGAATCTTGGCTATGATCTCTTATGAAACCTTCAATGAGAGGAGTTTGGCCGCACCAATGGTCAAACCACACACAGATACTCTGACCATCCTCTACCCTCCAAGAGAAACCCCTATTCAGATTATGAAAGCTTCTCATATTACCTTTCCAGAGCTGTGAATCTGAAAGTTTAGAGCTAAAGAAAAAGTCTTGTGAGTAGTACTTCTCTCGCAAAACCTGAAAACAAAGTTTATCACTGCCATTGATGACGTTCCATACTAGTTTGCCTAAGAGGGCAATATTTGTTGTTCTAGCATCTCTCAAATTTAGGCCCCCTTTTTCCTTAGAAGACAAAACCTGTTGCCAGTTCACAAGATGAGGCTTTCTTGAAATGTCACTTGAACCCCAAAGGAAGTTTCTATTTATCTTATTAATAGATTTACATATGGAACCAGAAATCCAAACTGTTTGCATTGTATAAAGAGGTAGAGTAGACAAAGTTGATTTAACGAGAGTGTGTTGGCCTGCAAGATTGAGGCAATTACTCTTCCAAGAGGCCAGCTTCCCTCTCATTTTATCAATTAAGCCACTATAAGTTACCTTCGTCACCTTTCCATGTATTAGAGGCACCCCAAGATATCTTCCCAAGTCCTTTGTAATAGACATGTCAGTTATCAAGCGAATATTGTCAATATCTCTATTAGCAGTGTTTCGTGAGACAAATATAGAAGATTTCTCAACACGTACTTTTTGCCCAGAAGCATTACAAAATTCGCACAAAGTGGCCTTCACAGCTCGAGCATTCTTCTTTGTTGCTTTCATGAAAAGCAGCAAGTCATCCGCCAAAAAAAAAAAAGATGAGAAATTGCAAGGCCATGCTT
This sequence comes from Quillaja saponaria, assembly GCA_029379385.1. NCBI lineage: Eukaryota > Viridiplantae > Streptophyta > Magnoliopsida > Fabales > Quillajaceae > Quillaja > Quillaja saponaria. The sequence goes on from CM055608.1 coordinate 25,913,436, forward strand.
AGAGGTTTTTATTGGATCCTATTCTTTTCTTTGCACCTTGGAAATCAGAGAGACAATTGTTCCACACATAAGACAAACAGGTATGGAGAGAGAGTCCCCTTGTCGTAATCCCTTGTAGGTGAGAACTCTTCCAAATGATAGATAGTCTAGAACTAGAGACACAATTCATTATCATCGCAATCCAGTTAGGAGGAAAGTCAAAATTCTAGAGAGTTTGTTGGAGGAAATCTCAACTAAACCTGTCATAAGCTTTCTCAAGGTCTACTTTCACAGCCATTTGGCCTTGTTTTGTGCAGAAGCTCCTGAGCAATAATGATGTTATCTGTTGTATGTCTTCCTAGAACAAAACTGCTCTGATAAAGACTAACAATTTCAGGCATGATAGGTCTTATTCTGTTCACCAGAACCTTCGTGGAAATTTTGTATATGACATTACATAAACTTATGGGACAAAATTGGTTAATGGTTTCAGGGTGCTCTACCTTTGGAATTAGGGTCACAAAGGTTTTGGTTGCTTCTATGGGAAAGGAACCAGTTTCAAAGGCCAACTTCACAAACTTGAACACATCTTCCTTAACTATCTGCCAGTACTTCTTAAAAAAAATTACTTGAAAACCATCTGGTCCTGAGGCCTTGAAGCTTTTCATGTACTTCACAACTTCCCAAATCTCTTCTCTGCTAATTTCTTTGTCTAGAACTTGACACTAAGAGGATGACCCGAGGATGCAGGTCTAGGTGAAGAGGGGTAGAAGTTGTATTATTATCTTATGGAGCAAACAGGTTTCTAAAATGAGCCAAAGCCATTTTGAATAGTATCATTATATATGCACCAGACTCTCCCCTTTAGTCTTTTAGACATCTATTCTATTTCTCCTTCTTCTACGTTTTGTGGTGGCATGAAAGTATCTCGTGCATTTATCACCTTGTTCTCACCATTGCACTCCTGATTTCTGCTTCCAAAGAACCTCTTCTTGTTTTAGAATTTGATTATACTGATGGACTAGAGACCATTCCAGCCTCATGAGAGATTCCAAAGGAGTATGCTCCATACTTCGTTGGACACCCTTCAACCGGGCTATATTGTGATCTATACACATAACTTATTTCTAGTGAGAAATAAGTTTCATGTTAGGTCTACTCATATGTTCCCAATGATGAACTAGTCTCGTATGAAGCCCACTCGTATGTAGAAAAATCTTTTAATCATGTACACAAGTCACAATCCAACCTCATACTAATTAGAACATCATTATCATTTCGGGTTAGAAAAACTTATGAAGCACCCTTGGGTGCCTATGCCCCATACGAGTTAATACTTGGTAGAATGTCCTAACAACAATATGAAATGGAGGCATTACAAACTTTGGACTGAAATTTGGAGCAATTTAAAGAATGGTAAGGATTTATAGGCATCGAATGGTCACCCATCATGTCAAAATGAGTAACGAAAAGATTTTGTTAGTAACGATTGAATTATTATAAATTTAATTAAAGAATTCAAATGAAATATTGGATTAGGTCAATCCTTTTTGTCTCAAAACTCATGAATGAATCCAGTAATAAAGTCCAAAACCCTCCATTCTCCAACCCTCTCTACGAAATCAAAACTCTGTTTTCTCCTCTGCTTCTTATCTTACATTGTTCTTTCGGTCAAGGCTTTCCCTTCTTCTTTAACTAAAAGCAGAGGCATCTTTTCTCTCTCAGCCAATGCATCTTTCACTTCAGAAACTTTCTCCACCGTCTCTCTCTTGGAGTTCTTCACCGCCAATTTCTTCATTTCAGAGCAGAATTCTGTAATCTGATTCAGAATTTCCCTTCCAGTAAACAGATTACGTGCAGAGAAAGTATTTTTCAGCCGTGGTTTCCGGTCATAATTGGTTGAATTCTCTAGTGATCCATCCAACTTTTGTATATTCTTATTGCTTGCTTTCATTGTTTGTTTCTTTGGGTTGGTCCTACCACTGGGAATTGGAGAAGAAAAGTTTGGATTTCTATTTTCACTGTCTTCATGGGAGTTTTTTGAAAAATTGGGTCCTTTGGTTTTCAGGGCCTTTGAATTTGAGCTCTTTCCAGCTAAAGTTTTACTTGTTTCTTCTTCTTTTGCCTTCACATCACTGAAACCACAAATAAAAAAGAGTTAACAATCTGTTTGCTTGAATGGGTCAATTTAATCAATCTGAGAAAATAAATTAAAAGAAAAAAATTATTCAAAAAGATTTCAACTTTTTCATTCTTTCTGCATTGTCTCAGCAACCAAACGATGAATTAGGATAATAGGAATGTAATGTACGTTATGTACCTGCGGTTCCACTGTTCTTAAATGGAAGGATTGCAGAAATGCTCATTGATCTCAAAAGCTTCACCTACATCTCAAAATATGGGTTTAAAGAAAAACTATCAGTAAAGAAATTAATAAAATGAGCAGACTTTGCTTGAATTCTAAATCTTTACGCAGATTAAGAAAATGAAAATTAGAGTATAAGCAAGAAGGAGATCAATTTGATTGCCACCTTTGGATATCGAGGTGATTTATGAAAATCTTCAACAGTTTTTGGGTGCTCGCAATCTGCAAAATAATTTTCAAAATCCCAGTTCAAAGACAATTCAAAATTTGATTTTTTTTTTAGACCAAACGGTGGTAAAATAGAATGGGTCTTACCAGGTTTGCAGAACCAGGCTTCATCATCAATAAGCGCATCCGAAGCGCAAAGATCAACCCATTTGGGGGCGTTGAAATTCTCGTACGTATCGTCTTCAACGAATATGGAATCGATGTTGCTCCAATCAATATTTTCCGGGTCCATCTCTGAGAAGAATCTGCAAAAATGGGAATAGCTTAAAAAAAATTAGATAAGCAACGCAATTAGAAACTGAAGTTTTGTAGGTATGAAAATTAGAAAAGGAAGAAATTTTAGTAAGCTTTGCTTCAAGTTTGAGCTCCCAAAAGCTCTGGTCCTCTGCAATTCTAGCAACTAAAGCTTCCGAGAATCGATTGAGATAAATAAACAGTGAGGAGGATTTTTTGTAACGTCAGGGACGGAGGTGCCAAATAGGCTTTTTAAACAATTTTGACCGTTGGGGATTAGGACTTTCAAGCAATGGTTTTTTTATTTTTTTTTCCTCACTGGTTTTATTAAGAAAATCTTTTTTATTTAATTTATTTTTGTTGTATTGCTATATATACCAAAAAAAACATTAGGTAGACTGAAATAGGTCCAATCTCTTATTAAAAGAATAATACTTTTTAAAAATTTATAATTTTATAACTTATACTTTTTGTTCACCTAGCATAGTCATATTTTTCTAAATTTTTTTTATAGGGCTATCAAAGCGGGGTTTGGGTTGGTCTATCTCCTGGATCATCAAGTTTAAACCATAACCCAGCCTGTGCTGATTGGTTTGTGTTTTGTATTATTTTGCTAATGTAAAATATAAGCTAAAAAAATAAAGTTTTATCCGTGAGTCAATTAATCAGAAAAAAAAATAAATTGATTGATGATATCGATTTGTTTTAATATCTAAAGTCTTATTTAATAAAATATATATATTTAATAATAAAAACATTACTTCTTTTAATTAATAATTTTCTCTTCACTTGAATTGATTTTTGTGGTTCCAATAAAATAAAAAATCTTTCTTTCCCAAAAAAGTATATTCTTTCAAGGTGGAGGCTTGGAGTTCAAAGCAAAAAAACTACAATAGAAAATTTGGTCGGGTAGAACAAAAAGTACAATAGAAAATTTTCAAACCCAAAAAGAAAAAATAAAAAAAAATCAGACTTTGGTGTTTGAACCAAAGTATTACCACTTGTTTTTAATATAAACTTGTAACATATAAATGATACTTAAAAATGATATATTTGATTAGTAATAGTAAAAGCACATGTTAAAAAAAATTATATTATAATGCTTATCTGATATCAAATAAATGTCTCATAATTTTATCAAAAATATAGATGTCTCATAAATGATGGAAATAGTTCAAGCAATCCACGAATACAAGTGGTTCGGGTAGTTGAGCAGAGCTCGACAAGTGAAGGAAGCTTTGCCAAGAAGAGTCCTGCAAGTTGCAGCAGCTAACTTGGTAAAATTACTATGCAATGGATGATGGAAAGATTGGTCTATTGACAAATGTGGTATTGGTGACCATCTTTATCTGACTAGTGTGTTCACCATCACCATCACCATCACCATCACCATCACCATCACGTTTAAAGAAATTAGTTAATTTATGTACGTGTGTTTTTCTTAGGTGTCATAATATCTATTGTTTTTTATTTTGCTAATATCATAGAGCAAACCTTATTGCCAATCTTTTACTCGTGTGATTGTCTTAGGTGTCACAATATCTATTGTTTTTTATTTTGCTAGTATCATAGTGCAAACCTTATTGCCAATCTTTTACTCAGGTAACTTGCCCATTAAACTTATTTAAGGCATTGTATAGAATTAAATAATATAAACTTATATACTATAGTTATATTATAATCTTATTATTTTTGTTTTTATGGTATAGTCATAATATAAGAAATTATAAACAATGTATATTTTTATTATTTGTTATTGTCAAGCATTATATAAGAATCAATTTATAAATAGTTTCATACTATTATGTTATCATTATATGATACACTGAACAAATTCATATATTTATATTGTTTCTATATATAATCCTGATAACTAAAAAAAATAAAAATTACAATTTGTTGAATTATATAATATTAAAGGTGAAACAAAAAATCGACAAGACGTAATTCAAGTGATAAGACATGTTTAAGCTCAACGGTTACTGAGTCTTTGTAATATCAGGGATTCAAGCATGTAGAAAAATATTTGTGTAGAGGGATAGCCACAAACCCTAAATAAGATTAGACTTACTCATTAAAACAAAACAAAAAAAGGTGCAATAATAGGAACATAGTTGATCAAATCTTAATTTTGAGTAGGTTGGATATAAATAAGGTCAAAAAACATGAGAATATATTATGATACCCAAGATAAAATATATGGCTAAGCTTAATTTTGGCCTCGTAAAATAAAAAATTTCTAATTTTTGTGTGTAAGATAATTAGTTAACCCTAGATACTAGGAGTGAATTGGTGCTTGAAGTAAAAAGCCTAAACTCAATCAATTTTGAAAACATCAACTTTTTTTTTTTTTTAAAAAATCCCTCAAATGGATTATATTCATAATATTAAATTCTCATTTACATGTAGTTAGGGACATAACAATCCCAATTTGAGTCAAGTCAAGTTTTTATAAATTCACTCATCATCTTAATAAGTTCAAGCTCATCTCTTGTTCGTCGTAAACTTGTAAGTCATATCAAATGAGCTCACATATAAGGTAACAATATTTTCTATAAACTTGTTTTGATGCTATTTCAAGTTAAGAAAAAATAAATAAAAATATCATATACTCTATTCAATGCTTTTATAAATTCAGATCTTTAAGGTATATGAATAAATTTTTTAATACTATATTAATTTCAATATTCATACAAATAACTAATAAAGTATTTAATTTAAATTTCATCTTGTTTACCAAACACATTTTAGAATAAAGTTTGAACTAAGCTCATTTGAAAAAGAAATGAGTTTGAAATGAATAGTTTATATAAATAAAAACTTAACAAAAAGAATGCATTTGTAAATAGGTTTTTTTACTTAAAAATAATAATCAAAATTTACAGATAATAACTAAATAATATTCGCATTGTTGCATTTGAATCTCAAGTTACAAATTCTGACAAGGCCGGAATGGCCTTCATCGCCCACTCCGTATAATACACCACAAATCCACAAAGCACAAACCGACAATCACAACCTACTAAGTAATTATTTTCTTGCGTCAGCTACTCTTTAGTCTTTTAGAATTGTGTCATTTTAAAAATTTATTTCATCTCATAAAATTCAGACAAATACTTTTTTTTCACATGTTAAATAAAATAATTATCTAGACATAAATAAAATAATTTTTCTAGTAAAAAAATACTTGTTAAGTTATAATAAATATAATTATTAGTAATTAATTTTTTTATAAATAATAATTTATATAATAAATAATACTTAAATTATAATTAACAACTGTAATAAAGATTACAAACTTTTTATAAAAAACTTAACAAGTTAGGGACTCATTAGATAAATCATAAATAAATTTAGATATTTAATTGTTTTATGTGTTAAAAATAGTAGCTTTGAATATTAACAACGAAAATGACTGAATTTTGTAAAGGACTAAAATAAAAAATTTGAATAAATCATGAGGGACTAAGTCAATAATTGCACCAAATCTAATTACTGTATAATCTATACCTGACTCCCTCTCTTGGTTTCTTCTCCTTTCTCTGAATGACCATCTCTCTCTAGTTCTCACGTACACAAAATAAATAGCTCTGTTTCTTTCCTTTTGTGAATCTCTTCGTTTTCTTTCTGGGAAAGTAGGGAGTTCGTGTCCATGGCTATTGCAGCAGCAGCTGTCATCGTGCCAGTAGGCTTGGTCTTCTTTTCGTCAGGCCTCGTTGTTAATCTCATTCAGGTACCTTGCGGAGTTTTCAATTTCTCAAACTATTTTCGCTTTTCTGAATATAAAAAAAGAATTTTAGATTTATATTTCACTGTTGCGTGCTTCTTTCTTTTCTGTTTTGCTGATTCGTCCACTTTTTGTTTGCTTTTTATATAGGTGCTTTGGTGATTATGGTGTTTTTTTTTTTTCTGTAATAGTTGAATAGCTGACTGGAGTATTTTCTGTGCTTTTTAGATTTGTTGTTGATGGCAGTCTCATTGATCTGTCAATGGGATTCCTTTAGAAGGATTCATCATTGCGCAATGAGCATGCTTGTAAATCTAAGTTTTTTGTTTCACTTTAATTTACATTTGAGCAGGCAGGCTGCATCTCCTCTCTCTCTCTCTCTCTCTCTCTCTCTCTCTACCCTAATGGTTTATCTTTTTTCCCTCAATTAAATATTTGTTTTGCTTAATGGCAGAAGAATGGCCCTGTTTAGTTGTGGAAACTGTTTTCCAATATCCATCTTCATGTTTGACATTTGATTTCATGTTCAAATGCCATATTTACTAATCACAAAATTGAAGAATTTTAATAAAAAATTGTTGATTTTTTATGGTACTGAAAAACACATAAAAACGTTTTATAATGTTGCTCATTTTAGAAAACAAGGTTTTCCAATTATTTTGAAATGAAGACTACAGATTCAAACAGGTCATGATACTCTTTAAACTGTCTTGATTCAACCATTTGGGGATGGAAAATGGAAAACTATTTTGTACAAATTAGAATGGTGGACTTTTTTCTTTCAGTTTCTTCTTTTGACATAAATTTATAACCTTTCACTGTCACTGTAACAATTGCATTCATAACCTTTCCCCTTTTTGTACTATCTGTTCACAATCTATGTCCTCTGAAAACCTTCCACAATGGAAAACCAAGATGGCGAGATGCTTCAGCCAACATGACTTATTGCGAAAAGAAAACCAAAATCAGTTCCCATTGACTTTAACCAAATATATTTCAAAACCTATAACCATTACCCATCAAAATCGAGCTTTGCTGCTCCGCATGCCTCATATCCAAATACTGATATCTTTTAAAATAATCGTAGTAGTCAAAGTATATCAGCCCTTAGCATTCTCTGCTTTGCTTTTGAGCCAATACCAACTTAAGATGTAGTTGCTACCATTTGCACTCCTTGAGTGCTAACTTACACACAAGAAGAGGGAGAGAGGGTTGTTGCGAAAGGCTGATTGCTGGAGTAGAGTTTGTTTCCTGCTTGCCTTTTTTCATTTTGAAGCCTTCAATTTAATATTTTTGACATGTGGCAGATTTTGATTTAACCAAGCTCAGAAATTTATTTAATGACATGGTTGAGTTAATTTAACCTTTGAAGTGAAGTGAGAATGTCTTTAGGGGATGAGCCCTTGTGCGTGCTTATTCTGTCAATTTCAAGGGAGACTTATGGACATTATGTAATATTACTTACAAGCAATACCATCAAAGAGATATGATGTTGGGTCTTGTAATATTCATCTTGACAATAAATTACATAATATGATAAAATATGTATCACAAGCAAAAGGGCCATAGCTTAGTTAGGTAGAGCACCTCGTTTACATGCGCGCCAATGTTTTTTCAAAAGAGTCCATCATGTAATCAAAAGAGTTGATCTTATTGAGAAATCATTGTCTTACTCCATGGCTTTTAGGGAAAACTATGATTCATACTTAATATTCAGACCTTGCAGCCAGACAAATTTCTTGTTTCAAAGAGTAAGAAGTTCTAGATAAAAAGATTTTTATTCTTTCAAATTTCCGCTTATGTTTATTTTGATCAAAGGATAAATGTTTCTTTAGATTTTTTTTCCTTATATATATTAATTGAATAAGTGTTGATCCAATAGTTCTTACACAAAGAATTTTTGGACTTAGATTGAAGGTTTTATCGAATCATCATGGTTCTAGGATTACACCCATTATCTCAGTTTTTGGATCGAAACAAATCCATGGACACAAATAGCTCATGGGAGAAAATAGAGTTATTTGGACCTTGGAGGATTGGCATTATTGAGTTATTTGCCCAATTGACATGTCTGAAGGAATCACAGTTGAGATGGGATATGATTGCATCGCGATGCCTAAGGACATGTTCGAATAGATTGTTGTATCGAGTAGTTGGACGATTGGATCATAGTCTCTTAGCGTAAAAATGGCCACATGCGCAGCAACACCAACTATGAGAAATCCACTCATCCACATGTGATGTGTGAACAATAACAGTTGTGTATCATAGTGCAATGGAGTATATAATGAAGGGATAAATTTGAGCCATAGACTCAACTGTGATACTAGGCTAGACTGTAAAGTTAAGAGTGTTGTGTAGTGGTAAATATTTCTCAAGGAAAGTGTAGTGAAGACAAAGAAAGTAGAAATATCCCATTAAATGGTTTCTTTTGATGGAATAGGAAAAAGTTCATAGGACAATTGTTAAACTTTTCCTTGATGTACAATACTTTGTTGTCAAAATACAAGCTAAAAGTATTTTTTCCCACAATATAGTAAGGGTTGGACCCACAATTGTTTATGATAACTAACAGCAAAAATAGGTTTTGAAACAGTTTTACACATCTTTTCCTATGAATCGATGATGTATTACTTATTTCTAAGTGTTTAGTCAGAATTATATTAAAGTTTTCAGAAAAGGGGAAACGAGTAAGATTGAAACATTTCTGAGACAGTTAGAATCAACAGTATATTTACTTATTCTATTCCTTTGTTTCAGGCAATATTGTTTATTCTTGTACGGCCACTGTCAAAGAATGTATACAGAAGAATTAACAGGGTAGTGGCAGAATTGTTGTGGCTGGAACTCGTATGGCTCATTGATTGGTGGGCAGGAGTTAAGGTGTTAAAACTTCCTAGTTCTCCATGTTGTTTTGTTATTTTGATATTTACTTACTAATTACCTTACTGTTTACCAGTGTAGAGTCTTACTCTGTTCACTTATACATTAGACTGTATATTATGGAGCTCTGGCCCTCAAAAAATTCAAAATGTTTTCCTTTTCAATAGCAGTGATTGTTCATTCATTGTTTAGTAAGTGAATGACTTTGGGTTTAATAGTACTGCATCTCCCTAAAACCAAGGTAGGAGGTGAGATTATGGTTGGAGGTGTGCACCACCTGCGTAAATGTATTTACTGATCCTAAAACAGGTTTAATACCTTATGGCTTCTGAGCTTACTGAATAATACTCTGATGTGAATTTGCCCCTCCTATTGTATGCTGTATGTGCAACTTTGAGAAACTCAGCTTCTCTCTTAATCAACCCAAAGATTCAGTAGAGGTTTGCATGTTTGGAATGAGCCTGGCCCTAGCATTTCTATACCTCTAAGGTAAATCAGATGAAAGGCTTTATCTTTAATTTGACATTTTGACTAACATGAAGCTGAAATATGCACCCCCCCCCCCCCCCCCCCCCCGGCTCCTCCAAGAAAAAGAAAAAAGAAAAGGAGGCTCCAATGAAGCAGGTCTGATGTTAGCAGCATCTGTAGTGTAATCATTTGCATCTCCTTTCATGCATTGGTATCATTCGATTTTATCCATGTGAAGCCAAAGTTGAGGAAAACTAGAAATTGTAATTGAGTTGGAGAGACAGTATTTGCATCAGTAATGCAAAGTGAGACTACTGATCAATTTAGTTTGGAAGGATGTTAGCATTTTTATTCAGTGTGCAGATTTATTTGACTGTCCTTGTCTTTGGAGGCGATGGGGAGGTTAGGTTATTGGACTGTCTTCTGAAGAACCCCTTTTGAATGGATCAGGTGGTTTATTTGAGTATTTGTTTACCAATCGAAATGTGGAACAGAAGGGAAATTGTTGTGATATTTAATATTTTATCTTTACCAATCCAGCTAAGTATTAGTTCCCTATCGACTTTATAATCCCTTTCACTTTCCTTTTTATGGTACAAATTGAATGATTAATATGAAAGGCGTTATTTATGACATGTGATTCAATGACTTAGTTTGTAGCATCTGGAATAATCATGTCTTTCTTTCCATAACCTTCTGGCTGCAGATCCAAGTGTTCACTGATCATGAAACCTTTCGTTTAATGGGTAAGTCTCTTCATTACCAATTCAGATGTGCTTGGTCTTTTTCTATTTTTGATGTTGCAGATGAAATATATATCTTCCTTGTCAAAAATATGGATAGAAGTTAAATTATCAGATTGTGTTGTTGACTTGCTAGGTAAAGAGCATGCTCTTGTCATGTGCAACCACAAAAGTGACATTGATTGGCTTGTTGGATGGGTTTTAGCTCAGGTACATGATTATATCCATGCTTATTAGCAGATGTGTTTAAACCAGCAAAAAGGGCAGAATAATTACCTGCAAAAGTTAAATACATGAATATGCACACACCTGTCAAGATTGTATAGAATCACTAGAAACATTGTTTTAATTTGTAAATATTGCTAATATATTATTAAACACATGATACTGGATTTTCTTCTGAGATTAAATTTTTTATTTCCTCTTCTTTTTTCTTTTTTTTTTTTTTGGCAAATCAAAATTTAAAATTTTATTTAATCTTTGACATATTTGGTTTCTGTTAAGTGCTTCAACTGAGAGATTCTTACCAACTCATTGACAGCGGACAGGTTGTCTTGGCAGCACATTAGCTGTGATGAAGAAATCATCAAAATTCCTTCCGGTACGGTTTCTTTATTTTAATATATTTGTATGACAAATCGTTAAGGAATAGTACAAACACACAACACAATCTTGAATGAGCAGCAAGTTGAGGATGAAGGAATGTAAATGTTTGCTGTTCTTTTTTTAATATAAGAAAATAAATTTTATTACTGAAGGAAAGATCTCCGATCTTGCTTCATATCATAAAGACAGACTCATGGAAAGGCCCCTGCAGCTGAACACCAAAGAGAAGACAAGAAAACAATTGTCCTTGTCCATGGCCTCTTCTCTGGGATAAGTTTGTTTTTCACGCTTCTCTTTGGTGCTCTGCTTCGGGAGCATTTTAAGGTGTTTCTTTAGTGAACATGCAATGTCATTGGCGAACCCTTTTCCATAGGTTAGCATTTCATGTTTGGTCCTTCATTTCATGTTCAACCTATAAAAACAATGTACGTAATACTACTGATGGTGTTGTAACACTACAAATCACATATGATAATCTCAGTTCTCAGTTGCTTCGGTTCTTCACTTTACCCTGGTCACATACCATTGTCCTGTCAGATATATATGATCCCAGGCAACTCAAAAGATAACTTATGATTGAAAGTTTTCCCTTTTTCTTTTCTTATGTTTCCAGTACTTTTTGTCATGTTGATCTATATGCTAGTTTACCACATATTCAGGTCATTGGTTGGTCAATGTGGTTTTCTGAGTATCTTTTTCTGGAGAGAAGTTGGGCTAAGGATGAAAGCACATTAAAGGTATGAGTTAATTGATTATGTTTCATATATGCGTACACACAATGTTATCTGTGTGCTTATCACATTCATATACATAGTTGCAAACATATATGTGTATGTTTATGATGCATATGTATATTTTAATTAGTGGAAGTTCAATTCTAGGTATAACTAGAAGAAGCCATTAGATAGTTATCTAGTATAGTTTTTAGCTAATTGTGTCTAGTGTCATCTAATGATTGAATATTTATCTACCTAAATGTTTACTAATAGAACTAATACACACATAAAGGAGTTGCTTTACTATTTTTTTTTATCATCTATGTATAATGTATGTATTTCTAAGTTCATTTCATATAATTACCATTGCCCACTACTGGCCTCAGGCAAGTTGTATGCAATCAGAACATGTCAAATATTCAATTTGTTAATTAAAAATTGTTCTTAGCCAAAAAAAATTCAACGGTATGACCTACAAAAATTATAATTGAATAAAAGACGATCCCGTGCATTTCACTGCCTATATATATATTTGTATTTATGCACAATCATATGCAGATACACAAGAAAACCACATTAAACCTCTCTCTTTCTCTCTCTATTGTTTGCTTGTCTTCTAGTCTGAATATTATGGTACTGTATTTGCAGTCAGGTCTCCAACGGCTAAATGATTTCCCTCTTCCCTTTTGGTTGGCTCTTTTTGTGGAAGGAACCCGCTTCACACAAGCAAAACTTTTAGCTGCTCAGGAGTATGCAGCCGCAACCGGATTGCCTGTTCCTAGAAATGTTTTGATTCCTCGAACGAAAGTCAGTTCTCCTAACATTTTCCTTTGTTTTTAAGACTTATCCTTTGTCTCCACTTGCATTTTTTTCATTTGCTTGGCTATTTCTTAACTTTGTAGCTCTACCACAAGATTATCATCATGTTTTATTGATGCTATTTTATGTTTGCTTGTCCAACTGTAGAATTTTGCCACTACAACAGCTAACAGGCAGAGTCTCTTATGTGCAATTTAGCTGAGCTAAATGTTATAGCTCAGTTATTTGACCATGTTCAAGCAATGTTGTTTCTGAGCTAAAATTTTGCATCTGCACAAGTATCATGCTTGAGCTTTACAGCATATAGTTTGGGAACAACAATATGGTCATGATATTTTGGCAAACCAAACAAGTCTCCTAATTACTTGTGTGGTTTTACAACCATATTGCTACATGGAGTGTGATTATGCTTCATTGTTATTTAAGCTTATATGCGTCAATGTCCAACAAATTCGGTTTGTTATATACGTCGATCAATAGTGGAGAAATATAATCATTTGATGCCATAAACTTCCTTTCAGTCTTACTAATCATACGATAAGTCTATTCCATACCTTTCATTTTTTAGAGATAATGTTAAGAATTGTAACTTTGACAAGAAAGTCAAACTAATTTTTTTTTTTAGAAAATGCTTTTATAGTTACATTAAAGCAAAGGTCTTTGAAGTGATACAGAGCAACATTCTGTTCATACCATAAGTTTATATGCTCCCTTTAATTTTGCAGAAACACAAGCCTTTGATTCCTTATTTCTGCTTCAAAGTTTGTATGACTGGTTATCCCCTCTCTATATTTACTTCCTTGAGTTGGGTAATGGGTGTTCTGGTCTAAGTTAAAGACAAGTAATATATGTGAAAGTGTAAATTTCTTGACCTTGGTAAGTGATGGAGTATGCGGATATGAATATTTTTATGTCAATTATAATTGGAAATTGGGATTTGATTGTAAAATTAGTGGTGCAGTAAGCTTCGATATGCCTGTCTGCATGGAAACTGCATCCTTTTTTCCTTTTTCTTTCCCCCTTTGCTTGGTCTGAAATGTGGACTTGATTGTGCTTCTTTCAGGGTTTTGTTTCAGCAGTAAGTCATATGCGTTCATTTGTTCCTGCTGTATATGATATCACAGTAGCTATTCCTAAAAGTTCACCGCCTCCTACAATGCTACGACTCTTCAAGGGGCAACCATCAGTGGTAACCAATGAAGACTGATATTTTAAAACTTCATGAGTACTTACGAGTATTATGAGGATGATCACCATTGTCATCACTATTATTATCATTGTCGTTATAGTAATTACTGTGTCTGTTGTTGTTACTTGCTATCATCATTATTGTTATTTGATATCATGTTGCTCACCAATTTGAGCTCAGGTTCTCCCACTTTCTTTTGAATGACAAGTACCCTAAATGTTGGATTACAAAAGTGTTTTCAGGTTCTCCTAATTATCATTAGGAGTTGGTGCGACTAGATCAATAAGTCATTGTGCACTCTTGTCATTACTTTCATTGTTATAAACAATAAGCGAGGTCGAAATCTTACTAAGAGAACAAAATGAAGGGCCTTTGAATGCTGATGTTACTTCATTTTTTTCATAAATGGATTATGGAATATGATAAGTGTGGTATTTTACCGCAGAGTATACTTGTAATGGAAATAGGAGTTGAAACAGCATCCAAGAATAGGGTTCCCTGACTTGTTCATATTATGCTCAAGGAGTGAATTTGCCTTGGTTCAACATTGAAGTTGATACCAATTGGGTTGTAACTTTGTCGGGCAGTCAAACCTTGAATAGAAGAGTTCTAGGATTACAAATCTATTACAGACAAATCAAGTTAGCTTTTCCCTTTCTTGAGTTCTGTTTGCGGCAGAGGCAGGGTGGAGGGAGCAGTCATCAGATGAAAGTGTTTTGAATATCATAGAGCACAGCTTCTGATAAAATATTATCTGTTCTACTCTACTAATGACTAGATGTTTGAATAGTCAAGAGTCAAATTAGATAGAGATATTTGAGTTTATTCTATATGACAATATGCGCTATTATCATTGTTGCAGGTACATGTGCACATTAAGCGTCATTTGATGAAAGAATTGCCTGAAACAGATGAAGCTGTTGCCCAGTGGTGTCGAGATATATTTGTAGCAAAGGTGTAATTAGTGGAATTTGGTCATACGTTTATAACAGAAATAAGCAAATAACTGTAAAGTTTGCATAATCTTGTCCACGTGATGTCTATAATATAAAACACTAAAAGTTGTTTTTTGATGTGGATCTGCTAATGCTTTTTATTTTTATTGTTTTACTGCTTGAATTTTTCACACTAGGATGCATTGTTGGACAAACATGCAGCTGAGGACACCTTTAGTGATCAAGAGCTGCAGGAAATTGGTCGACCTATGAAGTCTCTTTTGGTTAGATAGTAGCTCTTATATGCCATTCAATTTTAAATTGATTCTTATTGGGTGTTTTCTGATATCTATGCTCTGCAAGAGTTTGTAAATCAAATTTATGATAAGTTTTTCATGTTGGGAACAGGTTGTCATCTCTTGGGCGTGTTTACTTATTTTGGGGTGTCTAAAGTTCCTCCATTGGTCTTCACTTCTATCCTCTTGGAAGGGTCTTGCAATTTCGGCATTTGGTTTGGCCATCGTGACTATTTTGATGCACATCTTGATCCTATTCTCTCAGTCAGAACGTTCAACCCCTGCTAATGTTTCCCGGGCAAAGCCCAGGAGTGGGGGAGAACAACTAGACACTAGAGGAGAAAAACAACACTAGATCAACTTTGTCTCCAAATCTTTCATAGGTAACTTCGCTTACGATCACATTTTTGTGAACTTGATTTGCTCTTATGTGTGGATCTCGCCTGATATTCAAAATGCCTTCGTGTTGAAAATTCACCTCAATTCAATGTAACAATATATTCAATTCTTCTATTACTCCATTCTGTACATGTATTAATTTTACTAGTTGCAAAATGATTAGGATAAGTTTGTACAGACTATCTTAGAATGGATGTAAAAGTGTGTTGAAGCTCAAGTCCTATTTGGCATCTTTCTATTTTGGCGACAACTACTATTTTTTCTTATTAGAATTTTAGTTATGTGCTGGTCTTCACTCATTATTAAGTAACTCATTATATTCATCTGTGTTTTAATAATCTATGTTGTGTAGAACTAAGAGGTACAAGACATAGGGAGAGATTTCTAAAAAGAAAAAAAGAACAGAGAGATAGGGAGAGACAAAGGAAAAAAAGAAATAACGCGACTCAAATAATCTTAATAATTCATCAAAAGTTGAATAGAAGACTAAATAATAGGGTTTTACATAGATAATAATCCTAACACAATTAAAACATGAAATCCTAATTTAATGTCAAGGTGATATGCCAATTATAATGATATCTTATAATAATTTTAATTAACCCCATTGCTAATTTAATGAATTTCCTAATTACATAATTGAAATCTGTAACAACTATAAATCTCATTACATACATTTCTCCTATATCCTTGGTCAGTTTTGTCTCAAATATTATTTGTTAAAATGACATGATTTTATTAGTTTTCAAAAAAAAAAAAAATTTAAAATAAATAAATAAAACTTGATTTTAGAACTTCAAAACTAACAAAAAATGAGGCTATAATGCTAGCAAGTGTAAATAATAATAATAATTTTTTTAGCAATCAGGTCAATTTATTACTAATCTACCTCAGACCGGGTCAAATACAGGTTATTTAGGACTTTAATATTTTATTCCTATTCCCCTTTGGTCTTTCTATTCTAATTGGATGTTATTAGTAGTATTTTATCTAAATTGGAAAGGACTTGAAAAAAATTCTACTTATTTATGAATCTGAATTTAATGCCAAAATAAAAAAATAAAAAAATCTTTATTTTGATTCTATAATTAATGGTACTGTCAACGTGTAATGATTTAGTAATTAATTAGAGTAGAGTAAGGATTCAGATCAAAACACCTTCCTTTTCTGATTACGATAATCATCTATAAAAAACCCACCATCCACAACTCCTTAAAAATAGTTTTACATATAGTATTGTTGTGATTCTTTGGGAAGCACTCAAAATCCCAAATCTGATCATATTGTCTCCAAAAATTTCCTTGACAATTTTTTTCTAATAATTCAGATAATAAAGCAATAATATAATATTTTATTTTATTTTATCTTTGGAAAGAGAATTGAATTCAGAGTTTGCAATGGAAAGCAAACGAGGTCGAAGGAGATCACCAAAGAGTTCATCCAACAACGATGGCGGCCACCAGTTCTTCCAAAATATAATCAGAAAACCAAGGACCAAGACCAAAAAAATACAAATTGTGAAAAGATTTTCTGCTTTGGATTCTCAACTAGTTTCAGAAACTTGTCCACAATGGGGAAAGAGAAAAATAAGTGAAAGCCAAAGCACAAGCAAGGAAACTATGAGTTCTTGTACTTCTACTTCTACTTCATCATCGGATTCGGATAGTTTGATGTCTTTGACAATTTTTATGATTCCAGGAGAGATTCCAGACATTGATTCATTGGTTTCTGATGAAACATTGTTAGTGAATTTCTTTCTAGATATTCCAGAGTCAGATTAAAAGACAATCATGTTAAAATTAGGATACTTGCTCACCAAGTTATTATGATCATTAATGTAATTCTGTTTCAATTGTACTTTAAATTGATCTTACTGAACCCCACAAATCCCAAAATATCATAAATAAATTTTCTTTTATTTGAGAAGCATGAAAAAAAAAGTAATAATTTTAGAGAAAACTTTAATATAATTAGAAGGAAAATAAAATAAAATATTCATCAATAAATGGAAAAATCAATAAGTAAACAAATTTTTTTTTTTAAGTTGTTGAAACATTGTGAATGACAATATTATCCTCATTATTATAAAATCATAAAATTGTTTGAAATAATGAATTATTACAATAATTTATCTAATAAGTGTCCTAAGAACACTTAGTTCAACTTATATAAATAAAATTTTTGTAACATATTACAATTTAATAACTGTCTTTAAGACACTCGTTAAAAAAATCCTTATTTTAATACATGAAAAGCCATTGTAACTTCATTTTTACTCATTCCACTTTCTTTTTAAAAGTCTAATTAAGCCAACTTAAAAAAGAAAAAGTAGAGGCCATGATTAATGAAACTAAGAGGCCTATGGAGTGTCTTTGAGGCCCCAAGCAAAAACCAGTATGGGTAAGCTTTGGACTTCATGTGTAAAGGCCCTATGCTTTTTATGGTCTAAATTTCTTAATGCCCCCCAAAGTAGTCCAAGTCCCATGCACAATGTACAACTTTTTCTCTGAAAAATTAGGTTTTTCTTTCTAAACCCATCTTCCACCTAAAATATAAAATTGAAAAAACAATAATATATTAGAAGGCAAGGTGTATAGAACCCAACCCCCACAGGAAATTTTATTATTATTTAAGTACCATATTTTAGAAATAAATAACAGAATGTATATTATTATTATTTTTTTTTTAATTAAAAAAGTTAATTGCATTTTACCTTATAAATTGCCACTCATTTTGCAATAACCCTCATACACTATTGAATTTGACACATAATCCTCTTATTTGAGTCATAATTACTAAATAACTCTTAATCATCCAAATTAATCATTAAATTTAACAAATTAACTCAAAAACACTAAATTACCCTTATTGTAATATTAAATTTATCAATACATTTGCCAATATCACATTAATAGAAATCATATAAGTTATTGTTTCAATAATAATATTTTTATCAAAAAAATTTCTCTTATTATCGTATTGCAATTATTAAAAAATATGTTAAAATTAGGTAATATGGTCAGCTCAATTGCCAAGAAAAAAGAAAAAATAACAAACAAAAAATAGAAAGTGAAAAACATAAAAAAATAAATAAATAAAAAACAAACAAACTTATAACTAGGATAGTTTAGTCTTTTTTGAGTTAATTTGTTACATTTACTAACTAATTTGGGTGATTGAGGATTATTTGCTAATTATTACTCAAATAAGGGTGTTATATGCCTAGTTCAATAGTTCATAGGGGCTATTACAAAATGGCATTCATGGGATAAAGTGCAATCGACCCTATCAAAAAATTAATAAATTTATATTAGAATTCAAAAAAAAAAAAAAAAACCGATCTGCACCAAATTTTAGCAATAAATAAAAAAAAGTATATTACTTTATTGGTCAATATAAAAATTAATAAATTTATATTAGAATTAATCAAAAAATTCTGATTCCACCAAATTTTAAAAATAAACAATAGATGCATATTAGTTATTATATAAAAAATATATATATATATTCAGGTTCGGACCAAATTCAAAACAATAAATAATAAAACATGTAGATTATTTATTAGGTAAAAATATTAACTATTTTAAAATTTATCCAAAAATTCAAGTTTGCGAGCTTGAATTATATACAATTTGAATTTGGCTAATTTATTAAATGAGTTCTTAACAAATAGCTTTTGAATATATTAAGTTTGTATATTATTTGATTTTAGATAAATACCTGGTTTTATTTTATATTATATATATATATATATATATATATATATATATATATATATATTAGAATCTCTAACTTTATAGGTGGCAACTGTTATATATTATTTATTTAATTTTATTATTTAAATTCTCATATTCATGAAAACTATACATTATTTATTCTTATTTTAATATTTGAAACACAATCTTTATGCATGGATGGATAATAAAGAACATAAATTAAATTATATGATTTTTTTTTATCATTATTGGATCTCAGTATATGAAAATCATAAATTTCAAACAATTTATAATTTAAACAAAAATATTTATATAAAATCAGTTCAAGTTATACGAAAATCTCGAGTGATCCCATATTTTACCAATTCACAAATATTGTTAAGAGTGGTGCTTTCTTAATATATTTTATTTTTAATTAATTAAGTAAAGGTAAAAATGCATGGTATTTAATAATAATAAAAATCAAATATAACTATTGGGTCAACAAAATTAAAGAATTAAATATGAGAGAAAAATTAGTGACTATATAGTGATAGTCTTGAAACTTGTGAATGCTAAGCCTTTCTATATGTTGTATTCCTCATAAATCTGGTTATGTTAAATTGAACAAGAGTGGTTTGGATTGGAAAAAATTACTGGGAGAGGAATGTTAAGGGATTACTGCTGGTTTCAATAAAAATATTGATTTTGGAACTACTGTGCTTTGAGCTGTGAGTCATGGCCTTACACTGGCTAATTACAGGGATATGCATAATTTAGAAATTGTTGTTGATGCTGCTATGCTTGTTATTCAGATTATACATATTGATGTTTGTATTTCACATTTATTGAGATTTTGTAGAGCTATGCAAGGGAATTTTGACAAAGTGAAGCTGTACTATACTTTCCGAGAAGGGAGATGGTCAAAAAAGCACATAAGAAGACTAAAAATTTAGCTATTTACAATGCTATGCCCTCTTTTATGTTCGATACTATTTTACAAAACTTGTAAATTTGAACTAATTTTTATTTAATGGACCTTTTTACCAAAAAATAAAATACAATAAAAGTATACCATATTGGGTTTGTTCCAGACAAGAAAAAAAGAAAAAAAAAACCATATACATATATCCACTGTTTGGCCGTGGCAGTGACCGACCCAACCTCATGAAAAATGCCTGAGATTGAAGCTGTCACTTCGTATAAAGTCTCTGAATTAATTGGTTAACCTACTCATTAGGTTTCAGTCCCTTCCCCCTTCTCATGATGCTGATTGTTTTGTATATATAAAACATATTGTTTTTTATTTTATTTATATATATATAATTATTTAATAACCAGCTTAATTAGACTATTTGAGATATAAATGCGCTGTGTAAATAAATTTTTTATCTAGTTAATACAATTTTCAATCTTGTATTTTAATATTTGAAACATGGACCCATCCGAAACCTAACAACCCGAATTTTTAGTTGGGAGACAATTTGCCATGTTGGGTGAATTATCCTAATAAATTTTTTTTTGGCCCTAGAACACTCGACGTTATTTAAATATACAAAAATATGATTAAATAATTCTTTTAATATATAAAAATGAGTTTGGCTCAATCAATATATGTTGATTTTGACTTTTAATCTTATCACATTTAACTTAAATTTATGTCTATGTTAATTTTTATATTATTAACATTGTATTTGTCTTATTTTAATATTTTAAATAAATTTATAATGTTAAAAAACTAAAATTTAAGTCTATTTTTAGTTTAAAATCATTTACTTTAGAGTTTATTTATTTATTTATTCTTTTTTTTATCTTACAATTTGTTAAAAATATATGCTACATTATTCTACAATAATGTGAAAAATTTAATCCACCGATCCGAGTTTGTAATTGGGTGCAATTTTCTATCACCCAAGGTTGAGTGGGGTTGCTGACCCCTTAGTTTTTAAATTTCTATATAGGATATGGACAAATTTTATTTTGACTCACCGAGTCAATAGAAAATATAATTATTCCCCAAATATGATTTTTAATTTTTCATAACAATTCACCATTCAAATAAAGTATATAATGTTTTAGAATTTGATTATTGTAATTTAGCCACAGCCCACTAAAGCATCAATGAAGTTGAATGAGACTATTTGGAATGTCTTGCTTAAATCCTAATATTTTGTTTAATATAGATATTTTTTATTTTATAAATATGAAATCCTCTATTCTTTTTAAAAAATAAAATTATTTTTTCTTATCTTTTTGCAAATCCACAAAAAAGCTTTTATTTAATTTCTCTCTTTTTTAAATATTTTTTTTTGGTGTGAAAATATTTTTTTTTTCATGATACATTTTATTTAAAAATATGTTTATAAAAAAAAAATTCAATATAATATATACAAGGAAATTGATAAATATTGTTTATTTAATAATTTAAAAATAAAGTACTTATTCAAAAAGTTAATTACAATATTTTTGAATTAATGTGATATTATTATCAAATTTTTTAATTATAATATATTAAATTATGAACTGTAATTATCTTTATTTAATTTATAATTTGTATTAGACAAGCATAAATTTATTATATATATATTTTTACATATTTAAAAAGAATTTTTAAATGTTTATGGAAAAATAAAAAAATCTACACCCGAGCACGTGACATCAAAATTTATTCAAACTTGACTCACTCACCCCAAATCATTGTAAACAGAGAATGCAGACCTGCATTTAATTAGTTTTGTTTGATTATTGAACGAACCTGAATTGCAGGTGTTGATGATGTCATATCTTTATGCCAACAGTTTGTCTCAATCAACCCATTCTTAAATACAAATTATTTCCATTTAATTCCTACGGACCAACAGCTGCCATTATTTAAACCCTTTTATTTAGAATATAAATATAATTTTAGTATTATTAAATTTATTTAATATTATTCAATTTAAAATAAAATATAAATTAATTATCATTCTTTAAGTTATAATGAAAAAATGTATATATTCAAAATACTATAATTTTTAAAGAATATGAAGTTGTTTGTGTAAAAACTAAAAATAATTATTTTTTAGTTATATTATTATTATTAATTTAATTTTTATTTATATATTACATATTTAAATTGAATAATAACATTTCATTATTAATTTAATTGTAATTGTCTTTTAATTAATATATATAATAACTAAGGATATTTTAAGTTTAAACTTGAGAAGAGATATGTATAGATTTTACAAATTAAAAAAAGATCCCCGTATTATAAGATAATATAAAAAAATGTTTGAGAGTAACATACTTAAAAAAAATTCAGCTCAACCTGATTTTGTTTTAAAAAACAAAAACACACAATTCTTTAATATTCTTGAGATATATATATATTTAATAATTTCATGACATTTAACTAAAAATAAGATATAAATAAAAATTAAATTGATAATCATTCTTAAAACGCTGTTAAAATTAAAATATACTAAAGTAACGAAAAATGATGTTTGTATATCATAATTTGTTAAAAAAATTAGTCAAATTTATACTTTTAGTCTTAATAATTTGTTCAAGAATTTAGTTTTGTTACATATTACAAAAAGTTTAAATGTCATTCTTAAAATTTCAAAAATCATTGTAATGTGGTCTATACTATTACTTTTTGTCAGTTTTAACTTAATGTAAAGTGATGTGTCAAGCGTGCATCATGACATATGAATAAGTCATGTGAGACACTGTTTGTCACATCACTTGTCATTAATTTAGATTTGACGACAAAGATCACATTGTGTAAATTTTGAAACTCTAAATGTAACATTTAAACTTTTTAAAATATTAAGACGAAACTAAATTATCGATCAAATTATAATAATTAAAAGTGTAATTAAGTTGTTCTTGTCATCGAGCATAAAAAAATAAGACCAATAGATGTTCAAGATTATTATTTTTTTGACTAAGACAAAAAATTTCATAAAAAATTAATGATACTAAAAAGCCAGTTCAAATCAAACCATGAATAGTGAAGGGATCATTCAGGAGCAAACATATAAGCTCCCATGCATACTTACCCTAGACACAAATATATATTAGGTTACAACGTGATCTATAATCTCTAAATTATAATTATAATTTCAACTGACAAAATTAACAATATATGAATATAAAGCATAAAAAATAATCAATTAATTTGAATATAAATTTTGGAAGATCATATGTATCCCATCTGTATTTATCACCATGGTCCACTAGAAGTGAAAAAATAACCATCAAAATTAAGCCGTAAGCAACAAGAATCTCAACCTAGATATATAGAAATTTAAGCAATTAACTAAGTAAAATATCCTTACCCTACTAATTAATTAGCTGGAAGAAGAAACAAAGGGTTAAGGTTTGTGACTAGGGATTTGCAATTGCAGGAGACAGATATGTTTAGAAATTTTAAATAAGATATGTATGGACATGGAAAGAGAAATTAGAGTTGTATATTACAATTTACAAGCCAAACTCACTCGTGCTGCCTTGGAAACATAAAACGTTGAAGGAAGCATGGAATGGATATAGAAATATAAAGGGTCAGCTGAATGTTGTGAATATGTTCCCATATATTTTCCCTAAGTACATTATTTTATTTTGTTATTTACTTTTAATTCTTCCCTAATATTTAATTTCTATTTTCTAATCCGAAAACCTCCTAAAACAAACAAACTAACAACGATAAAATATTGCATAGTTTAATTTCTATGCACTGAAATTGTCCACAGAGTAAATATAATTGAGCATGTAGACTACAGAATGAGAATGAGATGTAATCCTCTCGAATTTCATAAGTTCTTTATTTCTGATGAGAGTGAGATTCAAGTTCAAACCATATATGTTTTGTTTTTATTTGTTTATATTGTATTTTCGGGACAAATAAAAACCCTTCTAGTGCTCTATGAAATTAATACGGTAGTTTATTAAAATCCTAATTGTATCTTAATTATCACAACATATCCCCAAAAATCAGCTAATGAAATTCCCAAAAATTACATAAAAATCACTGATACAAGACCTAAGTAGAATGGTAAGTAAAAAAAAGTGTAGCTAGGAAAAGAACACCCAACTTCTATTGCTTTTATAAGAGAAAAAATCAAGAGGGGAGAGAGAAAAAAGAAGAAGAGGAAAGTGGGGCTTTGGTTGTCTTGGCTCTAAATATTTGATGAACATCCATATATATTTATATGTACGAAAGCATGCAAGTGAATTAATTAGATATGTATATGTAATTAATTATAAAGCCTAGATTCATGGAGCAACATCATCTATATATATATATATATATATATGCCCACAAATTAATAAACTCACCAGTCACCACCAATTATGCAAGCACACATTGTCCCTTATTTTGCTCCTTGTTGCACATACCCTTTCCCTACATTGTGAAATTTTAATTTCCCTATACATCTCATACCCTAAAACCAAGTGAAACAACATGACCCACCAAATATGAAACACATTGACACACACATACACACAATGACACAAATACATGCACTCTCTTTCTCTTACTCTTACACAGTAAGCTACTAGTGAAGTGGGTACCATGGCTGGTCAGCTTTGCAGCAAAGATGTTAGCCAGTAAGTAAATTTATGTCTTATTGATGCATGTACTATTTCTTTGGATCTCATTCTACCATTTTGGCTCCTCTTTTCCAATATTCTTAAGAATAGTGTGACAGGCCAACATTGCAGTGCCTTTGGCTCTTTGCAATAAATCCAATTTAATTAGGGTTTTTAAATTAAATTACCGCAATTGTAGCTGTAACGTACAAAAGCTGCATCTTATTCCAATATTCATAAAAGGATTTGGTCATTTGAAAGTAGTATTAGTACAAATTAGAAAACACAACAACAACGGTCTACCAGCAGCAGCAGCAGCAGCAAGTTATATGTCACATTGAATTAATTAAATCCATGAGCTAGCTAGGCTATATAATGCAATGCAAACTGATCTTGTTGGGGATTTCATTTGGACAATCTCTTCTATATATGGCTTTGAGTTTGAAGTACATGCATGGCCTAGTCGACCACCGCACAGGCACCAATGAAAATGTTGGTGGTAAACTAGGAGAGAGAGAGAGATATGTATACAGAATAATGTGTGTAAAACACACATTATTCTGTATATCTGTGGGAGTATGAAATTATTGGTTGGGAATTGGGATGGGTGATAAAAAATAAAAAATAAAGAAGCTAATATGAATGATTAATTCTTAAAACAAATTATGATGCGTGAGGCAAGTGGATGAATGTTGCAGAGAAGAATTGGATCCCTTCTATATTTGACAGCCCTAGTCTTCTTCGAGAAAGTGATGGTCCTGGTTTTTGCACTAACACATACTGAATTGAATTCAACATAATTATATGGTTTCTTTTATGAAGGATGACGATGATGATGGTGGAGATGATTATTTTTGTTTCATATTGGTCCATTTTTGTTTTTTTTTAATTTTTAATTCATGTTTAACTAGAAAAGAGATTAGGATAGTGTCGGAGCTAGACATTTATTTTTGAGAGCTGACTAAAATTTTAAATATACGTATTCCACTATAATAATAGCAAACATAAAGAAATTCAATGACTCATAAGATATATAAAAATTTATAAGCTACAAAAGAAAAATAGATATTTTAACCTATTAGTCTTTAGTCTTGAGCTGGGTTTTAAATTTTAAATGATTAGTCTTGTAGTCAAAAAAGTAAAAATGTTATCTGTTTTTATTTTAGAGAGATCATGATATTATTAAATTTTAAATGATTAGTCTTGTAGTCAAAAAAGTAAAAATGTTATCTGTTTTTATTTTAGAGAGATCATGATATTAAACAAAAGAAGAATCAAAGATAAATAATTAATTTTAAATTATAAAATGTATTACTATTTTTTAAAAATATTGAAAAGAAATGGCCACCTCCGGTCTCTTCAAGACTCTTTCCTCGTATTAGGATTGTAAGTGTTTGTAACCTAACATGTGTGGTTAGGAATTCGGATCGTTTGACTGAGATCAGTAGTTGATTTTGATGGGTAAAGTTTATTTATGTGTACATTTCCAGGGTATGCAATAACCCCTTTTATCTTTATAGGTTCTAATAATTAGAACTCCATCTATCTTTTTCATTTATGAAGTGACAAACAAAATGGTATGAAGGATCTAGCATTTTTATATGTCTCTTAACAAAAAAAACATTTTTTTAATCTGAATTAATTTGTCTTGTATTTATTTACTCACATGTATGACCCAATAATTTTTTTTTATTTGCTTTTTACTTTAGCAGTTAGTGTGTTGTGCCAGTTTACGCTCATCTCGACTAATCATTTTTTTGGTCCGATTAATTTAAGTGCATTTTGACTAATTAGCTTTCTAATATAGTCAAATGCATGTTATCCATGCCAGGATTTGAAAATTTATGAGATTTACTCCCCATAGTTAAAGAAATTTGAACAAATAAAGAGAGCATTAGTCTTGACCACCAAACTAACCCCTTGAATTATGAGCAAATATCTTTAATCATCCAATTATTTGACTGTTTGTATATTAAAATATATACTTTACAAATATCATTTCTCAAAAAGATTATGAAACTGTACTTTTGTAGATATTATTTCTAATTGATCTTCATTACAAAAATAAAAAATGCAACCAAAAGAACAAAAGATTTTAATTAAATTTAAAGCTCTTGTTTGAAAATTAAACTTTAAAGAAACTCATGTTAAAAGGACTTTAATTATAGTCAATACATGATTTTCCCTTACCAGTGAACCAGGAAGTCAATATATAACCATATATAGCTAGGTTGGATTCCTAAATTTCTTGTTCTAAATCTTAATAAATCAAAAATTACATTAACATTCTCTTTGACTCATATATATATTTTTTTTCTCTGTCTCTCCCTCTTCCTTTTACTTCTTTCCCTCTGTTTGGTACCACAATCTCTCTCCACCATTCACTCCCTTCAGCCATCTTGTACTCTCTCTCTTTCTCTTTCTATAAAAGCAAACCCACAAACATCAAGCTCTAAACTGTTCTTCTCATATCTTTCTCTCTCTCTCTTTCTCACTCACCCAAACCCCCCTTTTCAAATTTCAACCATGGCTGACCCTTACTCAAATTTCTTCTCTGGTTTGTTCAAATTTAACCCTCTCCACCAATATCCACCTCCAAACTCACCTCCTCACCATCCCTATCTTCACAACTTCATCAATAACAACACTTACAACTACAACAACACCTTTTTCCACCACCACCACCACCAATACCAAACTACCCCATCCTTTTACTCATCACCTCCTTCTCCTCCTATCAGAGAAGCCCTGCCTCTTTTAAGCCTAAGCCCATCAAAGCAAGAAAATGAAGAAACCCAGAAAGAACAACAACAAGAACAATACTCTTGCACTAGTAGTACTATGGATGTGGATAGGATCTTCAATAGAAACAACAATAAACCCAAAGATGATGAAGAAGAAGAAGAGGAAGATGAGGATGAGACTGTGACTGTTGCACTTCATATAGGGTTGCCAAGCCCTAGTGCTGCTGAAATAGCTTCTGTGCTATCTTCTAATTCCTCTGAAATTAGTACAGATCATAAAGAACATGGTGATGGACTCCATGGTGATGATTCTTCTGGGTTTACACTAATCAATAGGCTTAACAAGGGACAGTATTGGATCCCTACCCCTTCTCAGATTCTCATTGGTCCTACACAGTTTTCATGCCCTGTTTGCTGCAAGACCTTCAACAGATACAACAACATGCAGGTAAAGAAAAAAATTCTTAATTTAGTTCACATAAAATGAAACATGATCATTACAACCACATAAACCCAGTTGATTCAAAATCCTTCCTTTCCTTTCTTCTCTCCTTTCTGTTCTTCTTCTTTTAATTCAATGGAGAAAAATGAATTCCCATATCTTGGCTGATTTGAATGGTTAACTTTTATCCTATGCTTGAACTTGTGAAATTAAGGTTGGTTTGTTCTTCCTCTCCTATTCCTAATCTCTAAGGCTACTTCCTCATCTGTTTGGTTTTTTTGTTTTCTTTATTTTTTTTTTTCTTTCTCCTGGGAATTTATCATGTTTCTTTTGAGATTTGGCTGGTTTGCATGGTTAAGGTGTGTTGGGGTTTGAATAATATCTTCTTTTTTTTCTTTTGTCTGATACAAATACAGACTGGGATCAGTACCTTCCTCCTTTATGTGATTAAACAACTCAAGCAATGTTCTTTATGCCTTGAATACTTTGAATTCTGTGCATACTGCATACGTTGGCAGATGTGAAGAATAGAACTGAAAAAATCTTGCAGTTTTTTTCTACCAGAACGCTCAGATAATGATCTAAAGATAACAACACCTAATTAATTTCTCTTTGCTCAATTCCTCCCTGAATTCAATCAGTTTTCAGACATAAAAGCACCATACATGGGATATCACCTCTCTCTCTCTATCTCATCATGTACCCTTAATTAATTAGCATTGAAAATCTTCACAGTTCAGTTTGGAACTTTTCAGAGAACTTTTCATGTGTCTTTCAAAGAAACCACGAAAACACAGCTAGATTTCCTTAGTATTGTAACCAAGAAAGTCTTTGTTCCGAACCATCTTTGACTCAAATAAATTAAACTCAAAAAATCAGAAATATATTGCTCCCTTATATCTTCCATGAAAATGCATACATATGAATTGAACTTTCTTCAGTTGTGAAATTTCACACATATACTAATTAAAAAATACTTTCTGTAACAACATATTTGTGTTTTATTGACTGTCCCGGGGTCTGCCAAAACTTTCAGATGCATATGTGGGGGCATGGATCACAATATAGAAAAGGGCCTGAATCATTGAGGGGGACACAACCAACAGGCATGCTTAGGCTTCCTTGTTACTGTTGTGCGCCAGGTTGCAGGAATAACATTGATCATCCAAGAACAAAGCCTCTGAAAGATTTCAGAACACTTCAAACACATTACAAAAGGAAGCATGGGATTAAGCCTTTCATGTGCAGGAAATGTGGCAAGGCATTTGCTGTGAGAGGGGATTGGAGAACCCATGAGAAGAATTGTGGGAAGCTTTGGTATTGTATTTGTGGGTCTGATTTCAAGCACAAAAGGTCACTTAAAGATCATATAAAGGCTTTTGGGAGTGGCCATGCTGCATATGGCATAGATGGCTTTGAAGAAGAAGATGAGCCTGCATCTGAAGTTGAGCAAGATAACGAGTCCACCCACTGATATCAAAGAGATACATACATATATATATATATATATATATATATATATATATCTTAGTTTTTGAACTTATGGGCATAGAGCCATAATTAAAATTCCCTTGGCTTTTTTGTTCAATCATATGATTTCTTCCCTTCCTTTGGAATTGTAGTCACATTATGGATAGGGTTATTTAAATTATATTCTGGAGTACCCTTCATTCTAATGGCAAAATTCCTATATGCCTTTTGTAACTATGCCGCTTAGGAATTGCACAACCATATATACATATTAGTACTTAAGGAAGTGAGGGAGTTCAATATAATACCTAGCTCATCTATATATTTGGTCTTCTTTTTGAAGATCCTTATGTGAGTATTCACCAACACACAATTCTATCAAATGGGTAGGGATGCTGTACTTAAAGGAGGTTTCAGTGGATAACATGATAAGAGGTTTGAGTATTATTTGTCAAGAAAGTGGGTATATTTATTTAGTTGCAATTGTAGTTAGTTCAGATGACAGATTGATAGGCTTTTATATGCATCTTGAAAATGCATGTAAGCTTTTTGATGGGAAGGATGCCCTTTTACTTTGGTTTGGATAGTGGATGAAAGGAGAAGAGAGATTGTGTTTGTTGATAGATGGAACATATACCATTTGAGAGTCACCATTTTACTTGAAAAATTCAAAACACATGATTATCTTTTTAAGAGAGAAAAAAAGAAAAATTTATAGGTAGGGGCAATCATATATACCTAGTTTTTGTATATGAGGTCTATATGAAGTTTGATCAGATGTGTTGAAAATGCGTTTTCTTGACTGCTTTGGGGAGGGAGAGAGAGAGAGAAGGGAGATGGGCAAAAGGTAAGTTACCTAAGCTAGCAACTAGCAAGGCTGAAAAACTGCAACAGTGTGGAGCCCAAGTTGCATTGGTTTGGCTAATTAGCTGCATATGCTGATGCCTCATGCAGTGAATACACAGCCTTCTGATGGATAACTGTAGATTGAAACGACATTTCATTCATCTCATCTTTGACTACTTCTTTCTCTCTCTAACTCTCATACACACACAGATCACTCAGAGCTGTGAGATTGACGCAGCCTTCAATATTCTTGCTCTTGTTGGTATGTGCACACCATAACTAATAGTTCTTCCAGAATAATTACAACAATGATTTAGTACTACAACAATTAAAAAAAATATCTAACCAAAACTAGAAATTTGATTTGTCACAATAACAATGATAATTATATGTATATATATATATATATATATTGTAAAACCATGAGACAGAGCTTAATTCATACAAAGTTGAATGACTATACACTGCTATAGTGCTATGTGGGGTTAATAATGAATACTAGCTAATTCCTCTTTGTCCACTGCAAATTACCTGCAAGCAAGGAAGGAAGGGAGTACCATGCCTACGAATCTAGAACAAATCATTTATGATCACAATCTAACACTTTGCCATTTTTTGGGGTGAGAGACCAAATCCCTCTCTCACTCACAAACACAAAAACACACATACATCTTCCTTTAATTTTTGTGGGTATTGCGTGATTCATGCTTTTGGGGAGGTCTCTTTTTTGAACTTGACCTTCCATACACCAATAAACCCTACAATGTACCCTACAATACTACAATTATTTTCATTAAATCAATGCAATTACTAGCTTTTAAGTAACAAATACATCATACGTATTTGTAAGAATTTTTTTTATTAATGGATGTTAAGATTCGACATGTAGTTATTCATGCATCTACATGCAAACACTTAGTAATTTGGGATTTGGGTTAAGAAATATTTTTAACAACAACCTGGGTTAAAATCCCAAGACACACTGTCTTTTTTACATGTATATATTTTAGTATTATCTGTGATAGTTATGCAATTCCAAAAAGATAATTTTTATAATTAACCATTCCATGACCATGTGAATATATAAACTAGGAGACCAAACAGCACAACGCACAAGAATCTGTTACATTGTGATATCTTCTGTATTCATATTCCAATACACAGCAGGGAGTAGGGACAACTTTGTCTCCCTAATTGGCTCGAATCACTAGCTTTTACTCATTAATTTTTATATCATCTAAAGCCCTTGATCTTTGCAAATTAATACAAAAGTTATAAGCCAGTTCCAAAAAATAAAATAAAAAATAATTAGCCAAACTAGATACCATCTCTTCCTATTTCGATTTATATTTAACTATTTCAAAAAAAAAAAAATATTTAACATAAATTACACTCACCGCTCTCCAAATTTAAAAAATATATATAAATATCATTCTTGATCATAGAACCTATGATGCTACCCAAGAAAATAATTTATTAAAATTTCATAGTAATGAGTGAGATATATTTGATAAATAAATTTTGATCTTTATCAATTTCTCTGTGCAGCCAATATCAAAATAGGATCAAAAGGTGGGACATGTCAAATCCAATATAATTTACATATATATCTTGATATCAATTATTAAAATTTAAACTTGTTTTTAAATGAAATGATTACAATGCCCTCACGTAGAAAAAATAATTATATGAACCCTTAATTTAGATAATGGACCACTACAAAAGAATGCTAATTTGAGGTACTTTTTTATACTCATCAAAGTAGATGAGACAACTTTGTTAATGAGGTCCCAACAAGAAAAAGGAAAAGGCAAAAATAATCTTGACCCATAATCACATTAATTTTGAAAGAGAAAAAAAAAAATAATAGAAGATGTTGAATAATAAAGCAAAAGCAAACAGGAAAAATCCATCTTTTGGATTGTACCAATAGACCTCAATTTTATTTTTTCCTCCATTATCATTATCCATGACATATGCTAAGCTGCTTTGATCCCATTCTCTTATTATGGCTTTGATGCTTGGAGATTCTCCAAGTTGTGGATGTTGGGTCATTTTTGTTAGGGGAATATATAGAAAAACTTCAAGATGAAGTAATTAAGAGCCCATGCTAGAGAGAGAGGGAGAGAGAGGGGGGCCTTGTTTAGATTTTTTTTTCTTTTTTCTTTTTGGTCTAGATGATGAGGAGGGAGGAACTAAAGGTTGTGTTTGACGTTCATGCCATCAAATCAAATATTAATGTAAATAATCTTTTTGAAAGAATAATCAATTAGGTTTGGTTGTTGATGAAGATCCTATACAATAAAAAAGGCATTAACAATTAACACAGAGCCAAAGAAAGCCGCAGCCAAGGGCACTCATGAAAACCAAACCCACACGGACAACCTTTATAAAGTACCTAAAGTATCATGGAGATCAATTCATGCAGTTTTAGCTTTTGCATCCAGTACTAAAATTTCAAACCTATAATTTATATTACATTCTATACATGTGTTTTCTTTCTTATTTTTGACTTATTTAAATAACTAAAATTTAAACGAACAAAACATATTTTTGTGACTTGCTTGTCATACCTTATGTGCGGATATTTAAAGTTTTAATAATTTTGATTGTTAAATTAGAAGATTCTTATTGTATATACAATTGATTAAATATATATAAACACATTCTTAACCATTTTCATTTACATTATAAAATTATTTTTATGATTCATTAAAATTCGTGTGCCAAATTATGTAAACTCGTATAGTCCATCATATTATTTACACCATTCCATTCTGATGTAAAAAAGGAAAAAAAAAAAGAAGAAGGCTAATTACTAGAATCAATGGGCTAATTCATAGGTTGTAAAAGCTTGCACAATATTAGTCCAACAATAATTAAGATGAGCAACAACTTTAGTATGATTAAATTTTGACTAAACAATTAATCCCATAATCACTAAGTTGGATAAATGTTTAATTAGTAGGGCTTACTATTAATTAAATATGTTTGATAAATCATATTTTGCTTAAAAAGAAAGAAGAAAAATTACAAAGAGGAAACTTTTTCTTTCAGAAAAGAGGACTTTCACCAGCTTCCTAGAAGGATCCTATCCTTGGATTTTTGCATGCAATAAAAAGGAGAAAATGAAAGGTGATTAAAAGCAGAAAATAATTTTTAAATGTTGCAGTAATATGCAAAAGTAACATTCAATTTTTTCCCTTGTACCAAAAAAAAAGTATAAAATTAACAAGTGTAACAACCATTACTTTTTCTTTTTCATTTGAGTGAAAGTTTTTCAATCATTACAAGAGGAGAAATGTTGGAAAATGTAATATATAGAAGGGAAAAAAATAATAATAATTTTAACAAGTGTTTTATTTGCATATTTTATAAGAAGCCCATTTTGTTAGTTTTGTTAATCTTATTAGATCACTTACGGTACTCATTAACTTCTTGTGTGAATTGTATATGTTGGTGTGATGGAAACGACTTACACTAAATAGTTACGAATGACTAAAATTGTTGTTTAACATTTTTCATTGATCTTATTATGGTATTTATCTCTGCTATGTAACAATATCAATATCCTCCATTAATTCTTAAACATTTGGATTAAACCACAAAAGCTGGAATTCTGGAACTGATACGAGATTGGGGAGTTCCCACACCCAAATTTTATTATAACTATGGATAAATGAAAAAAAAGATTTTTTTAACCAATACCCTAAGAACATTTTTTAAAATTTTATAAATATAAAGTTTTAACATATATTATTCTGGTTATCATAATGTCAATGCTATTTAATGCATAAATTATTACTTTTGTTTCAATTTCTAAAAATTATATTTCTTACAACTTAACAAATGTCCTTAAGATACCCATTAAAAAAAAACAATAATAATGATGCATTTTATATAAAAAAATTTCTAATGGGTGTTCGAAAGGCATTTGTTAAACTATAATAAAGTATTTGTTAAGCTTTAATAAATATGTTGTTTGAAAATTAAAACTTTTTAAAATAATAATTAATGCATTAAATAGTAATGAAATCATAATTAACTACCGTAAAAAATATTATCAATTTTATATTTATAAAACATTAATCAATGCTCTCAAATCAGTTGTTAGAAAAATCCTTCATATATTTAGGGAAAGAGTATAGAATTAAAATGACAAACTAGTAGCCTAATAGGCTTATACATTAGAAATTTAGAATCATAAATGAGTAAGCAATTGTGGGCAGACAAGAAGAACGTGATCAATTGACTCAACTATTCTCCTCTTGTTCAACCTAATTAAATCCGTTAGCTACCTAAGGTAGTTAGCCCTCTTTAATGCCAAACCAAATTGCTTTATGCAAATAGTGAAATTTTGATTCATCAATTTTATCCACTCTTACAAAGAGAGAGAGAAACCATAAATTGGCCAAACATTAACAATAAGAGATGAGATTTTTTATTCATAAGGTTTTTCTTGCAGGTATCCTAAGGACATATATTAAGATGTAATAAATATGGTATTTAAAACTTGAAATTTTTCAAAAGCATCAATATATGTATTAAATATCACTGAAATTATGATCAACAATTGTAATAAATATTACAAATTTTCTATTTATATAACATTAATAAGTGTCATTAGAGAACCCGTTAGAAAAACCATTATTCATATTCAATGAAAGTTGTATTTTAGAGTAAATTACTCAAATCTCTTGTATTATGTTGATATTATACATATCTTCTCTCTATTTTTAAATTCTACACAAACATCTCCCGAACATTAAAATTGAGTTAAAATACTCTTAGGGTTAGTTTGGTACCAGGGAATGGCCAGTCCATTCCATGTATGATTATATGGAATTAATATTCTTTCGTTTGGTACATTTTCAGCCTCAGAATACTTATTCCATTCAAGCTATTTTATTCCATAGAAGTAGGAATCCCTAAACCAACCTAGTAGAGTGGGATTACTCATTCCTACTTCTATGGAATCAATTTAGTTCAGTTAAATGAAAAAAAAAATCATTCGATCACATAAAATAAAAAGTTGAATACTAATAAAATAATAATATGATTCATAAATAAAAATATATATATTCATTATTTAATTTAGTCAAATGGAAAAAATACCTTTCATATCACATTAAATAATAAAAAATTTGTATATAAAAAAAATAATAAATCAATTCATTTTAGTCAAATGATAAAAATACCCTTCATATCGTAGTAAATAGTATAATTAATTATAAATAATTAATTAATGTTAAATAAATAAATTAGTTAATTAATTTTAAAATAAAATATTAATAAATAAATAAAATACATATAAGTAGTAATAATAATTAATAATAAATAAATAATATATTATAAATTTTTTAAAAAAATTAATTAAAAAATCAATAAATATTTATATTTCATATATTACATTACATTTTTATTACTTTATCTATAGAGAAATATTTTTTTCATTTTAGCATAATTTTTATATTATTTCATGTGTAAAAACTGCATAGAAAATAAATAAATGAAATGATTATTGTTCACTGGTACTACCAAACAATAGAAATGTATGATCATTCCATTTCACCTGCATCCCATTCCCTTTCCCTTTCCCATTATAATTCCGCACAAATCATTCTAACGTACCATACTAGCCTTTAGTGTATATGTCCTTATTATGAGACAATAATAATTTAAAACTATTCAATTAAATTAATAAATACATATTATTCTACTTAAAATGACATATAATTTTATTTTATTTAAAATTATATTCAATTTAATTAATAACTACATATTTTTTAACTTAAAATGCATTAATTTTATTTTTACCATACTTTTGAGAATGATTATTAGTACAATTTTAATTTTATTTTAAGTTTAATAATGTCTTATAATATCAAAATTAGTTTGTTAAAACTAAAATTATATGTATTTCTTAATAATAAGACAATAAGAGTATTTTAGATTTTTTTTTTCCCTCAATTTCTTAGAGTTTGAATTAAGTTGTATCTTATTTTTAAATTTTAAGATAAATTTATATGGATTTAAACATAAAAGGGATTTATGTTATATCCGCATAATCCAAGGACGTTGAAATAATTTACTCTCTATTTTATTACTACGATCAATCACAAGTTGCTGTAATGATGGTATTGTATAAGTACGTACATAATAAAAAATATGGTGCACCAAGTTTTTTCTAGCTTCCTTTTCTTCTGATTTCGGTAACTTTATTCAAAAAAATTTCAGCACCCAGCTCACATTTATCATAGTCCTCAATATCATTCATGTTACTCATTGTGTCAGTGTTCTGATCACCATGTTCTGTGCAGCCTTTTAGGGTAAACTTTCAAAACATTCTATCAACTTAGCTTTGATCATTAAGATCAATAGGTCTATGTGTACCTATTATCAAAGCCCTTTTCTCTTGGACCATAAATAACACTATATATCTCGAGGTTGATTTTCTTGCAGGTTGCTATTGGGGCAACTTTATGTATGGACTAAAAGTAACACTCTTCTAAGTATCGTGGTTAAAATTTGAGAATTTTGATTTGAAAGCTAGACTCGCCAACCTCACACGAATTTGTGAAAAATGAGAGGATTATATCTTGTAACTCAAGATTTTTAAGCTTTTAATGAATCAAAATGAAAATGACACTTTTTTTCAATTTAAAAGTTACAACCATTTTGAATCTCATTAGAAACAAGATGATAAATTTATAAAAATTGAGAGGATTATCTGTAACTCAAAATTTTGATGAAACTTATGCCACTTAATTACTAAGATATATGAACTTGTCTATATATGTATGAGTGTAAGTGTGTAACAAACATTTAACAAGGGTAGAATAATCTTTTTGGCAAGAATTAATTAAAAATGTTTGTTTTGGTGGATAAACCACTTTTTTTCCCTTTCTAGGTAGCTTTTGCTTTCTCTTGCTCCGCAAGTGAAGGTGCGTCTTTATCTTCCTCTTTCCCATGGCCATACCCATTGTCTCAATAAATCTTTGTGAAATCCAATCAATTCCCCACCTTTTCTTTCCAAATGAAGGAAAGTTGATTGAATAAACAGCTTTAGCTCACAATCAATGACTTCCACAAATTTGTGATACTTATACAACATGCATTATATATATATATATCTATGTTAGGCCTTGTAATTCCAACCCATTCAATTTCAATTTCAATTTCACATTTTCTAAGTACACCCCCATAACCCATTGTAATTTAATATCTTAGATAACTTAGATAGTATCTGACATAGCTGATTCTAATTGGGTTGTCTAGGGAATTTATGTTTCATTCTTAATGATACTCATAAATGCTGGTTTCGGAAATGATGTATTTCTTTGCCTCTTATAGTGTAGTTATTTGGGAATTGGGTATGTCCTTCATTGCAGCTTTGGTTCTTTTGGTGCTCATAAAAATCACAATCATTCACTCATGGTTTTCAGTTGCATTTATTTACATGTGCTTTGCACATGGGCTGTCGGCCATAATTTTAGTATAGCCCTATGGTTGCAGGGCCAGGCAGCATATGGACTATGTCATATATAGCTTGCTCAAAATCTAAATGAGCTTTACTCCACTGGATCAAACCTTTCAAATTTTAAATGGGCTTTTCTTGACAAAGTTTCATTTTGTTAGCCCACTACTTGATTGACCCAAATTGAGTTTACATGGGCTTGGCCCAAGTAATTATATATATTTTTTATAATAATTACTTTTCTGATGCTGTGCTTACTGTTGCGGCAGCTTTGACTTTTCCAATCAGATGCTTACACGCAACTCAGGGATCTTAGAGCCACAAGTCAGAAGATTCAAGTGGGGTCCACCAGAATCCAAGTAATACGTAAAAGCAACGTTCACCACTCACAACTATAAAATTGAAGGGCCTCTCAAACGTTTTGGACCCGGGAAAAATGGAGCCTCTGCGTCTCAATTTCGACCTCAAAGCAACATCTTGCTCTCCGATGACAACCAATCTTGCAAAACCCACCTCACTGGTACTCCATTCTCACAGAATTTCGTGCTTCAATCGTCCAATAAGTAAGAAATTCAATGTGTCAGTGTCTTGCACTTGGAATCGCACAGTTAGTACAAAATCTGAACTTGAGTTTAGTGCGCAAGAATTGATTAAATCCATTGGAAAAGGGTTTCTGGGTTTTTCTATTTCAGCGGCTGCATTAGCTTCTGTGCTTTGCGATTCACCAGCTTCTGCGGAGTCTCTGACTGTTGCTTTTCCGGTTTCACGAGCTCCCGAGGTGATCCATTTTTTCAGATTTTGTTTTATTTTTGGTGATTTTAAGTGACGATTCTTCTTTCATTGGGTGGAAATTGTTGTGGGTTTTGCGCAATGATTGTTTGTCTGTTAGCACGTGGGATTGGTTTGTTTGATTCACTATAGTAATTTGAAAGATGATTGCTTTATTGGCTCTTTCAACTCCAAATTGCTGAGTAAAAAAAGTTCCTTTGGTAGGTGAATACAGTCCAAAGAACTCTTGTGGAGGCTTGGAGCTTGATTCGAGAAACATTTGTTGACCCAACATTTAATCATCAAGGTACTTGTATTTGAGTGTTTTATTCTACCGTATGTATCTGACTTAATAATTCATTATACGGCTGAATGGGTCCAATCATTTGGTTGTCTTTTCCAAGAATATAAAACGCTTAGATTGATCATTAGAATCATGGATGACTTGATTCAGTAGATTTCTTGGATTGCTCACTACCCAAGTACTTCATCTTTTACTCCAAGTAATTCTGATCGTTGAGTTGATAATATCTTCATTTGTAGATTGGGATTCAAAGTTGCAGCAAACCATGGTGGAAATGTTTCCCCTGAACTCAGCTGATGCTGCATATAATAAAGTCAGTGGAATGCTTTCTACTCTAGGAGATCCTTTTACTCGAATTATCAGTCCAAAGGTCGTTCAACTACTTTCTCCTTTCTTTCTGTGTTTGTTATTCTGAGTTATTAATATTAAAAGTGCATGCTTTTGTGAATAAAACTGGCAGACATCTATAGAACTATAAATTCAATAAGTGAGCTGTTAGTGTTTCCTTTTCTAAATCAATGCTCCTATATGTTCAAAAGATATTCATATAGCACCATTACTTAGTTTCAGAAAGCTGTATCAAGTTAGGTCTCTTTTTGGTCTAACAATGGGTTCCTATTTACAGGAATTTCAAAGTTTCAGAATCGGAAGTGACGGAAATTTGCAAGGAGTGGGCCTCTTTATAAACCTCGAACCAAAAACAGGCCATTTGGTGAGTGAGTTGCACAGAAGTTTTCACAAAACTGCATCATTTTAACATTTTAATTTTATACTGGCTGTTTGATACAAGATATGTTAGCCCTAACATTTTTTCTTCGCTGCTATCATTTAACGTACTTATGAAAAATTCCACTCAGATAGTCATATTCTATAACTCTTCTGATGAAATCTGTAGATTGTTTGCTGTTATGCTAACTTTCTAATCAATGAACTGTTCATTATGGAAAGATCAGACTTTTTCTGTCCTCATTTGGGTTCATGAGCTTCTACAATTTGCAAAACATGGGCAGACATTTATTCAAAAGCTCCTGTTTGGAATTCTTCTTATGCAAAACTTTATGTAAAGGGTCAGATTGTTTAAGGTGATAAAGGAGAAACTGCTTTATGCAGCCTTGCTGTTATCAATAACTACTAGTTTTTGCCTCACTCATCTGACTTAAGTTGAATTATTTATCTAATCTTTTAAAGTAAATCAGAATATGCTACTGAAGAAGCAGCTTGTGGAACTTATGCACTGTCATTTTAGTTTTGATATTTTTATTTATTGAGGTGGGATGCATGATCCTCAAATTATCTTCATTAAACTGTTTGTTGTGGAACTTTGGTTTCAGTTTCCCACTTATATCACTGTAAATTTATATAGATATGTAACAGAATTTTGAGCTGTCCTCCTTTCATCTACTCAATAGCTGATAGCTTTAAACATTACATGTACAGTAAAAAAAATTCATCTTTATAATTGTTTTCGAATGATACTGCAGGTTGTTTTATCTTGAGTTATAAATAATGTCTAACTAAGGAAAACTGTCCATGTTAGTGTAAGACGTGATTAAATTTCAATCCATGTCTTCTCTGGTTTTCTTGAAGTTTTCTTGGATGGTTAAACTTGAGAATGACTGAATGGTTACTAGAGACAGTTTTTTACCACACAGGTATCATTGTTCATACTTTCTTAACATTTGTTTGAAACATCATTTGTGTCTCAACAGGGGAGAGGCTTGATGGCATAGATAGTGAAGCAGCAGCACAGAGGCTAAGAGGACATGCTGGGACAACTGTCACAATTAAAGTTCATAGTGTAATTATCATACTCCAAATTTTTGCAAGATAGATTGGCATGACATTTTATTGAATGAGATATCCGCAGATGGAATCTTGTGATGGTACTTCTGGGGCACAGTTTCATTAACTGGATTGAACTTCATGCATCTTTGTTCATCTTTATAGTTCTTTTCCTTTGGCATTAACTTAGGTTGAAATTTAAACGTTCTCCTATGTTTATTAATCAAAAAGCAATTGATATTTTTATAGGTTTAAGCTGTCCTAAATAACCTTTTAAGCACTTTATGATTGCCAGATCCCTGTGTCATATTATTGGTAGCATTTGTTTGAAATTGCCTTCACTTTTTACGGATCCCTTCTAAATTTTTTCACTAGTTAGCTTCTTCTGAGTTCATTAAAAATGAAAACCTTGATGAGAAAAACTTGTCCATATCTATTTTCCAGTGCAGCTTTATTCCTGCTGATGGATGCTCTTATTTTTAATTTCTCCAATCTGAAGAATGGTCTGGTTTATGTCCTCTGAGAATAATACTAACGAACTTTTCAATGCATATAGAAACAAGAACATTATATACATATTATATATATTTTAAACTTAGGTGGTATAGAGAAATCTTGTAACATAGATATCTGAATTCTGATATGACAATTTTGAATGCATAAGCCTCTTTACACAGTGGGATAGAAAATGATTTTTTTTTTTTTTTTCTGTATTTGAGCGAGGACTTACTTCCTCCTTGATTGTGTGAATTTATATTTTTTCAGGGTAAAGGTTCAGGAGGTGTCTCTGGTATCCGAGAGGTACATATGGAAATTTTACTGGTTTCAAACAAAGATATTAACTAGTTTCTTCTAATATGATAGAACATTTAAAAAATTTCACTTTTATTCCATGAGATAGTACTTATTTAATATGCTTTCTCTCATTTCAACTTTCCAACATTCGCCATGATGATTTAATTCCTGAACAAGCTCCA
This sequence comes from Quillaja saponaria, assembly GCA_029379385.1. Classification (NCBI taxonomy): domain Eukaryota; kingdom Viridiplantae; phylum Streptophyta; class Magnoliopsida; order Fabales; family Quillajaceae; genus Quillaja; species Quillaja saponaria. The sequence continues at coordinate 25,955,108 of CM055608.1, forward strand.
TCTGCTTCTAGGTCAAACTACCTCGCGAGTATATTAAGCTTTCACCTATATCCAGCACCATCATTCCTCATAGATCTCCGGATGGTCAGCTAGCAAAGACAGGCTATTTAAAGCTATCGGCTTTCTCTCAGGTGAGAAAAGAATTAGTTTTAGCAAAAATTGACAGTTCAGTTTATAAGAATATAAGGGAATCCAATTGGTCTCATTCAAAAGGCTAAGCTTGTTTGTTATTCTTACCATATGAGTGAAATATAATTTTTCCTGTTTCATGTTGGCAGACTGCTGCTGCTGACATGAAGAATGCAATTGATATGTTGGAAAGCCAGGGTGTACAGTCTTACATACTTGATCTTCGGAACAATCCGGTAATCCACTCTTTTTTTTTCTGCAAAAGGAATAGTATTGAACATAATATTTTCTGGTCCGTTGAAGTTCATTAACTTAAAAGCATTATGCTTTCTTCTTTACTTGTTGCAGGGTGGCCTGGTGAAAGCTGGACTTGATGTTGCCCAAATATGGCTAGATGGAGATGAGACTTTAGTGAACACAATTGATCGGGAAGGGAATATGTTTCCAATCAACATGGTTGATGGTCATGCTATAACACATGATCCACTTGTTGTGCTAGTAAGTCAATCCTAACTTACCTCCCCCCCACCCCATTTCTTTTTGCTAAATGATCAACTCTCTTACATATTCAACAGTAATCTGTCCATTTATCTTACAATCTTGCAAGTGAAATACACAAAATGTAATCTTTCAATTTTTTCTATTTTGCCACATTTTGTTACAAAGATAATTTCTTCTAAAAATGCATCAAGTTGGCGTTCATAATGGAAAAAATGATTCTATAGAGATACATTCTCAATTTTGATCAAATTAAACTAATCTAGTTTCCTTTGGAGCAATTGTTACAATATAAACTTTGTACCATTAAAGGCTGTCCTTCCTCAAAGATAGAGTTGACATAGGATGAAGCCACTTAAGGCCTTTTAGTTTCATCCTTCAAAGGTGGTTTCCCTATAATGTTTCCATATGGACCATGATCCTCTTGTTTACTGATCTACTTAACAACTTCAATACATTTTCAGAGTCATCTTTTGCAACTTACTTCTGAGAAAATCTATAAACAACTTTATCCTTTGTTTCTGAGACACATCATGATTACCCCCCAAGCTTATTATTACCATACCCATTAAAAAAAAAATGACTGACAGAAGTTTTCTTTTCCTTAAAACAGGTCAACGAAGGGAGTGCAAGTGCGAGTGAGATTTTAGCCGGGGCACTACATGATAATGGCCGAGCCCTCCTTGTAGGGCACAAAACGTTTGGGAAAGGAAGAATTCAGGTATAATCAGTCTTTCTTTAAATGATAAGATAATGATGCAGGTGCAGCATGAATGAGATATTCAAGGTTTGAATTTATTATCAATTAAGAAAATGAGAAAATTGACTAAGAGGACAGCTTTTGTTATGAACTTATGAAGTTGATCATCTAAAGAGTGTCTCTAAAATGAGGTTTTCAATTGATGAGAGGGCACTATACATGTCTGATGAATTTCCACCGGCACCATGAATGATCTGATATTTCCATGAGTTGTAATGGATGGACCTTAGGAAAGTAGAATGTCTCATTTTGATTACAACTCATGCTTCTAATTTTTGTCTTTCTGTTAAATGTCATTAAGAAAATGAAAAACGAATTTCTTACTGTGCTGACCCTCCTACCATTTTTGTCAATTAAAACTAAATGGTGGGGACGCTGATTCATTCTATTTCTCACCAGAGTGTCACAGAGCTTCATGATGGATCCGCTCTGTTTGTCACGGTTGCAAAGTATCTATCACCAGCACTTCATGACATAGATCAGGTTGGCATAACCCCAGATGTGCAGTGCACAACAGATATGCTCAATTCACCCAAGGAATCATTAATGACAGATACAAGCTCAACATCACCTCTGGAAACAGATTCTTGTATCATGGTAGCAGAGCACGAATTGGATATTCAACAGACCAAGGGGACTGCTTCTTAACAACGTGGAACGTTACATCCATCTATAAGTTTTTACCCATTTCATTTGAATGTATAGTTGGGGGAAAGAAGACTAGTTAGTTGTCACAATGTCAGCTGACACATTAGTTTGTACTTTGGGGATTGTAAATTAGGGAGGTAAGAAGAAAACTGAGAAAGTGATTGTGTATATAGTACTCCTATGTAGTACAGAAGTAGAAGCAAAGAAATCTGTACAGAATATCTAGTTGCTGTCTTTTGTATCAAGCATTGTATCATTTGAATTTAAAATCAATGAAGATGTAAACAAAAGTTTCTTATAATAATAAAGGAGAGGACAAGATGTCTACAATTTTAAAATTAAACCCGGTTAACTATATGAGATTTTTCATGAGATTTTTTTAAGAGGACAGAATCAATCAACCACTATTAAGTAAAAAAATAAAATTTATCATTGTATTGAATTTAATTAATTAATCATTATCTATCAAAGAAAATGAAGTGATACAACGTATAAAATGAATTGGGCATGAAAACCCAAAGCATGCCTAGAGCTTCGTTCAACACTCAATGCTTCAGCAGAGCAACAACAGACACTACTAGAGAGAGAGACCGACAGTGGCGTGAGAAAGAGGCAAGGAAAACTCAACTCAAATGTTGTTATGGACTATTGGCTATATGGGCATTAGTCCCACAATAGTTAACTAAATTATTTTTGTTTTATAAGTTTGTATATTTTAAAATTATTTTTCTAATTGTTAAACATATGCCATATATATCACATAGTTATGACTGCTGCAGTTTTTTTTTGTGGGAAAACAAAATCAAACACTTGATTAGGCCTTTAAGTGGTTTCTTTCTCTTTTCAATGTATGAATGTTTTGATAAATTTTTTTAGTTGTTAAGAATCCAATTCATAATTTTTCTATTTTTTCTGTTTGTTTTTAATTTTATTTTAGGGCAGAGTTTAGAGAAGAAATAATAAATGTTATTCAAACAACAAAAGCAGTTGTAAGTAATCTCATCCTTCCATATCTTCAATTCTTAATAATTTATTCAATTACTAAGAATGATATAAATTGATGTTGAGCTTAGTTTAGTCACCTCAAGAAGTTAGCTTATGAGGTGAGGAATGAAGGATATAATGTAATATATATATATTTCTTTTATCTATGATCTGAATTGGTGTTATACTATAATTTGTTGAATTTCTTCTAGTAATAAGAGAAAAGTGACACTATATAGATTATCAGATTTTGTTCTTTAGTTGGATAATCTGAGATCAATTTATTAAGATAATTTATTTGAATTTTGTTAGTGTATTAAAGTAAAGTGGCCTGATGCAAACTTTGTTAGAAATTTTTTTGTTAGATACATTAATTAGCATCTAACAAAATATCTTGTATGTATCAAGTTTCTTTTCTTTATACAAATTGTGTGCTTCACTTATATTTGTGATAAAAAAAATGCACAAATTAACAAGCTAATACATTTTAAAAATAGTACAATGCTAGAGCTAGAGATTTGGGAAGAAATCTAGAAGAAGAATAGTAAAAGTTAGAAAGAAAAAAAATTACTATATATAGTTGACCGATGATATATTATTCACATTTATGACTCACACATTTGTTAATATTAAAAGTACTTGTGAAATTTATTGATTTACATGAAAATTTATAAATGTGATTAACACTAAAATCATCATAGTAATAAAATATCGACAATCACTTAGCTATTTAATGATAAAATATGTATTAACAAGAAACCAGCAGCCTAACTATTTACACTAAATGTATACTAATACACCATAGATCGAACAAAATGTATACTATTCTCTTTATTTATAAAAACTGTTCATAGAAACACCACTTTTACAAAACTAGTATATATACACGCGGATGGTAAAAATGCAACAATACAAAAGCACAAACCATTATACTACAAAGACAACCCTTCTCTTTTATCCTTTTCCTTTCTTTTTTTTTTTTTTTTGGTTATTAGAATTATTATTTCCAAGCTAGCCCACAAAACATGAACAACCCCTTGCTCTTATGAAATGAATCCAAGGAACATACTGCAACCCCAACATATTGAACTCACTGCAACACAAAGGCCAGAAGAGAAACCAACACAGAAGAGCAAAACAATGCCGCCCCAGTTACTGGCAAAGCAAACCCAGCTCCGGTTTGCAGTGCTGCTGTAGGTGCAATCTCCAACTTTTGTGCCACAATTTGAGTCACATAAAACAATGACACAACCATTGTTACCATTAGAACATGAGCTGCTTCAAATAGTGCCATTAATTTCCGCCCCAAGTATAACAGAGTCTAGCTCTAATTAGTAAGTGCCTCAAGGAGTGTTTGAAATAGTGGTATTACTTAAGCTTGTTGAGAACCAGACAGAGATTGAATTATATAGGAGTTCTTGTAACTGTAGAGGTTTCAGGTTTGTGATACGTTGTCATTTTCAGTTTGGTTCATGCATAGTATATGTGAATGTGAAATGTTACCCTTTTTTTACTCCAAACAATTACCATTCCTTTTGGATCAAGAATTTTGGGACCCATTAGTACCAAATGAAAACAACTTAATTTGGGTCAGGCTATGTTGTCCAGTCAAATTTCCAATCTTAGTAGTACTTGTGGGGTGGTATTATCATCTAGATTTTTCCCAAAATTCAAAATACTACTTTCTTTTAATCTAAGACCAGAAAAATGTAAATTTTTATTATATTTTTAAGGTTTGCAGGATCGGTTTCTTCAATTCAAGAAGAAAGAATTAGGTATCATGATCATCTAAACTTTTTGACATATAATTTTAGTAGATATATGTATGCAAACTACAATTTGTTATACATTAAAAAATTCATACAAATCCAACAATAGTGATTGCCAAGAATGTTGTTCCTCAAATTTATCAGAGCCATTATAATTATATAACAAGACCTACTAAGCAACCCTAAAACCATGCAAAACCATACACGTAAAGCCCTTTCACAACCAGAAGAAAATTGTTATTGTCCTAAAAATAACTCCCATTTCTTCCTTTTATATTCAAGCCACCATTACAACTCTACTTTAGGCCTGCAAGAAATACAAGAAGGTAACAAAAGACATAATTTTTCTTTTATCACCAAGGCGGGTCTCAGACGATTTCTCTGCCTTTTCATTCATCATGGACATGAAGAAGATTTCCTGCGTTGCTCTCGTTGCTGCTGCATCCCTGAGCGCAGCTTTGGCTGCTACTGAGGTTCCAGCTCCTGCCCCTGGCCCTGGAGTCAAAACCAGCGGATCCTCAGCTACCTTGCCCATTTTTGGGTCATTGGTTGGTGCCTCCATTTTGTCTTTCCTTGCCCTCTTTCAGTAAGCTCACCATCAACAATATAAAGCAGTGTGTCTTAACGGAGGAAAGGAAAATGTATGCTTGAGAAAGAAAAGCATTATGTGGAATAAATAGTCTGGACTCAAAAAAATAATGTGATTAATATGTATTGTACTAAGATTGTTAAAATGTTTTGCTAATTAATATATAATTAATTTCTATTATATCTCACCATCTTACATTTCTGCTACTGATTTATGGGGTCAACAAATAGTCCTGGTTGTATGGTATATTAAGGATTTCAGATCACTCCCCCTACAAGCTAGTTTTTTTTGAGTGAGTTCTACTCAAATCCATGTATCATTAATAAATTACACCAAATGAAATGAGGGGAAGAATATTTTTCGTGAAAAATACAGCTTGAGCTGCTAACTGAAAAACAACCTGCAGTCCCAGGCTGCACAAACAGTTTCTGGTCAGTACAAATCAGTATTCAAAGATAGAGACAGCAAAATTAGAATCTCTAAAACCTGCCCAGCTTACCAAATTCCTTAAAAATTTCAAATTAATCAGAAAGAAGTATTACTCAGAGTGGGACTGCTGGAAGTATCTGATAACCTGAGTTATTAGCATGAATATCTCTAGTGATAGCATATATACCTGATCCTCCTTCTTCAACTTTTGATCAAATGAAACTTTTTCCCCTTACCCGGACATGGTATGTAGAGCTTTCCTTCCATGCCTCTTTCAGGGTAGCATCTGACTTGCCCCCAGATTACTACAACAAGCAATTCTAAGTGGATATGTAATAGTTCCAATAACAACTAAATCTTGCCTACTTATGTGGAGATATTAATTATTTGGTAAGTAGGTACTGTAAATCACAAACAGAAAAAACTGACGAAATTGAAAACTTCTCGGAAATTGTATGAGGTATCTTTAGGACTAAGATGTCTTTTTTTTTGGTAAACAATCAAAATAAATCACAATGAAATTCAGATCAATCCCCACCCCCCCTGGTTCATGCATTGGATGATTGTAGGTTACAGCAAACATCAACAAGAACATGAGTTATAAACCAATTTTCAATGTAGAATCTGCATAAGTTATTTCAAGTCTCCAATCTTTACTCACAACAATCTCGAAGAAACAAATTTTATGAGACATTGATAAAAAAAATATATATATATAAACACATTTTCTTACAGTAACGTATAAAGTTAACGGCAACAATCTGACACTCTAGGTTCCTCCGTTAAACTTCTGTGCAGACATGAGGCTTTTTGTCAACCATATAGCTGTTTCTCTTGATGAGACAGCTTCTCCCCCAAATGGTTTTAGCACACCAGCAAGCTCTTCGATTTTGTCCTGCTTAAGTAGCTGAGCACATAACTCAAGCAAGGACTCCAGAGCATCAGCTCTTTGCTGGGATGGCTTATACAACTCACTTTTGGTTTCATCCTCACTAATTGCAGCAAGTGTACTCAATGAAATGTCACCTGGTGCCTGATTTATCACATAAGCACTATCTCTTTCTTTTTGCATGGAGCAACTGCCAGTATGTACCTTATCTCTAACTTCATCATCCTTGAAAGGAATTGTATCATTACTCTCAGATGATAAATGGACGTGGTCCATGTGTGAGCACTCTGTAGCTGCATCAGGACTTTCTGTTTTGTTTAAAGAGCTTCCAGACTCAGTATCCCACTGAATTCTAATATTCTGCATAGCTGGTGATGAACTTTCCTCGTCAAGGGACCCATCCTTACTAGTGCTGCCTGCACTGGACATTGTCAGGTTCATTCCCTCTCCCAGTTTAGGACCCTCACTCTGTTCTTCGGCTGTTTCCAAATCTTGGTCAGAAATTTCATCTTTTTCAGTCAGGGCAATCATATCAACCTCTTGAGATTTTTGGAAATGATCAGCAGTTTTCCCCATCTCTTCATGCTCAGAGTTTGATGCAGTCAGGGAATTCATATCAACCTCTTGTGATTTCTTGAAAAGATCAGCAGCTTGCCCCTTCTCTTCATGCTCACAATCTGATGTTCGATGTGATGTAATCTCATTGTCAGTGCTTTCCTTTGGAGGTATACTGTTAAAATCTGCTTGCTTGTCTACATTACAAGTAGTAGGTTCAGAATTGGTTGACCGATCTTGTGAACTACTGGTAGCATTAGATAACTCCTCCATGTAGCTAGTAGGATCAACTATCTTGGTCTCAAGGTTGTCTTCTCCATCGGTTCTCAATGTTAGCTTCTTGTCATTAGGCAGATGGCTTGGCTGTACATTTGCATTTCCTTCGAACGGATAAACACGTTCCAGACGGTTCACTAATTTAGCTTCTTTTGCCTTGTGGTCTTTGCCCCCACCATATTTGTTAGATGGTGGTTTCCTTGTTTTATCCTTTGGGCTACTTAAGGGTTTTACTGGAAGAAACACATTTGATGCATTATGACAGCTGAGAACATATGGTTGTAAATGGGGATGCCTTAAAAGTTCTGCTGCCTATCAAGAGATGAGATGCAGCAATTAGAATGAACATTTTATTCAAATATATCATACATAGTTCAGTATCATTTGTACTTACTGTTGGTCTATGTTCTGGGTTCTTCCTCAGCATACTCTTGATAATTTGTTTCCTGTGACATGTATTATGAGAACTGAAAGAAACAGAATATAGGCCACAAAGGGGACAACTTACTGAAAAACTTCCGTTTTTATCTTATATCTAATGTTTGAATTTGTTACGAAAGCAAAAAACATTTCAATATCCAAAAATCAAATGTACAGAGAAAGCAACATAATCTGGAAAATAGCTTTTAATAAACTACTTACAGAGTGGAAGAATAAATTATTGGCAGTGGAGAAATGGAGGATCTGTTTATTTTATTGATAAGTCCAGCCATGTCCTGTTGCAAAGTCATCAAAGAATTTATTTGACTTATAAGTTCCTACTTTAGAATAGACACTTCAGTGAAAGATAAATATCAACTCATTGCAGATGGTTCAAGCTTGATCTTACAGGAGCACGAAATGCTGGTTGATGTGCAGCAATTTCAAACATGCAGCAACCTGGAGACACAAATTAACAGTATTCTTAGACAAGGTGAAAATAAAAACAAGGCTCTGTTACATTAAAAGCCTGTATGAAGAAATTTTACCAAGGGACCATATATCTGATTTATAACCATAAGGTATATCTGCAAGGAGCTCAGGACACATATAGTTGGGCGTTCCAACAACCTACAGAAAATGTAAGAGGGGATTAGAACTAAACACAATGACAAGTGGATTAGGTAGTTTAACATAAGCTATTAAAATTGAAAAAAAAAAAAAAAAAAACTTAGTTGAGCAATAATATTCAATAGTTCTTTTGGTAAACACAACATCTGACTGTCAGAGTAAAATTAGTCAAACCACTATGAGATAGTTGATCCCAACTAGTTTGGGATCTAATGCTTAGTTGAAATGAGTTGAGTCACATGAGTTACTTGAGCATTAACAGAGAAACAGTTTGACCAAATAAACCATCAGCAAGGTGTAAGCAAGTAAATGTTCAAAGATATATACTAACTGAGGATGCAAGATCTTCTGCATTGAGTAGTTTTGCGAGTCCAAAATCACCTGTATAGTTCATGTAATACATAAATTTCTTTAGCAATCAGACATGGATTAAAAGCTAACTCTGAACCACTGTCTACACCAATAAAATTAACAAGTATAATGTCTCCATACCAAGTCGGATGTCATTGTCCTTTGTGAGGAATATGTTGGAACACTGAAATTAAATGAAGCTATATTAATACAAAAATCATTTATAGGTTTGCATTTTGGCAAATATGGTAATATAGTACCTTAAGATCTCTGTGAAGTACACGATTGGAGTGCAAGTAGTCCACAGCTAGCAACAATTGAGTCAGCCATTTGCAGAGCTTCTGGAAAGGAGAATTGATATTGATGCACATTGAGCAGACAGTACTTGCATAATACATATGAAGGAAATAATGTATGGGATCTTACTTATTACCTCTTCAGGGAAATAGGTTCCACGGGCTTTCTTTATGTTCTCAGCCCTGCTCAATGAGAATAAATTTTTCCATTCTTTAGCTTGTATAAATTGTTCAAATTTCTAGTAATAATCTCCCAAGTGTTCACACACAAACACGTGAATATGCTTGTATATATATATGTAAATACTTTTGTAATATATATTACTGGATCTCCTTGAAATTTGTGAAAAGTTGATAAGATGCAAAATCCACCCTACCTAAACCTGTTAAGCTTCTATATAAGCACTTTTAGAAGGGGTATTGTATTAACTCAAACCTATTATTCTTTTCAGTTTTCTCCTTTCATGCATAACTAAATGCTTAAAAACAGAAATGAAGATTAAAATAAAAATTGACAACATTGAGTCTTTCATGGAAAAGGAACTAAAAAAAAATACAGCCTCAGACTGCAAAAATCACGAACACAATAAAACCATTTTTTTTCTCTCCTTCTCATACCAAGTGTTGTACAGATTCATGACTTTGGAAGAAACTGTTAAAAGTTATAATACTAAGTGTCACTTTACTTACATGTCACCTCCTTCACAATTGCCAGTTATGATGCATATGTAGTCTCCCTACAGAACATTAGAGTGCAGACACTTAGCACATAATATTCAGAGTTGGCACAATATTTAATTTTTTATATAAACCTCAGTGAAGATATGAAAGAAAGATTATCACAATTCACAGACCTTCTCGACCCAAGCTTCTTTGTACTCCACAATATACAGGTTATTTAGTTTTGCAATTAAGTCCATCTGCAACAGAAAAACAAATGAATTATCTTTTTAAGTAGGTAAGCAAAATGCATTTAGAAACAAAGGATCTGCCACACTTTGTTGAATGGGCATTTCCGGATGTTGATGGTTCTAGGCTTTTGGCTTGAGCAAAGGACTTTCTTCTAGGTTTGGGTTTGATGCTTAACTTAACGAAAACTTACCACCTGCACCCATTAATGGCATACATGTCTAACTTCAGTTACAGACAACCTCTTTGGAACCTGGGATTAACTTAGTGAGGTTGAGTATAAAATACACCTATTTATTGAAAATCTAGCTTTGAATTGTATTTGACTCAACATTGCATATTATCATTGGGTAAGTGTTTAGAATATTTTGTGATTTTTGAGGAAAGACACTTTACCAAATACATGTTTTTGTTTCGAGAAGGACAATTGGTACTAAGAAAATGATTTTGAACTGATTTTCTTTTATTCAGCAAGATTACACTTCTAGGCATTCACTTGTGATTCCATTGATTTGTAACATGATCTTTTGTGTTTGTACATGTTCTTTCACCAGAGCATACTGCTTCCACGGATACTTTGTAGGAGATGTCAAATAGCCAGATAGTCATTTCATTATAGTATGGAGAGCAGCCAAAACTAGTGGTTTCAAAAAATCATAATAGACGATATGTGAATATTCAGATGGACATACAAAACGGAAACTGGGATTTAAGTTTTGCATGCCATCTACACCGCAACAATGAAAAGGTGGTTGTATCTGCACTATATTTCCTAGCTAATTAGAAAGACAAACCATAATCCAAGACAAATTTGTTGAAAAGGATAGAAACGTGGGTAATTCATAATCTATTGGTATCCAACCCTTAATTGAGAAAAAAAGACTTTAAGACATGTAGATAATACAAAAGAAAAAGATTTTGCAATTGACACTGGATATTTGCATCAGATGGAAGGGTTTTCTTTAGTTACCTCCTGATGGGCTGTACGTTTGAACTTCTCTGTTTGCTTTGCCAAGCGAATCTTCTTCAAAACATACCTACAAAGACATGAACTCACGAAATTGGTTCATTCTTGAGCTTGGTTATTGGTTATCATTCAGCTTCGTATAATCACAGACAGAAACCTTAGAATTTTGAATTTCCTTTCATGGGTTATTCATTTATTAACAGAAAATCGTCAAACAATTGTTTAACTCTCCAGCTTTAATTATGTTGGCAGTTGAAGAAGAACCAGAATCCACAACAGTCAAGAAACAAAGTTTGTCCCGAAATTTACTTACTTCTTTTTCTCAGACTTATGGAGAACAAGGAAAGCAGCGCCGAATGCTCCTCTCCCAATTTGCTCTATCACTTCGTAGTCCTCCGTCTTAGACTTCCCATCACCATTGTCGGTCTCCATGTAGACCTTCAAGAATGAACTGATGAACAGAGCAGAGGCAGATGCTTATTGCTATTTCAGTGGGATCTGAACCAATTTAAGTCAATAAAATAGTCAAAATATTGGTTCAATAGTGAAATTTTCTACAATTGCTACACCAACCTCCTTCCTCACCTTTCACCCAATAGAACTCTGAAGAAACCCAAACCCAAACCCAAATAAAATAGCAGACTGGAAACAATGATAACCAAAAGTAAATTTCTGATTTTTGTAACTGTTGAAAGTCCCATAAACTAGGAGGGGTTTAACACTTAATTCAGAGCCGTAAAAATGAGTAAAGCTACATTCCATCCACTATTAGGATACTGGAATAGCAAGAGAGATAGAAGAGAGATAGCAAGAGAGAGAGACAAGACTCAACCAAAGCAAAACATACTAAAATAGCACTAACAAGAAAATTAGAGACAGGTTTAAGACTTGAGCAAATAAAGTAGAAAGTAAAGAGAGAGGGGTGGATGGGAAAAGTCAAGTGATGAAGCAACATAGCACATACATCAATAATGGCATACAGCCGTTTATATATATATTAATACTAAATGCATAAGATGATGATAATCTACCAAAAAGAATAAAGCGGAGAATGAGGGAGAACATAGAAGGCAGAAGTTAGTGACAGGTATGCAAAACCAAAGTAAAAGGCAAACCTTTGCTTGCATTTGCAGATTCATGGGAGATCGCTCATCAACACACGGACTATTTCTGAGCTCGCAGTTGCAATGTCACCATCCTCGTACCTTGAAATAATAAATCTGAATTTGGACTTGAGCTAATACCTAATATCCTCCAGAGAGTTGCATAGGTTTGTGCTTAGGCTGTATTAGACTTGGGGGTCATGATTATCGCTTAAAGCCTCCAACTTTCGTATAGACCATTAATACTTTATTTGTCAATTCTTTGTGTCATCACGTTTTTCACAAATGCAAAGTTTGGGTGAGAATCAATAATTAATCAGGCTTATTCCCTGTTGTCTAAAACCATATTTTTTAAGAGGAAAGACTACATGCACACATTTTATCATTTATAAAAAAACCTAATATAAAAGTGATTGATAAGTGTAATAATTCAGGATAAAAAAAGAAGTTATTATTCACTTTTACAAAAAACCAATACTAGTTCTCATAACCATTTCATGTATAAGAAAGTTGTATAAAAAGAGTGGGTGTATGTAAGATTATGTTAGAGCAGAATGTGTCTATTATAAGTACTAAGTGTTAATTACTCACGTGACTCTCACACCAGGTCAAATTTCAAAAATATCAATACGGAATAGAAAAGAAAGATCTGAAGCTAAATCTCCTGAGTAACTCCAATGCTAAAGTCGTAAGGTGGATAGAGAGAAAATGCGATTATTAGAATGATACGGGTTAAAAACGATTCTAACTATTTAGAAAAGTTTTGTTTCTTTATATAAATAGTAAAGTCCAACAAGGGATTGGCACATGTGTTAATAGTTGTAGTAGCGAAAAGTAGCATTCTTAGACAAATATGTGTCATTAATTGTCACGTATCACAAGTATATTGGTTAGACAGATTATGATGTATCAGAAGAAAAAACTAAACTTATTGCTCTTCATATTTTTCGTGGATGTAAAATTTGTTGAACTAAAATAGTGATTGATGTTTCAAGGGACCTTCTAATCACACGATAGACTCTAAAGAACATCTATTTTTCTTCATTATATTGATGCAGTTCTAATCTTACGTATTTTGACAAGTGTGAAGCTTACTTTTATGGGAGATAATGAATCTTATTTGTTGATTGTGTGATTTTTTAAAAAGAAAAGTAGGTGGATTAAAAGTTTTGCTTAGCAAATCTCCCAAAACACGAGGTGCAATGTCACCATGGTTGATATATCATTTTATCCATAGTTTAATTATTGAAACCTAATGAGACAAACTCTTGAATCTCAGCAAGATAAGAATTTTACAATGCAACAAAAAGAAAACTAATTGAATCTTGAAGATCCAAAGTTTTAGTTGCTTGAAGGCATACCAAATGGAAATGTTAAGCCCCACCTGCATACCCCTTCAAATCAAAACCATAGAATAAGTTTTGGTAAAAGAGAACAAAGGGGGTCCTTACACTACTTTCAATCACACCTTTTTCTTTCTTAAGCCAGCACTTTCCCCACCACATACGCATTGTCATAATTAAAGTCAGAAAATTACACAAATTTGCTCCCAATTGGAGATCGAGTTCCTCCAGGAGGACCAGGACCAATGCTTAGTAGCATTACCTCAGTGAATTATAAAAGAACAACCGTGCATTGGTTAAACTATTCTTCCTTTAACTTGCAATTGAGGGCTGAGGGTCCAATAATTTGTTTAAAATCTGAAAAAAATCTTAATTCATTGTCAGAACATTAAAATAAGTTAGTAATGATAAGTATAACCAGCTGACACTCGGATATTAGAGGCTTATAATCTTGCAATAATTTAAAAATAATGTCCTGTAAAGAATACCTGTACCTATCAATATACAGCATCACCAAATTCCATTTTCAACAATGTGCTTCAACTACGAATATAGTAGCTTATCAGTTGCTTAAAAATAGATCAGGGATCATTTTGAGTCTGCAAATTAATCACTTCGTCTCCTCATTAATGCAGTCTTCTAGCTGACTGATTCTCCACTTGTGCAGTGCTTCTTATTTCTTGTTCAATCAGCAAAATCATTGACACTGACAAAAAATGTTCAAATTCAGTAACAAGTGACCAATTGACTCTAGCACCCATCACCAGGGCCTTAGTGGTCAACAATAAAGCACCTATACCTTCCTTCTTCATCTTCTATTGCTTTTCTTAGGGCCAGGACTTAATGACAATAAACACTTAATATTTGAAGGCATAAATCCCAAACTACCTAACAAACTCAGGCTCTTTTTTTTTTTTGTTTCCTTTCCTTTTCAGATCAGAAACCAAACATCAGACAAAATCCTATCATCTTATCCCAAAGAAGAGATGACGAGTTGCATGGATCCTATCACATTTCATAACTGAGACAAACTTCTAAAAAATGTTTAGCAAAGTAAAATTTGTACAGTATCATCAAGATCTTCTTAAGTTCTAGTTACTTTATCTTTGATTTTTGTGAGGTTCTTCGGGTTTCCAGTTTTTTCTGTGCAGCTTCAAATTCCTCTTCAGTAGGCTCTGATGCATCACCTCCACCATATTTGGACACCAGAGATGAGAACATGGAATCAAACTGGTCTTTCCTCTGAGTCCGCCGTTGAGATATAATTGCATATAGATCTCCTTCTGCCTGCTTATCTGACCTGAAGAAGGATTAAGCATGATTCAGTTTCTACTTAACAGTTTTAATACATTGGCAAAATCTTGCAATGACAAACTTACTTCCCTCTCCTCTTCAAAGGACTGGTTGGTGGTTTGGTTTCAGAGACTTGCTTTGCCCATTTCTGGTAGGCTTTTGTTGCCTTTAGTTCTCCTGCAGCAAATGAAGCAGAAGAAAGTATCAGCAATAATATGCTGAAGCGCGACAAACACATCGAAGTTGTCAATTGTTCCTTTGATGCTTATCCTACCTAAGCCTTGATAGTAGGCAACAAAAGTCATATAAATAAACTGAGAAGTGTCTATGACCCAATGGACCAAGCTTTCAGATAATTGTTTATAATTTGCGTGTGAGAAAGAGAGAGAGCTTATATCTGACTGCCTACTTTTATAGAAATAGTGTTTATGGAGGAATAAATCAGCGATACTGTTCATTATTTTCTCCACATGCAATCCAGGCTTGAGCTTAGATTCAAAGGACTTTTTCCTTCCCAAAACTAGATGACCTATGTTTCACACAAACATATCAGAGGTTGATATATATTCTTACCAGCAGCTACAGCTTCGTTAAGAATATCCTTGAAACGGTGTGAATCGAGCTTAGGATCGGAACAAAGCATTGAACAGTAAAGCCTGCAATGGAAAGAACCTTAAAATGTCAAACTGAAAACCCTCTTTCAGCCAAAAAAATGGGCTCATACCTGTTCATATTTCCCTTGTGCTTCTTGAACAGTTCAATCAGATCATTCTTCTCGGAGTCAGATCCCCTATAGTTTGCTTCAAACTCCTCTATATCAGTCTCAGTGACCTGCAATTAGCATGTATAATTCCTTAAAAACTAAACATGAAAATATCAAGAAAGATATTGTAATTGTAACATAAAAAGAAAAACCTTCTTGTAAATTGCTCTAAAAAACTGATGAAGATTCTGTACAACATCACCAGCAAGGTCCTGATCACCAGAAAAGACATGAGATATACAATTAGATATGTGGAAAAATTAGAATTTCCAGAAAACTAATCATTTCTTCTGTTAGCAACTCCAAATCTCCAATTATTTCCCATAGGCTCATTTTTTTATTAGTACTTCTCTTAAAAAACAACTTGATTTTTGATAATGTAAATTAATGTCCTCATTTGGTATCCAAATGCCCTTTACTCAACAATTAAATCAAAAAACAGAAAGTCTCTAAAATCACTCACAGCATCATCAACACAGCCAGTCTGATCATAAACAGCTCGTTTCTCCTCATCACCAAGAATTGAAATCACTTTTTGCAATTGCTGAAATTTCTCTTTAGCTTCCTATAAGAAGGAAAGAGAAGTTACAAATGTAAAGACCTACAAACTTCTAAACCCCGTGGTAAAGTTAGGCAACATAAAAAAATCACCTCATCACCAGGATTTTTATCAGGATGGAGCCGCAATGCCAATTTATGGTAAACTTTCTTTATTTCCTGTTGAGATGCTGTCCTCTCCACACCAAGAACCTACAAGCATTTAGCCATTATCCAACACACCCTTGCTTCACTTAGAACTAAAAGGAAAAACACCAGGTAACAACGAGAGGAAAGATGTGCGGGGCAGAAACCAAGTATGGAACACACTAGAGCAGGAGCACTCTAGAGGTACAGTGTCCCAGGGTGCCAAAGACAAGTATATCTGGGAGATGGTACCAGAGGTGAAACTTCCAGTCTTGAGCCCCAAAAGTATTTGATTAATGATGTCTCTACCCCAAAACGAACAGAAAATAACTTATTACTTTATTAGGACAGCTAGAATTTTACAAACAAGTGATTTACACGAAACCCGAATTAACTAATAGAAAAAAAATAAAATTGCAGAAGGGAAGAAACAAACCAAATGCAAAGGAGATGCATCAACTTTATTGCTTCAGTGAAAAACATATGAAGCCCTTTTCTCTATCAAGGAAGTATCTGAATCATTCAACTAAGCCCCATACATACATCTTAAAGAGTAAAGTAACTACCATAATAATTTTATCATGCAGTAGCTGCAAGCAGGAAACTTGATGCAAGAATTAAGATATATATATATATACATATTGTGTTCAATAACAAAGGTATGAAACTAGCATCTCCTATTGAAATCTACTCCTAATGGCATCAGTAACACTCGTAGTGATTCTCAACAAATATTTTTTTTTTTTGGGTGGAGGGGGAGTACACATGATTCTAGACAACTTAAGTAACAAGAAGAATGGACGAAACAAGATATGAGAGTTTTTAAAAGAAATTCCCAGTCCAGTGGATTTTTGCAACAAATTGGGTTATTAAAAAAAATTCCAGTAGTCCACAAACTCAGACAAGTCTGCCAAGCAATTTCCCAAGGAAGGTTGTCTTATAGTAAATGCCACTGAATTTCATTCTTATGCAGGAGCATGGAGAAATAATTTATTTATCCCCGATAAAACCAAGATGAGCTGAATTCCACAAATCAATAAATATAATATGACAAGCAGGCCTTGGTCCTCAATACTTGGGACCAGCTACACGAAGATATTAGCAAGAGCAGAGCTGACAGACAGTGTTATTAAAGCTGCACCTGAGGCTCAAAAGGCAAGAGGCTCCAGCCCTCTCGCCTCCACACCCCTCAGGCGAGGCTCATTTACTCAGGCTCAGCCTAGGCCCTTCAGACACATGCCTAACCCCTTCAGGTTCGTGCCTAGGCTCTTAGTTGACTACTTGTTGGACCTACTAGGAATTTAGAAAGCAAAAGCACTAATTTTATTGTTTTTGGCTTAGAGATAGTTTTTAGTTGTTGAACTTGGTGGACTACATGATGAACCTCTTGACTTTAGCTAATTTTTTCATTTTCATTTTTTATTTGGAATTCTTGCCTATAGCTATTTTTACTCTTTTATAACATATTGACCTAGATTTTACTTGATGGAAGCCTGAAATTCTTGCTTGTGGCAATATTTGTTGTTTTCTTTAGTAGGGTGCCTGGCTTTCCTCAAGCATGCGCCTGCACGTGGTGCCTAGAACCAAGGCTCCAAAGACCCCTTGTGCCTAGGTGCACTTAGAGCCTTTAATAACACTGCTGACAGATATATCATATGTTGGGGGGGGGGGGGGGGGGGGGTGAATTGCGAAGGGGAAATATCCTTCAATTAGCAGAAACAAACAACTTTCACACAGGAGGTGGTATAATAAATCCAAAATGCTACAGTATGAACAATGATATTGAAAAAAATTATCTTCTATCCTGCAGGCCAAGAACTTCCTGTATTTATGTTTTCAAATTCTGGGGTCCAAGGTGTAGGAATTAGGATAGTCACATAGTGCAATTTGAACTGGTGGTTAAACTCTGTTGCAGCAATGGAATTGTAAGGGAGGTCCAACAGTAAGGATAAACCAATAGAGATCTAAATATTAATGTAGAAACTTTTTCTTCAGCCCCCTCCCATTCCCCACCACAAAAAAAAAAAAAAAGAAAAAAAAAAAAAGAATGAAAGATATCAATATCTCAAGTTTTTGTAGAAGCTGGTTACTCCAATATCGTTAAAATTTCAAAACCACCAATTTATTAACAGAGGCATCAGAAGATTGCTAGGAAGAATCTTTTAAATAGATGAAAGACAAATTGGAGTCCCAAAACTGATTCATGAGATACAGATAATCTACCAATTCTCCGCTTATAGATTCATTAGAGCAACAACCTTGCAGTTGCCTTACAAAATACAAATCTTACGACTGAAGAGTCACCAGTAGTACAAGATGTAGACTATATTAATAGACTTTCCCGAAAAAGCCCTTTAGTTTGCCAATCATAGCCAGTTGCAGGAACATTATACAATTAAGGCAAACTGAATTGCTTGTAATTCAAATTTTATTGATCCATGCATCCAGCCAAACTAGGTTCTCAACTCAAGTGAGCAAGCAAACCCACCTTACAAGTTACAACTCAATATGTATATTTGTCTCTCTTATCTCTTTATAAGAAAGCTAATGCACACATAAATCAAATTTGCAATTAATATAAACTACCTGCATACACTGACCACTACCCTCAGAATGACCAAATTTGAAGTATATAGGACACCTGGGTCCTAATTTTCTATCTTTTACTTTTATTTCCTTTTGGTCAAGTTGTGAGCAAATTTTGAGCCCTAAAATGTAATTGGACAAAATCGTGTACTTTATTTTAATTTGTAATAGAGGTACAAATTCTGTAAGAAATTTCTTTACAATAGAAAGGAAAAATCCTCATATTCAATCTCCTTGGAAACTTTATTAGATCTGAGGGCTATGTAGCTTAATCTCAAATGAAGTGATGAAGTTTTTTCAAAACAATGTTGTGGATGATCGTTGAGAAAAGTTTTGTGCTCTCTACGTGTATTTGGGTTTTATTATAGGGATTTGTAACTTGCTTAATTCTCTATTGTTTAAGAGATAAAAGTAAGAGAGATTCAAGAGTTCTTGTGCCTTGTGTGGATGTAAATAAAGTTACAAACGTTGTATGTATTCTTTACAAGAAGAGAACAATTCCTCTTATTTGATCTCCTAAAGAATTTTGTTCTATCTGAGGGCTAGAAAGCTTGATCTCAAACGGAATGACTTTACTCCTTCAAATGACATTGTCAATGGTCGTTGAGAAGGATGTATGATCTTTGTGGCCATTGGGCTTAATTGCAGAGAATTTGTGAGTTGATTCAAACTCTGTTGTTTTAGAGAAGAGAGTTTCAAAAAAATTTGTTCCTTGAATTTTCTGTCTCATCTCGAGTTAATGTAGGGCCTTTTATAGGAGCAGTGATGGTGGACAAAATTTGATTGATTGAAAGTGGTGGAGGTAATTGAAATTGATTGATTGGTGGTTAGAATTATGATTGGGATGATTGACATTGCTTGGGGATGATTGATATTGACTTGAAATGATTATAATATGATTGGAATTAATTCGAGAATTTAAAGGGTGATAGGATTTGATTCGATCCAATCCAATTTGTAATATTTGAGCTGTAATTGATTAATCAATATAATGTATATATTTTAATAGTGATTAGTCAAAAATCAACTTGTAAATTTTTTGTGTCTACACTACCTCTCTCAGTCTCTCTTTAACATTTCTTTTCAGCACAAAGCCACACAGAATAGTTTGACATCAGACAGTCACCGGGTAAACACATTAAAGCCCACTGTGTGCAATAAACGATGACTGAACTTCATTCAACTTATACAAACACATAAAATGACAACAATATAAATGACAATCAAGGACCTAACTGAAAATTATTTGAAAATGACCAAATAACACAAACAAATCAAAAACCCATGACCTAATTTCACCCTGGGTTATTTTGGAAAAGAATAAGTAATGAAATTTTAATTGCATCAGTGAAATTACGCAAACATCTACAAAACTTGTGGACGGTACCTCATAGAGGCTTTTTTCCTTTGACGAAGATTGATTGTGATTCCGACGTTCTCCTTCTTCTTCTTCGTTTGAAACCCTAGCTTTCTTTCCCTTTCCCATTGCCTAGTATCGGAAAGCAACAAATCTGTTGTTTTTGTGCGGAAAATGTAGCATACGAAGAGCGAGAGCTTTGTAGACGAAGATTCAAATAACAGTCTCTGTAAATTGTAATAGATCTATCTGTGCGTATTTAAATCAAATTTCATATGTAAAATAATTAAATTAAAATAAATCTGTTCCCGCCAATAATTACTAACATTTTCCTTTTCTTCTTTTTAATAAAAATCCCGTGGTTAAATAATAAAACCAAAATTATTTAAGCAGTGCATCAAGATTATTTGTCAATGTCATTTCTCTTTTTATAATTTTTCTGTTTCTGGTTTCTCACACCGTTATGGGCCTAATCTTTTATAAATTCACGATTATTTTTCTTCATAAATATTTCTAAAAACTTAAATATTTACTTATTACAAAAATCTCTTAATCATTAAATTTAAATTTATATTATCACTTAAATTACATTTTATAAATATATAATTTTGTTAATTTTATTTCCTAATATTAATTTATAACTATGGTATTGTACGCTAAAATCTCATCTCAAAATTAAGTAAAAATTTGTAGGGATAATAATAATCCAAGTTTTTTGAAAATTGAAATTAGTAGTTGTTATTATTTATGAGACAAGGTTATCAACAAATAATTTTCCTAATAAGTGTCTTTATGATATTTATTAAATTGATATATATAATCTTTTTGGTATTTAATACAATTGGTTGTAATTATTTTGGCCTATTGTAATTAATGATTTTATTATTGTATGAATATTTTACAATTTTAATTAATTGTATTTATGGCACCCTTATTTACTAATAAGTGTCTTTATGATATTTTATTATTTTGGTTGTAATTGATTATTTTTATTTTATTTTTGGGTTTTATAATTATTGTTATGAAATAAAATTATCAAGTTTTGTTGTGAATGGAATACCTCTTTAACAATTGTCTATTTTAAAGGTATATAAATTAAATCTTGAAGCAAATAATTATAGAGAGCTCCCCACTCGCCAAAAATATCAAGAAATTTGTCTCACATAAAAAACTAAAAAGCCAAAAGAAAAAGTCATTCTAATCCAGGCTAACAAAAACTTGAAAAAGAAAAGGAAGGAGAAAAACAATAAATTAATATTTTTTAATTTTTTAACGGAAAAGAAAGAAAAGGCCGAGAGAAGTGGGAATTACGATATAATTGAGGAGCAGTTTAGAATTTAGATAGGACCACCGACTCAGTGGAAAGCGTTTGTTGGCAGAGAAATTGTTTCAAATACAAATAGGGAAACAGAGATAGCAACCATTCTATGGGATACAACCCTACCCATTTTCCCCTTTGTCTCTAGCTGCTTTCATACACGTACCTCCTCCTCTGTCCTCTCTCTTCTTCTTGCTCTGTTGGTTTTGATTTTTATTAATATTTCCTTCTTTTTATTGTTCAAGGCAGGTATTAACCTGATCAGAGAGTTGCGATCCACGACATCAATTTAGGTGAGGGGTTTCTTTTTGTATTTTCTTATCTGCTGTATCTCTCTCTCTCTCGTCCCATACCCAGTAGTAAAGTTTAAGTTTTTTTTGCTTTGTTGTGTAAATTCTATAAAGGTAGAAGGAGTTTATGATTGTTGCTGCTCGTTTCTGTTTGCTTTCATTCGTTTGTAATTCAGATGTTAAGTATTTGACTTTTCTGATTTTTTTTTTCCTTTCTGTTTTTCTTTTTGTTTGGTTGGACTTGATTGTGCCTGGTCAATTATGGTGATGATCCTTATGAGAGGAACAGGAAGTGGGTATGGAAAATTAAAAGTTAGGGTTTTTGCTTTCAGATTTTCAGGGTTTGTTTGAACTTTGCTGCTTTTTTATGGGTTTGTTTTCTCTTTGCATGTTGGATTGTCAATTATAGTTCTGATTGTTAGTTGATGGGTTGGAATTGTGGCTACTGATTTAGTTCCATCTCTTCCTTTTTCGCCAACTGTGGGAAATGCATAAAGATTGCTCCTTTACTCTGCCAATCACTTTTTAGCTGCTATTCTCAGCCTTACAATTGATGTATGCCATTTGCCTATGTTCGAAGGTAATTTGAGAGGTGTATGCTGTTTTATACTTTCTTTTTTTCTTTTGCTTCTCTTTCTAAATTCTTGTGTGGCATGCACATTCACATGGAACAATCTGCCTGAATTCATTTATGCTTTTGATGTTGGTATGTAAAGTTTGTGTGTGAATACTGATATGCTCTAATTAATATTTACTTGATGGAAGCAACGGTTGTTGGTTTTATATAATGTTGTCAAAGATGGTGAGCTGCTTTATTTGCAGGATCTTATAAAAAATGGAGTCCCATGACGAGACAGGATGCCAAGCTCCAGAACGACCTATCCTTTGCGTCAATAATTGTGGCTTCTTTGGAAGGGCAGCTACCATGAATATGTGTTCCAAATGTTACAAGGACACGCTGTTGAAGCAGGAGCAGGAAAACTTTGCAGCATCATCCATTGGGAGCATTGTCAATGGCAGCTCTAGTGGCAGTGAGAAAGTTGCTGCATGTACAGTGGATGTACAAGCTACTTCCTCAGAGGTGAAGATAGCCTCTATGGAGACCGGGATTTCTCCCCCAAGTGGGAGTTTGGAGATGAAAGTCAAGGAGGGTCCCAATAGATGTGCCACCTGCCGGAAGCGTGTTGGATTAACTGGTTTCAATTGCAAGTGTGGAAACCTTTTTTGTGCAGTTCACCGCTACTCAGACAAACATGAGTGTCCTTTTGATTATCAGACTTCTGGTCGTGATGCTATAGCTAAAGCCAACCCTGTTGTTAAGGCAGAAAAGCTTGACAAAATCTAGCTGTGCACTTCAAGAAAGTTAATGTCCAAAGTATGATGCCTCCCTTTTATCAATGAGTCTTAATGTAAGTTTTCTGCCTGTTTAGGTGTCCTTTATTGGCTCAAATGCTTCAATCTTATGTTAGTGGGGACATCTTTAGGAGAAACCTACATTCCTTGTTGGTTGGTAAGGATTCCTTTGTTGGCCCCAGTATTTGTGCTGGTTTGATGGACAGCTTTGTGGTTGATTTGTAATGAATTTGGTATTCTCTGCTTCTTTATATGTGCGTTCATGTTATTATCACTTAGTTAATGTTGTTTCTAATTTTATTATTTACCTTTTCTGTAGTGTTTATGTGATCTACCAAATGTGAATCTGTGTTGGTTGCCACATTAGTTTTGACATTTCTTTTTCATATAATATTCTTTTGTTGGTTTTCATCGTGCTATATATATTGATTCGATTATGTACTTTCTCAAGAGTTTTTCAAGTCTTGAGTCAAACATATTGGGTCTGGAAAAATTTAGATCTGTGTTTTATTTTTATTTCTTGTTTAGATGCACTCCTTTGTTCCTTTTCACATTTAACCGACAGTCAAAATTGAGTTAGTTCTGCGTTCTCATATTATAAGGCCTAGACATCAAACTACTTGTTTGTAGGATGAATAATTCTTTGGTTGATCGGTGCACTTGTAGCCTTCTAATAGTTATATTTTTTATTATCAAAGAAAGCATGGACTGTAGTGTGTATAATTATTAAAAGTTGAAACTATTATTTCTGAGGAAGGTATCATATTGATTGTCCTAATGCCTTGCTTTTGATTTCCCTGGTTTGAGGACTGACTAATATAGGAATAGTAATTGGCTAGTAAAACTTCATTGCTTTAATTGTTTACAGTGTTATATGCAAGTGAAGAACATCACACATGTTAAAAATGTGCATTGTGTTGGATGACAAATGAATTTGTCTTTTTGATTCCACTCTTATTTCCTTTTCTTCGGGAAATCATTAGTGAATAGGACTGTCCCTATGTTGTATTGTTCATTCTAAATTTCTCTGTCATTAGGTTTTTGTAAGGCATATAATTGCTTGAAATGTATTCCTACTGCATAATGTCTCTGGACCTTTTAGGAAAATTTTCTTCACCATTTCATGATGATATGTACAAGTTTATGTTCACTTCTGATTTGGATGTAATCAGAGTATTTCTTGTGCTCCTGTTTTACTAGTTCTTTTTCTTTTCTTTTTTTCTCTTCTGTAGCTAGATGGTCTAGTCACATCGTGGCATATTGGTATGGGGATTGTAGCTATTGGTCTTACTGGAGCTCTTGTTTTTCTTCCTCTCTCTCTTAGTTTCCACGTTTTGTCTTTTACTCTTCTAACAGGTAATTTTGATGCACACTAACTGCTTCCTGCACATGCAAAACTGAACAGTGCTAGTTTAACATACTCTGTATTAGAGTTGCTGCCTTTAGCCCATGCGCGTCCTGTTTAAGATGAACTACCACTTTTGAAGTTGATCTGGCATGTATCATAACAAGCTCCATTAGTCTAGTTTGTAAATTTATTACACAAAAAATAATAATTTCTTTGAAAAAGATGCAATCTGTGATTTTGGTTTAATAACGTCCAAAATATTCACTCTTGTGCATGCTGGCCTGTGTTTGAGTGGTACCTGCAGGCTGCACCTGCAGTATGGGACAGGCACCCCAAAAATTTAACAGCGACAGAGCTTTCCTCTATTACATACATGTTAGATTGAATGAAAACTGGTTTAAGTTCTAAAGTAACCACTGTACTCGGCAGCCAACATACAAAGTGGTGTCAGAGCTTTGAACTACACGAGTTAGTAACTGACCTTTTTGATTTGACTTGAATTAAGCAACCTTTTTATGTTTTCGGGTTTATTTGAGCTATAAATAAGAACTACTCAACTTGAATAACTCACCTTTTTGGATTTTTTTTCCTTAACTTATCACAAATATCTTTATAATTTTTGAGTATGAGTTTCATCTTGTTAGGAATTAATGATTGTCTTTGTACAAGTATTTTGTACGAGTTCAAATTCTGACATTGTAAAGATTCTTTGTAAAATTCAAGTATATCTTATAATATAAATTATATATTTTCAAATTTATTTGAACTATACAATAAAAATAAATTTTGCATATTTTTCTTTTTTTCTCTGGTACTTGTGTTTCGGGTTTAACAGAGATAATTAATGATTACTATTGCTTGAAACTAATGAACATGGCAAGCAAAATGAGTCATAGTGTAGGGACCCCCACCGTCTGCTGAAAGCAATGTTGGTATTATTTGCTCCTCTTGGTCATAAATAAGGCATAGCTTTCTTAAATGCAATAAGTAAAAATTGACTGGTATTAAAAAGCTCCTTTCCCCATTGCCCACAACCCCGTGTTTGGTTTCTTCCCCAAAAGACAAAAAGGACACCATTTGACATACCCTTTATGACTTTGGGCCTTGTTATCCAGGGAATATTGCCAAACAATGTGCACAAACACCCATATATTATGTCCCATTTCTTTATCTTTCCAACTCTGCAAAGCCAAACCTTTGTTTCAATAGAAAAATGCATATCTTAATATTCCATTGGATGCTTTACATTTCGTGACCATTTTTGATTAAGAAGTTGACTATTTACAATTAAAATATACTTTAATCATATTTTCAGAAAGAGCAACTTAGAATGTGCCAAAGGAAAAGTTTAGTTTTATAAATGTATAGTCCATTAGGTATGCATGTTAGTTGGCATTCATTGACATTCTATATATCAACTCAATGTTTCAATTCTAGTTAAACGGATTGATTAAGAAATCTTCTCTATCAAACATGAGTAAATCTCATGTGAGTATATCCCCACTGTATATGTAACAAGGATACAGCTGTTTAAAACTTAACACGAAATCTAAGTCATTGATATCTAATGCTTGAAAATAAGGCCTCATTGTTTTCGTGTTGATGTATATCTCAAGTAAAATAACAAATTAATTATGAAAATTTATTTATTTATTATAACTCATAATATATATATATATTAAATCTAAATGGACAAAAAAAAGAAAAAAAATACTTTAATATTAATATTTATAATTTTATAATCACCCGCCTCTCAACCCCTTATGGTAATAAAAATATTTATTTATTTATTTATTTTTTACTCTTATGTTACATCCAAATATTTTCTGAAATTTAATTTATGACTGTAATAATATATTTGTAGCTAATCATTATATATTTTTCTTTTATCAAATATTTTTTTGCCTTAAAGAAATATAATGTAAATTAATGAAATGTTAAGTAAGATTATTTTTTATTTAAAAATAATGAGGTGACATCATTTTCATTATTTATTAAATTTATTCATATTAATAAAAAAAATCTAAATATGATAAAATTAATTAATAAAATATTAAAATATAATTATATTTTATTAAAAATAATGAAGCTACAAAATCTTAAACTTCCAATTTTTATCCCACATAGCATTCTGTCATTTCCTATGTATCTAGCGGTCAGTGAGAGGTGAGAGGTGAGAGGTGAGAGGTGAGAGGTGAGAGGGGTAGAATGTACTATCACTACTTAACTAGTAATTAGTGATGTTAACTGGTGAAAGCAGAAGACCCTAATAAATCTACAGTTTTACACCTTTTAGATTTGTTTTTCTAGAGCACTGCACTTATGGCTATTGTTCTTTTTACCTTTCTTTTTTTTTCAGTATAAAGTCACATCATAAGTTTTAAAATGTCAACTTGCAAGCTAGGAATATTGGAATATAAGAGATGAGTTAACTCTGAATAATTTTCTGATTTTTTTTGGTTAAAAATTTGTTTAAAGCTTAATTATTTTTATATTGAATGGGTTATAAATTTTAAATTTAAACTTGTAAAACGAATTGAATTTTTTTTTTAAAACTTATTTAATAAACTTATGAGTTCAATTTTTTTAATATTATTTATATAACTATATTTATATATGTATAAAATAACATGTAACTCAATTTAGTGATAAATTATTTAGTTAATTATCTAAACACTCATAGTTCAACTCTCAGTTTAATTGACTATAAAAATGTTTATGGACTAATCAATTGTCACTAAAATGCCACATCATTATTTTAATATATATATATATATATATATAATTATAGTTATTAATGACATTTTATAAAATTATAATATTATTAATGGTAAAATTGAGATTTTCTTACTATATATATTATATTAACATCTACATATATTACTTATTTAATAATTTAAAATTTATATTATGTTTTAGTTCTTTAACAAAAAATAAAAGATAACAAAATTTATTATTTATAATTATTATAGAATTACCTATTGCTCGAGTATCTTAACTTAGAGGTTATTTTTAAAATAAATGCTCAACTCTTTTTTTTTTTAAATATCATTTGAGGTACTCATTTTTTATTTTTTGTTGTTTAAGACAATCTACTAAAAATGAGTGAGTATAGTCATTCAAAAATAGTGACATGTGTATTTTTTTTTTCACATCATAATATTTTTTCTTATATATATATAATTTTAATATTTTCTTAATTATTTCTCAAAATTTATTATTGATGAGCTTCAAATTATTATTATTTTTCAAATTTTTAAATATATATTAACTAACATCAATTCAATGCTTCTTTTTATTATATATTTTTCTGACATTATTTACCATGAAACAAAATTTTACAAATATATAAAAATATTTAATTGTCCACAAGATTCATAAGTTTTGTCTCATAATAGTTAATGATAAAATAATAAAATAAATAAATAAAATGTCATTTTAGTTAATACTCTTTAATACTTATCTTAGATATTTAATTAATAAAAAAATATTACAACATAAAATAAAAAACTAGATTAAAAAAATAATAATAACATGTAAAAAAAATTTCAGTGACTATACTAACTAATATTTAAATTGAATTCTTCAAACAATATAAAACAAATATTATCTCAAATAATATAAAACTATATATATACATTTAAATTAAGGGTCTCGATCAATAAATAACTCATTAAAATATTAACACATTTGAAACAAAAAATATGTGCCACGCGTGATGTGTAATTTTGTCTTATTATTATGTTTTTATTCTGGCCATCAACCTTTTCTGTTTCTGCTCTTTGATCTCTATAACCTGTGGGTGACTTTTAAGTATTTCTTGGAGCCTCTATTTTCTGTGTTTAATAGAAATTTGGTTTGAATTTGTTAATTAGGATTTATCATGTTAATAATTATAATACTCTCAATCTAACATTTTTTTTAAAAACCATTATGAAGAATTGCAAGGGATCTTCTTATATATATGGCTAATATAATTTCAGTTTTTTTTTTTTTTTGGTATGGATGAGTTATAAATTGAAGTTTGTTGTATTTTTCACTTAGATTAATAACTGATTAAATTTAAATAATTGAAGTTTGTTGTATTTTTCACTTAGATTAATAACTGATTAAATTTAAATAATAGACGTACAAAGAATTAAATAACTATTATTGCTTGATTTGAGAGCCCAAAGCCTACTGAGCACTGACAAGTCAATGCTGCAGTATGCAAATTGACAAAATGGTCACGTGACCATATATCTCTCCTTCTAAATAAGTCTTTGTTTGGTTGGTGGCAGGTCAAAATCTAGACTCACCCTGTTTTCACTTTTTTGTTTCTTGGATTCTTTTCAAACCACAAATTTTTTACTTCTCTTTCTTTCGGTGAAGAAACAAGAAATTTATGTCCAATCTAAAATTTGTTAGTAAATAATTATTTTGTTTTTTATGGCAGCTTGTAAATTAATAATTATATCACTTACATTACAATAACAAAGTAACAACTAATAACTAGGCCATGTTCTCTAATGATGGAGATGGCCATGTTTTTATGAGTTAATTTCTTAGAGCAATTGAGTATTAGTATTCAATTAAAAGAAATTGAGAAAAAAAAAATATCAAGTTTGTGGGAACTAATTTTTTTATAAACAATATTTAAATTTTTATTGACATGGCATCTAATTAGATTGAAAATTTAGAGACATTTATTTTTATCTTGTTATAAAATAAGATTATTTATTCTTTATAAATGAATTGTTAAACCTATACAAAAAATCTATTAACTTTCTTCAATTCTACTAAATAATAGTATTACTAATAAAAAACTTTTGCTTAGCAAATATTACAATATGTTGTCTTTCAATTCCATTTTTATTGGATGATTCTTTGAAGAATTCCAACTCTTAACTCCAGAGGCTCTTGTAAAGGATTAATAATATGTATTCTTTGATTTGAAAGTGTAATTATAATGTTGTATACTATCAAATAGACATGATGACCTTGAGCATGAAAACCCCTTTGAAATTTGAAGCCATCAACGTCCAGTAGTCTACTCCTCTGAGTCCACATTCTCACGCTCAACTGGACACTGGTATATAGGAGAAGGGGTTGAAAAGAATACAACCAATCTTATATTGCAGACGCAGTCATCTCTAATGGCTACAACCTGTACATTCCTCTTTCTTCTTTCTGTTACCTTCACATTTCTCATTCTTAGCTCATCTTCATCTGAGGCAGACATCCTCCTCACTTTCAAGTCCTCCGTTGAAGACTCCAAAAACTATCTCTCAAGCTGGTCTAATACCTCAGTGACCCATTACTGTAACTGGACTGGAATCACCTGCTCCACCATACCCCCACTCTCTGTTACTTCTATTAATCTTCAAAGCTTAAACCTTTCTGGTGAAATCTCATCCTCAATTTGCGGGCTTCTCAACCTGTCTTACCTCAATCTTGCTGACAATCTCTTTAACCAGCCCATCCCTCTTCATCTCTCTCACTGCAGTTCTTTGGAAACTTTAAATCTCAGTAATAATCTTATCTGGGGTACCATCCCATATCAGATTTCTCAGTTTGGTTCCTTGAGGATGCTTGATTTCAGCAGAAACCATATTGAGGGTAATATTCCAGAAAGCTTAGGTTCAGTTGAAGAACCTTCAAGTTCTCAACTTGGGAAGCAACTTGCTATCAGGTAGTGTGCCTTCTGTCTTTGGGAATTTCACTGGGCTTGTTCTTCTGGATTTGTCTCAAAATTCTTACTTGGTGAGTGAGATTCCTAGTACTATAGGAGAACTTGAAAATCTTAAGCAACTTCTGCTGCACGGTTCTGGTTTTCAGGGTGTAATCCCAGATTCTTTTGTGGGGTTGCGTAGTTTGACCCATTTAGACCTCTCTCAGAACAATCTAACTGGTGGATTTTCTCAGACAGTAATGGCTTCTCTCGTGAACCTGGTTTCTTTTGATGTTTCACAGAACAAGCTTTTAGGGTCATTTCCAAGTGGAATTTGTAAGGGAGAAGGCCTTATAAATCTCAGTCTGCATACCAATTTCTTCAATGGTTCACTACCCAACTCCATTAGTGAATGTGTGAATCTTGAGAGGATTCAAGTTCAGAACAATGGGTTCTCAGGAGATTTCCCAAGTGGAGTATGGTCTTTACCCAAACTTAAGCTCATTAGAGCTGAAAACAACAGATTATCAGGAGAAATACCTGATTCAATATCTGGAGCAGCTCAGTTGGAGCAAGTTCAGCTTGATAACAACAGCTTTAGTAGTAATATTCCTCAAGGTCTTGGGCTGGTCAAGAGCTTGTATAGATTTTCTGCTTCTCTTAACGGTTTCTATGGCGAACTCCCTCCAAATTTTTGTGATTCCCCTGTTATGAGTATTATAAATATCTCCCACAATTCGCTTTCTGGTCCAATCCCAGAGCTGAAAACATGTCGGAAACTAGTTTCATTGTCTTTGGCAGACAACAGTCTTATTGGAGAAATACCTCCTTCCCTAGCTGAATTGCCAGTGCTAACTTACCTCGATCTTTCTGATAACAATCTCACTGGTTCAATCCCGCAAGGGCTTCAAAACTTGAAGCTAGCCCTTTTTAATGTGTCATTCAATCGGCTATCGGGTGAGGTGCCATACTCTTTGATTTCAGGTCTCCCTGCTTCATTTTTGGAAGGAAACCCTGAGCTTTGTGGCCCCGGATTACCCAACTCGTGTTCCAATAACCTGCCAGGACACCATGCTGCTGGCATTACAACTTTGACTTGTGCCTTGATCTCTGTAGCCTTTGTTGTTGCAACTGTGATTATTTCTGGTGGGTTTATATTGTATCGTCGATCTTCAAAACAGAATCAAGACCAACAGTGGCGCTCATTGTTCTTTTATCCTCTTAGAATCACTGAGCATGATTTGATAGTGGGGATGGATGAGAAAAGCTCAATGGGAAATGGAGGAGTTTTTGGCAGGGTTTATGGCATAGGCTTACCAAGTGGTGAACTAGTTGCTGTAAAAAAGCTAGTCAATTTTGGGAATCAGTCTTCAAAAAGCTTGAAAGTTGAAGTCAAGACATTGGCAAAAATTAGGCATAAAAATATTGTTAAAATTCTGGGGTTTTGTCATTCTGATGATTCAGTTTTTCTAATTTATGAGTACTTACAGAAAGGGAGCTTAGGGGATTTAATATCCCCTCAAAATTTCCAGCTGCACTGGGGAGTAAGATTAAGGATTGCCATTGGAATTGCTCAAGGACTAGCATACCTTCACAAAGATTATGTTCCACATTTGCTTCATAGAAATATCAAGTCAAAGAATATTCTGTTGGACTGCAGATTTTGAACCGAAACTCACAGATTTTGCTCTTGATCGAATTTTGGGAGAATCTGCATTTCAGTCAATTGTGGGTTCTGAATCTGCATCTTCTTGCTATAATGCTCCAGGTACAAGATTGATGAAATAAAATAGAACTCTTAAATGTGTTTCGTAACTGTATTTCTTGTACTACATCATCTAAACAAAGTTTCCACCAAAGTTTGGTGGAATTAGTTTTGAGCCTTACTTCTGCAATAGCATCAGTTACCTTAGAATATAACCTCATTAGTGAATCGGGACCTGGAAGAAACGTCTATGCTACTAGCAAACTTTGTATAGAATGTTTATTGAATGAATGAGACATTTGTAATGATAATATTTAAATCCATTGTGTAACATACATGCTATGTTTTAAGAATTCAATTTGAAAATTCTAAATAGGTTTGTTGTTTCATTGCAGAATATGGATACAGTAAGAAAGCAACTGAACAGTTGGATGTCTATAGTTTTGGTGTTGTATTACTAGAGCTAGTGACAGGCCGGCCAGCAGAGCTATCAGAATCAACAGACTCTCTTGATATTGTTAAGTGGGTTAGAAGGAAAGTGAACATCAACAACGGTGCATTCAAAGTTCTTGACCTTAAGATATCACAATCTTTTCAGCAAGAAATGATTGGAGCTCTAGAAATCGCTCTCCGTTGCACTTCTGTGATGCCTGAAAAACGGCCATCAATGGTTGAAGTTGTTAAAGCACTTCAGTCCCTTGATTCAAGGACCTGCATTTCAAATATAGGGGACTCTACTGAGGAACACTCAATTCCAATCTGAATGTCCAACCTCAAGGTTACCCATTATTGTTTTTAAGTTTTTGTATGTAAATCTAGTTTGATATTTCACATCTTTTTGATATTTGATGATCGGAATTAGAGGATGCTTTGAGCACAATATTTTTCTGTTGTGCACTAGAATCTGTTTTGGGATTTTCATTAATAATACAAGTGATTTTTACAATGTCAAATTGTCAATTGTTTGATAGCATTTTGCAGAAACTTGTGCTTGAAATCTGGAGGGAAACATGAACTTCAGTAATTTAACAGCTTGTTTCTCTTAACATAGAATTTTCAGACTAGACTAGAAACAAGCTTTATTGTTTGTTCATAGACAATTTGAAATCTGCAGGGAAAATGAGAAATTGTTTTGAAACTTAACTTCAGATAGTGGTTATCATCATTCAGATCAATCCACATGTAGCAGGTTTATGTTTGAAATTGGGCTGTCAATTGTCTAACAACTAGCTAGGGAAATACCATGTTTTATATCCGGTTCTGTTTCTTGTTTTTAATGATTTTGAGTTTAATCATAAAAGGATATTATTGAATTAGGATATTAATATGTGCACCGAAGTTGTTTTGACGAGGGATAAATGAGTTTCACTTAAGTCTCATTTATTACTAAGAAAGACTAAGAAATACTCTCATATATGAAACAAATTGGTACATACACATAGTCCAATCTTCAATTGTTATGTTGTATATTGCAACATAGTAATATCATCATCTATGAAATCAAGTAAATAAACCATTATGAACTGGGATTAAGATGAAGTCCTGATGAGTGTTTGGTAGCATATTCTTAGTTTCTATAACACCATATGGGCTTATTCCCTAGTGCCGATGTGTATATGTAATTGGATTTGGATCAGGTAATGAACCTGAACTTCCACAACACTATAAACATTGAGGCCTGTCATCATTAGTCGGGGACAACATTTTTATGTTTTGGAGCCTCTATTTCTTTTTAGAGGAAATTACAATCTCCTCCCTTAAATGAATCAAAAAGATAATGATGTTACAAAATAATTTAGTAAAATACTAAAAATTATATGACCAAAGTACAAAAATGTCTTATTTTACCCTTTTATTTTTTCAAATGAGTTTTAATATTTATTTTGTTACACCACCCTTTATTTTTTAATATATTTTCTTAATAGCAATCTCAATTTTTTTATTATTAATAAAATAAAATAAAAATAATATATATATTTATATTTATAAATATAAATATAAAAGTGACATTGAATTTGAATATTAAATAAAAAGTTAGACTTATGAGTCTTAAAAAATTAAATTTATCTGAATTTATAAAATAAATTCAAACACTTGTAAGAAAATATAATTTTTTTTTTTCATTTATAGGTTGAAAAATTTGAAAAAGGAATAATAGTAACATTTAATTATTACCATAAATATTTTTTTTCTTTTATTAGTTAATATATCACAAATTTATTTATTCTTTAACTCGTTAAAGTGGTAAAAATATGTTCTAATTTAAAGTCTACTTATTTGAAGAGAAAAAAATTAAAATTCAAATTTATTTGTCTCGTTAAGTATGGGTTTTTTTTAGAATATCACTAATAAATTTATTTATTTTGGTTAAATATTTTTTATTAGAGATAAAGTAGTAGAAATAGAAAAAAAAAATAGAGGTTGTTTTTAAGAAAATGAATTAAAATAAAGGTGTCACACCCCTCATAGAGGCATGACTGGCCAGAGGAATGGTAACCAAACCTCCGTAACCCTGACTCAAATAAAGGAATGACCATGACTCTTGATTCACAAATGAATAAAACCAAGAAATTATAAAGATAAAAATTAACATTTAAAAGTTTGTTAATTACAGCAAATCACACTTACTGAAAATTTTGGCAGAGGTTCCTTATAATATGGAACATGCCTTAAAATACACCTACGTAAATTCTTTTTATTACTCAACATGATATAAATACCATAAGGAGCTCTGCTCCGTTCACATCATCAACAAAACAAGTACTAGAATATTATATCATACCACATTTGACACCCTCATGTCTAATGTGACTGCAAACTTTTATCTTTAACTCCAAGTATGAGATTCCAAGTCATGCCTTGTCGTCAAATCCTTAGCAAAATCTCATATTAGCTGTTAACTTCTTTTGAGGTCCTGCTACTAAAAAATATAACCACAAGAAAGGGGTGAGTCCTACGGACTCAGTGAGTGGAAAATCGTACCCCAAATGTACTAGCATCACACAACACAAGCATATCACATATATATTAATATCATGTAACATGATTCACATAACATTTCACATTACACATACACATTGTAAGTTTCACAAATTCACAATTCACATGATACACAAGATCACAAATTTATCGGAGTAATGATATCAAACAAAACAACCAAAGGGCCAACGAGTAACCCAGCCCTGCACAACATTATCACCCCCTACCGGGCATTTACGCGCCCGCACAACAAGTTAATCTCCGTACACAATCCATCCCACCGGGGCTGAGCACTCAATTTAAAAAAAATATTTTTCAGAATCAGAATTTCTCATGGTTTTAAATCAAGGTATCCTAGGTGCACCTGGATCTTATTTTCAGAGATAAAAATCATTTTCCAGAAAATATTCACGAGTTGGCCCTTATCAAACACAAACAATGCAACACAGTAACTAATATCAAGCAAACATTATTCAAGCAAATTACTGAAATACTTCACTAGCTTACTTTCCATGTATCATGCATATTCAAATAAACATATAATCACACATACTAATCTAGCCCCTAAAGGCAGCAACTAACCACTCACCTGTTACCCATTTCATTTGTCACTCACACTTGTGTCCATGCGTCCCATCAGGTTCACATTGGAATCCGAAACTGAAATTCATAATTCCAAATACTACTTAGTTCATAAACGTTATTGTTATACTCTTTTATTTACTAAACCTATATCTCAACTTATATATGTTTATTTATGAAAGTTCTCCTTTAAACTATTACATGTTAATTAATATGAATTAAACTTTAGGTGATAAAGGTTATCAATGAAGAGGACTTTTAAATATATTGACAAAGCATATAATAGGAGAAACCATTAGAAAAGAATACATAACATTTAGTGTGTTAAAAATATGAAAGCTGTCCAAACTTAAGGTTTGGACCAGTGTCTACTTTAACGGTCATATTTTTCTCCATGAAACTCCGAATTCAGTTTCGTAAAATTTATAAAATACTAGACACATGTAACTTTATAATGGTATATCATTTGTAATTTTTGGATTTGTATATCAATACAGTTTATTGTTTGAAGTTGCATCAAATTCTGTAACACGCAGGATTTTTGATAGCTTTGACCTGACTGTAGTTAATTGAACATAACTTTCTTAGGAAAAACGAAATCCGATTCCGTTTATTGGGTTTATTAATAGAAAAATATGTATATCTTTATTATTTAGAAACTTTTCCTAAAATCGGTCATTAACCCACTCAATTTCTTACATGAACCAAAAAAACAGAGTATTACGAATTCTGCCTGACCTAGACGGAGTCTAACAGCTATAACTCACAACATATTTGGAACCAAGCTACGAAATTTTGTAGACAACATCCTAGGATCTTAAGCTACACTTTTTATTTTAAACACTAGTTTTAATTCAGCTCCGAAAATGCCCGAAATACAAGATTTTTCAATCCCACGAAATCTGTCCCTGCATCCTATCTTCAACCTTCACACTCTCCCAATACTTTACTCACATTAACACCCTTTGTCTATACCTACTACATACCTTCATCAAATCCTTGATTCACCACCTTAATTAACCATTCTTCGTTTACATAAATCATTTATTTCATATTCCAAATTATGGTAGAAAAATTACAATTAACTTATTTATCTTATTCTTTATCTTGTATCTAAATAGGAAATGTGCACTTCTAATCTCCATCTACATATCTTCTTTATAACACCTTTAAGATATAAATATAACATTTCCACTCCTAATTCCACTTTCCTAGCCACAAGGAATTCCCAGCAAATCACCTAAATTAACAGATTATAACATTTAATTTAACATGAGTACTTGATTAAACTAATGTTCTAAGACAATAAAATTTCTGAACCTATGCCCTTATTACTAACACCTCCTAACATCAAGATTAACTTTCAAGAAAACCCTTCCAATATTTGAATTTAGGAGTAGTTAAGGTGGTCCTAAAGCCCACGCCATGTAGGGCAATTGTTGGCTGCCAAGCTCATGTAACTCATGAGACCACCGTATAGGACCCTTTCACCAAGAACTTAGCAACCCTTGACTGCTACATACTTCCATCTTCCTCATGGCAACACCCAAGTTGCAAACAGGGCATGTGATAGTTATTGTTTCAGCCATTCACCAACTTGCTTCCACACACACAACACTTACCCACAAGGAGCTCTTAAGCTCACGGTTATAAAACACCCTACCCCATTTTTACCAAAGATTTGCCCACATAGCAACGCAACCACAACTAAAATAAAAAGGTAGTAAGCCTAACAAGGAAGAGAAGTAACCATACACGGCTAAGGGAAAGGGAAAAGAAATTTACCTTAAACCTGACTTGAACAAAGAGGAGCTGGAATTTCCCTAACTAGCTTGTGCAACGTTCACTGGCAGAAACAGGAGAAGCAAGGTGACAGCCAAACAAAGCTAAAATTGTAAGGTTTAGGGAGACCAAGCAAACGGAAAAGAGAAGGATATAAGCTGGGCTGCTATGGAAGGAACTAAGCTTAGCTACACAAGGAGACTCACACGACATAACCAAGAAAATGAAGCCAAGAAAGGAGAAGTTCAAAAGCTGTGAAAGAAGGAAGAAGAAGGTTCAGCCAAGGACAAAAGAAGGATGTAGACTTCTCCAGAAAAAAAAAACAAATGGTCCCAGATAGAAAAGAAAAGAAAACGTAAAAGTAAAGAAAAACAAAACAATATAAGTCAACTTCAACGTCAACAACTAAAGTGTGTCTGGTAAATATCTAGCTCTTAATTATCAACATATATATATATATATGTATATATATATATATATATTATTATTATTATCTTATTATTATTTTTAACATGTTTGACTATACTATTATTTAATTAATTTACTTATTTCATAACGTAAATTTATACATTGTGTCTTAAAAATTCAATTTTTACGTTATCAGGTTGTAACAAAAGGCTTGTATAAAAATAAAATAAAAATTAAGTATTATGACTCATTTGAAAGTGAAAAGTAAAAATAAGATTTTTTGATACTTTGGAGATATAAACATGGCTTTTTAGTATTTTATCCAAATCTATACTATGTTAAAGTTGCTTAATCGCAGAATTTTTTTTATTTTCTTAAATACTCTTATAAATTTTTATTATTAAATAGATATCCTCAATTGTTATTTTTGCTTCAAATAGACTACAATAAAAAAATAATTCTAATTTTTTCATTTTAATATCAATAGGATTGTAATTATTTTAGAACTATTGATTTCTTTTATACTAATTCTTCTCACTATTAATAAAAGTATAATTTTCCAATAATTATATGTTAATGCATAGCAATATTTAAGATTGAATTTCTGATTAATGTTTTTGTTTGTTTATTTATATTATAAATACCTAATAATATTAATTTTTAGTTCTTCTCAAATTTACTAATTAAAATTTTAAAAAATTACTATGAATTAAAAGAAATATTAAGCCTAGAGTTTTCATGATTATAATTTTGTTGCTTTAACTTTTAATTCATAACAAAAAAATTATATTTTTCATAATTATGTGTCAATATTATTGAAATATTGAATATCTCAAAAAATAATTTTTTAATAAGTTCCTAATAATTATAATATTTTTTAGTTCTTCTCAAATTTATTAAACATTTAAAAAAAAATACTATGATTCAAAAAATATTTAGAATATAGTTTTCATGGTTATATATTGTTGTTTTAACTTTTAGTGGAAGAAATTTTATTTTCTTAAATTCCTTATGAGCTATTACTATTACATGCCTTTTAGCTATTATTTTGCCTCAAATATTTTAATTATTATATATATATATATATTTACTTCTTTCATAATTCTTCTCTAATTTAATACTAATATGATTGTAATTATTTTATGACTATTGAATATAAATTTTTATCCTAACTTTTTAAATATTAATTAATCTATAATTTGTCAATAACTATATATCAATATTAATAATTAAGATTATTTTTTTTAATTTAATAAGTTACAA
Source organism: Quillaja saponaria (assembly GCA_029379385.1). Lineage (NCBI taxonomy): Eukaryota > Viridiplantae > Streptophyta > Magnoliopsida > Fabales > Quillajaceae > Quillaja > Quillaja saponaria. Next base: position 25,994,014 of record CM055608.1, read on the forward strand.
ATAATTATAATATTATAAATTATTTTTTATTAAAAATGCAAGAGTTGGGACCGATTAATATGAATGAAAAGAAATATTAAGAATTTACTTTTTATGATTATAAAATAATTGTATTAATTATTTTTATTAGATATATCTATTTGTTTATTGTCGTTAACATGAAGTATTATTCTTTTATGAATTATAATTTCTTGATATGTACATCAATTGTTGGTAATCTATACTATATATAAAAGTGACTTGATAGCATAATTTTTTGATTTCCTTAAATACCCTTATGAATTTGTATTATTACATAATTAAATGTTTAGTTATTATTTTACTTCAAATATACTACTATTTTTTTTCTTCTAATTTTTCTCTATTTTAGTATCAATAGAATTGTAATTATTTTAAGACTATCGATTACTTTTTTACTAAATCTTCTCAATATTAATAAATCTATAATTTTTTTAATAATTATATGTCAATAATAATTAAATTAGATTTGTTTGTTTAATCAATACCCAATAATCTTAAATTTTTTAGTTCTCTTAAAATAAATATTAAGAGTATAGTTTTTATGATTATAATATTGTTGTTTAACTTTTCATTAATAAAAAAATTTATATTTTTTAATAATTAGATGTCAATATTAAATTATTTAATTTTTTTATTAATTTAATAAGTTCATAAAAATTATAATATCTTTTAGGCTTGGTTTGGTAATGCTTTTTTGGAGAATGCTTCTGCTTGTAAAGAGCATAAGCCATTTTTTATGTTTGGTAAAAATAAAAAGGGAGGTACTTCTACTCTAGGTTTTTAAAAGCTGGTTTCTGCTCTCAAAATTTTAAACGACTAATATAACCTCAACTTTGAGTAAAAATTCATATTTATCCTTTTATTAATTAACACAGTAGGTTAATTATCTCTCTTTTTATTATCAATATCTATTATAATCAATTTAAATCTTTAGAACAATTTTAAAATAAATTTATCAAACACTAATTTGTGGCTTCTACTTATTGAGAGCATCTTTATATTATTTTACTAAACACTATTATTGTAACTTTTTAAAAGTAGCTCTAAGAGAGCTATGAGAGCACATCACTTTTCAAAAAGCCACAGCATTACCAAACCAAACCTTAGTTCTTCTTAAATTTATGAAATAATTTTTTTACTATGAATTAAAAATTATTTAGAGTATAGGTTCCATGATTGTATATGGTTGCTTTAACTTTTAATGGAAGAAATTCTATTTTTATTTTACTACTTTCATAATTTTTCTCTATTTTAATATTTATATAATTATAATTATTTTACGACTATTGATTTTTTTTATCCTAATTATTTTCAATATTAATAAATTTATAATTTGTCAATAACTATGTCAATAGTAATTAATATTGAATTCCTCAATTTTTGTTAATTTAATAAGTTACAAATAATTATAATATTATAATTTTTTTTTAAAAAAAATACTATGAATGAAAAGAAATATTAAGGGTATAGTTTTTATGACTATATTATTGTATTAATTATTCCTCCATATTTAGAATTTTTTAAGAATAATATATGTTTAAATTAATTTTTTTTTAAATTTATTGTTATTCACATCAATTGTTAATGAAAAAAATATATATATAATAAATATGATTCACACGCAATACATGTGCCACGAAAACTTAAATATATATATATATATATATATATATAATAACAAGAGTCACACACAACACATGTGGTACGAAAGCTAGTTATTTTATATCACTGTAAACTTTTCTAACCATTTAAGAGAGGAGAGTGTCGATTTTAATTCCTAAACTTTGGATTTTAGTGTTATTTCACCAAATCTCAGGGATGAGAGTGTATGCTCTTTTTCTTAATTAATTACTTCAACCTTTATTTAGGTTATATAAATTTCTCAAATACTTCTAAATTTACATAGACATTTTCAAAGTTTTAAAAAAATATTAAAAAATTACCCAAATTCTAAAAAATTTAGACAAAATATTCAAATTATCCTTATTATCTTTTATTAAAATTTTTATATGGCATCATTAAACTTACTTTTCAGGATCAATTTCACCTTATCCTATGAATTACCACATGTTATGCAATAATTCTTATGAACTATCGAATTAAACACATAACCCATTTATTTGAGTCACAATTAGTAAATAATTCTCAATTATTTAAATTAGTCATTAAATTTAACATTTTAACTCAAGTAACACTATACTATCGTTGTTGTATAAGTTTCTTTTTTTTTATTTCTTTGATGCCGGAGTAGGCAGATTGTTAAATATGGGGAGCACGGGCTTTGTTGCCAGGAATGTCATAAAGGCTGTTGGCAAAATATGGAGTGGTATTACCTCCCCTTTCGAGCTAGAAGCTCTCGCTTTAAGGGAAGCCTTGTTGGCTGCAAAGTATGAGTCATGGCAGAGAGTAGTTTATGAGGGGGTGCAAAGCAAGTTATTGAGAGGCAGTGATCAATAAACAAAGTGGACTCGACATCATATCGAAGACATCTATCATCTAGCCAAAGATATCAATTGTACTTTTCAATTTGTATTTCATTCTTGTAATTCGGTGTCCCATAAAGTGGCTTGTAAAACCCTTTATGACATTATTGATGGTGTTGTATATATGTTTGGACTGACAGAGGTCGCTTAGGGATCATCTGTGAGGTCATTTTTTTGTTTTATTCTATATTAATGAAACTACTTTTGGAGAAATTTTTTTTGATAATTTAATTATTATGTAAGAAAATAAAACTTGAAAGGATTCAAATTTTGTCAATATACACTAGAATTGAATTAATATAAAGTTTTAATTTTATATTAGAAGAAAAAAATGTAGAAAGAAAAAAAGATATAAAAAAGAACTTATAATTAGGGTAGTTTAGTCTTTTTTGATTTAATTTTTTAGAATTAATGACTAATTAAGAATTAAAATGCAACTCCAATAAGTGAGTTATGTCTCTAATTCGATAGTTTATGAGTTATTATAAAGTAGTAGTAGTTCATGGGATACAATTGATCCTACTTTTAAACTTAAAATAAGATATAAATTAATATTTATTCCTAAAAAATTTTATATCTTATTAAATATTGTTTTTTCTTTTACTTTTTTATATTTTTGACTTGTATTATTATCTTTAAAATAATTAATTTTATATAATATTAAAAGTGAAATAATATCAGATGATCGTTAAATTAATTATTTTTTCTAAATCATGTATTTTTTGGTTTGTAAAATTATGTTGAAGCTACACAATAAGAGGTAACTCTCTCTCTCTTCCTATAGACCCTTATTTCAGGTGAAAGGTAGGATTCGATTCTAGGTCTTTGGTATAAGACTAGAAGATTTTATGGGTTGAACCAATTGACTTCTTTTTTTTTTTTCAAATTTAAAAGATTTGTGTAGATTTTAAAAAGAAATGAGAGATTTATGTAATGGTGTTAAATAATTTATCTTGTTTATTTATTAATCTAACTACTTTATCATTAATTAGTTTTTATTACAATATCTCAACAAAGGAATAAAAAATGAAATTTTATTTCTTTTATTAATAAAAGAGAATCACAATCAATTAATGAGATATGCAAGTAAAAGTAAATATATCCGTTCAATTGCTTAGGATTTTGGGTTGAAAGTTCGTTGATTTCAACTCAGATTTTAAAATTTAAATATCACAATTAAAAAGTGAAATTAATAAATAAAATAATATCATAAATTGTTAAATACCAAAACTACCCTTCTGTATTTGTATATTTACAAACCCACCCTCATTGCTCGGTTAAAATTCTGACGTATAAGTGGACAAGTTTTAACTATGGGTAAGTTTATATTCCTTAATAAAAGAAATAATAATTAATTTTAATTTGGCTAGCTACTTTTTCAACAAATGTATATACATGCAAGAAGGGTCCACTTTTTATTACAAAGAGGGATTGTTATATATTAAACCCAGATTTTCAACAAGTGAAAGCAAGACAGAAGAGAAAAATCAGTGTGAGAGTGAAGTGAGAGAGAGACAGAGGGAGACTTGGAGATCATAGTGACCACCTAGCTAGAGCAACCCCTTGGTATAGAAATCATTTCTTCTTTACTACTTTTGCCAATTTTTTATTTCATTGTTCTTATTTTCATGTGTATATATCTTCATTTTGTTGTAACTATGATCATTGAAATTCAGATTCTTTATGATGTCTCATTTTGTTTTCAGATTTTTCGCCTTCAATTCCAACCAGAACTATTAGGTACACTTTTTATTATTTTAATTTTACATTCTTCTTAACTGAAATTCCTCACATCTTCACCAAATTCTTGTTGATCTTCTTGATAAATTGATTAAAAAAGATTTATAATTGAAATTAAGTGGAAAAAAAAGAGATAGATCACAATTAGATTTGATGTTTATTTTTTATTAATTTTTTTCTGATTATATTTTGCAGCAAATAGGTTCCAAACAGCTCAGAATTTGGAGAAAAGAAACTCTTCATTTTTGACAAAGCTTACTAATTTGCTCGGTGAATTTATAAAAGAGTCGTCTCCCCTATTTTTACTATAAATGATAGAGATTTATTACATCTAGCTTTCTAGAATTCTCTACACAACTCCTACAAAATATTTAGATATTCAGTCTAAGTCTTGATCTGGTAATCACGTAAAAATTCTTAAATCAAAATTAAATAAAGATGTCAGTGAACAAGATTAAAATTTTAAATATTGATGTTTGTTCGCGCGTAATTTGTTTAGATTTAAAATTTTATATACGTAAAGGCTAAAATAGTAAATTAATCATTTAAAAAGATAAACGATTTACATCAATTAAATTAAACTTTACCAATACAACAATTTTTTATTTTTTGTTTTGAAAAGGTACTAAAAGTAAGACCCTCTTAAAGAAAAGCAATTAAATTCATATGGTCCGATTTTTATGAGTAGAAGTGTAAAAAAAATAATTCACTATGTCATGATGGTTATTTATTTTTTATTTTGTATATCTATATTTTGAATTAAAAGTATTTAATGCGACTTTTCCTCTTAAAGAAGATAACTATTTTCACATGCAAATTAGAAACATTTAATATTCTAAAGTCTTAGTGATATATAAGATTTGAATTTTTTTTATTTTTTTTATGTCGTTACTTATACATTTAATATCCAAAAAAAACTTCTTTCAAATCAAATATAATATCAGACAACTTAAGAATACCAGATTCTTAAGTCACACATTTTTTGGCATTGCAAGACTTCATTGTATATTAATTAAACTTTGATATATACAACTATTTTCATGATTCATAAAACCTTGAATTCCCTTTAATATCTTGGCTTGTTTAATTATTTAGTTTGCTTTACTATAGATTTTGCTATTACTAACTTGTTTCTATCAGGGTTAATCAGCTACAAGTGATCCAAATTGATCAAGTTACTCACTTTGGAAGAAAGTTTCATTGGTGGGTGACGTTCTAGATACAAATAATTTGGACTGGAATTTTCAAATGAATCAAGGTGAAAACAATCAAGGTAAAGCTGGCTAAGATCATCTTGCTTTTTTTTTCTCTCTATCATGTAGAATAAATGTTTGTTCATAAATTATATCAAGTAATATTATTATGTATACTAATTAATAAGGCTTTGATCAAATTCATTTTTCATAATTTGTAACAGCACCAATGATGAATTCTCAGCCTTCAGGGAATACCTTCCAAGGGCTCTTAAATGCCATAATAAACAATCCAACTCAAGCTGCAGGTCCATGTGTCCCTATGGAGCTGCAACAATATTCCACCATGGCTAACTATGAGGGGTTTTCTGTCCCCAACTTTCCTACAGCAATCCAATCTGTGCCTCCCTCAGCTGACTACTGCTTACCAGCTGCAAACCAAGCTCCATTGATGTTTAATAGCTCCTTACAAGTACCATGTCATAATCGGCAACCGATTTTCAACCCTTTACTTCCATCAACCCAATACCATCTGGGAAATGAAAAGGCTTTTATTGGTGAAAGCAGCAATCCTTTTGCTACTAACAAAGGGGATTTCTGCACAAACTTGTTCAATCCAATTGAGCTAAAAGATTTACAACCAATCAGGTTGGTATATCTCTCTTGCTAGTAATGTCTTTGGCTTCTAATTATACACAATGTGTATAAGATTAATCTATTGTAACAGGAATGTAAATAAGGAAGAAAATATATCTGCTCCAAATAATCCAGGACAAGTTATACGGCGCAACAAAAGGTCTTACAGTTTGTTTGGTGAAAAAAGCTCTATATATAGAGGGGTTACCAAGTACGTGATTCCTTCTTCCAGCTCATAATTATACACTTAATTATGTTTGAATTAACTCCATATATAACAATGATATAGGTACCCTCCTGAACGTTTCGAAGCATTTTTGTGGGATAACACTGTTGAAGGGAAGAAGGGAAAGACTAGTTGAGTGACTATATGTGTCCTTTTAACTTTTCCATTTCTTACCCTTTCATTTGTTATTCAAAATAACTTATTAACACATTTGTATTCATTTGTTGTGTCCTGAATCTTTTGACCTGCATTGCAGTTTATATTGGTAAGTAAATCTTCTTTTACATTTTTGTCAGAAATGTTTTTGATACTTCATTTTTGTATATGACTCTTTCCCTCCCCCATTTCTTTATTTCCATTTTCATTTTTGGTTTCATTAGGTGCATATAAAACAGAAGTTGAGGCAGCTAGGGTTTATGATTTGGCTGCTATCAACTTTTGGGGACCATCTATTCCAACCAATTTTCCTGTATGTCAAATATTGAATTCTTGTTTTTTGTGTGCAATATATATAAACTGAAGACCTTTGATTATAAATTTTATGATTATTGTTTTAGGCAGAAGAGTATGAAGAGGAGCTCAATGCTCTCAAGGACTTGAGCAAGAAAGAGGTCATTCAAGCTCTAAGAAGGTAATTAATTAGTTGAAGATCAATGGAAATGAGAAACAAGTAATTATTTGTATGTGCAAAATGAAAATATTGCAACTTGGACTTGACTACTTTTCAGGAAAGGAAAAGAGGCTTCCAAGAAAGCATCCAATTATCATGGGGTTTTCAGGTATTGAAGATTGATATTCTCTTTAATTCTCTCTCTCGCTCTCTATCTATCTCTTTCTCATGGCTAATTACATGTATGTATATATATATATATGAAACAGGGACTACAAAAACAAGAAATGGAAAGCCAACTTTGGTAAAGGTGAAGGAAATAAAGGCAGATTCCTAGGAACATTTGGTAAGCTGATAGTTTAATTAACAGTTAGGATTATTACAAATCACAATCTTTCACAAAATTATTTTGGTACTAATTATTATTCTCCGATTTCACAATCTATATAGATACCACAGAAGATGCAGCAAGAGCCTATGATGTTGCATCAATAAAGTTGCAGGGCATAAATGCAGTTACCAATTTCGATATTTCAGACTATGATGTTGAAAGCATTCGTAAGAACTTGAATCTTCCAAAAGGAAAGCGCAGTTCAAGGTTGTGGACAAAGAAAACTTTGGATGATGTTCTTTTGCATAGAGAAAAGAATGAAGGAGCTTCAAGCAGCACCTTGCAAAACCAGCTTGTTGATGAGGCTGTGGACCCATATATTCCTACCTCAAACTTTTTTCATACCAACCCTAACCCTAGCTTCCTTGATGACTGGAGGAGTACAGGAAGTACTGGAGCTCAAGCTGGAAATTCAGGTGGTACTGAGTTTGGAGGAGTAGGTTTTCGAAACTATGGTGTTCCTGTAGAGAATCCAAATAATTCTTGGATGAAAAGTTTTGGTGTGGGATCTAGCATTAATGCAATATGGAGTACTGAGTTTCAAACAATACAGCCGTATGAACAGTTCGATCAAAATGCCCCTCAAAACCAGCTGTTGAATGTTGAACAGTTACAAGATCAGAATGAAAACACTAACCAGATCCTTAACCAAAGCTCTAACTTTTCCCTTCTTGGTGGTGACTACCAAAACCCAAGCTGTCAAAGTCATAACTCCAATTCCTTAAATGGATTACCAGCTGGTGTTGAAGCTGATGATTTAGAGGAGGGATTGGGTAAAAGCTTTGATATGTCTGACATTGCCAGCATTCTAGCAGCTGATTTCTGAACTTGATCATGAGTTAGCTAGGTCATGCTTATTCTTGAGTAGGTTGTAAATAGTTCTCAATTACTACCAATCCTCTCTGTTCCCTCCAAGCATTTCTCTACAATAAAAATGCTTGTAATTTTGTTTAAGGGTCTCGTTGTTTTGGTATATTTGTGATATTTTTCCAACTGTAAATGGACTTTTATTTGCTCATCATTTAGATATTGGAGTTCTGGTTACCATATGGGATTTGAGCCTCCAGTTTGTTGTGCTCCTTTGCTTGCCAACTCTTCTTGTATTAATTTTCTTTGATAATTCTTTCATTTTATTGCTTTTTTTTTTTTCAATATACCAATAAATGCAACTTTCTTTGAAGTTAAGCTGGCATTTTTTTTTTCTTTTATGATTCCCCATATACTTTAACACATTTTTATAATTTTCTTAAGTTGTTTTATCAGAATTTATATTTTTAAAATTATGATCAACATATGCAATTGCGACCTTAATATTTTTGTTACTATTATTGTCTTAGTTATGTTTTATATCCAATAGTTTTTTTTAATAGAAATTTTCACAAACACAATTACAATTGTGAGAATAAATTAAAAGTTAAATTAATGATTAAATTATTAGATTTTCATTTATCATCAAATCAATAACAAGTAGGACAACATTTTGTTTTCAAGAAATTGTTTTGATACGTATAAAGTCAATTTAGATGACGCTAATAGATTTTTACTAGTTAAAACAACTGTAATATTTTCTTTTCAACAACTTTTAGAAACACTTTATTATATTTAAATTATTATTCATAATTATTTTGGAATTTTACACACACGGTTTGGGTTGGAATGACCAAAACCAATTATCCTCTTTGGATATAAGTCACTAATTAAGAAGAGATACATTGTACATCAAACTTGTTACTTAGGTAACTTGTTAATTTTCTAATTAATTGGATTGTGCAAAAGCCAACTGACATATAAATCAAGCTCTTAATCAAATCTTTCTTCAATCAACTCCAAGTCTGGAAATTTAATACAAATAGCATTGAAAAAAAAAAAAAAAAATATATATATATATATATATAGATAATTGGTAACTATAATTAAAACCAAAATCCACAGCATTTATATACAACATCTAGTATATTGGATATTGGCAAAGATGTGAATGCACCTAGTGAGTAAAAGACACATGAAAAATGCCTCTTGCTTTGATCAAAATCCAATTGAATTTATGGTAATAAATAATTTGATGCCAGACAAGGAAGAAAACAAGAAAATCACTTACCTCAATATTTTGTATTTTATTTAATTTTCATCATTCCTTTTGAGTGAGTGGGATAAATAGACAAAGACACAGACAGAGAGAGATTTGCATGCAGGAGTCCAGCTCTCTCTTTGTTCTGATCTGTATTTATTCCCTCCACTTTGCTTATATCTGCACCTTTCCCTTCTTCTCAATCTCCCCCATTTTATTTCATAATCTCAGATTCATCAGAAGGGGTTTTCAGTTTGCTTTAGACATTCAAAAACTCAGACTTGCTCAGAGGTCTCAAATTTATATTTGTATTTATTGAATTTTTTATTTTCACTTTTAGAGATCCAAAGAGAAAACACATATATTCTTCTTCTTTTTCCTTGATCAAAAAATTGATTTACTATGTATCACATCAAGAAAATTGAGAAGAAGACTAATTGTTTATGCTCATCTTAATTTGAATGCTTATTTGCTTTTGATTTTGTACACTAATTTTTTCAGTCAAGCTACCGCAGGTTCCATAGGATTTTGGACAGCTGATCTACGCCTGCTGCACCTTTCAGTTCATCAAGGAAAGGAAATTACTTGAATTCTTATATTTAAGAACATATTTGATTTAATTTGCAACTGATTTTCTGGTTTGATGGGTGAAGTCTGAACTTCACTTTTATCAATTTGTAAATCATTAACAAGTTCTGCAAGTTCATTGCGTAGGAAAAATGTGTCTTGTATTGTTACATAAACCCAAGTTGGCACTTAGTGAAATAAGTAATCCATAAAGATATAATAAACAGTAGGTATACATAAGTAACAATTATATATGGCGGCGACATAATTATTTGTCAAAGAAATACTTAAAATTTAAATTTTATGTAGTCATAATTTTTTCTATTTGGATTTAATTAACCTATCACAATTAATTTTCAATATGTAATAACAAGTATCCACACTTGTAACAACGAGTAGTACAAATTGTTTGATAACCCTAAACTATGATCAATACACCTTTGTAAATCTCTAGAATACTTTTTCATGAGAAAATTCTATTTTTGAAAGAGGGTTTTAGTTTTAGAAATTAGAACCTACTTCTTGTTTATTTGGATGGTTTTACTCTTATAATTAGATATGGGTTTAGCAAAATAATTATTAAATTATAGTTACCTAAAACTATCTCTCAATTATATGCAGGACCTGTTTCTCTTAACAAAGAAAGAAAATGGTTCCTACCCAGTCATCAAATTACTGCAATAAAAATAAAAAGTATGAGTCATCATCAAGATATCGAGGTGTACAAAAGTATGTACCACTTCTTTCATGTGTGTATAAAATATAAATCTAACTTCTTCGAGAAAAATTATAGAATCATGTAGCTAATAAAGTTTTGTGCAAATGTAGGGTAAAAGGTAGACAAACATATGTAGTCAATATGGCAGCAGGAAGTTCAACAAGTAAGTTTCTTGTGGTAATTAATTCCCTAACATTTTGTTACTTTAACTTCTTTTTTATCTCACACAATGTTTAATTATTATGTTTTGTATATTGCAGTGTATCTTGGTGAGTGAAAGCTATCTCAAACTTCAAATTATAAATTAGGGAAGTACCTGAATATAAATCATAGCTATTATATATTTAGCCAGGAATGCTGAAATTTGTTCAGATATTTGCATAATGTTTGACATTTTTACGTTTTGTTTGAGCAGGTAAATTTGACAGGGAAGAGAATGCTGCTAGGGCTTATGACATAGCTGCTTTGAAGCTTTATGGACCTCATATACCAACCAATTTTCCAGTATGATTAATTATTTGTGTCATTTGCGTAATGTTTGACATTTTTACGTTTTAGTGATTTAAACTTCATTCATCTTTCATTTCTCGACATGAAATCAAGTTCACACACAAAGAACGAATTTTTATATGTAATCGAACTATATATTTACATATTGGTCTTGCCATACTGTGTTCTAGGGTTTTTGGCCTAATACATTCTTGCTTCCATTCCATAATGATCTACATAAAACTTGTATGCTAATTAAGTGTATACTTGATGATTTGATGAATCGTGAGTGTTATGTCATGGCTCGAATTAAGAGCAAATATCTAATTAATTGTCTTTATTACAAGATTCAAGAGAGTAATAACATTTTATTCTAATTTAATCTAATTAACTAAAAGTTCCTGTATAATCAAACTCTCTACTAGGAGTTAAACCTACTGGTTCCTTCAACTCGGATTTATGACATACCGCGTTTTCATTTCTGTTGCATATAACGATTTTCATGCCGCGTAACTTTTTAATTTGGTTACACTATCTTAACAATTTTCTCTTTAAGAATATTGCCTACTTTTGATGTTGTTTCAGCCAAGTGGTTATAGGAGGACACTTGGTAATTCGTATTCCTACAGGTTAGGTAACATTAACTATACAAAGGCCATATCTGTTTACCATGGAGTATACAGGTACTGAAATTCCCTCTCTCTTTGTATCTGTCTTGGTCAGTGACGATAGGTAGCTCCTTTCTCTTCTCATAAATCTCTCATCCTCAATGAATACAAAATTTGTTTCTTAATTAGTTTTTGGACAAGAATAAATTTTACCAATTGAACTAACCAACCAACCGAGATGGTTAATTCCTCCATGCTATAGTTTCGCTCTATTACTTATGTATTATTGATTTGGAACAGAGATTATATCACCGGCAAATGGCTGTCAAGAATGTGGATAGACAAGTATCGTTACAACTGTTTAGGCTTTTATGGTATAGTCATTTTGATTTTTGATATATACTTCTTTAGAAATATGTTAGAAAATTTTCAACTGATTCAGTGAGTACAGTATTGAGTTTTTAACTTAATTTATATGCAGAAACAGAAGTGGAAGCTGCAAGGGCTTTCGATATAGATAGAATAAAGAAGAGTGGCCGCAATGCTGTCACGAACTTTGACATCAGGCTCTATGATGTCAATGGCATTCTGAATGAGCATGCAAGAGAAGTTGTCCACCTGCAGTTTAAGGAAGCCGGCCGACTAGAAAATCCTCTATTGAAAATCTTCGGAAACACCATTGCTGCTGCTGCTACTAGGCCTTATTCAAATAACTTGCACTTAGGCACCAGCAGCAAGGAAAGGACAGGAAAAAGAGTTGTTGACTATAGTAATGTCCCAATGCAAGAACAAGACACGGGTTTTGAAGCCAAGAAAAGGAAAGGAAAGACAACCATTGATTATACTACATGGAATCAAGATTTTCAAGGTAGCTATGGTGGATGAAGGCATTGAATCAGTGGTAGCTGCACCTCAAACAAATGCACCAAGCACAGAATTGGACCAACCTGTGGTTTTGAAGCCAACTTCGTGCAGGGGATCAATTAATGAGGTGGGGTTCTCAAATGACGAAGGAAACTCCAACATGATTTTCAACCATGCTGGTAAGAGTGCTTTTCAGAACTTCAAACGTGCAAAATCGGCTGAGTAGCCTAAAAGACAAGCGGAAGAAGTACAAGGGTCGTCTGATCTGGTAAGTGTTAAGAATCAAAATTCTGGGGAACTAGCTTCTTCACCTCAACAACTCAATTGTCCTTCTGAAAAACAAGAAGTGAAAGATCCAGACATGGAGTTTGAGTATGATAGTTCAAGTAGTTCTTTGCCTCACAAGAAAAGGAAGTACATAAGGGAGTACTTCAAGTAGTAATAGTACCCAGATGCCATTGTTTGATCTTTACAAATTTGAGTGTATACATTTAATCTTTTTGGAATATTTGACTTTACAGTGACAGGTTTTAGTTTCTATATATATATATATATAACAAGATGGCAATCTAGTAAGGGTTTACTTCTCAGAGTGAAAGCTGAACCTTGTTAGCTACATGGGTAACTCGAGAGTCCAGTAAAACAAATAGTGTATCAGCTCTATCTACCTATGTGTCACGGGTCGACTTTGCTAGCACGCAAAGACGCCTATGTAGCACTTGCTAACTCCTCGTGGGTAGCAAGTCAGCTTCTCCAATGCCCCTCGGGTGTCAACCCGCAAGGCTAGTGTGCAACAATATAAGCAAGAAAGCAAATACAACACAGTTTGCAAGAAAGGGCTTCAACTTCTCATAATTGAAAAACGATCAAATTACAATGCTATCAAATGCTCTCAACATGCTCTCGACATGACTACACCAAGCATTTGCCTATGTTGTAGCCATGTCGAGAGCACTTTGATAGCATTGTATTTGATCGTTTTTCAATTAATGAGAAGTTGAAGCCCTTTCTGCAAACTGTGGTTGTATTTGCTTTCTTGCTTATATTGTTGCGCACTAGCCTTGCGGGTTGACACCCAAGAGGCATTGGAGAAGCTGACTTGCTACCCACGAGGGGTTAGCAAGTGCTACATAGGCGTCTTGCGTGCTAGCAAAGTCGGCCGTGACACTATGCTAACCTAAGATTATAAACTTTCCCAGTTGAAGTTACCGATAGTCCTTCTATCAGAATCAAGCACATAAAAAAGATTATTGCGTATGTTATATCAAATCGTGCCATCAAAATAGTGATTATGATACATTCCCTTTTACTATCAGTACTATTACCAACAGCATTAATATCATTACGAATTTTAACAAAGTTTTATGACCTCAATCCTCCTCTTTCATTCTGACTTGAGACCGACTATCTTGAGAGAACTTGAACAATATTCATGTCATCTAAAACATTTAGGAGAGAGAATAATTGTCTCATTGAATGGCTATATATATAGTATAAGGACTTCATCTTATATCTTATATACAACAATAATGGCTTAAGCCACATTTACTTGAGATTCTTGAATTTATCATCTTCAATGTTTCTCCTTTTGCTAAATCACAATAAACTGTCCCTATTTCTCCTACATATTCCCTTCAACAAACAACTGCAGATGCTCACATAGAATTCATTCACATGGACCAGACTTCACGAAGGAGTTCATATCTAGCATTTGCACTGGTCTGACCTGTATGCTCCTTGTGGTTCCCATTTCCATTAGCTGTAACTGTAGGAGATGAAGGTAGCTTATCGATGACAGATGTAAAAGGAGAATCCAGCTCCTGTAGTTCCTCATCACTGGTATATCCTTTCCTCTGTACAGCAGACACATTCCTTGCCAATTGGGATTTCCCTCCTGCCTCTGCTACCTTCTCCCCCACATCAGCAGAGGAAGGAGGGGAGTATATAATTGGGGCAGCTGTGTACGGGAAGCTTCTTATAGTATCCCCTGAAAATCTTCTCTCCACAACACTCTAAGCATAGAATAAACCAAAGTTTAAAGTTAACATGCATTTCAGCGGTGGAAAGAGAACTGCTATGTTCTTACCAAGTAGAAAATAGATATATGCATGCACGTTGCAGATCATTCATAAGTTGAATATGCTGCTTTTACTTTAGAGGCTGATATGCTATCAATATCAAGTTACTACTACTTACTAGAGTAGCAAGAATCCCAAAACTAAAAGGATTCTAATGTTCTACCATACCAAAAGCATGACTCAATAAGATAAAGGAAGAGAAAAACTATCTGATGAAGAAAAAAATGTGCCAACATAATGTGAGAGGTCAGGCCAAAATTCTTTTACTACACTCTCCTACCTACTTTTATGCTTTCACCAAGAGAGCAATCTTTGCAGAGAATTTCATAGATAATCACTTCTGTGATCCTGACTTATTCTACCACAGATGCAGTTCTCTAGGACCATAAAATCTTTTTACCAATAAATGCAGCTTAATCCTAAAAAAGAAGCAAAATCATACCTCAGCATTCAGTGCCTCTAAAACAGTTCCTGGAACAGGGTCTGGACAGAACTCATCTGGAGTGAAGTTGCAGAGTATCCGTTTAATTAATGGTAGACTGATGGATGGACACACCTTCATAACATGACAATAAAGTGAGTCAAGCAAGTGTATCGCAACCTAGAATACATGTTAAAATTATATACCCTTGATAAACATGTATTGAAAATCATTATAACCAACCTCCAGTCTGACTTGTCGATCAATCAGCATGTCTTTTGGGAGCATCAGAAGATCACTCAAGGCATTAAGGAGGAGGAAGGATTTCGGTTTACCACCTCCACCCCACCCATCATCATCCTCACTGTTGCAGTGGTCGTCTCCCTGAATATCATCAGCATCCATGCCAAACATATCAGTCAGCCATCTAGACCAATTGCCAACCTGCAGTTAAAGAAGTTTCCTTAAGTAAGAATGCTTGCAGATTTTTCATTTCTCATATAAATCAAATGTCAAACCAACTAGGTTATATAACCTCCAAAGTGTTCATATGACCACTGGAATTTCCCATAGTAATGAGATTAGATACATTACAGAAAATGGCAATTGCAGAATCCACATGATATTATTTTGCAGATAAACTTTTTTAAGATTGAGGGGAGGAAGCCAACTATAGTTGACTATTATGGGCTTCAACTGTTACTTGCTAGGCCACAGTGTGTGCGTACTTGCAAGGGGAACTATGGAAAACAATCACCAACAAGTACAGATCTGCAGAATGTATGGCGTGTACTGAAGATTGAGTGGAAAACAGAAAGACTAATTTAAAATCAGTGTCCTATATTGAGCTCAGTTTTCAGTTGCCTGAATTTCCTATTGTGCAACTAGGTAGTATGTTATTATCCCATCTTCATAAGTATGGATATTATGAAGTAGTGAAGAAAGTATTGTACATACAGAGTTTTTAAGTTGTGCACCAGACCCAAAGCTCAAATCCCCGGCTGGAATTGGCAGAACCTTTGAATCCACAATAGGATCTGATACAGGATCAGTTGGAATCTCATGGGCTGACTCTCGGAGAATAGCATTGAACATTGCCACATCCAGTCTGGCTATACATTGTTCCATAACCTAATGAAAGAAATTATATCTAATCAGCCCTATAGTAAATGAAAGCAGGGAATCTAAAAGAAGGAGCCAAGAAAGAAAAGAACTAGATTTTCTTAAAAATTGAATATGCGTACCATTCTAGATAAGACAGGTAAGCAACCACATTCGTGTCCTCCTGCTCGAACAGGACACAGGCGTTGAAAAGCATCTTGGAAAGCATTTCTCCATAAGTTAATGGAAAAGCTTCCTTGCTGCTGATCACCCAGGGCAGGTCCCAGCAACCTTCCACTAGTCTTATTCTTTGATGAATCCCCTAATGGAGACTGCATATGTGGAGTCAAAGCCTGAAAACACAAGAAGCCTCTCAGCACATCACAAAAAGAAACAAGGAGAGACGATGTTAGAAGCCATTGTTTGATAGCCTACTGGAATTCATAATTGTTAATATGTATGTTTTTCTATGTTCCCAAGTGTTTGCATGCACAAGGAGCACAAAGCAAGTAACTGACAGAAACAACGATCTTTTTAATAACTGTCATGCTCATGCATATACTTAAAGCTGAAAATCTCATCTTTTTCCCATCTAATACTTCTATTTGAAGATTCAGGATGTCAACAATGTTGTCTCTTACCTATACATAATGCATTTTTTATTATTTAAGTTTAAACTCTTTCTGCAGAAAACATTAATTAGCAATTTAGCATGTAAATAATAAATTATTACTTAGAACAACTGGTAGTTGAGCATATAGCTAAAACAGATGTATTGTAAATGAACATAGACAATGTATTTGTCCTGTTTTACTGAGCAATACTTGATAGTATCAGCTAGCTCCTTCCTGTATCTTAACTTCATGCATCAAATTTAATTATTAAAATTCAATTTATATAACAATAGAACAGTATGCAACTAGTACCTGCCACCACACTGACTCCACTATCCGAGAAAACATCCAAGATTCTACTTTTTTGAGTGCAGATGTAAAGGTTCCTGTCTCCTGCCAATCTTCAACAAGCTGCATAAAACCATTTTCATGTTTACTTCCAGAACTGCCCTTCCATTTCAGTCCTGTTAACTTCCCATCATTTCTCTTGCCAACCTCATTTGATTCAGCAAACCTTGTCAATAGGCTTGACTGACGTGTACTCCCAAAGGCTTGAGAAATTATTTCCCTCAGTACAATGGTGTTCGACAACCAGAAGGTTAATCTAATATACAAGTGAAGAGCAGAATGTTTATTTAGTTACACTGAAAACTAGTTCAAAACAAATTTTAAAAACTTAAGAGAGTGTACCTTGACACGTCATTACCGCAGGACTTGGCAATTAAAACAAGTCCTGACACAGTATTCTTAGCAATTGTTGCTCGCTTGTCTTGGGTCCAATGCTTACAAGCATGGATATAGAGTCTAGAAAGGCGCCGAGCGGGTGTATGCACCTTGTGTGCCGAGCTCCCATGCTCTGGTACCACAGAATAAAGTGATACTTCGAGAGCAGCAACTTCTCTCAGCTCCTCCTCAAGTTTCTCAATTCTCGTTTCCATTCCTTCAATTTTTAGTTTCAAATCTGCCCCATCCTCATGTTCACCATTTTCTTCATCATCACTTACTACACTCTGAGTGCCATTTGATGTTCCATCCAAGACATCGGTATCCTTTACTTCTAGAACATGTTCGCCATCAACTCCATCAGAAGATTCTGATGTAGATTTTGCGGGAACTTTCTTAATTTTAGCATTCAAGGAAGTATTTTTTGCAGTAACCCTAGAAAGCCCTCCATTTGATTCCATGGGTTTTTTCAGATTGCTATGTGATTGCTCGGATTGTGATTTAGTTGTTTTTCTATCAGATCTCTCCCTTGATACTTGATTACCTTCTGAGGCATTCATTTTTGTAATACTTTTGGGATCTCTTGAAGAACTTTCTTCTTTCTCATCCTCAACTATCAAAAGATCACCTTGTGATGATACTGAATCCTTTATTGTCTCAGAATCTGATACGTCTTCATTCTCCTGTTTTTGCTCTATTTCCAGGTTACTATAACTATCGTCCAGAACTTCATCGTTATTCTCTTTGGCAATCATTTCATTGACTTCTGTAATGTTAGCTACTTCCTCAGACCTGCTGACATCATCCACATAATGTACAACCAAGCTTTCATAAGATTCAGAGGGCTCTGAGCTCGTGTTTGAATCACTTACTGAAACATTGGTTGTTGAGCTAGCATGTGGTATGTTCAATTTAGTTTCTTTTAGATTCGATGTTTTGCGGGAATTATCTAGATGTGATTTATTCACTCTCCTTTCAGTTCTTCCAGAAGTCTTTGTCGGGGTATTCTTTGAAGTCTTTCTCTTCTCAATTTCTTTCATATTATTTGGACCTCTTCCGACTACAATTCATGAAGCTGTCACAAGCCAAAAGATTATAGCATTTGAAAACCTTACCAGAACTCCTTAGCCCTTAAGCAAAAGAAAATGCTTGATTCCTGAAGCACGTAACCGAAGCTACTTCTCAGGAGGGCTTTTCTAGCACATTCTTAGAACATGGAGAGCCTATTATGGCTTTTTTTCAGAGTTTTGAAAAGCAATTATTTTCTCTCAGCAACAGAACCTGGTCATCAGTAACAAACTTGTCAAGATCTTGACATTACATATCAATGTCACTTCTTTTTCTCACATTACAGGACAGCAACAGGAAAACTACTAAGAGCAATGGACCTTTGGGTATGAGTAATATCACATCAAGAATACATACATAAGAAAAATAATACTGATAAAGTATTGAAATAACTTGTTTCCATCAAAGGAACCTAAGGGAAACAGCATAAGGGGAGGGAAGCTGGAAGAGGCAAAAATTGGATCCAACTCAAGCATTTCAATCATTAAACAAGTTAAAAATTCTGAATGCAGAGAAAAGTCAGAGAGCTTTCACAATGAGTACAAAAATAGGTTAATATAGTACAGGCCATACAGAAATCAGACTGGTTATGAGGTGCAGAAAGTTTATTTAGCATACAATTGTATCAACTAATGGAGAAATTAATGCTACTTTGGGGATGCAGAAAAAAAGAAAAAGATAAATAAATAGACAAAAGAAGGGAGAAACCTCACGCATACTAATCGATAACATTCTTTTGAGTTTCATGCAACCAGCTAAATAATGGTTAATAGAAAAAGAAGAGCCCTGTCAAAAAATTAGGCACCAATAAATTGATGAAACCTCAATTGCTTAAAACACAAAAGATGGTAAAGTGGTTGAAACACAAGATGTGATGTTACTCAGTAAGTGATAACTTCACAGGGATGTTTAAACTAGCCTCATTCTACAAGTAATTTTAGATGCATCAGCGAATTTTATTTAATGCAACCATCTGTGGT
Source organism: Quillaja saponaria (assembly GCA_029379385.1). NCBI lineage: Eukaryota > Viridiplantae > Streptophyta > Magnoliopsida > Fabales > Quillajaceae > Quillaja > Quillaja saponaria. Next base: position 26,013,613 of record CM055608.1, read on the forward strand.
TGATACTTGTTTATTCTAGTATAAATGAGGCAATACACCAAAAACTGCAACCTTTCATATGTACCTCATCACCTCTATTGACTCTGGAGTGATGTAAAGATAGCATCTTCTCTGCTGTAGGAAATAGAGAATTTTTCATATGTAGAAAGTAGAAAAAGTTGCAGCTAAAAATGGATTGATGTCTGTTGCTACCACTAAAAGTTCAATCTAGAAATGGTTATATCCACATCAGAGAAATCTTGTGAGCATCAAAAGGAAGAAATATAGCTGTTTCAGCACTATCAGAACACAGTTTGTGAGTAGAATCAAGAATCTCTGGTGATAAACAAGAACTACAACTAGATGAGTGGACTAATATCGATGGTGAATTGCTTCGCATTGGGTGGCTAGAGTTTGATAATAAAAAACACGGTAAACGAATGTTGTTACTCGGTAAGAATTTGTCTTTTAACTTTTGTTTGTGATCACCGCAATACTTTCCCTGTCAAGTACGATGACTCCAATCATGAAGTTAGTTCATAATAAATCTAAGATTTAGATTTTAATTGAGCCAAGAGATATTTGGCCAAAAGAATTCTAAGAGAAAAGAGCCCAACTAAACCAGGAATGGATGATATAGAGTTTCAAGATAATATACAGACTTCAACGAGCATATGCACTACCATACTCGTGACTGCAAGCACGATGGCAAAATAGGAGCTTATTGCGAAATGCTAACAGTATCTCATAGAAAAGAATGCCGACACCATCAACACTTCAGCTCCCACGACTGAGAATATAACCAAGAACAAAATCAACTACAACACTATACCCATGTTCTCAATTTCCACCATTATAAAATTTACACAAAATCTACAGCCAAAGCTAAATTCCTTTTATACTAAGCCAAATTCCAACCAGTACAATACCAAAAACTTTAAGCTTGTCAAGACAAAAGGAAAATCCATATTCAACAATTCTAGACAGAAAAAACACAAACCAACCTGAGAAAACATCCGAAAGGGAAATACACCCAAATCGAATGCCAACAATTCACACAATAAACCAAGGCATAGAAAGCGAAATACAAACAAACCAACAAGATCTAGTAGCCACTAAAGTTTCAGATCAGATAATTTGCCATTGCAGAAGAAAAATGTATAACTTTGTGTGGTCAATTTTCAGTTTCTAACTCTAACCCGTGAGCAGACAGAAAATGACGACCCACGAGAGTAAACTAGAAAAGCTGTAATAAGCAGCATAAAAAAAAAAAATAGATGAATTTTTTTTCCAACTTACCAAATCTTTTTGCTGTACTCCTCAACCCCACAAACAAATAATCTTCGGGATCATCACTCTGGTTTTATTTATAGTGCACGAACAATGAGCTTACTCTCTCTCTGTGTAAATGTAAGTTCTTCTTCCAATGAGAGGTCAGACTCAGAGTAAGCATTTGACAGCGTGCGTGATAGAGAGTGCGCGCACGAACATGGCGTTTAAAAGAGAAGAACGGTCGTGGGCCTTTTGTTCGTACGGACTGAGTAATGAAGGTGACCGGAGAAAGTCTGTCGGTGGCTGGAAATGACCTGGCATTGCCGGTTAAAGTAGGCGTTATTGATGTGTAAGATTTTTTGGTATACCTAAAATGCCATCATTCTTTTTATTGAATTACCAAACCGTTAATTATATTCCATAATTTTATTTTATTTTTAAACTGCAAATACTTAAATTGAGAAATGTTAATACTGGTGAGATGCACCGACAGTGTCAGTATGGTCTTTTTATTTAATTTTTTCTGTCTCCAGTCCACATCCACAAAAGCAAAAGAAAAATTAAGAAAATGGCTCCTCATAATTATGTTAATATTTTATCTTTCTTTTTCTAAATGAGATGATGTTTCAATTAAAATATTAAGTAAAAAAAAAAAAAACAAATTATATTTTTAGATCAACGAAATAATATTGAGATTTTAAATAATCCTGAATTCGACCTAATTAATTTCTACTCTATTGCAAGAGTTAAATAAAAATATTATTATTGAATATAAAGTCTCTTATTATCATTTTAAGAATTCTACCCACCAAGTTTTATTAAAATTGGTGAGTTTAACTTTAAAGAAGTTGCTTTAGAAGTAAAAAAAAAGATGCGTTCACTTTATTAATTTTATAGGTTTAAATATTTTTTTAGCAAGATTGTGAAAAATAAAATTTTTAATTGTTTTAGTTTCAGTGTATATTATTTATAATTAATGATAAATAATTGATATTCTCATAAGCTAATTTAGACATTATTACAAAAATATATATTTGAATTTGGTCCGTCCAACCTGGTCCAGCAATAAGTTTCGTAATGGGATTATTTGCAGCCAGTTGTTTCAGTGGGTCGACTAGTCAACAGGCATCAGAAAGCAGATCCCAGATGAGATCCACGTGGGCCAACACCATATTCATCTTAATTAATAAATAATTATAATAAATAGATGCTTCCATGGGACTATGATGTGGTAATGCACACTTGTTATATGACTCAATCCCTAACCACTCCTCTATAAATGTCTTCTAGTACAAATGATGATCATAATTATGAAATTTTCTTAACTCAAGTGATAGAAAGGGAAATGAGAATATTATCATTCGAATTCAAAATTTTTATAAATACTACGTCAGAAATCCTTATCTTTTTAAAATTGATGAGAAGTTGTCAACACTACTCTTTAGAAAGATTAACATTATTATTAACACAAACAATTGTGGTAAATTACATGCTTTATTGAATACTTTTGAATACATATATTGGTGATAAATATTAAATAATCAATGAGATTCAGTAGCAAATTTGCACTACCAATTAAAGAAATTTCACGTGCAATGGAAAAGGCTCGAACTGGCATGTCTCCCATTACCATCCCACTTGTATATAAAATTGCTTACAATAAGTCATTGGTACATAAACATGTGATCATATTCATGCATGTCATGTTTCCCTAGATCTATAATAATTTTTTTTTGCATTTCGGGAACAGAATTATTCTTAAAAAATTTTAGAAAATTATTTTAAAATAAAATTAAATGATTGTGAATAATCTTATAAGTTAAAACTCTAATAATTTTCTGACATTTTTTTTTTTTTTTGCAATGCACGTTTGCCAATTTGCCACACAACTTAGTTGTGGCTAGAGGATGAACTTGGTGCCAGGACCTTTAGTGGTCCGGCATTTCCCCCTCTTCCTTCCCAAAGTCCAAGGTTCGAGCCCTGGCCTCCCCTTAATAAAAATAAATAAATAAATAAATAAAAAATGAAGTTGGTGAACAAACAATCAAAGACACCGCATATTTGGGGATTTCAGGGGTAGATGATGAATTAGGAGAGGTGTTTGTAAAACTATGTCGTTTTTGGATTGGCAGAGAATATTGGTACTTATCATTATAAATGAAACGGCCACGTTGTGGATTTTTTAGAGCGCTGTTAGCCAAGAAAGCTTGACATGCAATCCGCCACATACGTTCTCTTAGGATGACGTTAAATTAATTTAGAATGATTTTGAAAACAATAAATTCGTAATTGAAATTTTTTAAAATATAAGAATGAAACTGAAAATTAAATTATATTATAGGGACGAAATGTATATAACAAAACATTTATAATTTATATAAAGACAAAATTGAGAATTCAATTATACTATAGGAATTAAAAATATAAAAAATCCTACAATTTTTAAGACCTATGCATGAAAGATATGGGATTTTTAAAGTGTTTATAATTGAAATTAGAATTAAATTTTCAATTTTTAAAATGTAAGCTTCATCAAATGGACTCGTATATGAAAGTGAAATTTTATCAAGGTCTTTTACTACTCTTTGAAACTAAAACTTGGTTTGGTAATACCGTGACTTTTAAAAAATTGTTGTGACTTTCATGTTATGAAAAAGTAGCAGCAACCATGTTTGGTAATGTTTTTATAAAAATTGTTGTGGGTAGTAAAAGTAATGAACAATGTGTTTAGTAAAGCAAATCATAAGCTGTTGTGCATATATAAAATGATAAAAATAGACTCATTAATTAAAAATATATTTGGGAAGAAAAATTTAATTGTTTATAAATTAATTGAAGATATATTTGATAATTTTCTAAAATTAATAAGGTGATTTTTGTACTTTTAATTTTGAAAAGTCACTGCTAGTTTTTAGAAACATTTATGACTTTTTAAAAGCAGTAGAAGAAGCACCCCTAAAAAAAAAAATTAACCAAATAATATTTAAGTGTTATAACTTTTTAAAAGCCAAAACATCTTGTTGAAAAGCATTACCAAACTCAATCTAAGCTAAGCTAGAAGGGTATGAATATGAGAATGAGTTTGAGAATCTTCTGAAGAAAATGTGAGTCCGGCTAGAAATTTTATCAAACTGAAATTTCTTTAATTTTAACAATTCACAATATATTGAAAGAATTTAATTGTTCAAATAATTTAATTTTAAATTTTTATTATTTATTTAATTAATAAATCTAATATTATATTATAAAATATACCATATTTTTATTTCTAATCCTAATCCTAACTTTAAGCCTACTATAAGCTTAAGTCTAATTCTAATTTTATTAATTTTTTTTTTTTAAATCTAAACTAAGAAAGATTAAGGAAATTCCACCCTAAAGAATTTAGAGAATTCCAATCCATGTGGACTATAGATAAAGGTGTCAACTAACCAAGCTTTAGCAAAACTCATTAAGAGCTCATGAGTCTAAACCCAAACTTAAGCTTAACTCGTTAAGAACTCTTAAAATTTTTAAAAAAATATTTAAAAAGAATTATAGTCGATAAGAGTTAAATCCAATACCTTCTGGTGAGCCAATTAAATAACTTAGCATCAAATCAATATACGTCTTATGTTATTTTTTACTTATAAATTATTATAAATTTATAGATATTACAAAAATATATATTCAATAATATTAACACAAACGGGGTTAACAAGCTTACAAGTCGAAATTTAGAATGATTGACCTCGATTCGTTATACTAACAAATAAAAAAAATAAAATTTAATACCACGTCGTTAAAAAACAAATCGAACTTAATTCGAGTAACAAGTTAATGTGACAATGATCGTGTTGTCATCTCTAGATCTCCTATCTGTAGAGGCCTCATCTAGAGCTCAGCTGTGCATTAACTAAAGACTTGTATAGGAGCAATTTGTGCCGATTTTGGACTAGAAGTACACATATGTGGCCCAAGCGAAAGGAAAAACAAAACACACAAAAAAATAAGTACCTCACCAATGTTGACAAGTTCTTTCAGTTTCAAGTTCCTCTTACAGACTGTAACACTAGGCAAGGGGCAAGCAATTTCTTCTTCAATTGCCTCTCAGATTGTTCATCTAGAACAACCATTCATCATCAAACCTCATTGCATCACCAAGGAAGAACTTTATCATAATAAGAACCCGTAGCTTTCTGCTCAGGAACATAATCAAAACAAGGCTGAGACGAAATCCCAATTGTATTCAAACATGGTGATCTCTTGAATGGATTCTTCATTTGGATTTGGAGATAGTTGACGCATTTTCTTCAAAGATCGAAACAACAAATTTGACTTCTCAGAGGACCCGGGCACCATTTCCATGGTGGACGATGGCAAAGGAAGCAGTCGAAGATGAGCTCCAATGGGAAATGCAGCAGTTAGCAAGAAGGGAAGGCTATCGTACTAATTTCGTGTCTTTTAGAGTAAACAACATTAATTCAATGAGCTTCCATTGGAATACCAAAACCTCTTGTATTAATGTATCAAGTCTAGGAACAGCGAGGGATGTATTTACCAGAATGTATGAAATGTGAATGGACGTTACGGGGTGGCATCTAAAATAAGCAATAAAACACAATTTTAGCAAATCCGCTGACATACATTCTGTGCCTCCGATAAACCAACAGCATAATCACCGTCACCATAATCAATCTCTAATCTTACCCCCGTGTTCCCCTATCCAGCTCCTCCTCAAACCATGACAACCATGTTAATAGAATTGCTTAACAAAAACCAACAATTTGACATTCTTGCACTCCAAACAAGATAGAAATGCTAAATACAAAATGCATAATTACTTCCAAGTTTACCAGCACAGCAGATAGAAATGAAAGTGAATGGAGAAGTTATATTCAATGAGATGCATGCGTTACTACGTTATATTCAATTAAATTAAAGTCAGTTGAAGGAAAAATTAATTAAACCAGAAACAAAAAGCCAAAATAAAAGAAAATAGACTTAGCTGTTACAATTATCATAGATGAGATAAACAGAATAATACTAGAAAGCACCAGATCTTTCAAATACAACTACACAAAGGTCACTATTAGAAGTAAATTCCTTTTCCACTGCAGAAAAAAAATTGAGGAATAAGAAAACTATTATAAGTTTCCAGCCATCATCCAACAACCAAGTTATGTTTCTAGAAATAGCAGCATACTACATCGCTTGCTTTCTTTTTTATTCTCTTATATTTTTTCACATTAGTTGATTTAAATATAGTAAATCTTGGAAATATTAGTTCCATCATAGTTTATGCATCAGGAAGAGCTTATCGAGCATACAAGGGATACCATGTATTCTAGGAATTATCAAGTTGAACAGCTCATCAGCCTATAGCAATTTGTACATATAAAGCAGTCTGAATCATTATAACTCTATGTCCACAAATAGAACCTTAAATATTAACAATATGGAGACTACACTGCTCCCAAATTAAGATAGGCATCTCAGATGCTTTCGAAACAACAGCCACATCTGCAGAACCTAAACCCATCTATACAGAGAAAACCTGAATATATAACAGCAATCAGCAATAAGAAGAAAGCATGATTCTTATGCCCTATAGTTAAAGGTGTTAGCTTTCGGACTGCATGAATTACAAAATACATTGTATTCGATTTGGTGATGACTAAATTTTCATTTATCCGAGGTAGGCAACCAATTTTAATTCCTAGACATCAAAATATGAATGCAAAAACTATATAAACAATGTATTTTTCTATCCAGTAGATCTGGAAAAGAAAAAAAAAGAAAAAAAAAAGCAAGATGCAACCTTGATCCAATGTCTAAACTCTGGGAGTTCAGGCTTTCCTGTCAACAGTGCCAATGCAATGTCCACACATCCTAGTGCAACTACTGGCGTTGTGGTGGGAGACAGAGACCATGTTACACAACAAAATTCCAACATCTACATTCAGGAAGGTCAGTTTCAAGCTACTTGGTATATTTTGATAGCATCCATATGATATTTATAGATCATTTTTGGAAGGTAACAATTTCTTTCTTCAGATTCTCTAAGTCCTCCACCTAACAATGAAGTCATTGACACTACATTTACCAACAACCAACTAATACCATCTCAATGGGCAATCACCTGATACCATCTCTATAGGCAATCACCTGTAATCACAAGCTTCCATAATCATAATATATAAGGCTTTTATCTAATGTTCACCTCTACAAAAAGCACTGAACCATACTCAACAAAACCTCCAAGCAACCCTAACCATAACCCTAAGCCCAAAACTGTCCCAACTCTATACTATAATTCCATAACAACCCTGCTGTCATTCATATAGCAAAGGTGGGTTGGTAGGCCAGGCCAAACTATAGTAACAAAAGATAAAAAGTAGCCACAATGATGAAAGAACCCTGGACCTAGCAGTTAAACTGTTAATCATGCAGACGAACAAGACGAGGCATTATAATGCACTGCTGGTTTTCAGTATTTCATTTTAGTAAAAACTCCCTCCACAACTATGTGTGATATGCTACTTACGCTTAAAGCATGCCAAAACTATAGTAACAAAAGATAAAAAGTAACTACAATGATGAAAGAACCCTGGACCACTAGTGTTAAACTGCTAATCATGCAGACGAACAAGAAGGGGCATTATAATGCACTTCTGGTTTTCAGTATTTCCATTTTAGTAAAATCAACTATGTGTGCTACTTATGCTTATAGCATAAATATCACGTGTTATTATAATTGTGTTTTTCCAATTTCACAAGAAGGACAAGCTTGTTGCACATGCCAATAACTCAAATTTAAATGTTAGCCACTTAGCCTAGAAAGTTATTTGACTTTCCGAGTCACACTTATGTTTGCGCCAAAGATGTGAGAAAATATATTTACTTTGTAATAGAGGGTGTATTAAAATAGTCTGGTTGGGTTGGGTTCTCACACCCACCCCCAAATGAATCAATTCCAAATCTTGCCAGGTTTATGTTAAAAATACCAACCCCTTTCTTTGCCACGAGAGACCATCCAAACTAACATTATCAGATTTAAAGTAGGGTAACTGTAATTCCTAGTTCTAAGAGTAATTAAAATATTTTCATACAACATAACTCTAACTTCAATAATATTCTTGACCAGTCAGTCACTCTCTTTGAAGATCACTATCACCAACATATTGCCTCCATATAAACAATAAAAAATAATATAAACCTGTGCAAGCAGTTTTTCTTTTTCATGCTAGAAACAATAAGCTGAATGATAAACAAGTGAGATAACAAGGTGATGATCACAAACTTAAGGAATTAGGTCCCTTGCATGCACAAAGTTATTGTAAGTGGGATACAAGGGAGGTAGCCTCCTCAAGTAAAAGCAGGTGAAGTCGTAAATAATAAATTCTGCCAGTCACACAGACAAGAGCTTAGTCCATTCATCTGAAACTAATTATTATAGAAATTGATTAAAACAATGTCTTATCAGCACTCAAACCATAAACCGAGTCAATAAGCTTATAAGTTTTTCAAAAATTAACAAAACATTCAAATTAACAGTTACAAAGCAGTAATCAAGCATCACAAAGAGCCCAATTCCAACACTGGTATCCTTATTGAACTACATATCAACAGAAGTTCCCTTTTCTCTTAACCCAAAATCTACGCAACGAACCCAAACCTCTTTAAGCAAAACACAATGAAACTCAACGAAGGATTCGATCTGAATTCAGCATACCCTTATCGTAATTCACTCGGATTCACCCGACGCTGAAGCAGAGACGCCAATCTTCTCCATCTCAAGCCGTTCAAGCGCCTTATTGTGCGCCCAAGTTTCGATGGTCAAATCAGGCTTTGCATTGAGGCCAACACCAAGGATCACGATAGTGAGGAAGCTGGTAATGTAGCAAGGAAGCTCCCAATCCTCCCACTTGCGGGACTGACCTGGAGGTGTTGGGGTTCGGTTAAAGAGGTAACCTTTAGGGATGCTCCTCATGGCCAGGGCTGGTCCAGCGACTCGGACCAGATCCTCCGCCACCCCGGGTTCGGAGAGTAGGGAGGAGACGATGGCGGATCATGGCAGAGGCGCTGGTGAAGGGTGTGGGAGAGGGCATGGTGTTCCTCCAAAATTATGATTTCGACTCGGAAGAGTAGAAATAAAAGCATACCACAGTCTTCCTTGTACCCTCAGAATTCCGAGAGGAAGTTTTCCTTTGCTGAAGGGCACGTCAATACGACGTCGATTGAGTCCTCAACACTACAACTCTACAAGGCCCAAAAGAGGCCCACCCTCCCAAGTCCCAAGTAAAATCGCAAGAAAAAGAAATACCAGTAAAAAAGATATAACAGTTGCACACAAAAGAGGAATAATCTCAACAGAAAGAAAATGAAAAAAATTATTATTTATGATATTTGTAACCATTCCTTACAATTTGACAGTTTCACTCAACATTAACAAGTATGAAACCACACACTAACACTTTCGATGGTGATAAAATTTATTGTAAAATCACCATAAATACAATGACTGCAACTAAATGGACTCATATCCTCAATTATTGTGGTTGTATGTTGTGTGAACAATTAAATCACTCCCATTTCACTTGTTTCCTTGATTGTAAGCATTCAGATGATGAAATGCACCTCAATATTGTGGAGAAGTGTTGAATCCAACTCTTATTTCTTCAGAAGATATAGAACAAATGCTTTCTCCTACAACTCCCTCAACTCTTAACATTGGTAAGTCGCACACAGGCAGCCATTGGATTTTGAATTCCTGATCTCTTACTCCATCATTACTCTTTAGTCTTTACCGTGGAAAAGATGCCATCAAAGATAAGATGCCCTTGTTTTATCTCTTTCTGTTTGTAGAAAACCTGAATGAAAATTAAGGAAAGATATGTCATTCACAGTAGAAGGCCTGAACTCTAAAGGGCTATTCCACTGCTTTGATCCATCATTTGACCATCTCATATCCACATTTTTAACCTCAAAACCTTCAAGGTGCTCCATGATGATGCCAGCAGTACCGTGGTTAACAAGTCCCTGACATCCTGGTCTGTAGTCTACTAATCCACCCGCATAATTAGTCCATCGTCTGTATGTTAGGTTCATGTTGACGAATCTCAAATTGCTAAGAAGTCCTCTCTCAGAACCAGATAGGAAGACGCCATTTTCAGAATTTGCAGTGATATTAATGAAAAGTAAATTCGAGATTGAACCCTCCTTCGAGTTTGAGTGTCGAGGGCAGGTTGTCACATATATAGGTTCAGCTCTCCCCCACCATAATTGGTCATAGTATCTTGTGCTGATATTTATATTTGAGAAGGTGATGTCACTTACATTTCCTGCACAGGTTAAAATATTTTGACCTCATTTCATAGAGAAAAGAAAATTGGTGGAATATGCACAGACTCAATGTCTCAATTTTATTATGTCGTTGCTTAATTTTTGGACAAATGAAGTGGGTTTTATAAAGACTATGAAAGATCAGGTGAGGAAAGAGTAACATAGTTTTTTTATAGTTCATTCTCACTGAATCCCGAAAGCTTTCTTATAGTTCATTCTCACTGAATCTCGAAAGCTAGAGTTGAGAAAATACCCATAAAAGTAAATAATTGAATATGTCACAATCAACCCAAAAGGTTTTATGCTATAAGTTATCTACGTTGAGAACAAAATCTGTTTGGCATGATGCCAAGGCAAGAGAACTGACAACCCCCCCCCCCCCCCCCTCTCCCCCAATGAAAAAAAAAAACAGTGCTGTTACTTGTCAAGAGAGAATCATGATTCGGAACAAATTGAGAACACTCTACAAACCCATCAATTATATGCACCAAAGTTTCATTCTTTTTAATTACATATAGGCATGCATAAGCAGCGGGTATTTTATCTGGAAACATTCTTAGCAAAATTAAATAACTGGTTCTCCTCATGTTGAAGAAAAATATACTTCGAGAATGCATAAGATGTGGGTATTTATCTGGAAAACATTCTGATTTTGCATTTTATCGTTCTACAAAAGAAGGAATAATGGAAGAGAATGTGGCTCAAGGGAAGCAAGAATAGTTTACCTCCATCACGTATCTGAAGTCCTAGCCCTCTGTGAGAATCGACAATGGTGATATTGTCAAAAATCAAACCCTTGAAATCAAACCAACTGGCACTACCAAGTTTGATTGCAGATGATTTAGTCCGAATCCAACAATTAGTTGCCGTCAAGTTGTAGAGAGGGCCTGTATATGTCTTTGGACATATTGCGTCATCTCCTGTATCAATGTGGCAGTTTGTAATGACTGTGTTATTTGAGTCCTCGACATCTATTCCATCATTGTTAGGTGTATTGAAGTCCCCATAAATTGAAACGTCGTGAATTGATGTGTTTTCACACCTTACTATGTGCAAACTGCATTGTGGAGACAATCTATTAGATAGATGAAAGAACTAATAATCAATTAAGATTGTAGAAGAGCAAATGAGCAATTGACCACTAACTGCAACTGAATGTATGCAATTTAGCTATTTTGACAAATTTATATATAAAGAAGAAAGTGGATGATACAAAAGAAACAATCAGTAAAACTACAGTAAAAAAATACAACTTTCAAAACCTTTGGCCACTCCAGGACTCTTTTGAGCTGTTAGATTCCAACATCAGCCACATCACTCAGAAATAACAACTTTGCAAGTACTATGTCCTTCTTGAGGTCCTTTTCACTTAATTTTAATTAACTATTTACTGGATGAATATGTCATGTGTGTGTAACTTTTGCAGGCTTGAACATCACTAATTTCATCATATTTATATATCATCTAAGATAAAAAATTTAGCAAAATTAATTTTTCTTTTGATCAACATTGTGTACCAAAAAGAACAACTTTTTATCACTTGGCAAGTCAAATTACTGCTTTGAAGGGGAATTTTTTTTTTTTTAAATAATAATAATAACAAAGTATGATATGCTTCCAAATTCCAATCGGCATAAGGTATACCTGAGCAACATGATCATCACCAAATCCTTACAGAAAAAAGAAAAAAAAAATTTCTTTGAACAATAAACAATGACGGTTCTCCTGTTCCCTAAAAGAACAGTCATCAAGCTGACCAATAGCAGTTTGACACCCCAGCATGATAGCAGCATTAGGCGGGCTGGGTTTCTTATCTTCAATTGGGAGCATTGTCAGCTTGCTGTGAGACTGGATGTTTGGATAAGCTATAATTCCGCCCCAACAGATATTAGATAGTATGTTATGAATCAGGTGGATCATAGTTGAATCTAAAAGTAGGAAATGGTTCCAATCTAATGCTCCAAAACAACTTTCATGGTTGAGGAGCTTGTTATGGTGGTTTTGTGGGTTTTCTTTTCTCTGTTCACGTTAAAGTTTATATATTTTCTTCCAGAAAGCAAAACAAAGATCCAAAATTTCACAATTGGGAAATGACAGACTAAGAGACAGAGAGATAAAATGGTAGTAATAGTGCGATCAATTAATTAGTAGTAATTTGTTTATTATACTCACCACCAATAAGCAGGTTCTCTGAGTGTAATGTTGGAGACTCTAACATTGGTGCAGCCTAGGAAGCCAACCAGCCTGGGCCTGCATTCGTCTCCTAAACAAGCCCCAGTCTGATTCCAACTTACCATCACATTCTTCCTTTCATTTCTTCTCACCACAAACTCTGACCCTTGCCCATCCACTACTCCGCCACCGCCAATACCCACATCCGTCGCGTTCTCCGCAAGCACCACATACCACCTGGACGAATCTTTGGGGTAATCCTCAAGTTTCGTTCCACCCAGAATCGTGGCTCCCGGTTCCACGTTCAATTCAACCCCGGATTTCAGGAACACGGTTGCTGTGAGGTATCGTCCCGGCGAAGGGAAGGTGATCTGACAGCGACAAAGGGTTGGGCAGGAGTCAATGGCCGATTGGATGGGGACGGTGTCGTATAGAATGCCATCGCCGACGGCCCCAAAGTCAATTGACGGAAATGGTAGTTGGGATTGGATCAACGGGGAGTGGGAATTGATTTAATTGAATGGTGGGTACTGTGGCGGAGTTTGATTGGATGAGGCGGAATAGGAGGTGGAGAATGATTGAGAGGAAGAGTGGTGGGTTGGCCATTTATGATTGGAAAACCTGTATGTAATCTGATACTTTTTTCAGTAGATAGTTAGAAGAAGAATAGCTAAGCCGCATAAGCTTATCCATTATTATAATATAATCATGCTTTTTAATTAAAAAAAGGAAAACCATATTTACACGAAATACACAATTTAATTGGGAAAATTACAATCATCATAATCATAATAGATGTATCTATATAATAATAAATTTCACTAAGGACATGTCTAATAATTCTACCATATGTCGATTGATCATTGTGATATTGATAAATATTTGTATCATAAAAAAGTTCATTAATGTTTAGCTCTATGAAGTATATTAACACGTTTATAATTTATGTATATCTCTCTCATAATTATACGATTATAATATCTTTAAATGTATACAATAATAAAATAACAGACTTTCGGTATTACCCTATAATCACTATTCTATTAACCATCCAAGAAAAAATAGATCAATACCCTTGACAACCATGAAATTATCTACATTTTATTATATTAAGGTAGCTGCCTAATTTCTGAGCATAAAAAAATGTAACAGCCTAACTAATGAGCAAATTTTTTAATTATCAAAACTGCCCTTGTGAGTTAATTGAAAGACTGAATATTTTCTTGTGCCTGTTTTAATTACATGAGGACCCATTTTCTTTCTCTTTTTTATCGCTAAATAGAAGCAACCAGTGAAAATTCTTCATGGTTCATCCCATTTCTTGTCAAAAGTATCGAATTCTAAACCCTTTGAGCCTTTTGAACTAATTGTAGATCCAAAAAAGCTCAAAATCCCAACAACTGCACCAGGTTATCAAAAATCCAGTTGACAAAATTGTGATTTGAGAGTTTAAAGTTTCAAAACAGTATCTCAGCTCACTATGTATTTAATATTTTTAGCTTCAATGAATTTAAGGTAAAGACTCGATCTAATCATGAAGTATTACATGTTGCTTATAAGCATATAATAATTGTCAATAAAATTTGGCCACGTGAGTATATGATATCAATATTATCAAATAATACTTAAATAAGTCAATTATATAAATTGACCAATGAAATCTTTCCACGTGGCACCTACTCTCCAAAATCTTAACAAATAAAGAGCTTCTATATTCATTTTGAGGGAAAGGACCAAGGAAGAAGAAGGAGAAGAACCAGAAAAGAAAGCAACTCGAGTCTTAAGACCTTGCATAACTAAAATTCCTCAACAACTGAAGATTCAAACAATTGCACCATCATGCAATCATATATCGATCGAGATCAAGCTCCATGTGCTCTCGTCCAAGAATTCAACCTTCGTGATCCAATTTTACGCTCGCAAAGAATTCACAACTTCAACCAACCAAATAATTCTTGATTTTCACATCTAACATCCAACTTTTTAAGTTATTGGATCGTCAACAAATTCGAAGATTGAATAAGAGGATATTTATTTCTTTTATTTTAAAAAATAATCAAAACATAAATTGTACCCTAATTACTGATACATTAATATAAATATTATTTTATACATATTTCTTGCCATTTATTTACATGCTAAAATCTGTGTTTACACTCTTTTTTCTGACAATTAATTTCACCACAAAAATAAGAAGATCAAAAACCAAAAAGAGAGAGGACTGCTATTTATTCCTATAACAAATAGAGACAGATATTTTTAGAGGTTTCAATAGGAAGAATGAGAGTATGAATGCCACCAGTTCCTTTTCTGTTTTGAGTGTACATGCCATTGTTTGGGAAGCTTCGGAAGCTCTGTAGTTAATGAAAGGCCAGAGAATGGAAGAAAATAGAAAATGGAGAAGGGTAATTTCGGTAAATAAATAACAAGTCATTGCGCATTCTGTGAAAGGCCTTCTAGTTAAAACAAGAAGCACATGGTGAGTTATACAAATGCAAGTAATATAGTAAAAGTGTGTCACATTGCATCAATGATTCCCAAATAGTTTTCTTACTAAGAAATTATAACCATAATTTTTTATTATTTATCTGCATCTTGTATATTTTTCTTAATTTTCATTTTGGCTATTATTTTCCTTTACTACATCATCATCAATTTGTCATAGCTTAAAATTTGACATGAATGCAGACAATGTTAGGCAATCTCAGTCTAATATATTTGTATTGAATTATAAACTGCTTATTATATATCACCTAGTATAAATATTCAAAAATCAGAAACTTACATTGTTCACTACATAGATATAATCTTAAAATTTTTTAAAACTAAATTGAGTGAATTGTCCAAACAATAATAAAGAATGTCATATTTATCTTATACATTAAAAAAGAACTAATTAACCCCAAAAGGTTATCTAGTTGCTAAAAATGTGTTTACTTTATGAGTTCTTTTTTAACTATAGAGTAAAATTATCATAAAATAATAACATAATTACTTAGTCAATATGCATGTAACCTTATCCACACACTAAAACTACTAATTATGTTGTTTAGAAGAAAAATTATATATATAAATAAATATATATATATATTCCCTAAGCGAGATAGTTTATTTTATTACATATTTACAACAACAACAAAAATTATCAAGGCGGACAAGAGCATTAAAAAAATATATAATAAAAAGCATATATTAATGTAGGTCCCACATGGATTATGCCAAGAGCATTAATACTCCGGACACAAATTCTTATTTTTTACCAAACATGAATAATCATTATGCTAGATAGCATTTCCTAAATAAACTTTTTTATCATGCGAACCAAACAGCCCCTTAGTAAATTGCTGCAAGGGGCAAACAGCCCTCGTTCATTGCCTTACCAGTACCCCAAGATACAATCATGTCTGGAAACACGAATGGTTGACCAGGGGAACGTGTACTAAATGTTCATTTAGACCCAACATGATGATCCCGTACTGATCAACAACATAATCAGAACACAATTATGCTCATTCTAAATCATATAGAAGGGAAAGACGAAAACCGAGAAGGAAAGGGAAGACTTCATATTCAAAATCACAACATTCAAGCGTGCAGAAAGAAACACAGATAACAAACATTTAGAAAGCAATCAATGAAAAAGAAAAGGCTAAGAATCTAACTCCCATAGTAATTGGGCAAATAGTTCATTCTGTTCTATGTTTTATAATATGAAATTGTGAATCAATCAACTGCCTCACAGAGGAAGTATTAGATTGAATCCCAAAGGTATTGTACATATTAATTTATATAAATATGAGTAACCTAGGCAATCTGTTTCCTCTCCGGTTGAGGGAAAACAGGTTTCCAAATTAATGACCGACAAAAAGACATGGAAACCCGAGTTGAATGTTGAAGCCGCTCTACTTCCTGCTAACTGCTAATACTGTATTTGTATATACACTAATACGGTACCAGTTGCTGGTACAACTACTATATGCCTTCAAAACTTCATCTTCAACTGATTTGACTGCAGAGATGCTGTATCACAATTTAAGCGGAAGTTAATTTCTGTTTGTAATTCCATATCTGTGTTTCCTAAAATTCTTTTTCTTTTTTTTCTCAAGAAGTAGATGTAGAGTGATGTAAGGAAACAGATTTACATAGTAATGTCATTATAGTAACGTCATTACATAACTTAAGAAATGGATAAACAATTTATTAAGCAGGTTCAGAAAACCCTTATATTTATTGGTGCCAGGATACTCTAGTTGGTAGATTTGAGGACAGCAGGCAGTTTAATTTCATTTAACTACTTATAATAAGGCCTATTGATTATAAGCCTGACTTTATTGAAATGAATTTGGGATGGAATACTTATTGATGATGTCCTTAGGAGATAAATAATATGCTGTAGCAGAGGAACTCTAAATTACCTGAGTTTCCCAAGGAGTCGTAAGTCAAAAGAGAGTTTTCTGGGGTCACAAAATTATGGTTGTCTTCTTCCCTCCCCCAAACAGGTTGGTGAATCGCATCAAAATTCCAATGCTGTTGATATTGCTGTCTGTTTCCGTTGACTAGGATTTCTTGCCACGTGAGTGGAGTAACCATGGTGGGGAAGTTACCATCCTCTAGAGATGCACCCTAAAAGTTTCAAATGAGAAACATTACTGGTACACCGGAATCACATATATGAAAATTATATAGAACAAAAAAAAATTTGGATTACTTTCTGAAGAATTTCTTTGAATTGTCCTTAAATTCATTCAAGACAAGAGCAAAACTCAGATTATAAATGAGAATCAATTTCAAAACTGAACTCTTCTTTACAGTGGTGTAGTGGTCAATCAAATCACCCAGTTTGAGACATATTCAAATACTATTCTCAGTTCCAATATACACTGCAATCTCAATAAGAATCAGGGCTCCCGGTATTTAGCTATCAAACTGAGCCAAATCACTATAATCAGAAAGTATTTAGACAACATACTTCTAAGGACCAATTTTTTAACGTCTCATGCAATGCAATGTCTACAAGATTTCTAAGTGATCTGGTAAAATGCACATAGATTGACCACAAGCCATAGGCCTTATACAATTATACTGCAATGCTTTTCACCATTGCACAGATCCTAGTAAAATTAGTAAAACAGACAGAGATGTTAGGATTGAATAACTGTAACCAATTTCTTCAATCACATGCTAATAATGAGCCATATGCTTTGGTATCCCATTTTACCTGCTTTATAATGATCAGCTTTAGTTGATAACCAACAACACTAACAGTATAACCATGAGGTTCAAGAACAGATGCATCCAATACTTGAGAAATGTTTTAGAATCACGTGTAAGTCACATATGTGCATACTTAGTACATGTTGCTTGTTAATTTAATAAACAGCCTCCCAAGTCATAATATTAAAAGAAAAAGAGAAAAAAACTAAGCACTTTCTACATTGTGCAATCACAACAAAGGTAACTATTGTAAGAGAAAGTAAATGTCTGGTACTTACTTCTGTAGCCAATAAACTGTCAAGGTTAAACTCATTCCTTGGGTTGGCTGCCGCAAGTTTCATGGATAAAAACTGAAACCAAAGGGTGAACAAACTAGAATAAGATCATGTTAATAGAAGATAATTAAAACACAAACTATGTAATACACAGTTCTGAAGAGTCTTTTTCTATTTTCAAGACACATGCAAAATAGGCATAGAAGGATAAGAGGCAGACCCACAGATTAATGCAGCCCATCTAAGTTTCCAAGTTATTTTGGAAAAAAAGAAAAGAAAAAGAAAATAGCATAGGAATAGGTCTTGGATCAAACAGTCCACAATCATAAGCTCATCACAGCTTCTAGCAAGCAATGTCTTATGGGTCCTACCTAGTGGGAGAGCCCACGTCCTCCACAATTTCTTGAAACCTCACATTGACTTGTAGAACTTAAAATATGTTCATAAGCATAGGACGAAAAAAATTCCCCAACTACTTAAGTCCATAAGCCAGGTTCACATGAATTTTCACAATCAAGTGCGTTGGATGTGCGAGTCTGACCTCAACATGATGTTGTAGAGATTGAACATGATCGATGATTTCATCTAAAACCGAAGCTGTACCTGATATCTGCAGATCAAATTTTTTTAGTGTTAGTTTCTCTGTAACGAAGAGGCATTAGCTTTAGACTGAACAAAGTTCTAGGTGATTCAAACTGCTCTTAGGAGAGCGAAGAATGACAGAGATAATGGGATTTCTTGTTTGAACGGCTTCTACTTGGCTTCATTGATGTGCCATTTTGGAAGTATTTACAGACTCAAATCTTGAAAAGCATTTCCATTTAATTCTTAAACATGCATGCAGAATTGAAAAAAAAAAAAAAAACATTCACTGCCATAACAAAGCTGATCAATCTCTACTAAAGCATGAGTTAATCAATTATGCTGGCAGTAATAAATACACGTCGCTGCATGCAAATATATAGTATTGAACTAGATGTGTGACGTACAATGGTAATAAATCTTCTAAATCTAAAACTAGCAATAATGTAAAGGAAATCCCAGATTTTCAGAAGACCAAGAACCATGCTGGAGGCTAAGAAAAGGAGAATTTTAACGGATGCCTTTATAAATGAGAAGTTCCAAGCTATAAGCCATCTGATAAGCCAAATTGAGATGAATTCATGTAAAGTATCAATTGAAGACTTAAGGCCTTGTTATTATCCTTAGGAAACATCCCCTTCCCCCTCTTCCAAAAAAAATTAGGAAATAAAAAAGAATATCTTATCATCCTTGGAAACCCGCCCACAACCCCACGCCCACCCTAAAAAAAATAAAAAATTCTTGAGGTATAGATTTGGTAAATGGTTTAAAGTTCAATACAATTAGATCTTATCCCAACGGAGTTAGGTTTGCCGTTTGGTGGATGCATTCCAGAAGCAAGTATTCTTCTGTCATCCTCTGTTTGTCATCCCATAAAGGATGTATACCGAACTTGTTAGAGATGATACATGCAGCCTCAAGAGAAGGATTAAAATTTATCTGGCATATGGGACCCATGACCATCAAATCCAACAAGTCCCACTACATGTGTCTCCTAAGCTCTGAAGGGCGGAGCAGTTAGTACACCCTCCTACCCTCCCCCACACTACCCCTCTACCTCTCCAACAAGCCAAAAAGACGAAGGGGAGAAAATGTGCATAGTTGTCGAAACCCAAGATGGATATTCTTGTTATATATATTCGTATAATGGTTAGCTAATTTATTTTTTGGATGAATAGAACCAATGTAAATGTGGAAGACCAAAGGGACGGTGTGATTACAGGTGTGCCCCCATTGACACCCACTTGGCACTTTTCTTGGCAGGAAAGCCAGTACCTTTTCTTTAGGGTGAAAAGTGACAATGACAAATCAGTTATTAAATAACATAATTGTACTTTTCGGAGACAAACATACAGATTCATGACAAAATCCTTCAAAAGTTCATAAACTTTAATTAATCATCTAATTAAACAAGATTTAGACTATTGTAACCGACCTTATTGCAACCAGGGACCAGCTCTTGTAAAAGCTTCATCCGAGCATTTATCTTCTCTCTCCTAGCCTGCGAGATTAGTATAATTAAAAAGATTTAAATAAATTAATTTCGATAATTACCTATTAATACGATTGAATTTAGCGATTACCCTTTCTGCTAAACTATGGCTATCTGTAGCTTGACCACGACGAGCTCGGACATGAACGTAAGGAAGCTTGTCAGCATCTACTGAACTCTCATCTGCGACGCTCTTACTCTTCTTTGTTGAAGCTTTAACCTGTATTTCAAAAATTCAGAAATTAATTCATATTAGGTATTTCAAATTACGAAAATTGGAAACCCTAATTTTGCTTTTCTTTGCAATTAGGATTACCTTCTTCTCGCGCTCCTTTCTCTTTCCGGCCCTCTGGTTCTCGTTCTCCACCGTCGGATCAGACACCAACGGCTGCGATAAATTAGGGTTTGAATTGGTCTCTACGGGCTCGTTCTTCACGTTATCCAAATTTGCACTGGAGTTAGAAGGAACCGAGTTAACTTCCGGTATTGAGTGTTCTCCGGCGAACACCGAGAACTTGGCAGCACGTTCAATCAAATCAGTGTTAGAGGGGAAGGTCAAATTTCCAGTGAAAGGATGAAAAAGGAAGGGTTTCTGATCGTCGATTCGGGTTATGGTTCGTGGGGAGACAATTTCCGTCGCGGTCGTTCCGACGGATTCCGGCAAGTGAAGGAGCTCCATGGCTTGCGTTGGTGGAAGTTCAAGAAGCGCAGTGAAGGAACTCGCGTTTTCTGGGGGTGCGTTCATGAGCCTCTGGATTTCCTCGCGTAATTGAAGAGAGTTAAGCCCAGTCTCGTCGTGTTGGCTGCCGGTGGGAATGGGTCCAGTAGCCGTACCTGCAGGTAGCTCCATTGAGTAGCACCAATCGCTTTGGAAACTATCAAAATTGCGACAAATTGAACCCAACCCACTTCAGATTTTGACTAAAACAGAATACCCAGTTGATTAAATTAACCACTTCTCAATTCTTACAATGTTAAACTAAAATACGAGCTTCTAGCATTCCCTAATTAAGCTACGGAAATGGTGGAATTAGACAATGAGTTCGAGCAAAGTACAGCTTAAGGGTTAGAAAGATAGAGAGGTATATGCTAAAACGAATGGAAATGAGAGAGAATTGTCTGTAAATTTGTCCAACAAAGGGACATAAAGATGGTTCTTAATCGTCTTCTCTCCCTCGCCTTGTCTCTCTGTTTCGCTGCTTCTGTCCCTAAGATTACTTCCCAGCCATTTGAAGTAGTGCGAAAGCAACATAGCTCTGGTGCTATACGAATTAATCCATATATTAGGAGAGAGAAAAAAGAGAGAAACTAATACGTCCGGTTCTCAGAATACGGTTGGCTGAGCTAAGGACCTAAGGTTTTAGGAAACTGAGGACCACCTAAAGGGACCCACTAGGATTTGAGAATATCAAGCTTACTGAAACCAGATTTGTAAAGTTTTAACCGTCCGTTTACTTTCATCTTATCAGATGAAATATATGTCGTTTCGCTTTCTTCTCTGACAAACTCGGTACCACTCTTCATTAAACGACATACATAATCATCAAAACTCAGTACTGTAATTGAGATTAGATTACAAAATCAGTTTACAAATTTTCCAATTCAGAACATGCCAAATAACTTTGAAATCAGACTAATAAATACTCTCAACTTTTTTTAATTATAAATTTCTAATTTTAGACAATTTTTTATCCAGCTTATGGCAATAGGAAGTTCTCATCTTACCAATCTAATTGTGTGACTAAATCAATCATCATACATATATAAGAAGGTTAATATCATTAGGTGACAATTTATATGCTCGTTTACAGTAGATGGATAAACAAAAAAATTGATTAAATGTATTGCCATCATCATCTTATCTATCTTTCTATTTTTATAATAAATTCAAATTTTAAGAGAGGTACATTGTGACTCAGCATGAAGCCTATTATAGGTATGACAAGTAGATATGATTATGATATCATCTCATTCAACATAAAACCGAAATTCAAATTTGTTAAAATTTGAAGGTTCAAAATTAATTCAATTTAAAATAGGCAAAGCCAATTCTTTTTAAACTATAAATTTAGTTTAATTTATATATATATATATTCTTGTATTTTGCATTTATCAGTAAAACTATCTGACCCGAATTAAATGTGGTATATACGGAGAGAAAATTGTTACCCTTCTTTTGGTCCATAAGTCCTTACAAATCAAGCATCTGGTAAGTCTCTTTCTAAATATTTTTATATGTGTGATTCATATCATGAATTCATGAAACAAGCCAAAATTTGAATTGTAATTATTAAAACCGAAAGAGAAAGTTTTTAGAGAAAAACTAGGAAAAGAAAAAAGGAGAATGAAATGAGGGCAACTTAAGGAAAATGCAATAAAGAAGCTGGTGGTGATAGGAAGAGAAGGACTGTCCGTTATCCAAGCATTGGACCGTAAATTACTGTTTGGTGCCATATGGCGGGGACCGGTCGCCAGCCAAGGTCCGACAGTTTTTAATCGTAGAAGATGATCTGTCATTTTCGTGCATTCATTAATAAACATTATTATTATAATTATTATTATAGTTAGTATCTTGTATTTAATTCATACCCTTGCTCTGTCGACATCTAGAGAAGGGCTATGTTATGTGAAGTATTACCCCCCTTAACACTCAACAATGGAGGTGGAAAAAAATAAGGAAATGATGGTAGTTTATGTATTAGACCATTAGGTTGAAGAGGAAAAAAAAAAGTTTTAGGTGCAAAATGTGTCTACGATTTATTCACCACAACCACAGCTTGTTTGTTTTTCATTATTCAGTTAATTAAGTAATTTAATCGTTTCTCTTTTTTTGCAAAACAACTCTAAATTTACTTGTCTATTTATTTATTTTTTTTATTTTTTACATTATAAATTTTGAGAAAGTCGATAAAATCTTAAAACTCAACTGATTTGAATTGGGATGACGTGTTGATTGCTTGGGAATGCACTTGTTGTATATGTAATAAAGATAAAGTGTAAATTTTTTGTTTAGCACTCGTTGTATTTGTAACGAAGATAAAATATAATTTTTTTATATTAAAATAAAACTAATAATCCAACAAAATCTCATTTGAGATTTCCTTTTCCAAGACAAAAAGTTAGAAACTGAAAATAGAGAGATTAAGGGACTAGTTTGGTATATCGTATAAATATACCATGATAATATAAAACTATTTAATTGACTTTTATATAATATTTAAAAATAATATATAATGTTGGTTGTTGGTTGCTACTTGCTTCTCTATTTCTTTCTTGCTTTTTTTTTTTTTGGTTAGAAATTTGAAAGAGAGGGGACGGGGGACAAGGCAGTGAGTCCAGGAGTTGGAAGCTTGAAAGTGGCTTTGGTACTTCTTGGTGTCTTTCAACAATGAACTGACAATGAATGGCATACACAGTCTTGGACTTTCCAACTCTGGGTAAAGCAACTCCATCTTATTGGAACTATTTTTCACTAGAAACTTGGGTAGTAAATACTAGCTAGCTACTCTTAATCTTGTCAATTTCTTGGAGTACAAGTAAGCTAAAATCATATTGAATTTCATGCACTCTAAAATCATCAAATCTTTTGTCTTAATTTTTATTTTCATTTTCTCTAATTTTGATTGTTTGTTTGGTACTTAGAGAGAAAAAAAAAACCTTGAGAGGGTATCATTTAGATATGTTTGAGAAATACCTTGTACCTTTGAATTTGGTGAAAAACAGAAGAGATCTTAATTGTGTTTTTCTAACCAAATATCTTATTTGATGAGCTAATTTATCTTACAAAACTTCATAAACCATTGTCAAACACAATATATATATTTATTTTTGACATAATATTATTATTTTGACTTTCACAAAAACAACTTGTCATACCCATACGTAACCGTGGCTTTCCTGCTTCTTATGTTGAAAGCGAAATAAGGTCACATTCAAATTGATTTGTGTAACAATTTAATGTCTCCTTATTAAATAGCCGTTTTTTATATTCTGATTTTTTTCTTTTACTTAATATAATATTTATTTATTGAAAATAAAGAAATGACAGTAAATGTGTTTATATATATATATATATATAATATAAAAATAAATATAACTTATTACATCAAATATAATAATATATGAGTTTAGATTCACATAAAAAATTATAACTGAAATTGTGCTTTAAGTTCTTAGCAGTGGTTGTCATCGTTTTTGGCAACTTCTAATAGTGGATGTAGTCATCTTTGGTGGCTTCAGGTAATTGTTGTCATAGTTTTCGATGTCTTTTGGTAGTAGTTTCTATCGTCTTCAGCAAGTTTAGACGATGATTGTTGTCATTTCGATGGTGATCATTGTCGTCATATTCAATAGATTCAAACGAAGATTGGTATCATAGTCGACAAGTCAACGGTGATGGTAGTCAGTGGTGGTAGCTGATAATAGGTGGAAGAAGTTATCAATGGTTAAAGGTTAATAATAGGTAACAGAGGTTGTCAGTAGTGGCAGTCAATATTATAACATTATATATAGTTATAAATAAGTGAATGTCAAGAATAACATATATGAAAAAAGTTGTAAATTTTAAGATTTTCTTATAAGAATTGAAAATAAAATTTTGTAATTATTTTTCAATTCTTGAAAATTATGTTTAAAATTTTCATTTTAATTTTAAAATATGCATAAAAAAATTAAAATTAAATAATCCAATAATTCCAACTCACTGCGGACACTCCTTGAAAATTACATTGATGAGTTTTGAACTTAGAATCTCGATATCTGCATCTTAGTACCTGAACTTTGTCCACATCAGCTTAACAGAAAAATGTTAAGCAATAAAGACAGATCATAGCAATGCATGATGCAATTTGTAAGAAATGACACAAAGTTGACCAATAATTCTGTTCGCTCAAAGTTTGGACCCCACAAGATTTTCTTAGAATCCGAATCCATAATAAGAGACAGAAGGCGATGTCCATTTCAATGGGCCTAGGTAATGTGCAGCAGCCCACTTGAATATGGCCCATAGGCTCATTTATAGTTAATATTATTACCAAGTGGTGTCTGTTCATGTGTTTGATTGGTTCGATTTTAAAACTAATCTTGAACCAATCCAATCTAATTAGTAAATTGATCGGATTAGGTTTTTTATTTAAACGTATTAATTTTTTCAAGTCTCTTAGTAAGTAATTATTTGTATTAAATAATAATAAATAGTTGCATTTAAAAAGTAGTAATCTATTTTAAATATTTAATAATTAATAATACATTTCAAAAAGTACAATCAGGATGCCAGTAATAACATATTTTTCATTTACTAGCTCATT
The DNA here is from genome assembly GCA_029379385.1 of Quillaja saponaria. Taxonomy (NCBI): domain Eukaryota; kingdom Viridiplantae; phylum Streptophyta; class Magnoliopsida; order Fabales; family Quillajaceae; genus Quillaja; species Quillaja saponaria. The sequence goes on from CM055608.1 coordinate 26,039,229, forward strand.
ATCAACATAAATACTCAAGAAGAAGAATGTCCCAATTAAATATGTAGAAGTTATTAAAGATATGTATTAGGGAGTAATGATTAGCGTACGGACCGTAGATGGTATGACTGGAGAGTTCCCAATCACGATAGGTGCATACCAAGGTTTATCCTTAAGTCCTTACCTATTTGCTTTAGTCATGGATGAACTTACCTATAATATTCAAGATAGGGCTCCATGGTACATGTTGTTTGCCGATGATATTGTGTTGGTAGATGAAACTATGGAAGGTTTAAATTCTAAACTAGAAATGTGGAGGAACATGTTAGAATCTAAAAGCCTTAGATTGAGTCGGACAAAAACTGAATATATGAAGTGTGATTTCAGTGAAACTAGAGGAGGCCCGAATGATATAATTTTAGACGGTCAGACAACCCTTACAAAGGATGTGTTTAAGTATTTAGGGTCATTTATACAAAAAGATGGTGCAATTGAGCATGATGTAAACCATAGGATCAAGGTAAGGTGGGTGAAGTGGTGGAGTGCTTCGGGAGTTTTATGTGATTCTAAAATCCTGAATAGATTGAAAGGAAAATTTTATAAGTCAGCAGTGAGATCAGTTATGCTAGGGAGTAGCCGAAATGAGAATGTTGAGATGGATAACAAGACATACAAGAAAGGATAGAATAAGGAATGAGGAGATTCGTAAGAAGGTGAAAGTAACACCTATTGAGGAGAAAATGAGGGAGAATCGTCTACGTTAGTTTGGACACATCCAACGTCAGCCAATGGACGCAGTAGTTAAGCAATGTGACTTGGTTCAGGTGCCAGGTGTTAAACAGGGAAAGAGGAGACCGAAACTTACATGGGGGGCAGTCATCGAGAAAGATATGGCTGTGCTAGGGATTAATGAAAATGTTGTCTCGATTCGATGCTGAATGGAGGAAAAAGATTCATATAGCCGACCCCAACTAGTTTAGGAATTTTAAGGCTTAGTTGAGTTTGAGTTTATTATCAACTATAAACACGAAAAATAAACTCTAATTTTCTATAACAAAGTAGATTTAAAACGAGACTACAATAAACAAGGGCTCAATTGAGCTATACGAGAGATTCTAGTTTGTTAATTGTTAGCTAAATAATTAAGAATGATATGATTAGATAGGAATATATTAATTTTTCTTAAAAAATATATATAAATTACTAGATCGGATTTGACTAGGTTGAATTATTAATTTTTGCAATTTTTAACTAATCAAATCCAATAACTAATGAGGAAAGGAAGAAGCCCATTAAAGAGGCTTTCCAACCCAAGTTGTTAATAAAAAAACTATATAGCTCATCCAAAGACATGCTTAAATTGAATTATTTTTTGCCTTGTAGAGATATTTATATCTATTTATACTATATTTCTATCTATCTATCCTATACTAAAAGACAGAGCACCTTTATAGTATATTCTAGCTTTTAGTAATCTTTGTAATATTATAATTTCATAAAATAAAAAAGAGATAACACAATCGTATTTTGAGAAAAGTTAAAAACATATATAAATTAAAAATTACCCACTCTTCCTCCATCTAATATCAATTCCTTATTATCCTTACACAAGAATAAAAAATATTACTTTCCAAAAAATATATCATAATAGCTATTCAATCATTATTCTCTCACTATCATACTTATTCATTTATTCTAAAACCAAATAAATTAAAATACCTAATAATTTTTTCTAGTAATTAATATTAAAAAAGAGTCCCTAAGCACACGCGTATAATATATATATATTAATATAAACATAGTTGAAATGTATATTTGGATATATCTATTATATTCTAAAAGCCAAAACATGCTTATGGTGTCCTCTAGATTTAACTATTATTTTTACCATAAACTTTTCTATAATATATTAAATTTATAATTTCTTACTCTTTTAAGTTACAGGATATTTTTGTCAATTTAGTATATTTGAAAAAAGAAAAATGATTTTTTTACAAAAATCTCTTCCACTAACCTCTTACTTCTTATCTATTTTTCAAGTTTTTATCTAAAAATAAATAAAAACCCAGGTCTTACTTTCTACTAAAAATAACTTATATATAATTACTTGAAAAGTATGAAAAAAAAAAAACCTCTAAACGAGTGCGTAAGGTGTGTGATGAGGCTAAGTAATATTAAAATAGATCACATGAAGAGCGTGATTATGTGCCCCTTTACCAAAAAAAAAAAAAAACAATAGGTTTTAAATGGGATCACTCCCTCGTTAAAGAATGATAAGACTGATTGAAATACGAATGTCGAGATTAATAACAGTATACATGTGTGAGAACCACTTATGGTGGTTTGTATATATCCAACATAAATAAGCTAAGAAGTTATAAAAGAGTAGGTGTAAGAAATACAACTTGATTTATCTTTAGGGTTTTCAGCTCATTTATATAAAATATCGTGTCCAATAGAGTTTGAAGCCACGTGTAATAGCATTAATCATATAATTATGGAGACAGTTATAGGGACATGAGGACATTCGTTATAATATTAATAGGATAATAATAGTGGCAGTTACTATTTGAATTATACCGTTATACCTTGATTATGATAAATTTAATAATATGATTGGATTTGTACAATCCAGTATTATCATAATGGATGTCGTAAATAAGAAATGTGACTTTGTGTATGTGAAAGGGGTTAAAAGAAGTAGAAGGAGGCCTAAAATTATATTGAAAATTTTTAAAAGACAAAGATGATTGATATGAGCATCACCAAAGATGCGCATTTGATTGATGCAAGTGGAGGAAAAGAACTCATATAACAAATCCCAACTCAGTTTTAGATTTAAAGTTTGGTTGAAAAGAATTGAGTATATTAGATTTTTAATTAAATTTTCATTCTATGGTTAAGACCGAAGTTCAAATCATGAGATCTTAGATTTGAATTCTCATTTATTGATGTTTCAGATATTTTCTAGTGTGTAATGATTGGTCCATATGTTAACATTACACACTAGAATATATGTGTTCCCCGACCAAAAAGCAAGAGGAATACATTACATTACATCATTGAAAGGGCTATGCTAACCATATGAAAACTGTATCTAATAAGATTGAAAGTAACAATTGCAGCAAAGACCAATAATTTTGAATAATGTTTTACATACTAATGTATTAGTGCCAAATCCATATCTATACTACATATAAAAGTCACTTAATAATAGAAATTTTTAATTTTTAAAAATATCTTTATGAGTTTTATTATTACATAAGTACCCTTTAGTTATTATTTTATATTATTAAAACTTTATATTTAAAATAGATTATTAATTAATTTTTTTCTTAATTTTTCTCCCTTTCAGCACTAATAGAATTATAACTCTTTTTACTATTAATTTTTTTCCCCTCATTCTTCTTAATTTTATGAATAAAAAAACTATGAATTAAAAGAAATATGAAGAGTATAGTTTTTATTTTATTATAATATTATTTTCTTAATTTTTATTCTGTCTTAGAAATTAAAAAAATTAAGAATTTAATTTTTAATTTTATTTATTTATTTGTTTAATTACATTAACAAAAAGTAACATTTAATTATTATTTCATAGTATTAAAATATTGTGTTTCAAATAGATTACTAATATATTTTTCCTAACTCTTCCCATTTTAATACTACTATGATTATAATTATTTTTTACTGTTAATTTTTTTTTAATTATTCTAAATTTCATGAATTAAAATTTTAAAAAATATATATACTAAGAGCATAATTTTTTATTACAAATATTATTTTCTTAATTATTCTTTTATCTTAAGAATTAAAATAAAAATTTATGAATTTAATTTTTAGTTAGAATTACTTATTTTTTCAATTACGTAACATAAAGTAATATATTTTATTAATTATAATATTTTAATAGATATGTTAATTCTGACTATAAATGATTCACATACAATGAATATTCCACATAGATTAATATATTCATAAATATGAAACTTTAATAGTATAAAGACAAGTTATTATTATTTTCATATAGTAAGACAAAATATTAAACCTACTTGGATTATTTGAGTACTACTGATTGATTACTAAGGAAAGATGATTAGATGAAGAGAGTGATTAAAACAATCAAACATGTAATCAATGAAAATTTCTATGAACTACTTTCCCTAAGCAGAACAAAGACAATCAGAATCATGGGCTCCATCATAGAAAATTGGACCAATGGGCCCTATTGACGTTTTCAAATGGGCCTCACATTCAATTATTAGCATATTTTGATTTGTTTGATTCTACAAAGCAAAAAAGCAAAGCTTTTGCCAAGCTGCCAATATAAAACGGACCTACATTTGATGTGATGCCTCCTCCGTCATTTTCATGCTTCAATTGTCAGAATGCCAATGGATCGAGTTGGGTTGTGATCCAGCTAAATTTTTTATCTTGATCCAACACAAGAGCTACAATGGACAAAACCCAACCCTAGAATTTATTTTATTTTATTTTCTGTAGGATATCTTCTAAAATTCAGCTAGCTAATTTTACGTTCAAGTCGAACTAAATAACATATAGACTACTAATAATAATTAAATATAGTAATAAGTGAGCTACACTCCTAGAATAAGACTCTACCATTATAATTAGACCCGTTATTTTTTCTTGATTAAACTCTACCATTACAACTGGACTCTAGCTTAAAACAAAACTAAAGGCAGCACTCATCACACTTCTCAAACTGCCTCTTTTAACATCAAGTTAATTAAACAACATTATTGAAACATACATTTGTAAAAGAAATAAAAAATCTTAAATCAATGTCATCTTTAAAAAGATTTAGTAGCAATTGGTTCATACCTATTCTTCCATAAATATAGAAGCTTCAACCATGTTTTGTGATCATCACCATGTATTATCACATATGTTAAAATATCGGTCTGCAAAGTACAAATAATAAGTTACTAGTATTTAAAGTTTATAAAGATAAAAAGAAAATAAACCTTTTTCTCATTTGAAATCATAGCTAACAAAGTCGTTTTTGGTCTTATGCTTTTATCTAAAATTATTTGGTAATAAACAGTTGTAATTTTTGACTTTAGTATTTTTGAACTTTTGAAGTACTAAAAGCTAAAACTATAAATTAATAAAAACATTTTCAAATAGAAAACAAGAAAATTCAAATAAATTCTAATAATTTTTTGATATACACAAATATACCTATAATAATTATCATATTTCAACATATACTCTTTTTCTAATTTATGTATTAGAACTAAAATATCTTAAATAAATAAATAATATATATATATATATATTATCTTTATTTAATAAATAAAAATAAATTTTATAATTTAGATATCAAAAGTATTTACATAAAAATATTTTTAAGTAACTTGTTACAAAAATATTTTATAATAGACAATTTTTTAGTAATTTCAATACTCAAATCTATTTTAAGAAAGGACAACCTAGATACTTTTTTATATCTTATTTTTGAGTTAGTTAATTAGAGTATATTGGGTCGAATTATCAAAATTTAGGGCATGACTTATGTAAACTTTAAAAAGATCTATTTAAAAACTATTTTTACTTATAGTATTTTGAAACACAGCTTAATTAAATACTAAGTTTCCAAATATTAGTCACTAGGAGCCTTCTCAATCACAAAAGCAAAGCAGCATTTCCTTCACTAAATTCCCACTTTAATATCAAACTGGGGAAGAACTTTGTCTAGCAGTTAAGCCCATTCAGCCCACTATAAAAGCATTCACACTCCTGTGCCCAGCCCAAATAAAGTTATCCCAGAACCATGATTTTTATTTTTTTTAAAAGGAATAGTATTCAGTTAATTAAAAAAATAGTGTGAACGAAAGGACCATTTTTAAATACTAGGTACCCGAGAAAATTTATTTTTCATTTTGAAATGTATTTAAAATTCTTATCTAGCTGTCAAAAAACTAATAATATATCGTTTTAGAAATCTTACATACGAAAATAAGATTGTATCTTACAAAATCTCTATATCTGAAGATTCCCATAAAAAAACTAGTAGTATGTACATTAAACAATAATTTTTAAATACATTATTATAGTTTAAAAAAGAAAAATTATTAAAATAATGTAAAAGTTATTCCTAATAAGTAGAAATTATGAAATTGGTGTTTGGTAAATTTATTGTAAAGTTATTTCAAAAATTTGAATTGACTATAATAAACATTGATAAAATAATATAAAAGTTAGAAGTTGTAAAGCTTAAGTATTTAAAGGAAAAATATAAATTTTATTAAGAGTTAAGGTCATATTAGTTTTTAATTTCTGAGGTTAAAAACCAACTTTTAAAAACACAATAGTAGTGCTTGATAAAATAATATTATAATTTTTTGAGAAGTATTGTGCTCTACTAGTTCTCTTATAACTGCTTTTAAAAAATAACAATAATAGTATTTGGTAAAATAATGTAAAAATTACTTTCAATAAGTAAAACCCACAAAATTAAATTTGATTTGGTAATGTTTTTGTTTCTCATTAAAAGTTAAGGTCATGCTAGGATTTTAAAATTTTAAAGACAGAAATTAGCTTTTAAAAATAATCATGTCTTTTAGAAATCCAGAGTAAAAGACACTTTATTTATTTATTTCTTTTTTTCAAAATAAAAATATAAAATTAACTTTTACTCTTCATAAGTATAAGCATCATCCTAAAAAGTATTTCTACATCAAGCCTTACCTCTAGCTTTAAAAAATTCAGAACAAAATAACCCCTTTTTTTTTTTTTTATCAAATATATAAAAAAAATAAAATTAAACTTTTTTTAAGTAAGAATTAATTTATACTTTTTACAAGTATAAACTCAAAAAAGCATTATCATACCATGCAAGCTGAGTATTCAGCTCTGTCCTAATTCAACATTCCATAAATAAAACTAATTCAACACTCATAAACGACGTAGTTTTGGGAATAGAGTCGTAACATTATTGTCTGATGAAAAGGCTGTCTAGAAACTCCACAAACACAGAAGAAGATACCTGCTTTCGTGGCAATTCAGAAGTTTGAGACTTACCCTATTCTTCTTCTTCTTCTTCTTCTTGCTCGAAACACCTTCCTTCCCTTTCGTTTCAACAGTTAATAGCTTAACATCCACAGTTTTTTGAACTGTATTCCTTGCTTCGATATCATCCTTCCCTCTTCCAGAATCAACAATATACCTTTACTCCGCAGTTTTGCTTCACGTGTGTATCTCTCTGAGGTTATTATTCTGTTTCTAAATCACCCATTCTTCTCTTCGTCTTTGGTGATTCATTCAACAGGTGTGGCTTCCTACATTCTTTTAGTTTCTCCAAGAATTTCGTCATTTATGTTCAATTTTTCGTAATCGTTTTTAATTAGAAGCTTCTTTGGCATTGTAGATTCTAACTCCTGAGATCCTTATGGTAAAGAAATCTTGATACTTGCTCTAGAAACGCTTAACATCTAATTATATGTTTTCTGATTCATGATTGAAAGAAATTGTTTCTGGGTTTTTGTGATTGATTAAGATATTGATACTAAATGTTATTAGGGGCAGTTTTAAAACTCTAAAGTAGGTTGGGTCTTGCCAGGAATTGATAACATTTTTCTGTTATGGAATAAATAAATGAACAGACTTGGAGCAAGATATCCTTCAGTCTAGCCCTGATGGCCATAGCATTATTATTTTTATAACTAGATTTTCTTACTGCCCTCCACCCAATAAGTGCTTGAAGTGCGAAGCAGGGATGATTAACATTTAAGTTTCTTTGCATATCAGAAGCATCAGGAGTTCAGGACTAAAATATTAATAAGGCAAAGGGAACCACCATGGTGGCCTGTTGAGATTCCTTAGGTGGTTTATGAAGATGTTAAAGTCATTTAGCAAAGGTATTATATTAATAAAGAGATTAGAAAGCATGCAAAAGGAGTAGGATGGATGTACTTTTGTTCTCTTTTCCAATTTTGAGCCCATTTGGACCTTACTGGTTTCTATTGGCTTCCATTGTTCCCATATATAAATTTCTTAATGTTTAATACCTAAACGCTAATGAAGAATCTGTAGATATGAATATGATATGGCTTACATGTAAAGTTGAGGCAGAATGATATTATGTTGTTCTAAACTTGTTATCTGGATTTTAGACTTACTTTTTGCTTCAGTCTGTGCTTATAAGAAATACCTAAATGTCAAGTTTGACTGGATCAAATTCTAAAGTTTATTTACTTTTGACTTGAAATTATTATGGTTGCCCTGAAACCTAATGTTGGCTTTTAGGTTTAAAGCATCAAGTTATGACTTCTAAAGCCTCAATTAGATTTGTTACCTGAAACCACATCAATGCTTAAACGCTAAAATACCTTAGAGATTTAAAGTAATTTCATGGAAATCTGGATATGGATCTCGTTATTTCTGAAAATCAGGTTATCTATCTATACATTATGTATGTATGTATGTATGTATGTGTGTGTGTGTGTGTGTGTGTGTGTATGGTTTCTTGTACTTGGGGATAATATACTGAGCAGTTATGGAATGTGTCAAATGAATCTCTTTCTTTTAACCACCAAATCAACAGGCATGTTGTGCTGATCACTGATTGTTGGTAATCTTTATATATAAGTATTTTCACTCTGATAACAGCTCCCTACAGTAATAAATGTATTTATTTGGAAATTAACACCAATGTGCAAACTTCTTGGAATTTTATTGTAGTCAGATTCTAATGAATGAACTTTGGTTGGGCTTCAAGCAATGATACCATGATTATTTGCTCTCCTATTGGCATATGTGCAAAAAATGCTGTTTGCCTGAGTGGCCATGCACAACTGCAGATGGGAAGCAGTATCTGTAGTGTGTTGTCTCGAGGAACAACCAGTTCATGTTGTTTCTATTTGTGTCCTGGGCGCTCAGCCTCAAAGATCAACCATGCTGGTATTTCTGTCCGTGCAACATCATCTTCATCATCTGCTATGGGCTACACATTCCGGGGAAGTTGCTTTGGATCCTCCTCCAAACAAAATGTCAACCTTCGGTTTAGTGCTGGAGGACCTCAGAGGACACGTTTTGATATCTCATTGGCATATCAAACCATGAATATAAGGCTTTTGGTGCCCAAACGAAAAGTAGTTCCCAAAATTAAGTGTAATGTTGGGCCAATAACTTGGCCAAAAACATGCGCTTCCACTGGCTTGATATTTGGATTACTGGTATGCTGTTCAAATTCTGAACCTGTGCATGCTGAGGCAGCTCCTGAGAATGAGAATAAGCAAGAGGATTGCGATTTGTCATATGTAAAACTCTCACATGGGAAGAAAGTTTACACTGACTATTATGTTATTGGTGCGCAACACATCTTGCCTGCTCTTTGTTTTTATGTAGACTGTTCTGTTATTGTTTCTCATTCTCTTAGTGTCGATGGCTGGTTTATGCCGTGCAGGAATACCTGGAGATGGTAGATGTTTGTTCAGGGCTGTTGCTAATGGGGCTTGTTTACAATCAGGGAAACCTAGCTCCTACTGAGAGCCTCCAAAGAGAGCTAGCAGATGACCTACGGTCCAGAGTATGTTTGTATTCCCTTTAGACAAAAGAACAACTTGAAATCAATGTTTCAATAATCGCAGCTGTACTGCGACCAGACTATCATTGAGTCACTTTTGCTTAATTTATTAGTTTCCTTTTCATATAGAAATATAAAATGACTCAATGATGATAAGTTTTTGACAAAAAAACCAACATTTTTTATACACGCTCTAACAAATTTAGCTGTTACAAATTCTCATTATCTGATGGTTGCAAGCTTTGCAACTAAAGTGGCCCCTGATTTGTGTTGCTCTGTTAACTTTTTCAGGTCGCAGATGAGTTCATCAAAAGAAGGAAGGAGACAGAATGGTGAGCTTCCAAGCTTTATTTGTTTAACTTGTAAAATTATATTTTACAAATAGAGTTTTTTTTTTTTTTTTTTTTCCCAATAGATATCTGTCAAGGTTTTCTTTTCTGTTCTTTTTTGTTTTTACTTATGAATTATATATCTATCTGTAATTAATTAGGAAAAAACTAGAAGATTAATCTCACAAATCATAAAGCTTTCAGTACATTGATTCTTCTTCTACGATGAATGACCCATCAATTACCTTGTTGTGACGTACCCATGAACAATGTGTAATAACATATATCACAAGATTTGACAACATAGGCTATATGTGTTTATATGATCATTGAAGTTCTTTTTCTTTCTAAGATAATATGATAGATATATGTCATATGCCCAAACCATATGATCATCTTATCAAGGAAACAAATTGACCCTGTTACTGCTTGTATGAGTATTGAGGCTGATAGACTTTGACACTGCTGTTATACAACATGTATAGGTTTGTTGAAGGTGATTTTGATATGTATGTTTCGCAAATAAGGAAACCACATGTTTGGGGAGGTGAGCCTGAATTGCTCATGGCTTCGCATGTTCTGCAGTAAGTCTTATTTTTCTCCCTCAATATATGTGTGCATTTGCTAGCACGCCATGATGTTCTAACCATGTCATTGCTTTTGATTGGGGATATGGGGGATCGCTCAAGTGAGCAATCAGAGATATGCACTGAAAGAAAGAGACTGGTGGGAAAAATGGTTACTATTCCATGTATATATAGGAAGAAGAACCTGCCGGACTGTGGTTATTGTACTGTTTTTTTTATCAATAAGGACATTAAATTAATAGGAGGCGTCAATTGTCACAGGATGCCTATCACAGTCTACATGCATGATGAGGAATCTGGTGGCCTGATATCTATAGCTGAGTATGGACAAGAATATGGGAAGGAAAATCCAATCAGAGTTCTCTACCATGGCTTTGGTCACTATGATGCATTAGAGATTCCTGGAAGGAAGGGTGCCAAGTCAAGACTTTAGCAATTTCACATTAATAAGATGAGTAAAATGAGCTTTTAGGTATGCTTGTATCTTGTACATTACAGAAGAGTTAAAAGAAGCTGTTTTCTTAGTTCTGAATAACATTAATTCCTGATTTAACTCAATAGTACATGTGTGGTTCTTTTTCCTTTCTTTCCTTCCATTCCTTTCTCCCTTCCTGTAATGTGAATGATGTAGTGAGATTTAGTAGCTGGGAACGTTGTTCCTTGCACTAGTCACCGGGGAAGAAACAGTCAATATGGAAAAGAAATATGTAACTGCGAAACCGGAAGGTTGTAAGATGCTTATCACACTGCAATTTGGTTATTTGTTGAAGTTTAACCGAAAGGTTGCAAGATGCTTATGCTAGGACTTATGATTGATTTCTTGAGGCAATGCAGGAATACATATGACAAAACGATAACCAAATTGCAGTGTTCCCATGTATGATAAGTGTTAACAACTGCGATATTGTAAGTATTTAGTTTTTGTTTTCCTTGTAGATATGATCAGTTGCAGGGTTTGAGGGGTTGTGTTCCATTTTGCACACTGAATCTCTGCAGATATGCAACAATGCTGCCGCCCTCATTCCTGCTTAATTTATGGTTTTCTCGTAACAAAATGAATTCTCTGGTGGGGCTCAAAATCTCAAACTGTCCTAGAAGTGCATTAGGCCCTTTTGGCTGAAGGAAGTAGTGCTCTCCAGCACTGGGAAGAATTAAGGCCTGCAATCTGTTTATTATTTGCGGTTGATGAATGTCTTCTGAAAACGATAGAAATCTCAATAACAAACTTTATTGACGGAAGGTTGCGTAGCTAGTTTAAATTCAAGTTTGGTGTTAGCATTACTATCCATTATCTCCATTTTAGCAGGAAGATATTTCAAATTTTAATTTTCATAAATGTTATTATAATTAGATATAAGTCAGATCTCGCTTAAAAAGAATGAAGATCTCAATAAAATAATTTAATATTAAACTTATAATATAAATCTAAATCCTTAATATTTTTTTTGCTACCAAATTTTTTATTTTGATAAAATAGAAAAGAAACAAAAGAACTACAAACTAGGAACAACTATTCTACGCTTATAGGCCACCCTAGCATTATCATCAATAAGGAGAAGATCCACCTCTCTCGGAGGTTTGAGCCAATCTTAACAATTATCCACTCCATCCAAAATTTAAGTTTGCTAGTTTGTCAACCAGCCCATTAATTTCCCGATACACATGAAAAACTTTAACCTCTCAATCCCCAGCTAAAAGCCTCTTAATATTACGAATAAGAGGTTAGTTAGCATTAGAACTATGAGAACCATTGGTCGCAAAAGAGACCAACACCTAAGAATTCGATTTCATACACCTTCTTGTAACCTTGATCCAAGCAACCAAAAAACCTTGTCTCATAGCTCATAACTTGGCTCTAACGGAACAGCACCATCCTAATTTCTTCCCAAAACCGAAAAGTCAATTTCCATTACTATCTCTAATTATCCTAGCTGCACTAGCCAAGCCAGGACCCCTCTAGAAGCACCATTAGTGTTGATCTTCACCCATTCCACTGGAGGAGCACTCCTGCTAACCATTGTATTAACCTTCTGCAAATTAGGCGATAAGAGTTTGAGGCCCTTATCTGCAATTAAGAGCTCATTCATGTATCTTTGAATAACAATTTTAGGGTTGTTAGGCCATTGAAAAGTTGGGTCAAAACAAGCTTTGTTTCTGTAAGTCCAAAGCATCCTTGCCCACTAAGGGTGATGGCCCAATTCTGTTTAGTAGAATTATTAAGAGTAAAAGCCCTTATCCAAAATGCTTGCACGCTTCTTGTTTATAAGCAGACCGAGTGGAAAATAAGCCATTAGCCGATCTCCCCCATGCAATTTTATCCTCCTCTACATCATCTCTTGCAGGAAGTAACCCCTGAATCTTATCACACACCTCCCTGGGCAAAACCAAAGCTAATTTTGTGTAGTCCCAATCACCTGCATCAGTCACAAAGTCTCTACCAGTTAAGAGTTCCTCAATAGAGTTCACATTGCTTGTTGCCAAAGTAAGGAGAGGCCCCGTTTTCGGAACCCATTCATCTATCCTAAATTTTGTGGAGCGGCCATTATTCACCACCCACTTCCTTCCATATAGTAAATCCGGCCATATGTTACATATAGCTTTCCATAACATAGAATCCGTGGCCCTTGGAAATTGGGATTGTAAGCCATCCCTATCATTCATGTTGTTAATATAGTATAATAGCAACCAATGGGAGCGTGTCACGTGGCGGTTGCCTATTCACTTGCATACTTGAACAGTTCTGGTGGCCCGTACACAAGCTCGTCTGCTCTATATATACTTGTCGTTTTCCTGAAGAGGGTAAGAGATACAAAAAGGTAAAAGTTTAGTTACCAGCCCTCTTATTACCGTTTACCGAACTCTTCCAATTTTTGACTTATTCATCGGAGGATCTTGGGAGTTCACCCTGGACTCGACTCCTATCCTTTATTTTGCAGGGCTCGAGAACACTAGGTCGCCCTGTCTCCAGCTCGGACAAGCACTAAGTCTCCAGCTCGGGTAAGTGAAACCCATTGAGGAGACCGCCTCGCCAGGTCATTACCTCGGACAAATCCAACATTAACACATGTATTTCACTCGCAAGACTTTTGGTTACTAGTAAGGATTCCCCAGCCAAGCTTCATAGTGAAAGCCTAGTTGAAAAGCCGCAACTCCTTAAGCTCCAAACCACCATTGCTTTTACTTTTCATCATTACTTCCTAGCTTATAGTATGCATCTTCTTCTGAGTATCTGTGTCACCCCAAAGAAAATTTCTGCTTAACCTTTATTAGATCATTACAAACCGAAACAGGTGGAAGATTGCATGGAATACACCGGAATTGCTTGCAAAATTGATTGAACAAGAGTTAGTCTTCCTGCCATAGAAAGACAGGAAACTTTCCAATTAGCCAAATGCTGCTTTACTTTTTCCACTATATGTTGATAATGTGTTCGCATTATACGACCACGAATCAAAGGTACCCCAAGATATCTTCCAAGATCATCACTGGACTTGAATCCTGTGATACCCTCAATATCTCTTCTAGTGCTGCCTTTCACTCGTCAACTCCAAAAGAATCGGGTTTTAGTGGTGTTAACCCTTTGCCCAGAAGGTTCTTCGAAATTATTGAGGACGTTGTTGATTAATCAAGCTTTGTCCTTGTGTCACCTCCGCAAACAGAAGCAGATCATCTGCGAACATAAGATGGGAGACAACAGGACCATTATTACCCACCCTTATAGGTTTCCATTGGCCCATGTCTACTTTGTCTGCAATTAGTTGACTTAACTGCTCCATACAAAGGACAAAATGTATGGCGATAAGGGATCGCCTTGTCATAGTCCTCGAGAGGGAAAAACATCTCTTTAGTACCACCATTCTAGAGAATTTAAAAGCTAGTGGACGTTAAACACCCCATAATAACTTCAATCAACTCGGAGTCAAGACCCCATTTGATAAGGGTATCCCGAATAAAACTCTAGCTAAGCCTATCATAGGCCTTCTCCAGATCGACCTTGATGACCATAAACTGCTTCCTACCTTTCATGTTTTGAATGGAGTGAAAAAGCTCTTGAGTGATTATAATATTGTCTTGAATCCGCCTGCCTGGAACAAAACTGACTTGATTTGGGTAGACCACCTGATTCATGAGACCTTTAAGTCTATTCACCAATACCTTTGGTAAAAGTTTATAAGCTACGTTGCAAAGACTGATCGGTCGAAACTGAGTTAGATTGACTGGGAGATCTATTTTTGGGACAGTAGTGATATATGTGTTGTTAACTCCTTTCAGCATACTTGGAGTCGAAAGACAATTCCTTATGAATTTGCCTACCTCAGTTCCAACAATGTGCCATTGGGATTGGAAGAAAACTGCATGAAACCCATCCGGTCCCTGAGCTTTGAAAGGGTGCATATCAAACAAAGCTCGTTCGATTTCCCCATCATCCACCTCCACCTCCACCTCCACCTCCACCGTTAACCATTTCAAACCTTCAGCATTAATACTAGAAAAATTGTTGGCAGTAACCAGTTAGGGCGGTTACCTTCATCTTCCTGGAAAAATAACTGGTAATAGTTTCTAGCAAGAATTTTGAGCTCCTCTTGATCTTTAACCCAATTTCAATTGTTGTTCTGCAACTCCGTGACTCTATTTTTCCTCCTTCTGTTGGTTGCCGAAGTGTGGAAAAATTTGGTGTTACGGTCACCGTAGACACCCCATCGGCTACGCGACTTTTGAAACCAGGATATCTCTTCCTGATTCAATATTTCAAGGAGTTCCTCATGGACTTCCATGTTCAGCTGCGAGAGGTGAAAGGTAGTAGCATTTTTTTTAAATTTTAGTCTTATATGTAATTAAAATATAAGTCGAGAGATTTGTTGATTTTTCGACTTACTATTCTCATTGTAATTAATTTGAAAGTTATATCATGACTTATGACTAATTGATTTAAATTTATTCTTTGTATGTATGAAAGAAAGATATAAATCGTTAGGCCGATAGACGATTTGCTTACTAGCTAATTTTATTTGTAATTAATTTGAAAATTGTCATGAAGTTTGACGATTTTTTTTAAATTTACTCTTAGATGTGATTGACATATAAACGGACAAGAGGTTAGATGATTTTCTTCTATTATATACATATTTACAATTAATTTATAAGTCATCATAATATTTTACTTTGTTTATAAATTAACTTGCATATGTAATTAATATTTAAATAAAAAAATATAATAATCGATTTTCTTATTCTAGCTATAATTCTGATTTGTAATTAACTTGAAAATCGCCATACACTTTTGATGATTTGATTACTCTTATACGTACCAAACATGTAAATCTTCTTGTAATTAACAAGTAAATCATCAAAGTAAGCCGATTTGCTTACGAAGTAACTATATTCTTATTTGCAATTTAAAATTGTCATATTTTTGATGTTTTCTATATTTTTTAAATTACTCTCTATGTAGTTAATATATGTACATTTTCAAAAGGTTAAAGGATTTACTTACTCGCCATACTGTTTGGCGAGTTTTGTTATTACTGGCGCCTACGCAATATATCGATGTGAATATTAAAAAAAAAAAAAATTAGTGTAATCCATTTCAATTAATTTAAAATATAATTAAGTTAGACTTGTGAATACAAAGCATTGTCTTGTACCTCTCAATCTCTCGTCATCAACCCAGGGGACCACTCAATCACAAAGCATACTAGAAAAAAAATAAAATTATATAACTATATTTTTTATAATATTTTTCAGTAGAATTCACCAAAGGAATTGTAATATTGGATAATGTATTAATATACCATATGAAATAGAAGTGTTAATATTCAATGTCAAAGGTGTTAGATAGTTCAGTTATAATAATTTTTTTTATTTTACACAATCTAAAATATTTAAGAACATTTTCTACTTTCATCGTTTGGGCACACAAAAAAAGGGCCAAGAGAATTGAAAACTAACACTAATTTTGAGACTTTATGATAATAAGACGTTATTATCGAGACTAAACAAATTTATTATTAGCAAAAACTTGACTACCAATTTATTATGTTTAGCCTCAATGAATAAATGATTAATTTAATGGGTGCCTTAAGGGTATTTGTTAAATTTTTATAAATAAAAATTTTGTAATATTTATTACGATTATTGATCATGATTTTAGTGCTATTTAATAAATAAATTACTTATTAGTAGAAAGTTTCAATTTCTAAAGAGCATATTTATTACAGCTTAACAAGTTCTCTAAGTACATCTGTTAGAAAAATGCATGAATAAATAGATAGTTTGATTCTAACTCTTTACTTATATTGTTGAGAAACATTATTATTATTTTATAATCAAAAAAATTATTATTATTATTTTAATTTGGTCAACATAGGACTAATATGATATGTTATAAAAAAAGGTCAGGTCGGGTTTGTTTAGTTAAGCTAAGTAAAAGTATTATGTGAAAAAATATTTTTTAAATAGAGCTATTTAAAAAATGCTGTATAAAAAACTGAAAAATTATTTGAATGAGTTAATGTAAAAATCCTGTGAGATATAAAAAAATTATTTGATTTTATTTTTAAAGATAAATATTCAGTAATAAAATTAATGAAAAGACAATTTTGACAAATATTATGGTTATATTTGTCCAAATATAATAATTATTAAAATCTATTTGAGATTCCCTTATTTTCTATTTGAAAAGACTTCTTTTTCTAACTTTAGCTTTAAGGACTTTAAAAATCCAAAAATTCTTTTCTGTAAAACTTAAAAAATAAAACTTTAATTAGTAAACAACTTTGTAAAAAAACTTAAACACAAAAGTTGTTTCAAAAGCTAAACCAAACAAGGACATTATTATTTAGAGTTTGACTTATGAACTATTTTTATTATTTAATTAATGATCATAATTTTTTCCTAGAAAAGTGAAATGGGTAAGATAATAAATAACAAATTATCAGACCAAAATAATAATAATAATTAATAACACAAGCTTAATTCAATAATATATGAAATTATTAACCTTAAAATAAGATATAAAAGTTAATTTAATTAGTAATCATTTTTACATTATGATAAAATCAAAAGATTAAAAAAAAAATTAATATTTGTACAATACTATAAGTTTTTAAAAAATATTAAGTTTTTCTTGTCAAATCTAAAAACAATTATTATTTCTTTCATTTTTTTATTGTTTAGTTGTATTATTATTTTAAGAATGATTATTAATTTATATTTTTTATTTAATTGGATCCGAGCAACAGATGATTTATGATTGGCCAACTCTAAATTTCCTTTTTTGTACATATCATTTTAAGTTCTATAATATTATGTCGGTATTAGTTTATATTAATCTCTTAATAAGAATATCTGATAATATTATAGGTATTTTTTTATAAAAAAAATTAGGGCATATTTATTTAGGTCTTTAAACTAGAGAGGAGTATGTATAATATTTGTATAATCGAAAAGAAATTTAAGCATTTTATTTATGATAGATGCTCATAAATTTTAATATTTATTTTGAATATTGAATTAAGACATTTTTTTTTTATACAAAATTTAAAATATATAAATTAAAAAACAAACAATTTTAATATATGCATATTATTGATAATGAAATGTTATATTGGTCCAAAACAGTTTTATTAGAAAGCCAAAAACCAATAACAGCTTTCCAATAAGCTTAAATGGTTTAGTTTCAAATGCTTTTCACCAATAATTATTGACGAATTTGCGATGGGTTTGGTCCATCGAAAACTGCTCATTGTAACTTTGCAATGAAATCGTATCTATCACTAGTATGTCACTATTTATTTAGTGACGGACATAACTTATCACTATTCCGTCACAAGACTTTTAAAAAGAAAAAAATCTCCCGTCGCAAAGTTTAAATTGCAATCTTTGAATTCTATAGCAAATTCGTCTTATATTTGAAGTTGTTATCTTTGAAGTCCATTGCAAATTTAAAATATGTCGCTAAAATGTGTGTTTTTTATTTTTTCACTTCATGTCTCTAATCTATCACTAAATTTAACAAATTTTGAAATATTTGTACATTTAAATCTATTTTCCAACCTACTTTAAACATACAAAGCATCAAGAAATTCAGAAACCAAAATATAATTAACATGTTTCATTAACAATAAAAAATAAAAAATAAAAAAAATCAAGTTAACAAACTATCAACTCATATTTAGCATTTAACAAAACCAAATACATAATAAAATAAAAGTTAAAAGATAGTAAAACATTGTCCAAAAATTAAGCAAGAAACTACATCCTAATCATCGTTGCCAAGATCCTCATCCGATCGATCATCATCATCATCATCTTCATTTTCAACAATGTCATCCTAGTAAGTAAATCAAAATAAGTTTACATAGGCAAATTTGTGAAATTTAATTAGTTTCTATCGTTTATAATCAAAATGACACTTACCAAAATACCCTTCAGAAAAAGAAGAACTTCCCTCCTCTATATTTTTTGGCAACACTATCAAAATACCCTTCTTATAAAATGAAAAACAAACTAAAGGAATAAATTTCACCAAGTATATAAAAATAATAACATTTTTAAAAGTTAACACTTACCGTTCCACGAAAACTGAGAAACAAACTCTCTCATCTTCTTCTTTTGAGTTCGGTCAAACAATTACTTATATCGAACAAGTTAGTTCAATTCATTTTCTTGTAAAATAAGCATAAATTATGTATAATATTCAAAATGATGAGTTGACAAATTAAATGATTCATATGCTTACCAATTACCATAAATGCACAAATGATTTATAATATTCAAAACTTGTGAGTTGGTAAATTAAATTATTCATATGCTTACCATAATCTTTATGGCTAACTCAGGTATGCGACCCACCAGCATTGACACTAGCCTCCAACATTGAATTTAGATTTTTCAAAGCAGTCACAGACTTATATTACCACTCGTTTATGTTCCATGTTGTTTCCTATAACTCATTGAAATATTAGGATCGAATATGTACTAGCCCGAATCCTCTCCTATCCAATGGGTTTTGCAATCTAGTTCATGGCCTAGCCACTTTTCTCGCATTATGAATTAGTTGATAGAATCGTTCTTGTGCTATCCTTTCCCACACAATGCGAGATAGACATGTCATACTCAGATCCAAAATGAAATCTCCTCTGAAAAGTAAAATATAAAATAGTTAGTAAATAAAAATAATCATGAGCAAAACTCAATTATACATACAATCTTACTATAAATGAGTCAAAAAGTGAATTTTTAATTTTATGAGAATAAGAATTATAAGTCGCTATTGGCCCAGGCATATGAGAAATAATATCATTACTAATTTCTTGAGTGACGGATGATGGATGAAACTTTTGACAAGATGCACATATAAGATTTAGAAAAGAAAAAAAACTAAAAACATTAATATATATAAACAACAAATAAGTATATAACTTACGAATTTCTTCCTGACTCTATACTAATTTAATGGTCAGGGGTGGATCTGCACTATGAATGTCATGTGTGGCTAATAGTGGACTCTTAGCCAAAATAACTGTTGATGAAGAGATAGCATGTAGGGTGGATGGTGAAGGAAGTATAAGTGACACAAACTGCGTCCTAGATGATGATTATGGTATGTCACTTCCAGGCTCTCTAGTAGGCACTTAATGTTTGAGGCTTCATGATGGCATACTTCAAAATACAAACAATATATTCATTATAGCATATATTTGTAATAACGTAGAATATAATTTAACTATTAACATATGACATATTAATAATATACACAATACCATAAGAACCTTGATTCATGGGAATTTTAGACATAAAGGGTCCAATTTCTAATTTTTTTTGGACCATATGGTAAGATTTGTAGTTTAATAGCCAAAATATGGTAAGTGTTCACACCAGATTTTTAAAATCCATTTTCTGGCTCCACATCACTAGCCCACGGGACTATCAGCACACGCCCACAGGCCCACACCTGTACAAAAGCTGACTTACAACAGGAAGCACTGAAATCAAATTTTGAAAATCCAGTTTCAGGCTTGCTGCTTGTCCCCACCACAGGCCCCACCTCACAGCCCACTGACTCTAAAACGACAAGCCTGAAACTGGATTTTCAAATGCCGATTTCAGTGCTTAATCTTTTTTTTTTTTTTTGGGGTCAATTGCATACTTTTTAAAATTTTTGTATGATAATTATAATGTTTGATTATAGTATGTTAATTTTCAAAATTTAAAATGTATGATAATTTTTAAATATGATATTTTTAAATTTTAAAATATATGATAATTTTTAAATTTATAGTGTATGATATTTTATAAATTTAAATTTTATAATAATTTTTTAATTTTTAGTGTATGATATTTTTAAAATTTTAAATGTATAGTGTATAAGAATTTTTTTATCATAGTGTATGATATTTTTAAAATTTAAAGTATACGATATATTTAAATTTTAAAATGTGTGATAAATTTTAAATTTAAAGTGTATAATATATTTAAATTTTAAATTTAAAGTTTGTGCCTTGCGCATTGGCATGTTGTAACATGCTATACAAATCCTTATCATTAGCTACTGTAACTGGACTATAGTAGGTTGAATTATTAATGGTAAATTGATACTGACAAATGATAGTCAGATATTCTCTTCTTCTATTAACTTTTAAGGACTTGCATAGACGAATATGAAACTCTGCATACTTCATACGCCTGGGTACACAAATGCACTTAACGGAACCGGAACCAGAATCGTATTCAAGTCTTTTTGAACCAGTACTCATTTCACAGTTAATGTAATACATAATTCCAAATTCTTCCATTATCAAACTTGCACCTTCAAAATGCTAAAAAATAATAAGCTTTTGTCCTTAAATTGTTAATGAATTCACTAATTTATATAGATTAACTACAGTTTTTAGTCACTAAGTTTAAAATTACTATTTATCATAAAAGTTATAATTTTAACAAGACTACTAAAAATATATTATCGTAAATATTATAAGTCACCAATTATCGTAAATTAATCATAATATATAATTTAAAATTATTATATATAATCAAATCTATCATGTCAATGAAATTACTAATCATCATAAGTCACCATATTATTGTAAATATTATAAAATTACTGAAAAACTGTTAATTAATTTAAAACTACCCAAATTACTAATTAATTTAAATATCACAAAATTAATTATAATATATAATTTTAATTAATTATACTAAAATATTATTATTTCAACTTTAAATTAACTATAAATTTTAATAATACCAATTACTCTAGTTTAAACAATAATATATATGATTAAACATTAAAACATAAAAATACTATCTATAAATTAATTACATTAAAACATACACATACAAAAAATACTTTTTATAATATTTAATATAAATTAATTATATTTAAATATTAAAATCATTATTTAGCATAAATATATTACTTACCATAATTATTATGAAAATTTAATTTCCTAATAAATATATTACTATAAATTTCCTAATACAAATGCTATCTATAAATTAATCACTAAGTTTAAAATTACTATGTAATCAAATCTATCATGTCAATGAAATCACTAATTATCATAAGTCACTCAATTATTGTAAATATTATATTCTTTTTTACTAAAAAAATGCTAATTAATTTAAATGTCACAATTAATTCTAATATATAATTTAAATTAATTATACTAAAATATTATTATTTCAACTTTAAATTAACTATAAATTTTAATTATACCAATTACTCTACTTTAAACAATATATATATGATAAAATTATTAATTTATTTAAACCTAAAATATTACTAATATATCATAAATATACTAATTATTGTAATTAACATAAAAATTACAATTTCAAAATTACTAATTATAACATATCATAACAATTATTATTTCAACAATTATAATTAAAAATACAACAAATCCAGATAAATCCTAAAATACAAGATGTGAATTGTTTATAACTTACCTGATAAACAACAAGAAGTCTTGACACCGAAAAAGAGATATAAGCAACAACCTAAAAAAATGCATGAATAAACTCACTGAGAACAATTTTATATTTATATATATATATATCAAATTTAATATTAAATGGTATAAGTAATTTTAATTTTAAAATTAATTTTGTTTTTATTTTAATACATAATCTAACTAATAATTAATGATTAAACATTACTAATTATAATATATAATATAAATTATAATACATTAATGATTATACATTAAAACATAAAATTATTAAAAATAATAGAATTACTAAAAATTCATATCATAATAAATCATAAATAGAATTTTAATAATTAAAAAATTAATTTTAACTTAACAAATCCAGATAAATCATAAAAAACAAGATGTGAATTGTTTATGACTTACCTGATAAACAACAAGAAGTCTTGACACCAAAAAAGAGATATAAGCAACAACCCAAAAAAAATGCATGAATAAACTCACTGAGAACAATAATATATATATATATATATATATATATATATATATATATATATATATATATAAAATTTAAAATTAAATGGTATAAGTAATTTTAATTTTAAAATCAATTTTGTTTTTATTTTAAATGGTATACATAATCTAACTAATAATTAATGATTAAACATTACTAATTATAATATATAAATAAATTATAATACATTAATGATTATACATTAAAACATAAAATTATTAAAAATAATAGAATTACTAAAAATTCATATCATAATATATCATAAATAGACTTTTAACAATTAAAAAATTAATTTCAACTTAACAACTAGCAATAATTTTAATTTTTTCAAACTGAAAATTTAAAAACTTACCAAGTAATTGAAGAGTGTTTGCAAAGACAAAAATTTTCCAATGAGCAAAGATTGAAAAGTGTTTTTTCAAGAAACAAAGAAATTGAAGAAGCTTTGAGTGATGGAGAGGAAGGTGGGAAGGAGGAACTGTTCACTGGTGAAGAGGAAAAGGAAAAAATAGGGGTAGGGTTGCAGTCATGGGTGAAGAGGAAAAGGAAAAAAGAGGGGGAGGGTTGTATGGGGAAGGGAGTTAGGGGGTACGGGAGTTTGGGGGGGGTACGGGAGCAGCCTTGCAGAAGACACGTGAAGGGGCAAGGAAGAGAACAAGGCTAAAATTGGATTTTTAAAATCTGGTTTCAATGCTTGTCGGGTGGGCTTTGGTGGTTTGTGAGGTGAGGCCCGTGACAGGACAAGCAGCGCCTAGAAGAGAATTTTCAAAATTCAGTGTTAACACTTATTCTATTTTGACTATTTGGTTACAAATCCTATCATATTGTGTAAAAATATTGAGAATTAGACTATTGTGTCCAAAAACCCTTGATTCATGATTGTGCTTCCAAATTAAGATAGACCCTTGATTCAGGATTTGTGCTTCCAAATTAAGGTATGAGACCATAAACCATGTTCCTTTAAAGCTCGCCGGTGGAGTTGGTTGTTTTTGACTCTGCATTTTTTTAAATCTACCCCCCTTGCTTTTGTAACTTTATCCCACCCTACTAAATGATTTTTTTTTTAAAAACATCGGTAATGTGAATGCAAAATTCTCAATAAATAAATCAGTGGAAACAAAATTTTCAACCTATAAATTTGTGGGGGGGCCAGGTTAACAATTTTACTTATTTCTATGATAATTTTATAATATTTATAGATCCTTTCAAGAACTTGTCTGACTTTTATTTCTACTTTTGGTAAAATTAGGTACCTTTATTTCCCCAAGTAACTATGAGTAAACTGTTAAGGGCATTTACGTCAACAGATAAAATACTTCTACAGAGAGTCTGACCAAATTGATGGCTCTCTGTACTTGCCCTGTTTCCTATAGGCGGGATTTGCACCAGAACCAGATAGTAAATTACTGTTCCTCCTTTCTTGTCTCTCTGCCATGAACAGCATCACTCACTTTCTCTCTCTTAGCTCTCAAGCTCAAAATACTCCTTTGCTGTTGGCGCTTCAGAAAGCAAATCTAAGGTTGCAGTTCATAATATAATCTTCTCTATCTATTTTCGTTTTCAGTGGATCTGTATCGCTTGCACAACACAGACTTGGAAGTGTTTCTTATTGGTTGCTTCCTCAACAAGATCTTATCCTAGTCTGCTTAGAAAGTAAGGTGAAATTTTTTTCAGGAAGTGAGAGAAATTAAAATTCTCAGAATTTTCTACTACTATGTTTCTCGAGCTTCATATATTGGAGTGACCCTTTTATTATTCTCAATCCGTTGTCCAAGTGCTCTAATTGGAAGTAACAGAGTAAAGCAGAGTTGGGCATTTTGATTGATGGATTCAAATTCTCATCAGAGTTATCAAACCCAACAGCAACAGAATCATATACCCAATTCTGGATTGTTGCGGTTTCGCTCAGCTCCTAGCTCAGTTTTCGGAAGTTACGCAGAGGGAATTGATTCTGGTACTGTTGGTAAGGGAAATCCAATCGAAGGCTCTGAATCAGAGAGATTGATTTCCAGATTCGTAAATTACAGTGATGACAACGATTCGTCTTCCCCAAGTTTCGAAGAATTTGAGGATAAGTCGCCCGAGGCAGTCGTGAACCGTATGAACCCTGAGCAAAGCTATACTGGGCTGCCACCCCATTATCCCAGACATAACTCTACCACGAGTTCTGCTGTGGATAACTCATATGGAATGGTTAGTTCAATGGAAATGGATAACCAGACGCAGTCCAAAAGCTTTAATTCGCACCTTCTCAGACAAAGTAGCTCCCCTGCTGGGCTTTTCTCCAACATCTCTTTTCAAAATGGTATTGTACTTGTTCTAGTTTGTCTTTCATTTCCTAATTTTTGTTGGCCTGCTTTGGGAAACTTTTCTCTTTTAGGATCTGCGCAATTGTTAATGTTTTTAGTTGATGTTTATAAATGCTATTATTATTTCTATGTATCCAATTCTTAATGCATACAACTTTTTGAGAAAAAAAATAATAAATGAAAATTATGTTACCTAGTAATTTATATGTAGAATTTCATGAGACCTACAATTTTGGGATCTTTTGTTTCTCATGAATTGCTGAAGAATCCGATTTGATGTTTAGCAAGGCTGCACAGCCGGTTTCCTTCTAATTTGTGGGCGATCTCTAATGGGAAGTATTGGAAAGCAGAATTGAGTAGTGAAACCTGTCAAGACTTAGGAAGTAGATGGAACCATATTTAGAAGTGAAGTTGAACATGGCTTATTGGTTGTATTAAGCTGTTTAGACTCTGGCATTCACTCCCTGTATCCTTGATGTAGCAAGAAGCGTGATATTGAGTTTCAAAACTATATCTTCGTTTACATACATGTGACTTTACTTTTACCGAAGCTCATGCTTATGAGAAGATAGTCTCTTTAAATGTTTGTGTGATAGGTAGTGTTTTTCTGTTGCTTTTAGTTAGCATGCATACTGAAAATTTCTCAGTAAATTGCAGGCTTTGCCACAATAAAAGGTGTTGGAGACTACAGTGGGGTTAATCGAATTAATGGTGATGTAAGTACATCCATGAACAGATTGAAGAATCAGATTAGCTTCTCATCGAGAACTTCTTCCTTGGGAATATTGCCCCAGATTTCTGAAATAGGGAGTGAAAATATTGGGTCGTCTAGCCCTGGATTCCCTTACAGTTCCTACAATGATACATCAAATTTCTTGGAGAATTCTGCTTGCATAAAGAGAGATCAAAGTGCTAATGGTACTCAGGTACCAGCGTAATAGACTTTTTCCCCTTTCGTATCTTGTTGCTGGTTCCTAATTATACTAATAACTTGTCTATACTCAGAATGGAGAGCTTGGAAATCAGGTTCATATGTTATCCCACCACTTGAGTTTACCGAAAACTTCAGCTGAGATGGTTGCTGTGGAGAAGTACCTACAATTTCAAGATTCTGTTCCTTGTAAAATCAGGGCAAAGCGTGGCTGCGCAACGCACCCTCGAAGTATCGCAGAAAGGGTATAATATTACAATCTATATGCGAAACCAGTTTATGCTTTTATGCATTTAGACAGTGACTTCTATAAAAAGAATGCCATGCTTACTAGTCCTCACAGTTCCAATGGAAATATGATTAACTGAGAACTTAATTGTTTTAAGTTTTTGAATTCGTGAAATCCATTTGTAGCAGTTGATTGTAAGGCAAAATTATTTCAGGAGAGAAGAACTCGGATCAGTGAACGAATGAGAAAATTACAAGAGCTTGTACCAAACATGGACAAGGTGACTTTCTTTCTATAGGTATTTGAACATAAAAATATACTACATATATAATTAGGAACTGAAGATGTTTATATTTGTTCTTGGCAGCAAACAAACACAGCAGAAATGTTGGACTTGGCTGTCGAGTACATCAAAGACCTTCAGAAGCAATTTAAGGTATCAACTATCAACTAAGATATTAATTGAAAAGAAACTATAATCACTCATTTGTTGGTGGTTGCGCTAATGCACTCACATATTTATACCCTTTTGCAGACTCTTGGTGACAAACGTGCAAACTGCAAATGTTTGAGCATTCAGAAGCCAGTTACAAATCAGATTGTGTGACTTGCTTCTGTACAGGAAATAAAAGTAAGTCCTGGAGAATCCAGAACTCTTAATGCCCTGAAAAATAAGTATAAATGAGAAGTGCCAGATGTTTTATCTTCAGTCGTGTAACACAGCAGGCTTGTAGAAAGTACACCACAGAATTTCAGTTTCCTTTGCCTAACAAGGGTTTCAATTACTCAATAGATGCAATAAATAGTTTATCTTTTCTGTATAGAAATATGTTTCATAATGCAAGCATTTCTTCGTCTTTCTTCTGTTTATTAGTTCTGTACTTACATGTGGAATTTTATTACATGTGGTGCTGGCATAGATTAAGTCATCCTCATTTGTTTCCTGTGGCTCCAATAGAAGAAGAAATGATGGATCGTTATAGTACGTGGGTATTTTATCAGGTTGACTTCATCTTGTAAGCCATGTATTGAGGCAGTTATGGTATCTTTGATGATTGGCGGTGACCTCATTTAAGGCCTCTACCTCTTAGCTGCATGACTCTTTCTCTGACCTTTCTTCTTGCTGATTGAACCTTATCCAATTTGAACCATAGTGATTTCAGGGCAGAACTGAAATAATAGAGAAAGTGAGAGAAGTGAAGTTCTGTCGGTATTTTGTTGGGGATAAAGGTAGAATTTTTTTTTGCGTAGGTTTCAGATAGAGACATAGAGTCAATCTGCAGGAATTGGAATGGATTTAATTATGGGTCCCATCATTACCACGCTCCCTTGTAAGCTTGAGTAAGAATGATTGTACACGGAAACGTGTAATATGTAGCTTCAATTCGTGGATTCTGTGGCTGGGGTGACGCCGACATTTCATTCTA
Source organism: Quillaja saponaria (assembly GCA_029379385.1). Classification (NCBI taxonomy): domain Eukaryota; kingdom Viridiplantae; phylum Streptophyta; class Magnoliopsida; order Fabales; family Quillajaceae; genus Quillaja; species Quillaja saponaria. Next base: position 26,067,017 of record CM055608.1, read on the forward strand.
AGGTAGAAGAGAAAGAATACATGGTGGGCAGGGGCTGATGCATTATGGGCTGAGTGGGTTAGGGATTTTTTTTGTTTTGTTGCTAAACCAGAATTAATATTAAACGGGCCCTTAGAATATAGTGAGCAAGTCAACATTTGATGGAATGCTAGCATTTACACAAGTCCTAGCTAAATTATGAGCATGGCAATTACTATCTCTAGACATCTTTCTACACACCCACTTATTAATATTCAAAAAGAAAATCAAAATATCATAAACAAGGGGTGCAATAGACTAGTTGCAAGATTTTCCTCTCGAGTAAATAGCATCGGCCACAACCTGGGAATCACCTTCAACTATAATGCCCACATCAGGCCTTGCTTTAGAGCAAGCTAGGCTGCCAACACAGCTGCATTGGCTTCTGAAACCAATGGATTAATTGAGTGGTGAAATCTTACTTCGGCTTCTAAAACACAAGCTGAGTTGTTAACAGTTAAAGCATCACACCAGGATCCGAAATTAATAACTGAGGCATCAAAACTAGTTGGTATCCATCCTTTAGGAGGTAGAGACCACACAGGTTGGTGCTTTACTTTGACACTCGGGGAGCAGGCCACCACGGTTTCATGGAAGGTTTTTTAAAATTGAAAGCCCACCTGCCAAAGTCAGAGACTGAAAATTGTCCTGAATGGAGGACCTGATTCCTAAGCCACCACATTCTATCAAGAACTATGGATGCAAACAGAAACAAGCCTGAAGCTTCAATGCCCAATGATGCTCTGACCCTTTTGGTATCTAGAATAAACACCAGCCATTGGATCGGTGAAAGGTGCCTGAAATGCTAAATTCGAATACCCCAATTAGAAACAAACCAAAGCTTTTGAGTCAATTGTCAATCAAAAAAGATGTTGTGCAGATCTTCCTTCCCAAGACTGCACAAAGGACATTTGGTATCGTATAGAGTAAACAATGCATTAGTCTTAACAGGAAAGATGTTCCAAGCTAATTTTAACTCTACCGAGTGGGTTAGGGGTTTAACTCCACTAAGCTTTTAGAATTATATGTAGAGACAGTAGAGTACGGATAAAAATTAATTTAAGTCTACTCAGTTAATTAAAATTAAAATTATATCCCCATAAATTTTTCAATTTTTTTTCACAATAGTCCATCATCAAAATAAAGTATATGCTGTCTTAAAATTTGTTTATTGTAATTTAGCTACCAGTCCCAATAATGTTGAATGAGATTATTTGAACACTCTTGTTTAAATCCTAATACTTTGAACACTCTATTCTTTCCAAAAGTAAAATGATTTTTTCTAATCCACCAAACTTTTATTTAACTTCTCTCTTTTTTTTTAATGCTTTTGAAAATATTTTATTTTTTAATGATTCATTTTATTTGAAAATATATTGTATCAAAAAAATCAATTCATATAACATATACATAAAAATTGATAAATTTTGTTTATTTCATAATTTTAAAAATAAAGTACTTGTTCCACACACACACAAAAAAAAAAAAAAAAAGAACTTCTAGAAAAATTTAATTAGAGAATTCAGTAACTAATATTTTTGAATTAACATGATATCATTATCAATTTTTTTAATTATAATAAATTAAAGTATTAAATATAATTATATTATTTTAAATATAATTTATATCAGATAAACATAAATTTCTTAAAATAGATTTATATATATAAAATAAATTTTTAAATGGTTATGAAAAAGATAATAATATTTTGCCTCCACCGATTAATATTCTTGGATCCACCACAGATAATGGTATTGGGATCATAATCATTTTCTCCTCTACTCAAGCCCCTATACTTGAATGTCCACATGCCTAACCGTATATACTATTTGGCTATGTACTAGTTACTATTTTGGCTCTGGTCAGTGGCCTCGCGTGCTCGAAAAATAAAAAATCTGACTCATGGACAATCAATAACAATTAAAAAGTTTAATTCAACTTAAAAATAAAAAATCTGAGTTAGTTAACCAAAAATTCAACTCATAACCGATCGATAACATTTGAAACCGATTCAACCTAAAATATCAAAAATCTAACTTAAAATAAATTAATAACACCTAGAAATTGACCCGAAATATGTATTTGCAAAACTCTTTTTAAGCTACTAAAGTGAGAAGCAATTGATCAGACTTGTTAGATCCAGTTTGTGTTGTTAATGAAGATTCACTCGAAAAAGTATAAACATGTACTAATTAAAATGTAATATTGCATTATAAATAGTTTCAAACTTACATATTTAGGGGATATTACATTATTAATTTGGTAATCTTTATGAGATAAAATTTTCTCCTACTATAATATTTATTTTACACACATCTTGATTAATTTATAGAATAATATTTGTATGATATTAATGGCCTAATTACAAGAGGAAGACAAAAGTGCAATATTTGTTAGGAAGTGATTGGAAAATTATATTAGAAAAGGAAATATGTATTTGTTTTATTTTTTTTTGTGAAATGGAAATTCATTAAATACTGATTATTTAACCTTTTTTTTTTTTGTGAATTACAAATTATTTCACGTCTCCTATTATAACAAACGGTGATTCACTCAAAAGAAAAAGAAAATTCCGGTGATTAAAATGTCCGGATCCTAGATCATCACCTTTAGGCTTTAGCCTAAAAAAAACCGTTAATGGGTCCCGCACTGGCCGTTGGTCTTTCCCTAACTCCCCTCTCCTTCCCCTCTCAGCTACATTTCTTTCTTTTCCTTTACACTGAATAACCATGTCCAGAATTTTCTAATCAACCTCTCAAACCCTAACCCTAACCCATTTTCCAATTTCTCATTTTGCAATTATCTGGAGCCTATTCATTTTTCTTTATCTGATACGGGCTCAATTCTTGGATCTAAGTTCTGATAATTTAGATCAACGGCCACACATGGCTGATCTGAAAGACGCCAATTTCCTAAATACATAGTGGTTTATATTTATCTGCTCGACCCTGTGGATTTTGAAGTTGGGTTTGAGGGGGTAATTGGGTAGGAATCTGTTGTTGTTGTTGTGAGAATGTCGAATTTGTATGGGGATTTCAATCAGAAGATTGATTATGTATTCAAAGTGGTACTGATTGGAGATTCAGCAGTTGGGAAAACTCAGCTGCTGGCACGTTTTGCTAGGAATGAATTCAGCGTGGATTCGAAAGCCACTATTGGGGTTGAATTTCAGACCAAAACGCTGGTTATTGATCAAAAGATTGTGAAAGCACAAATTTGGGATACTGCTGGACAGGAAAGGTCACCCATTGCCTGTCTTTTTGCTTTTATTTAATTGTCATGTCATGCTTTTCGGTTTGGCTTATTCTTTTAGTTTCTTTAAAGTTTAGGTTGCCCCAGAACTTGATGGCATGTCTTTGCATTAATAAAATCTTTATCAGACTTTAGTGATTATAAATCAATTAGGATTGAATCATAGAAATTGCAAATGATAAATATTTATCTCTTGTGATTGGCATTAATTACAAATTAGTATATCTTAGAATGATAATCCATTCTGGGCTACTTCATTGATGAAGTTTGGTCTGGGTTAAGTTATAAGGTAATCTCTAAGAGGGTCTCATAAAGAACTGACAAGTTCTTTCTTCTTTAGAGTATGACATTGTATAGTCTACGGACTCTCCACTATCTTCAAGTGGTTGTGATAATGTTGATGAATCATGAATTTCTGCACATGCTAAAGGTTTCTGGGCTTTCCTTGTGAAAGGAATGAGATTTCTAACACTTCCATTGCCTTATTTTTCCTTTTTAAATGCATTAAAAAGTTGCCAAATGGAGCTAACTTTGTACTTAAGATAAGCCCTTCTCGTAAAATAATTTTGTGTAGTGATGTGATGATATCTTACACTTTCAGCATTGACATGTATGTGATGATTCTGCATCTTTCCTTGTGAAGAGAGTGGATATCTTACACTTTCAGCTCCTTTCTTGAACAGAATTGACATGTATGTTGGGTTGTTCTAACACTGGCCCTCGAAATTAATAGTAATCTTATTTTCAGACTCCTATTATATTTTCATTGAAGCAAGAAAACAAATTAAAATATAAGTTCAATTGTTGCCGCAGAGATCATAAAGCTATCATACATCTAACTGTTTATTCAAGAGCAAATGAATGACATGAATTACAATTCTTTCAAGCCGGGACAACTACTCTTGAATAAAAGCTTGTTGTCATGGTTGCTGACAAAATATTCCTAGGGATTTTGGTATGTTTTCTGGTTTTGTCACATTTCTAAGTCAATATAAATTTGTGGATAGATGATAAAGTTGTTAGTTTCAAGAAATAAATAGTTTCTTTATAAGCCGTGGGATCAGCAGTTTCCTTTTTTTCACCCTCTTTGAATGCTCCAAATAGATTTCATATAATTCTGCAGTACTGCTTGATCAGAGAAAGCAAACTCACTTCAATATCTGATGTTCATCATAGAATTTTAGTGCAATATATGATCTCTCTATTGCGTTGCTTATATATTTTTGAAATAATTATATTATTTTCTTACCAAAGAGCTGAAGCTTCAGATAGCTTAACAAAAAACCCCAATAATCAAGTGCAGGTCTCCCTAATCCGTTTCAGAATTAACCGTGTTTGTTTCGTTGATCTGTTTAATATCTTTCTTTTGTTAACACAGAATTTAAGGATTTGAAGTAGTTATTTGCAATTATCTTGTGTTGTCTCTTTAACTTATTTCTTTTTGGATCTCTTTCAGGTATAGAGCAGTCACTAGTGCATATTATCGAGGTGCAGTTGGGGCAATGTTAGTTTATGACATGACAAAACGTCAATCATTTGACCACATGGCAAGGTGGTTAGAGGAACTGAGGGATCATGCTGATAAAAATATTGTGATTATGCTTATTGGGAACAAGTGTGATTTGGGAAGTCTTAGAGCAGTACCAACTGAAGATGCCCAGGAGTTTGCTCAAAGAGAGAACCTATTCTTTATGGAGACATCAGCTCTTGAGGCCACTAATGTTGAAACTACATTTTTGACAATTCTAACAGAGATATACCGCATTATCAGCAAGAAGACCCTTACTGCAAATGGTGAGGACTCAAGTGGGAATTCAGGGCTTCTGAAGGGAACCACAATTATAGTTCATGGCCAAGAACAGAATTCTGGCTGTGGTAAGGGCGGCTGCTGCCTTTCCTCCTGACTTTGTTTACAACTTTTTTCAACTTCTCAGGATATGTTTTCTTCATTCACACTAATTATTGCAACAAAAATCACTTGCATGTAGGAAGAGTATTCTACAAATTTTTTCCTTGTGGATTTTATCAGTGAAACTGAGGTCTATAATCTATATATTGTTAGCAAGTTGTTGTTTGTAATGTATTATCTGTTAACTTTTTTGTAGGGAATTGTTTCCCTTTATTCAACAGTGTAGGATTGTTACAACCAAATCTCAGTTCTTCGAAATGACTAGTATTATGTTTTATGATTTTGTTTCCCATATCCGTACGTCAAAATAGTTCTTTATTATTAGTTGCAAACAACTGCTAGTAGTGGTATTTCTTTTTCACACAATTAATGCTTTTGTTTGGATTGAGGCCAGGGAAGGAAGGAAGGGAAAGGGAATGAATTTGACAGTCTTTTTGTTTGAATTTGTTATACCAATTGAGGGGAACCAATCTAGGGGACGTTTGGTATCGAGAAAAATTAATTATTTGCCCATGGTGGCCGAATTGCTTGGATACATAATACTCGGAAATATATTCATTGCCAAAAAAAAAAATATCCATGCTTGGTTCAATAAAAATTTGCCTACAAAAATAGAAAAAACACCTTAGGAATAGTCACTATTAATGTACTTAGACAAAAAATAAAAAGAATCAAATTTCACCGTATATGAGTTATCTCTCTCCATCTTTGCCTTCATTTTCCTTTCTCTTTTAGTATCTTATCTTAATATTTAAACTGTACTAAACATCAACGATTATATTTATTACTTTTTTGGTATGAAAATGACGGGATCTAAGTATATTCTTAGAGAGAAATGAGAAATTGTATATCTAGAAGAAAACCCTATTAAACATTTTAAAAAATACATTATTTACTATATTGAAAGGGTGTAGATTATTTTTAAAAATAACAAAAGAAAAAATTATATATATCAAAACGGATCAGTTTGTAGCAACTTGGACAAATGCTTGCTAAGAATTTATTCTAAATCAATAAATAAAATTATCCATTTTGTAAGAGTTCATTTGGATAGAAGAGAATAGAGGGAGAGAAAAAGAAAGGAGAGAGTAATGTATATTTTTTTTTTTGGGGAGGAGAGATAGAATGTGATTGAGTGAGGCAAGTAATGAATATTGAAGAGTAACATAATTATTAACTAGTTTATATGTAGGCCAGGTTTGACCAAATCGAGCTTTTATTTCAATTATTTGGGGTCCATAGTCTTACTCCTTAGCCAGTTGGCCCACCCAATATTTTTTTCTTATCCCGCTCTTAAGACAAGTTCGAAATTTAAATCGGATTTTGTGAATCTAACACGTGTCCAAATTTTGGGGATCGTAGATTTAATACCGCCCATTTTTTCATTTTGAAAATTCGCCAATCTGGTCTTCTGGAAAGCTTTCCGCTTCTACTTCTTTTATCAACGCGCAGAGGCAGAGATATCAGCGCCACCACCAAGAAACCCACCTATCAGTAACCCTAATTTTTCTAAGGTAAGCATCTTTCTCCATTGCCGTCTCTGTTTATCCTTTTTGTGTCTGATCGGTTATTCTTGGATCCGTTTGTACCAGAAAAAAAAATCTGACATCATTTCATTGTTCATACCCCTTTTCCGGTGAATATCTCAAATCTGGGTGGAAGAGTTTTCTGTTTTCTTTGCAGGAACTGAACGGGTTTTGTTTACAAGATCTGATTTAATATGCTTTTCTTTCAGGTGAAGGGTAAGTATGTCGGAGTCCAGGGATAGACTGTCAAGGGCCATTGACGTCGCCACTGTGTTTTCTCGCCGGCGATCTGGATTGGTAGATGTTGTATCCGGTGAAACAGAGACGGGAGCAAATTTGTTTGGGTCCCCAGTAAGGCCAGGAGTTATTGCCACGACACCAACACGTACAGCAGCGGGTTTCAGTGCTACACCAGTTGGTGGGGTTGGAAGGGGCAGCTTGAGAATTCCAAGAACGAGTGGGCTTGGCCGTAATCCGAACGTATCACCAATCTTTTATCGGGAGAACAGTCAACCCGGAACTTCCCGGCGAGGAAGAGGACGAGCGAGGAACAGTGTGTTACCTTCTTGGTACCCAAGAACCCCTCTTGGTGATATCACTGCGGTCGTGAGGGTAATAATCACATTCTTGCTAAATTCCTCTATTGCAACATCGCTTAAGCTCTGTTCCTTTTTTATTTTTTCATTTTTTTATTTTGTAAAGTATTAAATTAAGGCATTGAGGCTCGGTGCTGTCATTTGGTTGTTCTAGATCAGTCATATGTTGCTGCGTAACTTCTATTTCCAATTATGAATATATATGATTTTGAGGAGCAATTGTCGTCTCCAATCCTTACTGGTTTTACCCGGTCTTTTATTTGGTAATGCCTTCAAAAACGTTGGTTTGTGGTTAAAGAAGCTGGCTTTATACAATTTTTTGATCGCTGACCAAGCTGTTATTTCTTCCCGTTTCTCTCATAGTAATGTGTTGGGCCCTTCGATGTTGAATTTCTTTTATCTAAGATCTACGTGGGTTAATCTACATGAATTTGTCTGTGTAATCTTAGGCATGTCTATTATATGGCTTTACTCTGCTCAGTTTTATGATTTATTTTGGAAAGTGGGTTCATAATAATCATTAGTTTATAGTTTACAATAAGTTTTTAACTTACGAGAGCTCCCTGTAAATTATTATTGATTTTCTACTATTCTATCAAATTCCAGTTGTCGGGTTGCCAAATTTTCAAGTTCTATCCCTGGAGTTCAGCTTTGTAATGTATATACCACTAGAACAGTGATGTTCAGTTCTGTCCCCTTGTGTTTTCAGTGTTTTTCTTTTGCTTTTAGTAGTAGTTGGAATAACCCTGACTGTTAAGGATCCTTGTATCAGGCAATTGAAAGGAGGAGAGCTCGCTTGAGAGAGATTGATGGCCAACATTTTGAGAGTCCAGTTCCTCTGGATCAAAGGAATTCTGAGGCTATGCTAGTATCAGGTGCTCATCTCGAGCAAGATATCTCTCTGATGTCTCCAAATCCAACTGTTGCAATTAAGCCTCCTGCTATCAGGGTCCGGAAAATTTTGCAAGAAATCACCAATCAGAATACTGGAGAGCCCGAGTTCCTAACACCCCAAAAGAAGCTCCTTAATTCTATTGACAGAGTAGAGAAGGTTGTAAAGGAGGAATTGCAGAAAATAAAGAGAACACCAAGTGCCAAGAAGGCAGAGAGAGAAAAGAGAGTTAGAACATTGATGTCTATGCGCTGATCTAGTGAAGTTAGAAGATCCCCGGAATTAATTGAACAAAGACATAAAGACATTAAGATATTAAGGGGGGAAGTTGGGTGAAGAAGCATTTGGTGAGAGAAATGTCTTCTGGTGATATCTGAGATTCTCCATGACTATATTGCATTTAACATCAAAAGTACAGCGGTCCTTGTTTTTCTGTTTTTAACACCATTGCTGAACGTCTTGGAGTAGGATCAGTAAGCATTTTTGTGTCAGTCTTTTCATCATTCTTTGATGGTTTTGCTTATTAGGAGTTGTCAAAGTCTTTTTGCCCTAATGTACATAAAGGCCTTGTCTCAATTTCTATTACTCTGTTTTAGGTCTCTGCTCATGTGCCATACTTGCGAAGTATGGTAGGCAAGTACCAAATTTGTATAACTGATTTCTTTATAATACACTTTCTTTGTGCTGCTTACAATATGTTGGTTATTTTGAGTCCGTTTTGATGGGAGACGAGGTGAGAATTATGAGATTGGCAAGGTGAGGATTATGAGATGATTTTTTGTCTCGTCACATTTTTATAGTGTATTTGAATTGTTCAAAGTGATTATAGTCTAAGAAGTAAATTTGTATATAAATTATCAAAAAGTGTAATCCTTAATTGAAATATATTTTATTGGTTTAAGTTGATACATTTGAAGGGATAAATATAAAATAAAATTAGATGATAAGAGACATAAAGGTAAACAAAAAAGAAAAAGAAAAAGAAAAAGAGATAGGTCCTCATTTTCGTTTTCCACATGTCCATGATTTTCTTTTTCAATCAGGAATTATCTCTGCCACTAAATAGAAAGTATTCCTTTTATACAGTGTTATCTTCTTGAACAAAGAAGCAGCAGATTTTCTTACAGGATTAGATTTTAGCACTAGGACTTGCAAGAGTTTCCGGCTCTTCGAGCCTTACATGTATATTAGATATATAACCTCAGTATTGGATGAACAATGCTTTGCCTCCTTAAAGCTTCATTGACAAATAAATGAAATCTGAAAATTTGATCAATAGTTATTGTTGAATATTAATTCAGATTATCTATTTAGAATTATTCCTTAAGATTTATTTTGTTATTATTAGAAGTATCGCAGAGCTAATGAGTTGTTGGTAGATCTTGGTAAGGTACACAAATCAAGATTAATAACAAGTATGGTTGGTATGTGGAGGGGAGTGCTAGTTTGAACTAATTTAAACATTATTGAAGGTATAATTGGTACAATAATCCATGCCCACAACATCTAACTTAGGAAACATCCTATCCTTTCTGATCTCCATTGTTTTAACCTGCAGTTCAGCTGCATCACTTTCAGATCCCTCAACTGAGTAGTTCTGCTTCCATTTTATTAGCCTGATGCCACTAGGAGGCAACAAAAAAGAAGAAAACTCAAGCATCATCCATTCATCCTTGGTAGGTGTAGGTAATTTAAGAAAATATACAGATAGGAAATGGGCTTGTTTGATCCAAGCATTGTGTGAGTATTGGGAAGATTGCCCATGAAATGTAAGGAGAGCTAAGATTACCCATCACCAATAGCCTAGTTTGGAGAAATATGTTGCTGTCTACAAAGAAAGTAAGACTAGAGAAAAACCATAGGAAGAACAAGAAATAGTAGTATTGGCTATTGATGACAGTTTCCATTTTGCAGCACAATGCTCTGAGATCTGCATTTGTTCCTTTGGTTGTTTTATAGTGGAATTCATACTCATAGGTACCCTCACATTTTGGAATCATAATGCAATCAATTTGCCAGCAAATATTTATTTATTTCAAATTTCCTTTTTTTTAATGCTTTGCGTGTAACTCGTGGCTGTGGAATTCAACTTGTATGGTGATCATTGAGATCATAATTATTAGAAAAAGCCAAATGGGTTAGTGAGATGCTTTTGCCCCTATAATCTCACATGGGAGATTTAGCAACGTGCGTGTAGCTCACGCGCGAGTAATTTCTAATAAAACACAATTTATTTTTGGGTGGTGCCCCTTTATATAATATTTTCTTGTCTTCTTGGACTTTATTTGACTCTCACGTATGAATACCATGTACCAACTAGCAAGCATATTGTAAAAGCTTAATTATAGGTCTTTATAATTTGCTCCAGAATTCAATTTAGTCCTTGTAGTTTCAAATTTTACAATTGAATCTTTATAGTTTTTCAAGTTAGTCAATTTAGTCTTCATAGTTTCAAAATGCAAATATGATCTTTACCATGAGCTTTGAATCAAATTGAGTTAACGAACAGATTGATATGCGTAGCAAATTAAGTTGGAGATTGGAAGAGAAAGAAGGGAATGACCTTTTACAGTCAGGGAGGTATGAAGCTATGTGGGTGGTGGCAGTGCGGTGGTGAGAAAGAAGGAGAAGGAAAGGGTTTTTAATTTTTAGAAATAAAATTTATGTTTTCCTTTTTTTATATATTAAAAAAGTACCACATATCATAATTCAAAATTAATTCATAAATTTTTATTATTTTCTTATTTAATACCGTACATGATTCTTCAAAAAGTAAAAATTACATAATACTTTACCTTTTAGACTACAAGATTACAAGATTAATGAGTTAAAACTTAAACTCCAAAATTAAGCATTACCCTTTTATTCTTCATTTTCTTTTATTTTTAATTTGTAGCTTATAAATCTTATTTTGTCTTATGAGTTATTGAGTTTCTTATTATTTTTAGTATTACTATAGGATGAGTTATACAATACATGGGTATTGTATACTATAGTGAAATACATTTTATAAATAATTATAGTCGGCCTCCTAAAAATAAATATCTAACTCAACCTTTACTTAGGTTATAAACTCAATTTAGATGGCAACTCAAGGTAAGGACCACATTACTTGTATTTGACAATTATAAAAACTACATTGGCTGATTTGAGAAACTACAAGGATTTACCATAGGGCCCAATTTATAATTTTTTGAAAATTTTTCCTTGGATTGTTCAAATTGGTTACAAGATTAAAAAATATATACTAGTATAGAAGATAATACTTTAGATACAATATATTATTAGAGTCTAAAAAATAATTCCTTATTTAATACACTTGAAGTAAAAGACAACAACGCTGAAGAGCTACTGGGAGAGATTTTCCTACCCTCCATCCAAGATCATGTCATTTTCTTCCAAAACGGCACTTGCACTCTTTGAATCCTTATTTAACGTTCCACACGTATATAGATTTAGTAAGAATGCATGGAGTAGACATGCTCATACTGGTGGAAACTAGAATTAGTGGCAAGAATGCAGATGAAGCAATAAAAAAACTTGGCTTTGACCAAAGCACAAGAGTGGATGCAAGAGGCTTTTTGGGTGGCATATGGATGTTACGGAAAACGAATATTGGCACTGTTACTGTTGAAAGAAGTACAAGTCATCTGATTAATGTACATATTCAAGAAGAAAACTTCAGTGGTGGTTCTGCAGTGTACGGAAGCCCAAAGGACAATACCAGAGGGGAGTGTGGGAGGATTTGAAGCTAATTGCAAACAGGCAAAAATGTTGGCTTGTTGCAGGAGATTTTAACGATGGCATATAGTATACAGAGGACAGGGAGAGGGCTAATCGATATCAACAAATGTGAGAGATTTCTAGAGCGGATTGATTAATGCCAAGTGACTGATATGGGGGTGGTGGGTCCAAAATACACTTGGTAGGGTTCAAAGACGATGGGTCAAGCAAGGGTGATGCAAAGACTGGACAGGGCTTTGTGTGACTCGGCATGGCATACACAATTCTCTGAAGCTCTAGTGCATGTCCTTCCTAGAGTAGCTTCGAATCACCATCCATTACCACTTACTTGTCAAGTTGGATAGCAAACATAATGTGGGGGCTCAAGACCGTTCTATTTCGTGGCAGCTTGGTTAACTCATCCAAATTGGAAGCAATTTATGAACCATGCTTGGGATATGAATGGCAATATGGCACAAACACTCGCAAATTTAACTGAAAAAGTCCAAGGATGGAACAAAACGGAGTTTGGAAATGTGTTTTAAGAGAATCCTAGCAAGATTGGGAGGTATTCAAAAAGCATGGGAGACCAACCCGAATCCTCACCATGATAGGCTTGAGAGTGAGCTCATGAAGGTGTACTATGAGGTCAATCATCAGGAGGAATTAATATGGTTCTAAAAGTCTTGATGCAATTGGATCAAATTTGGAGACAAAAATACTAAGCACTTCCACACAAAGACCATTATTCGAAGAAGAAGGAACAAAATAGAGATGCTTAGGTATAGTTTGGGGCAGTGGGTACAAGACACAATGGCCTGCATCAAATGATTCAAAAAAATTTCTTCAATTTGTACACAAAGGAGGACAAGGTCCAACAAATGCATACACACTACTTTCCCGTTCATTGAGCCGAGGAAGAAGCTAAACCAATGGATTTGCATGAAGTGAATCTTTTCCAAATGGGCCCATTTAAAGCACCTGGAATAGATGGCTTTCAGGCCTTATTTTTCCAAGCCAAGTAGAACCAATAAATCAAGCTTTCTTTAACTTGGTGAAGCAAGTCTTTAGAGGGGAAAAAAGCACAGTTGAGGTGAATCAAACTCTCTTAGTGCTTATTCCAAAAATTGAGTGCCCAGGTGTCACAACCCAAGCTTGTCCAGTGCATGTCGCACATGGCCGCTTGCCTTGTGATGGGCACATTGTGGGTAGCTAGGCATATGTCATGACACAGTGTGGCATTTCTGTAAATAGGTAGCCAGGGGTAGTCGGGCAACTTGGAAATATAATGTTCCCTCCTGCCAGAGGGGTTATGGCGCAGAAAGCTCTTTAGGGGGGGGGTGTATATGTGAGAAAATCAAAGTTGTACACGAGCTTGTCGGATGAGTGTCAAAGGTCTTGGTGTTGCTTGTAACTCCCCCTACACCAAGCCATTTGCCTATGTCGTAGCCATGTCGAGAGCATGTCAAGAGCATTTTGATAGCATTGTAATTTGATCGTTTTTCAATTAATGAGAAGTTGAAGCCCTTTCTTGCAAACTGTGTTCTATTTGCTTTCTTGCTTACATTGTTGCGCACTAGCCTTGCGGGTTGACACCCGAGGGGCATTGGAGAAGCTGACTTGCTACCCACGAGGGGTTAGCAAGTGCTACATAGGCGTCTTTGCGTGCTAGCAAAGTCGGCCCGTGACAGTTGGTATCAGAGCTACGTTCCGAACCGCTGAGGAAGTAGCAGTTAGTTGTTGTCATGATGAAGGGAATGACGAATCAACAAAAGTTCGATTGGATTGACTCGCAGCTGGGCGAGCTTGCTGGAGTGTCTGACTCCATGATAGATATACGGGCGTCATTGAAAGAGTTTGACATACCCGGATTGATTGAAAGGGTGACTACCCTTGAAGGACTTGTCAGCCGTGTGCGGGCACTCGAGAGAAATAAGAATGTCCAAGGCACAGGTGACAATGCTGCTGAGCTCGAGGAGCGAGTTAGTAGTATCGACCAATCCCAAGCACAACTGGAGGGTGCGGTCCACACCATGCGTGGTGAAATTTTGGAGGACATGACCATCATGAAAGATGAACTTGGTGAGCTGAACACCAAGGTCAACATCACCATGAGAGCGGTGGGTAATGACAACCACAACCCGTATGCTGAGGGTGTGGGGCAACGTCGAATGAAAGTTCCTGAACCTCGGGCTTTTGGAGGAGCACGAGACGCAAAGGAGTTGGAAAACTTTCTATTTGACATGGAACAGTACTTTCGAGCTAGTGAGAATGGATTCGGAAGAAGCGAAGGTGACAACAGCTACGATGTACCTTGCTGGAGATGTAAAACTCTGGTGGAGGACAAAGTATGTTGACATACAAGATGTTAGATGCGTAATTGACACCTGGGAAGATTTGAGGCGAGAGCTGAAGGCCCAATTCTTTCCGGAGAACGTCGAGTACATCGCTCGGCGCAACTTAAGGGAGTTGAAACAGACAGGGACTATCCGGGAGTATGTGAAGAGATTTGCGGGGCTGATGTTAGACATTCGTGACATGTCAGAGAAGGATAAGATGTTCTATTTCCTTGAAGGCTTAAAGCCATGGACGAGGGCCGAACTTCAACGACAGCGGGTCCAGGATTTGGCCACAGCTCAGGCGGCAGTCGAGCGCTTGACAGACTACGCTCCTGAAAGCTCTGCTAGTAAGAAACCACAACAATCTTCTAGTGGAGGCAATGATGGACAGTTTGGCAAGCCAGGAAAGAACAAAAGTGGGGGAGGGGATCAGAGGAAACCTTCCTACCCCTCCAATAGTCCACAATCATCACGAGGGTCTGTCTCAACCTCCAAACCAAGGACAATCTCTTGTTTCTTGTGTAATGGACCGCATAGAGTTGCGGAATGTCCACAGAAAACTGCACTCAATGCTTTGTAAGCTTCGGTTCGTAAAGCACCTCAGAGTCATGCTGATGAGGATGAGGATGAGGACGAGTCTGATGAAGATCAGCCCAGGATGAGGGCATTGCAGTTTATTGGGGCACTCAAGAAGCATGCTGAGAGTTCCAAGAAGAGAGGGGATAAGGGTCTCATGTTTGTGAAGGGCCATCTTGGTGGGAAGCCGGCTACGAGTGTCATGCTGGACACTGGGGCTACCCATAACTTTGTTTCTGAAGCGGAGGCCAAGAAGCTGGACCTAAAGTTGGAGAAAGACTCAGGCCGGATGAAAGCTGTGAATTCTAAATCCTTGCCTACTGCGGGGCAAGCCAAGCAAGTGTCTGTAAAGCTTGGGACATGGGAAGGCCGTGTCGATTTTGTGGTGGCCAAGATTGATGATTTTGATGTTGTCCTCGGGATGGAGTTCATGCTTACTCACAAAGCAATTCCAATCCCTGCTGCTAGTTCTCTTATGATAATGGGAGAGCAGCCAGCCATGGTGCCAGCAAGTGATCAAACAACTTGGTGAGACCAAGCATCTGTCGGCTCTTCAGGTCAAGAAGGGCGTGAAGCGACATGAACCTACTTTTGTGGTGGTACCCTTGGTTACTAAGGATCAAGGGGATGGAGAGCCAGTGCCGCCAACCCTACAGGGAGTTTTGAAGGAATATGAAGGAGTCATGCCCGACAAACTTCCACAAACCTTGCCGCCGCGCAGGGGTATTGATCATGAGATTGAGTTAGTGCCAGGCATCAAGCCACCTGCAAAGGCTCCATACAGGATGGCACCACCTGAGTTGGCTGAGCTCAGAAAACAGCTGAATGAACTACTAGAGTCAGGGTTCATAAGACCTTCAAAGTCACCGTTTGGAGCACCGGTGTTGTTTCAGAAGAAAGCAGGATGGGAGCCTGCGAATGTGTGTTGATTATCGGGCACTCAACAAGGTCACAGTGCGGAACAGTTATCCTATACCGCTTATTGCTGATCTTTTTGACCAACTGAGTGGTGCCAAGTACTTCACAAAGCTGGACTTGAGGTCCGGGTATTACCAAGTTTCGAATTGCGGAGGGGGACGAGCCTGAAGACGACTTGTGTCACTCGATATGGTGCATTTGAGTTCTTGGTGATGCCATTTGGGTTGACGAATGCACCAGCCACATTTTGCACTCTCATGAATCAGGTTTTCCGCGGACTACTTAGACAAGTTCGTCGTGGTTTACTTGGATGATATTGTGATCTATAGCTCCACTTTGGAAGATCACAAACAACACTTGCAGCTGGTTTTCAACAGGCTGAGAGAAAACCAGTTGTTTGTGAAAATGGAGAAGTGTTCTTTCGCGCAGAAGCTGAATCAAGTTTCTTGGCCACATTATTGAGGAAGGTCGTGTCCGAATGGATTTGGACAAGGTGAAGGCCATCCAAGAAGTGGAAGACTCCCACTAGCGTGACTGAACTGCGCTCTTTCCTTGGTTTAGCAAATTACTATAGGCGATTTGTTGAAGGCTATTCGAGGAAAGCCGCGCCCCTTACAGAGTTATTGAAGAAGGGCACAGTTTGGCATTGGGGTGAGCCATGTCAAACTGCGTTTGAAGACATGAAGTTGGCTATGATTAATGATCCTGTTTTAGCCTTGCCAGATATCTCGAAGCCTTTTGAAGTTCAGACTGATGCATCTGATTATGCCCTTGGGGGAGTCTTGCTTCAAGAGAATCATCCTGTTGCTTATGAGAGTCATAAGTTATCACAAGCCGAGAGGAGGTATACAGCTCAAGAGAAAGAGATGCTTGCTGTTATTCATTGCTTGCGAGTGTGGAGACATTACTTGTTGGGGTCAAAGTTCATTGTGAAGACTGACAACACGGGAGTTAGTCATTTTTTTACACAGCCGAAGTTGACACCTAAGCAGGGCCGTTGGCATGAGTTTCTAGCAGAGTTTGATTTTGAGTTTGAGCACAAGGCTGGGAAAAGTAATCAGGCTGCTGATGCCCTTAGTCGCAAGGCTGAACTTGCGGCAATGACCTACGTAGCACACATATCGGCTAGTCGTGTTGCTACTTCAATGCGAGAGCGCATTCGAGAGAACTTGGATAAGGATCCAGTCGCTCAAGCCATCATAAACCTAGCCAAAGAAGGGAAGACTCGTCAGTTCTGGGTGGAGGATGGACTACTGATGGCGAAGGGAAGCCGATTGTTCGTTCCCAAAGCAGGGGACCTGCGAAGGACGCTCATGAAGGAGTGTCATGACACTTTGTGGGCCGGTCACCCGGGTTGGCAGAGAACTTATGCCCTTCTGAAACATGGGTATTACTGGCCTCAGATGAGAGAGGATGCAGTTAACTACTCCAAAACGTGTCTTATCTGCCAGCAAGACAAAGTTGAGCGGAAGAAGATTGCAGGGCTACTAGAGCCGTTGCCGGTGCCGACTCGTCCGTGGGAAAGTGTGTCTCTGGACTTCATCACCAGTCTTTCAAGAGTGGGAGATTTGTCTACTATCTTGGTGGTAGTGGATCGGTTTTCGAAGTATGCCACATTCATCCCGGCACCAAAATATTGCTCGGCAGAAGACACAGCACAATTGTTCTTTAAATATGTTGTCAAATATTGGGGTGTGCCCAAGAACATTGTCAGTGATCGAGATAGCAGGTTCACAGGGACTTTCTGGTCCGAATTATTCAACCTACTCGGTTCACAACTTAACATCTCATCTAGCTATCATCCACAAACTGATGGCCAGACTGAGAGATTCAATGGCATGCTCGAGGAATATTTGCGCCATTTTGCCAGTGTCAACCAGAGGAATTGGCCAAAGCTACTAGACACTGCTCAATTTTGTTTTAATGCTCAGAAGAGTTCTGCGACAAACAGGAGTCCTTTTGAGATTGTTACAGGGCAGCAGCCGCTCCTACCACACACACTTGATGGGCCTTATACAGGAAAGAGTCCTAAAGCACATCACTTCACTAAAGACTGGAAGCAGAACATTGACATTGCCCGAGCATACTTAGAAAAAGCCTCTAAAGAATGAAGAAATGGGCAGACAAGGGACGTCGACAGCTGGAGTTCCAAGTTGGGGATCTTGTAATGGTCAAGCTCACGAAGGAACAACTAAAGGGACTGAGGGGGCAGGATCACAAGCTTATTCGTAAGTACGAAGGTCCACTTCCAATTGTTTCCAAGGTTGGGAAAGTTGCCAACAAGATGGACCTTCCGCCCTGGATGAAGATACACCCAGTGATTCATGTTTCCAAACTGAAGCCGTATCATCCTGATCCAGAAGATCTAGCACGTAACCAGTCAACCAGGCCAGCAGTCAACCTCAAGAAGCCACCAAGCCGAGTAGCAGAGGAGATTCTAGCTGAAAGGAGAGTGATTATCAGAAGACGCCCACGACTTGAGTTCTTAGTCAAGTGGAAAGGTCTTGGAGATGAAGAAACCAGTTGGGAGAAAGCCGAAGATCTGTCAGAGTTCCAGCAGAAGATTGAAGACTTTCAAGCAGCTGAGTCTACGAGGACGTCGACCAATTAAGTGGGGGAGAATGTCACAACCCAAGCTTGTCCAGTGCATGTCGCACATGGCCGCTTGCCTTGTGATGGGCACATTGTGGGTAGCTAGGCATATGTCATGACACAGTGTGGCATTTCTGTAAATAGGTAGCCAGGGGTAGTCGGGCAACTGGGAAATATGATGTTCCCTCCTGCCAGAGGGGTTATGGCGCAGAAAGCTCTTTAGGGGGGGGGTGTATATGTGAGAAAATCAAAGTTATACACGAGCTTGTCGGATGAGTGTCAAAGGTCTTGGTGTTGCTTGTAACTCCCCCTACACCAAGCCATTTGCCTATGTCGTAGCCATGTCGAGAGCATGTCAAGAGCATTTTGATAGCATTGTAATTTGATCGTTTTTCAATTAATGAGAAGTTGAAGCCCTTTCTTGCAAACTGTGTTCTATTTGCTTTCTTGCTTACATTGTTGCTCACTAGCCTTGCGGGTAGACACCCGAGGGGCATTGGAGTAAGCTGACTTGCTACCCACGAGGGGTTAGCAAGTGCTACATAGGCGTCTTTACGTGCTAGCAAAGTCGGCCCGTGACACCAGGGAAACCCATCCATTTTAGACTAATAAGTCTATGTAATGTGGTATACAAATTGGTCACAAAGGTTGTAGGGAATTAGCTCAAGCATATACTACCCAAGGTGGTATCTCCTAATCAAACAAGCTTTGTTTGGCAAATATCCAAGACAATATAATTGCGGCTCAGGAGTTAATTCATTCAATGAGGAATATGAAAGGAAAGAAGGGTTTTATGGTATCAAAATAGATTTGGAAATGGCCTATGATCGGCTTGACTGGGGGTTCATTGAAAATACATTGACCTTACTGGGGATCCCTCAAAACATAATGCGAGTAATTATGGATTGTGCTTCCTCCCACACAATGCAAATTTTATGGAATGACAACAAGCTGGATGAGTTCAAGCCTACCCGAGGGGTTCGCTAAGGCGAAACCATTATTCCCCTATCTGTTTGTTCTTTGTCTATAAAGATTAAACCATTTAATCCAAGAACAATTGGAGAATGGTGACAGGAAACCTATTAAAATTTGGAGGAAAGGGCCTTGGATTTTTCAGCTTATGTTTGCAGTGCAAGACACTAGAGGTTTTCTGTGGAGCCTCAGGGCAGAGGGTTAATGAATCGAAAACTCACATTTTCTTCTCGAAAAATGTCAAATCATAAGTTGTGGTTGATATTACTATTGTTTGTGCTTTCCATATAACAGATAATTTAGGTATGTATTTAGGTATTCCTCTACATCGTGGAGGGGTGACGAAGAGAACTTTTGAATATGTGATTAATGGAGTATGCAGTCGCTTATCAGGATGGAAAGTAGAACACTTATCCTTTGCTGGGTAGATTACTTTAGCCAAGTTGGTTATCATGTCTATGCCGAGTTACATCATGCAAACCAACAAAATCCCCCAAGACACTTGTAATGCTATTGAAAGAATTTGCAGAAATTTGATTTGGGGTGATACCAATGATAAGAAGAGAATGCATCTCATTAATTAGAATACTGTGTGTTTGAGCAAAAAAGATGGAGGGCTGGGAGTGAGACATTTAAACTTGATGAACGATGCATGCCTTATGAAGCTTGGATGAGGCATTAATAATAGGAAGGGTTATGAACTGATGTGCTAACTCACAAATACATAATCCCTTGGGATGTTGAGGAACCAATTCAAAAAGAAATACAGACTCCCACCTTTGGAAAGCTATTGTTCAGGTCTGGGGGGATTTGATAAAAGTAATAAGATGGAGCCTAGGGGACGGAAACATGACAAAATTCTGGTCCGATAAATGGCTAGACATGGAGAAGCCGTTCGAAAACCGGTTAGCTTTTATACTCGAAATGGAGATTGGGACTAGAGCGTTCTGCATGTTCGGTTACCACCAGTAGTCTACAATAAGATCAAGGCCATTCATGTTTCTATAACACGTATAGGCAAGGACATAAAGTTTGGGGTCTGAATTAGAATGGCAAGTTCGCGACAAGCTCGTCATATGGGATCATGGTCCCTCATTGTGTTCAAACATGTCGAAAATGTGGAAAGAGATTTGATAGTGTTCAGGTCCACAATGAATAAGAAATTTCTTGTTGCTGATATCCCATAATAAGATTATGACAAGGAAAGGTTTAAATGAGGGTGTGCTCCAAACCCTGGTTGTGAAAGGTGTTTTGCTTAGTCTGAGTCTATTCTCCATTACATACGAGACTGTCCTTTTGAAAAGGCATTATGGTTGAAGCTTCTCAAACATAAGTCAGTTGGCTTATTTTTCAGGGCGCCTCTGATGGAATGGATTAGCCTAAACCTAAACCTGACTGAAGGATATCTGCAATACAAATGTGGAATGAAAGGTAATCTTTGGTGTATCCATGTGGATGATGTGGAAATGGAGGAATCAAAGCGTGTTTGACCATAATTTTATTCCTCCACCAAACCCATTGCTCCCAATTCTTAACATAGGAAGGGATATTTCAAGAACTAATGAGGACAGCAAAGCAACTTGGATAGATAATTAGAAAGTGAGTGTTTTACTTAACTGGACCATGCCTCTTGATTGATGGTTCACTCTAAACACGAATGGTGCGAGTCGAGGGAACCTCTGTGTAAGTAGGTGCAGGGGGACTGCTAAGAAATGGTTTGGGAAATTGGGAAGCTGGCTTTGCCATTACCCTAGGAGAGTGCACATCAATAAGTGATGAGCTGTAGGTAGTGTATTATGGGTTTATACGATCTTGGGAGCTAAGTGTGAAGCAGGTGATTTTGGAGATTGATTCCAAGATAGTTGTGTCATTCATCAATGAAGAAAATATTGGAGATAGCACACATAGATCCTTGATTTCGAGAATTCATACTCTTATGGCTAGAAACTAGAATATTCTAGTGAAACATGTGTTTCGAGAATGCAACATTTGTAAGGATTGGTTGGTTACGACTATTGCGGATGGAGCTCTTGATTCCCATCATTTAGTTCGTCCTCCGGATGATTTAGAGCTTCTTTTGCTAGGTGATTTGTTTGGAGTTATTAGAAATCGTGTTGTTCCTGTGTAGTTTTTTTTCTTTTTTCTTTTTCACCCTTTGGGCCTTATGGCCCGTTGCAATACCAAAACAAAAAAAGAAAAAAAAGACAACAAAAAATAAAAGTTTTGTAGTCGAACTTTAAAAAATTTGAAAATTAACATCATTAATAACTCTCAAAGTTGCTAGAGGATAAAGGCATAGAGAAACCAAACCAAAATTAGTAAAAAAATAAATGTTGGTAGCAATTCATACCGTTGTTCAAAGAGATATTAGAAGCTTTTAAAAAATATTAAACTACTATATTGCGAACTGACAACCAATTGGTCTAGCAGTCAAATGTAATACTCAACTTATTTTCTCATGTATTATCATGATCACTCTCGGAAGAATCTTAGCTTTGGCCCCAACATAGTGGAGTATAGAAGATCTTTCAGATATATAATAGTAGTGATGTGGAGATGTAAAAGTTAATTAAAATTATAAGATGTAAAAGATGACATGAAAACAAAATTAACATAAAAAAAAATTTATAACTTATGGTCTCTAATAATTAATAAATTTTATTTCCACCATTGATTTTAATTACTGGGGGTTTACTGTAGTTTCATTTTGTTCTTTTATTCCGACGTACAAAAAAGAGAAAAGAAAAAGAAAGGTGTATGTCTAGGGCAGCTCAAACTGACTGTAGTCTGGTTAATTTTAAATGGAGGCCTACTTATTTGAGAAACTTAGCCCAAAATTGTGCAAAGTGTTAACTCAAACTGCCTGGATAACTAGCCCAATTAATTATCGTTACAAACCATGGGCCCAAAATTCTCAATTTTAGACTCTAAAGTTTACCTTTAAAATTTGTAATCTACTTTTATTGTCAAAGTGTATTAATAATAAATTAAATTTTAGATTATGTTAATATATTATATATAAAATTATATAGTCAAATAATAAAACTTCTAGTCGATGAGATATTAACTCAATCAATTAAGACGAAAATAGTAAGAGACATGAGGTCTCAAGTTTAAGATAGATTAGCAAAGTAATTCGCACAAAAATTTGTTTCAAAATAAAGATGAAAATGAAAATGTTGTAAGGTGCAATTTTAATATCTATTAAGTAAAATTTTACAATATTTCAGAATACTTAAAAAAGAATAGGTCTATCCATATTTCCAATGTAGAAACTGCATCCGTAAGAGTCATCCGTCTATATTTATATTATGATGAATACCTTTAGCCCAAGCCAATTAAAGGCTACACGATATAGCTCTGTAACTCAGCTAATGTACATAAAAAATCGATTTGTTCGCTGCTTTGATCACAAGATCCAAATAACAGCTATGAAAATAAAAATCCAAGGAAGAGATGTATCATTGGAAGTAAGTAAAAGGTTCACATTTAGATAATTGTCAAAGTCTACATAGTGAGAAAATTATAGATGTTACTTGGCATGATCTTAGTGTTATAACATGAGTTTTAATTGTTTTCTTTAATATGCAGATTTGAGCTCTACTCCTTAAAATAAAATGTAAATTGCCAAAAATCGATAACTAATTAACATTTTTATTTACTAGGATTTTCACCTAATGGCACTAACAATATAAACAAAGGCACTTACAACATAAGTAGAAGATTAATATTCCTAAATAAGATTTAGTGTTACAATATGAGTTTTAATTATTTTCTTTCTTATAAAATACAGATTTAAGCTCTACTTCTTAAAATGACATTAAAATTGCTAAAAATCGATAACTTAATAAATTTATCAACAGAGATCTCCACCATAAATATTGTACGTACGTACAACGACATGTCTGATAAACCTAGAAACTATGAGGAAAAAAAGAAAGAGAGAATGATATAAGACCTCTAAGTAGAAGAATCATGGACCACTCTATATTTTGAGTAACAATGTATAAAGATATACTTTATGTGATTAACTATAGATTGTTATGACATTATATTGGAAGTTGAGATTGGGATGATGAAAGCTCAAGATTTTGGCATTGGCAATATGTGGAGTGTTATTCTATTGTTTAATACTTTGAAAACCGAACCAATTTGAACTAGTTATGGCATTATTAGTTATCCTAAGGTTTGGAAGGATTTTGGTATGACTGAGACTGCAAGTGGTCGGAATTTGGTGCTTTGTTTTCTGAAGGACTTGAAAAGGAGAGTGTAAATGAACAGAAGTTAACAAGAGCAAGATCATGTGGAATGAAATGTCAAGGTAATCAGGTAACATGGTTAACGGCCTGGTCTAAAATTTGAAAAGGAAAGTGTTTTGATAATGTTGTTTGGAAAAGGCTTAAGATAGATAGTTTAAGACTTGTAACACAGTATTAATAATGGATCATCAATTTCTATACCACAAAAGACAATTATTTTGAAATATCTTAAACTTTTAGCTGGTTTATTATTGTCCCTAAAGTCATCTCAAAAAATAAAAAAAAACATATATAAATAAAATAAAATTTTTGTCCCTAAACTTTCACCAAAAAGTTTTGATTTTATCTCTAACATGTTTTAAAAATAAAATTCTTAATTAGATTCTCTTATATATCTACATTATTCTAAAAATTAAAATATCCTTATGATCTCTTACATTAGAATAAGTATAAATTCAATTAAATTAATTGAAAAAATTTAAATTTAGTTTTCTTTCTTAATAACTACCCATTTCCTATTTATTCTTACGAATTAAATATTTCTTTTATTAATTTAAACTAATTAATTTTTTTTTAAATTTTAAATTTCTTAATAATTGCCTACTTACACACCTTACTTTTTAAATAAGACTAAAAACCATAAAATGATCAATTTATTCTTTTAAAAAAATTATTTGATATATGCGTAAATATATGTATACATATACGTGGCTTCTATATATATAGAACAGAGATGGGACATTTTTTGGGGGGCGGGGGAGCAACTAATGGGCCAAATCAAGTTTTTATGCAAGGAATGACCAAAATTCCAACAAAAGTAATATTTTTTGAATTAGTCTTATATAGAGTTGGAATTCAAATCACACAATTTAATATAAATTGAATTCAAATTTGATTTAATTATTTAAATTTGAAGACGATTTGTATATGAATTCAAATCAAATAAAAATACTTTTTAGAGTTTGAATTTAAATTCAAATCAAATTCAAATGATGTAGTATTCAATTTGATATTTGATCAAATTAGTTGATTAAGTATTCGATTAACTATTTGATTAAGTATCTGATTCACTAAATTATATTTAATAAAAAAAATTACATATAATTATAAATCTTATATAATTATTTGTATTTATTTAAATTTTAAAAACAATACATTACCTTTATCATTTTTACTTTGGATTTGGATCCTCTAGAATTTTCTTAATTTTTGTTAACAACAACACTTTTAAAGTATATTTTAATAAAATAATGATTAAAATTAGAATTAGAGTTAGGGTTAGAATTAGGGTTAGGGTTAGAATTAGGATTAGGATTAGGATTATGATTAGGGTTAAGATTAAGTTTAGGATTAGAGTTAGGGTTAGGCTTAGAGTTAAGTTTAGGCTTAGAGTTAGGTTTAGCCTTAGAGTTAGAATTTAGAATAAAATCATGGTATATTTTTAGGGCATTGATATGTATGCTACAAATGTTGTTAATTAGGTGTACTATAAATATAATATACTAAAAGACAAAAACAAAAGCCATTACAATTTTCTACTTTCGTCCACCTATCAACATTGGGGAGTGCACATATCGTTACCTTATTTTTTTTTATAAAATTTTATTTATTAACTATAAATTATAAAAAATATAAAATTAAATTATTTGGATGGTTGAGATTTAAAAAAAAGTTTGAATGACTAAGATATAAGAAATTCTAGTTGTTGTTTTTGATAATGATAATGTAATTTGAATATTCAGATTTGGATTTTAAATTCTTAGTTTTATTTTATATTTTTATATTTCATAAAATTTTTAGAAAAATATTATTTTATGCAATGATTATGGTATATGACATGCTGACAAATTCATTTTATTATGTTATATACAAATTCTAAAACATTAATTTAATATTTTCAACACCAATAATAACCTCAATAAATAGAAAAAGAATTAGGATCAAACTAATTTAATTTTAATTAAGGAAATGATTATGTTATATTATATGCTGACAAATTCATTTTATCATGTTATATCTAGAAGCTTTTAGATACATTAAGGAAGGACTGTTTTCATATTAAAATATATATATGTACCTCCGTGTAATTTGTTAATTTCTGATTGATTAAGAAATAATAGAGGATTAATAGACAATGAACAATAATGGAGACAGAGATAGAAAACAAATGCTCAAAATTCCATAAATAGTCCAAATTCTCTGAAGAAACACTAACATACAATAATACTATGAAAAAGATAGACAGAAGCCCTTGAACTAACAATGAAGTTGTCAAAGCTATCAAGCTTCATCAGCTGTCAAGACAATTTAGGTTATTAATTTTGATATAATTGTTAGTGGTTGGATTAGGTAGAACATTAAAGTTAAAAATATGATTGAGAGGGGCTTAGTATATTTCAAAATCATTTCTCAATCAATTACATAATAAAACTTAATTAATTAACAAAAAATATGTAAATCCGTACTCTTGATTGTCCCTTGCTCTGTTTCTTTATGAGTGGTCCTGCAACCTATATCTGTCTCGATTATTGTTCATTGTCTATTAATCCTCCATTATTTCTTAATTAGTAAGAACTTAACAAGTTGTGTATCTCTATATATATTTTAATATATTATGATTAAATTGTCTTTCATTACTATATACTGAAAGCATTTGGCATAATAAAATGAATTTGTCAGCATGTAATATGACATAATCATTACCGTTGATAGGACCAGAGACGTGATTAATCAAGATGAGCAGAAACTGATCTAAACACACCTAACTGTTAATTCAACATAAGAACATTATTTATGTTTGTCGATGATAAATGAACTAAACTAGTGATGATAATTATCATATTATTCTCATACACTAATTTTTTTGAATTAGTGTGCTTGGACCAGTATATACTCATATTGACTAATCACATCTCAGTCCTGTCAAAGGCATGTCATCCACACTAGGACAAGGGAATTTATGGAGATTTTATTCTTGATGTCCTTCCAATGCAAAGAAGATTTGAATACAAAAAATCAATGAATAGAATACACATAATCACTTTGGCGTTAAATTATGATTCAATATCATAATAGAAAGTCCAAAATGAGGTGTTATATACAAATTCTAAACATTAGGTTAATATTTTCAACCCCCAATTATAACCTCAATAAATAGAAAAAGAATTGGGATCAACCTATCTTAATTTTAATTAAAGCCGTGATTATGTTACATTACATGCATGCCGAAAAATTCATTTCATAATCTTATCTAATGGATGCCGAAAAATTCATTATATATATATATATATATATATATACACGTATGTACGTAAAATTTGTTAATTCCTGATTAATAGACAATGAACAATAATGGAGACCGAGATAGGTTGCAGACACATAAAATAGTTAAATTCAGATAGGAGCCCAGAACAAAAGTATAGAAAGAAAAATATAATTCAATTGAAAACCAGTTTTCTCATAATTGTTTTCTTGTATTTTAATTTTCAAATAAGACTTCAAAATTTAAAATGATCATTTTATATTTTAAAAACAAAAAAAATCATTTGATACCTAGTTGTCCAAATTAAGTGTGTATGAAGGAACAACATCCGAGAGAAGTAGTTACACAGAACCAAATTAAGGGAAATAATTAATATTATTTTTATGATTGCTAATTGATTATTGGAACTAAGGTCGTACGGTTAAAGCCTAATTAATTAACTCTCATGGAATCTTCTCTCTCAAATTCGTTTGCACCAAATGACAACACAAGTCTATTTAAACTTCAAATCAATTATAGAATTAGTTGCTTTCTTGTGATATTAAAAATAGGACATCACTCCACATCAATTGCCACATGTCAATACCAAAATCTTTAGCTTTCATCATCCCAATCTCGACTTTCAATATAATAATTAACAATATATACTGCTAATCACATAAAGTATATCTTTATGTTTTTATATTATTCCTCAAAATATAGAGTGGGTCAATGCATAATTCTCATACTTAGAAGATATAATTCATGTGAGAAACAAATCGATCCCAAATTTAAACTTTAGTGAACTTCTATAAGTAACAATACTAGAAACCTGTTTCCTCATAATTGTTTTCCCTAACACTATGGCACATATTCTTCATGACTATCTTGGAATACTACTCTTCTTGCTAGCCTCTATCTTCTTAGTCCGAGCCATCTTCACAAAACCCCACACCAAGTTATGCCTTCCACCAAGCCCACGAGCCCTGCCGATCATCGGACACCTCCATCTCCTTGGCAAAATCCCTCACCAAGCTTTTCACAAGCTCTCAAATCGCTACGGTCCTTTAATCTATCTTTTCTTTGGCTCCAAAGCTTGTGTGGTTGTTTCCTCACCTGACATGGCCAGGGAATGCCTTAAGAACAATGAAACTTCCTTCTTAAACCGCCCCAAGAGATCCAATTTCGACTACCTCACATATGGCTCTTCAGATTTTGCTTTGACACCTTATGGATCCTATTGGAAGTTCATGAAAAAACTTTGCATGACTGAGCTTCTTGGGGGTCGTATACTCCAACAGCACCTTCCTATCAGGAATGAAGAAATCAAGCTGTTTATACAGTTAATACATAAAAAATCTCATCTTGGAGAGCCAGTTAATGTTGGACATGAGCTTGCAAGGTTGGCAAATAACATAATATCAAGGATGACATTGAGAAGGAAGTGTTATGGCAAAGAAGATGAAGGACCCGAGATTAGCAGGTTGGTTAAAGAAATGTGTGAACTTGCAGGGAAGTTTGATGTGGGAGATATGATTTGGTTTTGTAAGAACTTGGATTTGCATGGATATGGGAAGAGGCTTAAGAGTGTTCGAAATAAGTATGACACTATGATGGAGAAGATTATAAAGGATCACGAAGAGGCTAGGAAGAAGAAGAAAGATGATTATTTAACAGGTGGTGGAGATGAAGGAGTAAAGGATTTGCTTGATATTTTGCTTGATTTCTATGAGGATGAGGGCTGTCAGATTAGGTTGACTAGAGACAACATCAAGGCCTTCATTATGGTGAGTATTTATCTTACTTTAACTTTTGGGTGAAGCACTGATAAAGGGTTTTGAATTTAATATCTTACAGAAAATTGATGTAATTTTGTATACTATTGCAGAACCTGTTTGGGGCTGGGACAGACACATCTTCTGTAACAATAGAATGGGCAATAGCAGAGCTCATCAATCACCCAAATTTGATGGCAAAAGCAAGGCAAGAGATTGATTCAGTAATTGGTCATGCTAGAATTGTAGAGGAATCAGACATACCAAACCTTCCTTACATCCAAGCCATTATGAAAGAAACACTAAGACTTCACCCAACTGGCCCTTTAATTGTTAGAGAGTCAACTGAGGATTGTACTATAAATGGCTATGACATTCCGGCAAAGACCTGGTTGTTTGTCAATGTATGGGCTATTAACAGAGACCAAAACCACTGGGAAAACCCACTTGAGTTCCGACCGGAGAGATTTCTTAACGAAGAGGGGAAGAGTGAATTGGATTTGAGAGGGCAACATTTTCACCTTTTGACATTTGGGGCTGGAAGAAGAAGCTGTCCTGGTGCTTCATTAGCTTTACAAATTGTTCCTACAGCCTTAGCTGCAATGGTTCAGTGTTTTGAGTGGAAGGTTGGTGGTGATAATGAAGAGAATGGTACTCTGAACATGGAAGAAGGACCAGGGATAACCCTTCCTAGGGCACATCCTCTATTTTGTCTCCCTGTGGCTAGGCTACATCCTTTTCCAGAAACCTGATTTGTTTGTAACCTAAATCCAACAATTAAGTAAAATTGCATCTATGTGAAACCCTTCTATGACCTAGGTTGAACTACTGCTCAGTACACCTTTGATATGCAGGCCACCATATTCCTTTCTGTGTGTGATATACTGTTTGTATTACTATTTAATTATTTTTGAATGTAACTAAAGCTTTCTTTGTATGGCACCATAATTTTTTCATTTTCCGTTATAATTTAAATAGACATAAGCAGAGTCACTTTTTTTTTTTTTTCCTAACTCATTTAATTTTTCGCTTAGCACCAATTCAAGAAGATAGAGAACAAAGGAACAGCTGGCTTTGGTTGGTAATATTAGGAGTCAAGAGGAGCAGAGGTCTTCATTCTGAATCTTCTCGGTCCTCTGGACTCAAATCCATTGTCATACATGTAGCCTGTATCTCTCATAATAATTGGTTGACCTAATAGCTAATGCATGTGGAAGGGGGCGTTTTGTTGGGTTAAAAAAATCAAGTAATTTTGATTTCATGATTGGTATACTCAATCTTCTTCTCCTCAGTTTTAGATAACAATGATTTTCATATCTTTGTCCCAATAATTGGAGAATTGGTTAGAAACTCAGTACGTACCAATAAGAATTCAACAATAAAACAATCCAATAGGTTGGTGGCATCATGAAATTAATGATCGAACTTAAGGAGTTAAAGAAAATTGGAGTTCAGTTAATCTGAATCTTGTAGTTTATTCCACCTTCCCCTCCCGATAAAAAAAATAAATAAATAAAAAAAATCATGCCTTGTACTACATATATATGAAGTCGAAGCTACTAAAAGTTATGCAAGCAACTAATGCATATGCAGAACTGTTGATGTTAATGTTATTTCCAAGGAAGAAGGGAAAATCGAGGGAAAGGAGTTAACTTTGTCCAAAGTGAGACACCAATATAGAAAACAAATGCTCAAAATTCCATAAATTAGTCCAAATTCTATGAAGAAACACTAACATACAATAATACTATGAAAAAGATAGACAGAAGCCCTTGAACTAACAATGAAGTTGTCAAAGCTAGCAAGCTTCATCAGCTGTCAAGACAATTTAGGTTATTAATTTTGATATAATTGTTAGTGGTTGGATTGGGTAGAACATTAAAGTTAGAAATATGATTGAGAGGGGCTTAGTATATTTCAAAATCATTTCTCAATCAATTACATAATAAAACTTAATTAATTAACCAAAAATATGCAAACCTGTACTCTTGATTGTCTCTTGCTCTGTTTCTTTATGAGTGGTCCTGCAACCTATCTCTGTCTCGATTATTGTTTATTGTCTATTAATCCTCCATTATTTCTTAATTAGTAAGAAATTAACAAGTTGTGTATATATATATATATTTTAATATATTATAATTAAATTGTCCTTCATTACTGTATACTGAAAGCATCTGGCATAATAAAATGAATTTGTCAGCATGTAATATGACATAAGCATTGCCTTTGATAGGACCAGAGATGTGATTAATCAAGATGAGCAGAAACTAATCCAAACACACCTGACTGTTAATTCAACAAAAGAACATTATTTATGTTTGTCGATGATAAATGAACTAAACTAGTGATGATAATTATCATATTATTCTCATATACTAATATATATATATATATATGAAAAGTAATGTAAAAATAATATTAATAAAAAATTTCATACTCTCCTCAGGTTTGAATGTCCAACTTACTAGTCAAAAAATAAAATTGATCACAACCCAAGACTTTTGTGAAAATGACAACAAATTGAAGATAAGATCATACATATCTTGTAGCAGTAGCTCTAAAGACTAGGGCTGTGCAAAGGACTCGGGATAACCGAATAATCAAACTGAATCCGATAGTTCAGCTAGTCCGATTTAATATAGGTTTTCTCATAATTTGGTTCGATTTCGGGTAGCTAAATTTAATAACCTGTATTTTTGGTTAGGTTATGAGTAGTAAGATAGAAGACCCATGGCTACCCGAAGATCAAAATAACTAATTTCTATATTATATTTTTGTATAAAATTTTATTATATTTAATATATTGTTATGTTAATTTTTGATTTATACTGTTATTTTTTTTGAATATATTGTTAATATATTATGTTTCTTGTGTTTTTTTTTCATCGTAATTGATGAATTTTTTGTGGATAAAAAAAAATTAATTTAACGAAAAATTAATGAAGTTTGGGTAATGTACTGCTCGAACTGACCTAGTCATATTTTTTTAGTGTCAGTAGTTTCGGGTAATGCTTATTTTTGGTTCAGTTTTTGCTTTGAAAATTTTACTATCAGAAAAATTTCAGTTCGGTTTAAATTTTTTCAATATCTTGATAGAACCAACCCGTGCACACCCTTACTAGAGACTAAGTTATCTTACGAAAAAAATGACAATTAATCTCAACGTGTTCAGTGTAACCGCAAAACAATAGTTTAATTTGGAATTCACCTTAGTCCTTACATTTCAATTCGTTGCAATTAAATCCTTTTGATTATAAAATATTACAATTTGGTCCTTTTAATTACAAAATTACTACAATTGGGTTTTAACCATCACCTTCTATCCAAATAACTTTGACAGAGGTGACGTGAAAAATGAAGTGACATGATGACATAATAAACAAATAAAAAGTTTCCATGTGGCTTAAATTATAAAAAATTTAAAATATCTCAATTTTTGTATTTTAAAAAAATGAAATATTATATTAAAAATAAAAATATGCACTAAAAAAAATTGAAAAAACCTAAAAATGAAAAATAAAAACTATAAATCATCCACTAGATCTAGGGATGGGGATTAAGATGCAGATATGGGGATGAAGACGAACCTAGTCACTTTTAGATTGATGCTACATAAAATAAATTGGTTCTCTCTAGTTTCAATGGAATATAATCTGAATTGAGTATCTAACATTTTTACTAAAAAACAAACCCCCATCGTTGAATAACATATGGGATTTGATCAAGAAATCCTATTGGTTGTGGATGCAATGAGAGATATTTTTATTTTAATTTTTGGTTGGTTTATTATGTCATGTAAGCAAAACACATCATGTGTTATTAGCCACATCATTTTCCGGATTACCTCTGTCTGTCCATGTCACATCTAACAAAATTAATTTGGAAGGCGACGATAAGGACCAAGATGTAGTAATTTTATAATTAAAGGGATTCAATTATAATATTTTATAATTAGAGTGATCCAATTGCAACAAATTAAAAGATAAGAAAAAAAACTATAAATACCAAAAGTAAAATTTAGCCAACAAAAATTAAATGTCTAGCTGCTTGATTGTCAACATAAAGTAGCATGTAAATATGTGGATGGGAGTGACATATATAAAATATGTAACCAAAACAACTCACCAGTTGACTAGTTGTTGCTACCACAGAACGATACTCAAGAACGAAGAAAATATATGATACATATCGTAATGAAAACAATTATTTAAATGGATTACAATGAATGACAGGATAACACACCAGGGGTTTCGCCAATCCTGCAGAGAATCCTTCATTTATATCAACCTTGTCCCCATCTTTCACTTTCCAGTCAAAGCATTGAATCAACGCTCCGATTGTCACGTGTAAAACCGATAAAGCTAGGCTCGCACCAGGGCATCCTCTCCTACCATTCCCAAATGGAAGATACATGAAATCCTGACCCTTGTTTTCCATCAAATTTTCTTGACCGTTGATTCCATCAGGATTGATCAAGAACCTCTCCGGTATAAATTCCTCCGGTTTTACCCATGATTCTGGGTCTCGCATGATGGCATAAACGTTGACCAGGGTCCTAGCCTCGCCCTTTATATCATAGCCGTTGATCTTGCAGTCTTCTGCTGATTGTCTTAGAACAAAGGGTGCCGTTGGATGAAGCCTTAATACTTCTTTTACAACAGCTTGAAGATAAGTGAGATTCTGTACGTCTGATTCTTTGACTAGCTTGCATAGGCCCACCACTGAATCAATCTCAGCCCTTATTTCATTAAAAACTTTGGGATGGTTTATGATCTCTACCATGGCCCATTGCAGTGCCACTGCTATTGTGTCGGTGCCAGCCAGGAAAATATCCTTGTACACATTATTACACAAGATTAATTAATTATAGCAAATTCAGAATTGCTTGTTCTTTTAATTCAGAGAACTGCTATAATTTGTTCCGTAAACAGAATTCTTTTTCCTAAAAAGTGTTAAAATACAAAATCACACAACTATTAAAATTAAGAAATTTTATAATATAACATAACTCTATTATTCTCACAGACTATCATCGGTTGAATGTCGTCCGTTATTTTGATTGTAATCGAAATTGTAAACGTTCAAAGTTTAAACGATGCACCGTTGTTGGCTCAAAAAGGTTAGAGAAACAGTTTAGTAAGCATATATAATACTCATTTTCTAACTTTAATTAGATGGAAAGATATATTTGTTTAAAGTTATGGCGCCTGGATCAAGGTGAGACTTGTTGCATGGACAAGGTGCAAAGTGGCCAGAAAGGAATAGCAATGCTAACGTATTGGTGGTGAACATTCAAAACTTGGAATCTAATAGGAGATTGAAAAAGAGAAGGAGCAAGTTGGAATGGATAAACCTAGTAGAAGGGAAACTGAAATTTAATGTCGATGGATTGTCTTTGGGGAAGCCTGGACCTGCGGGGATTGGAGGAGTTTTAAGAAACCAAAGAGGAAGGGTGCTAGCATTATTCTCTATAAATGCAGGAGTGTGTGATTCAAATCAGCGGAATTCATGGCAATAGGAAAGGCTATGTCTATGTTTTCGAAGTCCACATGGAAAGACAGGTTTGAGCTGATTGTGGAGAGTGATTCAAAGAATGCTATTTCATGGATCACAAAAGAAGGAAGTTGCCCATGGAAATTGGAAGTCAGCACAGAGAAATGGAAAGGGATATGCAGAAGCTTAAAGGGGTGGAAGTCATACACACTGGAAGGGAAGCTAATAACATGGTGGATCAACTAGCGAAAATGGGCTTAGGACGTGTGGGTAGTTTAAAAGCATGGATCTCTGAGGAGGGTGATGAATCCAGTGGGAGCTGAGATACTACCACAATGAGACTGTCTACACGAGGAAGGAATGGGGGTATAACGATTACATGTTTGGGTTTTGAATATATTTTGCGTTTGGCTTGCGAATGCCTTAGTGGCGGGCCAGTGCCAGAATGTTGTGTAAAACATTTTGTGGTTTAATGAAATATAACTACCTTTCAACCAAAAAAAAAAAAACACAAGTTATGGCGCCTATTGTCAAACATTAATAGAGACAAGAATTGATGTTCAAAAAGTAGAAAAAAAAATAAAAAATAGTACTTACAAGGAAGAAAGCCTTGATGTCATTTCTAGTTAGCCTCACTTCAGCATTTGCATCTTTGTAAACTTGTAACAAAATATCCATCATATCTCCCCCTTCTATTTCACAATCCTTATGATCATTAAGTACATCCATTTTCTCTTCAAGCTCCTTCATAATCCTCTCCACAATTTGGTCAAAATTTCCCACTATCTTTGTAAGCTTTTTTCCATATCCAAACAAATCAAACTTCCCCAAAGGTCCCAAAATTTCACCTACACTTAACTTAGCACCCACATCGAAAAACTCCTTAATAAGATGATGAATCTCCTTAGCATCATTAGCTGCATGTCCCATGCGGCTGGAACTCATAGCCATCCTACACAAAATATTGTTGGTCAAGGTAGTGAGCT
This sequence comes from Quillaja saponaria, assembly GCA_029379385.1. Taxonomy (NCBI): domain Eukaryota; kingdom Viridiplantae; phylum Streptophyta; class Magnoliopsida; order Fabales; family Quillajaceae; genus Quillaja; species Quillaja saponaria. Next base: position 26,102,084 of record CM055608.1, read on the forward strand.
CCATACTCAAATCTGAATCTTTTCCTTCATTTCCACACATAATTAAGAATTCCAATAGCTTGGTTATCTCTTGCTCTCTGACATGTGTGAACTTGTTGAGCTGAGAGGTCGAGAGGAGTTTTGTCATGCAAATCTTCCTCATGAACCTCCAATGTGGACCATAAGGTGCTGTAATGAAGTAAGAACCTTTGTATAGGAAGTAGTTAGATGAACCAAATTGTGGGCGATTGCTAAAATTTAGTTCATGGGTTTTCAGTACTTCTTTGGCAACTTGGGCATTGGACACAACTACACATGTCGATGCGCCGAGATGGAGTTGAATGAGAGGGCCATAGAGGGCAGCTAAGGTTTGGAAGGATTTTGGCATGACTGAGCCTGTAAGTAGGTGGAGGTGGCCGATGATGGGAAGAGATGGTGGGCTTGGTGGTGGTCGGAATTTGGTGCTTTGTTTTCTGAAGGACTTGAAAAAGAGAGTGGAAATGAACAAAGTTAATAAGAGCAAGATCACGGAGAACAAAATGTTAAGATAATCTGGTAACATGGTTATCGACCTGGGCTTAAAATTTGAAAAAAGTGTACTTGGGTTTTGATAACGTTGTTTGGAAAAGGCTTAAGAATTATGAAACTGCCAGACTTGTATCACAGTATTTATAATGGATCATCAGTTTATATACCACAAAAAAATTACTCAAAAATTTCTTGAGCTTTTAGCTGGTTTATATTGTCCCTAAACTTTCACCAAAAAGTTTTGATTTTATCTCTAAAATGTCTTTAAAATATAATTCTTAGTTAGATCCACTTATATATCTATGCTATTCTAAAAATCAAAATTTCCTTATAGTGTTTACTTTAAAATAAATATAGATTAATTCATTTAAATTAATTAAAAAAATTAAAAACTTAATTTTTCTCTCTAAATAACTACCCATTTTCCTATTCACACACATAAATTAAATTGTTTTTATTAATTTAAACTAATTAAATCTTTAGCAATATTTAATTTTTTTAATAACTACTCACTCATACACTAATTTGTATTTTACTTTTTAAATAAGATTCAAAAACTTAAGATAACCACTTTATAAATTAAAAGAAATTATTTAATATATGCGTAAACACGTGTATGTGTAGATATATGTGACTTGTATATATATAGAAATAGAAATGGGACATTTTTTGGGAGGGAGGAACAACTAGTAGTCCAAATTAAGTGTGTATGTAAGGAAGGAACAACATTCTAACCGAAGTAATTTTTGTGAATTAGTGTGTTTGGACCAGTATACACTCATATTGACTAATCACATCTCAGTCCTGTCAAAGGCAGGTCATCCACACTAAGCAAGGAATTTTATGGAGATTTTATTATTGATGTCCTTCCAATGCAAAGAAGATTCGAATGCAAAAAATCAATGAATATAATACACATAATCACTTTGCCGTTAATTATGATTCAATATCATAATAGAAAGTCCAAAAATGAAGTGTCATATACAAATTCTAAACATTAGGTTAATATTTTCAACCCCCAATTATAACCTCAATAAATAAATAGACAAAGAATTGGGATCAACCTATCTTAATTTTAATAAAGCCATGATTATGTTATATTACATGCATGCCGACAAATTCATTTCATAATCTTATCTAATGGATGCCGACAAATTCATTATATATATATACACGTATGTACATAAAATTTGTTAATTCCTGATTAATAGACAATGAAAATAATGGAGACCGAGATAGGTTGCAGACACATAAAATAGTTAAATTCAGATAAGAGCCCACGACAAAAGTACAAAATCTGAGTCTATTTAAACTTCAAATGACAACACAAGTCTATTTAAACTTCAAATCAATTATAGAATTAGTTGCTTTCTTGTGATATTAAAAATAGGACATCACTCCACATCAATTGCCACATGTCAATACCAAAATCTTTAGCTTTCATCATCCCAATCTCGACTTTCAATATAATAATTAACAATATATACTGCTACTCACATAAAGTATATCTTTATGTTTTATATATTATTCTTCAAAATATAGAGTGGGTCCATGCATGATTCTCATACTTAGAGGTCATTATGTTAATATTTTCAACCCCCAATTATAACCTCAATAAATAGAAAAAGAATTGGGATCAACCTATCTTAATTTTAATTAAAGCCATGATTATGTTATATTACATGCATGCCGACATATTCATTTCATAATCTTATATACAAATGCTTTCATAATCTTATCTAATGGATGCCGACAAATTCATTATATATATATATATACATAGATATACACGTACGTACGTAAATTTGTTAATTCCTGATTAATAGACAATGAACAATAATGGAGACATAGATAGGTTGCAGACACATAAAATAAATATTTTAGAAGTGATGAATTTATGTTTATTTATTAATTATTATTATTTTTTATGATACTAGTTCATATATTTAAGATGGACTAGTTAGTCAGTAGTCATTAGATCAGAATCATCAGATAGTTTTGGTTACTTACTAGGTTAAGAAAGCATTTAAATAAATTTTTTACTTTAGTTTCTTGGTTCAATTTTTCATTTTTTGTGCTTCAATAAAATATTTTCCTTGTAATATATAGGTTACTTTATGAAAATCAAAAACTATTGATTCATTTTTCAAGAAGAAAATTGTGAAGGATTTAGAGAGCAATATAGAGACCTCGACTCTGACATGGTTGGAGGCAATCAGGCTGAGGGAAATCGTGGTCTGGAGCATAGCAGATGTCACATCCCTCACGGAGGCATAACTGGCCGGAAGGTTGGATAACTAAACTTCCGTAACCTTGAATTCAAAACAAAGTAACAACCATGACTCTTGATCTAACTAAAAAATAAAAGTAACTTTTATAGAATAAAAGTTCGCTTTAAAAGTGTGTTTTCAGAAACAAATAGCAACTTACTGAACATTTATGTAACATGTCTCAAAATAGAACATATGTGTTCCTAATTCCATACAACGACACGATGACAAATTTCTAGACTATTACATCATACAAAATTAAACATTCCACTATTCTAATATGATTACAAACTGTCATCCTTGACTACAAGTCTGAGATCTTGTAAATACCTTGCTATACCAAATCGCCGAGTCACCAGCTCGGCGACGCCATGTACCAAACTCCTGTTACTAAAAAAATTTCACAAGAGATGGGTGAGTCCTATAGACTCCATGAGTGGAAAATCGTACCTAAAGTATACTTGCATCACACCACATAGATATATAACATATATAGTAACATTGTTTATATCGTAACTCAAGTTATAAGTACATATTGTAATCATCATAAAGTCACAATTTACATGATACACAATATCACAAATTAATCAGAAAAATAATATCAAGCAAAGAAACCAAAGGGTCAACGAGTAACCCAGCCCCGCACAACATTATCACCCCCTACCGGGTATTTACGCGTACGCACAATAATTTGATCTCCGTACACAATCCATCCCACCGGGGTTGAACACTCAATTTAAAAAAAAAACACTTATCAAAATTATAATTTTCTTATGATTTTAAATCAGAACATCCTAAGTGCACCTGGATTTTAATTTCGAAGATAAGAATCACTTTTCATAAGAATCTCACTTTGTTGACCCTTATCAATCACAACCAATGTCAAACACAGCAATCAATATGAAACAAAGATAATTTAAATAAATTACTGAAGTGCTCTACTTGCTTATTTTCTATATATTATGCATATTCAAATAAACATATAATTACACATACTAATCTAGCCCCTAAAGACAGCAATTAACCACTCACCCGTAACCAATTCTACTCGTCACTCACACTTGTATCCACATGTCTCATCAGGTCCATATTCGAATCCAAAACTGAAATTTATAATTTCAAATAATACTTAGTTCATGAACGTTATTGTTATAATATTTAATTAATAAGCTTATATCTCAACTTGTATAAGTTTCTTTATGAAAGTTTTCATTAAGCTATTACATATCAATTAATATTAATTATACTTTATGTGATAAAGTTAATAATGAAGAGACATTTTAAATGTATTGACAATGCATAGGGTAGAAGAAACCATTAGAAAAGATAAAAAGCACTTAGTGAGTTAGAGATATTGAGACTATCCAAACTTAAAGTTTGGACTAGTGTCCACTTTAACAGTCACATCTTTCTCTAGGAAAATCCAAATCCAGTGTTGTAAAATTTATAAAATACTAGACATATGAAACTTTATAATGGTATATCATTTGAAATTTTTAGATTTGTATATCAATACAGTTTATTGTTTGAAATTGAATCAAATTTTGCAACATGTAGGATTTTGACAGCTTTGACATTTTCTTAGTTAATTGAACATAACTTTCTCTAGGAAAAACGAAATCCAATTCCGTTTATTGGGTTTATTAGTAGACAAGTATATCTATCTTTCTTATTTAGAAACTTTTCCTAAAATCAGTATTGAACCCATTTTATTTCTTACATTAACCAAAAACATGGCACTAAAAATTCTACATCACCTAGCCGGAGTCTAACAGCTTTAACTAACAACATAAACTAAGCGACGAAATTTTGTAGAAAACATTTCAAGATCCTAAGCTACACTTTGTCTTTTAAGTCCTTAATTTAATTTAGTCCCAAAGACACTCGAAATACTGAATTTCTTTCACCTACGAAGCTACCATGTATCCCTTTTAAAAACCATTCAACTCTCATTTTCAACATTTCACCTCACCAATAACATCTTATTCCCATACTCACTACTCAATTTCATTAAATCTTTAAATCACAACATTAACCAACTATTCTTTATTCTTGTTCATAAACTTCTTATTGAAATTCAATTAATCTCTAATAAAAAAGATCTAAGAATCCCAATTCTAGTAATTATAATTACCATATACATTTATTGTTAATAATCTTTGATCCATTACCACTATTTTTCTAACTTCCCTGATTAAATCAAAAGAAATTCCCAACAATTCACTTAACTAAGAATTACAATTCTTAATTTAACATATAACTTACCTAAACTATGGTTCAAAGGCAATAAAATTCCTGAACTAATTCCTTTTTGTTATATTACACCCTAAAATCAAAATTTAGTTCTTAAGATGATCTTTTTTTTTTTTTTTTTTTTTTTTTTTTTTTTTTCTATTTCTTTTATATTTGGGTTAAGGAGTAATTTGAATTCCTTCAACTTCCTAATAAACATGGCAGCACATTTGCTGCCTTACTTCATGCTTACTACTATTAATCCACTGCTACCTATTATAAAACATTTATCACTCACGGACAAAAAAGATCCTCCACCTAATCGGCTAGAAAAATTAAATTCAAGTGAGAAACAAATCAATCCCAAATTTAGACTTTAGTGAACTTCTATAAGTAACAATACTAGAAACCTGTTTCCTCATAATTGTTTTCCCTAACACTATGGCACATATTCTTCATGACTATCTTGGAATACTACTCTTCTTGCTAGCCTCCATCTTCTTAGTCCGAGCCATCTTCACAAAACCCCAAACCAAGTTATGCCTTCCACCAAGCCCACGAGCCCTGCCGATCATCGGACACCTCCATCTCCTTGGAAAAATCCCTCACCAAGCTTTTCACAAGCTCTCAAATCGCTACGGTCCTTTAATCTTTCTCTTCTTTGGCTCCAAAGCTTGTGTGGTTGTTTCCTCACCTGAAATGGCCAGGGAATGCCTTAAAAACAAGGAAACTTCCTTCTTAAACCGCTCCAAGACATCCAATTTCGACTACCTCACATATGGCTCATCAGATTTTGCTTTGGCACCCTATGGACCCTATTGGAAGTTCATGAAAAAACTTTGCATTACTGAGCTTCTTGGGGGTCGTATACTCCAACAGCACCTTCCTATCAGGAATGAAGAAATCAAGCTGTTTATACAGTTAATACATAAAAAATCTCATCTTGGAGAGCCAGTTAATGTTGGACATGAGCTTGCAAGGTTGGCAAATAACATAATATCAAGGATGACATTGAGAAGGAAGTGTTCTAGCAAAGAAGATGAAGGACTCGAGATTAGCAGGTTGGTTAAAGAAATGTGTGAGCTTGCAGGGAAGTTTGATGTGGGAGATATGATTTGGTTTTGTAAGAACTTGGATTTGCATGGATATGGGAAGAGGCTTAAGAGTGTTCGAAATAAGTATGACACTATGATGGAGAAGATTATAAAGGATCACGAAGAGGCTAGGAAGAAGAAGAAAGATGATTATTTAACAGGTGGTGGAGATGAAGGAGTAAAGGATTTGCTTGATATTTTGCTTGATTTCTATGAGGATGAGGGCTGTCAGATTAGGTTGACTAGAGACAACATCAAGGCCTTCATTATGGTAAGTATTTATCTTACTTTAACTTTTGGGTGAAGCACTGATAAAGGGTTTTGAATTTAATATCTTACAGAAAATTTATGTAATTTTGTATACTATTGCAGAACATGTTTAGGTCTGGGACAAACACATCTTCTGTAACAATAGAATGGGCAATAGCAGAGCTCATCAATCACCCAAATTTGATGGCAAAAGCAAGGCAAGAGATTGATTCAGTAATTGGTCATGCTAGAATTATAGAGGAATCAGACATACCAAACCTTCCTTACATCCAAGCCATTCTGAAAGAAACACTAAGACTTCACCCAACTGGCCCTTTAATTGTTAGAGAGTCAACTGAGGATTGTACTATAAATGGCTATGACATTCCGGCAAAGACCTGGTTGTTTGTCAATGTATGGGCTATTAATAGAGACCAAAACCATTGGGAAAACCCACTTGAGTTCCAACCGGAGAGATTTCTTAATGAAGAGGGGAAGAGTGAATTGGATTTGAGGGGGCAACATTTTCACCTTTTGACATTTGGGGCTGGAAGAAGAAGCTGTCCTGGTGCTTCATTAGCTTTACAAATTGTTTCTACAGCCTTAGCTGCAATGGTTCAGTGTTTTGAGTGGAAGGTTGGTGGTGATAATGAAGAGAATGGTACTCTGAACATGGAAGAAGGACCAGGGATAACCCTTCTTAGGGCACATCCTCTATTTTGTCTCCCTGTGGCTAGGCTACATCTTTTTCCAGAAACCTGATTTGTTTGTAACCTAAATCCAGCAATTAAGTAAAATTGCATCTATGTGAAGCCCTTCTGTGACCTAGGTTGAACTACTGCTCAGTATGCCTTTGATATGCAGGCCACCATATTCCTTTTTGTGTTTGATATACTGTTTGTATTATTGTTTAATTATTTTTGAATGTAACTAAAGCTTTCTATGTATGCCACCACAATTTTTTCATTTTCCGTCATAATTTAACTAGACATAAGCAGAGTCACTTTTTTTTTTTTTTTCCCTAACTCATTTAATTTTTCGCTTAGCACTAATTCAAGAAGACAGAGAACAAAGGAACGGCTGGCTTTGGTTAGTAATATCAGGAGTCAAGAGGAGCAGAAGTCTACATCCCGAATCTTCTCAGTCTTCTGGACTCAAATCCACTGTCATACATGTAGCCTGTAGCTCTCATAATAATTGGTTGACCTAATAGCTAATGCATGTGGAAGAGGGCGTTTTGTTGGGTTAAAAAAATCAACTGGCTATAGATCTAGTAATTTGGATTTCATGATTGGTGCATATACACAATCTTCTTCTCCTTAGTTTCAATCAACAATGATTTTCATATCTTTGTCCCAATAATTGGAGAATTGGTTTGAAACTCAGTATGTACAATTAAGAATTCAACAATAGAACAATCCAATGGGTTGGTGGCATCATGAAATTAATGATCGAACTTAAGGAGTTAAAGAAAATTGGAGTTCAGTTAATCTGAATCTTGTAGTTTATTCCACCTTCCCCTCCATGATAAAAAAAAATAATAATAAAAAAAAAAAAATTATGCCTTGTACTACATATATATGAAGTCGAAGCTGCTAAAAGCTATGCAAGCAACTAATGCATAAGCAGAACTGCTGATGTTAATGTTATTTCCAAGGAAGAAGGGAAAATCGAGGGAAATGAGTTAACTTTGTCCAAAGTGAGACACCAATATAGAAAACAAATGCTCAAAATTCCATAAATAGTCCAAATTCTCTGAAGAAAACACTGATATACAATAATACTATGAAAAGAATAGACCGAAGCCCTTGAACTAACAATGAAGTTGTCAAAGCTATCAAGCTTCATCAGCTAGCAAGACAATTTAGGTTATTAATTTTGTTATAATTGTTAGTGGTTGGATTGGGTAGAACATTAAAGTTAAAAATATGATTGAGAGGGGCTTAGTATATTTCAAAATCATTTCTCAATCAATTACATAATAAAACTTAATTAATTAACAAAAAATATGCAAATTCGTACTCTTGATTTTCTCTTGCTCTGTTTCTTTATGGGTGGTCCTGCAACCTATCTCTGTCTCGATTATTGTTCATTGTCTATTAATCCTCCATTATTTCTTAATTAGTAAGAAATTAACAAGTTGTGTATCTATATATATATTTTAATATATTATGATTAAATTGTCCTTCATTACTGTATACTGAAAGCATCTGGCATAATAAAATGAATTTGTCAGCATGTAATATGACATAATCATTATCCTTTGATAGGACCAAAGACGTGATTAATCAAGATAAGCAGAAACTGATCCAAACACACTTGACTGTTAATTCAACAAAAGAACATTATTTATGTTTGTCGATGATAAATGAAATTAAACTAGCTGATGATAATTATCATATTATTCTCATATACTAATATATATATATATACTAATTTTTTTGAATTAGTGTGTTTGGACCAGTATACACTCATATTGACTAATCACATCTCAGTCCTGTCAAAGGCAAGTCATCCACATTAGAACAAGGAAATTTATGGAGATTTGATTCTTGATTGTACTTCCAATGCAAAGAAGATTCGAATACAAAAAATCAATGAATAGAATACACATAATCACTTTGGCGTTAAATTATGATTCAATATAATAATAAAAAGTCCAAAAATGAAGTGTTATAGAAAAATTCTAAACATTAGGTTAATATTTTCAAGCCCCCAATTATAACCTCAAGAAACAGAAAAAGAATTGGGATCAACCTATCTTAATTTTAATTAAAGGCATGATTATGTTATATTACATGCATGCCGACAAATTCATTTCATAATCTTATATCCAAATGCTTTCATAATCTTATCTAATGGATGCTGACATTCACTCTATATATATATATATACACACACGTACGTATGTAACATTTGTTAATTCCTGATTAATAGACAATGAACAATAAAGAAGACAGAGATAGGTTGCAGACACATAAAATAGTTAAATTTAGATAGGAGCCCAGGACAAAAGTACATAAAGAAAAATATAATTCAATTGAAAATCAGTTTTCTCATAATTGTTTTCTCGTATTTTATTTTTCAAATAAGACTTCAAAATTTAAGATGGCCATTTTATATTTTAAAAACAAAAAAAAATCATTTGATACCTAGTGGTCCAAATTAAGTGTGTATGAAGGAACAACATCCTGAGAGAAGTAGTTACATAGAACCAAATTAAGGAAAATAATTAATATTATTTTTATGATTGCTAATTGATTATTGGAACTAAGGTCGTACGGTTGAAGCCTAATTAATTAACTCTCATGGAATCTTCTCTCTCAAATTCGTTTGCACCAAGTGATAACACAAGTCTATATAAACTTTAAATCAATTATAGAATTAGTTGCTTTCTTGTGATATTAAAAATAGGACATCACTCCACATCAATTGCCACATGTCAATACCAAAATCTTTAGCTTTCATCATCCCAATCTCGACTTTCAATATAATAATTAACAATATCTATAGCTAATCACATAAAGTATATCTTTATGTTTTATATATTATTCCTCAAAATATAGAGCGGGTCCATGCATGATTCTCATACTTAGAGGTCATAAAGCATTCTCTCTCTTTTCTCTTCTCTTAATTTATAGTTTATCAGAGACCTGCACTGGTTGTTGTAGGTGCGTAGTGTCCTTTTTTAACTCTACAAGTTAATTTATAGGGAATTTCTCAGGTTTAATCTGATTAATAATAATGGAATGAAATTAAATCAGGGAATCAATACGCTTAGCTACTAGCTCGCAGTGGTATCATTACAAGTTAGTTTATAGGACATTTCTCATGTTTGAATCTGTTTTGTATGATATACTTGATATTGTTATAATGTTCGAAATATTATTATTATTTTTTTATTGAGTCTTGTTACAATGGATCCAATCTATCAATCGGTTATATATTGAAACTTGTTATCAGAAATATTATATGGGTAACAGTTTTTGAATCATTACAATACTTATAATAGATAAATCTCTGTTAATAAAGATATTTAGTTATCTAATTTGTGGACAACTTTCTTGTCATTTTAAGGAGTAGAGCTCAAATCTGTATTTTTTTAGATAGAAGAGAAAACTCATATTGTAACACTAAATTTGATTTAAAAATTTCAATCTTATGTTTATGTTGTAAGTGCCTCTATTTATATTGTAATTACTGTTAGGTCAAAATCTTCGTTAATAAATATAATGAGTTATCACTATTTCACGTAAGGTGGAAATCTCAATAGATAAAGATTGTTATTAGTTATCAATTTTAGCGAATTTCATTTCATTTTAAGTATTTTGAAACTTGTAAACATTTTCTTAATAGATATTAAAATTGCACCTTACATCATTTCATCTTGAAACAAATTTTTGTTCGGATTACTTAATCTTGGACATGATTAGAAATGAGTTACTTTTCCGGCAATCCACACTTGATATTTTTATACGAGCAGGTGTGGAATAAGTGTCCTTACATAGATATCTCATAATATAATAATTATTAAAATATCTTAAACATGAGACTTCACAACTCCAATACTTTTGTCTCAACCAATTGAATTATGACTTCATCCAAATAACTTTTATTATTTACATATATAGCTTTATATACAATATATTGTATCTAAAAATTAATTTCTTATTAATGAGAGACAATAAAAAATTTGGAGGAAACTAGTTCCTAAAATTGAGAATTTTGGGCCCATGGTTTTTTATGCTAATTAATTGAGCTAGTTATCCAGGCAGTCTAAGTCAACCCCTTGCACAATTTCAGGCTGAAAGTTTCTCAAATAAGTAGGCTTGCATTTGAAATTTACCAGACCATAGTCAGTTTGAGCTGCCCGAGACGTCAGCCTTTTTTTTTTTTTTTTTTTTTAAATTTATTAATCATTAGAGACTATTATTTATAAAAATTTGTCTTATTTTTTATGTCAGAGATTTTTTTTTTCATGTCATCTTTTTATTTATTTTTATAATTTCAAAAACATTGCATCTAATTGCTAATTAAAATTAATCAAAGAAAATAATGAAATAACATAAAATTACAACTTTCTTAATTGAACAAAAATGTCATGGTTTGTGTTAAAGTTTTCTTCCACTTTTTGCATTGCAGTTGGAATTGCTAACAACATTTCTTTTTTCTTTCTTTTTTTACTAATTTTGGTTTGGTTTCTCTATGCTTTTATCATCTAGCAACTTTGAGAATTATTAATGAAGTTAATTTTCAAATTTTAGACTCTAAAGTTTGACTCCAAAATTTTACCTTTTTTTTTTTTTTTTTTTTTTTTTGTCTTTTATGTCAAATGTATTAAATAAGGAATTACTCTTTAGACTTTATTAATAAATTGTATCTGAAACTATGTCTTCTAGTATATATGTTTTAAGCTTGTAACCAATTTGAACATTCTAAAGAAAAAATTCGAAATTATGAATTAGGTTAAGCCTTGGAACGAACATGGTTCCTAATTTTTTTATTAATTATTATTAATATTATATATAAGGATGTTTACTGAGATTAATTTTCTTATATGAAATAAGTAATCTACAATTTAACACCATATTAAACTACTCATCTCACTTTATTTTATCGCCTTGAGGTTCTTTAGTATTCCATATGTGTTGTTGTTAATTCCTATAAAGTATGAGTACTCAATACGCTTGCTTAACATTTCGATTATTTTTTAATAGTTCACAAAAAATGTGAGTCCTTGATAATTTCCTACTCTACAAATAAATAGTTTTTTTTTTTTTTCATCAGCACATTCATGAGTTCAAAGTCAATATGATCAAGAATAACACAAGAGTTGTTTTGAAAATGTATAGTTCTTTTCTAACATTTAATTTTTCCTATATTTAGCATGCTCTAGCTTAATTGAGGAACATAGAAAACATCATAAATGCTCTTAACACTTCATGTTGAGAAATTTTGATGCTTTTGAGCAGTTTCGTTTCGTGTTGAGGAAGCTTGAAAATTTGGAGACAATTTTGTTTCTTGCCGAGGAACTTTTGAATTTAACTGCATGCAGTTTAAACTCTTGTTGATGTTCTTTTTTAGAACTATTGATAGTTTAGACTCATATCAAGGAGTGTTAGTATTTTTTATTTTTTTTTACTATTGAATCATCGACAGTTCAAACTCGTGTCAAGGAGTATTGGTTTTTTTTTTTTAGACCATTGACAATTTAAACTCGTATCAATGAGTATTTGTATTCTTTTTTTTTGTTTTGAATCATTGACAGTTTAAATTCATATCAAGGAGTATTCAAGTTTTTTTTTTTTTTTTGGAACCATTGATAGTTTAAACTTGTATTAAGGGGTATTCATGTTTTTTTTTTTTTTTTTTTTTACCATTGACAGTTTAAACTTGTACCGAGGAGTATTTGTTTTGCTTTTTTTTTTTTGGAAACCATTGATAATTAAACTAATATCAAGTAGTATTGGTGTTTTTTTTTTTTAGAACCATTGATAGTTTAAACTCTTATCAAGGAGTGTTAGTGTTCTTTTTTATTCTTTTTTTTAGAACAATTAATAGTTTAAACTATTATCAAGGAGTATAGATGTTCATTTTTTTTTTTTTAAGAACTACTGATAGTTTGAATTTGTATCAACGAGTATTGGTATTCTTTTTTTTTGGAACCATGAAAAGTTTAAACTCATATCAAGGGGTATGGGTGTTCTTTTTTTTTTTTTTAACCATTAGCAGTTTAAACTTGTATCAAGAAGTTTGCTTGTTCAATTTTTTTTTTTTTGAACCATTGATAGTTTAAGCTCATATCAAGGAGTATTGGTGTTTTTTTTTTTTTTGTTTAACCATTAATAGTTTGAACTCTTATTAAGAAATATTGGTCATCTTTGAGTCAATGATTTTTTCAAGTTATGGGAAACAACCAACTTGTTTCTCTACAACTTTCCACTTGTTTCATTGATTGAGTATGGGAGGTTTGTAATTCCCATGGCTCGCTATGATTAACTCTATATCATGTGCTTGGGGTTGCAAGCTCTTCAAATGTTCGAGACTTGATTCTCTTAGTTAGTTTGGTACACATAAATGATTTTTGTGAAATTGGAATGGGAATGGAATGCAGATGGAATAAAATGATCATTCCATTCTATTGTTTGATTGTGACAATGAGGAATAATAATTTCATTCTATTTACTAATTTTCTATACAGTTTTTAGACATGAAATAATATCAAAGTTATGTTAAAATGACAAAAAATCTCTCTATAGATAAAGTAATAAAAATTAAATATAATTTATGGAAAATATATATTTCTTAATCTTTAGTTATTTTTTTAAAATTATTTATTATTAATTCATTAATATTATTATTTATATTTATTTTATTATTTATTAGTATTAATATTTTAGTTTAAAATTACTTAACTAATTTATTTACTTAACATTAATTAATTATTTATAATTATATTATTTACAATGATATGAAGGGTATTTTTGTCATTTAACTAAAATGAATTGATTTATTATTATTTTTATATACAATTTTTATTTTATTTTTTTAATATGATATGAAAAGGTATATTTTTCATTTGACTAAATTAAATAATAAATATATATTTTATTTATTTATGAATAACAATATTATTTTATTAATATTCAACTTTTTATTTTATGTGATAAAATGGTTTTTTTGTTATTTAACTGAACTAAACCAATTTCATTGAAGTAAGAATGAGCAATCCCACTCCCTAGGTGGGTTTGAGGATTCCTACTTCTATGGAATAAAATAGCTGGAATGAAATGAGTATTATAAGGCTAAAAACATACCAAACGAAAGAATGTTCATTCTATGGAATCATACATGGAATGAAATGACCATTCTCGCATACCAAACTAGCCCAAGAGAGGGAGTTAGGTGTAAATTATACACTAATTAGATTTGGTGTAATTATTGATTTAGTCCCTCATGATTATTCAAATTTTATTTTAGTCCTTAAAAAAAAATCAGTCATCAAACTGGAGGTTTGTAATTCCAATGGCTCGCTATGCATAACTTCATATCATGTGCTCAAGTTGCAAGCTCTTCAAATATTGGGGACTTAATTCCCTTAGCTAATTTGGTAAGCATGAATGATTTTTGTGGAATTGGAATAAGAAAAAGAATGGGAATTAAATTCAAATAGAATCATTCCATTCTATTGTTTCATTTCATTTATTAATTTTCTATGTAGTTTTTAGAAGTAAAATAATATCAAAATTATGCTTAAAATGACAAAAATATCCCTCTATAGATAAAATAACAAAATTTATATTATTTCAAAATGACAAAAATATCCCTTTATAGATAAAGTAATAAAAATTAAAAATCTCTGAGAAATATGAATCTCCATTATTGACCGTGTAGTTTATTTTTCCCGTGATAGTGAGAATTGGAATGACAAAAGATTGGACCTTGATTTGATTGGCCACATGAAAAATTTGTTAATTGATGGATTTTATCTCTTCTGTGTGATTCGTCCATCGCATGTGATTTTGTTGGTGGAAGCATCATCAACGACAAAAAAAGTGACAACTTTAGCAGAGACACCAATATCCTTTTTGGCTTGGTTATTCATGGCAGTCATGAGATCCAATAGTATTGATGTAGAGACTGTTAAAGAAGAAAGAGATGAGAGATAGAGTGGTCTCACTAGGCGTGCCATAAATTTGTGAACAACAAATTCGTGCCTGAGAGTAACGGACAAGAAAGCATGTATAAAAATAATAATTGTATTATATTTATAAAATAGATGGTACAACCTCTAAATTAATATTCTTTAGTAGAAAAGAAAAAAATTCTCTGATTCAATCTCCTTGAAAACTTTACTTGATCTGAAGAGTATGTAGCTTGATCCCGGATGAATTGATAAACCTATTTTAAAACGACGTTATGGGTGGTTGTTGAAAAAGGTCTTGTGATATCTGTGGGCATTGGGCTTGATCGCAGGAATTTATGGCTTACTTGAATCTCTGTTGTTTGAGAAAAAGAAGAAGGAAATTTCAAGAACTTTTATGCTTTGAGTTTTCTACCTAATCTGAAGGCTATGTAACTTAATCCTAGATGAATTGATGAACCTCTTTCAAAACGATATTGTAGATGATCATTGAGAAAGGTTTTGTGATATCTGCGGGCACTGGGCTTGGTCACAGGGATTTGTGGCTTGCTTAAACTTCTGTTGTTTGAAGGAGAAAAGTAAAGGAGTTTCAAAAGCCTTTGTGCCTTGAGTTTTCTGTTTTCCTTCCATTGCCTATGTGAACCTATTTATAGGAGAAGGTTATGATAAAAAAGTTTGAGAATTTGAGGTAAATGTGGTGATTGAAGAATTTTTCTAATTTAAATGTAATTGGAGGTGATTAAATGAAATGTTGAGTAATTTAAAGTGATTTGATTATGATTGGGGTGGATTTGATATGATTTGGCTAGGTGTTGATTCTCAATTTGTGTCTATTTTGTCAATTGACCAATTAGTGTCTAATTTGTCAATTTGAATTTTGACTAATTAGTGTCTAATTTTCTAATTTATAATTTAACTAATTGACACTTAAATTGGCAAATTATTGTAATAGACAAAAATGTCAAATTTTGGTGTCTACAAATATTTTGTAATTTAACTAATTGACACTTAAATTGACCAATTATTTTAATAGACAAAAATATCAAAATTTTGTTATCTACAATTTGACTAAAAAGCTGGGAGAGCTGAAAATTGCTTATTGCCTCTCCTCGGGGTCGGTTTATTTTCCTGGACTTTTATAATTGCTAGGGATGTCATATTGGATGTCACTCCTTCCAAGGACTATCATCAACTAAAAGCTGTGTATGAGCATTTTTGAGTTGTTATACGGTAAACAATAACCTCTTCCTTGATTTAAAGGCAATGAGCTCATCTTGATTTGGTGACTTCGTGCATGAAGGTTTTCCTGCAATGTATTTATAATTGTCATTGAGAAAAGCCAAGCTCAACAAGAGACTCGTTAAATCTGTATATGTAAAAATATCTTGCTAGTGATAATAATTAATAATATTTTAAACTTAACTAAGGTAAACTCTTGGTTTATCATTCACACTGTTCTAACAATTTAATTTTGAGATTTGAGCTCAAATTGTATGTAGAGGAGGAACATTGTCCTTTTGCGGTTGTTACTTAACTTCCGTATATTTTGCTTTTTTGTATTAAGTTGCATGCTAAATCACTTGAAACATTTATTAAACACTCAATAATAAGTATGACTCAGTTGATAGTGGACTTGAGTTTGAAAAAAATATATATATTTCTATCGGCCATAGTCAAAGCCAATAATTAAGATCATAACATTTATACAAATACCAAATCATAAAACCATCTTCCAAACATCATTTATCACATATATGTGAATATTGTTTGTTAATAATAATCAATTTTTTACGACAGTAAGGAGGTAAATTTATATTAAAGTGGCGTACTAGCCACATAATGATTTCTACTTTTTTTTTTAATAAGGATATTTGCATAAATTTAATATGCAATTAAACAATTTGAGAATATATTCATAATATTCAAGAATTATTTAGGTCATTTATGTGAAAATGTAGAATTCAGGGAGCTATATATAATTTTCTAGAATTATTAAGTGATTTAATGAGAATTTAAAATCCTGGGGTCTATGGGCAATTCCCGAAGTATTTAGGTAATTATTATGAAATGGGGTGTATTTGTTAAATTCAAAAGTTCTTGTGGTTATTATGTAAATTATTAAATTATTGGGCAAAATTAATAATTATGAAAATATATGGAACTAAAATGAAAAGTATATAAACATTTGGGCCAAATTTTTGGCAATTTATGTAAATATATAAATTTTTGAGCCATTTTCATAAAATATAGGGACCAAATAGAAAATTTACAAATCTAGGCTAGATCTGGGCAAAGGCAGTCTAAGTATGGCAGATGGGTCTGGGTTGGACTTGCATTATCCTTATTGTGAACCTAATCTTTACGTTTTCCCAACCTCCATAATTAAATGACAATGATAAACTATTATCAAACACCTCCACTGACACCACCTAGCATCAGCATCCAATTCTCTGTAATTGTAAGGGCTAGTTTGGTATATAAGAATAGCTATTTTATTTTATGTATACTTTCATGGAATAAGCATTTTTTCATTTAGTATGTTTTTAGTCTCATAATATTTATTCTATTTGACTATTTTATTTCATAAAAATAAGAATCTTCAAACTCACCTAAGAAAGTGAGATTGCTTATTCTTACTTCTATGAAATCGATTTAGTTCAATTAAACAATAAAAAAAAATTATTTTATCATATAAAATAAAAAGTTAAATATTAATAAAATAATAATATTATACATAAATAAATAAAATATATTTATTATTTAATTTATGTGAATGATAAAAATACCCTTCATATCACATTAAATAATATAAAATCATATAAAATATATATATATAAAAGAATTTGTATAAAAATAATAATAAATCAATTTATTTTAGTCAAATAACAAAAATAGCCTTCATATCATAATAAATAATATAATTATAAATAAATAATTAATATTAAATAAATAAATTAGTTAAGTAATTTTAAACTAAAATATTAATATTAATATTAATAAATAATAAATATAAGAATAAGAATAAAAAAATATATAATTAACAATAAAATAAATAAAAGTAAGAAAAATAAATAAATAATATAAATTTTTGAAACATTTAATTAAAAAAAAATTAAGGAATATTATATATTTCATAAACTATGTTTCATTTTTATTACTTTATCTACTGAAGGATTTTTTAATTATTTTAGCATAATTTTTATATTATTTAATATCTAAAAACTATATAGAAAATAAATAATGGAATGATATGATTATTTTTCATTGATGTTACCAAACAATAGAATGGAATGATTATATCATTCTACCTGCATTCCATTTGCTGTCCCTTTCCCATTCTAATTCCGCAAAAATCATTGATGCGTATCAAACTAGTTCTAAGTGAAAGAGGGCAAAGTCTTATTTCTTGGATACCCTCTCTATAATAGCCTCGATAGTGGCACCATGGACGAGCAATTCTCAACAATCAATTAAGATGCAAGTAACCATAATGCTAGGAAGTCCATGGCTAAATTTTTGGTATTTTCATAGACAAAGATTGTATTTGAATATAAAGGTCCAACTAGAAAATAGACACTTAACAATAATAAATGGAATGTAATAATTATATTTAAGGTCCACTCAGGAAAGAACTAGTGGCAGGGCTAGCCCAGGCCATGGTCCGGGCTTAATCTTTGAAAAAAAAAAAATTTACTGAACATACTTATAATTTTTTTTTTAGGTAGACTATTATGCCCCTAAATAATTTCCTAATTGATAAAGCCCAGCACAAGTAAAAGGCTTTTATCAAAGAAAATATGTTCTCTCTTAAAATATGTTGTAAACTTAAAGATTCTTTCGGTTGTAATAAAAAAAAGTGTAAAATTAAGTAAACATTCTTTCGGTTGAGAATTGAGATCCTACCATTTAGTTATAAATTAAGTAAACATTTTAGAAGTGATGAATTTATGTGTGTGTATGTTTTTTTTTTATGATAGTAGCTCATATATTTAGGATAGACTAGTCAGTCAATAGTCACTAGATCGGAATCATCATATGGTTTTGGTTACTTGCTAGGTTAAGAAAGCATTTCAATAAATTTTTTACTTTAGTTTCTTAGTTGAATTTTTTATTTTTTGTGCTTCAATAAAATATTGTCCTTGTAATATATAGGTTATATTATAAAATCAAAAACTATTGATTCATTTTTCAAGAAGAAAATTGTGAAGGATTTAGAGAGCAATATAAAGACTTCAACTCTGCCATGGTTGGAGGCAATCAAGTTGACGGAAATCGTAGTCTGGAGCATAGCAAACTAGCAGAGGCAAATCGTGGACTCATGGTTAAGACTTGAGAACCTGAGGTGAGGTCTAAATTTCAAAATTCACTAGTTAAATTGTTTGGAGCAAAGAATGATTAGATAATTGAGAATTGTGATCCTATCATTTGGTCATAAATTAAGTAAACATTTTAGAAGTGATGAATTCATGGGTGTTTTATTTTTTATTTTTTTTTATTTTATGATACTAGCTCATATATTTAGGATAGACTATTCATTAGATTAGAATCATCAAATGGTTTTGGTTACTTGCTAGTTTAGGATTTAGAGAGCAATATAGAGATTTCAACTCTGCCATCCATTATGCCACAATCTCTACCATTTATTCTTGCTTCAAATTGTGAGGCTCAACCTTCTAAGATTCATAGAATTGAGATCATAGAAGAAGAAACTAATAAGAATCATTTGGAACGTGATACTAGAATTTGTAAGCAAATAAATGATTATGATGTCAATGAACGCCATGAAATTCAAAGGGCATACCTGATAGCTTAAACTTGGTCCATATCAACCAATTCTTTATGAGTATCTAACAAAAAAAATTAGCTGTCATCTCTGAGATTTTCATGTGAATTAGTAAGATGAATGATAATTTTCTTAGAGATTGCTTATTTTTATATATTGAGAAGAAAATTTATGTTTAGATAAGAGGTATTATAAATGTCCAATTTTCTAG
This sequence comes from Quillaja saponaria, assembly GCA_029379385.1. NCBI lineage: Eukaryota > Viridiplantae > Streptophyta > Magnoliopsida > Fabales > Quillajaceae > Quillaja > Quillaja saponaria. The sequence continues at coordinate 26,122,074 of CM055608.1, forward strand.
TGATGAGATCATAAATGAATTTGCATCTTATCTAATGTTAAATATAAAGTATTTTTATTTTCTTATTTTTCAAGGGTGACATATAAATATATATTTTTAATTACAATGTTGGCCCGGCCTACCTAAAACTCTTGGGTTCACTTATACCTCAATTATAACTGCATTCGGTGAGGTTCTTTTCATTAGTACTAAAATACTTGGTCGTGGAGCCGTTGAGGAAATGTTTAGCCACTGAGTTTCTAAAGGAGTGTGAAGGCTTGTCTTTGGCCAGTTGGTGATATAGTTTGTGGTGGCGTGATCGAGTTGATTCCAAGGCCAGAATTAGGATGAAAATCCAACAAAACTTGTTAACTTGTGGGCACAAGGTAAAGGTAGTACAAAGTCATGAAAAGAGTTTTTGGATTTTCTTTTGATACAGGATTCTGAAATCCAAATCAAATGGATTTCACATGGACGGCGACAATGTTAAAATTAGATTTGATCAACTGAGGTGTTCTCTATGTGACTAACCTGCAAAGGGGCAGTCTTGTGAAAACTCCCAAAGGGACGGTCCTGTGAAAACTCCGATGTCAAAGTCAAGTATTTGATTAGAGTATAGAAGCTGAAAAGATGTAAAAAAGAAGGTTTTAGATGACAATCTGATTTATCTTTGAGGTTTCAGCTCCTTTTATATAGAATATCATTATCAATAGTATTGTGTCATGTTTCATAACATTAATTAGATAGTTATAACATACGTTACAATATTAATGAGATATTAATTGTGACAATTATAGTTTAGATCTGTTTGTTATACCTTGATCCGACCAGGTGTAATAATATTATTAGATTGATACAATTCTATATTATCACAACTTTTGCCATTTGGGAGTGGCAGGAGAGGGTGCCCTGGAATCTCGCTTGCAATGCAGGTTGTGCAAACCAATCTTGCTGCATTGGTTCAGTGTTTTGATTGGAAAGTTGTAGGAGACAATGATACTGTTAACATGGAAAAGGGGACTGGGGCTAACTCTTTCAGAGCTCATCCTTTGATTTGTGTCCTAGTGCCTGGGCTTAACCCATTTCCATCAATCTGTAGAAGCAAGGAGACACAAGAAGGAGAGGTAAGGTTAATTTCTAATCCATCAACTTTTTTAAAAACCAAAACGTAAGTGCTAATTTTAAGTATTCATGTATATCAGCTTTTTTTATTCTTGATACATAAGCAAATGTAGTCCGTTCTATGGACAAAGAAGACCAATGGTGCAAAAATGATGTGTGTTATTAGTGAATTACTTTTATTAGGAAGAGCAAAGGGTAACAATTACTCATTTGATTTAGACTTGTATTCTCTTATGCCATATTCTTTTTCTAATAAATTTTTTAACTTTGCTTCCTAAATTACAATGACATGAGCACACAAGACAAAACAAACATTTAGAATCCAGAAGCTGCCATGTCGTTTGGAGAAGCATAAACGGCAGTTTTCACTTGCAGCTCGGAAGTGGAGCACCGCACAAACACTTGTTATGAAAATATTCATAAATTTCAAAGCTCTGCAACTTCCCACCCACCGGAATTTGACCGCAAAGCCTATTATAGCTAACATTCAACAAGTACAGATCCAGTGCGATCAGGTCCTTGGGAAGGCTACCGTAGACCTTGTTGTGCGACAGATCCAACAACGTAATTCTCTCCGGAATCTCCACCTTGGATAAATCGAACTCCAATACATTCCTTGAAAGGTCAAGAGTCCGCAGCTTTTTATCAGACCCGAAAAGCAACGAAGCGTCGCCTTCGAGCTTGTTCCGTGACAAGTCTATGACCGTGATGGTTTTCAAATTTCCAAGAGAAACTGGGATTTTCCCGGAAAGTTGGTTGTGAGAGAGATACAGATCTGGGGCAGGGACTTGATTGAAAAACCCAAAGGATTCCGGAATTGGGCCGGTGAGTTTGTTGCGGTCTAAGTGAATGAAACGGAGGTGGAGCAGTTGGGAAAGCGAGGGCGGAATGGAGCCACTGAGGCTGTTGAAGGAGAGGTCGAGGTCGGTCAAGTTTTTGAGTTGGGCCAAGAAGTCAGGTACTGGGCCGGAAAGGTTGGTAAAGCTAAGGGTTAGTGATTTGAGATTGGTGAGTTTAGCAATAGTGGGCTGGATTGGGCCTGTAAGGTTGGATAGTTTGTGAAATTCTAGGGTTTCGAGGTAAAGAAGGTCACCGACGGCCGGTGGGATTTGAGCGGAGAGTTGACCGGCAAATATTGTGAGGGAGTTGATGCGGTGGGTGATGGGATCACATGTGACGCAGTACCAACCACAGCAACCGGTGTCTGGGTTCCATGAGGCGAGGAGGTAAGGGTTGTTTAGGTCTTTTTTAAGTTGGAGGAGGACTCTTTTGTCTTGTGGGTTGCAGAGTTCAGAGAGAGTAATGGGAGCTAGCACTGAGAAAAGGAAAGAGAAGCTAAGAATGATTGTACTAGTGGACATTTTTGCCCCTCTCTTCTTTGGTTTTCTTAAAAGAATTTGAAATGAGAAATGAGAATTTATAGATGGATTTTGGATTGGTCAAAGGTGAGGGCTATAATATGCACTTGTTTAGTGCGGTATACACAATGCATAATGCATGGCTGTGGATATGTTATGTCGGGCAGCTGGCTTTGAGAGCCGCCATTGCCTGCGGTCCATGCTCTCAAAGCCAGCTGGCTTTGGATTGCATTCATAACAAGAAGATCCAATTGCCAAAGTGGCATGTTATTTTTGTTCAATTCATGATAAAAACAGCTCCCAAGTAACACAACAAATTAGCTTTAAATCACATCATTACTTAAACTAAATTTTCTATCTCTCTCTTCTCTATTATTCAGTACTTGCAAAATCTTTCACTGAAACACAACAAGCGAATTTCACATCAATTTTACTAACACAAATTAAGGAGCATTTTGTATTGTATATTTAGATTTTGTAATATTAAGTGATCATCACTTAAAAGTTTACTTTTTCTTTCTAAATATGCATTGTGTTGCATGAACATAATTTTTTTTATTTTTATTTTATTTATGAAGTCTTTAACTATACTATATACCTAAATATTATTTATTTATTTATTTATTGAAACCTAAATATTTTCTTTGAATACAACTGGTCAAGTCATGCTAAAATTAAGATCATCTTAATTAATATATAATATATATTTATATTTCCACATAGGGTGAGAGATACAAATCATTAAATCATTTAAGCTAACACATTATCATCTCACAAATTTTAGAAACTAAAGAGTAGATAGTTATGAAGTATATGAAAGTTATTGCATTAAAAAAAATTGCCGTGGTAAAGATGCTGTAGAGTTGTTTTATTAAATGTTTATCATTAATACAAATATACAGTAATTAATTATTAAATATAAATAAAAATATTATATTATTAGTCTACGTGGGATTTTTCTTACTAATAAGGACATAATAAAAGCTAAACAAGAATCAACAAAAAATTATGATATGTGGCACTTTTTATTATATATATAGAAATTAAATTCCCAACACACAATTAAGCCTTTTGAATTAGCACATGTCAGGTCGCCATGGCATGGTAAACGGCATATAAGCGTCATCGTCAGCGAAGTTGCTGTCGTATAACACAAAGAACCCCATACGATTATCGCGGTCGCGGAGTACTCCTACCTATAAACGAAGCACGAAATGTGAAACAGTACGTAGTCGTTTTATTGTACATATATAGTGACATTGAAACAATCACTAGCAGCTCGGAAGTGGAGAACCGCACAAACACTTGTTGTGAAAATATTCATAAATAGTGAAGCTCTGCAACTTCCCGCCCACCGGAATCTGACCACAGAGGCTATTATAGCTCACATTCAGGTACTGTAAATTCAATGCGGTCAGCCCCGCCGGAAGGCTCCCGAAGATACTGTTGTGCGACAGATCCAACGACGTTAAGCTATTCGTAAACTTGACGTTCGATAAATCGAACTGTAATAGATTCCTCGAAACGTCAATTATTTGCGTCGTTAGACTGGGTCCCAAAAGAAACGAAGCGTCTCCTTCGAGCTTGTTCCACGATAAGTCTATGACGGTGAGTTTCAAGTTTCCCAAAGAGACGGGAATTTTCCCGGAAAGTTGATTGTGAGAAAGATACAGATCTGGGACTTTGTTGAAAAACCCGAAGGAATCAGGGATTGGACCGGTGAGTTTGTTGCCGTCTAAGTGAAGGGCGTTGAGGTTGGGAAACTGGGAAAGTGCGGACGGGATTGTTCCAGTGAGGTCGTTGAAGGAGAGGTCGAGGAATGTGAGTTTTTTTAATTGGGCCAAGAAATTGGGTACTGGGCCGGAAATGTTAGTGTTTTTGAGACGGAGAAAATTAAGGTTTGTGAGCTTTGCGATAGTGGGCTGGATTGGGCCTGTGAGGTCTGAGAGTTCACGAAATTCGAGTTTTTCGAGGTATGGGAGGTCACCTACGGAGGTAGGGATTTGGGCAGAGAGTTGACCGGAGAAAATGGTGAGGGAGTTGATTCGATTGGTGGTGGAATCACATGTGACGGTGTACCAATCGCAACAGTCGGTGTTTGATTTCCAGGAGGCGAGTAAGTAAGGGTTATTTAGGTCTTTTTTAATTTTGAGAAGGACATTTTTGTCTTGTGGGTTACAGAGTTCAGAGAGAGTAGCGGGGGCAAGCAACAAAAACAAGAGAAAACAGAAGCGGAACATGGTTGCTGGTGTTTGATTTGTTTTTCTTAAAGAAATTGGAATTTATAGGATGCGGCATGAGAAAATAGAAATGATGTCCGTAGTGACGGTAGCGCCGTAAGACGACTCAGGAATAATGAGTTAAATATGTAGTTAAGCTTATTTGACCGTCAGCTATTTCTGCTGACTTCTCTTATAAGATGGATTAGATTTTGGATTGGTCAAAACTAAGGGCAATCATCCCCATATAACCCTCCACCACGTAGCATTTTTAGGATGATAATAAAATAATATGGGACACTATAGAACATGATATGGGATGATTATTTTATTCGTCCACCAGGATTGGATATAATTGGATCACGTGGAATATTCAGTTTAATCCTCATATATTTCTTTGTGCTTAAATAATTTAATCTATTTAATTTATGGATCCATCATTTATTTGGTTTTGATCTTACGGATATATTCACACATAAATCTCTTTTTTCATTAAAGGTAGCTCGTTAAAGACTTTTTAATTAAAAACATAGAGATTGTTCCTTAAATGGGTGAAAGGCATTCAATCTTTGCCTGCTAAAATGAAAACAAAATATATAACTTACGAAAACAATTAAATTTTAATATATATTTAACAAGACATGATCAACTTGTGAGTTGAGTTTTCAAATTTTGCTCGAACTTGTTTATTAAACAAATCATAAAATCAAGATTAAGTCAAACTCTTAACGAGTTATTTATGAATGATTATGTTCATTAATACACATACTGGAGATCAAATTATTTTTGAATTTGATCTGTTTTTAAATAAGTCTGATGAGATTAATTTTGGATAAGATAGAATATGATAACATAGATTTGGTTGCATGTACATTTTGAAATGGTCAAAATGAGAGAAACCATGCACAGCCGTATAACCCTCCACCACATATATAAGATTGTAGGATGATTGGATTAGGATACTTTCTGTGGATCAAGTTATATCTGTTAGTCTCGGTTGCGATGTTTACATTAGTTTATAAGTTATATTTATATAATTCTTAAATTATGCATGAATTTTTTATAAAATAATAAGAATCTTTAATTCCATATACTTTTATGTGTTTTAATATTAAAATTCATACATTTGTCTCTTTTTCATTTTGTTATCAAAAAATGTTAAATATGAAAATTAAAAAAAATTAAAAACCATAATTTTATTTTGCAAATTTAATGTGCACATCCATCGATAATTTAAAATTTTAATAATAAATAAATAATTAGAGTAAGAGCATTTATCAAGATTTTGATTGATATTTTTGTTTTCACTTAGTTCATTTTAGTTAACTAGGTTTAGTGGCACATTCATTATGTTAAATCGTGTTGATGATATATAAATATATGTTCATCGACAATATATATACATATCAAGAAAATTAGTTAATAAAAAGTAATACTCCTTGTTAATGACATCAAACAAATAGATATATGAAATAAAAAATTTAATTCATAACATAAGCATATAATTTTTAAAAAAATTAAAGATGAAAAAATAATTAGCACAATAGTATTATAATCATACAAACTATACTCTTTATTTTTTTATTTTTTTTTATTCATAGCATTTTAAAAAAATGTTAATTTACAATATTATAATTATTTGTAACTTATTAAATGAAAATTTGAGAAATTCAAACTTAATTATTATTGATATATTAACAATTATTGATTTATCAATATTGAAAAAAAAAAAAAAGGACAAAACAAGTATAAATAGTCATAAAACAATTAAAATTCTATTAATATTAAAATAGAAAATAAGCAAAAAAATAAATATTATATTTGAAGTAAATAACAATTAATAAGTATTTATGTAATAGTAAAAACTCATAAGAATATTTAAGAAAATAAAATTTATTCCACTAAACCATTGTTATATTCATAAACAAATAGATAAATTTAACCAAAAACAAATTAAATTCATAAATTTATTTATCTTTTTTAATTCTTAAGATGAAAGAAGAATTAAAAATTAAAACAACGATATTACAATCCGAGAAACTATACTCTTAATTTTTTTTAATTCATAATATTTAAAAAAAATATTAATTCATAATCAAATTTGAGAAAAACTAAACAACATTATACTTATTAGGTACTTATTAAACAAAAAATAAATAAATAAAATCAGAAATAAAATTTTAATTACTATTAACATATAATTATTAAAAAAATATTTTTTTAAATTAAAAATTAAAATTTAAAACATCAATATTATAATTATGAAAACTATACTCCTAATATATTTTTTTAATTCATGGTAATTTCTTAAAATTTTAATTCTTAAATTTTAGAAAAATTAAAAATATATATATATGATTATTAGGAACTTATTAAACAAAAAATTTTGATAAATTCAATCTTAATTACTATTGATATAAAATTATCGAAAAAACTATAGATTTATTAAGATTGGGAAGAATAGGTAAAAAAGAAATCGACAATTCTAAAACAATTACAATCCTATTGATATTAAAATGTAGAAGAATTAGGAGAAAAATATTTTAAAAAATAGTTTATTTGTAGAAAAATAACAACTAAAGATAACTATGTAATAATAAAAATTCCTAATGGTATTTAAGAGAGCATTAAACCACTTATATATATATATATATATATATAAGTATTGATAGATTATACTTGTGGATTTGTTAAATACAATTTCAATGAAATACAAAAATAAATAAATAAATAAAATCAACTACAAAGTCAATTAGATTTAAACTTATAGTTGTTTTACTTTATTTATTATTAAAAATTTATTAACATAAAATAAAAATAAAAGTAATTACAATCCAAAAACTAATAAACCTTGTTAAATTTAGCTAGCACAAACCAAAAAAAAAAAAAAACTCTCTTCTTTCTTCCATATTTCATCTAATTTTATCCTCATTTTCATACTTTGAAACCAATAAGAGGATTTTATATCACAGACAACTTAAATTCATTTTGTGAAGCATTGGAGTATTTTGTTAAATTTGCTATCACAAATCAATTACATTTCATTGCTATCGATAATTTGTTTTTTGTCAAAATGATCCCAAAACATCACTTTAAATTTAATAGTCTCCACTTTTTCTTTAAAGAAAATAATATCTCTCAAATATTAAATTATAAATATTATGCTACTTGCTTGTTCTATAAACTTAAATAAACATATTTAATAGCATACATATATATTATGTTGTTTCATTATTATTATTTTTAAATATTTCAATAAAACAACATAACTTAAAGAGAATGAAGTACGTTCAAAATAAAAAAATTCTTTACCATGGAAAAAATTAAAGGAAAGAAAACCCTATTTAGTAGTAGAGTTGAATATTAAACAAGTGTCTATCTTTTTTGGTCAATTATTGAAGAAATAATCGAGATGTTAATCAAGCATAATCATACTCTAAATGAAATAAGAACAACTCATACGAGATATTGAATGGCCTTTATGTGATAAAATAAAGTGAGATTGAGAATTTAAAATGGTGTTAAATTATATTATAAGTAACTTATGAAATTTAAAGAATTTAATTAGTTTATTATTCTTAAAAATTTATTAATATAAATCAATAAAAAACAGAATTTAATATGATATTAAATTATATTTAAAAGTTAGAACTTTGAACTAATGATAAGAATGTAAATTAAATATTTATAAGCATAATTTTAAGGAATAGAGTAGTACCTGAATATTGGGAAGAAACTTGATAATTCCAGCTTCTAAGGAGTTCTTTCATGGTAAGCAAAATTATGAAAATAGCTTTGTCTTTAATTAATTATGCATCAAAAATACCTGGTGGACTGACCATGTACGTGTTCAATTTAAATTTGTTAGAAATTGCAAGAACAAAATCAAATTGCTCTATGAACTACTAATTAAACTACACTTGTTATGATCTAAAATGACCCAGTCGAGAAGTTCGAGATGTCAGCCATTTGCCTCTTGATTACCTTACCTGCAAAGCATGGACAAGAGGCGATCTTATTGACATGGAAACTTGTGTATAGAGATAATAAGTTGGACTAGCGTTTATGTAAAGATTTATTTTGGTTATGTACTTGGTTAAGTTTTTAAAATAGTTTTTGGGTTTACATTTTTCTGCAAAGTTGTTTTATTTTGTTAAGCTTTATGGTAAAATATTTTTAGTTTTTAAAGTTTTAAAAGCTGTTAAAAATTGAAATTAATAAAATAAGCTCAAATTAAATTTCAAATTAAAAATAAGATAAGTTCAAATAAATTTTAATAATTATTTTATTTAAAGCAAATATAACTATAATATTTATCAAAATAGACTTTTTAATAATTTTAATACTCAATATATTCTTTTAAAAAATAAAATCAAACAATTTTTATTTTTATCTCACAACACTTTTACGTTAACTCATCTAAAAACTTTCTAAAAAACTCTACTTAAAAATTATTTTTTACAAATTATTTACGCATAACTTAATCAAAAAAATATTGGTAATGAGTGAGGAGTGATATTGTGAGCTTTTTGTCTAGTTAATGATTTGATTAGGGTTAACGTGGCCACTACAATTGATTATCATAACTAAATAAAATAAAGTTTTGGAACTAAAACACAATGAAGTTGTAAAAACTTAGTAGTTTTCTTTTAGTATGCAAAGCAACTCAAGCCACAACATAATGTGTTCTCATTAATTTCTTTTCTTTAGAGAAACAAATATATATATATATATATATATTGAATGAAATTTGTTTCCTAGAGCTTCCACTACAACGGGTCAGGCTTACTTTATTGTCCAAAACAGCATTGTGATTGCCGGCCTTCTTGGGAGAACTTACGAAAATGTGGCCCATAAGAATAAGCTCCTTTGAAAAAGATGTAAATTGGAAGAAGGGCCCAATTAAAGTCAAATCAAAGAGAGAATAGGCTTTGCAATAGATAGACCCGATCAAGATTAGAAGTTCATCTAATCTAAATTCGTCAAAATATGATTCGATTTAATAATGAACCAGTGACGAATAAAAAAATTTAATCTGGTTTGAATTATATGCGCTTATATTATATTATTTTCTTAGACTGTAAATTCAATCTAATCCGAACTTAGTTGTCATGACCTAGAAAATGAGTAAATACGCATATTCAAAATCTCTTTAATTAGTTCGAAATCCCCTTAATTAGTCCTGAACAATCAAGTATATATACACTCTGTTTGCACGTCAACCCCTACACCAATATATCACAACCCTTGAATTGTCACATTATAATGGATCATGATATGATCTAAATTCAATATGATTTGCAGATTTTTTAGACACATAAAAAAAAATCTAATTTGATTAAACTGAATCTTCGAAGCCAACCCAGATGAAATAGTCATGGCCAAAAAAGAGATCTACATCTTAAAATTTTAATTTATAACTAATATTGTATTTGTCTGTCTATACATCTCTTGCTAGCTACAACAAAAGAGAGAGGGGGTGGGGGGATTATTACCAAAGAGAAGAGTAATGTAATAAAAAGTTAAAGAAGGAGATGAAGGGCGTCTGGCAAGCTAGCTAGCTAGGGTTTGTTAACGTTCAATCCTGCCGAGGTCGTGCCAGCCATAGAGAACTGAGAGCTTGAAGACGATGGAAGTACTCGGTTATCGCCAAAAAACACCTCGCTGCTTGACGAGTTGTCAGGATTTGATGCAGCCGATGAAGGCTATGGTGCCTCAAATTATCTGCCTGCAGTAAATTTTTCGTTTTGGCTTGGTTATATATATATATATATATATATATATATATATATCAAACTCATGCTTGTTCATTTTTATTTTTTTTTTAAACATAAAAAATCGTACTTCTCTAACCCAACCCCAACAACTAACAAATAATTGTTTAATTAGTTCAACTTTGAATTTAACCACTGACTTCTTTGCTATATAAGAGGTTTGCATAGTCAAATTCAATGATGAATAATTAAAGGTGACATGAAGAAAATCAGAGGCACACCCGACATTATTTTTACTAATGTAAAATAATTGCTGGGTCATTTTGTCAAGAAATTAAGTAAATTAACAGTTAAACTTTTTAATGTTTCAAGAGATTCGCTTCTAGTAAATTTACATATGGCCAAAATTTGAAGCACAAAATGTGTGTTAGGATTAGGGAGAAATGGTCAAAAAGGAGGTTATGGTAAAAGTATCTATGTTCATGTTTGTTGTCTTCAAGTCAAACGGTTACGACCATGACATCAAACAGATATGGGTCTTTTTGTATGTGGGTCATTTCTGTGGGGCCAACAACCTAACACATATAAGCAAACACTGACACATATGTTGGACTCTTAAATTGGGATACATGAATTTCACATTACTTATATCAAACAACATGAAGAATTAGCTAGTGTTATTAATTGGCTAGAAGTTACCTGCATTATATAATGCAGCTTTCTAAAATAGACTGACCCATGATGCACAAAAAGAATGCAAACATTGCCTACTACGACACATTAATTAGGTGAGAGCTAGCAAGGTAAGCAATGTTTTGGGGTAGGTTTTCTAGAGTAGTTCATGGGTTTTGGAGTAGGTTTCCCTACCCAAAGAGGAACAGATTCTTGTTCTCCAACTGACCTCACGATATATAATATAATCACTCATGATGCATGAAAGGGACCACAAACTGATGAATATACCAGATCAGATATTTAATCATGCAATATAATATTAATAAAATTTAGTCAAAGTAAATCATGTTTGCATGTGTTTTAATTAGTAACTAGTACCTGTCTAACAAAACCTTCTAGACTTGAGAGCTTGTTCAATGCCATAGCCATCTGCCCCATGTAATTTGTCATGTTAGGAGGACAGCTCAATGAGTCTGAGGTTATGGTCTCTGAGAGTGACTGGTTCAGAGCTTCAAGCCCTTGAGATAGAGCCTCTTCTGTTTCTTGTGTTGATTGTTGCAACCCACAAACACCAAGTATTTGTTGCTCCGTCAATGGCTCAATTTGATTCACAATAATCTACATCACATTAAGTAATTAAAAGAAAACAAAATAAACAAGGTTTTTACATCAATTTTTCATTCTTATTTTATTTCTAGTTGATACATATATAAATCTCATCTAGAAGAAGGCGGCATTTGAAACTAGACCAACAATACAACATAAGAGATGAACATGGAACATGGAAAAGAACTAATTTGTTCCCATCAATGAGAAAGAGATCCAAGCGACTCATCTATATGGAGTAAGAAGGACATAGATGTTTAGGAATAACACCTAACTCGACTCATCACCATGAATTTACATAACTTTCTCGGTATTCATTTTTACATTACTTTGAACAACCAAATATGTGTCTAGTTAGAGTCTCATTCTTAAAAACTTATCAATTGGTAATAAGAAGAGAGACCTATTTTACTTATAAAGATTATGAAGTCCTTTAGGCTTAACAATGTGAGAGTTTACACATTGACAGTCATGATTTATGCTAACACCAAGACTTCCTTGGTATTCATTTTTACATTACTTTGAACACGAGAAATCTTATCCTATATATGGAAAAAAGAAATAAAATATATATATAACAAGCTTGATTAAATAGACGTATAACACTCATGCACAATTCATATGCTTGAAATTTTTGAGGTTGTATTTTTGTCATCTTTTTGTCACAATATTAGTGTTTTGATTCTATCCACAGATTGCTTGATAGAACATATGATAATTATTAATGAAGTAGTAGTATGTACCTTAATGAGTTCGGATGGCCTGAATCCGCCTATCCACATGAAACAACGTTCAGCTGGTGTCTTCCACATGCCAGATACAAGATGGAATGCGTCTGTTTTAGCAACCATGTTCTTGAGGTTCATTAATTCATCATAATGTGCCAAGCAGTTGTCTACATACAGCCGAAGCTCGTTCTCCGGTAAATGCTCTTGCACCGCTGCTCTTAGCTCGCACATGATACGGTGGTTTTCTTCTAGCCATCTTGCGTACTCCACGTCGAACATCGCAGCATCTAATTTATCAATTTAGTTAATTATATAATACAATGTAGTGATCGAGAGTCTAGCTAGCTGTGAATTAACCTTTTGATTGAACAAACTAAATATAACCTGAGCTACTGTTGTTGGTCATGGCAGCAGGAAGGCCTGTCTGATCTCCTCCTCCACCAAAGAATAGGCCCTAAAATTTTATAGAACAAGTTAAAAGAACCCAAATTTCAAGGACGTTACATTATAATTTATATCTTACCTGAGCTCTAGCACGTTGTAGCTCTTGCTCAATCTGGTTAAGCTTAATTCTACTTGATTCTAGTTGTTGAACATATGCCTGAAAGAACAAACAACAATGAATTACTGGAGGAATTGAAGACATAGCTAGCTAGAAATATACAGATGCTTAATTGTCTAAAATGGAGGAAAAAGAAATGGAAGCAAGGTACCTAATGATATTCATGCATGAATATAAGTTTATGTACCTTTTTTCTAAGCCTGCTTTTCCTAGCTGCTTCCCTATTCTGAGCAAGTCTTCTCAGTGTCTGCTCATATAAAATAATTAAGGCTTAGTATTATTATTAATTATAGCTCACATTCAATAACAATGCCAATCATAGAATTAGCCATTAAAATTAAGGGTAATCTTAATTGCCTTAGGATCTGGTGTTTTGGGTCCTTCTTGCTCCGAACTTGATGCTGGACCTTTTCGGTTTCCGTCACGCTACCATAATTAATTGGTTAATACATGAAAATTATTAGTTAGAGCAAAAAATATATAAAAATTTAATAACAAGAATCGAATCTCAGTTATTCAATTAATTAGCTAACTACCACGTAGCTAATTAGCTGTACCTTAATAGCTTTGGCTGGTTCAGTTGCAGCGGAGGCCACCAACTCCATTGACGGCTCTGATGGTCTCTTGGAATTAGAGGCACTTAGCGGAGAAACTTGTTCAATACTAGCCTAATTAACAACCAAGATATATACAAATTGATCAGTATATTGATATAGTAATTCACACTATTTAGACTTTTCTTCTTTCTTTGGTTATAACTGTACGGTCAGTTTACAAGAACTTCGACTAACTTCGTATGTTACGGTCCTAGAATTGTTTAGAATGAATGTAATTAATAACTAGTATTATTAGTGTTTACCTTTGTCGATGGTGGCTCTACGTGCATAGGTTGAGATGGGAAAATGTTCAAAGTTGGAGGCCTCATTCCCGATGAGGTCGAGTTGTCTGCTCACACACACAAACATATACAAAATTACAAACACAAATTTCACCACCTACCCACCTTCAAATTCAATGGCATAGGTCTATTTTTCTATATACGTAGTGATTAAACAAAGACCCAATTCCAATTCAAGAGAGACAAAGAAAGCAAGAGAGTTGTGAACAAGTAAGTCTTGCATATCAATCTGTCCTCCAACATCATGCATTTCCAGCTCTATGTCATCTTAACCCAAAAAACGAAGAAAACAAAAAGCCAGAGCCGCAGAAACAAATATGCCCATACCCATGCCCATACGCCTGTATCATTTTTTCTAATACATGTAGTAAAATTTGCAAGAAAATCATTATGAGTGGGTTTGTTACATGTCATGGTCCTAGCAAAAGAGAACAGAGAAAAAAAATGACAGAGAGAGAGAGAGAATTCCTAAGAACTGGAAAATAAAAAAATAAAAAAATTAAGCATCTGGTTAAAGAAAATACAACTGTTGGAGCAGATATGAATCTGGTCTGAACCAAAACATGATTTTCCTGTGAACCAAAAACCCAGAGAGAAAGAGAGAGAGAGAGTGGGGCTCACGTACGTCTTTGTTGGTCTGGAATAGTAGTAGTAGTGGTACTAGTAGTATTGGAAGGGAGGTGATGATCTTGTTGTCCATCAAGATATAGAAAAAGTGCTTGATCTAATTCTCCTAAATCATAAGCTCCACTTGTATCCTTGCTGCCGCTGCTGCTGCTTCTGTTAATTTTTTTTCACACCAAAATAAATATACGTATATATAAAACTACAAATTAAAAATTAGTACAGGAGGTTCTTGATCTTATGCTTACAGAAAGTTATTTCCAGATGGGATGGAAGATGAAGTAGAAGGTTGCATCATTCCAAATGAAATTTGATGTTGGTTTTCCATTTGATGATTCTGCGGCTGATGATTTTGTAAGAAAAACTTCTTTACTTGCTCATCTCCTTCTTCTTCAAAAGCTATTGAAAACCCGTTAATGACCAAACCGCCTACTCATTTGTTTGCTCCATTCCCCAACCGGCCCATAGAAAGACATAGACAAGGAAGAGAGAGAGAGAGAGAGAGTCGGTTATGATCAAAAGAGGAGGAAGAGAGAAATTAGAGAAAGAGAGAGAAGAAGAAAGAATGGAATTGAATGCAAAGAAACAAAAGACAAACCTTCATTCTTTTAGCTCTCTCTCTTTCTGTGTAGATGACTTTCTGTGGAATACTAAATTAATTTTCAGATAAAAGCTGCTATTAAGATATCCCTGTTTTTCTTCAACTTTCTCTCTCTTCTTTTTCTCTCTCCATTCAGAAAGAAAAAAGACAGAAGACCAGGAGAAACATGTCTTTTTTTATATCAGAAGAAAAACAACTTTTTGAGTTTTTCCAACTAGTACATGGAATGGAAGATTGGGAAATTAGAAAAGAAAACCACCTATGAATTTAGCCATGGCATTTTTATTCTTTTCCTCAGCATCTCATCTTACTTCTACTTGGTGAAATGACCAAAAAGTCTTTTCAAAGTGTTGAACTTGTACTGTTGACATTTCATGCAAACTTACACGTAGACGGTTGAGATGGTTTTTTCTAATGATTTCCTAAAACGTTAAGAATAATCGTGACTGATATAACTAGCACGAACTTGTATAAATAAAATAAAAAATTATTTATAAAATTTGAATTGTACATTAATAGAAACACTTAACTTAGCAATATGATATTTTACATTCACACGTGAAATTCACGTGTTAAATAGATATGTTAAATTATATAATTAAAGATATCACGACCAATATAATTGTATGATTTACTTCTTACAAGTTTTATTAATTTGTGACAACGCAAAACAACTAGATCTCTTGTATATCACTACTTAGTCAGTTCTATTATGTTTCCCATTACTTTCTTTCTTTTTCAAATAAGAAAAAGAAAAGAAATTGCTCTTTCTCCACGGTATTTATTAAGAAGGCAAATATGGGATTAGTGACTTTCTCTATCTGAGTTTATTACTTAAAATCCTTTGTTAAATTAGAGGGGTAATGTTAATTCACTCTTTAATATATTTCTAAAGAGGTATGAGATTACGTCAATCAATTTCAGTGTTCTATATAGAACCATAGTAACTATACGTAGACAATAATATTCCTTAAAATCTGAACATAATCTGAACCATAGTAACTATACGTAGACAATGACATTATTTCTTAATTAGTTAGTGCTATAAACTTCATTTCTATTAAACAAAACATCAAACCCCACCAAAGTCAATATCAATAGAAATTTTTTAATATATATGCATATTTTAATTGCCGCCAACAATCTTGAACCTTGTTCAATGTTGCAAGCATGCAGGGATCTTCAAAATGTCTAGCATATATTTAATAATTAGGTAGATAAATTTATGCTTATAATTAATTATTTATTCAGTCAAGTCAAAAGGAGGTTACTCACATCTACAAAAAAAAAATTAAATTATAAAAATTTTACTCCACACATCCTCTAATAAAATTTAAACTCAAAATTAAGACCCACACGTTAACATAAATTTCTTCAGAATAATGTCCTAACATTTATTTAAGTAGCTAGTGCTTTATTATTTAGTATGCCAACTAGCTAGGGTTAAGGAAATAAAGAATATTGTTAATTAAATATATAATTTTGTTTTTCTTGGCCTGATTAAATATATAATGTTATTTAGTTGCATATGAAAAGGGGTGTAGCATGCACTGGGTTCAGTGAACCTATACGATTTTTAATTATATCATTATTTTTTCTAAAATAAAATGGGAAAATACTCACTAAAAAAAAAACAGAGAGAGACTATTTCAGCGACATCAAAATACTACGCCGAAAACCTATCACTAATAACTAATATCATTGACAACAATATACACATCAACACCAATAAAACTATTGTCACGGAAACTTCCAGTGTCGGCGTCTATATTATCAATGACAGATTTTAATGCCGCATATAATTTTTAATTTTTCTTACGGTCATTAGTGACAATTTATTTTCTTTATCCGCGACAGTTATTGCTATGAAAAAAACTTTTCCTCACATTTAAACCCTACATTCCCTCTTTCTTCCTCACTCGCATTTTTCCTTATATCTTTCTGTCTAAACACTCGGTCATCTGTCTCTCGCTCTGACCCCTTATGTTTGGTCTAAAATGTCGACTTAATTGGATGGCAATGGTGGCGTATTGGTTTAGTCTTGGCTAGCTCATCATCTCTTTCCCAAGCTTTTCCCTTCACCCATTTATGTTAATTTTTATTTTTGTTAGCACAATTATGGATTTTGCATTGATTTTCTATGATATTTGTATGAATTTGTGGATTTGATTTTCGGAAATTTGAAAACTTTGAATTTTGGGGTGAGGGGAAGGGAAGTTTGAATTTGGGTTTTAAATCCCCAAATTAGTTAGCAGGCTTGGAAGTGGTGGGAATTTGGATTTTTGTTTGTCTTACATGTAGAAACTGAAAGTGGTGGGATCTTCGTGGCAGTTTTGGGGTTTCAGGTTCAGAATTGATGACGGTTGAGGTGGTGGTTATGGTGGCCGGTGACTCAGGTAGGAGTGGTTCCTTGGTGTGTACTGTTGGTCTTTGTCTAATGTTGGAGATTATAAAGAAATTAATTATGATGGTGTTTGGTGATAAAACAATAATTTAAATTTATAAAATGTACGTGATAATGTTAGTTATACTATTGTATTAATATTATTTTTGTACTTTAGTGTAGTAACAATTGGTGTGCTTAATTAGCTTTGTTGAACCACTGCTGGTAATATAATGCATATGCTAATGAGAAATTCGTAATCTTGATGTGTGAGGTTTCTAAGTGAGCAGAATTATAGTTTTTCAAGTTTTAACCTACCCTCTGGAATGTCTTTTTTTTTTACACTTTCTGCTCCATTCTTATACACTTTTCTTCCATTTTGGACAGAGCTAACAATACACTTGAATTTACCAAACATATTTCCCAGGAAAAAAAAAAAAAAAACCAAATTATGTCTCTGCTGATAGTAGTTATTAAGAATTAAGCCTAGGGACATTTTGTTGGCAAATGAGACTTCTCAAACCTTAAGGGAGAATAGCACATATAGGGTATTAGATAGACTATCAATTGTGGTCTCGGGAAATGCATACCTCGTGCCATTGCAGCATTAAGGATAAGTTCATCTTCTTTAAAATCTCGTGTTAAGTCAATACGCATTAACTGAAGGGTCTTAAAGTAGATGTTTTTCCCGCTTATAATCAGGATAATATAAGTGAAAGATAAAACCATTAAAATTTCATATTTTCCCTTATCCAATTTTTCCATGTTTTTTTCACCTTTCCTGTTTTAGAATTCTCAACCATGCATGCATATTCAGTCATATCCTTGTACTATAAAATTCCAAGCTTTCCAACCATTTCTCTCACACACTCAGAAACTTTAAAGCAATATAACCAACAATTAAATCATGATGAGAACTCACTGCCGCTACTTTGCAATGTCAGCTACAATTAAGATTTAAGATCATATCTAAGGAGTAAGGTGCTTGCTAACAGAATTAAACCTCTTGTTCCTGGAATAATCACAGAAAATCAGTGTGCTTTTGTGAGGGGTCGACTTATATGATTCAAGAGAATATTGCTTTAGCTCATGAGGCCTTCCATTACCTGAAACTAAAGAAAAGGGGGAAATCAGCTGCCATGGAGCTCAAATTAGACATGAATAAAGCAAATGACAGTCTTCAATTCTAGATGGGTAAGATTGATCCGTGAATGTATCTCCTCTGTCAGATACACTTTACTGCTAGGTGGTCAACCAGAGAGTTGAGACTCGAGCTATCGAAGGTATTTAGGATCAGTCGTCGATGCCCAGTTCTTATTCTCCCATCTTTTAATGGCGGATGACTCACTTTTCTTTTTCAAGGCTGATAAGAACAATAGTGTTGCAATGGCACAAATTATCAACAGCTACTGTCTTGGTTTGCCAACAATTTGGGGAAAGTCGAAACGACAAGTTCTAGCCTTATTTCACTACCCGAAATTTTGGTCAAAAAGATTATGGGCCCACCAAGAACGTCCCCACCTTTCCCCTAATTTTATTAACATTTACATATCAACAACTCCCGAAGATTAGCATTGTCTGTCAACTTCCAAGAAAGGGATACAAACTATAATAAACATGCAAAATATCATTTGAATTATTATTTTATTTTATTTCTTGGCCACCTATTATTGAAGGAATATAATATATATGCATTATTTGCATTGGAAAAAAGGTAATTGATAATCCGTTTTAATTGTTTTATAGGCCTTATTTTTTTTTATTACCTTAAACTTAGAATTAAAGAAAAATTTAAAGTAAAACATGACTTTTTTTTATTCGTCAAAAATTAGTCAAATTTATGAGTTACACATTAAAAAATAGATTAGAAAATAAATTTTTCTCTTCTCGTAAATTCTATCTCTGATACACTTATCTATAACAATATTAAAGATTTCTCTCTTTTTATTTATTTTTCTTAAAATGTTATTCTGTTTTGAGGGGTACAGATGTATAAATTGCCAAATTATAGACAAGAGTTTTCATGCTGGTATAAGTAGCCGGGTGTATATATTTAGCAAATCTAAAGTCAATATGTATATTTAAACAATGTTATTTTGTTGTTGTTGCTGTTTTATATGTGACTTGACACCATAAAATTAAAAATTTATTCAAGGTATGACAAACTAATAACGTGATCACAAGTCAAAATAATGATATTAGAAAGTCTACCTATTCAACGTATTAGAAAAAAGCTTAAATGGTTTTTGTATTCTCAACATGAATGTCACGTGGAGATAAGTTCTCCTCAAGTCAGGTACAATGTACAAAAGTAAATATATTATGGAAAGCACTATGTACATTTACCGATTTATAGTAGTCACATGTAAATATGATAAACTGTATATAAAAAGAGAGAGGGTCGGGAGAGACAACTTGATTACCTATAGGGTTTTAGCCCCTTTTATAGAGAATCTCATGTCTGATAAGGTTGTGTCACGTGTCATTTTATTAAGAGGTAGTTATAGAATCTGTTACAGTAATTATAAGATAATTAGGAGACAATATAAGTACTACTGATGTTGTCAATTATAATTTGGACTGGACTGATATATCATGACCAGGCCATATGTAATAATATGATTAGATTTGAATAATTTGATATTATACTTGTCCCCAAAAACGAGTTTAAGGAGTGTAAAGACTTGAACTAGATATTGAAAAAATCTTGATTAGAACTGCTTCTTAAAATAAATATACTGTATACTTGGGTCGTTTTCCCAATTTGCAAGGTGTAATTATTGCATAAAAAAATTTGCTACTATCACTGATGTAATGCTCTACTTGTATTAACACTAATGTGATGCTTTTATTATTGGTGTGATGCTTTTATTACTGTTGTGATATTTTTGATTTTATGCTTACATGTTTTCCTCTACCTTATAACTTACTCTAATCCACTACTTCACTCTGCCTTATTACTCAACATTCTTAGTACGAACTGAAAAGTTTGAGCTTGTTATGATAGGAGTTTATACTGAATTTTTCCCTTGAGACGGACTACAAATAAGCAATTATACTTAAAAAAAAATAACATACATTTCTTTGAGCAATATAGGTGACAACTTGAGATTGTTTGCTCATATTATAGTATTTTGGGTGAAAATCTGAGATTGTTGATGTTGTACTGGCTTCCTAACTACTTGATTATTTGGTTAGGTGCTTTGCCCGGGTGCTTGCTTTCTAGCCTATGCTTCCCCCTCCCTCAAGTGTGACTATGACATTCTAACAATGTGTCATCTCATTGGGCTCACTCTCCAGGTCTGGTGAAAACCTAGTACCTTTGATAATATAGTCTTCGATGGGTCTCGCTAAAAAGCTGAGATAGCTGAGCTGAAAAGCTGCTATTGCCTCTTCTCAAGGTCAACTTATTTTACTCAGACCTTTATAGTTGCAAGGGAGGACATATTTGAAGCCACTCCTCCTAGGGACTATTAGCTGAAAAGTGGTGGATTAGCTCATAAAGCTATTTGCTGGAGTATTTCACGGTGAAAGTCTCTTCTGTTTTTGAAAGGCAATGAGCTTATTTGATTAGTGTAAGAACATTTTCCTGCAACAATTTTCATAATTGCTGAAAAGCCGAGTTCAACAGAAGATTCTTTAAAATAACAAAAGTGTTCATAGAGTGTTGTCCAATTAGTTGATGTTTTGATCCTGAGTTATATGTAACTTTCGATGAAGGTATTTTTCCTCTTGCGGTCAATTTTGAACTCAGTATGCTTTTCTTTTCTTTTTGGTTAAGCAATATGTTAAATCACTTGAAAATGTTTATCAAATACCAAATAATAAGCATATGACCTAGTCATTAGTTGACTCAAGTTTGAGAATAATAAGTTATTTTTATTGGTCAAAGTTAAGGCCACAAATTCATATAAATTAATAAAAATATAAATATTGGAAACAATAAATATGTTTAGAGTCCTAGCAAGGGATAATAAAATCATGCACTTATATATACACCAACCATTAAATACAAATCATCAAACAACCCTTTAAACATCAATCATCGTAAAGATGCATTATGTTTAAGCATGAAGAAGTATGACTCCACCTCAATTGATGGTTCATAAACAAATATACCATATTAATTGTAATAAACTTGAAATCTTACAAACAATGTTGACCACCTTCTGGAAGTGGATCTCGCAATAGGTCAAACTTATGGTTATACTAGCTAGGTTATGCGAATATTTGGCCAAAAGGGATTCTACTGCTTGTGTAGATCGGCCATGGAAGAGGGTCATGAAGCTTGGCAATGACAAAGACGTGTTTGCCAGTTAATTGTTGTTGCGGTTTGGATGGAGTACATCTCGAATGATTGGGTGATGTTCTAGGATGTATGGTTGAAGTATTTGGTCCTCAGAAAGTGGCAAAAATTAGGTAGGACCTCCTGTTAGTGGTGTGTAATCGAGCGGGTGGGTCAGGTTTGACAAAAATTTCACCTCACTTGACCTAGTCGAGTTGGCCAAAATCCCACCCAAGTTTAGAAGTCAGGTGGTCGGGTGACACAAAATTACACCAAATTAAAAATTCATGTGAGTGGTCGGATGGGTTACACTTTTCATTTGTTAAATCTTATTGTAAAATAATCTACTACCTATTTTTAACAAATAATAAACTTTAAAATAAATTTAAAAAATCAAAACTTTTAATTTTTAATTTTTAATTTTTAATCTAGAAATAAACTTAATTTGAAGTTTTAAACATTGCAAATTTAATAAAAATATTAAAATAAGATTATTATAATTTAACATAACATAAATTCAAACTAAATATGAAAAGTTAAAAATCAACATGAACATAAATTGAGTTAAGTTATACAGTCATTTCTATGTATTAAAATACTCTAGATTGGATTTGTTATACTTTTTATAGATAAAAAAAAATTATTTTGAAATATTAGTAAATAAATTTGGGTGGGACTGGTGTTCCCTGTTAAAAAAAATTTCACCAAGATAAGTCACCTAACCCGGTATGAAAGATAAAATATCACTCAACTTAAAACTTGAGTTTAATCGGATTATCAAGTTTTGGCCAGGTTTGGTTAGGTCTGTCTGGGTTAATAGAGTTCCTAAGTTTATTATACACCCTTAACCCCGGTGATGCTGCAGAGTGTCAATGTAGGCATTATGAAAGGTCCAAAGTTTGTTGTTTTAGAGGTTTTCCTGATCTGTCAACAATGTGAGTTTGAGAAATCCAAAACTTACAGGTTCCATAATGTTAAACCTAGATTTGACTAGCTAATGTGTCCTCCCACTTGGCTCTGAGTATAATATTCAAATATGATAAATTGTATGTAAAAGGATGGTGGCTCAAGAGAAACAACCTAATTTACCATTCGGTCCCTTTAATATATAATATAGTAGCCAACAAAGTTGTGACACGTGTTGTCATAGTATTTAAGAGGCAGTTATGAAATTTGTTACGATAATTATAATATAATTATGACACAATAAGTATTATTGATCATGTTATTTATAATTTGAATTGGATTGATATATTTTGATTAGTACACGTGTAATAATATGATTGAATTTATACAATCTAAGGATCATCACGGGCAGTTCAAAATTTTGACAATTTTGTTGAAACTTTAACTACTAGAAAAGCACGTTTTGCATTAAATTTTAGCAATAGAATCATTCCATCGCTAAATAATGAAGGATTTACGACAAACGTAATTTTTATTGCATTTTTATGCCAAAATCAGAATACGTGCAAAAATTAAAGGCGGTAATCGATTGGCAGGTAGCACACGCTAATGAAATTTTCATTCATATTTTACTTATAAGTTAATTTGGATTAGGTAATATCAGAAAACATCAAAAAAGTAAAACAACTTAATTAATGTTTATAATAATATGGTCTTCTTATAAGTAAAGTGCTTAAGTAGCTTATCTTTCACCAACTCCTCATCCGCTGAGTGAACATTTCCAACTTGAAAATGACACGTACAATTGCCAAAAAAAGACACATATAATTGCAAACCAAACGCTAATTTTGTACACATTTTCCATCACTTGCTCTTTGTAATTTATTACAACATTAGTGTAAAAATATCTTGAAATATCATAATTGATATTATATAAGGAATTCTAATTAAAATTAAACGAACTATTGAAAATTAGTCTATTTATAAACCAATGGAGATTTACAGAATGAATTCTTGAATTATTATAAGAGTTATAATTAAATAATTATTTAATATTTTGTATTAAACGAAATTGACATTATGATTGTAACTTCTTCCTCGCACGTATTTTATAGCCAATATTCTTTCTTTCTTTTTGCAGAGAGTAGTTAGAGATCAATTAATATATGTTTAGAAATTAATATAATACCATCAATCCTAAGTTTAATTCCACTGCCTTGAATTGCTAGGTTCAATTGCAGGTTGCTTGGTTCTAATTTCTTCTTGTGTCATATTTTATTTGTCGAAGCAAAATTAGGTCACCCAATCCCATAAAGGTCCACTTGCGTTTCTATTAGCTAAGGTCAAAAAAATAGAATTGAAATTAAAAATTACAATAATATAATATATATTAAAATTGATTAATTAGAGTTAAAATTTATAAATTTAAATCATATAAAAAGTTATAATTGTCATTGTGCTCCAACAGTTTACTAAACAAACAAACTATGGATGATCTGGTTGGGATCTCTTACAATGATGGTTATCATCTCTTGCCATGTGTCATTTATTGTCCGATTTGCAGCCCTACAGGTCTCAAGGGTTTGTTGGCTGCAGTCTAGCACAATGTGGCGCCATATAGCTACGTGGTGGCTGCCAAGAATGTCTTATATACAAAATTGATTTCGGATGAAAGGAATTATAATTTTAGGGTCTTCTTATAATGAAGAATCTACTGTGAATATAGTTTAAGGTACGTTTGGATACCAGAACTGAAATTGTAGTGAAGAATTGTAATACAATTATAATTCTTTAATAATTAGAATTAGAAAAATTATAACTCTGCTGTTTGGGAGCACAATGATTATAAGATGGGCTTTTAATTTTTGGAACATCATAGTTAAATTTCAAATTTGCAAATTTGGGTATGAAACCCGTAATCATCATCCTCAATTTCATACTTAAATTTCAGATCTAGAAATAAACAATATGTGCAAAAATGAGATTATTCATACTTAAATTTCTGATCTAGAATCGACAATTTGTAGAATGATGAGTTGATTGATGCAGATGTTGCAGTTTCCATTCGCCGTCACCGGCTCTTACTGGTAAGGGTGTCTTCTTTTATAAACTGATGCATCTTGGTTGCTCGTGTTAACAATCGTTGAACCTTCTTGATTTTTGGTCCATGCATGAATGGGATGATTGGAATGGGGGAGGAGATAGTGCTTGAAGGAGAATTACTGGAATTGTAATTTTTAGGGGAAGAGGTGAAAATTGTATGTGCTCAATTTTAGTTATAAACCAATTCCAAGGAATTCGTCCAAAAATTAGAATTTCAATTTTAAAACACAACTCAAACTTAAATTTTGGAATTCGCTTGTCCAATTTCAGTTTAAATTCTTGTCATGCAAACGGGCCTTTATGGTTGTGTCTCAATTTTAAAAATATACGGAAAGAAGTAAATTCTAGTTCTAAAATATGCATCAAAATTACAATAAAATTGAGCATTCAAATTCTTTTAATTTTTATTTATTTTTTTCTGACGGATTCTTAATAATTTTTTGATATATAAATTTGTATGCTTGTAACTGTGTTGTTCATCATAAAAAAAAAACTGCTTTTCTACAATTTTTATTAAACATCTTTTTTGGGGATTTTACAATTCGTTTCTAAATAACTTATCACGACTTAAGTTGTTAGATGAGATTGAAATAATGAACTTGTTTTATTTTTATAATTTTTTTCATTTACAATAATGTATTCTTTTATATATATACTTGCAATGATGGAGACTCTATACCTTATGATCAGGTTCAATGTATATTAATTACATTGACATGTACTAATTTCAATAATATCCTTACCACCCAATTGATGGTCCCATGTCATTAATATAATATGATGCTTTGGTCAACTAATTTAAGCATAACTTATCGGTTGGTTAATTAATTATGTGTTTAACATATAGGGTTTATTTATTTATCAGAGTACTTAGTTAGTTAATTGTCAAATTAATATTTTATGATTATTTGAAAAAAAATATATACTTATGGAAAAAGTTTGACATGTTTAAGGGATCAGGGTTTCTAGACAGAGCAGCCACCATATATATATATATTCTCTAGAAGTATAGAATCCAATCATTGGCTCCTAATTAAATGCCAAAATAAATAATTGGTTCTTAATTTAAACAATATCAAATTCTCTATCTAGTTAGATTTGGAAATACCACAAATATATATAAAAAGCATTCATGATTAAGTATTTATGTATGTTGCCAACGCAAACCAAAAGATATGGTTGCAATCTTGAAGTAAGTCCCCTATAGATTTTTTTTATAGAGACAGTATTTACAATAATTATATATAATTTTTGGACAGATAAATAACATGTGCAATACCAATTCAATACAAATTGAGACATAAAACCTCATAATTCACACACCTCCATCTTAATCTGTTAAATGAAGACCGTCATCACCGAGTCCCCTATAACTTCTATGTTCAATTCCAATATTCTAATATTTTATATATGTTATACATAAAAATAACCCAAACTCTTGTAATTAATCTATATGAATTTTTCTAATTAATTAATGCCATTAAAATAATTGTTATGATGTTATAATAAAAAAATTACTGACGGAATGTATTAACTGTAATAGTTGATTATGAATATGTTTATTTCCACCATTAATAATTGTTCTAATTAAAACGCTGGTTTAAAAATGTCATATCATATTATTTTTTGATGTTGCTTAATTTAATTAATAGTTTGTATTTGTGAAATTAATAATGTGCCATCCCACTCTTATGGGAAATTAAAGCAAACAAACAAAGACAGTTTCAGTGGAATTCACATTGCCAAAGTATATATAGTGTTTGTTTGGCTTGGCGTTTGCAAACATTATTTTAGAGAATTGATTTTGTCAAAGATAATTATTGGAGAGTTAATTTTGACAAAATTGTTTCCATGTTTGGTTATTTATTTGAAAAGTGATTTTGGCTCTTAGTAAAATGTTTGTTACATAGATATTAAGGATTGAAAAGTTGACGAGGAGTCAACATTTATCAGACTTTTGAATACAAAGTATGTTAAATTTTAAGTAATGGTTAAGATACAGGTTACAATAAGAAAAATTTAACCAACCCTTGTATCCCTTGGTTTCCTTGATGATCCGCCATTCCCCTTCCTTCTCATAACCCTCCTGATTCAACCTCTAGTATAACACCCTAACTTTGCAAACTCACCATTTTAGTCACTACTGAAGAAAACACAAGTCTTCTAGCTAGGTTGCGATGGCCAGGAAGTCTCGAATTCTGATTATTATATTATCTTTGGTCTGTTAGGGCAGATGATAGATCTGAGTTTTGTGATGTAAATTTGAAAATAATAATAATAATAATAATAACTGAAGGATATTTTGGTCCAAATATTTTTATAAAACCGTGTTTTGTGTTTTCACAAACCTGTGTCCTGCAGAAGTTACTCTATCCCAGTTTTTGGAATTTGGACCAAAACTGTGTTGTGTTGACACAAAATCGATTTTGAAAATTTAACCAAACGGCAAAATATGAGCCTATAAGCGTTTTTTGCCTGATAAACACGGAATGTGACCCATGTACGATAGAACCAAACTGTGGCATAGTCCGCCATGATAGGGGTTTATCTTTTTACCATAAGAAGTCAAATTTTGTTTTGCTAAACAACTCAAGCATTAAATTAAGGGATATAATTGGATCATTCTTCTTCTTTTTTCTCATTGAAAAGATATTCTAAGGGATGGGCAAGTTGGACTCACTGAATATGGACAAGTGATGGATGTAGTACTGGTGGATAATAAGAGATGACATTAATAATTGAATCCTTGGATATTCAAAGAGGATTACCTTGGGTTATATATTGCTGTAGCTGAACTTTGGGGTGTGTATTTGGTTTCGACTCTTGAAAGCAACATGTAAATTGGTAAAATTAAGGTGGAAATAGACTATGTCAATGTTTTGCAGTTCATTAATGGTTTTATTGATTCTTTTTTTTTACATACATATGGTACACTAACTAATTTGTACAAATGCTTATTATTGAATTACAAATAAATAAAAATAATACATATTTATCGAGAAATCAATACTTGTATAAATAGATTAAATTATGTTTAGAGTATGAAGTTGTTATGTATATATATATTCTAACTATTATATGTATAATTTTGTAACTGATAATAATATTCTTTTTACCCAAAAAATGTATATAAAAAAAATTTGTGCTTATACGGAATCCACACGTTAAGCAATTTCATCAACTTTTTGGGTGAGTTATGGGTGTGACGGAGAAAAAGGATTTTGCCATATTTAGCATCTATTTAATTAGCACCCAAAATGGGGCCCGGTCCAAAATAGGCCTTCATATTTTTTCCAATTTTATGAGGAAAAATATAATAACATTAAGAAGGTCTTAAATAATCCAAAGTAGGGCCCATGGACCTCTTTTTCCAGCTTGCTAAATATAGTAAATCATGATCCGGTTAGGGAGCACGTTTCAAAGCTTTCAGTTTCAGCTGTCTAACAAACACATTGAATATTTGGACTCATTGCCTGACCATCATATGATGCTTAATAGACATCGATTATCTATTTATATTATATATATTCAGTCGAAAGTTGCAAGATATTCTATTTAAACTATAATAAATAAATATATTCAAATATATAATATAGAATTTGAATAATAATTCTAATAAACTAAATCTAAATAAAGAATAATAAAAAAAAGAATAGAATTCTAGTAAAGTTCGAATGAACAATATAATAAATTAAAGAGAGATAAGATGGAAAGAAGGGCTTTTTCCTACCCCTATATTATTGATTATGTAATGTAACATAGTCATTATCTTTTTCAATTGGGGAGAGATAGCTGAGTGGACTAAGTCTGATAATTGTGTTCATTACATGGAGGAGTACTGTTGTCATGTTGGCATTTTGCTCATTATCATCCATGCTGATATGTCTGTGTTCTTCTTTGCCTTTGAGTTTTATGGATTGGTTTTCTCTGAATTCTTATAATGTTTGGGGCAGGTTTGATACTCCCTGGAATCTGTCTTCGGTTTGGTTACTCTGAGGTTATGGTCTTGGAGAAACAAGCTTCTGTTTGACCAAGAGACCTAGGCCCAGCCACATAGGCAAATGCAACCAGTTGGGCTCGAGTAAGTCGACCTTTATGACTCTCTAAATTCTTCGTGAATAGTCAAACTCAGATGGGATCTTCCAGTTGAGCCCAACAGAGCAATTGGCAATTGGACATTACGGCTATGAATTTTCCTCTTTTTTTTTGTTTTTTTTGTTTTTTCCTAATAAAAAAAATTAAGAGTTATTGCTTAAGAGTTAAGACAAACTTTCCTCCTTGGTCATTGCTTAAGAGTTAAGACAAAGACTTCTTTCAGTTTTGGATCTCCTTGTTCATTGATGTCTTTCACAAGTTGTTTTCAATTTACATGAATAAGCTTAAGGTTAAAAAATTAAAAATTAAAAAATTGCACAATCAATTTTATAATAATTTATAAATTTTATAATATTGATTTGAAAAGCATAAATAACTTTTTTTTTCTTTTTTTTTATCATACTTAAAAGATTAACTAGTAAAGATGCCTATAAACTATTCCATATGAAGAACTACAGCATATTATTTGACACTGCAATCATACTTGTTTCTAAAATTACTGTGTCAAGTTAATAATTTAAGGCTCTATTATGAACACATCATAGTTCTAATAAAGGTTAATGTGTCGTAGACATAACCTTGCTCATAATTAATAACTTTAATGGTTAACTATAATCCTTAAATACAAGCAAACAAACAAAACAGAAGATTTCTTGAAATTTTGTTTTTCACCTTTGTTTTGTTTTGTTTTGTTTGTGGATAAATAAGCAGAGCTGCAAAAGCAATAGAAGATTTTTATCCACAAACAAACACCAAAAAGAAGAAACTGGAGGAAGAAAGAGTTGGTTACAGGCTGTAAAGGTCAAAAGAAAGCTGAGAGATAGGTCTGGTCAGGTCCCCCACCTTCATAGAACTTAGAATCAGTCATAGAATTGCAAGAATCAATGAAGCATTCTCTTTTGTCCAACTTACACTCCCTGCCCATAAATTTGGTCTTGCCTGTCAAATTTTGCGTGTTGAAAACCAGACAGACTCCGCGCACTTTAATCAAACCAAGCAGCTCCATGTAATTTTCTTTACCACATGGGTCCGGCAGAGCACTAGCCTAATAGGGTGGTAAAAAAATAAATTCAACCACAATAATTTTATCAGACTCATACTCTATTACAATCATTTCTAAAAGATGGATTAGTGCACAATGTTGGAAAAAATAGTACTGAGTAAAGAAAATTTTGAGGGTGTAACTAATATTTTTAAAGAAGTATTGTCTGTGTATTAGAACTCTAAAACAGAATATATGAACTCTAAAACAATTATTAAAAATAGATGAAGAGTTTATATAATCAATAAATACGTATATTAAATTAATTTAACTAATATATCTGTTAAATACAACAACTATCTTTAACAGATAAACTCTAAGTCCAAGTTATTTAAATATAATACATATATATAGATATTAATATTTCTCATATATATTAATATATTTATATTATATATTATTTTGACTTAAGAAATAAATTTTCTTTTATAAACTTATAAAATTTTAAACAACTCTATATTTTTCTAATGTTAGACTTTTTAAGTCTCTACATTTATTACAAATTATCTAACACACAACAGAGAAAAAAATATAATATGAGAAGTGAGAACAAAAATGGTGACCCTCTTTACAGTGAAGCATTGTTATAACATGGAAATGACATAGAGAAAGTGATTTAAGAACCCTAATAGTTGGAGGTGATCTATGTCTGTCCCCTCTACTTGATTAGTTATTATTTTTATTCTGAATCCATTTGAAAACTTAAAAAACAACTTGCAATAAATAAGGCAGAATAAATGCATATACAAGATGGGCAACGACATTACTTTAGTGTCATTATCCAGACACTACGACTACCCACCCACATGCCTTCATCTAAGCAGCTACACATATTAACAAATCTGTGTCACAGAACTCCATAGCACCATATAATAAATAATGCAGTAACTCAAGTAGACCAGATAAGGACACAAAACCCGCAACTATTATTATAAAGCCAACAATACATGAATGCAGTTATCCCTTCTATCAAATACAGTAACAACTTGCCATCCGTATTCCAAAAAATTTGAACATGCACATAATGCCTAATCAATAGAATGACAAATCCAGACTATTTTAAGTTTTAATTGTTAATGACACTCGAGTCACCCAGCAGTGCAGACATGGCAAGCTTCTATCTTCATCAGTCCTTAAAAGAAACAGTACTGCATAGGTTGGTCTGATGAGATCAAATATCCCATTGGATAGAATTACTACAAGTAAATCAAACATAAGAGGAGATTCGGCAAATGTTAACTTCAACCACAGCCTACAAAATTACAATGAACTCTTACTCATTACCAAAAGAAGAATCCTAAGAGACACCAAGCTGCAAATCCACAAAATCTACCACCTTCAGGGGAAGGTCATACATCATACCGGAACCCAAAATCTGCCGCTAAAGATTGAAAGTAAAACCAGCTCCATTTGATTCAGCGTCTTCTTTGACTTTAATGAAAAATGTAAATATGGCATACCAATAACTGGGGAATTACGGAGAAGTTTTGGTTTATTCATAACATGCAGTCGGTTCTTGCTGGAAGCCTCCTGAAGAAATTCAGTGGCACTGAAGGAAGCTTATGACGAAACCTCGGATGTCTCAACACATAAAATCCAGTCAGAAGGGCCACAACTTGGAAAGGTGTAACATAAAGAACTACGGCAGCAACCAGGCAGAAAATCACAAACAGGGCTGTAGCTCTTGGATCTCTCCAGCTGAGCAAAGACTGCAGCCTCTCCCCTTGAGTAGCCAAGTCACCAACAACTGTCTGTATTCTCCCAGCAATACTTCTCAGTCGATCATATCTCATCCTCACAATATCAGAAGGCCGGGAGGTAGGGAATGTGTCGAATTCCTCATCCAGTTCATCAGGATTTGCAGAATCTGCATGAGAGAGACGTGTGTCCATGTGAGGAGGATGCCTCGGCCTCCAACGATAGTACCAAAGTCCAATCAAGAAAAGGTAGAGAAAAATTGTCGGCAAGATAAGCTCTGGGTACATGACCAGTATTATAAACAATATGTGAATCAGAACTGTTGTGATGGGGTTTTTCCAATTGCAAATCTGATCAAACCACTTCCCTACGGCAATTAACCCACTCAAAACTCCCATAACTCTGAAGAAGTTAGCTTTGCTTCTTCTCATACTCCACATATGGGAACCCACATCCAGCATATACTCCACTATCTCTTTCCTCAATGGTGGCTCCGCACGACTCAGCCTCATTGAAACAATCAGTGTTGCTTGATGCCTCAGGCTGTCTAGTTGGCTGACAGTCAATGGATGAATATAGTGCATTTTTGGCAGTAGTGGGTGTGTGTACATGTGCATCATGTTGAGCAAGGAAGAACAAGTAAACCTAACAGCCAAATGAATTTCACCCATTTTCTTCACCCCAGTTGGGTGTAGTACTAGAAGTGGATACGAGTGTGTATAAACCCGATCAGTTTCAAGGGTGGAAAGACGAATACGAACCTTCCCAATCCTTGAATCTCTTCCTCCTCCAGCCTTATCTCCTCCATGCAAATGACAGTTATCAAACACCCCAATTGTCACAACAGTGCAAGGATCAAACACCTCCCAAGTATATTGCTCATTCCACCTGGGTATAAAACTATCAATAATTGTCCTTGTCCGCACCCATTTCTGCCCATACTTTGCCACACAATAAGCATCCGTTGTTCCATGTCCATCTTTGGTTTTCATTGGCATCAAACCCTGAGCATTCAAGATCCCCACCTCTAGCACTCCAATGCTTGACTTCCATAATTGTTTAGCTGTTGGCCTAAGATCGCTGCTGTAGTGAGTTGATTCATCAAGAACATGATATCCCCCTTCTAAACAGATTCTCATATGAATCCTGCTCGCAAACTTAATATCCTTCTTCTTCTGTTCCCCTTCCACAATAATATGTTTATCTAGGTTATACCACCTGGTATTCACAGGTTTGTGATCAAGCCTCCTGTCAATGTACTGTAATGGAATTGCACATCTCCCCAATACTTCATCTTTGTTTGGTGCAACTCTATCTTCCACCGTCAAAATCAAAGGCTCCTCAAATGGTTCTGCAGCTACAAACATCAGATCCTCGTTCCACATTGGATTAATGGTCCTGCTCTGAGAAATTCTTGTTCTCAAAGCCTGATTTCCCAATATGGCCTTCACATAAACTTCTGGGTACCTACCCTTATCACTTGGTTGCAAGTCCTGAGCCTCAATCACATTCACCCTCAGATACCAAAGTTTAGGAGACAGATATACCTTTGACCGAATGTTTGCAAGAGCATCAGTTCCGCTAACTGTGGCAGCATCAGAATGCCATGCTTCAGGAAATGCTTCATCTGCTTGGGTGCCCATCCAAACAGCCAGCATTAGCTCTCCCTTCGCCTTATCACCCTTCCTATCCTCCAATCTATACCACTGTGGAGCAAGAGGACTATCAGGAGGAACCCTTTTCGGAATTTCATTCATATCAAATAAGACACGACCAATGAAATCATCCTTGACAACATCCTTATCTTTCACAGTAACCTCTAGCACTGAAGCCTGAATTCGATCTTTAGAGAAAGCAAATACTTGGTTCCATTCAGGATTACTTTTCTTCTCGAAGTGCCGAGTGGTACCTTTGTAGTTTCCAAGCTTAACCTCAACATACGGGTCACAACTACCAGTAACATCCTTTCCAGGTAAGTCCTTAGCCTTGACAACCCGAACATAGAGATACTGCATCTGCTCAACCAAGTCATAGGTGCTTGTAAGTTTGTCACCGGTGATCTTTCCCCCACCAAGATGGGGTTTAGTCTCCTTCAGTAAAAAATCGTCATGTGGAGGCCTCTGCATTTTTCTGGTTCAAATTCAAAAGGACAAATCCAGTTCGCAGTAATTAAAGTTGAAGTTGAACAGTTAATGTTGTAGAGGCAGGAAACCGAGTTTGAATAAATTCAAAGGTATCCAGAAACCTAAAACATCGGAAAACAGAGTCAAGTAACCGCTACAGTGAATCAAACTAAGAAACCTAAATATTCGGGAAACTTTAAAATACCCAGACAGAAAAAGATTATCTATTCAAGCTAATAACTGATGCAACTCGTTACAAGACAGATGGGAAAAAAAAAACAAAAAAGTAAAACCAATCAAGCCTAGATCTCTGATGATACTTGAGTTCGGAGGTAAAGAGAGAAACCTTGTCAGCTAAACACAACTACCGTTCAAGAAAACCACGAGATTTCTTAAAAGCTTCAGATCCGACTGTCTCACCCCTGCAAATAAAGAAATCAGAAAATGCAAACCCAATGACATAAACAGCTGAATGTAATTCAAACTTTTTATTCCATATACTCTTTCTAACCTAGTATGTTCCGTTTGGTTGCCAAGAAAATGTAGGAAAATGGGAGAAAACGCGTTTATGCTTGAAATGTTTTCTAAAAACGGCAATTAAGTAACGACAGTCACCCACTGAAGGTGACTATGTCATTAAATTAAACAGTTAATCCTTCCATAAGCGACCCAGAGTCAGCGAAGCTCAACAAAAGCACATACAGTTTGCTTTTTTATGCATGATATTCTTCTCAGTTTCTCCATCCTACCCAAACAGATGGTTAAGAAAACAAAACAAAAAAGGGTGATTTCACAATAAACGAATAACAATGCATCAAGAATCCCCTGAAATTTTCAAAAGGAAAAAGGAAAACCTTTATTATTCAGAAATAAAATGCCAAACCAAAAAAGGCAAATTAAAGAGAGTAGCGATAAATACCTTAGCCAAGAGGCGAAACCAAAATGGTTTTTATCTAAACCCCCAAGTATTTTCTATGGAAGAAGGTCGTCAGAAGGAAGCAATGGAGGTGGATTTTCCTGGACTGAAATCAAAGAGATAAGGATGAGAAACTGTTCAAGAAAAGTTTAAGGGTTGAGGAAGAGAAAGAAAATTCTGAAGGTTATAGGTGGTTTCTTTGCTTTTGGGGTTGCTTTTGCTTTAGGTGGTGGGCTAGGATCTGATGAATCTGTGAGAAATATACACAGAGGCTCCTCTTTTTCTCTCTCTCCTACTTTTTTGTACAGTAGTGAGTGAGGTTCTGTTGCTGTACAGGGTAGTCGAATGGCGGTGGACCCCAATCACGCGTGTGAAGAACTTCGGTCGGCTCTTGCACGTGTGGTTGCCATTTATGCTTCAGCCTGGAACATCCCTGAGGTGGATGAATCGGTTCAGTCGTATCGTTTCCCGATGTCATTGCCATTGGATTCTCACGTTTTTAGGGGTTTTATTATTATTATTTTTTTAAAAACATTTAATATAATTTTGAAAAGTAAATGATTTTCGCCTTTGCAATTTTGGAATTTTGTTTGGTTGATCTGTTGGTAATTTTGTTTGGCTTCTTAAATTCTTTCTGGTGTTGTTCTGGTACTTCGAAAAAGATGGTTTCTTAAATTCTAAAGCAAGTTAATACTTTGGTTTCGTCTGTTTCCGTTGTATTGGAAGAAATTCTTATTATTACAGTTAATTTATTTAGAGCCATAACTTAATATAATTTGTTTTAAAATATTTATATTTACTATATTTTACTTATCTTATTCAATATTTATTATTTCTTTTTTATATGTCGAGATTTTTCAATAACTTCAATAATTATATTTTAAAATTCCTTTCTCCTATATATTTTCACTAAATATTCTTTCAATTTATTATTATTATTTTGATGAATTTGATTTTATATTAAATACACAATCTTAACCAAAAAAAAAAAACTTAA
This sequence comes from Quillaja saponaria, assembly GCA_029379385.1. Classification (NCBI taxonomy): domain Eukaryota; kingdom Viridiplantae; phylum Streptophyta; class Magnoliopsida; order Fabales; family Quillajaceae; genus Quillaja; species Quillaja saponaria. The sequence goes on from CM055608.1 coordinate 26,157,708, forward strand.
AATTAATATTAAAAAAATTTAATATAAAACATTTGTTACTCTAAGAGAAAGGACACTCAAATATTTTATTTTAACCAAAAAAATTAATTTAAAACTATATACGAAAAAGTATAAGAGAACAAATTAAGACAATAATTGAAAAATATATATTAGATTTGTGATAACTCGATAATTTAATAGGATAGTGCGCGTAAGATACTAGGATTAAATTAAATAATAATAATAACAAGATATATATATATATATATATACATAAATTCGAATTTCATGCTGCGATAAGAATTGAGTTAATTATAAAATTTGATGATATAACGTTTTTAATGTTTTATGGATATATATCTAGAGAGTCAAATAAATAGAAAGTAATATATATATATATTAATATGGTACAATATTATATATATATATATACAAGTTAGAAGGCTTATGAGGTAGATATGTATATTATTTTAAGTGAAAAAAATGGGGCACGTACAAGTGGGCAGGTAGTTTTCTTTCTTTTAGTTTTTTTCATTGGCTATCACTTTGACTTGGAGTAGCTGTCCTATTCCTTCTTCCACCGCCTTCAATATGTGGGATGTTGCCTTTGTTTTCCTGTGTTGATGAACGAAGCTGCAATTGGAGGGCTGCCTTACTGATTTCATGCTGTTTTTTTTTTTTTTTCTTTTCTTTGATGGTTGTTCCTTCCTCATTCAATTTCGGCTCTTTTGCTAGCTGTAAACAGTTCACTTTCAAGGCCAATTGAGTCTCCCTGACTTTCACGGTTCTTCTGGTTCTTTCCTCCCCTGTTTTCGCTCTGGAAACTTCTTGAATGTTGCTTGGTAACTGCGCAGCGGCATCTTCCTCCTTTGTACCCGAGTTTATCCTCTTTTCCTCCTTCTTGTTCTTAGCTCCTGTTGGCTTTTCCTTGGAGCGTTGTAGCTGGAGAGGGGAGGGCATGTTGCAGCAACAATAACTACCCTTAACCACCACAGTAGCAAGGCAGTAGGAGGCAGCAACAAACCACCGTAAGCCTTGTGTTGGGCAGCAACTTGGGTGAGTTCATTCCTCCTTTGTTTGGTTAGTAGTGATCGAAATTGGAAGGGGATCTGCTATAGATTATGATGGTTGGTTCGATTGGGATTCTAGCTGCCTTAGTTGGCGGCATTAGCTTCTCCTTTGACAGTCATAGTCTTACGGGCAGCTACCATCTTGTGTTGTGGTGCAGCTCCTAATTTGTGGTATTTGTCAAGTTTCTTATTAACTAAAGTATTAATTTCCTTTGGGGAATTAGAGTTTTTGTTTTCGTATTGGAAATGATTGAGGGTAGAAATTTAGAGGGTTAGAAGGATGATTTTAGTTTTGGGCAGTGGTGAATATAAGTAGAACCTGTATGTATTAAGTAAAGGAACTTGAAGAATTTGTTAGGAATTGAATGTTAGATTGGGAATACTAGATGCATAGTCGAATTAATTGATATGAGTTTCAATTATGGAGTAGCTAATGAGGAAACATAAAGGTTGGCTAAGTTAAGGTTAAATTATAAAAATTTGAAATATGTACAAGGAAAATTAGGATTATAGATATATATTTTATGTTGTAATGGAGGTTAAATAATTAATGTGGATGGACTCTGATAGAAGAAACGCAAATAGTGAAAACAATAATAAAATTGTGTTAATGGTAGGAATGTATAATTTAGGCTTTAGTTAATGTTAATAATAAATTTAAATTGAATTTAATAATAGAGAGTAAGGTATCAAGGGTAAGTGAATTATGTAGATTTTAATAATAAATAAATATATAGGTATACACAACAGTTAAGTACCTAAGTTTTACTAATTAAATAATTAATTAGAAAGTACGGAACTTGAGAATCGGTATTGTGGATCCTAGGAATTTAAGTTAGTTTATTAAAATAAATAAAAATGGAATTAAATACTCTTAAAATAAATATTTGATCCTTGGGAGTTAGTTGTTAGTTAAAAATTAAATAAAAGTTTATGAACTCATTATGAAACACGGGTGGGGCAAATAGTTAAGAAAATGGAAGATCCTGGAACTTAGTTGATGAATATTGAGAATTTATAACTCATGCTCTTAATTAATTTTAAGCAAATAACTTAATTTGAACTTTTATAAGATGAGTAAAGTGGAATTAAGAAAATAAGTCTTAACTTCTTGGTTGATGTATGTATAATAGATATACACATACATGAATCAGAGTTTAAGTTGCCTTGAGACATTGGTAGAATGTCTAAAAGGGGCGTTGGGTTTTAATGAAGGTATGAGAGTAGATATTTAAATTTGAGTGAGTAAAAGGAGCATAATTATGAAGTTTATAAAATAAGTAACATTTGAAAATATTACTTTCAGTCCAGAAATGCACTTATTGAGCCAATGACGCGTGGATTCGAGGATTGAGCGAGGAATGTGATTCATCATACGGTGAGTGGTTAATTGCTGCCTTTAGGGGCTTAGATTATTATGTGTAATTATTTGTTTATCTGAATATGTGTGACATACGGAAAGTAAGCTAGTGGAGTATTTCAGTAATTTGCTTGATATTGGTTACTGTGATTGACATTGATTGTGTTTGATAAGGGCCAACTCGTGAACATTTTCTGGAAAATGATTTTCATTTCTGAAATTAAAAGTCCAGGTGCACCTAGGATACCCTGATTTAAAATCATGAGAAATTCTGATTCTGATAAATGTTTTTTTAAAATTGAGTGCTCAGCCCCGGTGGGATGGATTGTGTACGGAGATTAAATTGTTGTGCGGGCTCGTAAATGCCCGGTAGGGGGTGATAATGTTGTGCGGGGCTGGGTCACTCGTTGGCCCTTTGGTTGTTTTTGTGTGATATTATTGTTCTGATTAATTTGTGATCATGTGTTTTATGTAAATTGTGAATTTGTGAAATTTACAATTTGCACGTGTGATGTGAAACGTTATGTGAATCATGTTATATGATGTTAATATATATGTGATGCTAGTACTCTTTAGGTACAATTTTTCACTCACTGAGTCCGTAGGACTCATCCCTTTCTTGTGGTTATATTTTTTTTTAGTAGCAGGACCTAAAAAGAAGTTAACTGCTAATATGAGGCTTTGCTAAAGATTTAACAAGAAGGTATGTCTCGGAATCTCATACTTGAAGTTAAGGAGGAAAGTTTGCAGTCACATTAGAACTGTGGGTGTCAAATGTGGTATGATGTGAACGGAGCAGAGCTCCTTATGGTATTTGCATTATGTTGAGTAATATAAAAAGAGTTTACAGGATTGTATTTTAAGGCACGTTCCATATCGTAAGGGACCTCTGCCGAAATTATTAGTGAGTTATGGTTTGTTGTAATCAATAAACTTTTAAATGTTAATTTTTTTTTTTTTTTTTTGTCGTTATAATTTCTTAGTTTTATTCATTAGTGAGTTAAGAGTCATAGTCATTCCTTTATTTGAGTCAGGGTTACGGAGGTTTGGTTACCATTCCTCCGGCCAGTCATGCTTCCATGAGGGTGTGACAAGATCTTTCTTCTTCTTTTTTTGTTAGGAAATATATTAGACTTTTAAGTTGAATTTAAAACAAATACTAAAAAAGCTGAAGAGTTCAGGACAATTAGGACCAGTGAAAACATTTAATAATTAAAAATCATATTAGGAAAGAAAAATAATAAAAGGTAAAATAGATGGTTGAAGAGTTTTACAAGAAGAAGATTTATAAAAGAAAAATATTAAAAAGGTGAAATACCTAATTAAAAAGTTTTAAGGGAATAAGGTTTTGGAGAGGCAAGGCAGAAGCATACTTACAAATGAAAAGTTGAATAGTTTAGGAAAATCAGTCTTGTGAAAAAAATTAAAAAGCCTAATAAAAGTTAGACATAGGAAAGAGAAATAATAAATATTGAACAAAATAAGTCAAATAGAGTAAATAATGATGTTTTATGGAAAAAAAAAAAAACTCATACAATTAATAAGTTGTGACCCTAAAAAAATTAATTGTGATAATAAAGGTCCCAATCAACAAACTTTATTTAGGGCTATAATTTGAATACCCTATTATTTATATTTAAATCTAACTATTCAAATTCAAATACATATTCACGAATGTAAATAAAATAAAAAGAGCAAATTATATCCTCCTTCTCGAGGTTTGGTGAAATAAAACTAAGATTCAAAATTTGAGAAAATCAACACTCTCCATCCTTAAATGGATGGAAAAGCTACGGTATTATAAAATAATTTAGATAAAATATTAAAAAGTCATGGTTGTATATCTAAAGTACCAAAATGTCTTACTTTTATTTGTTTTTCCTTTTCAAATGAGTAATATTAATTTTATTATACCATCCTTTATTTTTTAAAATTTATTTTCTTAATAGCAATCAATTTTTTTATTAATAAAATCAAAAGAAAATAATAGGTACACATATATATCTATATCTATACTATACTAAAAGCTAGAATACAATTATGGTATCCTCTGACTTTTTAATATAATTTTCAAGTCAAATAACATACTAAAAGGGATGATAGTGGACTCTTGAATTTGAACTTTTTTGAAATTAAAATTTCATCATTTATTAGAAACTGGACATTTTCTCATATAATTTGAGAAAAAATAATTGATAAAGAAATAAATAAATAAAAAACTCATTTATTAAAAACTTAAATTAGTCAATTATTAAAAAAAAAAAAAAATTTTGAACATGTGCCTAAGCACATGTGATGGGACTGGTATATTTATATACTAGTTTTTGACACACTCGTTATGCGTGAATCGTGTTTATAATATATCAATATATCTATATCTATACTATATATAAAAATGACTTATGACATAATCTTTTGATTTCCTAATATACCTTTATTAGTTTTAATTATTACATAGTTACATTTAGTTGTTATTTTGTAGTTGTTTTTGCTCCAAATATATCATTATTAATTTTTTTATTTTATTTAATTATTCTCCATTTTAATAACCAATTAAATTTTAATTGTTTTAGAATTTATTTATTTTTTTAAAATTTTCTCAATATTAATAAATTTATAATTTTCAATAATTATATGTCAATAGTATTTAAGATTGAACCTCTCAATTTTATTTTTCTTCAACAATAATTATCATATTTTTTTTTTAGTTCTTCTCCAATTTATGAATTAACATTTTAAAAATTAATTATGAATTAAAATAATATTAAGAGTATAGTTTTCATAATTATAATATTATTATTTTAACTTTTAATTCTTCTTTACATCTTAAGAATTAAAAAAAAAATTATAAATTTATGAATTTATTTTTTATGAATATAAAAATGATTAAGTGGAAGAAATTTTATTTTCTTAAATACCCTTTTAACTTTTTACTATTATAGATATACTTTTTGATTAACTGTTATTTTAATTATTTGATTCAAATAGATTATTTATTTATTTTTATCTTTTATTTCTTTCCTTATTCTTCTCTATTTAATATTTATAGGATTGTAATTGTTTTATCACTATTGATTTTTTTTTTTGTCCTAATCCTTTTTAATAATAATGAATCTATAATTTATCAATAATTATATACAAATAGTAATTATGATTGAATTTCTCAAATATTTTATTAATAAGTTACAAATAAATATATTATAATTAAAATTTGAAAACTTTTTTATGAATTAAAAGAAATATATAAAGAGTATAGTTTTATGATTAAAGTATTGTTATGTCATTTCCTTTTTCATTTTTAAAATTTTACAAAATTATATATTTATACTATGAATTAAAAAATTTATTTGATTTATTTTTTGTTTAATGTCAATCACATGGAGTATTATTTTTTTATTAACTATAATTTATTAATATATATATATATATATATATATATATATATATATATCAACTATAATTAATATCATATGTATATATCATAAACATAGTTAGCAGCACAAAGCATGTTCCACAAAGCCTAGTACTATGTAGTAGTGTTATAACCCTATATCTTACTTTACATTTTAAGAGATTTGTACGTAACTTGTGTAAATAGGTGGATAAAATTTTATGCGAAGTGGAAGCAAAATAAATAAATACTTATGTATATTATACATATATGTATACATACGTGAGTAGGAAAAATGAATTTTTATATTAGGGGTGGACAGAATAAGTTAAAATTTACATATATAAATTTTATGAATGTGACAAACTTGTAAATAAAAGAATAAACATACACCACAATTTTTATGGTGACTTAGACCATGTTTTTTTTTTTATTTATTATTTATATTCTCCTTTTTCTTCTATGTTGACCTGACTCATTTGCTTTCCTCCTTGTGTTCTAGAAATTTCTGTATTCTTCTTGATGGACCGAAGCTGCTACTCTCCTTCCTTTTCCTTGTTTTGCTTGTCATAGTTAGTCTAGAATTACTTGGATTGTATGGGTCCAGCTGCTGCCATGAATTTCCTTTGCTTGGTGTCCATTCCCCTGTTCTTGTTGTGAGGAATTTTTCCTGTAGCCGTGCCCTGCTCCTGCTTCTTTCAATTGTTCCTTTTAGTTGGCCGTAAGTTTTCCCTCTCGTAGGCCGTGGGGACTTTCTGGCAGCCATGGAGGTTTCTTGCATTTTCAGCTTTTTGTGTCCTTTACCTCCATGTGAGCTTAGCTGGGTATGGGTCTTAGATATTGGCGTGTGATTTGCAGATCTAAGGAGGGAGACAACAGTTATGGACAAAAATTGAGGCAGCAGACTTGTGAGCTTTGAAATTTGCCATGACCTTGGAGTTTTGGTGGGATGCAGTACGTGTTTGCTGCAGCAAGTGATAGGTAAAGGCAGACCACACTCTGTTTTCTTTATTCCCAACTTCTTGTAGTGGATTGAGAAAGCCAACAGTAGCTTGGACGTTTTTCTTCTCTTATGGCCGACTAGCAAAAATCATTAGGAGGAAGATAGGTTGGCGTTTAAGTGCCTTAGCATCAAGAGTAGATACGTGCAGGAATTTTCTTGCTATAAAATTATAGTTTGAAGATGAAATGGCTTATGAATTAGAGGAAGTGTTTAAAGTGAAATATAAGTTCTTGATTAATTCTAAATCACTAATACAATCTTGAATTTAATTGGATTAAGAGTAATGATAGTGAATTAGTGTTGAAGTGAGGAGTATGATTTGGAGCTTGAAAATGGTGGAAAATAGGAGTTAAGTAGTTTTGAAGGGGTGCAGGAGACAGATTTCGTGAGTAACATAAATTTGGTATTTCGAGTGTCTTCGGGACTGAATTAAATTAAGAGTTCAAAAGATAAAATGTAGCTTATAGTCTTGACATGTTGTCTGCAAAATTTCGTAGTCTTATTCCAAGTATGTTGTTATTTATAGCTGTTAGACTCCGGCCAGGTAATGCAGGATTTGTACTGCCCGGTTTTTGGTTCAAGTAAGAAATTGAGTGGCTTAATGACATATTCTAGGAAAAGTTTCTAAACAATAAAGATAGATATATTTGTCTATTAATAAATCCAACAAACGGAATCGGATTTCGTTTTTTCCTAGAGAAAGTTATGTTCAATTAACTAAGGTAAGGTCAAAGTTGTCAAAAATCCTTGCGTGTTGTAGAATTTGTTGCAACTTCAAACAATAAACTATATTGATATACATATGTAAAAATTACAAATAATATACCAATATAAATCTACATGTGTCTAGTATTTTATAAATTTTACGGAACTAGATTCGGAGTTTCTTGGAGAAAAATATGACCGTTAAAGTGGACACTGGTCCAAACTTCAAGTTTGGACAGCTTTAACATTTTTAACTTACTAAATGCTATCTATTCATTTCTAATGGTTCCTCCTACCATATGCTTTGTCAAGATATTTAAAATGCATCTTCATTATTAACATTATCACTTAAAGTCTAATCCATAGTAATTGACATGTAATAGTTTAAAGGAAAACTTACATAAATAAATCTATGTAAGTTGAGATATAAGTTAATAAGTAAAAGAGTATAATAATAACGTTTATGAACTAAATATTATTTGAAATTATGAATTTCAGTTTCGGATTCTAAAGTGGACCGGATAAGACGCGTGAATTCGAGGATTGAGTGAGGAATGTAATTCATCATACGGTGAGTGGTTAATTGCTGCCTTTAGGGGCTAGATTAATATGTGTGATTATATGATTATTTAAATATGCATGATACATGGAAAATAAGCTAGTGGAGTATTTCAGTAATTTGTTTGAATAATGTTTGTTTGATATTGGTTACTGTATTGACATTATTTGTGTTTGATAAGGGCCAACTTGTGAACATTTTCTGGAAAATGATTTTCATTTCTGAAATTAAAAATCCAGGTGCACCTAGGATACTCTGATTTAAAAATTGTGAGAAATCATGATTTTGATATATATATTTTTAAAATTGAGTGCTCAGCCCCGGTGGGATGAATTGTGTACGGGAAATTAATTTGGTGTGCGGGCGCGTACATGCCCGGCAGGGGGTGATATTGGTGTGCGGGGCTGGGTTACTCGTTGGCCCTTTAGTTGCTTTGTTTGATATTATTTTTCTGATTGATTTGTGATAGTGTGGAATCATGTAAATTGTGACTTTATGTGATTACAATATATACGTGTAAGGTGAGTTAATATATGAACAATGTTACATGAATTTAATATACTATATGATTGTGTGGGGTGATGTTAGCACCCTTTTGGTACGATTTTTCACTCACGGAGTCCATAGGACTCATCCCTCTCGTGGAATTCTTTTTCAGGAATCCAATATATGGTGTCATTGAGCTTGTTAACCTGCCGACAAAGTACGGCAAGGTATTTTTCCAGGATCTCAGACTTGAAGTCAAGGATGAAGGTTTGCAGTCACACTAAAATGGTGGAAATGTCTAATTTTGTATACTGTTATAGTCTATATATTTGTTCCCGTGTAGTCGTGTAGAATTAGGAACACATAGGTTGTATTTCGTGGTGTGATATATAAATTTTCAATAAGTGTCATGATTGTTACTTTGTTTTGAAGTCAGGGTTACGGAGGTTTGGTTATCCAACCCTTCGGCCAGTCATGTCTCCGTGAGGGACATGACAAGTAGTGGCATAATGACATATTTTTTTGACTTTCCTAAATACCTTTACTAGTTTTTATTATTACATAATTATTTTTAGTTGTTATTTTACTACAAATAAATTATTTTTTTCTAATTATTCTCCATTTTAATATCAATAGATTATAATTGTTTAGGACTATAGATTTATTTTTTACTAATTTTTTTTAATATTAATAAATTTATAAATTTATCAATAATTATATGCCAATAGTAAATAGTAATTAAGGTTAAATTTCTCAATTTTTTTTGTTTAATAAGTTTCTAATAATCATAAATTTTTTAAATTATCCTCAAATTTAAGAATCAAAATTTTAATTTATTATTTATAAATTAAAAGAAATATTAAAAATATAGTTTTCATGATTATAATATTGTTGCTTTAACTTTTATTTTATAATTTAAAAAAATATTTTTCAATAATTATATGACAAAAGTAACTTCTAACTATTCGAATTTAAATACATATTTGAATTTAAAATGATATTTAATTTTGATAAATATTCAAATATTTAAACTTTTATTACAGAAAATAATATTTATCTACAAATTTTATATTAAAAAATATGAATAAAATAAAAACTAAGTAATTTACAGCCAGTATATTAAAGTTACATAATCATCAGTCAAACTACAAGTAGTACCAAACAACTAAAAAAAATTAACTACAATTTAAAAACCTTAATTTTTTTAGTCATTCTTAAAATTTTGGATTCACTTTTTTCTTTATTTCATTTGAGGCAACCCACGAAAAAATTGACAAAATTAATCAAAAAAAATACTGACATCATAATTTATTTATTTATTTTTTTACAAATAAGCCATACATTTTATTCACTCTCCTACCTAGAACCTTTTATGTTTATTTTTTTCGTTTCTTTCTTTTATATCATCTGCCTACCTTGTTCTTTCTCTCTGTAATCTTTTTTGTCTTTATATTGTTATTTCACTACATTTTTAAAATACATGTTGAATAAGATCATATGAATTTTTTTTTCTTTTTTTATAGACTTCACCACTCAAGATACAAATAAATTATTTTTCCAACTCTCATTTTTTAAATTCAAATTGAAATTAAATATCACAAAATTTTGATTCGTAAAGATCTTTCAGGAGCTTATCCATCATCCATGCGACAAGGCCAAAATAACGTGGATGTTATTTTTACATGTTATTTTTTGGTCTTCTAACAGGGATGGCATCCTTTTAATTTATTTTTTATTTTATGGGTGTTCTAATCTTTATCAGTTAAAGTTGTGAACATGCAACTTTAATTTTAAAAGACTTTGAATTTAAATAAAGAATTATAATTTTTAGAAATAGAGAATTGGGGAAAAAAAAAAAAAAGAAGAAGAAGAAGAAGATAGGTAGACTGTATAAAAGAAAGAAAAGAAACAAAAGAAAAGTTTTAGGTAAGAGAAAATTAAAAAGATAGTGCTTTGTGTTAAAAAAAAAAAAAAAAATAGGTATGTGAGTATTTTTCAGTGATCAACTAATTTTTGGTGAAATGTCGAAGGCAATAAAATTAAATATATTGAATATCTACTTTGAGAATGACAAGAAATTTAGATTCTCAAATATAGGCCCCGTTTGATTGGGCCTTAGATCACTTGGGATGCGACATGACTGTTTGGGCAGCCCACTTTTTTTCTTCTTATTTTGCCTTTTGTCTTTGTAATTAATTTTCACTTTATCCTTCCAACTTGTTATTCTTAAGAATATATATATATATATTTTTCCGTTTACTTTTAAAAAAATTTCAACATTATCCCTCTAACTTGTTATCCTTAGAAATTTTTATTTTTATTTTTCTTTACCTTATTAAAAAATTTTAATTTTATCCCTCCAACTTTTTACCCTTAGAAATTTTATTTTTTAAAAAAATTTCAACCTTATTTCTCCAACTTGATGCCTTAGGAATGTTTTTTTTTTTTACCTTTTAAAAAAATTTCACCCTTATCTTTCCAACACTCACAAATGTATAGAAATAAATTTTAGTTTTATTAAAATTTGTTGTGTGAAAATAATTAATCTAATTTCAATTAAACCTCAAACCTGAATTACTTATTAAATTAAAAAAAATTACTTTAAATTAAAAAGGAAAATTGAATTAATTATTACTTTAATTAAAAATCAAAACTGATTAATATAAACGGTTTAATTTGTTTATTTTTTAATATAACACATAAATGTCATTTTGGTAATTTGAATACAAAAACAGCTTCTCTGACTGTGAATTTTGGACTATCCGAACATAGAGCTAGAATTCGAATCGAATAGCTTCGAATATTCTATTAGCTGTATTTATATTTGAATTCAATTATCGAAATCAAATTTAAATATTTCTTTAAATTTAAAATAATATTTGAATTTGACGAATATTCAAATTCGAATATTTGAATTTTCAATGCACAAAATAATATTATCTATTTTTTTTTTGTTTAAATGATAAAAATATAAAACTGAGAAATTGAAAATCTAGATGTGAACATTCAAATTACATAATCACTATAAAAAAATAAAAAAAAAGTACCAACATTATCGTACAACTAAAATAGACAAAAAGAAAAAAAAATAGTAGTCTAAGACACAAATCAACATCATACTATGACATATACTAATCCTAAGCCTAAGCCTAAATCTAACCCTAATCTTAACTATAAGTGTAAGCCTAAATCTAATCCTAAACCTAATTCTAACCCTAACCCTAACCTTAACCCTTATAATCCTAATCCTAGTCCTAATCATAATACTAACCCTAATCCTACCCCTAAATTCAATCCTAATTCTGATTCTAATTTTAATCATAATTTTATTAAAATATATTTTAAAAGAGTTCTTGTTAACAAAAATTAAGAAAATTCTATTTGATAGAATTTCTAAAATTTATAGAGAATCTAAATCCAAAGTAAAAATAGTAAAGGTATTATATTTTTTTTAAACCAAATAAATACAAATAATTATATATAATTTATAATTTATTATTTTTTAATAAATATCAATTAGTTAATAATCAAATACAAATAGTTAATCGAATACTTAATCAAATAATTTGATCGAATATCAAATCGAATATTACATCAATTGAATTTGATTTGAATTTAAATTCAAACTCTAAAAAGTATTTTTATTTGATTTGAATTCATATTCAAATTAGAATAATTAAATCGAATTCAAATTCAAATATTGAACTATAAGATTTGAATTCCAGCCCCATTCAAACAGACAAAGATAGAATGGGTTCAGACCTTTCTGACTATGGTCTTTGCCTCGCAGTCATACCAAACACACCCATAATTTTTAAATACAAAATAATATCATACTAAGGTTAACCATTACTAATGCTAGGGTTAGTAACGGACTTTCTACCAGAATACACTAGTTTTTTTTAAAAATTACTCAAATGCATAAAAAAAATAAAAAGTTAAATGCCTTCATTTTTGAATTTGTGCTTTCAAGATACAATTTCATAATGTGTTTGTGTTTTGAAAACACAAATTCAAGATGCCACGTTAATACCAGATGGGAATACATTGTTGGCACTTGAATTTGTGGGTTCAACCCACAAAATCTAATTTGTGTTTTAAACCTAACCCAGATTGAAACCCTAAATCCCTATTTCCTTCCCTTCATTAGCAAATGTGTGCGTTTTGTGCCTTTGAGAAATCGAGCACTTCTCTTCAAAGGCTTGTGATGGTGTCAACCCGCTTCAGAGGCCTTCGCCTACTTCATCTACAGAGCTAACTCCGGAAGTTATTGCTTTCACTTGGTGATTTTAACTACTCTTACTCTCTTTGTTCAGTAGGAATGCTTCTCCTTGCTATAGTCTTATGGTAGTTTAACTGAAAAAACTCCCATATACCATAGGAAATCAAGGCTCGGCACACCATTGAGGAAGGAAGGAGTAGTAGTATGTTTATGGGTCAGCGAGAATTAGAGGGAGCAGAGTCATTGTGAAGCTGGCAATTTGGATTTTCTTGGTTTGTGTTCTTTGTCTTTCACAATAGAAGGGATCCATTGCTACTGGTACTAGATCCTAAACTCAGGTTCTTGTTAAAATATTTCTTCTTCTTTTTTTCACATTATAAAAACCATAACATAACATGAATTAACTGAGCAACATGAAATTTGATCGTTGAATAAAAATACCCCCAATGTTGTATTCTTGTTATAACATTACAAGTTGTTTACTTTGAGCCTTTTGAGTAACTTTGTTTAGCTTTGATATGTAGCTATTAGCACCAACTATTTGGGCCCATTTTGTTGAATCAAATCCATAAGCACCTTCTGTTTCACTTGCAGTTTTTGGTTTACCTCTTGAGTTCGTTGATAGTGTATCTTTAGAATTATCTTGTGTTTGGGATAACTGTCATATAACTTTCAACTTACATCTTAGCCCAACAAATAATGTGTGGCTTATTACTGATGGCTTGCAAATTGGATCATGGTATTGTCAGTTGAGTTTTGTGTGTTTCAAGTTTGCAAAATTTCATGTTAAATGATATAGATACATTTTCTTAACTTGGAAAACAAAATGGAATGTTTTGAAGTAGGAAAGTTCTTATTTTTCTTTTTTCTTTCCTTGAAGAATTAGTAAGTTCTGGTTTCCATCCATTTGGAAAGCTTTTCATTTCTATTTTCAAGCTTTTCAATTGCTATGTAATGAGTTTTACTTAAGGGCTCAATAGTAGCCCTTTTGATTAACAGTAGTTGGTTCCATAAATAGAATTGCCTCCATTTTTCATGCATCATAATGCATTTGACAAGTCTTAATCATCAAACCAATTATAGAAAAGGTATGGGTCCAAACTCTTTTTTATTTTTTTTTAACCTTGACTAGCCATTCTTTAGAACTTAATTCAAATTTGTTATTACTTGGAAGTCATGCTGCTGTTACCTATTGCTATTATGACACCACAAAGCCATAATTATTAATGGAAGACTTTAAGAAACATTAATTATAGAAAATTGTTATTCTATTCCTAATCTCAGCGAAATAGGCCATTCCTTAATATGGACTATTTTTCTCCAAAAAAAAAAAAAAAAAAAAAGGAGTGTTGTCTATTTTGGCCTCCATTTTTTTTTTATCAAAATTCAATCTAGTCATCATTTTTTATTTTGTCCATTTAATCCATAATTTCCTCAAATTGCTAAAATATTTATCAAATCTTCTTAAATTTAAATGACATGCCAGTTATTAATGTTAGGTATATAGAGGATGAAATACTAATTTTATGTTGGTTTGACTTTGATATAATTTTTTTTCCTTCAACACAATGCTCTTATCTCCTAAGATATTATAATAATAGTTTGAACTTTCAATTGAACATATATATTGAAAATGACTGTAAATCTAATGTCCTCATGTTATAAAAACTATCCCCACAGTGGTCATCTTATTTGATAAGTATTGGCTGCAGTTGCTCTATCTTAATTCAACGCGTTATTTTCAATTGTTCAGGAGGCCATTGCGATCAACCTCATACAGGTTGAAGTGTGAAAAAGAATCTTTGAATTCCAGGTAGTTCCTGGAACATAGTATTTGATGTTTTCAATTTAACAGTTATTTCATTCAATAAAGTTTATTTTAAATTTTTTCTACGAAGAGTCAAAGAGATAATTATGATTCTAGTTTGCATGTATATTGGTTTTCCATGCTTATTATCTTTTGTATTTTGTTGTATTTTTTTCATTCATTCCAGTTTGATTAGAAATGTGTTGAAGTTAGTAGTTCTTATGATAGTTTGTTTCTTAAGCTTTTAGTGACAATATCTTCTTTGAAATAATTATTATAGGCATACTTATTCGCATCAATAATGACATGGTGAAATACCTTTGGTTCATGGCACCAATTTTACTTTTCAATTATGGATGAATGCCATAATTACAAGTGTTTTTATAGTCTGTGTCTATTGTTGACTCTAATATTTAGTGGACTTTTCAACTAATAATTTTTTTTTCTGTTTATTATTGTTTGTCATAGTTTATATATGCCATGTCATGGTTTTATGACTAAAATTTATTGAATTTTATTGGAACAGGATAGAATATGGGAGATAGTGCACTAATTGCGTGTTATATGAATGGTGAAATGAAAATGGGTTCAGATGGGGTTGATTATGATTGTCCCCAGATTAAGTTTTTGAGAATACAAATAAGGAAAAGTTATGAACAATTTCACACTCGTTTGTGTAAAGCTTTGTATATTGATTACATAAATGGATATTTGAAAATTCTTTGTCAACATCCGTTCTATTTTCAAAATGCAGTCAAATACCAAACCATTAATGTTAGCGATGATGAGGATCTGGAAACTATGCTTAAATTTTCCTTGAGCCAAGGAAAGTCATATTCACTTGAATTATATTTGGAGAAATGTTATCTTCCAAATGTGTCAATGAGTTATCACTGAATTTCTTATACAAAACAAACCCCAAATCTTGTTCAATAGGAAGATATTAAACATCATATAACTCAATCCTCAGTTGCCTATGAGGTTTCACAATATGGCACAATTCCTTCTTTAACTGATTTTCATCCACAAGTTAAAATTTATGACGACCTTCATGTAAATGAATTTACGCATAATGTCGGTGATGATGATGACCTAATTATAAACAATGATTTTGAAAATGTTGATGATCTAGAATTTGCCAAGGAAGATATATTCAACGAATATGTTCCTACAGAATTTTTACTAAAGTTAACATTGCAGCGCATTTGCAACTAACAACGATCATGCTGTTAGAAGTCATTGGTCAATACATGAGGAGTTATATGAAAAGCAGATATTTTCCAGGAAAACCAACATTTAAAAAGCTATTAAGTATTGGCATATCATGAAGCATGTGGCTTTTATAGTGGATAAGTCTGATAAGAGCAAATGGGTTTTTAAATGCATGGCTCACAATCAAGGATGCAAATGGATGTTGCATGCAATTAAAAGTAAAAAGTCCAGAAGATTTGTGATAAAAAATATAGTTGGTCCACAAACATATGTTTATCCTTCCTTGTCACAGGATCATTATAACCTAGACAAAGGATTGATAGCCGATTTTATTAAAAACGCAATATTTGCCGATCCATCAACACCTAGTGCAGTTTGGCAATAAAGAAGGCAATAAAGCTGGGTTTTGGTTCATGGGAGGGATCTTACAACCAATTTCCTAAATACTTAAATGCAATACTACTAGAAACCCTGGGACCATATTTGAGTGGAAGATGTACGCAACTGACAATTCAAATGAGGTTATCTTTCATAGGTTTTTTTGGGCATTTGGACCATCCATCAAGGCATTCAAGCATTGTAGGCTAATAATCCAAATCGATGGTACTTTTCAATATGGAAAGTATAAGGGAAAGTTATTGATAACATATGGTATGGATGGTGCCAATCATGTGATGCCATTTACATTTGCAATTGTCGAGGAGGAGAGCAAAGATAGTTGGTCATGGTTCCTTCTAGGCTTGTGTGTACATGTTACTCAGTGAGATGGTATTTGCTTAATATCTGATCGTCATTCAGGAATAATAGCTGATGTAAAAGATCCTAGTGTTAGTTGGACAGAGCCGTATGCTTATCATCGTTATTGCTTGAGACATGTTGCTAGTAATTTTCATATTGCCAAGAAAAATAGCGCCGCAAAAAAACTTGGTGATGAAAGTTAGGTACCAAGTACAACCTCGTAAGTTTGCAAAGTAAATGGAAGAGTTAAGCAAATTAAGGCTAGACTTGGTGACTTAGTTTGCCGATGTCCCTATTGAGAAATGGACATTGGCATATGATGGTGGTAGGCGTTTTGGCTTTATAACCACTAATTTAGGTGAGTGTTTCAATAATGTATTAAAAGGTGCACGACAAGTTCCCATCATTGCAATGGCGCGTTTGACTTACTACAGTTGCGTCAGTTATTTTGTCAAAATTCGTACTGAGACAACAGTTAATTTGACTGCATTACATATGTATACGGAAAAGGTGCATGTAAGGCTTCAAAAATAGAAAGATAGAGCTAGTGGGCATACTGTTACATAGTTTAATCCGATAATTGGAAATTGTAAAATTGTAACACAATATCGGGGTTAGACACATAGAAAGGGTGGCAACTAACATAAAGTGAGTTTAGGTGATCCTTATTGCTCGTGCCTCAAGTTCCAATACTATAATATTCCTTGCTCACATGCCATGGCAGCTTACAGTAGTTCTCACATTGACTACCACCAACATGTGGGCTATTGGTATAGCTTGACACATCAAGAACTGGTATACAATCCACAATTTAAGATTATAATGCATGATGACAAATAACCTAAATATAACTTTCCACACGTGCATCTTGATGTCACCAAATTGCGACAAAAAGGTAGGCCACGTTCATCGCAGTTACAGAATGAAATGGACTAGGTGGAGAATCCGAGGAAAACTTGATGCGGAATATGTCGACAAGAAGGTCACAATAGAAAGAAATTCCTAATGTTACACAAGGATAATCTTCTAATGCTTAGTGTCATTTTTATTTTTTTTCATTTTTATGTTGTATTGACTTCTCCATTGTAATGGTAATTGAATGCCAAATATCTTATCTTATCCTCACTATTGCAATTGTAATTGAATGTCGAACGTCTAATCGTTTATATGTAGTATTTACTTCTTCATATTTTATTCAAAGTCTTTTATTATGATTTATTTTTGTGCTAATGCTTGTTATGCTAAAAATAGATAGTGTATATGTGATGGATACATCACCAGCGGACTGTTCAGTACTGTATTTATACGATACTCATCGTTCTGTTCACTTATGGGATTCAGAGGTATATTATATTTTTACTAGTAAATAAAAAAAAATTATATTATGAGACTACAAAAGTATAATTTGATTAAGCATATTCTTAATGTAAGATTCCACTGCTCTGAAATGTCAAAGGAGGGAGGTAGTATTACATCGTGTAAATCCTATAGATACAAGGATCATTCCATATGTATTTGCTGCAAGTTTTTATGAAGTCATGCAATTAGGCTTTATATAATTAGATTGGCATCTCATTACTGCATTTATGGAGAGATGGAGACAAGAGACAAATACCTTCCATTTTCCTCATGGCGAGTGCACGATGACATTGTAAGATGTGTCCATATTGTTTAGTTTACCAATTGATGGGGATGCAGTGTCTGGCAGTAGTTTGATTGAAGATCTACCATTTACATATTAGAATTTACTAGGCTATGTTTGCACCTTCTACAGGCCTAGATGGATCTTGCATAAGCTTAACTTAACTACCCAAGACTGCTGATGAAATTATGGTGCAACAATATGCACGTGCTTATATCATGCAACTTATAGTGGATTTTTATTTGCTGATAAATCTCAATCACATGTCCATCTGATGTTTTCGCATTTGCTTGGGGACTTTGAAAGGGCCAGCAAATATAGTTGGGGTAGCGCATATCTAACATGGTTATATAGAGAGTTGTGTCATGCCTCTCACTCATTGCCACATGATATTGCTGGAGCCTTGATTCTACTTCAGATTTAGGCATGGAATAGGCTCCTATGCATTGTACCTACTATATTACATAGGATCTATAATGACTGGGTCCTTATTGATAAAGCAGAGGGCCCACATTTTCTGTGTGGTCCATTGGGCATGAGATGGAGATATGCTTTTAAAGTTACAAGCTTTGGAACACATGTTATTTCTTGGTATAAATATTAGCTAGATCGGATGAAACCATATCAAGTTACTAATCATTGAAAATTCTTGTCCATTATATATATTTATTCCTATGATATGTTTCTTAATATTTGTCTATATGTGGTAGCAGTTTATATAGGCACCATAAAATACTTACTTGATGGCGAATCTCTCTAGTTATTGTCTTATTGGACAAGGTATATGGATTGCTATTGTACTATTGATATGCTTCCACATAGTGGAATGTCATAGACCAGATAGAGTTTTACGTTAATTTGGCATGCAACAAGATATTCCACCTGATGTTGAGACTAATATTTTGTTCCATAAGATTGATCTTAGAGGCTATTTTAATTTAAATTGGGCAGTGAGGCATGTCTTATTCATCAACATATGGGACATGCAAGTGGATCATGTTATTTTTGGAAGCTTATTTGATGGCCAAATAGATCCATTCTCATTATATATGGAATGATATAGGTGAATCAGTAAAAGATTTTTTACTAAGGATGGTGCTATGCTTGGAACTTTGGTAAGTCATATAGTATTTTAATTTTTATAGCTTACTCGATTTATGACACTAACGAATCAATGATAATCATTTATATTACAAATTGATGGTCTTGAGCAATGTCGCACATTGTCCACACCAGGAGCATATTTGTCTGCACTTACAATTATTCATGCCACATGCACTTCATCATTATAGTTTGTTGGCCAGTATGATTAATTGACAACTCAGGTACCATCGAGTAGTACCTTTGACACACATGTTGATGCTATGGTCACACTAATAACACATGTTAACTTAGATTCTGGAGTAGGACGATCATATTCTAGTAGGCCCACATGCCATATTTTAGGCTTTACAGGTAGAAGCAGAGGAAGTACGCCTTCCGTTTTAGATTCAGCAGAGCCTACCACTCATGTGCAAGTCACACCCACCACTGTTGTGCCAGAAACATATGCCTCACCTTCATCTGCATTTATGCTTCCTCTATGTAGGAATGAAACAGTTGTTAAGAGTGTTACACAACTCAGTACAAGTACGCATGATACTACATATCCAAATGTGACTATTACACGTATTGATACCAAGTCACTCCTCCATGTGGATAACATTATGATGGTGGTAGTTTACCGATCCAAGAGGGTATATCACAGGTGAAACAGGTTCAGCAGGGTCAAAAATGGGATAATGTTCCACCCAGAAAGAATTCTACAAGAAAGAGAAAGGCTCCCAAGCATGGTACTCATGACTAAGAGTGTCATGGTCTACGTGATTTATGCATAATTATTTTTGAAATTGAATCTATGGACTGTTATGTTGGGATTTATATTTAGATTATACTTTTATTTTGGACTATTTGTGATATTAAGACTCGTGCCGTTAATATTGGTGTGCTAAAATTAGGTTGTTATTTACTTGTCATGACAAGAAGGAAATGATACAAAAATAGGGAAACTCTGTCCAATTGTCTTTTATAATTTTTTTTTGGATTACTTGTGATATTAAGGTTCGTGTCGATAATATTGTTGTATTGAAAAGAAGATTGTTATTTCTTAGTATTTAGTTGTCATGGCAGGAATAAAATGATATAAAAGTAGGAGAAACTCTGTCCAATTTTCTTTAAAAATAAGATTGACAAGTGCTTACGCAAAAAAATTTAGCAGCTTTTTAGTTTGACAACTGATTATATAATCAATTTTCATATTTTAACAATCTTTTAGTTTGATAAGTTGACTATACAAGCACATTTCAAAACTTTATTAGAATTTCCAATTCATATGATGACTATACACAAATCAAGCATTTCAAACTATTATGTAAGGGTAAAAAGGGAGTGAAGAATTACCATTGTCTACTCTTTCTAGCATTTTATATATTTCTATTTTATAATTGTTGTCTAGCTTTACATTATAACTATAATTCCAATTTTCATTATATTTTTTAACAATAAAACAAATAACTTGAATGATATTCATTGAAGAATGGTTCTAAAATTCGATTGAATCTGAGATACGGATAATTAGCATCAAAACTCAACTCGAATATGTATTTTCAATACTAGAATTTATGTTTTCAGAACACATACTTGAATTTGTGTTTACAGAATACAGACTTGAATATGTATTTTCAAAACACAAACCAGAATTCGTGTTTTAAAAACACAAACTCAAGTTCATGTCTTAGAAACACACTTGAGTTTGTGGGTTGAACCAACGAACTTAAGTGCCTGCAATGAAACCTCATCTGGCATTTTAGGTTAACGTGACACTTTGAATTTGTGTATTCAAAACATAAACTCATTATGAAATTGTGTTTTGAAGACACGAATTCAAAAACAACGGTATGTAACTCTTTAAGTTTTTTTTTCGGTGTATTTGAGTAATTTTTTTAGAAAACCAGTGTATTCTGGTAGAAAAGCCAGTTAGTAACCATCTAAAGTAAAAAATTAACAATAAATAAATTTTAAAATTAAATAAATAAAAATAACCATATAAAATTAATAATTATATATAATTAATTTTTAATAAATGTTAAATAGAAAATACAAATAGCTATATAAAATTAATAATTGTATGTAATTACTTTTTAATGAATGTTGAATAGTAATACAAGTAACTATATAAAATTAATATGAAATAGTTTAATTGAATATCAATTTGAATGCTAAAACATTTAAATTTGGTTTGAATTTACATTTAAACTCTAAAAAACTATTTGTATTTGATTTTAATATGAAGTCAAAATGAATTCGGATTTGAATACTTAAATCAAATTCTAATTTGAATATCGAATTATTTGATTCAAATTAGAATTTGATTTGACTCTAGTCATATTTTTATCAATTGAATGATCATTGAATCAACTGATACATTCATTAAGACATAGAAGCTAATGCTTTCACATCTAGTAAAAATTTTGGCTTAATTACTATTTTATTTAAAAATATATTTTTTCAAAAAAATTTATCTTTGGAAATTTTTGCATCGTGTCTTTTATGATTAATTTTTTTGTCAACAGGATCTTTTTAGTTTTTTTTTTAGACAGATTTCTAATCAAACTAATCTCACTAGCTTTAAATCAAGATGAAATCCGGCAAAATTAGATAATTTTGTTAAACATACATGAAAAAAAAATAATGATAAGGCAAAACACATGTTATAAGAGGGAACAATTTTTTCTTTCAAAAAAAAATTTTAGGATTTTAATTTTGAGAGTAAATAAATATATAGTTTTTGTACTAATTGAATGGATATTATGTGATTTTCCTCTCGTATTAACATCCACCTTCTTTATACTATGAAAAAAAAAACATATTAATTAATTAGGTATGGTTTTCTATTTAAGTTGACTTGATTAAGGTTCAAATTAAATTAAAAAATAAATAAATATCAAATGACCTTGAGTCCAAATTGAGTCTTGAATAATCTAAATAGAAATAATAAAAAATAAAAATAAAATTAGAAATTGATGTAAATTTAAAAACTCAATATAATTATTAAGCTTGACAATTTTATCATTTATAAAAATTGAATTATGATTAGATAAAATAAATTTAAAAACAAAATTAAAAATTGAGGTAATTCTCAAATATTTAGGCCCAAATATTTTGTAAGAAAAACTAGTTAGATTAAAATTAAAATTTCTTAATTAGATTTGTAGTGGTGGGTAAGTAAATCTAATTATATTAATTGGATGCTATTTTATTGCAGTGAAGTGAAAGTTTGTTGAATAAATTTTTTCTAATATAAATACATCTAGGCTTGTGAAAATTGTAAACTATGAGAGTTAGTTAAGCTTTGACAGTCATCCTATAAGGTTAGGGTGTGATTTTCATGACAGATTGGAATGGATTAGGGAGCGTGATAAGAACACTATGGAAAGCATTGCTATTTCTATGTATTATTTCTCATCCATGAATATTGAGGCGCCGAACCATGTACTATTGTGTTGTTGGTTATTTCTTTCTCTTCTCTTCTACTTTATATTTTGTGTGATATCTTCTTTATTTTTGTTATCTCTCATTGAATATTGAACGGAGAATTTGTATAATTTCCAATCAAGTTGTATCTAAATTAAATTTAATTGAAACGTGGATGGTGCCTAAATGAATTATGGTGATGACAATGAAGGTGGATCTTTGAATATATATATATAAACCCAGTTTTGTAAATTTGTGTGATTACCCTACCAAGAGGTGGTACGGGTGGCACACCAAGGTTGAGTTTCACAATGGTGGGTGTGTAAAATCTTGTGAAACATCCACAATTTAAAAGACTGTAATCATTCTTGTGTGTTAGTGAGATTTGTTATTAGGAGAATGGTAGTAAAGATGGAACAAGGTCATCAATGAAGGAAGATTTATGTTTTTAGTTTAAAGTTGATAATATTGCTACATACATATGCCTTGTTTGTGTTGCGAGATATTATTGATGTGGTTTACTACGAAGGGGGAGACTCTCGACAAAGACGTATGATTCTCGATAAGTGAAACTCATATGAAATTTTATATAAAATTATTGGCCTAGACTAATCTTTTTATACAAGATTCTTGTTAGTTAACTTAATAAATCATAAGTACTTGAATTTATAACCTAATAACTCAAAATTTTCAAAACATTTAAAGAAGTTCATATAAAAAAATTATTTATTAAGCAGTTTATTGAAAGGCCAAGAACCTTAATAGCTAGCTATATTTTTGTTAATGAATGATATGTAACATAAAATTTAAATTTCCGTCTACGTTTTTCAATTTTTAAAAATTGTTTTTTCATGGTTTATAAAGAATTTGGTTTTACAATTTTTGGGTGAACATTTAAAAGTTTTCTTTTGAGATTTCATATGACTCTAAATAATTACAAACATTTAATTTAATTTATTTTTCAAATGACCCATTTTTTTATTTTTTGACCAAATGTATGGGCTGGAGTTGCATGAGTTGCTAATATTATCCGAATTTCATATATGTAATACACACCATTGTTATATGGGTTATATAAATTTGATACTTTTTCTGACAATAAATCTAATTGCATTTTTTTTTTATAATAAGAAAAATAAAAACAAACTAGAAAGAAGAAACACCAATTCTACGACTCCAGGCAACGCCTATAGCATCTCCATCTAAAGTAAGCAAAATTTCCTGAGGTGGTTAACACTAACTAGAATTGCTAACACCATCTAGCATAAGATTAGAAAGTTTATCTGCAACTCTATTTGCTTCACGATACATGTGTCTTAGCTCCACTTCCTAATCTCAATTAATCAGTTTAATAATGTTCTGAATAAGAGGTTGATTTGCATTATGACTGTAAGTACCCTTAGTTATAAAGGAGATTACCACTTGTGAATCTGACTCTGTGGCTACCTTCTTGTACCCCTTATTCCAAGCATCTAGTAATCCTAGCCTCAGAGCCAAAAACGCAACTCTAACGGAACAACACCAGCCTAGTTTTTGTCCGTATCCATAGACCCAACTCCCTTTACTGTCTCTAACCTGCAGCACTGAAAATCCCAGGATTTCCAGGAGAAGCTCTATCTGAATTAATCTTCACTCAATCATCTTTAGGAGGTTCCCATTTTATCAAAGTGTCCACATTTTGCATTCTAGGCAAAGATAATAATGTACTATTCTCAACAAGATCAAATTCTTTAACCAACCTATTAATGCTAAAGCGTGGGTTCACTGGCCATTAGAAGGATTCTTCAAAATTGTCCTTATTCCCCCAAATCCATAGAGTCCATGCAATAACTCTAAACATTAGACTCCACCGTTTATCTTTATTTCCCAAGTTACAAATTAGCCATTCTTCAAGTGTCATTGTAAAGAAATTTGGCACTGGAGCATCACCCCTTAAAAATCTCCAACAAGATGCAACTCTATAACAGTCCCGCATAACGTGCATGGTTGTCTCATTCACCACCATGTAGCCTCCACATAAGGACTAATCCCATCTAAATACATAGCCCTTTTGAAGTTCGTTAACAGCCCATCATTCGCTAATTTCCAAAGAAACACATGAATTCTAGTTGGACATCCCATCTCCAAATAATCTTCCATAGCTTGGATTCTACTTGTCCAGTATCCTATGTCAAAAACTTATAAGCTGAGTTAGAAGAAAATAAACTATTGGGAACAAAGCCCCATGCTACAACATCCTCGCCGCCTTCATCACCACATGGGAGCTATGTAATAATTATACAAGATCTCATAAATGAATTTAGAATACATTAATAATAAGATTTGCATACCTGATTGAGCCATAGTAGCGAATATATGAAACCTCAAACAAGCATGCCTCAGTAGAATACTTATACAGTTAGGTCTTCCTCTCCGTACTCTCTGTATTTAGTGGCAGCTCTCAATGGGGCAAGATGTGTATGTTGAGAGAGGAGATGGGACCTAGCTATTTATTATCAGATAAAACTCTAAGAATCCTCCCATTGAAGACTCCTGAAGTCACTCAGCCTACATTTACTGTCAATCCACATCTAATTAGATAAGACATTTAATCAGATAAGAAGTGTGCTTAAGCCCTATCCCAAATAATCACATAAACTATATAGGCTTTTTCCAGCATGTCTCAAATAAACCAAACCTTAAGCCTGTTTTATTATTAAAACAAAACCATACAATTAATGACAGCCCACATATGAAAATTCTAAAATTCTCCCACTTAGGAAACATTAATTGTAATTTTAAAATTTTGAAAAAAATATTTTTAGAAAATGACTCTTGGGCAAAGTATAACTTTTATGTGGCCATAATTTTAACAGAAAAAACTTTGGTTCTGAGACACACTTCAAACAATCTAGCCCAATTAAGTTATTACCATCGAATCATGGCAATCATTGTGCCACTTAAACAACACAAGACCAATCCATGGTTACAAATGCTAACAACCTAATCTGTAATAGATCTAGATGTGGTAGTGTAGCAAGAAAATAGCATCTAAATGTGATCAACACATGCTATTTTTATTGTTTGTCCTCTAGGTGATTTCATTAAAACTGGATGCTTTCCAAAGAACTAGAAATCACTTAAGCTTAATTTTAAGCTTGTATATCTCAACAACCATCTCAAGATATCAAATTAGTGTCATTTGAAACATACTTCCAAATTGAAAAAACCGTCACACTTAAGACAGACACAAAGTCTTAAAGTTTTAATGCAATGACAAGTCATATATAAATAACCATATGTACACATATAATATCAATCATATCATAATGAAAATAACTATTATTTTCATTAATAAAATGTATCATCCAACAAGGATGTAAGTAAAACTTGGGTCACAAAATAACATACATAATATGCTAACTTTGAACAAAATAAAGCAAACTCCCACTAACTAAAAAACATCAAATGACTTCACAATAATCATGTTATTAACATGACTTTTGAAAATCCCAATCTTAAGTTTCTTGGTTAAAGGATCTGCCAACAGTTTACTATATCAATATATTCAAATACAATGTCTTATTTTTTCACAAAATATATAGTCATCGCCTCTCGATGCACTAAAAATCTTATTGTTCTTTAAGAAGAACATAGTAGAACTATTGTTACAACAGATCTTATGCATTTAAAAATCGAGACAACAACACAAATAAAAATTATCATGTTCTTCAACCATATATCATGCTTGTATAGTGAGAGAAGCTTTTGTTTGGAACAATTCTAGATAGAGCTCTCAAAGTTAACATGAAAATATATCCTGAAGTGGATTTAAGATTATCTTTGTAACTAGCAAAGTCAAAATCAGAGTAACCAATTAATGAGTCACCAAGGTCATGATCACCCAAAATAATTTTATTTATTTATTTATTTATAATATTATTATTTTAGTGGAGACAGTAGAAAAAGTCTCACTAAAAGGACACATTCCTTTTGAGTGAAAAACTCTAGATTACGAGTTTTACTTTGAAACACTCAATCTCCTAATTTGAATTATTCTTAATCTTATAAATCCACTTGTACCTAATGAGTATAGAAAACCATGGAAGTTCAACCAACTCCTATACACCATTATTTATGATGGATTATATCACATCTGACATGACATTAATCCATCTTCCCAACAGTAGGCTAAAGACATGTGCTTGTGTAACTGTATTCTAATGTTAAGGAACTACACCAAAAACAAATGCTACAATTTTAACCAGAATAGGTGATGCAATTTCAATTATTCTTAACTTCCCCTCATTACCTATTCTTACCACATGTACAGATGATGTTGTTATTGACAAGATATATAAGTGAAATATGACAAATTTATTTTCTTTTTTTATTAGTAGTTGAAAACCTTTTCAACTCAACAAATCAAATTCTAAGAATTTAGCAATGTGAGATACTAGTATCTTGGTTCCACGCATGGATAGAACATATCTCCCTTAAAGTGATTTGGATAACTAATAAAGTAACAGTGAGTAGAAAATAAGACAATTTTCTTCTCATTTGTGTTATATATTTTATTTCAGTTTGACAATCTTAGACACGAAAAAGGTTCAAGCTAGATTTTCTCTTAGTCCATAACTCAAAAATGTATTTTCAACCTTAATTTACTAGAAACCCATTAAGAATGCTCAAGCCAATTTAGGGATTTCTCCCCAAAGTATTGGGAAGTTTGACATATTCATCATATTTTCCATCATGCTAATAAGGACATGATTATGTTTTTTAGTCACAACACTTCTTTCAGGGCTACCAAGCAGGGTATAATAGGTTACAAACCCACACTCCAGTAAGTACCTGGCAAAAATCCTAGATTTTATCTATCAACATCATATTTACCATAGTACTACCACCACGATTATACTTTAAAGCTTTAATAACTTTTACTAATTGTATTTCAACTTCAATTTTGAAAATTTTAAAATTTTCAAGAAGAATTTTACTTAATCAAATATAGAAACCAAAGCAAGAAAAGTCATCAATGAAAGTGATAAAACAAATATATATATATTTATATTTTATTTTTTTGTGCTAATCGGTGGAATAAAATTCACTGAAATCAATGTGAAAAATCTCGAAGAGACTTGAACTATTAGCTTTCCCATTTTTCACTATTTTAGTCAATTTACTCCTAACACAACTAACCCAAAACTTTAAGTTTCCAACAATAAGTAAGGGAAATAACATCCTTTATGAGATTTTCAATTCTTTCCCTTAAATTTGACCTAAATGTTTATGCTAAAACATTTAGGATTTTTCTTTAATTAGAAATATTTTGAAAATAAATTTTCTTAGTATGAAATGAGGAGTATTACATTTGAAGGAGTTAAACACGTCCACCAAAAATTTTAAAATTTAAAACATTTGAACTTTAAAATTACCCAAATCAAATATAAAATGATCATTTTGTCCAGCAAGGAAATTAAAATCAAATTCCACCTATATGTTTAAAATGACTTTGGAGTCATGAAAAGACTATTCTAATGAATCCACTTTGACGCCATTCCAGACTAAGGTTTTACCTTTAATTCACTTAGGTTCCTTTTAAAAACATTTTTTGGTTTTATAACCAAGACATAAATTTAAGGCAATATGCCTTCACATAACCTCTCGTAATTCACTAGAAGCACATTAGGTTCATTTTCAAGATAGACTTAGAATTGCCCATATTAGATTTTGACCGTTACCATGCCTTATAGAATCTTGAGATTTCTTATGATAAGTATGTTTCAACTTACCATAAAAGGTTCTTGCTAAAACTACGTTTGAACTGAGAAACTTAAAAGCCATCCCTCAGTTTCAGACAAACCACTCATGAGGTGTTAAGAGATAGACATTTTGAGGCAGATAAAGATTAACCTATTAGATTTCTCCCATTTTCCAAAAATTTATTTCTAAGTATCAATGCTAACAACAAAAAGAGTAACAAGATTATAACCTACATGGTTAAATCATGTCCATAAACCTTCTAAGCCAGGAATACAATATGTCAATCAAAATGGGTACTAAATGATCAAGAATAAGAATTTATTGTACATGAATCTAAAGTGCATCATTACAAACTCCTCTTTGGGAAGAGAATGAAATATGCTATTAGGATCTCATGATTAATCCATGAAACTAAAATTAGAGCATCCTAGCTTTCGAAAAGTCTATCCCCTTTGGGCAGATAAACCTTTTAGGCTGGTATACCCCAAACCATATGTTTCATGTATTTTTCAAAATTAAAGTATATAATAACCTCCTTTGGGCAGGAAATTATATACAATAATTTAAGAAACATCTCGTACTATAGCTTTCGAAAATCCCATGAATCTATACAAATAGACCACTTTGGTGGCAACCACCTATATAAACCTATAAGATTTCTCAAGCCGGAAAAATTTAATTACTCCAATTTATCATTGTTAACTGAAATACTATTCAAAAGTATCTCAAATGATCACTTAATGCATGTTACAAATTTTAAATAAAATTAAATCAAAACAAAAGTTTATACTAACAAATGTTATAAAAACATGAGAGTACGATAATATTTATCTCTAATTAGGGAGAGTACCTACTGTTTTTAGTTTCAAAACATGTGAAACATGTAAATACAACAAGCCTCAAAAATTACATATGTCCAATTATATTATTTTTAAACATAACAAAATAGCATATACTAATACTATTATTTATGCACATAATTTTTCAAATATAACCATACCATTAAATTAGAAAATTCAAATAAAAAATACCATAAGAAATTCAGAAGGAGGAAACCATTGAATGGCCGAGGGTGAACCTTACTTCCCTTGGTATGAGCGGGCTTAGTTCAAGGCTAGTTGACAGCTTCTTCAACCTCCAGCCAGGTCAACTTGACCTGGTCTGGAGTGTTTGTAGGCTGAATTGACCCGTTTCTGAAAATTTGTAATTTCATCTAAACTTTATGCCATTAATCAAATGTTTTGCTTGGGTTTTGTTTTAAATTGATATTCTGACAATAAACCTCTAATAATTTCATGTTTTATCAAGATAATATGACAATTAATTGAAATTATTATGCTATGAACCCTAACTATATTTCAAAATGGTTTCATTTCAATTTCTCAAAATAATATGAATTAAACTCATTGAATGATTCCTGAATATGTATAAAACATACCAAAATCTAAACCTATGATTTAAATCAATAAAACAACATGAAATCTTAGTTTTCAAATCAAAAACTTAATTTCGATTTTAAAACAACCTAAATTTTAAAATTCAGATTTCTCAACTTATAGTTGATGAAATCATACACATGATATATCAAATTAAAGATATAAGCGAGACCTTTAAAAGCCCTAACAAATTGGGCTCAATTTCATTCATATATGAGTTCGATTTTGAGTTTAAAGAAATTGACTTATATAAGCCCTATAATTTTATGTTAAATAAATAAATATTAGGGTTCTAAATTCATATATATTAGGCTCTGACACCACATGTATTAATTATACAAGATCTCATACATGAATTTAGAACACATTAATAATAAGATTTGCATACCTGATTAAGCCATAGCAGCGAATATGTGAAACCTCAAACAAGCATACCTCAGTAGAATACTCATACAGCTAGGTCTTCCTCTCCATACTCTCTGTATTTAGTGGCAGCTCTCAATGGGGAAAAATATGTATATTGAAAGAGGAGAGAGGACCTAGCTATTTATTATCAGATAAAACTCTAATAATCCTCCTATTAAAGACTCCTAAAGTCACTCAGCCTACACTTACTGCCAATCCACATCTAATTAGATAAGACATTTAATCAAATAAGAAATGTGCTTAAGTCATATCCCAAATAATCACATAAACTATATGGGCTTTTACCAGTATGTCTCAAATAGACCAAGCTTTAAGCCCGTTTTATTATTAAAACAAAACCATACAATTAATGGCAGCCTATATATGAAAATTCTAACAAGCAAAGCCATAATTTTCTCACAAATTTCCATTGGAAGCATAGAATAAAGTTTAGCAAAATTCCATTCACCATCACTAGTAACATACTCACGAATAGTAGCATAAAATTCACCATCCTCTAGATTCTTTAAAGCTAAACTAAGTAAAGGACCTGTAGAAGGTACCTATGTATCAAATCCAAAAACGAATTATATTTCCATTATTGACTACCCATTGAATGCCATGCAATAAATCAGGCCATACCTTACAATTGGATTTCCATGGCCATGAGTTAGTAGCTTTAGGGATAAAGGGTTGGTAGACATCATCATCCCAAAAATATTTTGCTCTGATAACCTTAGTCCAAAGACTATCAGGGTTTTTGATAATTCCCCAACATAATTTCATCAACAAAAAAAAAAACCTGGTTGAAGTTCCATAAGTCCTTAAGCTAGAGACCACCCATGTTTTTGCTTCGTGTCATAACATCCCATTTGACTGTTTGCCACTTCTTATTATTCTCACTCTCGCCCTAAATGAACTTGCGACTGAGCTTAATTAGCTTATCACAAACTGAAATAGGAAGGCAAGTGGATTGCATAGAGTACACTGGGAGTGCCTGTAAAACAACTTGAGCTAAAGTAATTCCCTCTACCATAGATAAGCAATTTACTTTCCAACCAGCCAGTCTCTGCTTCACTTTATCTACAATATGATGAAAGTGTCTTACAGTGACTTTACTATGGAATAGAGGAACTCCAAGATATTTTTCTAGATCATCTATGTATTGAAACCCTGTGACATTAGCAATCTCCCATTTAATTCTCCCTGTCACTCCTTTGCTACAATGAAAACGAGTTTTATTAATATTAACTCTTTGTCTCAAAGCAGCACCAAATTCAGTGAGTGTGTCTATAACAACCCGAGCATGTTCCGAAGTTGCTTCCACAAATAAAGGCAATTCATTTGCAAACATAAGATGAGACACCATAGGTCCCCCATTACCCACTAAAATATGCCTCCAAATCCCCTATGTGATTTTATCCGCAATAAGATTACTAAGCCTTTCCATGGAAAGCACAAAAATATAAGGTGAAAGAGTAAAAAGTCATAAATTATTTATTTGTATTTTTATTTTAGATTCTCGTCTTTGCTTTTTTATGAAAATTATAAATTATGTGTACTTGTTTCATTATTTAAATTACCACTTTTTATGTTGATGAATGCTACAAATACTTAAATGATTATAGTTTGAATGAAAATATTAGGTTAAATTTGAGCATAAGTCAACCTAGATTCTAAAATAAGTTAGAGCTGAATTTAAATAGGAGTTCAAAAATAATAACTATTATAAGATGAGATCAAAAAGAGGAATGAATATGTTTCATTGACTTTAGTTTTACCTTTTTAATTAATATTACCTTTTATTATTTTTTTACAAATTAAAATGAAAATTTTTTTTTGGTAACCTTCCTCAAAACTCTTCACATTTATAGTGGCTTTCATTAAGTTATTGCTCCTTTGAGAATTTGGTTGTAAAGTAAATCTATGAATAGATCCGTTAGGTAGTCCTTACAGTTGCTTCATATAAGGTTTTTCTATTTGTGTAAAATCTTGAAATATTCTGTGCATTTTTAGACTGCAATAATTTGTTTGGAACAGACTTCATGTCAAATTTAATTTTTTCTTTTGTTGTGAGAGCTTGCACATAGATTAGGTATAGATTGATTTGAAAAGAATTTAATGTAGTAGAGAGTAGTAACCATTGAGAAGATTTCTGGATCAATATTTTTTTTTTTTAGCATTCGAACGGAGAGTTTCAATGACTTCTAGATTTTTACTCTTTTCAGTAGATGGTTGTTAAAATCAAAATGATGCGTTTGATTCATGCTCTACGAGTTTTCAGTAAAACACATCTAATAGATGCCAATATGATGCATTTTACCTCTCAATCTTGAA
The DNA here is from genome assembly GCA_029379385.1 of Quillaja saponaria. Taxonomy (NCBI): domain Eukaryota; kingdom Viridiplantae; phylum Streptophyta; class Magnoliopsida; order Fabales; family Quillajaceae; genus Quillaja; species Quillaja saponaria. The sequence goes on from CM055608.1 coordinate 26,190,317, forward strand.
GCTCCTTAGATTGATTAAAGAGATAAGAGAGTTTTGATAACTCATTCTTAAAGATATTGATGGTGTAAATATAATAGTGCATTTTACTTCAGTGGTGAGTTAGCATTGTATGATCTCATTTGTTAAAGTACTAATTCACTTTTAAGCCGTGTTTTAGTGGATAGTCATTTCACTAGTTTAGATCACACTTCAGCAGATAACTATTTATCAAAACGGTGCACTTAGGTTGAGTATGGTAATGATTTGACTTTTAAAAAGTTGTTGCGACTTTTATGCCTTGAAAAATCAGTGGTCAAAAAGTCACATTAACTATGTTTGGTAAATTTTTTATAAAAATTGATATGGGTAGTAAAAATAATAAACAATGTATTTATTAAAACAAATCATAAACTGCTGTGAATATATAAAATAATAAAAGTAATTATCATTAATTAAGGATATATTTAGGGAAGAGAAATTAGATGGTTTATAAATTGATTAAATATATATTTTGTAATTTTCTAAAATTAATAAGGTGATTTTTGTATTTTTAATTTTGAAAAGTTAAAGCTAGCTTTTAAAAGTATCACTTGTGGTGCTTTAAATGCACTCCTGAATTTTTAAAAGCAGTAGAAGAAGCACCTTTTAAAAATAAAAAAAAATTAACCAACAATTTTTAGGGGTTTTAGCTTTTTAAAAGCTAAAAGCACTCTCTTAAAAAATATTACCAAACTCAGCCTTAATCTCTTTAATCTTTAACTCAGTTTTAGATTTTGTATTATTAATAATTATCTGATTTAATAAAACAACGCGTAACTTCTGTAACAAGTCAGCAATTGATTTCATCAGTTAATCTGAGCATTTAGTGATTTCAACGAATATACTTATAAGGTAGCTTGTGAAGAGCTCAATGATGATAGCATGGTTTCAGTGATTTAATCAACTTTTATCAGCAGTTGTCTTTTTAAAGATTTAGTTAACTTATTCCATTGAGATCTTTCAGCACTTGATGATTTTGCTAATTAACTGCCATGTGCTTTTTAACACTTAATGGATAAGCTGATACTAGCTTTTCTGCACTTGATTATTTAATGAATGAATATGATCAATGAAACAAAGCATTTCATTCTGTTGACTTTGTATCCAGCATGTTAGTTAAGACTTCTCAACATTGTGCGTTTCATTCTTTCAATGGCTTTTCAGTCTTATGAGAAATTCCTTTAGATGATGGCTTTGAGAAGTAGAAACTTTGAATGTAATACTCAGTTATAGCTTTTGAGTTGGTTGTTCAGGACTTAATCAATCGTGTTAGGTAAAGTAGAAAGTCTATGCAACTCTATTTTGATTCTTTTGGTTTCATTCATGATTGGAGACGTGTAAATAAGATATAAGCATTAATTATTTTTCTAATAATGAGTATTACACGAGAGTTAATTGACTGATCTGATCAAAACATAAGTTTAGTTATTTGTTCTCTTGAAAAATTAGAATCAGCATTTGACATGAGTAAATATTATGTTGTAAGTAGAAAGTAAAGCACAAGTTGATTCAACAACTAAAAAGCTAAAAGGTACTAAACGTGCATACAAACTTGTGATGCTAGTGGTGTTGTTATATTTGAGAAAAAAGTTTAATCTTAAAAGACATGGGACAACAAAATTTGTCAAAAAAGCATAACAAATTTATAAATTCTTATTGAACTTTTGGAATATATTACACTCTAGGGGTATTTGTGGCTAAATTCAACCTAATCAACCATATTAAATTAAACCAATCTGAAAAGGTTAGTTTGGGTTTATTGTTGCTTGGATCAGATTGGTTCAGTATCTTATGTAATTTTTATTAGATCAGAGTAGTTTAGAATTTCTAAGGTTAATAACCAGACTTAATCCAATCCAATCAAAAGATAGGATATTTTTAAAATAAAAATAAAAATAATATAGCTCCAGTTAAACTTCTCTTATACACATGATTCATAAATTCATAGTAAGTGTTAGTCTATGATAAAAATCTAATTGCATTCAATATTAAATAGCAATAGGGTCTAGAATGGTGAAATCCAATTTGTGTTATGGTTTGTAAAGTTAAAATTAAAAGTTGAGTTCAAGTATCTATCATATTTTTTTTTTATATATCATGTCATAGTTAATTATTATTTTTTTTATCAGCGATAGCTTAGTTTAAGTAATTAGTATCAATTCTCTCATCTTCTAGTATCGAGTTCAAACACTCTTAATATATCACAAAAATATATTTATATATTTTAAACAAGTAACTTTGTAAATTAATATACACCTATAAAGGCCTATTTGATCAATTAATCTAGTCCCAATCCAAGATTCACTGATTAGATTAAATTGAATTTAAACTCTATATAAATAGGTTTGATTTATAAAAATGTAAACTAGAATAAATTAAAAAATTTATCAAATAATTTAATTCAATTCAATTCAATTCCAATCCAATTCTCCTAGCCGTCATAAAGTAGTTTGTTCTCTCTTGTAACAATCGAAACTCACCAAATCAGATCTTGCCACGTTTCCAATTCTCATAGTGTACCTGCATCCAAGTGTACTCTTCACTGTCCTACATCTCTCTCATTATTCATTTCATCTCCCAAAGATCTGTAACTCGGACTCCTCCTTTCTTTCTCTCTCTAATCTCTCCCCTCCCCCCATTGACAAATTCTTTCTCTCTCTTGCCATGACTGACCCAATTGAGCCTTCAACGTCGTCTTCATTTTCATCTGCAGTAAAAGACGCAACCACTCTCATTCATCCAAGGCGGGAGCCTTTCGAGCATGGCCTCCTCCCCATTCCAAAGCTCATCTTCACCGACCCAACTCAAACCCTAATTCCCTTAAAGCAGAAGCTTGTCGAGCTATCAACCAATCACCGGGTTGACTCTGCGACCCTCTCCGAGTCCCTCCAGATCTCCATTGACCATGCAAGACTCGTCCTTGATGCCCTTTCCTCGGTTCTTCACTCCGAATCCGATCCTCTCGTTAAGGCCAAGCCAGGAGAAATTGATTCTGTTGGTGCTGATATCCATGATCTGGTTCTTTTCTTGTATATTCAGTCATATAAGAGATTACTACCCAGGACACATAAGGACTCGGCAGCCGTGGCTGATGTTTGGCCTTCAACTTCGGCATTTGATGGATACTTGTCGGCTCTATCGCCATTGCAGGTGAATTCTTGTGTTTTAAGTGCATTTTTGTTAATTATATTTTTCGAATTCTACAATGTTGGTTCGGTACATTGATATTGATAACCATGTAAAATTTGGGGGAGCTAACGTTGTTGGAAAGGGATTGTGGGCTCTAGCAAATTGAATCAGGTTGATTCGTAATTGTTTCTTTTCTTTTCCCTTCCTTTGATGACCTTTCAAATAGTAACGAGCATTGATATATTATATCACCATGGTTGGTGTTTATTTCAGAACTTTACAATGTTTGTTTGGTAATTTGAGAGTTATGTAAAACTTTAGGGAGAGATCTAACCTGCTATGTAAAGGGGTTCTACCAAATCGAATTAATTTTCTTTTCCATTGCTTGTCTTCTTTTCTCTTCCCTTGGTGGCCAATGAAATGCTGAGGAGCATTGGATAGTTATATCACAATAGCAGTAGTTGATTGCATTATTGATAACATTCTCTCCTTCATGGTTGTTTTTGTGTTAATTAAATGGATTCTAAGAAGTTGGTTCTTTTGTATTGTGGTGGTAATTTTTCAAGGTTTCAGTGTGTATTAAAGGGAATTATAATAATTTTATGGGATTACTCAACTGGCCATCTATACTATATGTCATTTCTTGCTACAAAATGATGTGAAATATGGTTAACAATCATGGAGGTCGTACTTTTTGAGGAATGCATGTATTCAAGTGCTATTTAAGTTTTAGCTTTTAATTGTTTGAGATTTTTGGAACTTTTGATAATGTTGCTTCATTCTAGTCTGTTGTACGAGTTAATATTTAGCCAATAGTGACCTTGCTATGCCGCAGTTAATATTTGCAAGTGGTTAGAAAATTTGTTGTTTTGGATTTGAATTTCGATGATATCCCCGTAGTATCTTGTCTATAGCCATTAATTCATTATTTATTAAGTCATGTTAAAACCAATATTTTATATATAGACATCTTTTTCATCAGATATATCCTTTGATGGGGTTCAATTGGACAAAATTTGCCTTTTCCTTTTTTAGGTGGATGCCTTATTGTTAACTGTGTGATTTTTGTTAGAGTAAAGAAAATTTTATTAAGAAAGAAAAAAAAAAGTACAGGTGGGAGGATATCTTTGATGTCCATTCAAGCATAAAAAAAGTCGTAAAAGAAAATGGCAAGCTTAAAACAATAATGCTCATCAATCACATTGCATATCCCATGACAATTTTGAAAAATCCTCACGTTACGTTCCAACCACACTCTCTAAATCACGGCAAAGAAAGCACAGCTCCACTAACATTGAACATCCTTGTTCCCCCAAGCATCGATACCAAGTCATCAAATGATCATGCAAGGATTCCAGACAGACCCAAGGAATATTTAAAATATCAAATAGTTTACACCAAAGGGTACAAATCAAAGGAAAGTGGAGAAAGCGGTGGTCATTGGTGTTGTTTTTTTGTTTACAAAAAAAATTGTGTGATGTTTTTGCACCCTCTCACTCATGCGACACACTCAAAACACATGATTAAAGTAATTGGATTCAAGTGGTAGCAGCCGAAATTGTAAATCAAGATATGTTTTGTCCGATATTATGTTTGGATCACTTCAGTACTACAAAAACTTGAAATGTTAATGTTTAGGTAGATGTCAAATAATTAAACTCTGTGTCCATATTTTTGTTGTCTGCAACATGGGTTATACTTTTTGAATATTGCTTGTTTTGTATTAAGTTTCTTAGAAGTTTATCTTGAGTCAACACATTGGTCTTAGATCAAGGTTAAAAGTTTTAGTTGGCTTTCGTTGTTGCAGCTTGTGCGTAGCAATAGTCGTCGGTTTATGCCATCACAGACTGATGAGGAGGCTCATCAATTGTCCTATCTGCAGAAGCACTTGGCTAACATTCTTTCTCTTTTAGCAGAGCCTGTGGAAGGGGAAGGCGAAGAATCTCTGGTTTGTAAAATCACTGAATCCTGTAGATGGTCTGCTGAATTATATTTTCCTTATTTACATTTAGCAAAACCAAGTTATGTTTCTTTCTTCACTTTTACTCTTAAAAATATTGCTAGTATCTTGGAACCCACTATGTGGGTGTGAATCCACTCAAAAAGAAATTAAAAACTGCAGATAGACCCTTAATTGTGAGTTTGTAAGGGTTTGATATTTGTGCAAATGCTTCTTCTTCTTTTTTTTTTATTTTTTTTATTTTTTTTTATCAGTTTAAGCTAGAATAGTGTGATCAAAGTAGTGTCAAGATTGCAAGTTATGTTCCAATTTGTTTACATTGATGTTCATTTGGATGGCTTGGATATGAGTTAATAGTTGGACAAACTATATTTATCTGTATCTAATTAAAAAGTTGACCAGTTATTTGCATTTCATGGCTCTTTTCATAAACTGTCTATTCTGTAGCACAGCAGTGGCCAGTGAAGTTATCTTAGAATGTGGTTTACTAATAGTAATACCTGGCAAAATCTGATTACAATTGTTATTGACATATGGTATTGGCACAGTCCATTCCCCACATTGAGGCATGGTGGCAAGTTTGTCAATGACTTTTGGGCTTTGGCTATATTAGAACTTTCTCCTCCTTGATTTGAACAACGAAGATGGAGGGTGTGATAATGGGTTCTATACCTGCTGAGTGCTGTCTGTATTATTAGCAGTGTCTTGTGGGAAAAGTCTAACAATGATCCACTGAAATTCCTTTCTCAGGATTTTTTTTTTCTTTTGGTGGTGGCATTCACTTGGGAGAGACACTACAAGACGAAGTATTTATGCTAATTCCTTTCTCAGGAAGTTGGGGTTTAGTCACTGGCTTGCTCCTCATTGGAGCTCCACTCATGGCCATTCCTGTTCCTATAATGATTTCTTAGGCCACTGGGAGAGCTGGTTCTGTTTTCCCTCTTTTTAGTCTTTGCCTCTTAGGTGGTGTGCTCTCTGTAAATCTCTTATTTACAAAGGGTTGCCCCCTTTGTGCCTTTTTAATCCATATATTCTTTATTCATAAAGAAAATAGAAGATCTGCATGTTTTGGGATGCTGGTGATAACAACAGTACATTAGCTTGTCAGTAGTTGCTGCCTAACTTTGGTTATCATGGTTGAGAGGTACAATAGAGTCCTGATAAGACATGCAAAACAAGGCATCATGTAATCCTTTTTAAGTGGTTACACGCATCTATATTGTCTTTGAGGAATCTGTACATCATATTTCATTCCGTAGTTGCATGAATGTACTTTCATTTTGTTAATTACTATTGTTATTTGTTAGGTCCTATCCATAAGTTTGTTTGTGCTTTTTTCCTATTCTTAATTTCTTTATCTAATCCCATTGTTTTAGGTTTTAACCATGTATAGATTTGAGCACCTTGGGTTTCTGATTCAGTTTGGTGATAAGGGATCTGAAAGAAATCCCTTGAGCCAATCATCTCCCTTTTTTGCTAATTCGGATCCTGACATGCCTGCTGTTCCTGTTCCTGCTGCACAAGTTCATGATTGGATTCTGCAGAACATAACTTCTGCTTTGGAACATATTTCTGAAAGAGCTTCTCCCAAGGAAAATGGGCCACCCAGTGCCTCTGATCAGGATGTTGCTATGGCTGATGCATGTGCTAGTTCAGTTAAGGCCTTAACATGTCCTAGAGGTCCATGTTTTATTGAAGGAATCTCTAAATCATCATATGTAAAGCAAGCATCTGATATTAAAGGGTCTTCTGTTAAGGTTTGTTTACATCCTTCCATGTGTGATACTTTTGTTTGCAAACTAGAATGGGATTGATCCTTTACATCTATCATTTTTTAGCACATCATTGAAGCTTAATCCCAACACAGCTATTTAACTTTTAATATTTTTTATTTTATTTTATTGCCACTGGAGAGTGGTATGTCAATAAGCCTAAGAGCAATTATACATTTGATTCTATCTTACTGAGATTTGAATCGTGTGTATCTAGTAAGTGAATCTCTGATATATGTGATGTTTTTGTAATAGAAAAAGAAGTATTATTAAAGAGTGAAGAGAGTACATAGAAGATGACGAGAAATTCTCTTTAAAGAAAAGAAAAAAAGAAAAGAAAAGAAAAACAAATGAAAAGATAGAAAAGACACAGTCATGCTCAACATCTCAGAAGATCTTGAATTACTCCAACCAGAAACAGCAATTAAAGGTGTAGTGAACTCACCTTAGAGCATTATATCAATGCTTTACTTAATCGGGAAATTCATAAAAAAACCTAAAAGTGATGACTACTACAAGTGTAGATTCCTCTGGCCATCTTTGACTCCATAATTAACAGATGTTATACTTGGATTAATGAGTTTTAAAATCAGAAGTTGTTTTGCATTTGGGAAATGCTAGATTCTTTCTAATTCATTTTAATTTCGGTTCTGGATGTTTCATGGAACCCGATCTTTAATTCTGTTTTCCAAATTGAATTCCGTGTATTGACGCTAGTCACACCCTTAATGTTGTGTTTTCCAGTGTCCTTTCTCAAATTGGATAAAATGCGTATATTGTTTATCCAGCTTGATGCTTATGTGCTGCATTGTATCATGCCTTGTGCTCTCTTGTTAAATCCATAAAAAAAAAAATCAACTCATTATCCTCAGGTAATAGCTTAATTTTTATAGATGGTTGAGATGTGACATATATGCAAAGATTGAAAGGAGAGAAGTGGAGATTAAAGGCATAACCCGAAGTTGAAACATGTATAATAATTATAGCATACATTTTGATGTACGTCAAACAACTAATAGGAAAATGAAGCATGGTGCATTAAACCAACATAGTTTTGGGGAAATGGATTTCCATCCTATCAAATATCATACATTTGATAAAGATTAGGAATTAGTATGACTTGTCTGTTCTCATGAACTATGCACAATGTTGTGATTAGTTGCAGTATCTTAAACTTTCTTGCTCTCTTTGTGCAAGTGTAATTAGCAACTTAGTTGTCATTTTGTAAGGGGTTGTTTCTACCATTGATATGTTTTTAACATATTCTTCTGTCTTGCAGGTTCTAAATTGCCATGAGTCAACCATTTACGTCTTAGCACCTTTGAAATATGCCACTGTTTATGGATGCTCAGATGCTACTGTAGTTATTGGAGCTGTTGGCAAGGTAATTCTTATAGTGATTTAAAGAGGAGCATATTGACTCTTCAAATCTACTAGAACATCTATAAATTTGTTTACAATAGGAATGTGGGAAAGGATGTTGCGTTTACACCTTTTAAAACGGTAAGGTGAGGATAATGATAAAGTGATATTAATACTGTCCAGCTGTGGCTATTAGCAACCTAGAATTTTTAGGTTATTAAATGTCTATCTAAGGGAAAGAGAAATAGGTGTTTGTGTCTATTAACTATATCATACTAGTTGTACTTCTTGGATGCTAATTGCACCATAATATCTAAATGTGGTACCTTGGGAATTAAGAGAGTGCTGCAGAAATTCAAAAAATGTAATAGGGCAAGAAAGTAGAAACTGGAAACATGGACATATTGATGGAGAACGAAGATATAGAATATAGGAGTTATAATTTAATTATATTTAAATTATGTAATATTAGAATTTGAGATAAAATTAGTAGTGTTTTAGTATAATTAGGAGTTATTAGTTATGTTTTATTAGGACTCTAGCTTTATTTTTATGTTAGTAGAGTTTCATTTTTATTAGGACTTTTTGTTATTAGGATTTCCTATGATCTAGGTATTTATCTTCTAGGATTTACAGAGAGTCTATATAATGACCCCTAGTTTATATTGTTAAAAAGCTTTTGATGAATTTTAAAAAAAATTCTCTTTTCAAGTAAAAATACATGCTGGTGCTGCATCAATTTGGTATCAAAGCTCAGGCTTTTGTTTTGTCCCGTCGAAAAACACAGATATATCACTGTAGATATATCATCCTCCTCCATCAACCACCATCCACAACCAAGAAATTCATCCAAATCATCCCCAAACACCTCACTGTCCAAACCCATATCCACCAACAAAAAAAAAAAAACAGCACCTACATCCAAGGTATATTGACATGCTGAATTCAATTCCGAGGTCAGATTTTCCAAATATTTGTTCAAGTTTTGATCTGGTACGCTTTCTTAAATGTATTTATGGCTCCCGGGCTTACAACTATTGGCTTCTGAAGAGATATCTGAGAGATGTCGAGTGATTGCTCAAAGGAAGGCCTGGAAGAATGCAAAGATTAATGCTCTAAATAAGACTGTCTAGAGCGAGCATTACAATGCAATGATTTAAGGCATAATGAATTGTGTTCACAAGAGATTATTGAACCATTGGTCAAGAGTCACTTATGAATGAGGATACCATCAAAACAAAAGCACCGGAATCAGTACAAGTTCAGGTTGCTGAAAAATACACTACACATCCTTTGGATGTAGAGCATATTGAGTTTGTCATACCCTTGAAGTTTCCCTTGAAGTTTCAAGTGATCGACATTCCAGACAAAATTTTTCTTGCCAGTTTTTACCCCGTGCTAATGAAGACTTTGCTGCCAAAGTTTGCTCCAGAGATCCTCATTCTCTCTCATTTCAAAACTTGGTCGAGTTTTTTCCAACCAAGAAAGAATGATGGAGAACGAAGATATAGAATATAGGAGTTATAATTTAATTGTATTTAAATTATGTAATATTAAAATTAGGGATAAAATTAGTAGTATTTTAGTATAATTAGGGGTTATTAGTTATGTTTTATTAGGACTCTAGCTTTATCTTTATGTTAGTAGAGTTTCATTTTTTATTAGGACTTTTTGTTATTAGGATTTCCTATTTTATTAGGACTCTAGGTATTTATCTTTTTTCTTGTTTACATTGTTAGAAAGCTTTTGATGAATTTATAAAAAATTGTCCTTTTTTGAGTGTCCCTTCTGCATCGCATAACACCCAATTAGCTGACATTTTGATATTTGGTGCACAAAAAAATGTGCTCATTTTAAAGCAACTGTTGTCCTTATCTAAGAGAAGGAATGGTTCTGTTTTACTTATTGCTTAAACAACCCTTCCAAGGAGACAGTAACAGAGCAACTATTCTTGGCATCACCTCTGAAGTACCAAATAATGAGAAACCTGTATTGAAGAGCTCTTGTGCATATGAAAAATCAGAGAAGATTTTCTATAGTATCAACCCTGGAGTTGTACGTGCAACACCAGGCTAATAACATTTTCCTAACTAATCAGGTTATCCAGTGTTGAGGCTTTACTAAAGAAGAGATGGCCTCCAGAGATACTTTGACCCTCCATTTACTTTTCCCAGAGTCTCTGACCACCCTTGTCAATTGCTGCTGAAAAATTCTACAGTTAAATGGGAAAATGTTTCTAACAGACATCAACTCATTCTGCAGCCTATCTCCTGTGTTTCATGAAATCCAGCAGATCAAGTAGAGAATCCACCATTTCAATCTCATGAATATACCAGGACCTTCCACAATCAGCCCTTTATTCACATAAACTGCAAACATGGTGTCCTTGACTTCTTCACAGGAAGGAGAAAAGATTAGGAATATGAAGTTTAAAGCAGAACCTCAAGATTAGTGGTTAACTTCTTTTTCATTGCTGAACTACGTGAGGTCTCCAAATAACATTGATAGTATATAGATTATATTGGATTCCAAGATTTGCAGGAAATAAAAAATCTATGTTAAAGCAAATCACTAAAGCTATTTCCCTAGAAGGGCTATCTAGAACACATTCAATTTTCTGAGTTCTGACATAGACAATCCAAGTTTGGTTGGAGAGGAAACAGTCTTGTTGAATTTATATCTTATTTTATCCTTGAAAGTCTGTAAAGTTTCTGTTCTATTAGCTATACTAAATGGTATTATTCAACTTAGACATGAGATAGTTAGATAGGTACTATCATACTAAAGAGAGAAAGGTAAAGGAGAGAGTGCACTCTAGTTCTTTTTCAGCCTGCCTGTATCCTTTTGAATACCAGATTCCTCTCTCAAAACAGCAGACCTATTTTATATGTTCAGGATAATTATATATATATATATATATATATATATTATTAAAGCATTTGACTAGCGCTACTACTGGATTTTTATTTCTCTATGCCTTGTTCTATGTTCTATTTGTAATTAAATTTCTTCAGGTATTTGTGTTTCTTTCTGTTAATCCTGTTGCTCGCTACACAATTAAATGTGTGATGTTCACATGTTTGCTGTCATACCAAGTATCTTGGTTAGCTGGAGCCATCTACTACCTATTTATACATTTTTGAGCGCTAGAGTTATGGGTGCTTTCATTACCTCGATGGATAAACTCCAATGGTAACTTAGTTCCTTTCTTCACAGGCTGTAAGAGTAGAACACTGCGAGCGAGTTCACATTATAATAGCGGCAAAACGTATTTGCATTGCCAACTGCCGTGAATGTGTTTTCTTTTTGGGGGTGAACCAGAGACCGCTTATAGTTGGTGATAACCATAAGCTGCAGGTGAGTCTTAAGATTCACTGTTGTGTGGAATATGTTTTTGCAGGGCCAGTTAATGAACTGCACTTGTGTATTGGTTCTTGCATTAACTTACAGTTGAAGATTGTCAAATGTAATTGGTCTTACTTTTTTTTAATACATATTTAATTTAAATATATTCAATTCCTTTCTTTTAAAGATTGTCTAACCCTTGTACAACGGACTTGGCCAAAATAACCCTCTTAGGCTTGTTTCTTTTTCTTTTCTATTTTAGTTTTTATATCCTGGACGTAAACTTGAGATACCAAATTCACCACTTGTAGCCAAAGCATTGGTAGCTCCTCCCAGTTGCTAAATTTTCTTGTTATACTTTGTATGTACTTGTATTATTGTTCATTACTCTCCAACTTTAGATCGACCATATTTATCCTAATGTTGAACGTGTCCTCATAATTGAATAGGATTAAGAGAAAAGTAATTAATAGCACTTCAGGCCTATAAGGTATTGAGTGAATGATATTTTGATCCCTAACATCCAAAAACATGAATAAGTAAGATCCATTCAACTACCAACTTACTAGGATGGCTAGTAATCAAGATATTGAATTATCAACACTCCAATAGATATATCAGTAAATTAAAGACTCCAATGAAGAATTATTTTTGGGTTTAGTAGGGGTGTAATGTAGGGGTGTAATTTCAAAGAACATTTGTGGGTTCCATGAATCATGTCATGTGTACATGCACATCTAATTATGATCTTAATCCAACCCATCACATCTTTGTCTTTCTTGTACGCATTCTTTGCATCTATACTCTTTCCATCTGTGTCCATTTATATTATGAATTAAGCTTAGTTAATTGGTTAGTCTTTTAGAGTTAGGCTGAGTCATTGACTTGTTCTCTGACATGGAGTTTTAGTGGAATTAGAGCCCTTCCTCCCTATGGATCCTCTATTTCAAACTTTATCTTTTCCTCTGCTTCTCTTACTTTCTCTGAATCTCTCTTGATTATCAACAATTCTATTTATTTTAATATAAGGCACACATCATCACACGTCACTCCCTTCACGGCTCAGGTTAGTTTATAATCTTCCTTCTGCCTCTTATTTATGCCCTCGAATCCTCTTCGTTTGTTTTTTTCCTTCTGTCACTGTCAGACTATTTTTTCTTTGTTCTAATTCTTCATGCTGTGAACTACACGTCTATGATGGTCTTTACTCTCTCCGACATTCTTTGTTTCTTTTTTCTCCTCTTCATTTATCCAAAGATTTATGTAGATGTTACCGGCATACACGTAGGAGCGAACAAGCCGATACTTTTCTGATTCTGTTAAGTATAGGTTTGAGGAGTGAGTGATTCAAGAAAAGAGCCTATCATACTCCCTCCTCAAAATTATTGTCCTCTTTGAAAAAGCACAGAATTTTAGACAACCTCATTAATTGCAGTAATCAAAACACAATATGTCTATATTGCCCTTCTTAAAAGTTCTTGGAATACGGAATATGCTTATAAATATGGAGTAAATATCTAACTCCTTAAAGGTTTTATTGTAAAATTGTCATTTAATGACCATTCACTTTTGGAAGTGGACAATTATTGTGGGACAACTATAAATAGAAAGTAGGAAAATTATTTTGTGACAAAGGGAGTAATATTTTGTTATTATGATTATCACATATTTTGAGTGTTAATTATTGCAATTTAGATTTTATTTATTATTATTATTATTATTTTTTAGTTTAGGTAATTTTATCATTATATTATTGAAAGAAATTTTCAGTCCTATAAAGGGTGCCTCACAAAGCTCGGGAGCGTGTCTTACCTTAGTGCCTCGCATCTAGTCCCTAAGGGACCTCATCACCTTAGCGTGCCTTTCACCTTTTAAAACTATGACTTTGGTGTATGTGTGAGAGGCTTACCATTCAAGATAGAAAAATAAGTTGAGATTCTTATGTTTGCTATTTAATATTATCAGGTGGCTCCATACAATACATTTTACTCTCAGTTGGAGGAGCACATGACTGAAGTTGAAGTTGATGCAATAATTAACAAATGGGATGAACCACTAGCACTTGGAGTGGTTGATCCTCATGATTCATTATCTCATCCAGCAGGTGTCTCTGATGTTCAAGCTGAGTCCGCAACCCACATAGATCCTGATCATTTCACTAATTTTTTGGTATGCCTTGCAACTTTGCCTATACTGACTTTGCAAGGAAGGATTTTTATTTTTTCCCATTTTATTTTATTTTTATTGCTTTTCACTTGTTCACTGTGTTACTGAGTACACTTAACTCTTAGAACATCTTCAGATTGAACCTTAGACTTCTAGTTGCATCATTCATACATGGAAGTTGGTGTCCTGTTTTTGGGATATAACTTAAACATATATTTGTGGTTAAAATTAATGGATACTTATGGTGTATCTTTATAATTTATTATTTATCTATCTTTCTCTTCCCTTTTCCCCCTTCTTTTTCCCTGCGCGCGGGGGGGGGGGGGGGGGTGGATCGGGGATGATGGTGGTTATTCTGGGCTTTTATTTAGAAAAAAAATTGCTCATTTTCAATGTTTATTTACTTTTGTTTAATTTTGTTTACTGAATGTGTAGATTCCTAATTGGCTTGGAGGAGATTCCACTGGGACTACAAATGACAACCCATTTCAATTACCAGATCCTTATATGATGTCCCAGCATAAAAATGTATGTCCAGGCACTTACTGTAAAACTATTTTATTAATTGACCTTTCATATTTTACAAAGCTGCAATGCAGTTTACTTGTTGATTTAATTAGTTGTGTTGACATTGGATTGAAGAATTTTCTTTTTTATTTATTCAGCAAAAGAATTTAGAGGAGATAAAGCAAATGTTGAGGGAAGTACCTCTTGAAGAAAATCGAAAACGAGAATTATCATCTGCAATTCATGTGTACTTCAAGGACTGGTTATATGGTAATGGATTTTCTGTTTATCTGTTTTCATTTATTCTGACAAGCTGAAATCTCAATTCTGAAAAGAACATTGTGTCTCTCCTTCCAAAGGCAAATTTTGGCTAGCTGTTTTGAAACATGGTCCTATTGTAACCAAGCTCACTGTTTGCCAAGCAGAATCTTAGTAAATTTGATATTATTTGTTTAGTTGCTAGTGCGTCACTTTATGCTTTTTAGGTATTTTCTCAGTTTAAATATTGAAGTATGTTGATTTATTTTTAATCACACCAAGCTTTTAAGGTTTTCTATATGTGTGTAATCTACAAGAGTAGAACTATCTTAGAGCTTTTTTACGAGGAACCATGCGGTTTACTTGTCCATTGGAAGATATTTTCTTTGCTACTATGACACTACATCCATGTGAAGATATTCTTTTATTAAATTTCTTAATATAGCATTGCCACTTGAAAGCTAAACAGTTAAACATTTTGGACGATCTTTTTGTAGTTCCTATTATTTAAACTTATCAATGGAAGAACGTATGAATAAAGCTTTCGACTTGATTTTCAACAGCTTCAGGGAACATCCGTCAGCTTTACTGTCTACAAGGTGATTGATGTTGCATGATGATGATATGGCGAATCAATGACGGTACAGGAAAATAGGTTGGTTGTTTTCTTTTCAAACTTCACTTGAATTCCTCCTTGCCGACCCTGCTGTTGCCACAGGCAGCTGAGAACCAACCACATGCGCACCTGCTTATGGGTTGACATACTGCACAGAAGGGAATTAGAAATACAGTTGCTAATCTCATTGTAATTTTTATTTTGGAAGAGGGAAAGAATCTGATTCTAATGTGTTGTTAAACTTAAGTTTGATGGCCTTGTCAAAATTTCACCACTTCCTTTCTCTTTCATGGCTCAAGTGTATTGTATGTTCTTAATTCAGGGTTCCGTTGTTTTGAGTTTTTTTCTTTAGCTTTTTCCCTCTTTTTCTTTCCTCGCTCAGTGAAATTATATTGAACGGAATTTGGTTGTGGGGTGAAAAAGGGTTTGATTTGTATATAGTTGGAAAATAGGTGAGGTTGGATCTGGATCAACTTATTAGATAATAGACTTGACAAATTCTATGGAAGTCTCCAATGGACATATGTAGGTGTTGAACTGATGAGACTCGATTAAGGATTCTTGAATAAATGGCAGTGTTTTTTTCTTTCCATTTTTGGATTTTTAAATTGAAATGATTCTCCTGATAGTGTTGGGGATTCCATGCAGTGGGATGTATAGAATGAATAGTTGTGTTGTGTTATTTAGGTTGCTATCCGATATTGCAGTTTAGGTAGTTGGCGTAGATTTGTAGTTAGTATTTAGTGCTTTGGATTGTCCAGGTATGGTTTCTATTCTTGTTTCTGTTCTTGTTTCCAAACGGAATGTACATAATTGGCTTTTTAGAGCAAACTACCCCCTCCTCTAGAAGGATACCAAAAAGGTTTTGTAGTCTTTCCCTTAAACTTGGATCTCTTTCTTGAGCTTTTATAGTAGCTTGTAGTCTATCTATATTTATTTTGTTTAAAAAAGTATAAGGATTGTAAAATTTTAACTATCTGTGTTTTTTAATTGGGCTTTTACACATTTTGTTTGAGCAAAAAATATATAAATAGACATTTTATGAAGAAATTTGGGCATAAGCCTAAAGCCCTGAAAAAGTTAAAACTAAGTCACAGCCTACTGAACAAATTTTGGCAATAATGTGATAAGAAAGCAATCCATTGGATTGGAAAATGAGAAGTTCCTCAAGTTTCAAACTAGGCTTGGTTGTGTAGTTTGAACCTTATTCCCAGAGCTTTGGGCCGTAGTGACGAGTTAAGTAAGTTTAGAAAAATATTTAATTGGGTCTGTCACAGCATTAGACCGTTTCATAAACAAATCCACAGTATATTTATTCAAAACATACAGTTCAACATTAGCAGCTTAAAAAGAAAATCATAATGAAAGAGAGCTGAGAGACAGTTATAACTATGTCTTGCAAAAAAAAAAACCAACCAGTTCAACAAACAATTACCAACCCTCTCCTATCGACTAGAATCAGCAGCAGATCTTTTCTTGGTGGTGTACGGGTAGTACTCCTTTCCATTGTCAATTCTTGTTGTCTGACCCCCTATATCAATGATTGCAGAAGTGAATGCCAATGCTGCTCCAGCAGAAAGTGCAGTTGAAATGCTCCTTCCTGTGGAGAAATGAACAGAAAAAAGTTAGAAAATTCTTTTTAACTTTGATCAGATAATAGTGTCTGTCCTTAGATTAGAAAAGTACATTGCATTTCTGGTACTGTAACCCACATCAGACCAAGATTTACAACCATAGATTAAGTAGATTGCATTTCTGACACAACTAAAAGTTCAAAACCATAATAACTATTAAAACAGTATGCAAACACGTACTGACATTCACTCTCTCTCTCTCAAAGATAAATATAACAGCCATTATCTGTAGAAGAACGTCCTCATTCCCCCAGCAACCCCCAAAAAACCCTTCAACGGGTGGGTAAGACAATTCTAAATAGGAAAGAAAAAAAAAAAAATCAAATGGCCGCAAGGAACAAGGAAAATAAAGCATCAACATGAGAGCTACTTTGTAAACTGCTCTTCAACAATGATAACACTGCCATCACACACACACTGTCTCTCAGTTGGGGATGCTAAATTAGAGTGACTTTTATGAGTGCACCCTACATCTATTTTTGTCTAGGTGACTGCACAGAAGACAAAGGGATTAACATTGAAAAAATGCACTCAATCATGGATACAAACAGTAATCAACGAGCATAAGGTACTGGATGGTACAGGTACAAGAATTAACATTTGATAAAGAAGAGAAACATATCATGAAAATAAAGCACAATCAACTTAAATATGGTATGTACTAGCTGGTCATATACCAGTAAGAAAAAGGGTATGCTATTTTCACACTAGATTGGGACCTCACATGGAGCCCTACTGGCAATATGTGATATAGTTTCCACCATATTACTTCAAAAGTAATATCCTCAAAACAAATAGTCATATTTTTAATAAACGGCCATATGATGATATTAATTTTCTATTATACACCAAGTACCACCTCATTTTCCTACTAGCTAACTGAAATTTCTGTAAGATATGTGTGCTTATACAACAACATAAAAGTTTAAATTTCACTATTTGCACTTCTATATTGTAGCCTGGATATGGATCATACATGCTTGGAGTGGTAATACATCCAGGGTAAAATCTATAATTTCATTAGTATATACACATGGGTGAAGAAGGGAAAGTATTTATATCATTTACACATGAAATGTGTGAGGACACTAGATAATTGGCAGCGGCTCAATTGATATTTTCTTTAATAAAGATATTTTAGTAATGAGAAGGAAGAGGACAGTACAATCACAGGACAAGGAACCCTCCAAACAAAGAACATAAGAATGAAAAGGAGAAGAAAAGAAGCAGCTACTACTTCAAGAGAACTCTCCCATCCCTCTGGATATCTTAAAGGGAGAATTTTTTGAATTAACTTTAAGATAGCCATAAAACTAATCATATCATACAGACACTCAATCAACATAAACTGATTCCTCAAAGTTATAAAATTGTGCCCCTACCAATAACCAAACAATCACAAAAGAGAAGCAGCTCCAAAAAGACACGCTCTCTTCCTTACAAACCGAAGCCTCCAAGGACGAACCTAAAACTCATCAAAAATGCCACAAAGCAACTGCTAAATGTTCCAAGCCACAGGGCAGTATAGAAACAAGCAATTGTTTCACAATTTAAGAAACACAATGAACATGAAAGTATTAATTATTGATATGATTGGCAGTTGGTAACATTATTAATTTTTATTATTTGATAAGAAATAATAAATTGTATTAAGAAAAGAAAAAATAGTACAAAAGGAAGAAGAGGTTTCCATTGAAAGCAGAAACATTAAAACAAAAGGAAAAATAAATAAGCAATGAAATAATGAAAATAGAAGTGCTTTCTACTCCATCTAACTATCAGCAAGAGAAACCCCCCAGAAAAGATATAGGAAGCCGAATACCATAGAGAGGCCATAAAGACTATCCTATCCCAAGGATAATGAGTAACCATACATTGACTATTTCACTCACTCACCTTAAAAATATTACTTCATATTTCATATTTGTAATGTAACTTCTATTTATTTCATATGTTATTTAATATGTGTCAATGCAGTGTGCGTCCTTTATATATATATATTTTGCAATTCCAGTACCATTGATACTGTGCTATGTTATGTTATGTCAAGTCCCCTGTCCTCCATCTCCATGCTCCATATAAGTTTTTAGAATCTAAGTAGTTTCTGTTCATTAATATGCATTAAGGAAAAGACTTACCTTTGTAACCCAGAATTGATGCCCCAGCAACAAAACCGCCAACAGCACCATTGACAAAGTCCCTCTTCATCCTATAATGTTGCACCAACTGCTCAACACCTATGTAAACACCTCCAATTGCAGCAAATGTCACCCCATGGTTGCCCATCATCTTCAAAGTCCTTAACAGCCCTGGAAGAGCAACACTTCTCTCAACACGAGGCACATCGTACCAGGTAGCAACAATGGTCCCCCAAATAGTTCCAGCCACTAAACCAGTTGTTGCACCCTTAATAGTTTTCAATATTGGGGTATCTTCATCTTCCAAATACCTACGCTCTGCCGGGTCCATGACTTTCTTCAAACTGGACTCTGATCAAAGTTGCAGAAACACTAGAGTCAGAACTCTGATCACATTAAAAATCCTCAGAGAGGTAAAGGGTTATGCCAAAATTATTTTTTTGAGCTGTACCTTCCAAGGGACAGAGAAAAAAAGGGTTTAGTTCTGCCTACATCATAATTCTCATTAGGTATCATCTATCATAGGAGATTTTGAGATGAATGGTTTCCGGCTTTCTGTAGCGAAAAGCTAAAATACCCGCATTTTCAACACCAATAAAGCATTTACAAAACCATTTCCTCTCCCCCCCATCCCCCACCTCCCACATACAAAAAAGTAAATGATTTAAAACCCTCAAAATTGGCATGCCATTTTAAGAGAGACAGAGAGAACAATGTACTTGATGCTGAAACGACGAATGTAGTTATCTGGTTTATGCCATGGATCGATTATACGTTAGAGTTCAAATCAAATCACTTCTGTACTAGAATGCAACAGTGGTACCACAACTTTGTAATCCATCAATTTTAATCGTGGTAAGAATGGAAAGATTAAAGCGCCGAGGTTGGTTAAACTTAAATTCCAATACCTGATGTGATCGGTGCCGGAGAAGAGAATCGGACTATAGGAGTTATGCTTGTAGCCGTTGAGTTCGCCTGAAAATTTAGAAAGATTTCACAGAAAGAAATTTGGAAAGTTGGGAAGTTAGAAAGAACTAGAGTTGGCGACTGCGAACCCGAGATTTGGGATTCTGAGAAATTGTTGGAAAGTTAGAAACTCGGAGACATTTAGGCCTATTAATTTCATACTTTTAATTTAGTGAAATTTACTTTTTATTTTATTATCTAATAAAAGCTACGGAGGAAAAATTATTTTTGGACAAATTTCCTTTTACCCACAAATAGTTTACATCTATTTCACTTTGCCAACCTATGATTTTTGAACTCTCACTTTACTCACCCGAGATTATACCAGTTATCAGTTAACTCATCTCCATCTATTTCAATGTTAGAGATGTGTTCAATAATATTAAATATTTTTTGTTTTAATTTTAAAACATCTCTATATTATATATATATATATATATAAGATTTTTCTAACAATTGCCCACCCATAAGTCATTTGTTAAGGTGATAAATATAAAAAATTTATATTATTAATTGTAGTAGTTGACCATGATTTCAATGTTGTGTAATAAATAATTTTTTACTTTTGGAATGTTTCAAATTACAAAGTTCATATTTATTACACCTTATCATTTGCCTTTTGGACACTAATAAGAAAAATCCATATATATATATATTTACACACTATCTATATAGTGGCTTAATGACATTTATTTATTTTAATTTTAATATTATTATGATTATAATTCTTTTTACTATTAATTTCTTTTCTTAATCATTCTCAATTTTATGAGTTAAAATTTTAAGAAAATAAATTAAAAGAACTATTAAGAGTATACTTTTTATTATTATAATATTATTTTTTAATTATTTTTCTATTTTAAAAATTAAAATAAAATATTTATAATTTATATTATTTATTTAATTTACTTATTTATATAATTACTTTAACATAGAGTAATATTCTTTATTATTGTATTTTTTATATTATAAATACGATTTACATGTAATGTGTGTATCACGCATGCTATTGTATTTATATATATAACCCATTTAGAAATATTAATTAATATACATTATTTGAACTGGCACGGTCATAAAATTGAATAGAAAAATTAAGAAAATCCATTTAACGAAAAAGAACCAAAGTAATAGCGACTTTTTTTTTTTTTTTTTCAATCCAACAAGTTTCTAAATGGACAAAATATTTTTTTTAAAAGAAAAAAGAAAAACAGGTGGTGGTTATAAATATGTTTAGAAATTGGAAGTGGAAATAGTTCCAATATAGATAATAATGTGACCATCATGCAACATTCTTACAAAACTCAATCTATTGATATTAGGAAATCAAAAACACCTATATATATATATATATATCAATCATTACAATTCAACTCAGTGAAGCTCAACTCTTTAATTATTAATTACATGAATTAAAAATTGAATTAATAAGTTTAGATTTTCAAGTATAAAAACTATTAAGTTAAAAAAAAATAGTTTCTGTCCAGATAAAAGTGCGGTGGAGATTTTTCTAAATATAAAATAATAGTGATATGAGCACAATATTTTCTCTCAAAATATATAGATACTCTACTTACCTTTTTATTCTGTTTATAAAAAAAATAAAAAACAATATGAAATTATATTTTCTCCATTAGTAAGTATCATCTCTTTTCTTCCTCTTTCAATGTCTATGGCAACTTTGCAGATCCTAAAAACAAATATAATACATAAAAATTTATGTTAGAAATAGATGGAAGTGGGTTAAGTGATATTTGCTTTAATCTTATGTGGTATAGTGATTTGATAGTCTAGAAATCCCATGTTGACAAAATGTAATACATGCAAATCACATGTAAAGTAATATTTGCCATTAGAAATAGATGGAAAATAAATAGAGGTGAATTAAGTGATAACTATTTTAAACTTGGGTAAAATGATAATCTAGAAACCAAAGGTTGGCAAAGTGAAATACATACAAATCACATGTGAGTTAAGTGATATTTGCCCAATATTTTTTAATTATTCTTATTTTCTGTGTTGAATTTGACTAAAACCATGAGATTTAGCACTTTCCTCTTAACTACCCCTTAACTAGTTAAATTAAAATCTCATTAACAAATTTCATATATAAAGTATTAGATGACTCAATGCCATTTTTTATTAGTTCAATTAGCATCTATATTTTTATTAATTTATTCTCTATAAAATTTCAATGTTATTGCCACATTCATTTTATGATAAACATAAGGATAAAAAGACAATGTGATTAAAAATTTTACCTTAAATTATTAGATGGACCACATTATTAAATTATGTGACTTATAAAATGATATTTTTAAATTGGCTAATATGGAGGTGCAGATAAATTCTAAATTCAAATTCTATTGTCGTGTAATTAATTTTTTTTTTTATTGTTTATAATTTGTTTGTCTCACTGAAGATTTGTAATATTGGTTGCTTGTATATGCAGCAGCCAATCAAAGAATTAATAAATAATTTAATTTAGACCTTGATTAATTAATAAAAAATAGGCATTTAAATTGAGTAATAATTTGACCCCAAAAATATAAAAATGAAATTGAACCTTTGGTTAATTATTATTATTATTTTGCTCAGAAGCTTTGGGTAGTTACTCGTTCGAGTTACTTTCTAAGCACCAAGGCACTGTATAACGCCCAAGGCCTTCATCAAAACTGAACCAGTTTTCCAAACTTTACATCGTCTGGTAACTGTGCACCGGAAACCATTTCCAGGAAAATGCAGACCCCCGATGATATTCGAAAACTTCCCATCGACATCACATTTTCTCGTCTTGGAGGTAAAAGTCTTCATTTCCATCGCTGTAAATTCATTTGTTTCGTCGGAAATTTTTTCTGAATCTTGTGGATAATTCACAGCAAAACTCGGTCACTCTGCGTTTTTTTGGGACTATTATTTCTCCTTGTTTTTCAGAATTACGCCGTTTGTTAATAGTTTGAATTTTAATTAATTCCATGGGAGTTAACATATTTCAATTTGGTAAAAAATTGAAGAGTGGTTGGTTGATCGGAAGAGGATACCAGCTGATTGGAGGAAAAAATTGGCGGTCATAAGAGCTCGCATATCAAAGGAATTCTCGTCACTACCTAAGGATATTGATCCCTATTTCCAGACCCTGGACCTTGAAGGTTAGTTTGTACAAAACCAAAAATGGAAATTAGTTCCTTTCAATTTTGTTCAAGCTAAGCACTGAGAAATTTTTGTTGTTATTTGTTTTTATTTTATAGTTTAGTTTAGTTTAGTTTTTTTTTTTTTTTTTTTTGCAAATAAATGGGAACTTAAGGCCCTTTAGGAGATAAGCTTAATGAGAAATTTGATTGGAGGATGCCAGGATGGCTTACAAGAAATGGGAATGGGAGCAACATGAACTGAAAGGGATACTTATAATATCTTGTGTGACCTTAGCATCATTAATCTGATTTCTGAGTTAAATGCACTACTGCTATAAATATAATGGTTGTTTGATTAATTGTCATAATGTTCACAGGAATTGGTTACGTGGAGGCAAAAAAAAAAATTGATGTTTTGCTAAAGTCAACTCCAAAAAGCCGGAATATATTTGGCCGCCTATCAGGGGCTGCTGTAAGATCATTCTCTCTCTGCCTCCTTCCCCACCCACACCCCAAAAAAAAAAAAAAAAAAAAACTCAGATAGTAGGTTGTGTTTAAATTTTTGGCAGGGTGCTTGGGAGGTGATTGTGCAATCCTTCGGGAAGGATCACATATACCTTGAGGCTGCACAAATTATGGTTCAAAATGTGAACTATGAAATGTAAGTGTCCACTCTTCCAGTTTCCTATTAGTAACTCAAGAAGAGTACTTACAAGTATTTGTTTTATATCAAAATGGTTCTTAATAAGCACTTGTTTCTTAACTGTGAAGCCCTTATCGGAAGAAACAAGTGCAAAAGATTCAGCAACAACTAGCAGAACTAGAGCGTAAGGAAGCAGATGTAAAACGAAGTGCAGCTCTCTCAGCAGCTAAATATGCTGAAGCTTGTCAGGAGCTTGGCTTACAGGTTACTGCTTATTATCCCAGGAAACTGTATTGATTGTCAACTTGGTTTATTCTTCGGTTAGCCTTGTATGATAATGGATATAGATGAGCATTATATGTTTTTCAGGGGGGCAATGTGAGGTTAGAACTTATTGAGAAGGCAAAATCACTTCCAAGCACATTTAGCAGGATTTTGGAAGTTATGAATAGCGATATCATGTCACAGGCTATTGAGTATTATTCCAATTTTGTCAGAGATGCTCATGCAGAAAAGGATGTAAGACATAATTTGATATTTTTATTTGTCTCGTGATCAATGCTATATGTATTATTACATAATTCTGTAAAATTGGATCCTATTGATTAATTTGCATAGAGATCAGGATTAGGATATATTATGGTTCCTTGCATACATTAATTTATATTGCAATTGTGAGTGCAGAAATCTCCAACAGTTACTTTAACGAACTTGAGGAACATGCGTGAACATCCCCCATCCTTAGATGTTTCTGTAGGCTCTGAGATTCTTAATACTGATATCATTCAGCCAAGCAACAACGAATCAGATCATGCAAAAAATAAAAACAGATGATACTGGTAATGGTCTGGGTCCTTACGAAATAGTTAATGCCAATGACATCATACAGGCATCTTCAACCACTGAAGTTGCCAAATCTGATCAAATGCCACCAAGTAAAGATGAGAACAGCTCACACCTAGATATATCTTGGGATGTTAGTGTTGAGACTCCCCAAGTTGATGCAATTGATGATGTCACTGCCGCAAATGCAGTGCAGGACAATCCGGCATCTATACCAGATCATTTAACTCATACAATAGCATTCAGGGACGAGAGGAGTAAGCTTTTGGAAACAGAGTACAGGAACAAGATTCTTGATGATCTATATGAGGTTGAGCTGCTAACCTACTGATATTATTGATTGGCTGATTTGATAACGAACATCGTCTCATTACATGCATACATAATACAAAAATAGAGTTGGGAATGAAGAAACTTTTGTCCCTGCAATATCAAGTCCAGGAAATTGCTTCCTTTGTCCTTCTGTGAAGTGTGAACACTGGATGTTACCACTACCATGCTAACTTATGTTATTGAAACTTTATTGCTGATACATAGATGCTTACAAACCTACTCTCATATACTAACTTATATACATAAATCCAGACATAGGTATATATGAATGATGCAGGTGGAAACAGTAATACATCATTCAGTGAGCCGAACATTTTGGTGTTATTTTTAATAGGATCTAGATAATTCTTGATGTCTGTATTGATGTTGTGCTATCAGATCTAAGCCTTTTTAAATCAACGATTGGTGGAGTTAAGGAGTGAAGAAACTCTCTCTCTGCAACATCAAGTCCAGGCTGTTGCACCCTTTGTCCTGCAGCAGTATCCTCCAGACGCCATTGAAACCATGCTACCTGATGTTTCCTTGGCAATTTCATTACTGACAAATAGGAAAACAAGGGACTTGATTATGATCCTCAACTCTAAAAGGTGCTGTATTAAACCAGATTCCCTTCAGTTGAATGTCATAAGTTTTCTATTTAAATTTTAAAAAAAAATCTTCATGGAACTCGAATATAGTTTATCTAAGGTTATTTTGCTCATGTGTGGTAGTTGTCTAGTGTTTGTTTGTGCTTCTTTCCCCTTCCTTTCTTTCTCTTCTATAAAATTAAAAGGTTTTGCATGTAAAGTGCATAATTATGGAAACCCTAAATATCAGTTTTTCATATTTTACATAACATCAGTAGATAATTAGATAAAAATAAGATTCAGATAATCATAAGAAAAGAAAATGTAATTTAGGGATTATTCATGCTGAAGTTTTTTATTTTTTGAAGAAAACTGAAGATGCCTTTTTTTTTTTTTTGGGGGGGAGGGGGGAGATCGGTGGGTGGATGGAATTTGTGATTGGGACTTTCTCCTTTTTGGGCTACAAGGTTGGTTGTCATAACCATTAATCAGTTAATTTAAATATTTAATACAAAAGATGATGTTGTGTTGCTCAATTCAGCAAATTGTCATTGTTTAAAGCACAAGTGAGCCAATTTTCACATTTTTAAGAACATTTTAGTAATGAGTTCATATGAAACTTTATATGTGGGGTAGGTTAGTTTAGTCTAAATTTATTTTGTTTGATTCACAAAAGCAGTAGAAGAGAAACTACCATAACTAAAAATAACTAACCTGGTAGTTTCTTAAATATTTCATTTCTTGAGAGGTCTCTAACCATTTTTTCTATCTCCTCTAGAATCTGAATTCATTCTTCTTTCTCATATATAGACAACTGAAAACAGTATTTACTTCTTCTTGGACTCTTTAGCTGCTGCAGCACAGCCCCTTATTTATTCAGGTGCGGTAAAATGTTTTAGCCCTAGTTGGTGCGGTGTTCATGAATGGTTGAGAAGTAAGAGTGAATGTATTAATTGATTTGTTCATTTAAATAATGTTTGTGTTAGCATAGAGTATTTTTTCTTTCTTTCTTTCTGGTAGTAGTCATAATTTGAGGAACAGTGAGGTAATTACTAGGTTTAAAAAGATTGAAAGACTAGTGGGGTAAAAGAATGAAAATATGTACTTGTATAACCTTCCCCTCTGCCACGTACTTGCTTAGCATGTTGAATATATTTTTCTCATACATTTGTTCTTCCTTTCAATTTCATTTTTACCCCTTTAAATTTAAAGTTTTCCCTTTCTCTTAATCTTTTTTTTGGGTAAGCATGTTAGTTCGTTCACAACTTTCTCATCCCAATCAAGATGGATTCTCTGACCAACAGTTTGCTTGAATGATTTACTATTCTGCTATAAGTATTATCCTATCATCCAAGATCTTTATGTGTTATTGCTTGACTCTGATGTTTTCATGAATTTCAGATTTCTAGACAGGCTGGTTAATTCATTGGAGGAAAAGAGGCATCATGAAGTGAAGTTGAAAGAGGGATTGAAGGACCTGGCTTTCAAACGTATGGAGTTGCACAACTCCTTATCTTCTTTCTGGCCAAAGCAAGTGAGTTTGCTCTTGATTTAATAAATTATGTTCCTAGTTCCAGATATCTTTAGGGCTCGTTTGGCATATCGTATAGAATTATACAATGTATTAGGTTGTATAGTTATTCAATTATTATACTGTTGTTTATCATTCCCTTCCCCACTATACAGCTTTATAATATAAGAGGGGGTCAACAATACAAGTCTATACTATCATGTTGTTGCTTAAAGTTGTATAAGAGCCAACTGGATAGTTTTATACTATCTTGTTATCCTTATACGATGTGCCAAAGCCGTTATTTCTTATTGCAGTAAGGGTTTTATATGGTGTGCTCTCATATTTCAAGTACCATCACTGTTAAGTTATTTTTTGGCGAACTTCCCCAAGATTTTCCCTGCAAACAATAAGGAATCCAAATTGGTTCAAACACCAAACATCCAACTCTTAAAGATTGATTAGAACCAGTATGTTAAGTCCATTGGTCACTCTTCTTCTGGTTGGACTTGCAATTTGAGACTAATAAATGTGTTCATCTCTGATTAGTAATCTTGATCTGTCTCATCCTTTGCCCCCATTTTTCAAGATGATCACCCAATTGGAAACCTATGTGTTTTCCATGAATTTGTATGAGTTGTCAATTCATTGTCTTGGAACTTGACACCCATGTCTCCCTGATAAGTATTGTATGACATGGAACACGGGCATGAAAAATAAGATACAAGAAAAGAACACGGATATATAAGCATAACAAAGTGTGGTTTTTACTCAATTTGACCCCTTAGGATCAAATTGCAGGAAGCAGCTCTTGCAAAAACTAGGGAGCTGAAGAAGCTGTGTGAGAGTACACTTTCATCCATGTTTGATGGAAGACCTGTTAATATTATCGGAGAGATCAACACACTGTTGACCAGCGGCCTTGGTGCATGACAATGAATCCTTCCGGTTGGAAAGTCTTTTGGGTTAAAGCCTTTCTTTCCCTTATGTTTTTATCTTAATTGCCCATTTTGTATAAAGGAAGATTTCCCTATGCTAAAGATACTGGGTTAGAATTGTCACAAGTAAAATTGTGAAGTCAGATGGTTGTGGAACTAAAAAAATGACTTTAGATACTGCCCCTTGTCGTCTTCATGATTATTTACTGCAGAAGTTGAAATCTTGTTGATGGTATCCACAAGCATATTGGCTGAGAACAGACAACTGTCTTTTTCTTTTGAGAATTAACTCTATGCTTGTGTGTATTCTTAAAAACTAGTTTTCTATATTATAAGGGTGTTGTACAGATCACGAAATGGTGTTAATAGGTCTTTTTCTTTTGATAATTAACTCTATGCTTGTGTATATTCTTAAAAACAAGTTTTCTGTATTATAAGGGTGCTGTACAAATCACTAAAATGGTGATAGGTTCGTCTTCAAGACTATGCTCTGCATCAAGTTGAAATGACACAGTATTATGCATAAGCCTAGCGTTCAGTAAGCAATAGGCATACTGCTCGTTGTTTACTACTAATGCTTTGTGATACACACTATAACTCTAAAATGAGTTCATTTAATCTGTTGAGTAGTATACCTCTTAAGTAAATTACAACATAATAATACTGATGTCATGTAGCATACCCCATAGTGGAGGGTGACTAACTGAGTATGGTACATATGATACTTGTTCTAATTATTTTTAGGACATTCTTTACTTATTGCATTGTCATTTAGTTTACTGAGAATGACTTAGTTGTGTGTGGGATTTTCTAGTTTCCTCTAATTTCTTCGTAAAAGTGGACTTGCAATAAAAAATATTCTCCCCCATTGCTCTTGATCAATAGTTTATGATTAAAAACTTACGTTTCATTACCAAACGGACCACGATAAGCCAAATTCCAAGAAGAGAGCAAATAAGGAACCTCCTTGATCAATCTTGGTTAAAGATTTAGACTATCCCTTA
Source organism: Quillaja saponaria (assembly GCA_029379385.1). Taxonomy (NCBI): domain Eukaryota; kingdom Viridiplantae; phylum Streptophyta; class Magnoliopsida; order Fabales; family Quillajaceae; genus Quillaja; species Quillaja saponaria. Next base: position 26,219,156 of record CM055608.1, read on the forward strand.
CATTTCCATAGGTGGAAAAGAGGAGCTGCATGTATGAATTCTAAACCTTGATTCTTAATGATGGAATCTTATACTTGGGGCACACAAAGCAACTACAAAGAACCATGCCTGAAGAACATCAAGACAGACGTTATGGTACTCTTTTTGTTAAGCTTCTTAAACAGAAGATCCTACTACTATTTTCAGTCAACGAGTGTCGACATCAGACATTTAATGGCTCAATGTTGGAGAAACCATAAAACGGGTGTTGGTTGAACGGAATGATCTTTCCAGTGGATCGAGTTCATTACCGTCAGCTGCACCAATTTTTGCCATAATGAACTTTTGTTGCAAAGTTATAAGAGATACCACAATATCAGACATTGGCGGTCGGAATTGCATCAGAGGCTGTTCAAGTTTCATCCAATAACGAGAGAAATAAGTTAATAATTTGAAAAGCTAAGGTTTTCATGACTAAAACAGAGCAATTTTGAGAGTCAGAACCGATATATTGAAATCAAGTTTCTATTTACATCTAACTGCATATTATGAATTTAGTTCTTGTTGCCATTGAAAATATTCTTATGTTGATCTGATTATAATCTGGAAAACATGCATGTGTTTTAGGTATAAATGTAAATATTATGTATGTTACAAATTGCAATACCTGTACACAGAGGGAGATGATATCAGCAAAACGAGAGAGAGCCTTGGGTGAGAAAGTCCTTCTGATGCCCGGATCAACCATATCTTCCAAGCTATTCTTATCATGAAGCCTAGAAGAAGCCCACTTTACTAGAGATTTCTCTTGTCTTGGCCTTGAACTGTGTTGATGAAACGGAACGGAATCCATAAACTCTCTTTTTTAAAGAAGAAAAAGCTAAAAGAATGTTCAAATATAAAGAAGACAGTATAAAAACCATACTCATCGAATGGTTTCCTCCCTGTAAGCAGCTCCAAAAGCAACACGCCAAAGGCATAGATGTCGGTCTTCGTGTTGTCAATCCCAGGTTGGCCATGTTCAGGTGCAACGTAGCCAGTGTTGGCAATAGCAATCTCTGAAGCCTGTTTACAACACTTATCAAATAAAGTGGATAACCCTGTGTTATATTCTATGTAAAATACAGTTAATACTTGCATACACATTTGGGGGAATTAATTAAACATTGTTGTCTGGATGATTTTGCCTTCACTAGATTTCCAATTGAAATCTAAGTACCTTTACCTTCAAGAGAACCTATCGAATGAAACCTATAACTTAAAAGAATACTTGCAAATTTTGGTTCCCTGGTTACTCTTCATGCATAATTGGCTGCTCATTTTTAGGGGGAAATCCGTATCCCAGGTTTTAGGAGACTGACTATTTCCTGTAACTTGCTGCTCAAGTCATTTGCAGCTAAGATAATACGAACAAAGAAACCTTCATTACAAGAAGTCAATTCCAAAATGAAAATGAACATAGTACTTACTTTTGTTTTAACTTTGTTGCTTGTTAGTGGTCTCAAAACAGCTATCCCACAGTCGCAGACACGAGGCACCAAATCTTCATCAAGAAAGATATTGGCAGCTTTTAAGTTGCTATGGGCAACAGGAGGTGAGAATGTAGAGTGCATATAGCTGGAAACATCATTTGCATATTGTAGACTGTTAGGACTCCAGGTTAATAATTAGTAGAGAAAAGTAATGGTGAGAAGCATCACCACTATTTTTTTTGCTTCATTGAAGAGGCATTTATTACTTGACAGCCCAGAATGCAGACATGCAAAATGTAATAAAATAACTACTCATAGCTCATGATATAGAAGTAATTTATTCTCGAAATAAATGTTTGGCTCCCAATATGGATTACGTGACCTCAGGAGTGCATTGAACTTTTTGGGTGATAATACAAAACTTACTCTAACGCCTGAGCAATACCAAGGGCAATCTGAAGACGCAGGCCCCATGACATTGGCTTGTATGCTTCACCATGAAGAGCATCATCTAAAGATAAATTCCGAACATACTCGTAAACAATGAGATGTTGTCCATGCTCTGCACAGTAACCAGTAAGTTTAACAATGTTTGGGTGCCTTAGACGGCAAGCAATGCCAATAACATCCAAGAACTGTTCTTCTTCATTGAAAGACAGGCCCACCATGGTGATATTCTTCACAGCCAAAATCTTTAAAAGAGAATAACAAGAAGATTAAATCCAAAGAATCTGACACCTTATATGAATTTGAAGATTAAGGTTAAGAATGTACTTTTCCATCTGGAAACTCAGCTTTGTAAACAGGCCCAAGAGATCCTTCTCCTAGAAGGTTCTCTTCACTGAAGCTGTTTGTAGCTGACTGAAGCTCTGCCACCGTATAAACTTTTATTCTTGCAGGAAATCTGCATCTTCTGGAGAAACTTCGTCTTCTTGACGTTCTTTCAGTTCTCCCTAAATGATAGGGGGATATATGGGGTGGTCTACCAATGGAATGGCGGATAGGACCAAGAATAGGAGCAGAATTAAAAGGCAGGATTTGTGGGCTCTCTTCTCCTGGTGCAGTGGAAGAACATTCTATCACCAGATAAAGAAAACTATCAGTTGGACTGCATTATTGATATTCCATAGAGAAAACTATGAAATACATTATTAAGCTGAATCATCAAAATAAATACAAATAAAGAGAAACATGGAATTAGAAAAATTAAATTTTTATGAAACTTCAGGTTTTCAGCTCCCACAAGTGGCATACAAACATAACAATCATAGAACACTTCAAACTCCAGTTCAATTGGAAACATAAAACTAAATACTTGTGATTAAATTGAGCATACATTACATAATTTTGACCAAATTTCATTCTAAGAAGAATCCAGTTATGGTAACATCAATCCTAGTTGTCCACAATCCATGTTCCGTCCCTGTCAGTAAGAGTTTATATGTATTTGTCTCCCCATTAGTTACCTATAGCTGTACTGATGGGAACAGATTGCATTGAGCTATCACTGCTTCCATAGCTGTTGAGCTTGTCCGTTCGCAATTGTTTTATGCGAATTGCAACGAAGAGTGCTACACCTGTTGCCAATAGAGTTCCTCCACCAACCAGAAAAGCTATTCCTCCAGGACTCATACTTCTCTTGTGTCTACTTACATTTGGGGATGGGTAGTTCTCAATGGCACTTGACTGAGTTGTTGGCGGACCAGTAATATTTTGCTCAATTGGTACAGTTTCCAATGGAAAATCCCAGGGAGGAGAGTTGTCTACTGCATGGAATTTGTTTCCACCAATCCTGATAGAACGTAAAAAGAAAAATTAATGTCTAGTTTTCATTTGGTGCTTGATGCAGCAAAACTAAAGGTAAAAACAACTGTGAATATTGTCAACTGACCATAAATTTGGTATGGACTGAAAATGCTTTGGAATAACGCCACTAAAAATATTCTCTTGAATGTTCCTGACAACAGAGATATGTGAATAAACGACAACAGAGATATGTGAATAAACAAGCAAAGGAACAGGTCCTGTAAAGGAGGAAAAGGCATTATATTCTGCAAATTCTATAGAGAACCTACAAGTCAGTCAGTGGAAGTTCAGCTAGGTATATGACTGCTCCAGTGAATTTGTTATTCTGCAAGAACCTGACATATAAAAAGTGACTTTAGCTTGAGAACACTGATGAGCACGAGGTCAGACATAAATGATGTTTTGTTGCCTTCCAGTAAAAAAAATAATGAAATAAAGAACTCACAATCGAGTGAGATTTGTCAAGGAAGCAAATGAACTGGGTAGATCTCCCGTGAAATTATTGTATGAAAGATCCCTGCATGAAGGAGTAATCAATTTGGAAGGTGCCATGTATTGGGTTCTGATAATAACCATCTCTTAACTAGATTAAAAAAGTTCCATCTCTTGACTATAAGTAGGCAAATGCCGCAAATCCTTTTGCTATGGCGCTTTCATTTAGACACTTCTTTCATAGAAGATGCCAAAAAGGAAGGTTAAATTATAAGTTATTGAAATACATTATAATGTGTGACTCATTCTTATTTCGTGAATATCTTTTGCTACTTGTATAGGAAGCATAGCCAATGACAAGGACCGAAACATATGCATCATTTCTCACAGAAAACCCAAGTTAAGCACATTTACACTTGTTTGTGGTTCAAGATATACGGAACCATTAAAACTCCTAAAGATCACTGTTGTTCATGCCTTATTGCTTCAATTCTGATGCAATATTAAAAGATTCTAGTGAAAAAATAACATACATCTCTCTTAGATTATCTAAGCCAGAAAACAAGTTTCCAATGGGTCCAGATAACAAATTGTGGCTGAGATTCCTGCAAGAAAAATAACCTTGAGCATATGATAGACTCTGAAACTGAATTATTAAACTGTAGTATAAGGAACGTGTAACTCACAAATGGCGGAGATTTTTCATCATCGGTAATGAGTAGGGAATGTTTTGGCTCAAGTAGTTGAAAGCCATATTTCTACAATCATCAATGATCAGAACATAACACGGTATCTGTAAGTTGGATTATAAAAATTGTTTAGGCATACAAGACCAAAAGTGAAGAAAAATTGTGTCTTACATATGTGTGGCATTAGAGGGTAAGTTGTAAGGTATCTGACCCCAGATGTTATTAGAGCTGACATCCCTGAAGAAGAAACCAAATTAGGGTACAATGTAAATTGGGAATCTTCCATTAGTGTCTTGATAACAGCTTAAAAAGCATCACTTGAAACAAACATAATTTCTTACAGTTGCTTCAAATCATGAAGATTATTGAGCTTATCTCCGAGATAGCCTGTCAGGTTTAATCCTTGAATGTTACTGCAACAGGAAAGAGAACAGGTAATGTTTTCTCAATGTGGAAATATAATAAACAAATACAATACATGGTATGTGAATCTATGTGCTTTACAGGTGAAAAACTGAAGACCCAGAACATGCCACTCCAGTCCATGATTCCTCACAAGGATCACCACCATCCAATCTCCATCCTTTGAGCTCTGGTGGGTGGTTCAGGGTCCTATAGATATCTTGAAGAACTGCTACTGTGAAAAGCATAAGATGTAAAGTATCAGCAGAAATATACTGAGCTCGATTTTGTGTATCTGACGGTGTACCCATAAGCAAGCAGAACTTTTTCTTGGGTGAAATGTACACATACATTAAGTGGATATTATTTGATTAACACCTAATTGCTTCCTAACTCTCCTGTATGTTAGATGCAAAACCGCTGTTATTTACTTTCCCTCCAATTTAACTTCCTAAATCCCCGATAAATTTTCCTTCCTTATTGTCTGTTTGGTTTCTGAGAAAACCGATCAAGGGAGAGAATTCTTTTTTTCAAAGAGAAGTTCCCAATCTCAATTATTTTAGATATAGTTTTGGAAGTGATAAGAATCTCGATTTTCTTTTCTACTAGACAGTGACAATTCGAGCTAACATTCTTGCATGTTCTCAGAAATCAAACACATATTCTAATCAGTGATCTTCACTAAACACACAACTGTGCGATTGAAGTAAAATCCACAGGTGGCAAGAAATGCAAGAATTGAAGAAACAACAATTTAACGAATTACATACCATCAAGGGGATTGGTAAATGCCGAAGCCCGCAGAAACAGAATTGCGGAGAAGACAATTACAATCAGATGCAAATACCCGTACTCTCTAACCATCTTCTCTAGAATCACAATAGCCCGTCTAGTTTAGTCTACTCTTTGTTTCCCTGGATCAACGTTTGGAAAAACCATCAGAACAATAGTCAACTCTAAGCAATACTGTTTGCTTCCCGAGAAATAGGTGAGAAAAGAAAATTCGTCCAGTCCTACACTTGTCGTAACTTAATTACACATGAATCGTAAGTTGGCCTAAAACTTAGTTTCTTTAAAATCAATACATGCAAGAAAACAAGATAAAGTTAGAGTTGCAATTTTCCTCTGTTTTCTCAGCAACCAGACCATGCAACGCACATATTCTTGAGCCAAAATGAAGCAAACAAAAAAAGAAAGAAAAAGAAGAAGAACCAAATGAAGACCAGGTTCTGGATGTACCTCCGAAGAAAGCTATGAATTCTGTGAGTATGGATGGAGTTCTTGCTTGCAGAGGAATTTTTACAGTGAATGGTTTGTGGGATTTCGGTAATCATAACTATCTATACAGAGAGAGAGAGAGAGAGAGAGAGGGATTGTGTTTTGTTTCCAATTAACCGAAAGCCGTTATATTGCTAGGCAGGCCTTGGTTTGTTTTGGCGCGCACGAATCTACCAGAGAGGTAATAATCGCAAGGTCCACGGTCTATGATAATGTCATACATCCTTTTTACTTTTTAGAGCTGAAGTTGGGCCCAAGTCTATATGGGCCCAATGAATCACAACTTGGGTGGGTTTAAATCACGAGCCCGGACTCCTCCTCCTCCCCAAGTGGCCACCGTCTGAACCCCGGTGGTGACGGTGATGTCTCAGCCATGACTGAATCAGCAAATAAACGAAGTAACAATGGAGGAGGAGAAGAAGAAGAAGAAGACTACATGGGGGATTTGTCTCAGTTTCTTCCTCCAGAGGCTTCTGATCCTCCAAAATCTTTATCCAAAAAGGTACTTCCTTCCCTGTTTGGTTCCCTAGAATGCTGGGAATAGAGAATAGATATGAAAGTTCTAATTTCATCCATTTCCTTTTACATATATATATAGATTGTCACATTACAATCACGAAGCTTGCTTAGCATCCAAATGATACTTACCGAAGCTTTTCCCAAGAGTTTTGGGATGGGGTTTTGAGGTTAAGTTTTGCATTTTAATTAGTCTTTCAGGCCCTCATAAATGAATAAAAGGTTAAAATATAAGTTTATTCTTCTTATTATAACCTCAAAAAATTGATGTTTCAGCTTGCCCGCCCAACCCAGCAGGTGGGTTGAGCATGATTTTTACAGTTTTGGTATCCCAAGAATTTGGTCATGTATATATAGACTTTCATCCTAACTTCTGCAAGTCAATAGAGAGACATAATGGGTAAGTTACAATCCAAGTAATTGTAAATGCTAATTGAAATAATGTTTCAGTTGTATCATTCTTGTCAAAATAAGACATGAATTCTTTGAGCTGCTTTACCAATAACCAAAGAGGAATATGCGCTTATAACTTGATTTTTCTTATTTTTCTTTCCCTACAATTCTGCAGAGACCAAAACTGCACATTCACGTTTTCTTTAAAGATGCATTGAAATGAAGATGTAATTGGTTTAATCTTTCAACTGGAAACCTGAAACTGTCAGTGAAAAAAAAGGTCTTGAGGGAGAACCATCATAAGGACTTCTTTTTTACTTCTGTTCTTTCATTTCTGTTAAAATATGGGATCAGAACATCATAACATGTGTATCTTGCTTTATCCTGCCTCCATTTTAGCTATCATGGTTATTGATGCTTCCTTTTCTTTCATGTAGATCTCTAACAGAAAACCCCTTATGGTTCATTCTTCCAAGAAGCAGTCTAAAACCCTTAACTGGCAAGAACGGCGAAAACTTGAAAGAGAAAGAAAGCAGCAAGAGGAGGATGAGGAAACATTAGCAAAAGTGGAGGCTCCAATTCCACAGTCTAACATTGGATTTAAGCTTCTTAAACAAATGGGCTATACCCCTGGTTCTGCCCTTGGTAAGGAGGGTTCAGGTATAGCTGAACCAGTGGGGCTTGAGATTCGAAGGTCACGAGCTGGGATTGGTTTAGACGACCCCCAAAAGGAGAAACAGAAAATGGAAGAGATCACAAATGAGAAAAAAAGGAAGAAGGAGGAAGCTTTGATGGAAGAATTTGGTTCCAGGCAGAAGTCACAGTGGCAGAGTAAGAGAGTTGTTGTAAACTTCCTGAAGGCAAAGGCCACCCTTGCTCAATTGGAGAACAGGGAAGTCATGGAGCCAGAGAAGAATGAGGATGATGAGGAGAGTGGACATGATGAAGAGGATGAGGAAGAGATAACTGAGGAGGTATGTTTCTTAAACTTATATTGGTCTTGTGCACTTTATTTTAGGTAGCCATTGGTACCATGAAAACAGTTTACAATCCTTAGGAGCAGGAGCCTGTTTGGAGACTATTAAATTTTGAATCTGTATGAAGACATGAGAACATTTCTTCGGTAATGCTAGGAATGGAAAAGTGGTACTGACCAGAAAAGTTAATGTATGTAGCAGGTTCCAGTTTGGTTCTTGTCCTTTCGTTTTATTTCACAGCCTGTGTTTCCTCTGGGTCCTGGAAATCCTTGCACGTGTATTGATTTACTTGGCGTATGCCATGTTTGGAGATATAACTTAGGATTTCATTTTTCATTGGACCTAGCTATTCTTTCACGTCGACTTCCATTAGGGGTCCTAATCAGTCGAGCACTCAGCTCGTTAAGTTTTTTCCAAGATCAAGCAACCTCTAGGTCAATTCAAGCTCCTTTTGGTGATTTCTTATAGATATCTTCGAAAGTATTAAGATATAATGAGAATTAGAAGGATATGGCTCTAAGGCAAAGATTTTCCTCACAACCTTCTATGGAACTATCTTGAAAACTAATATGATGAAGGAGGAAATGAGAACTGAGATGATGGTAGGGAAGCCACCTAGTTACAGGAGAAATTGCAATTTTTTTATCACAATCTCTCGAAAAAGTTACAACACCTTGAACCATTCTTTTATTCTATTATTTTTCCTCGGAAACTACATTTCTCCGAATTATTGTATTGCAGTTCTCAGAATTGTAATACCTCTTTGAAAAGCTTCTATATTCTTGAAAAGAAAAAAAAAAAAAAAAAAGCAATTTAAATTGTTGAGTCTCTTCCCAAAAAGCTGTGCAATGTATCAGCAGATGCTTACTAATGTAAACTATGCATGCTTTTGTGTTTGTGCAAATTTGTGTTTTGATGAGTTTTATGCCTCTTATTATTTTCGGGTCTTTTATTTTGATTATGAATGTGGGTGAATTGAGAACAAGTCAATGAGGATGTATCAGCTCCTAATATAAGCATTCAACTAATGACATTCTGTTCTACATATGGACTGATTAAGAAAATTAAAACTCAAATAAATGGCTGCCTTGTTGGGTTAGTCTGAGCTTGTTGTCGGCATTATTGTTGACTTGATATCAGGGCTTTTGGGAGAAATATGGATGGAAAAAGCCTATGGGGTTGCCACTTTTTTGCAGTACCTTATGGTGTTTGGCTGGAGCATAATGTGAAATTTTTAGGAAGCTTACCTTCCAGCTCCATCTGTTATGGGATATGATAATTTTCCTGGCTTCTCTGTGGTGTTTGCTGCATGTGCTTTTGTTTCCAGCTACATCTCGCTCATCTCCCTCTCTCTTAAAACATTTGCCCATAGTGATTATTTGTTGATGGTGATCGCTCAGTAATTGATGCAGCAATTGCAGGATCTCTTGATGATACTTAGGGATGAGTATCAATACTGCCTCTTTTGTGGATATCAGGTGTGATACAAGTTATTATTTGATTTTATACCCAAACACCCAAAACACAGACACACATAAGTGTGTTCACGTGTGCGCGCATCTCAGTGTGTGATATTATGAAGGCTCATGTTGTAAATTTTTTCTTTTTTCTAAATTTCAGTATGAATCAGTGGATGCTCTCTTGGAGAACTGCCCTGGAACCAACGAAGATGATCACTGATTTAGAGGCTTCGTATTTGAACATACCAATTTCTTTGTTGTCTACCAGCTGCTTTTTAGCTGTAAAAGATGCAAGTAGAATTGGATATGAATCACATAGGTCCCGGTGGGAGATTGCTTCATTTGTCAGCATGTGGAAGATCACACTATGTTCAAAATAACACAGTAGAAAGCAGGAAGGTATCAGAGTCTTGCATCACCCAAATGTACCTGATTGACTTGCATCTCCTATGGATTAGCATCAATATGTATCAGAAAATGTTTGAATTCGTCATATTTGTTATCCTACATGTAAAATTAGGATCTCGATCTCTTGAGAATCATATTTATTGGATTGAGACTTGACACACCCCAAATCCTTTACCCTAGTAGAGAGCGACTATTGTAGGACATGAATTGTTTCCGTTCGAAAGTAAAGAGATAAATATTTTATATACAAGTCCTTTTATTCAGTGATTAGGAAGAACATAGGCCAAGATTGTTTTATGCCAGCCTACACCATTCTTATACAATCATATCTGCTCCATTTCATTTTTCATTTCCAGCACAATTATATCAATCCTCATGCCAGGACGAGCAGTGTGATTTGGCCGTTTAGGGAAACACCATTCAAGTACTAGCGCCTTTTGAATTCATTTTAGCATACCTAGATCCAGTATTATCTAGGTATGCTAAAAACTAGCACACCAGCCACCCTGAGTGATTCCTAACAGGATGACTAAAAGGTAGACAGATAGTGCAAGCATAGCAATCTGCTTAAACATCATATGCATGTTCAGATCATGCTAGATCCAATATTACCCAAATATGCTAAAAACTAGGACACCAGCCACCCAGAGTGATTCCAAACAGGATCACTAAAAGCTAGACAGGTAGTGCAAGCATAGCAATCTGCTTATCAATTTTTACAAATAAAAACTAGTTAGTCTGATTGCAGTGAGTGAAACAAGTTCAGTTTAAAGTTCCAATTTGCTTATTTTGAAGTCGCCTAGGTGTTCATACAAACCACAAAGGGAAGGATGCATATGGTTCAAAGTGACCAATGCATCTGTTGAACAGACTCATAGGCCTTAGGGTGCTCAATTTCCATGTATTGCCTCCTGCTCTGCTGCAACAACTCAAGCTCGCCTGAAAGTTGACTTTTAAGAGGCTGTGAAATTTGACGCAAACCCAGATCAGGAACAATCTCAGATAAACCACAACCTGCCTCATTGCCCTTGAAAGCCCACGAGGTAGACAAATGATGACCGGTTAAACCTTGAGCAGTAGATGCGGTCTGTTTCATGGGTGACCCTTCGACATAATAGTTGTTCACATCAAGAATTGGTGCTTGATTTCTGGAGCCCCATGGTTGATTTGACAGAAGAGAGAGAGCACAGCTTGAATCTGTGACTCCTGTGAAGCATTCTCCTGGAGGTATTCTTGAACCAGGGAATCTTGTCCCACCTATTGAACCTCGCAAAAAAAGGTCAGAAGGAGGATTCTCTAAGTTTATCTGCCGATTAAGGAACTTTCCTGTGGCAGCAGCTGTTTGACTTCCACATGCCTTCTCAGACAAGCTGGGAGTTGGTGATGCACCCCTCCATGTAAGATTTTGGTATGCAGCAAAGTCCATCAGAGAGCCACCAACCCTGCCATTTTCTGTCAAGGCCATGACAAAAAATAATTCTATGAGCCAGGTAAAGTGCAAGAGAAGACTTTGATGTAGCACCAATCAATATGCCAAAAGGCTGCAGAATGAGTTGGCAAACATCATATGCATGTTTCATGCTAGATCCAATATTATCCAAATATGCTAAAAACTAGCACACCAGCCACCCGGAGTGATTCCAAACAGGATGACTAAAAGCTAGACAGGCAGTGCAAGCATAGACATCTGCTTAACAATTTTTACAAATGGGAAAAAAGAATAAAAACAAGTTAGTTTGGTTGCCGTCAGTGAAACAGGTTCAGTTTAAAGTTCCAATTTGCTTATTTTGAAGTCACCTAGGTGTTCATACAAACCAGAAAGGGAAATATGCATTATAGTTCAAAGTGACCAATGCATCTGTGGAACAGACTCATAGGCCTTAGGGTGCTCAATTTCCATGTATTGCCTCCTGCTCTGCTGCAACAACTCAAGCTCACCTGAAAGTTGACTTTTAAGAGGCTGTGAAATTTGACGCAAACCCAGTTCAGGGACAATCTCATTTAAACCACAACCTGCCTCATTGCCCTTGAAAGCCCACGAGGTAGACAAGTGATGAATTGTAGCACCTTGAGCAGCAGATGCAGTCTGTTTCATGGGTGTCCCTTCAACATTCATTAAGTTGTTCACCTCAAGACTTGGTTCTTGATTTCTGGAACCCCATGGTTGATTTGACAGAAGAGAGAGAGCACAGCTTGAATCTGTGACTCCTGTGAAGCATTCTCCTGGAGGTATTCTTGGACCAGGAAAGCTTGTCCCACTTATTGAACCTTGCAAAAAAAGATCAGATGGAGGATTCTCTAAGTTGATCTGCCGAGAAAGGAACTTTCCTGTGGCAGCAGCTGTTTGACTTCCATATGCCTTCTCGGACAATCTGGGAGTTGGTGATGCACCCCTCTGTGTAAGATTTTGGTATGCAGCAAAGTCCATCAGAAAACCACCAACTCTGCCATTTTCTGTCAAGGCCATGCCAAAAAATGATTCTATGAGCCAGGTAAAGTGCAAGAGAAGACTTTTGATGCTTCCAAAAAGCACTAAAAAGCAAAGATGGTTTTTGAAAATGATTTTTTTTTTTTTTTTTTTAAGTCTGACGTCTAACCAAAAACAGATGGAGATAATCTGCCACAACGAGAGGTCAATAATGATCCTGGTGGGGGCTTTCTACGGCGTTCATTATGGCCAGCAAGGCGCCTGCGGCAACTTCGTTTTCCTTGATCAAATTCAGGAAGCTGATGAAATCTGCTTAAGGCAACCAAAGATGCTATTAGCTTTTTTCTTTTCATAGAGAAATAACAACTTAAAATTCATTTAGAAACTTTAGCTAAGAAGATTATATGGATAAAACAAGCTTACAAGGATGTGAGGAGATGTGATTTAGATAAACAAAATAACATGATAGGTTAATTGTTCATCCAGCATTTCATGATGTGCTTTAATTGCTATAGAATAACAGTGCAAAGGTTAAGTATCCTTCCTCGTCAGATGCACATACAGGTTAGATAAAACTCTCAAACCTAATGGACAATCAGCTGTAGATGTAAACTGTATAACTGGCACTCAAAAGCTCATAAAATTGATGATTTTAAACCATCTAAAGTGGAATAGTTTCTAAAATTTTCAAACAGTCATATATTTATACCCAAACTTTGCCTGAATTTACATTGTCATTGAGACACCGACAAAGTTTAAAAAAAAAGTTCATCTTATGGTGAGACGTCAATGAGTGTTAAATCCCAAATTGGCAAACTGATAAATATATACACACATATTTATATGCATCATGGAAGCACAAAATTGGGTCTTCCAATGCACATAGGAAATATAGCTTGAAGAACAGATAAAGGCTAGATGATTTCTTGAACTCAACTTCTATACAGCAATGAGCTGAAATGGTACTCAGATACCATTAGCACGGAGGGGCAGTTCCATATCTTCAAGAAGACAGGCACTCGAGTTGGCCACATTTAATTAACAAAAAAAGATACCTCAAGGATTAACTAGCCTTAATCAGTTTTTGTTAATCTGGATTATTCTGGAGTAGTTATGGGGTAGGCAGAGCAACATGTTGAACGTACCAATTGATAGCACTAGTCAAAGATTGCCAAAGCCAAAAGTAATGATCAAAAGATTTATAATTCCTTTGCAAGAGTTATACAACATTTCCATAAAAAGAGAAACCCCATCAGTTGTCAACAATAAACCAAGTGTCAGTAAATTATTCTACAAGTGTAAATCAAATTTCTTTCACTCGAGCGAGATGCATCAAATTTTCATTTATAATCCTCTACTAGTAAACCACAAGCACAAAAATCAATTCCAAGATTCCACAGCAGAGCATAAATTTTCTGTGGATGAGAATCGAGCACTGATATATCTTCAAACAATATGGTGGTATTGATCACTGATTCTCCATAGCACCATAACAGTTGCAAAGAGATTGTGCTGCAATGGCTTAAAGTAGACATGAAAGATCCTGAAATACATTCATCCAAAATTTTAGCACATGTGGTTTTCATGCAAATGAACAAAAATAACCTTATGTGCATCCCACCAGATTTAAAGGTTGAACACTTATGGTTTCTTCACTCCACACTAATTTCTTATGGAGAAAACTTCTTACACACCAATCAACTATATCTTTTAATGTGATAGTCAAAAACCATCCAACCATTTTGAGCACTAACAGGGGCAACCTCAGAATAATACCAACTTCAGCAAGAACACCCATACGGGAAGCCTAGTGATATGCTCTAAATCAATGGGTGAGCTGTTGGGGTGCAGAGGTTTTGGTTCGACATTACTACTGGAGTAGGTAGTGGAACATGAAAGCTTAAAGGAAAGAATGTGTGGTGAAGTTCCTCCTGCATTCCTATCAGTTGAGCCTCCCCATAAAAGGAGAGTCAAGCTGAAACAAATAAATCTAGGTAGACTCACAGGGAAATTAGTTTTTATTTTTTTGGATAAGTAACTCACAGGGAAATTATTTTACTTGAAATAATGCTAGAAGCATATAATATTAAAATGTAAAAGAAAATAGGGGTTCCTAGTCAGACAACTCTACTATATTATCCTATAACATCATCTTGCTAAAGGAGACATTATTAACTAAGCAGGGTGTTTGAGCATGAGAGGACAGAGATAGAGACACTCATATGCAATAAATTCACAATAAAAGAGCATCAACAATTCAATATTTCCAAAATAAAAATAGTAATAATTGTGCTACTCAGACGGTAAAAGTTTATGTTCAGTGATAATTTTCTTCCCAGAATAAAGCCTATAGAGATTAGACCCTTGCTAGACAATGAATCCACAAAGCTACTTTAAGTTGCAAGGTCTCATAGAAAGGATTGAACAATTCCAAAGCATATCAGCCAGTAAACAAAACGGTAAAAATCTAAACTAACAGTTTATGCACATGCAATAGAGCCGGTGGGAAAGTTATATGCTAGGTGCTGAGCCACATCAATAACAGTGAAAATAAGCAATAATAGTTTGTAGATGAACAGACTTAACTTAAAGATATTAGAACCCTATTATACCACGAATCCACAAAGATAGTGTAAGTTCTAAGGCCTCAAAGGGCCAACTGTAAATTTCCAAACCAGACATCCCCATGCCTAAGGACAAAAAAGGACTTCTTAAACTCAGTTCCATGGACTAGAGTCAGTGCCCAAGATATAATATAGGTACTGCATCACATTAGAGAGAGTAAATAAGCAATATTAGTTTGTTGACGAACAGATTCCAGCAAACCATTCTCAAAACTCCATTTAGCAATCTTCTATAAATATTATTGCTTATTTTCACTGTTATTACTTGTTAGTGACTAAGGTACCTATGTTATGTCTAGACCACTGGCTCTATTGGATTATCTTTTTCTTTTGTAGACTGCTCTGCTTTGAATAGCAATTGTCTACCATTACCAATATGGCGTCTGTTATGTAAGAACCCTGAATGTCCCATCAGGATTTATAAAGACTTCTTATATAATAAGCACAACAGGACAAACACACAAATTAACTTCAATTGCATCATTGCTGTTAACTTAATATGTTTGAAGGACATTCAATCATAAGTTATATTCAACTTTTTCCTACTTTAAGAGTGTGTTCCGGTGTCTATGTAATATACAAGTTTTGGCATCTATATAAAATTTTCAGATCTCTCCATATGTTAGTGATGATACTTTGTTTCACGCCTATGTTGATGATTCATAGCTCCACAAATACTTTTGCAAGAAATGTTCTAAAGTACCCAAAAAGGAAATAGCTGCCCAAGAAATTTAAATTTTAGCTTTGAAAAAGCATGCTTCATAACCTGGAAAAGTATAACCTTCATAGCAAAATCCCATGGCAGACAACCACACAATCAAACAAGAGAAGTGAAACAAGCAAATCACGAACTAATTTTTCCAAATGGAAACAACCAGTAAATTAATGAAGCATTATATCAATAAGCTTCCCATAGACCACGCCCTAGAAAATGGGAAAAAAAAATCCATTTACCCCATCAGATCAAGTTAACAAAAACATCCAAAAATATGCAGCAACAAACACGATATATTTTGAGCAAATATAGACAAATTACTGCATAAATACACAACCAAATAAATTGATGTATTCTATAATACTAGAAACATAAGAAAGAAAGAACACATAACATTTAGAACATAATAATAGTAAAAGCAAACAATCTTACATAAAAAACAACCAAGTGCATTGACAAAAACAGGACATATTACTCTCAGCAAAGGAAAAAAAAAAAAAACCAACTAACAGAAAGAGGTGTTGACATTTTTTGTGGGATGAAAAACCCAGTGTGAATTTGGATAAATTCGTCAGTAATTAGAAAGAAATGGTAAATAATAGTTAGAATTGGTGAGGTATGATTCTATGAGAAATGGAAGAGGCATATTTTCCGTACATAAGAAACACGAGACAGGATCACAGTACCTACTAAATAATAACATTCGACGTTAAGATAGACAAAAAGGAATTTATTATACGGGCAAAAAAAGGAAAAAATGAGAGTCAAAGTACATTTGACTGCTGACCTGCTACACTGTTGGCAAAACCTTTTCTCCAGACCAGCAACAATGACCTTCGGCGACTTTGAGTGCATGCCGCAAACTTTATGCCTTGAATAGTAAGCCTTGAAGTCACTCAGATCCACTTGACAGCCCTCAACCTGACACCTAGGAGGCCGAGCCCCTTGAATTACTCCACCCCTAGCCTTCTTCGGCAATGGCGGGGTGGACGATGAAGCCCCACCACCGGACTTCGCTGAAGCTCCGAGACCCACATCCTCAAAGTAGATTTTCCTCCCAAATTTCAACCCATTGAGAGACTCAGTGGATGAATTGGGCGGGGAGGAGGAGGATGAAGAGGCTCCTGGCTCGGTCACAGAGCCCGAACCCATTTCCAGCAGTGACTCCTAGAGCATGCACAGTGAGATTTTGGGAGCCATGAGTGAATGAAGGGAGAAGAGACAGAGAGAAATGTGGTATTGGGTTCAAAGGAGTGGTAGTAGGAGAGTCACTGAAGTGAGGAAAGCAGACAGCAGACCAGATGATGGGCCATGTAATATGGTACACCGAGAGAGCCCGTCCAAAATAAGGGAGGAAAAGCCAGAGAAATGTGAAATGTGAAATGTGAAATGAGAGATGAAAGATAGATGGGCATGGGCATGTACTTTTTAGCTCTCATCTCAATCACAGTCACAGTACTGTGCTCCAACTTAAAACGTAGTTTTTTGAATTTTTTCTGCCTCACCCATTTGTGACAGATCGAGAGATGAAAGCCCCAATGCTCATGCAATCACCAACTTGTAGGATTGATGTATCGGCAGCAGCTTCTTCAAAAGGAAACCTGCTACCGCTTCACCAACATAAAAGCATTTGCTAAATTACTTCATGAGTCCATTTTTATCATTGAAAATCTTATTAGTACTGTGTTAGGATAAGATATATCTAATCAGGCGCATATTACTCGATATATATATTAAATGGAAATTAAAATAATAAAAATGTAGAAAACTTGGATAAATTTAAAATTAATAAAAATATACATGAACAAAAATATATATAAGAAAATTATAATTTTATATGATTCTTTTGCTCAGATAATTTTATCAAAATATGATATTCTATGTAATATTGAACTGAACAGATAATAAGGATATTTCAGTCCTATCCATCAACACATGATACAATAAATGGTTATTTGCACATACTCTCATTTTTATTAATTTTTACATAATAAATTATCTTAGCTTATTCTATTGCAGCCAAACACAACCTTAGATTAGCTGGAATTATAATTCAAACTTTTGGATTATGTAAAAAACATTTGCTAAGAAATCTTTCATATATTAAAATCTAGAGTAAATTATATCATCTTGAGATTTACTGAAATAATATTAAAATTCAAAATTTTTAAAAATTCACATTTCTCCCATTGAAATGAATGAAAAGTTAATGATGTTACAAGCTTGATTTTGAAAAAAATACTAAAAAAGTATCAAGAAATCCAATTTTTATTTTTCTCTTTTTAAATGAGTCATAAAGACTTACAATTTTGTTTTTATATACATTTTCCTCTACATTTTCTAGTTTTTTTTCTTACTCTTAATCTCGTTTTTAATAAAAAAAATAAAAAAATATTTGGCACATATATAAGCAGAACTAAGTTTGAATACTAGTAAATGAAGTTTATTTTTTAATTTAATTTTCATGATATAAACGATAAAAAATATATATATATGAATTCAAAGATAAGTTTAATTATTTGAAAATATTTCATAATTTGTTTATATAAATCTGCTCATGAAAACAATTTTTTTTAAAATTTTTTGAAAAAATAATATTTGGAAGGAAAAGATGAAAATATTTTATTTATATTAAAAATTAATAATTATAACATAAGATTTATTAGTTTTCAAAGTTTATGTTTAATTTTTTTTTAAAAAAAGAATACGAGTTAATTAACATAAAGATAAACAAAATAATTATACAATGGCTCAAAGTTGTAAAAAAAATATTTTTCAGTTGTAAGACTTATTCAGAATTAAAATTTAAAAATATGAATTATTTGTCATTTAAAGTAATGACAAGACTTGTTAAATTTTAGTGATACTTATAAATTTTATTTTTCTTTAAAAACTTTTTAAACATTTTAATTTTACTATATATGTAAGAAATATTTCTATTCTATTTTTTAAAAAATATATTAAAATTATAAAATTAAAGCCAACATAATGTCTACTTTTCTTCTTATTTTTTCCAATTTTCTGAACTTATCTTTTAAATAGATTCACATAAATTTATTCTTTTTATCTTTCATATTATAAAAACTAAAGAACAATCTAACTTAATTTATTTAATATTCAAACTTAGTTATATTTATACACATGTCAAATATTTCTTTTTATTTTATTAAAATCAATATGTTAAATTTTATTTTATTTTAACAAAAATAAATTAAAATAATATGTCAATATATTAAGGAAAAAGCTAAAAAAAAGTAACAAAAAATATATTAAAAAAAAGGTTAATATTTAGAACCTATTTAAAATAAAAATTAAGATTTATTGGTATTTTAAAGATAAAAATGGTGTTTTTTTGTTATATATCTTGTAACATTGTTAATTTTTCATCCATCACGAGAAGGGGAATGTCGATTTTTCAAATTTTAGATTTTAGTGTTATTTCAATAAAACTCAAGGGTTGGGAATTCAATTTATTCTAAATTCTTCCAACGCTTCAATTTTTATTTTATTTTATGGTACAATGATGGTAAAGATATTTAATTTACATTAGGGTATACTTGAATGCAGTGAATTAGAATTGGGAATTAGACAATTCAATTTTAATTTTTCTATTTGATGTACATTTTAATATTGAAATTAGAATTTTCAACTAAATTTTAGGAAATTGATAAACAATTATACAAATCAACTTCAATTATTGTAGGTAGACCTCAAAATTTATAATTCTTGAACATGTATTATTCTTGATAACCACTTACTTATAACTGCACATCATGTGATAAATTCGGCCATCATCGACAACTTCATCCACCTGTCCTCAGTCTCCACAATAGACCCCTTGAATAAGATACTAACCACCATCGAATTTGCTGAATATGATGACAACCACCAGCGAGATAATCAAAAACAACAAAAAACACTTTATAGACCTATTGAAAATGATGACAACCACCATTAGGATCTTCCAGAATAACAATTATTATCAGAACTGGTCGAAGACGATGACAATCATCATCAAAACCCATCGCAGATGACAACAATCACTGTCTCGCTCGAGAAGATGACAATCATGGGCGGAAGTCCTTGTAGACAATGATAACCACCGCTAGAAGCAACTAGAGATGATGAAAACCACAGTCAAAATCCATTGAAAACTACATCCACAACCATCCCAGAAGTCACCAGAGATGATGACAACCACCACCAAATACTTAAATCACAATTCTATATGTAAATTTGTATGGGATCTAATATCATATATTTTAATTCTAACCAATTCCAATTCAATGTATTCAAAAGCAGACTTAAGGTGTTTGCATGTAATGAATTGGAATTGAAATTGGGAATTTGACTGTTCAATTCCAATTTTCTTGTTTGGTGCACATTTTAGAATTGGAATGGAACTTGAAATTTTCAACTCAACTCCCAAGAATTAAGCAACAACTACAAAATATTATTTTCAATTCATATGGGTAAAGTCTAAAATTTACAATGTACATGTTCTATTCTTGACAAATATTTACTTATGAGGGCATATCATGCTATAACATTGATTACTACCATCAACAACCTTCAGCCCTCACCTATCATCAACTTCTTCTACCCACCATCACATGTCATCACCGTCACTACCAATCACCGTTATAGTAGACTTATCAAATATGATACTAACCATTGCGGGAACCCCTATAGGTGATGACCACCACCATAAGGACATACCCATAAATGACTACAACCACCATTTTGAGATCTTCTGGAACGATGACAATCGTTGTCAGAGCCTGCCAAAGACAACAACAACCATCGTCAGAATGTGCTGGAGACAATGGAAACCACCTTAAGAGAAGATGCAAACCACCTTAAGAGAAGATGCAAACCACTGTCAAAAGTTACTGAAGATTATAACAATCACCACCAAGTACTTGAAACACAATTCTTGTTATAATTTGTTATGTGATCTAAACTCGTATATTATAATCTTCACCAATATCAATTTAATAGATCCAATCACAACCCTAGCATCCATAAAATTAAGATTGAAATTGGGAATTTTACTTAAATTCTTAAGATTGACGTAGATTTAAAATTAAAATTTTCTTCTCAATTTCTAACAATTGGAAGATATCATTTTCAATTTTTATAGACAGAAATTCAAAGTCACAGTTTCAAATAATTTTGATTCTAAATTTTGGTGTATATATATATATATATATATGACAACATTGGTAGCAACCTACTTACAAACAAAATATGATGCTTTTGCTCTGAACTTTAAAAAGAATAGGTATTTTTAAATATTAGCTTCTGATCTCAAAAATTTAGAAGACTAATATTACATTAACTTTCTTAAGAAAAATCCATTTTAATATTTTCATTAATTAATACAATAGGTTAATTATTTCTATTTTAATTATCAATATCTATAATAGGCAATTGAAATTTTTTGAACAATTTTACAATAAATGTATTAAATACTAATTTTATAATTTTTATTTATTAAGAATAATATTTATATTATTTTATCAAATGTTACTATTATAATATTTTAAAAATAACTCCAAAAAAGTAAAAAAATACGACCCTTCCCAAAAAGCCATACCATAACCAACCAATCCTAAAATCTCACACATCCATACTAACGACATATATATCATCATATTTAACCTTCACTAAAGTGAGAATTTATAAAAATAAAATAAAAGTAAAACATGACACTTAATAAAGCAAGCAGGCTTGAAAGGAAATCTCATTAATCCGATTCTTCTTTTCAATCATTGAAAAATCTGCATACTAGCTCTAGCTTGTCTTCAGTATTTGGTGGACACGACCTATTCCCTTTCCAACCTTGACCAATCACACCATATTTGCTTTCTATTATTGTGAGAATCCAATCGTATCACAAAATCAGAATCAAATAAATTGCATAATAAATTGCAGAATTGCTTCCTCAATCGCATCCCTTTCTGAGGAGCACGCACACTCGCATCTTAAACCCATACTTTTAGGTTATCAAATTTCCAATATAGGACCTTCACTTTTTTCCGTACCAATTCAGGCACTCCTCAAAGAATGTAAGCTGACTACTTAACAGGTGCCTGTTGTTGTGTTTGTTGAAATTTTGACCCAAATTAATATATTCTTGATAGTCGACTCAAGAAAAATTTGTTAGATGATTATTAGAAATTTTCAATTAAATTTATTTTATAAAAAAATAATTAATTTACATTAATTAAACTAGGTGCCTCGTTGATGTGTTTGTTGAGATTTTAACTCAAATCCTGGTTTTATAGTTTTTTAATTAATTTATTTTTGGTAATTATGAAATATTAATGAGATGATTATTAGAATTTCTTAATAAATTCTTCTTAATGATTAAATAAATATAATTAGATTGAGATTGTATTTTCATAGAAAAAAAGTTCACTTGTTAGGTTAAATACGTATAAATTTGTAAGAAATATAGGTATAAGAAAAGAAAGTTAATATTGATCTATTGAGATACAGATACAATTGGTAGAGATATAAGAAAGAGTGGTGATTGTTTTTTTTTTTTTATGTAATCTTTGTGAAATAGTAAACTCATCCGTGGATGGTGTTAAAAAGTCGAATCACAAAATATTTTGTATTAATTATTCTTTCTACTTATATTTTGTGTGGATAACATTTGTTATTGTTATTATATCTCATTGAATTTTTCTTAATTATTTCGTATAATACACAACAATGTTGACATCACATTTATTTTTCTAACTCAATATATTAAGATATTTATTTAAGAAGAAGGAAATAATATATATATTAACAAGACAATATATGTAGCATGGAGACTATTGAGTGGCATTTCGTAAATATAACACCAAAAGGAGAAAAAGCAAAAACAACCGAGAATGGTCCGTTTTGTGTTTTCACCATTTTCTTGTTAATCAAACAGAGGCTCAAAGTTGTAACCCAACCCCCAAAAAAAAAAAAAAAAAAAACTGAGGATCAAAGTTATTCCAAGGTAGGTTTATGCCAACATTTGAAAAATCAAATCAAAAAAATAATTGATTCTCAGATAAGTGGTTTAATCATAATCAAACTGATGATGTAAATATATTTAATTTAATATTTATAATATTAAACATAATATATGTGATCTACAACACTTCATATTAAATTTTTTAAAACTTATTTAATATAGTTACACCTACAAAATATTTATATATGTTAATTAGTGTGTTTTAGTCATGTAAAATATATTTTGAGATTTTTATTTAGTTACTACATGTGAATGCATATTAGAACAAAATATTATCTCAACTTATTATACTCATTAAAGTAATAAATTTAATAAGTTTTTAGCATTTAATGTGGTAGCAAATCACAATTTCATAATTTTGATTAGAGAGATGGACAACTTGTGAGAGAGAAAGAAATAATTAAAAAATAAAAATTAAATAAGAAAGTATTCTTACATATATCTTTCTGAAACAAAATACGAGAAATAGTAACTTTTGTTACATGAATATGATGAGGGAGCTCTAAAACACCCGCAACATTAAAAAAAAATCTTGAAGTTACGAACCAAACATAATTTTAGGTCCTTATTCAATAGTTTACTGAAATCTAAATGAACACGAGATTAACATCTAGCTGTGAAAACAGCCCTCCCTGTCCCGCGTCCTTGTATTACATGCGAGACAAAAACATTTTCCTTTTATTTTTTTTTGCTAATAACAAAAACATGTTAGTTACTTAATAAGTAAAGAATCTCAATCTGCTTTATTTTGAAAAGGAATTTCTTAACTAGTGATCACAGACCCGTTGAGATAATAAGATAATAATACATTTAAATTTTTTTTTATCATTCAATATAATAATTCATCGTAATTATAGTAATAAGTATTTTATTTTTCACACATGATAACTGTTTTTGGCTTCATAAGGAAGGAATCACAAAATAATCACCAAGATTTCAACATTAAATCTCCCACCTATCATTGAAGCTAAGCACGTAGTATTACTGAATTAGCCTAATGGCATAGGATTTTTGCGTATGTTTATTGTTCTAATCCATTATCCATTACTTAAGAAAAATGATCACCACCGTTGATCAGAGCATGGTTAGAAAATGGGGCCAATGAGATAACGCCACGTTTCAATAAGCAACCACTCAGACATCCAAACATAGCGGACAAGCTACAATGCTCTTTTGTCCTTTCATCTACTGCCACTATACTCTGGCTGCTATTTAGCCTATTCATATTTCCCCTCACACTCTTACTCTCTCACCCTTTATTTGTCTGTCTGTTTTGGTAAGGCTGAAAACTTGAAGATGTCCGGTCGTGGTGTTGGTCGGGCCAGTCAGTCTGCTGGAGGAGATGGTGGTCGTGGTAGTGGTCGAGGAAGGACTATGCACAGTGGTGGGCGTGGTTCTGACAGCTTCACCACTCGTTCTACATACGAAGCTGGCTCATCATCCTCATCTCCGGCTCCCGTGGCTCAGATTACGCGCGAGGTCGAGCGGCTCTCTCTGCAATCTGCTGCACCACCTCCATATTCTTCTCATGCATGGTCCTCACAAACTTCACCAAGTGATCCACCGGTGACTCAGCCGCCACCGTCGTCTTCTAAGGCTATAATTTCCCCCGCTAGGCCTGGATATGGAACTATTGGAACCAGAAATGTCATCCGCGCCAACCATTTCTTGGTTGAACTCGGGGATAGGGACCTCTACGATTACGATGTATGTGCATCTCTTTGTTTTTTTTTTTGTCTGTTTGGTTGCCAAGAAAAGCCTTTGGAATGTCTAAGATGGCCTGTTACACAACTCTTTATTTGTTTTATTCTGGTTTGATGTGTTAGAACAAATAACTAAATCCATATGCTTTACTAATTCCCGATTCATTTATGTCATGTTGACATGTTCCACTTCGTTTTCTATTCATCTGTTGATAAGAGGAAACACTAGTTTTATTCCCATTATATCAAGTACTCTTATTTACATTTCCCCTTATTTTTAGGTTCTGTATTTTTCTTTACTGTTTTGGATTTTGTTCTTTCTTGAATCAGTCCCTTCGGTCCTCCCATCTTTTTCTTCCTCTTTAAAGATAAGTGTTCCTAAATCTGTTTTTAATTTCTATCCTTGGCTGAAGTGCATGTTAATTAGATGTAAAATAAGAATAATCTACCCCTTCAATGAATGTTAATTGTATGGCTATGGCTAGGACGTTCCATCTCTTTAGTTCCTTCATATTTGACTTTCTGTTACATAGTGGTGTAGATTACTCCATAACATAAGAGGATTATATATGTGAACATAAATTTTATTTGACACTGAATTTTCTTAGCTGCAGTATGTATAAAAAAAAAACTTGTTACCACTTTATGGTGTAATGAGATTATATCATTGAACCTGTTTGCTTGAATATATTAGCTTACAAGTTGCAACTTAGATCATATTTAGGTTGTTGCCTCAATGGACTGGCCAGAAGCAACAACTTACAGGGGCTTAGTTTCTGCCCAGAAACACCGGGAAGAAATTATACAAGATCTTTACAAAGTTGAGGTACATCCACAGCGAGGACAAGTTAATGCTGGGATGGTCAGGTAAGTACTTACTATGCCTTGTTATCAAGTTCTCTGTGATTAGAGTCTTGCTTTTAATTTCTTTTGAATCTTGATTGTTTCAGGGAACTTCTAATTGCATTCAATCAGAAAACAAACCGGAAACCCGAAAGAATTATCTTTTTCAGGTATTTAATTTGCTCTCAGTAGATGGTGAGATGAATATTATTACTTTCTTCCACGACTGTTTTGTCATACTTCTTGGCTATCATGCACAGAGATGGTGTTAGTGAGGGACAATTCAATCAAGTTCTGCTTTTCGAGTTGGATAAAATTCGGAAGGTAACTAACCTATGCCCTCACTCTTCAAACTATCATTGTAACAATCACCAGTGAAGCCATAAGAAAATGTGCTTGATGCTAAAGAATTAGTTCAATACATGTATAGTTGTTGCTACTGATGCTAGTCATTTTGATTTTCTTTTTCTCGTATACTTCCACCATGCTTTAGACTAAAACCATAAACAGACTTTTGGTTTGGAACATTCTGTCTACAATTTATAATCAAACAGAGAGAACTATTAAACCACAAATTCAGGAGAACGTTGAGTTCAACAAGTGAGGTTGAACTCAACATGGAGAGGTGGACAAAGGTAAAGATTTACATACACATGAACTTCTATATATGTTCCCATATGATAATAGTCACCCATATACTTGTCCAGAATCTAGGTATAGTTTTTATATGTCTGCTATTTAATTATGAGTTGTCAAACTAGAATACATTGGCTGTACATTCTTTGACATGGTAATAAAAAGTAAAATGCGTCTACAACTTCTAAGGATACAACATATTGGTCATAGTAAGTGTCTGTTTACGGAGAATGTATAGTTTTATAAGTGAATCAAATAATTACTTTTATTTTGAATTTTAAGTATCCTCAGTTAAACTCTCTGTATCTTTTTCTTTCAGGCGTGCTATCAATATTGCAAGAAAATTATCTACCACCTGTTACCTTTGTTGTGGTGCAGAAGAGGCATCACACGTGCTTCTTCCCTACTAATCTCAACCAAACAGACAGGAGTGGAAATATATTACCTGGTTTTGATTCTTGCTCTCTTGTACAAAGTATTCAATTACTTCATACTCATATTCTTTGTGCTTCTCCTTAAAGACATGTTGCTGCTACAGGAACAGTGGTTGGTACCAAGATTTGCCACCCACTAGAGTATGATTTCTACCTCTGCAGCCATGCTGGAATCCAAGTACGTAGATTTCACTTTAGCCTAGATTGCAGCCCCAGCTTAATTAACAAGTATAAATTACAATCATTGTTTTGCATCGTACGTATGCACGCAGGGTACTAGTCGGCCTGCACACTATCATGTTCTATACGATGAAACTGACAAACAGCCTCTGCTACACGTAGTTTCTGCCAATGTTTTCTTCACTAGATGATTTTATATAAAAAAATTAGACCACGATTTCTTGTTATGACTGATTAATCTTTTCTTCAGGTATGCAAGATGCACGATCTGTTTCTATAGGTCTTTCTATGATCAGTCTTCTTTGTGTTTGATTTTCCTATATATATTGTTTCTTGTTTGTTACTGAGAATTGACTTGCAATGCAGTTCCTCCGGCTTACTACGCGCATCTAGCAGCATTCAGAGCTAGGTATTATATTGAGGGAAACGGTGCATTTGACAGTGAATCTAGCGTTGGTCGTGGTGTGAGGAGGGAAGCTGCCGTGGTCCGACCACTTCCTGCCATCAAAGCTAACGTGAAAGATGTTATGTTCTACTGCTGAGCGAACGGCTATACGGAGATTAAGAGAGAGAAATTATTTTGATTGTGTGGTTGATAAGTCCAACGAATTAAAAAAAACAAAGTTGATGATTTTTTTTATGTTTGAGTAATAATTACCAAATTTAGGTATATTTTATAATTAAAATATTGATTGCACAATTTTTTTTTATTGATTCTATATGACAATTTTTCTTTTAAAGTTTAAAAAAGACGATGTTTTGAAATTAATATTTTAAAAATTAGAGTGAGTCAGTTGATTGAATCGGTTGTTCCATCTTCTAGATGATAAGTCGAGTATGGTTGGTAGGTTGGGTCGATTTTGACCATAGAATTATTTTGGTGGTCGAACTGTGTAAAAACTTGTGAAAAAAAATAAAAAACGAATGACTCAAAATTGATTTTAGTAGTTGGTATTTTAAAAATTAAAATTAGATTAATTTTTTTTATATTTTAATATTATATGTATTTATAAGGTAAAAGTTCTAATTTTTCAATCTACATTTATAAAATTTATATTGAATCTATTTTTTTAAAATTTATTATTTCCATATTTAAACATCAATTAAAATGAGATAAATGATATTATATATTTCAGTGATCTTGCTTATTTTATTTTTTCTACTTAACTCTTTATTATTGATTGAGAAATAAGTAAAATAATTCATGAATATTTTTAAAATAAAACATACGAGATATATAATAATTAATTTTAAGTATAATATTATTAAATATATTTATAACGTCATCTAATTTGACTATTAATTTAACTATCAATTTGACTTGGTTAAACAAATAACCTTAGACCCGATAAATTTTCTGAGATTCACCGGACATATTTAAAACATTGCTCTAAATTTCTTTCTCTTTTCACTACTGAAAGCAGCCACCGAGACTCGTAATACTCTCAAATTTTCACGGAATGGCATGCTACATGATTTGTCATGGGTGCTTACTTAATATTCAAGGAAAAGAATGTAAAAACGTAAATAGTGTGAGAATAAATCGGGTCCAATTTCTGATTTTCATTTGTAAGAGGAAAAATATGATTAGTATATATTACATGTGTATTGTACTTGCTGATGGATCCTTTATCCAGATCAGTGGGGAAATATCTGGCAAAATAAATAGGTCAGCTGTATGTGTTTACATCCACGCAAGACAATTGTATTCGGTAGCACACGATATCAGGTTATTTCTTCCGAAGATCAGTCGTTTACCTGTCTCGACCAAATCTCCCCCAACAACAGTGTCTGACAGCCAATTACATCTTTAACAAGCTCCACGAATCTTTACCTGCGGTAGCGATAGCGCTTGAAATTGAAGTACACATGCAAAATTCCACGCTCAAATGTGCACTTGAACCCTTTCTTATGAGAATACTCCCACTCTTTGTTTACAATCTTGAAAGCCTGTCAGCGAGTTAGAAGGATTTATTAAGTATAAAACAGAATAAAATAGTAAGGATCATAAAGAAGAGCAAGAAAACTTACTATGTCCTCGTATGGTGGTCCTGCATGGAACCTTATAATGCATGTTTCACCACTGCTACCATCATTCTCAATCGTATAGACCGGAGCCTTCGTCTTGTCTACAAGATCCGGATAGAAGATATTGAACTTATATCCCTGCACGACCTTAGGAGGTGGGTTGTCATGGTCATAATGAGTCTGGTTGTATTTGTTCCACTCATATCCAGTGTGCACACGGTTGAAATACTTCGGCTTTCGGGGTCTATACTTGTCATGCCACCAGTACACCTGCATCCGCATTTATTAGACAGCAAGTCAGAAACAACAAAAATATACAGAAACACAGCTAACAACCAATTTATTTCCCTTTAATGTATCTATTTTATACTGATGCTTTATGTTTTTTTCTTTTTTCTTTTTTCCCAGCAAAAAATAACCCTCGACAGATGTGATGAGCAGGGGAAAGAAAAAAATTCTACAGCTCTTCGTAATAAGTAGATTCTCAAAACTGCCACTCCTACACGGTATATATCAATTTCATATTACACCTTTTTTAACTGAATTTTAGTATTATGCAAATTCTCACACAGCTAATGTACTCCATTATATAGTTAAAAGAAAATTAGAAAGGATGATGAAAATGAGTAAGGCACCTGTGAATCCAGGTTCACTTCAGCACCGGAACCAAGAACTGCATCCCCTTCTTCCATGGCTCCCATAGCTTTCATGGCCTTCATCTCAAAATTATCTTCAGAAGGAGCAGGCTTTGATGCCATGGCTTCTTGAATTCGTCTATGCTGCTCTTCTAATACAGCCATACGTTTTTGTTCCTATTGACATGTCAGTATAGTTATTCAGTGATACAAACATACTGTATCAATTACTTAAACATGCCAACATTTATTAGATAAAACACCAAGTTAGGAAAGTTACCAGCATAGCCTTGTCCTCTTCAGGATCAATTGCTTCCTCATTTTCATCGCCATTAACCAATTGTGGTGAAAATGATCCAGCCTCTTCTTCCAGTTCATGATTGTCATCCTCCACGGGTTCTGGGGCGAATGCTTGATCATCTGCACATTGGACAATAATATTACATAAAGCTAATTGTGACATCAAGCTATTGGGAAAGATTCTTAAATATAGAATAGTATTTCATGAATGATGAAGAGAAGTATATACCCTTAACATCATCCTCAGCATACTCATCTTCAGGAATTATAACATAATCTTTTTCCAATTTATCTTCACCCTCCAATGGTTGCTCCAGGCGTTGTAGATGCTTGCGCAGCATTTTAGCATGAATTTCCCTTAAACAAGCCTGATATTACAGCAATCTGATGGTGAGCCCCAATACGTGAACAACCAATTGGAAGAAATAAAAACAGCAAAGAATAGCTAGTGTTGTAATACCTTGGCCTTGTATATATGGAGGCGCTTTAAAACCGCCTCCCAGTACTCAACCACCTTTGCTGTGCCAGAACGCATCTGTGACTCAATGTGAGCCTGTAATGCTTCCAATTCTGCATATGTCTTTCCCTCCAAGAGATTCTTGACATCTGCCTCAATACTAGAATGCAAACCTCTTTCTTCTGCAAGCAGCTGAGCAGGAGGTTCTTCTCCGCTGCACCCGAGCTCGATCCAATGTATCCTTTTTCTGAGCTTCAGCTAACTCCCAATCACACACGACTAAAAGTGCCTGTTGCATCACATACAAAGACATCATCAAATAGATCTTTACTTTGCATATCTTTGCTATTTAAACAACTTGTGGCCTAACATCTTTGCAACTTTTGCATGTTAAGGACATTGTAACGAAATGGTCATGGATGTTCAAGGACGGAAAGAGGAAAAAGAAGCTCCTGTAATCATGCCAGTCATACATATTCCAGTTTCTAGGAGATGTCAGGCTTCTCTACATACAAAAAAATATAAACATGCAGACACACATACAAAGATGCTTATCCACATCAATCCGTACATGCATGACAAGAAAGCACGCCCAAGCAAGGCAAGAATACATAAAGAGAACTCAGCAGCAAGAGAATACAGAAAGAAAAAGGAACGGAATAAGAACATATAATTAAGGTGGCATCAAAAGAATCCTCCAATTAGAGTTCAAAACCAGTTTCCTGCGCTATAGGTTAGCTTGAATGCTCAATTTGAAAATTTCCACTGTGCTCAATTTTTACTAACACAGTCCAATAACTGGAACTACCAAGCTCAAGTTATTTCATAAACATTTCCGATTCTTTGTGCCACATGAAACCCCTACTATCCTCTAGTTGAGCTCCCGGCCTCTCACCACATAGGTATAAAAACAAAATATATTTCACCTCCTCACTCACATTTGGACAAACTGGAAATCATTCTGACTCCATTGTACTAAAAAAATTTCACTAACACAGTCCAATAACTGGAACTACCAAGCTCAAGTTATTTCATAGACATTTCAGATTCTTTGTGCACATGAAACCCCACCTATCCTCTAGTTGAGCTCCTAGCCTCCCCCCCCACGTTGGTATAAAAGCAAAATATAATTCACCTTCACTCACATTTGGACAACTAGATATCATTTGACTCCATTTCCTCGATTTCGAGGATCCAAAACGTGCATGACAGTAAGGATATAGATAACCAGAGAAAGGAATGCTACTCCAAAAGGAATCAAACTAACGCACATCTGCAGACTAAATCAACAAAACCTACTTCTAGTAAGGCAGGGTTGTTTATACAGCAGTTACACCCAACACAATTTGTCAGCAAAAGTAATGAAGTTAGGTGATAAATGTGAATTTTTTTTATAATATGCAATAAAGAAAAGAAACACAAGATACAAGTATTTAATGGAGCCAGTGCCAAATACAATAAGGCCAAAAGAAAATCATTTAAAAGGGGATAAGGATCATGCCTCCCAATACTCCACATGTGTTGGTGTCACACGGTCCAAGTCTAGATGCATTTTGATGTCATCACGAAGCTCTTCCATTTCTTTTACTGTCAATCCCTGCACCACATATCTCATACAATGAGTAAATTGTCAAAGAAAATCATGGGATAACTGAATTGATGTTGAATTCTGGATATCTTACGTATCACAGACATAATGGCTAAGATGTCTTAAACTTTAAAGGCCATTAAGTTAAGGCACTTTGATAAAATGATCCAGTCTCAATGACACATCCATAAAGGAAATGTATACACCTATACAGGCTTTAGTTATAATAATTACACTGTTATTGCGGGTTGACATGTTGCCATATATTGAAAAAGCAGGATATGCAACTAGAGAAAATAAAAAAATATTCCTTCCCCATAACCAACCACTGCAACCCACCACTCCATCATTGTTCTCATGGGCAGTGGGAAACAAAAGAAAAAAGGGAGAGATAGTAAATAACTTAACATCTAAAATACCTGAAGGAACACTGTATTATCACACTCAACTCAACTAAGACTTAAATCCCAAACTAATTGGGATCGGTTAAATGAGCCATTTTCCTCCGTTCACATCAAACTGAATTACACACTAATTGTGAAAAAAGAAAGAATGAATTTTAGGGAATTGTGAAGATAACAAGAAGAAGCAGGAAGGATGGGATCAGTACTTACATCATTTTAATGTATGTACAGGGTTATTCTTCCTAAGATCAAACACCTTGAAAGAACAGATTTGGCAGTATTAAGGCTATATCTTCTGGTAAAAGTTCGAAGAAGATTGAAATGCTTACATCCAGGGGTTCTTGAGGCATTCAGGCTTGAGGTTTTTTCAAGCTCGTGCACTTGGATGCTTGGGTCAATTTTTTGGTTCTGCTCCTTTTGATTAGGAGTTTTTAGTTTTCTTGTCCGGTTCAAGAAAAGTAGTCAAAGTAAGCAGGGGCCTTACTGTTCCATGTTGGGGTTAGTGATTTTTAACAAAATGGGCAGTTTTAATTAATAATATGTCAGAAATTTAACCTCTTTTAATGTCAGATTCCCGACCCCATAAACATCCATCAATGTTGAGACTCATAGATACACAATGTCTTAATTCCCTTTACCAACCTATATATCTGAAGTAAATATATATTCCTATAAAAGCCAGAAGCCCTCTTTAGTGTCCATCCATACTTATTTTTTTTTAAAAGTACCATACAAGGAAAAGGCCAAATTCAACCCTGTACAACCCATCCTCTAATCCAACACGTTTCGGAGTTTAGGGATGTTTCTGTCATTTAACCAAGGAGCCAAAATTGCTTTCTTATTTTATATAATCCGAACAAGACCACCATCAGGTTTTTATCAGCAACTCTAAAAGAGTCAATAGTACTCCT
The DNA here is from genome assembly GCA_029379385.1 of Quillaja saponaria. Taxonomy (NCBI): domain Eukaryota; kingdom Viridiplantae; phylum Streptophyta; class Magnoliopsida; order Fabales; family Quillajaceae; genus Quillaja; species Quillaja saponaria. The sequence continues at coordinate 26,251,872 of CM055608.1, forward strand.
TGTTCTCAGGGTATTCTCAAAACAAAAAAGTAACTAAGAACTAAACCTACCAAATTTGTTTATAATAAATAAGTGAAGAACTATACAAAAACCGCTTATTTTATTGGTCCCTGCCTTTGATTGTATAAAACTTTTCTAAGCTATAAGGCTGGTCACCACAGGGATATAAGTTTAAAAAAGGATAAAAATACTAAAAAGGCTAATACATAATATCATAACAGATATTTACCTTGAAAACCATGTATGGTTCATTTATTTCTATATCGAAGTCATCTGAGCCGTTAAGGTGTTTGGTGAGGACATCAATAGGCTTGGTACGTCCTTCACGCAATCTAATCTCTGACCTCATTTTGCTTTGATCAAAATGAAACTGCAAATTGATTTGTACCAACTCGTCAGTTAGCCAAGAATAGTAAACAATAATACACAAAAAGACAGTTAGGGAGCAGCATACCTCCTCTTCTTTTTTCTCCCAGTCCTGGAACTCAGCCCGAGCACGTTCTCTGGCTAACAATGCCTGCAAGAGAGAGATTTAGATCTTAGTTTAACACCAGAGGAAAGAAGACACAGTTTATGATACCATCCAACAAGTAACTAGACATGTTAGAGGATCAGGCTACCCACACAGACCAACGTGTCTATAGCTGGGCCTTGGATTAACTTTAGTCATGCTTCAGCCTCAATTGCTAAGCCTGACTGAGTTTTGGACCAGGCTCAGGAGTAACGTAAAAACCTGTCTTGATAATGTATTTCATTCAGTGTGGGTCAAACCTCAACACTTGTTTCTTTTTATTTCTTATTTATTAATTTATCCGAATTTAAAGGGATTTTAGTTTTTACAATAGAAAATAATCACTACAAAGTAAAAAGAATTATGTGCCTAAAGGGCACATCCCAAGTAATTGTTGAGTTGCACCCAGGCTTGAATAGAAGCCAGTGCCAGTGCAATAACACTCTAATGGAGGCAATTTTCTCCTCAAGAGATAAACATAAAACCTCTTAATAACATGATTATGGACTAACCATTTCTTCCTCGTGTTGTGCTTTCTCAAGAGCCCTTTCCTCTCGTCTCTTTTTCACCTTTTCAATCTCTGCCTGCATTATCAATTTCAATAAAAAGACATTATATGCAAGCAGTTAAGACATGTTAGATAGAAGCACTAACACAAATGCTGCAAAAGAGAATAGAACGAACTAAAACTTGGAAAAAGTAAAACAAAATATTGAAGTTTTACCTCGAACAAATTTAGCAATGCAGACCTGATAAACTTTGTTAACCAACCTTCTCCAACAACCAGTGAATCAGACACTAGTCCAATTCCCAACACATGCCTAAAAATAGTGTTCGTTTTTTTGTGTCTAACATGTGTGTGTACGTATAATTCTACAATTAACAACATATATATTAGATCAATTAAGTCACCATGATATAATCTCTATTGAAAACATGAAATGAGCACCACAAAGCAAAGCCTTGCTAATATTTTATCTTCCAAAAGTCAAGGTCGGCAGGCTTCACTTTATCCTATATACATTTCTTCCCTCATGTTGTGTTTGTCTCTTCCATGTTCTATCAAAAACATAGATATCAGGCTGAATTTTATTACGCAAAACCAAATTAAAGGGTATATGCTTCTAAGGGAAGGAATAGTAAATTGTCCACTATCATGCCCCATTACAATAGTACCAAAAAGGTGTTTGGTGGTATATGACACAGGATGTTTGACTCGGTGATGACTCGTACAATTGAATCAAGTCGCCCAATTCACCTATGCTTCGGTCGATTCATGTATGATTCTTGAGCTTTTTCGATTCACCCCCTGCGATACATATCGTTTAGGTGCTAAATTGAATTGACTCATGAATCATAAGAATCTAATAACAGTATATATGACTATCATGGCGGGGTTGCCTACTATCATTTCTAGAGCTATATAAAACTTGAACATTATGTGAAGCAAACAGAAGTGCCATGGATGGAAGTTAAAGCTGAACTTCCATGGAAGACTAGGTTTCTTAAAGAGGATAAAAGAAAAACCACTTTTGGATGCTAGGACAAGCAAACCCTAAGTTCTCACAAAAACTTGAAAAGCTAGCGACTGTTTTCTTTCATTAATCAAAATATATCATATTACAATGCTGCCTTAAGTAACCAAAAGACACATAAAAACCCCTAATTCTGAATCTTTGTGTATTGTGTGTGTTTGTCTTGTTTACTGGGTTAGGCTAAAGTTTCACGGTGCGACCTATTTGATAATTATGACTCGAGAGATCCGAAAATTTAGTTCATGATGTAGAGGAATGGGCCTATATAGGCCCATTCCATAGCAAGAGTACAAAATTAGTGGTTCAGGGGCTTGCCCCCAGGAAAAGTTTTTAGGGTTTATTTTCTTTCTTGTAGCCTATATATAAAGGCAGTTAGCACTAGGGTTTCAAGTACGCTTTTTCGAGCAAAACACTTGTATTTTCTTGTATTTCTTCAAGAACAAAACAATGAATTTCGATCTATTCAGTAAGGATGTAGACTAGATTAAGCTGAACCTCGATATATCTTGTATTCTTTCTTTTGATTGTTTTCATTTTTCAGTTCTAATTTTCATCCTATTATCTGCTTCTGTTTTAACAGTTACAGTAGCCCGCTACTGCTATGAGTAATTACGGCTAATTATTATTTCTATCTTTTATCATCTTTTTCCAGCATCCTTATGGTACATGGAATGGACATAGGATAATGATACACCACGTGTCTTAGATCATGAAATAATGGGGTAGACATGTCTACAAGTTTTATAGGTTAATGCAATCATTCATTAGAACTTTGTGACTTTGCGTAAAATGTGGCATTTGTAATCTAGATTCTTCAATTGGAGCTTAGTTCTTCTCCAAAACTTTCTAATCTATGTATAATTTTAAAAATGATTTTCTCTGTTGCCTATTGAGAAGGTCACATAACTACTCTATATACTTGCATGTTACATCTGTAAAATAACTAATCAAAATATCAATTTACACGTGTTTAGTCAATAGTAAAGACAAAGTCAGAAAAAGTAGAGAGAGGAAAGAAAGTACAGAAGGGGAAGCTAAGAGCATTAACAAAGCCCTCACTATGAATCTATACATTTATATCTAGGTATGAAGTTACACCCTAAGGAGGCTGGAATACCAAAAATACCCTTATAACTCCAGCAACAACGAGCATAATATAGAGGTCTAGCTTATAAAAATTCTTCTTAGATTATTTTCATTTTTTGTACAGTTTCTTTCATCTGTTAAAATGGTTATGCTCCTTCTGCATCATTTTTTATTAAGATTTATACTCCACATCGAATCACCCATCCGAGAAACCAGATTCAGGATGGATGTTTGTTCGAAATCCCATTGTAAGATATGGATATATATCCACAAGAAATGACATAGAATCCCCTTACAAAAGAAGCAATAGATTTTACATGCAAATATTTCCAAACCAAACTGGACATCAAACCAGAAAATAAGTGTGTAAATGGTTTAACATTCAACTGGGGTTTAAAACACTTATTGCTGTACATATGGATCTTTAGATAGTGCAACTCCAACTGAATACAAATTTTTGAATAGGGAATGGTCGTTTGCTATGATTTTCCCAACTTTATCGGCTCTCAACTTTCCATTTTGCTCCAGTTTCTTCTTTTTATATTTTGGACGGTGATGATATTGCATGAAACTTTCACTTTTTCGGGGTTTAAATGAAAGGGAAGTTTCTGAACTTACCAATTTGTTAGACATTCTTTTTCATGTAAATCTTTCTATAGCTCCTTGTTCGGGATCCATACTCCTTCCCTTCCCCTTCATAAATTTATATGGAAGGCTAAGATTCTATTTAAGGTTAAGGCTTTTATTTGGTCAGCAATTCATAATAGAGTCAATACTAATAAGTTTCTATAGATAAGGAGACCTTCAAAGGCATTATCACCCCAATATTTGTGTGATGTGTTTACAAAATAGTGAGACCAACGAGCATCAGTTTCTTTATTGTCCTTTTGTTTAGACTCTTTGGGGTAGACTTTGACATTTTCAACATTCCTGGGGTATGTTTGAGTTCTTTGCATGATCTTTTGATAACTCGCTACCAAAGTTTTGAGGGAAAAAGGATGTTGTTTTTGTGGAGATGTGCTTTCTTTGTAGTAATTTGAGTATGGTTGGAACGAAATGTGAGGATTTTTCATACCCGTAAACTCCCATTTTGCTTCAGGAGATTTTCGGGCTGCTTCTATAGTAGATATACTAATACAGCACTGATTGGTGAGCCTTAATCTTTTGAATTTGTATTTTTCTTTCCTATTTTTATTTCTGTTTAAAAGGATTTCTTGTCCTCCCTTGTATTTCTAGTTTCTTTCTCAATAAACTTCTTTTCCTATAAAAATAAAAAATAAAAAATTAGTGTGGGGAAAGTTCAAGGAAACACTATAAATTCTAGTGAATTCTTTGCTGCCCTCTAATGAACATACGAAAGTGAGAACATACATAAAGATGATGGAGAAGGTAATCTTTGATGCCATCTGATCAAGCCTCTCTTCATGAACCAAATGCACATGAAAATTATGAATATGCCCCACTTGTGAAGAGATAGTTTAACTAGTATGTGTAACTGATCATACAAAAGTAGGTTAAGACCATAAAAGAAAGAAAATACGGAACTTAGGTATATTACACAGAAAAGAACAAGGAAAAAAAAAAAAAAAAAGAAGAAAAAAAAGAAGAAGAGAAATAGAGAAAATAGAGAAAATTGTATACCATCCTTTCTCTCTGCCTTTTTTTCTCAGCTTTAACTGAGAACATATCCAGTGAAACTCCCTGAGTAACATCACGCTCAATCTTCTTTCTCCAAACAAATCTGCAAACATTTGTTGTAGACATTCATAGAATTAGTGAGTATTAGACAATTATGATTGCATACAGTTCGTAGAAAACAGTAAAAATTCCGTTTCCAGATTAGAGCAATGGGAACTGATCATAGCCATGCTTTCAATCAGATTGGTAGGGCCTAGGGGTATAAGCAGAAAAGTAAACAAAGATGAATATTACTAGTTTGTAATTAAGAAATAAAGATACTTTAAAATCAAATAAAGAAAATGTTGTTACTATGTATATTTAAATATAGTATTAACAATATCCTGACAAATGGACTTCAAAAGATTGTGTGAGATTGCAATGTAAATTCCAAGGTTATTTTATTAGTATGGCCACCCACAGTTTTTCTGAATGATTTTGTCCTGAATAGGCATGAAAAACTAGCCTCTAATATCCGTCTCAAATTTCCACTCATGCTTTACCCTTAAGCTGATCAACCTTAGAATACATTCAGCATTATAGCAATAAGCCAATAAACCTTACCCTCCCAAAGAAAAGAAGGTACAGATGGAGAAAAGGAGAAGAGAATAACGGATCTACTAAAAGAGCACTAGATATTTTTCCAGTATCCACATTTAAGTGAAAACACTACCCGATTCCCTCTCAATGAAGCAGTAAATCCTTTTAGTTTCAATTTTTAAGTATTCTAGTTCTCACTTCCCAGTAAACTAGTCTAAGAATGTCCAAACTCCGAAAGCACACACCCTCGGGCAAATGTCACCATATTCACCTTCAAGTATAAGGTGAAGTTAAAACTATATCAACAATCGAAACCAGTTAAGGTTTAAACCAGAATCCTCTTCAGTTAATTGGTTCCAGAGTATTACAAACAATGTATTCTATATCTTGGCCAAGTTTCCAATTTTAACACATTTCAATGTTTTCCAACAAGAAAATCAAAACTACCCCACAGTTGTTAAATCAAATATTATGAGCTAAGATCTTTGACATCAAATTAAATTATTAAGTACTTCGCTTCCAGAGTATGATGCTAAAATTGAAGAAACGTGAGAATTAAGAACCAACGCACACTTTTCTTAACAAGGAAAGAAAAAAAGGAACGTACTTCTCATTGAGATTAGAATCACCAAAGGGATTTGAATCGTTAGAATAACCCGAAACAGTCTGAGACCTCAACTTTTTTGCAACTCGCGTGGCCTGAACAAACAAAATCAAGAAGAAACAATCGTCATGATTGTTCATGACCCTACAAAATAACCATAACATTGCAGAATAAGGACCATATTTAGCAAACCTTTTTCTGTGCCTTCTTAGCCAAATACTCAGCAATTTCGTCTTCCGTTATAACCCTCTTCTTCTTCTTGCGTCCACCATCATCACTCACATCACTATCGTAGGAACCATCAGAGTCTCTTCCGCTCCTCCTCCGGTTTCGACGACTATTTCTGTTACGACTACGACTATCCCTGTGCTTGTTGGATCTACTACCCGGGGATGAGTCACGGCTATCTGACTCGTCGGACTGGGAATAAGAATCGGACTCAGAGTCGTCCGACCGTCCCCGTCTCCTCGAAGACGAAGGCTTGTCCTTTCTCCCCATTGCTTGGGCTTGCAACCAGAACGAGTATACTTGATTGGGGCTCGTTTGGAGGGCTAAGAAGAATTCGACAATATTCAAGTGTGTTGATTAATTGAGTTTCAGAGTGGGATTGCAGGAAGAGAGAGCTCGAGTAAAATGTTAGAGACTTGAGAGTGAGAGCTTAACCCCGCCCCCCACTTCTGAAAGACTAACTCGCTAAACTTCCTACTTACAAGGATAATTTAGTAATTATGTGATAGGGGCAAAATCAAGCTCCAAGAATGGATGCAAGAAATTGACAGAGTAAGGGTAGAAGAGAAGGGAAATCGAGGGAGAAACAGAAAGGCTTTGAGCCACTTTTCATTAACAATTCAGATGATGCTAATATAATTCCTCATACAATGCTTATAGGCTAATTAATTCGCTATCAAAATACTACACTACCCTTCATCCTATTTTTACCTGTGACAATCTCTTACATCAAATAATCCTTGTCCTCAAGGATTTGGATTAGAAATCTAGAATTAACATAGAAGCAGGATGAAGCAGGAATGAACACGTGCAGGAAAGGTAATTGGAATTGAAAGGACAACCATTAATACAGTTTCATGGCTTGGTGTTGCAGCTTCCTTTGAAATGATTTTGGCCTCATCTTTATCTCTACAGTGCTGCATATGTAGTGGACCCTTCCCTTTACTACTCAACCATTCCTCCATCACAGAATACACCCACCTCATTATTGTTTTAAACCCAAACATCAAGGACCTCTCGTTATACCAATTTTCTGTAAACAAACTAACTGGTTGATGGACTCTATTACAGACACTTGAAAAGTACATTTTTCATAACTATTATGCATTTCAGAAGCTATAGCTTCCATTTCCTTCAAGAATTCATGCAAAGTCTCACTCTTTGTAACTACTTTCGAAAGTTCAATATCATGACCCCCTGATATCAATAATTCAGGCCAGATTTCATCATTTTCAATTAATTTCTTGAACCCAAGGCATTCTTCATCCACTGATTCTTGAGCAAACAACCATTCATCATCATGAACTACAATTATACTCATATGCTTATTCTTACACTTAAAGAAATGGGTAGGGCTATATTCTTCATTGCAGGATTCACACAAGCCTTTAATTCTTTTTTCATCAAACTCTATCCTAGAAAAGAGTAATGTTTTAGACGGGTTATGGCAGAAAGGAAATGATTTACCGAGCTTCCTACTGGCTGGCTGCATTGTGGGAAACTGGTTTTGATGGGTTTTGATAATCCAAGAAATCATTTTGTTGTAGATCTTGAAGCTCAGCCATGATTTCACCTTGTTTCTTGAATTCTTGACCCACTATTTCTTGAGGAACAGTTGCTGTAATTTCTGACCTTGTTCTGAAAGAGCAGCCATTGTTGAACGAGGAAAACAGGAAGGATGGACAATGGAGCTATGGTGCTAGGACCATGCTCTGATACCAATTGATAGGGGCAAAATCAAGCTCCAAGAATGGATGCAAGAAATTGACAGAGTAAAGGTAGAAGAGAAGGGAAATCGAGGGAGAAACAAAAAAGCTTTGAGCCACTTTTCATTAACAATTCAAATGATGCTAATACAATTCCTAATACAATGCTTATAGGCTAATTAATTGCTATCAAAATACTAAACTACCCTTCATCCTATTTTTACCCGTAACATTATGTTAAAATTTGAAGGAAAACTGTTGAGCAGCAACTTCGAAGGTCAAAGGCCCCTGTAATGGCTGATGAATACAGATAAAAGAAGAGAGAGAAACAGAACAGGAACAAAAAGAGAAAAGAATCCAACTTTTGATTAACAATTTTCCTAAGCTTCCTGTACACAATTTGGGCTCCAACTAACCAACTGATTAATAATAACTTATTTAACAGATTAACATACTTTTAACTAACAATTAGCTGTCAAAACACCACATTCACAAGTATTATTGAGAACTAACAATTGCAACAACAACAAGGATCACTGTCGTTTATGAGCTACATCTCTGATCCATATTGTTATTATAGTAAAATGACACCCAATGAGAGCATGCCACGTAGCGGTTGCCTATCACTTGCTAATTTGAACAGTTCCGGTGGCTTGTGCTAGTGTTCTTCTACTCTATATATACATGTCATGTTCCTCAAGAGCATAAGAAAAACTAAAGGTGAAAGTCTTTTTTCAAGTTACCTCTCATCTTCTTACCATTTACTGAGCTCTCCCCTTTCTGACTTACTCATCAGAGGATCTTGGGAGTTCACCCCGAAGCTCGGCTCCCGTCCTCTATTTTGTAGGACACGAGAACTCCAGGAATCCAGGTCGTCAGGTCGCCACGACACGTTAAAACACTTCAGCCACAAAAGATCATCCAAAGGCTACTTCGAGACCATTTATTCCCGTAACCCGTGCAAGTTTACTTTAACATTAACATTGGCGCCGTCTGTGGGAAAGCTATTTGATTTAGCTTACCGACTCATAACCGACATGGAAAACAAGAGAAGAAGAGTTTGAGGAGCAATATAGGTCGCAAATGGGAAAGGGCGTAGAAGGTGGGTCACTTCCTATTCCCATCCTAGACCCCGACACTCTGGTCACTTAGAAGCAATACGCTGAGATTATGACCGCCTTGTGGGAAATCTCGGCTAGGCGAGCTGATAGGTCGCCTCCTAGGGCCTAGCGGAGAATTCAGTTCAAAGATTTGGTTGAAAGCTCGGGGAGCGACTGAATGGCAGAAGTTAGGGTGGAACCAAGGGTCGAATACCCCGCCGAACACACAGACGCTCGTCATCCTTTTACAAAAAGCATAACCAACTGCCCTATCCCTCGAGGGGTTAAAATCCCGGCTTTGAAGCAATATCATGGAACTTCAGATCCTGATGATTTCGTGATCGGGTTTGAATCTCTCATGCTATTACACAGCGTTCCCAATTAGGTGATGTACAGGGCTTTCAGCTCTACTTTAAAAGGCAACGCGAGATGGTGGTTTAGTCAACTGAAACAGGATTCTATTCACTCTTTTGGACAATTGGTTTCTCAATTCAGACATCATTTTATGACGAATAGAAGACACAAGAAGGATGCCACTTACCTTTTGTCTCTTAAGCAGAGTGACGAGGAGCCCCTTAAGGAGTTTGTGGGACGTTTTAATTATGCTGCTTTTGGAAGTGGAGGATGTAAATCCCCAAGTAGTGATAGTCGCTTTGAGAGTCGGCCTCAAGAAATCTGAGTTTAGGAATAGTTTGAACAGAAGAACACCGAAGACTTTGGAAGAGCTCATGAAGCGAGCGGAGGAGTATATCAATCAGGAGGAAGCATGATTGGGATCTGGTAGCACCTTCATACCAGCCTCCTAAAAGGCAACGCTCGCCCGAACTTCGTGATGCTCGGACAGGTTGCCAAAGGAAGGACAAAGGAAGGAGGGGTAGGAGAGAGCAAACACCTCATCGCCGAAAATATGACAATTATAGGCAGCTGAATAATACCCGAACAGAGGTTCTTTTGGCTGTCCAATCAAGAGGCGTTCTAAAATTTCCTCCAACCCTGAAACCAGGAAACAAAAACTGCTGACAACTCCAAGTTTTGCTTGTTTCATAGAAGCCCGGGACATGATACCGAGGATTGTTTGACGCTGAAAGATGAAATAGAGAATTTGATCAGGAGAGGTTGTCTGACCGAGTTCATTTAGCGAGAAGGTGCCAGAAGGGTGCGCCAAGATATCAGGTCTCGTGGCGAGCACCTCTTCTCACCGTTTTGAGCAACCCGGATATAATAGAAAAAGTGTACAATAGCAGAAGACCTCCAAGGTCCCCTGAGGATAGGGGAAATGTAGTAGGCGTCATACACACGATTGTCGGTAGATTCTCACCGGCGGGTAGGATATCGTCGGAAAGGAAGTGGTATGCAAGGAGACCACTGTCGGTGGAGTTGCAGCCTAAGAAGTCTAGAGAAGAACGTCCCTCGGGAGTCATTACTTTTTTCGATGAAGGATCTGAGGGGGATTGAGAGTCCTCATGAAGACGCTATGATTGTGTCCACGAAGATCACCAATTATCAGGTGCAGAGAGTCTTGATTGATAACGGGAGCTCGGCCTGCCATTATGTACTCCAAATGCTTTGATCAAATGGGGATCTCAAGGCAAACACTGAAGTCGTTTGAAGGATCGCTGGTGGGATTCAACGGCGAAGCAATGAAGGTGGAAGGATCGGTTGAGCTACAAGTTACATTGAAGGACGGGAACCTTGAGAAAACAGTAATGCTGTAATTCTGCGTGGTAAAATTACCCTCGGCCTACAATGTCATACTAAGTCGACCATTTTTAAACGCCGCAAGGGCTATACCTTCATCCTGGCATGTTTGTTTAAAATTCCTGACCACCCAAGGAGTAGGTACTATGCGCGAAAATCAGAGGGTAGCACGACAGTGTTATTTTGCCAGTCTGCGTACAAAGTCCGCTGAGGTCTTGTACACGGATGACATCAAGATGCCAGGCTGGACAAACAGATGGATATACGGAGAAGACCGGATTCAGTGGACAGGTACGAGCCGGTGAATCTATTTAAGGGCAACCTAGAAAAGACCGTTCTTGTCGGTACAGAATTGGAGCAGTAAGTGAGAGAAGCTTTAATAGAGGTCTTAAGAAAAAATGCATCGGCCTTTGCTTGGTCAACTAAGGACATGCCGGGGATTGACCCTTCTGTTATGTACAACAGATTAAGTGTCAAGGCGGACTCCAGGCCAATAAGGCAGAAGAAAAGAAATTTTGCTTTGGATAGGCAAGAAGCTATTCAAGAAGAATTATCCAAGCTATTGGAGGCAGGTTTCATCAGGGAGGTATATTACCCCGACTGGTTAGCGAATGTGGTCATCGGTATGAAAGCAGAGCAGGAAATGGAGAATGTGTGTGGACTTCACCGACCTGAATGAAGCATGCCCAAAGGACAATTTTTCCTTATCCTCGAATTGACAGGTTGGTTGACAGTTCATCGGGAAACGAGCTATTGAGCTTCATGGACGCCTATGCTGGTTATAATCAGATAAAGTTGGCCGAAGAGGACCAGGAGAAAACCTCTTTCATTACAGAAACTGGGAACCTACTGATTCAAGGTTATGCCGTTCAGATTGAAGAACGCCAGTGCGACCTACCAACGTTTGGTGAATAAAATATTTAAAGCACAAATGGGTCGTAACGTGGAAGTATACGTGGACAACAGCTGATCAAAAGTCCAACCTCAGAGCTGCATGTCAAAGATTTACAGGACACTTTCTTGACGATAAATCTTCATGGGCTGAAGCTCAACCCGACCAAGTGTACATTCGGGGTCTCGACGGGTAAATTCCTAGGTTTCATGATAACTGACAAGGGGAATTGAGGCCAATCCCTCGAAGATCGTGGCTATTCTCGGCATGCAAAGCCCGAGGTCTACCTAAGAAAGTGCAGAGACTGACGGGTCGAATCACAGCCCTGGCACGATATATGTCAAAATCTGCAAATAGATGCTTCCCATTTTTTCAAACTTTGAAGAAAGCATTCTCGTGGAATGGCGAGTGCGAGATGGCTTTTCAACAGTTGAAGGAGTATTTGGCAGCGGTTCCCGTGTTAGGCAAACTGGTAGAGGGCGAGGTACTAATCATTTATCTAGGAGCATCTGCTGTGGCTGTTAGTTCGGTGTTGCTTAGGAAGAACGGTTGTGAACAGCAGCCCGTGTATTACACTAGCCGAGTCCTCCAAGGGGCGGAGATCAGGTATCCGCACATCGAGAAAATAGTTTTGGCTTTGGTAACCTCAGCTCAGAAACTAAGGCCATACTTCCAGGCCCACACTAGGTCAGGACCGACTAGCCACTGAAAAAGACTCTGTACAAGCCCAATACCTCGGGAAGAATGGTTCAATATTCAATGGTCAGGGCGAGTTTGATATACAGTACAGCCCCAGAATGGTCATTAAAGCTCAGGCATTGGTAGACTTCATCGTGGAGTGTACATTTTCGAGTGAAAATTCGGACGACCTAAACACCAAAAACCCTAAGTATGAAGGCTGGTTATTGTACGTGGATGGGTAGTCCGATAAGCTTGGCAGTGGAGCAGGGGCAACTCTGAGGTTCCCTAACAGCCAAGTAACGGAGTGCGCTATAAAGTTTGATTTCCCTGCTTCCAATAATGCAGCTGAGTACGAAGCTCTGATTTTGGGTCTCCGATGGGCCAGAGCAACTGAAGCTTGATGAATTGAGGGTTTTTTGTGATTCTCAAGTTGGTGGTGAAGCAGATAACAGGTGAGTATATAGCACGAGAGATCGCTATGATCCAATACCTGGAAAAGGTTAAACAACTCATTAGCCATTTCACGAAAGTAGTAATACAGCACATTCCAAAGAATATGAATGGGCGAGCGGATGAACTCTCTAAGCTCCACGGATGTGATAAGATGAAGGCTCGAATCCATACTTTGAAAAGACCGAGTTATGAGGAGTCCGAGACTTTGACTATCGGCACGTCGGGTCCATCATGGATGACTCCGCTAGTGGATTATATACAATTGGGCAGGCTCCCTTCAGATACAGCGGAAGCAAAAGTTGTCAAAAGAAGAGCTGTAAGATATTGCATGATACATGACCGTTTGTAAAGGAGGTCCTATACTCGCCCATATCTGAAATGTCTGTCCGAGGAAGAGTCATAATATTTATTAGACGAAGTGCATAGGGGTGTTTGTGGAGCACATATAGGTTATAGAGCTATGGCGTAGAAAGTTTTGAGAACGGGATATTTTTGGCCTACTCTTCAAGAAGATGCTAAGTTGTGGGTTAAGAAGTGTGACAATTGCCAGAGGTCAGCTAGGGTGCCAAGGTTACCCCCGAATAGACTAACATATATCATTAGCCCTTGGCCCTTCGCTATATGGGGTTTGGATATTCTAGGACCTTTTCCTGGGGGAAGAACTGGGAAAGGTGAAAAAGTTCATTTTGGTAACTTGTGATTACTTTACCAAATGGGCTGAAGCAGAGCCGACGACCTCAATCAATGCCAAAGTCAGTGGAGAAGTTCTTGTGGAAACACATAATCTATCGTTTTGGAATACCAAAAGCCATAGTTACCGACCATGGAAGGCAATTTGATTGCTGACCTACTAAATCCTGGTGCTTGGAATTGGGAATTGACCTACGTTTTTCGTTGGTAGCCTACCCTCAGGCCAACGGCCAGGCAGAAGCTGCTAACAAGGTATTCCTAGAAGGAATAAAGAAAAAGGTAGATCAGAATAAATTAGACTGGGAAGAACACTTACAACAGGTTTTATGGTTATACCGCACTACATGGAAGATTGCCACTAGAGAAACGCCTTTCAACTTGACCTACGGAACGGAGGAAGGTCATACTAGTGGAAATAGGGGTTTCTTCCCCTAGGGTGGAGACCTATTCTAAGGAGAGCAATGAGACTGAAATAAGATCGAACCTCAATTTGCTTGATGAGGTTAAGGGAGAAAGCTCGCCTTCACCAGATCGTCCATCAACAGACTACAGCCCTGACACTTTAATGATAAGGTGAAATTGAGACCTCTACAAGTAGGTGATTTTGTTCTAAGACTGAATCAATTCAAGAGTCGAAGCTCAGAAGGAAAACTCAAGGAATTGTGGGAAGGTCCGTACCAAATTTCCAACATTGTGGGGCCGGGAGCCTACAAAATCAGAACATAAGCGGGAAAAGTTCTACCGAACAGCTTCAATGAGAGACATTTGAAAAAATATTATCGTTAATACAAATCGCCTTGTTCTGCGAATATTTTTCTCCTTTTAGTTTTGCTTGTAAAAATTAATGAAGATCGTTTTGTTTTGTTCATTTCAATGTTGCAAATCTAAATCTTTTTCATGCGACAAAGATTTATCCCAAGCATAAGATCTCCAAACCCGAGGGCGAAACCCGCCGAGTTCACACAAGATCTCCAAACCCGGGGGCAGAAACAGTCGATATTCACCTAGTCGATCAATGACCCTGACAAGGAACTTGACCTCCCGGTGCTCGCGGACCAGGCAAGCGAGGCGGCCAGGTTTCCATCCTGCGGTCCGAGCCTCCGCCGAGTTCACACAAGATCTCCAAACCTGGGGGCGAAAAGGGTCAAGATTCACTTGGTCGATCAACGACCCTGACAGGAAACTCGACCTCCCGGTGCTCACGGACCAGGCAAGCGAGGCGGTTAGGTTTCCATCCTGCGGTCCGAGCCTCTGCCGAGTTTACACAAGATCTCCAAACCCGGGGGCGAAAACGGTTGAGATTCACCTGGTCGATCAACGACCCTGACAGGGAACTCGACCTCCCAGTGCTTGTAAACTAGGCAAGTGAGGCGGCCAAGTTTCCATCCTTCGGTCCAAGCCTCCGCCGAGTTCACACAATATCTCCAAACCCGGGGGCGAAAACGGTCGATATTCACCTGGTCTATCAATGACCCTGACAGGGAACTCGACCTCCCGGTGCTTGCGGACCAGGCAAGCGAGGCGGCCAGGTTTCCATCCTACTGTCCGAGCCTCTGTCGAGTTCACACAAGATCTCCAAACCCGAGGACGAAAACAGTCGAGATTCACCTGGTCGATCAACGACCCTGACAGGGAACTCGACCTCCCGGTGCTTGCGGACCAGGCAAGCGAGGCAGCTAGGTTTCCATCCTTGTGGTCCGAGCCTTTGCCTGAGTTCGCCTGAAAGAGATGTGAGGGCCAACGAGATCCCGCTCTCTAAGACTATAGGCGGACTGTAAAAGGAGATTCCGACCTAGTACACTACGCGAGATTGCTTTAAGCCACATAAAGGTAAATCGTCTGTTTGTTTTAAAGTTCATTACACAGTTTTGCAATTTAGAGTTTGCCAAATAATCATAATCATAATGATAAAGATGGTTCAAATGCTCAAATAAAAATTATATATATAATAATAAGTCATTTCAATTCTCTATCTATTACAAAAATTCAAACTTCAAACAAGTGTCCTAAAACTACTGATCGCGCGAATCTAGTTGTACAGGCCTCAACCTCCTCGTCCGCGGCGCCTTCGTCCTCAGATCCATCTTCCCTTGTCAGCTTTAGCCTCAGCGAGCATCTTCGCCAACCTCTCCTCCTCTTTAGCTTCTTCCTCGCCAAGCCACTTCACCTCAGAAATATCCAAAGAGGGGTTTCGCTCTTTCAGCCATACCAGACAACCGACCCACCCATTCGCGTACAGACGACTGCCGTGATCATAGATCATTTTTCGATAGTCGTCAAAATTTTTGAAATTCTCCACAACTGTCCAGGCCTCCTCTTTGGATACCTCTAGTTCGGCCCTCAGCCTGACGATCTCCTCGTCCTTCTCTCCTCTCAATCGGACTGCCTCGGATTCAAATACCCAGTACCATTCAACTTCTTCTCTAAGGCGATTTGCATCCTCGTTATGCTCACGGCACTTTTCGAGCCACCCCTCCACCTTGGCCCCCAAACACAGGACTTTGGCTTGCAGTGACTCAAAGTGTTCCGAAGTAGCTCGCTCTTCAGCCTCGACTTTTTTCGCTTGTATTAACCAAGCCTTCAAATTCTCATTTTCTTGAATGGTACCGAGTAGTTTGTGTACAAGGAGGCCTGGTATTGGAGGGACTGCAACCAACAATATATCACATCAATAAAATTACGCAAGATATGCCACAAACATTACAAGTCATAAAGGTCGCCCGTACCTGCACACCGGCAGACAGCCCGGTAATAAATGCTCTCTCTAGCAGAAGATCGTCTATCAGAGTTGCGTCCGTGGGCAAGGTGCTCCCTCTCACTATGGCATAGGCCGCACAAGGGATATTGCTGATATAGGCACCCTCCGGGACGCCCAAGAAAATGTGCGCCGGAACCTTGGTTAGCGAAAAGCCGTCTATGCCGGTTTGCTCCTTCGAGGAGGGCTCTGCCCTTGCCCTCTTTTGCGAGCGACCTGATTTGGGACGAGGTGGCGTCCTCTCGTGGTCGTCTGTATGGATGGTAGTCAAGGGCAACAAGTCCTCAGTCAACTCTGTCCGGGACTCTTCCTGATCCTGGGGAATGAAGGACACTTCTGCAGTGTCTCTTTGGGAGGCTGAGTTAGGTTTTGATCTTTTGGGAGCTCTCCCACCCTCATTCACTGGCCTTTTTCCCTTGCTCGAAGCTTTTTTCAGCTTTCTCTCTTAAGTCCTCAAGACACCGCCTAGTTGCTGCCCTCACTTTGGCGGCCTCTTGTTCCTGTGTCAGACCCATATCTGACAAAGCAAGAAGTCAAATGATCAGTAACAATAAATGATTAATATCATTCAATAAAAGCATGACGTTGCGCGGGGCGAACCAAAATCCAGCTTAAATAAATCCGTCCTCGCCAGGACCGGGCCGAAAGTAAAAAAGGTTGTATCAAAAAGCCCGTTTTTTTGAAACTTCTTGTACGTGATGATTTTATAGTACTTCTTGTATTGTACTCGAGTCAACGTCGAAGGTCTCTTGGGCTTCCAGGTTCGTAAAACCCTTCATTGGTATAGTAAACCTGTGGGGCGAGGAGCCTCAACAAAGAAGTACCGGGTTTCCACTCCTTGTTATTGTCGGGTTGTCCTTGGTACATGTTGAACCTGGCCGAAAAATATACCAACCCCCCCGACGTTTTCATAATTTGATGAAGATGCCTGAACACTGTCAATGACGGGCGAATTTGCAAAGTGTGACAGACGCCGATGAAGGTTATCATAAATCGTCATCCGTTAGGAGCGATCTAAGCTAGATAGATACAGAGGGCGTTCAATACTTTGACAATAAAAGGGTGGAAAGGATAGCGAACCCCGGCTTTCAGGAATTCCTAATAAAAGCAGAAAGTGTTCCTGACGAGAGTGATTCAGGCGATCTCTGTAAGGATCGACCTTGTAAATTTTGGCCCTTACTGGTTCAAAATACCGCTTTCGAGCGATCTCCAATTTTTGGTCACTTATGATGTTCTCTATGGTGTTCACAGTGGTGATGTTAGTTTGAGGCCAGAAGATCGCCACATCATCATCATATTCTTCATCTCCGTCCTGTTCGGGCAAGAAACGAGCCATAGCAGTGTCCTCGTCTTCATCCTCGAAGCTCCCATACTCAGTGTTTTTTGAGCTGGAGGACGTTGACGAATGATAAGCTATGGAAGGCGGAAGAACCTTTCCTTTCCTTGGTCGGTACTTAGGCTCCTCGCCCATGGGCACTATGGTGCCATCTGTCCGGTAGCCATCTGACGTGTCAAAGGGCGGGGCTGATGAAGAATCTCCCTCACTAGACATGTTAAATTGAACAACGGAACGAATGAAAAGTTTTCAAGTTTAGAAGCTCGTACCTAGCGATGAAGTAAGGCGTGCATAAAGTTTTATCTCCCGAGTAGTCGAGCTAGTTGAACGCAAATTGGCAGAGCTTCACTACAGAAATCTCAAAGTGGGGCACAAATATGGGGTTTATGGAGCCTTGTTGGCGACCTTAATGATTGTCCTGGTCATTCTGGTTTGTTTTGATCAGGTCATTTTTCATGGGACTAGTGTTAATATAGTAAAATGACACCCAATGAGAGCATGCCACGTGGTGGTTGCCTATCACTTGCTAACTTGAACAGTTCTGGTGGCCCGTTCTAGTGTTCTTCTACTCTATATATACATGTCATGTTCCTCAAGAGGGTAAGAAAAACCAAAGGTAAAAGTCTTTTTTCAAGTTACCTCTCATCTTCTGACTTACTCATTGGAGGATCTTGGGAGTTCACCCCAGACTCAGCTCCCGTCCTCTATTTTGCAGGACACGAGAACGCCAGGAATTCAGGTTTGCCAGGTCTCCACGACACATTAAAACACTTCAGCCACAAAAGACCATCCAAAGGCTACTTCGAGACCTTTTATTCCCGTAACCCGTGTAGGTTTACTTTAACATTAACACATATTAATTCTCCACGGCTTGAGAAGAGCCTTGTCCCCAAGGATCGAATTCTAGAAATTTAGCTTTCAGATCTTTGAAATTTTCCCATGTGCAATCTTCCTTTGAAATATTAGGACCACTGAATAAGCACTTGTGCTACTGGTCTATTATTTCTCTTGATCACCCTTTTGTCTATCACAGCCACAGGCTCCAGTAATGTCCTACCTTCCATATCCAACCTTGGAAGTTCCGAGTGCACTTCCTTCTGGCCATGCTTCTTCTTCAAGAGTGACACGTGAAAAAAATTGTGAATTTTGGCAAAGCTGGGTAACTCCAGAGCATATGCAACCTTGCCCACTTTGGACTTAACCATGAAGGGGCCATAGTACTTTGCAGCCAACTTATGGAATTGGGAGTTAGCAATAGTTTGCTGCCTATATGTTTGCAACTTTAGGTAAACCCATTCTCCTTCCTGGAATTGCCTTTCGCTTCTATGCTTCTATGCTTGTCTGCTTGTGTCTTCATTCTCTCCTGTGCCTTCTTCAAATTATCCTTGAGAAGCTAAGTGATGGCTTCCCTAGTTATAAGTGTTCTGTCAACCAGATCATTGTTGGAATCCCCTTTTACATAAGGGACTAAGCTTGGAGGTTCTTAATAGAATAATGCTTGGTATGGAATTATTTGAATAGCAGTGTGGTGGCAGGTATTGTACCAGTACTGTGCTAGCCCAAGCCATTTGACCCATTGTCGTGGACAATCGCCTGTAAAACACCTTAGATGAGTCTCTAAGGACTTATTGACAACTTTAGTTTGCCCATCCGTTTGAGGATGATAGGTAGTGGAGTGGTGTAGTTTAACTTGTTGTTTCTTAAAAAGCTACTGCCAAAAATTGGATAGGAATATAGGATCCCTGTCCAATATTATTTCTTCAAGAAAGCTGTGGACCTTGTGGACATGATCCATATAGGCTTAAGCTACTGATGCTGCTGAATAAGGGTGCTGCAAACTGATGAAGTAGGCTAACTTATTTAATCTATCTACAATATGTTTTTCCTTCAGACTTGGGTAACCTATCTATAAAATCCATTGATATGGATGACCACACCTTATTAGGAATGGATAAGGGTTGTAGTAGGCCAGGATAGGCTGAAGTCTCCCATTTGAATCTTTGATAGATGTCACACTCTCTGACAAAGTTTTTTACATCCTTCTGTAACCCTTTCCAATGAAAGGTTCTATTCAATCTTTTCACAGTAGCATGTACCCTTGACTGTCCACCTTCAGTGCTACAATGGAATAGTTGTAGCAATTCATTCCTCAATTATTTATTATAGCCCACCACTATTCTTCCCTTCTTCCTGAGTTGGTTATGAATTAGTTCATAGTTAGGGTGACTGTCCTTGTTAGTCTATAGCTCTTGCATTATTTTTTGTAGCTTGGCATCTTATGCATAACTATCAACAACTCTTTCCAGTAGCTCACTACTAATTGTTGAAATAACCAAACAAACTGTCTCCTCCATTTGCTCAAGTTCACCATGTTGCTGCTTGGACAATGCATCTGCAATGACATTTTCCTTACCCTTTTTATACTGTATTTCATCTAACCCCATGAGTTTAGCCAACCACTTTTATAGAATAGGGTTGCACTCCTTTTGTTCCAACATGAACTTAAGTGCCTGGTGATCTGTCTTAATCATAAAATGCCTTCCCAGTAGGTACTACTTCCATTTATTCACTACATATACTATTGATATAAGCTCTTTTTCATAAGTAGACAAGCTTAAGTGCTTAGGCCCCAATGCCTTACTTAAAAAAGCTAATGGGTGTCCATTTTGCAGTAAAACAGCTCTTATGCCTATGTCACATGCATCTATCTCCACCACAAAAGTACTCATATAATCAGGCAGTGCTAAAACAGGTGCTCTAGTCATTAATGACTTGAGTTTGTGAAAGGCCTATTCAGCCTTGTCTTCCCTATGAAACCAATTTTTTTTTCAACAGTATTGTTAATGACTTGCTAACTCCACCATAATCTTTTATGAATATTCTATAATATCCTGTTAGGCCTAGGAACCCCCTTAAAGGCCTTGATATAATTAGGCATTGGCCATTCACTTATAGCCATGATCTTTTTTGGGTCTCCTAACACTCCTTGTTCATTAATGATGTGCCCTAAATATTCCACCTGCAAGCTACCAAAAATACACTTGCTGTGCTTTGCATAAAGTTTATTAATTCTCAACAGTAGTACGACCTTCCTTAGATGCAATAAGTGTTCACCCCATATTTTGCTGAAACTAAAATATCATCAAAGAAGACTAATACAAATTTTCTTAACAATGGCTTGAATACATGATTCATGAGACATTAAAATGTGGCAGTTGCATTAGTAAGGCCAAAAGGCATTACAAGGAACTCATACAACCCTTCATGGGTCCTAAATGACGTTTTGTGAATATCACTAGGTCTCATTCTTATTTGATGGTACCCACTCCTTAAATCTAGTTTAGAAAAGAACTTAGCTCTATGAAGTTCATCAAGAAGTTCTTCTATTATGGGAATAGGAAATTTATTCTTGATTGTGATGCTGTTTAACTTTCTGTAATCAATACAAAATCTCCAAGTGTCGTCTTTCTTTTTAACTAGCACTAAAGGTGATGCAAATGGACTTGAGCTAGGCTGGATGATTCTATTATCCATCATTTCCTTGACTAGTTTTTCTATAACATCTTTTTACAATGGCCCATATCTGTATGGCTTTTGGTTAACAGTTAAGTTCTGGTTTTTTAGCTCTATTCTATGGTTAAATGACCTTTTAGGTGGTAAAGAGCTAGGTTCCTTAAAGACATCCTAAAACTTAGCTAACAACATGTCCAGTTCAGTAGAATTTACCTCATTAGTAAGGAGTTCCAATGTGAAAGAGTAAGCTTCATCCTTGAGGCTTCCTTCAAGTATAATCTGGTTCAACATAACTTGTTATGACTTGACAAGTTTCTTAGCTATCTACTCCTTTCCTATTAAACCAATCTTAGTATTGTCATGACCCTGCGGCTTAAGTCTGCTGCCTTGCCATTCAAATTCCATCACCAAGGTTCGGAAGTTCCAATTAATATTCCCTAGTGCTGCCAACCATTGGATTCCCAAGACAATGCCAAAATTTCCCAGAGGCATTACTAAGAAATCTGTTGTAAAACTAGCTCCACATATTTTCCACTTCAATTGTTGACAATTAGCTGAAACAACAGTCTTAGAACCATTGGCTACTATCACATCTACTGCTTTGGTTTGCTGCAGTCTCAAGCCTAGTCTTTTTGTCACTTCTGCATCTATGAAGTTGTGGGCACTCCCACTGTCAATTAGCACCAAAATTGCCTTTTTTTTTATGAATCCAATCACCTTCATTGTTTGACATCTTCCCTTCTGATAGGTATGTACACCTACACCTCTTAATGGATGCATTGAAATGGAAATTCCCTTGTCCCCCTCTTCCTGATTGTACTTAGACAAATCAAGTACTTCTTCCTTTTTTTTTCTGACAGTTCTTCCTCATCCATAATGATGGTCATGCAGACTTTAAAACTCTTGTAATTATGACCAAAAGAATACTTCTCATTGCAATAGAAGTATAATCCTTTTCTTCTCCTTTCTTCCATCTCTGATTGAGTCATAGTGAGGGTTCTTTTTGGTTTGTTGGTGTAAGTGTTTGGTTTGGACTGGTTAAGGGGTTTACTGTTTATGGACTGTGAATTCTAAAATCTATTGGATGAGTTTTGGTTGTACTTTTGATTGGGTGGTACGGATGGTAAGAATTTGGGGATGGCACAATGTTTGGGTGTCGTGAGGATTTAAGGGAATTGGAAAAAGTCTTTTTGTAAATGGTTGAGTTTATGAGGCTTTCTTAGGTTTTAGCCAACTGTATGGGTTAGAGATTTCAGCTCTACCAAGCTGATTCAGTGCAAGATTTCTTCCTTTAGTCCTCCCAAATAATGGTCCAATAGCAATTCCTTGGCCATACTGCACTGATTCTTCAAGATTTCAAAATCATCATTGTAATCATCAATAGTTCCCATTTGTCTTAAATTTTTGAGAGCAATCATTGGTCTTGTCAGTACTCCTCCTTGAAACTTCTCCCTCATTTCTTGCACATACTCTTCCCAAGTTATAGTTTCTCCATGTTTTTCACCCAAGAAGCTTTCATGCCACTCCCATGCCTTCTCTCCAAAGTGCATAGAGACCACCTTAATCTTGAGTTCCTCTGGCATATAGGCAACCTTAAGTAATTGTTGACATTTGAGGAACCAGCTTTTGAAATTTATTCCATCAAATCTAGGAAACTCCACTTGTGACACCTTATTGAGCAGTTGGTACTCCCTTACTGGAGGCTGTATCATCCTTGAGGTTTCAGTGGGTCTAGGTAGTATGAAAGAACCTTAAAGGTGTGGATTGCAATGGTGGAATTGGCAAAATGGGTGGATTGGCTTCATGTTGTACATCTGAAGTTGATGGTTGGGCTTGCGATGTTCTCCGAGCATCTTCCATGGACGGTTGCATTGTGTGCAAGAATTTTTCTAGGAACGCCTCGAATTTGGTTTCAATGCTTTGGTTAAGCAATTCCATGGCTGTGGCATTGCTCATCTTCAGGTCCCAAAACGAAGCTTCAACATTTGAAAACCTTCCATCCATCTCCGATATTCTTGTATTGATGCCATCAATTCGTGCATCGAGAGCTTCAAATCGTTGATCAAGAACTGTAGAACTAACATTCACCATGGTTGGCCAAGATCAAGCTCTGATACCATTGTTAAACAGCAACTTTGAAGGTCAAACGCCCCCTACAATGGCTGATGAATATAGATAAAGAAGAGAGAGAAACAAAACAGGAACAAAGAGAGAAAATAATTCAACTTTTGATTAACAATTTTCGTGAAGCTTCTTGTACACAATTTGGGCATATAAACCTTTTGAACTCCAACTAACCAACTTATTAACAATAGCTTATTTAAAAGATTAATAGACTTTTAACTAATAATTAGCTGTCCAAACACCATGTTCACAAGTATTATTGAGAACTAACAACAACGACAACAAGGATCACTGTCGTTTAGGAGCTACATCTCTGATCCATATCAAAAACAGAATACCACTTCCTGTTCTGCTAGGTTGGTGAAAATTGAATGCTAGGTTTGAGCAAATTGACTTCAAACCTAAACCCAAATGCTAAACACAAACTTGAAATTCTATAGCTGCTGTCGATTGAGAATGAAAATTGGCTTTTCTTTTATGTATATTATCTTCCTTGCTCTTCATCCACACATTCTCTCTCTACTTCTCGGTAAATCCAAATTACAATTAGCATTGAAAAACAATGACCATTTTGTTCCAAATTTTAGAAGGACAGATTGTTGGTACCTCCACGGCTAGAGCCATTATTAAACTCTTCATTACAGTATCTGTGAATGGCAATTAAGGAAAAATAGCAGCAGCGCACGACTGTTGCTTAACGCCTGAAAGAGTCATGTGCGAAACATAGTGAGTGGCAGTGGGGAGGGAAAGGGAGGTGACAAATAGAAACAGTTAAAGGACAAACAAGACAATGACAATGGCAGACGATCTAAGGGTCTCTGCAACACTGCTTCTTTATCACTCACACCCTCTTCGAACTTCTTTGCCCTCTTCAAAAGTCAGATTTCACCTACTCTAATTCTCATTTACCCATCTCTATCTGTTTCATTTTTACATGGTTTTGTGCAATTTATCAATTACGTTCTTGATGAGAATGTGGTTAGTCGTTGATCTTACCTGTGAGGTTCCCAGTTTTCTTTCTTTTACTTCGTTTCCCATGATAGCAATTGGAGAGTTCTCAGAAAATGGGTTTTGTTTTTTATAACAACATAATGGATAAATCTTTATCCGCTTGAAGGTTTCTGGGTTTACATTTTTTATAGCCATATGCGTAGGAAATTTAGGCACTTTGTCAAAGGTAACTTACATCAAGCTTCATTTCCCTTTAACAATTTTTACGGATATCTGCTCTCCTATAGATCATAAACAAGAGGTTTTGTGTGGTTGAGTATGTATCTATAATGAACACTGTGGCTTGGTAGTAGTAATTTAACATTTTCTTTTCACTTGCAACTTTTTTGGTCTCTGCTGCTTTCCTGGAAAAGGGTTTAATATCTTTTCAGGAGGTACTCAGAATGGACAAAAAAATATCTCTTCAAAGATTATTGGAATGAAATATCCCTTGAAAATGTGATAGCATTTAGAAGAGATTTGAGAAACTGTTTTTAGTATTATCAATAATGTCGTATTCACAATTTTATATGCTCTTGACTAGGTCTGTTATTTGAAGAATGGCTACTAACATACACTCCCTCTCCTTTTTTTCTTCTGCAAATTTTACTTTTACCTTTTTCTTTTATTTGGACAATCAAGCTAGGTAAGAAAACGGCAGATATAGGTTTACCAAAAAAACTGTAGGGCTAATACTAAGATGCACATGAACAAACAAATAAACAAAGTCAATGACCAATTTCAGCAGAAGGCAGGCAAATGCCTATCACAACCATATGTTCTTAAGTCTATTTATACCACCTTATATTTTTGTTGAGCTTGCAAGTAGAATCATATTTATCTGCTGCACCAAGTAGAATCATATTTTTGGTCTCTGCTGCTTTCCTGGATAAGGGTTTAGTATATTTTCAGGAGTAACTCGGAATGGATAAAAAACTACCTCTTCAAAGATTACTGGAATGAAATATCCTCTGAAAATGTGATAGCATTTAGAAGAGACTTGAGAAACTATTTTTAGTATTATCAAAATTGAGAAATTGTATGGATGAAAAGACATTGAAAATTGAAATCTTTGATTGTATAAAACGGATCTTCTGGTGATTTGAGATGATATTTGCTTCTATATTTGGTGCCAAACAGTTTCATTGGTTTCCCTTCACTGTCTTACAGAGACGTTAAGCCAGACAACCTTCTTTTGGACAAAAATAGACACACAAAAATTTGATAGAGCCCATGGATATTGATGGTTGTTTTCCTGATGCGGACAATAAGAGTAGCTGGAAAAGTACAAGGGAACAGCTTCAGTAATGACAGATGAACAGGTGGAAGTTGGTAAGTTAAGAACCTCACTGACATGCTATTGTTATACAATATTAGGAAAAAATATTTTCTGAAAATATTTCCTATTCGTCTACTTCTTTTACTGTGGTGATATAAAAATTGAGAATTTTAACACCCTTTGTATTGGTGGGTTCCTGAGAAATTGTATGGAACAAAAGACATTGAAAATTGAAATCTTTGAATTGTAGAAATTCATGGAATTGTAGAAATTATTGATCTTGATAGAAGATCCCTCAAGCCAAGAGCTCAAAAAGTTGGAATTCATTTTATTTGCAGTTTTGGCAAATAGAATTGTATTACGTGGCAGTGATTGAAAACCTCATGATATGAATACCTTTTTGTTCTCTTATTTATTTGTTTATCTTTTCTTTTTCACTTTTGTTGTTATCTTTACCATATTAAGATTTTACAGTTTTCTAATCTTATTGTTGGACTAAGTCTACATTTTTTTCTTTTTGTGATTGTTTTAGGTTTATGGTGTGCCTAAAGAAAGAAATAAAAGGTTGTGGTTACATATATTGTTAAGTGCATATTAGAAAAGGAGGAGAAAAAACGAGGATGCAAAATGACAAGAAAGACACAAAGAAATGGGAGTAAAGGGTTTTGTCAAGAATACACTTTTGAAACCTTTAATAGTTATGAATGATGTAACTAATACATTGCTCTCTTGTTTTAACGTAACTTAAGCCTCCAATAGCATTTAAGTGCATATTTCTTTCTTCCATGAAAGTGGTTTGAATGTTACATGTGCTACGATATTTTTTTTGGAGAAATCATTGTCTCAATCTCGCAAAATAACACTACATTTTTATATGATACAGATATCACCTTAGTACGTAAGAAGTTATTGCTCCAAGAAGATATTGGCTTCTTGCAATAGGTAATCTGCTACAATTGAAGGAAGTGTTAGTATTTAGACTTACTGTTTTTTCTTCCAAATAGTATTTGGAACTCTTATGCCAATAATTATTGTTTTTTCTAACTTTTTATGTAATTTAACTTCTTGCTTATTTTGAGGAATCTTTTTTACAAATAAATTTATTTTGTTACATGATAAATCAATAATCTTATGTTATTGTGAGATAAACCAATTACAATATGCACTTTGACGATCTACTTTTTTCATAAAACCTTATATTGCTCTCTTAATTTTTATTTTTTTTTCAAAGTTGGAGTTTGATTTGGTTGTGAATAGGTGAAACTTCTATAAGATAAATTGAAGCTGACTCCTTTTGTTTTTGGGCTTTTTTTTTCTTTTTTTTCTTTTTCATTTCTCTACTAATTAGTCATTGGATTCTATGAGATAATTATTTTTCCTTTCCTTGGCTTTGGTTGACTTTAAATTGGTTATGCAAAGAGTATGATGTCTAAAGAGGCTAGACAAATACTAGTGGTTTATGACAATTCATGTTAATTTTTTATTTTATTTTGGCTGATACAACCAATAGAGAAAAGAAATCACCTGATCATCGGTAACAACAAACGACGCAATTCCATGTATTGGGCAAATGTTTGCCAATCATGATGCAGGTTATGGATTCATGTGGCTTCTTGCTTTAGCGTTGTTGACTAGAAGGAAAATATGGGGTAGAAAAAATTCAAAAGCTCCATTTGTCATTCTATCATAGGTTTATGAGTTTAGCCACATGTATCATGTATTACATTAGATTCAAAGTATTGTAGATTTAAGAATTGCTACTAAATTGAGTTACTCAATTAAGTCAAGAAATGATGAAATGTTTTGTTGCAAAATTGAAAGCTAGAATGCCATGTTTTACAATTTCATTTCAAATAAAGTGATTTTTTTAACATTATATCAAAATAGTAGATTTTTTTTTTTTTTTTCATATTGTTCAAATCAAATTTGAGGATTTTAAAAATGATTTTTCATAAATTTTCAAGATAGAAAAATATGACAGGTAGAAAATGCTAAAAGGTATTGATAAAAAAATTTAAATATCAGAAAACAGATGATTTTGAACTTAATTGAATACTTGATCACAAAAAACAAAATCTAAAATGTATATGAATATTGTTAAGTTTGGAACAATAATATTTTTCATAGTGTCTTTATTTATATTTACGAATTGTCTATAACTTATATTATTAATTCAATTAAAATTAAATTTTATGCATTTAAGATTATCAGATTTTCTAATTTCGTTCTAGAGAAATTTTGTTCTCAATTTCTCCATTGTTCAATTATTTTAATTAACCCTAATCAATTAGTGCATGTTAAATCAAAATTAAAAAAATAAAATAAAATTATCCAACATCTCTTTTTAGAGAGGATTAAAAAAATGTCATCATATATAAGTAAAATAGCTCTAGAGAAAAAAAATTTGATATGCTCAATCTTAAATTTTAAATCACATTCTTCTCGAAAAGAAAAAGATTTCCCCCAATAATGTTTGAACTATAAGTCATACCAAGTGTTTTGAACCAAATCCGTAAATTTTGTTGAACTGTATGCATCTTAATTCACCCATTATGACTTGATAAATTATAGCCATTTTGCACATGCATATAACATGCTCATATGATTTTTCTTTTGACGTTGTATACTCCAAGTAAATTATATTATTATTTATTTATATTTAAATTTGCTTACATATTAAACACGAGAATTTTAAGATTTTAATGTATTTTTGTAAGTTTTCAAGTGTAAAAGATTATCAACAAAGAGATGTATAGAGAACTCAACCTCACAATCACAAGATAATCTTACTTCATTACAAGATATAATATTTTCACTGTTTATTTTGTAATAAAATTAATTTTATTTTGGTTCTATAGGTGCATAGTGGAGCATTCAGGCCTACAATAGAAGACAAAAACGATAACTAAAATTTGTTATACACAATATAGACTATAGATAAAATAAAAAACAATAGTGTCAAACTAATCATATCTTAATTGTGAATATATTAAGACAATTGTTGTAAATAGTATAACATATTTTATCTCCCTTTGGTACCTTAAAAATAATTCAATTTTTTGGTGCTTAGATGCTTTTATTTTTTTAGCAAAATTGTGTGAAATTCTTTTATATGAGCATCATTGCACGCGTTCAGATTTTTTTTTAATATACTAGCATTCTTACACACGCTCTCCCACGCGCTGTGATGTTTTTTTTCTTTTTTAGGAAAATGTGTAAAAAATAAATAAATTTGACACATATTTATGTACCAGAATATCAAATTCTTCTCGAGACTACTCCTCTAGTAGTGTGTAAGTTCGTCATACCTGCATGTGTCATTTTTTAGCGTGTATATATGCTAATATCCTCGCACATGCTTAGATGTTTTTTCTTTTTTAGAGTAAGCTCTTTAAAATTATCTTAATATACTAGCATCCTCGCATATGTTCTCGCACGTGCTCAGATACTTTTTCTTTTTAAAAAAATATATAAAATGCTTTATTGAGCATACTCATGTATGAGTGTGTCAAGTTCTTCTAGAGACATACTCCTCTCTGATATTGTAAGTTCTTCACTCTCACGCGAGTCTTCTACTAGCATGTAAAAAATTAGAGATGACAAACTCTTCATGTAATGGGCATTGTTATATACACAATTAAGAGTCTGTCATTTCTAGATTTTTATACGCTATTAGAATACTTGCTTGAGAGTGAAGAACTTACAATCTCATAGAGGAGTATGTCCCTCAAAGAACTTGATACACCGATACATGAGTATGCTCAGTAAAGAATTTTAAAAATTTTCTTAAAAAGGAAAAAGCATCTAAGCATACGCTAGAGCACGTGCGAGAATGCTAGTGTTCAATAAACAAGAGACTACTATTTATCTATAATATACAATAAAATTGATATTTACAAATTGAAAAAATCTAATATTGACCCATAGAATCTTAATATTAAATTGATATTTTGAAAATATTAAAAGCTGCTGACTCTTTTTTTTTTTCCCCACCCCATTAGTTTTATACCACAAAGGATTTTAATTTTTTTGCCACCTTAGTTTTAGAAATTGATACCTTATATCTTTCTTTTTTACTCTACACCTTATTATTTCAAAATATCAATTACTCAAAAAATAATGAACAACTAAATTCTTTCTTTATTTTTGTTACAATCCTATAGTTAATGTACGTCTTATAATGTGTGTGTACATAATTTATCATGACTAGATGATTAAAATGTCACATAAAAAAAAATTTATGCAAATGAATACTTGTATAAGTATAGATGTATGTAATACAAGAATTAATTTTTACTATATCATTGATTGATTTGAATTGAAATTAATTTGTGAAAAATTATTTAATGTGTACAACAAGTGGACACATAAATAAATAAACAAATAAATTAAGAGACAATTGTAATATATATATATATACATATAAATATCTAGAAAATAGAACCACCACAAGCTTACTTTTTCTACCTTGAATTTACGTTTCCAATTTTTTTGTCTTCATACCAGTACCCTTTAATTCTTTTCTATCTTTCTTTGAGCCGATTCCTTGTCCACAATTTTCACCGCCTTTGCCATTCCTCCCGTCACTCGAATCTTCTAGTTCCTCTAAGTTGTGAATTTCTGGCAACCATCTTTAGGAGCTTTCTTTTCTCCCCTGTTCTTGCCGTACTCCACATCTCCTACTATGCTTCCTGTTCTGGCCGTGTACCTCCCTCTTGGCTGTGCATGAGTCTTGCTCAATCATGGGTGGTCTGTACATCCTTCTAGCCATTAATTTTTGTTTAGTAGCGGACTTAGCTTGTTACAGCAACTGCATCTTTGTTTTTCAGCAGCAAAACCTTCCATGTGGCCGGCCAACAAGGGTGATTTGGAAGGCTTTGAATTTCACTATACTACCCTCCCTTTTTGTACCCAAACTCAAACCATTTTCAGCTCCAACCTTAGAGCACTCACTGCCCCTGTTGTGGCCGGGCAGCAACTAAGTGCTTTCATCCTCCCACTTGCCTGGCTGATATAAGCGAATTGGAGGGGGGTTTTGTCTTAAATTGTGGTGGCAAGGCAGCAAGGCTAGATGGCCAGATACTGACAGGAAAACATTAAGTTGTCCATGATCTTTATCGGACCTCTGTCTGCAGAGCAATGGTTCAGCAGGCTGTTCAGGGAGCTTCGGCGGCTTATACCAAGGAAACGTAGGGGCTTTCTGCTAAAGAATCTCTTCTTCTTACTGTGAGTATCAAGTTTATTTGTTGGAATTTATTAGTTTGTATGGTAATTATGCGATCATCGGTTTCCCAATTTGATCTA
Organism: Quillaja saponaria; assembly: GCA_029379385.1. NCBI lineage: Eukaryota > Viridiplantae > Streptophyta > Magnoliopsida > Fabales > Quillajaceae > Quillaja > Quillaja saponaria. The sequence continues at coordinate 26,282,574 of CM055608.1, forward strand.
ATTGATCTTAAAGGTGCAAGTTGCATTATATTATTAGCATTTCTGTTGAAGACAGGTATTAGGATTACAAAAGTAAAGGAAGCTATATATAAAAATGAAGGTAGGAAATGTTTAGGTGAGTGGGGCATATGCAGGGCTAACCAAACTATTCAACCAAATTACGAGGACTAATAAGATACCAAAGAAGTGGTATAGAAGTATTATAATACAGATGTATAATATCAAGAGTGACATTAAGAGTTTTAACAATTATCTTCCCTTTAAACTACTACTAAAGTTCGATAAAGAGTAATTGAACAAATCATAAATAATTAATTGTTTTTGAATAAAAATTAATAATAAAAGCAAAGGGTTAGTTGGGAATAAAGTGTTGAAAAAAATGAGGTAAGTGGTTTTGAAGAGGTGTAGGAGGCAGATTTCGTGAGTAAAGAAAATTTGGTATTTCGAGTATCTTCGGGGAAGAATTAAATTAAGAGTGCAAAATATAAAATGTAGCTTATAGTCTTAACATATTGTCTGACAAATTTCGTAGCCTTATTCCAAGTATGTTGATAGTTATAGCTGTTGGACTCCGGCTAGGTTAGGCAAGATTCATACTGCTCGGTTTCTGGTTCATGTAAAAAATTGAGTGGGTTCAAGATGGATTTTAGGAAAAGTTTATAAATAAGAAAGATAGATATACTTGTCTATTAATAAATCCAATAAACGGAATTGGATTTCGTTTTACATAGGAAAAGTTATGTTTAATTAACTTCGGTAAGGTCAAAGCTGTCAAAAAATCCTATGTTACAGAATTTGATGCAACTTCAAACAATAAACTGTATTGATATACAAATCCAAAAATTACAAATGATATACCATTATAAAGCTACAGGTGTTTAGTATTTTATAAATTTTACAGAACTGGATTCGGAATTTCCTGGAGAAAAATATGACCGTTAAAGTTGACACTGGTCCAAACTTCAAGTTTGGACAGCTTTAACATTATTAACTCACTAAATGCTTTCTATTCTTTTCTAATGGTTTCTCCTATCATATGCTTTGTCAAGATATTTAAAACCTTATCACCTAAAGTCTAATCCATATTAATTGACATGTAATAGTTTAAAGGAAAACTTTCATAAATAAACCTATGTAAGTTTAGTAAGTAAAAGAATATAACAATAACGTTTATGAACTAAGTAGTATTTGGAATTATGAATTTCAGTTCCGGATTTCAATGTGAACCTGATGAGATGCATGGACACAAGTGTGAGTGACGAATGAAATGGGTAACATGTGAGTGGTTAATTGCTGCCTTTAGGGGCTAGATTAATATGTGTGATTATATGTTTATTTGAATATGTGTGATATACCGAAAGTAAGCTAGTGAAGTATTTCAGTAATTTGCTTGAATAATGTTTGCTTGATATTGGTTACTGTGATTGACATTGATTGTGTTTGATAAGGGCCAACTCGTGAACATTTTCTGGAAAATGATTTTCATTTCTGAAATTAAAAGTCAAGGTGCTCCTTGGATACTCTGATTTGAAATCACAAGAAATTCTGATTCTGATAAATGTTTTCTAAATTGAGTGCTCAGCCCCAGTGGGATGGATTGTGTACGGAGATTAATTTGTTGTGCGGGCTCGTAAATGCCCGGTAGGGGGTGAAATTGTTGTGCGGGACTGGGTTACTCGTTGGCCCTTTGATTGCTTTCTGTGATATTGTTGCATTGACCTAAATTGTGATCTTGCATGTCATATGAGTTGTGAAACTTACAACGTATACGTGCAATGTGAATTAAGATATGACTAATGTTACGCAATGTTATTACATATGTTATATGCTTGTGTTGTGTGATGCTAGTACCCTTTGGGTACGATTTCCACTCACTGAGTCCATAGGACTCACCCCTTTTCTGTGGTTATATTTTTTTTAGTAGCAGGACCTCAAAAGATGTTAACCGTTAATGCGAGGTTTTGCTAAGGATTTGACGACAATGTATGCCTCGGAATTTCATACTTGGAGTCAAGGATGAAAGTTTGCAGTCACATTAGAACTGTGGGTGTCACGTTTAGTATAATGTAATATTCCAGTATTTGTCTTATTGATGATGTGAACGGAGCAGAGCTCCTTATTGTCTTTGGGTTGTTGTAGTGAAACAAAAGTTTAAGGTTTGTATTTTATGGCATGTTCCATATTGCAGGAAATTTCTGCCAAAATTTTCAGTAAGTGGTGATTTGTTTAGGTTAACAAATTTTTAATGTTAACTTTTGGTTTTTTTTTAAAATACTTGGTCTTATTCATTGGTTGGTCAATAGTATTATCGTTTCTTTATTTGAGTCAGGGTTACGGAGGTTTGGTTACCATTCCTCCGGCCAGTCATGCCTCTGTGAGGGGTGTGACAATTTTTCTCCTTTTTATTTTTCTTCTCTACATCATATTATTTCAAAACATCATTTACCCAAAAAATAATCAAAACTGAATTCTTTCCTAATTCTTTTCCCACACCCTATAAGACATTAATTACCTAATAAAACCCCTATTCACCTTTTCTTCTCCTCTACCTCTCATTAATTTTACACATAAAAAACTAAGTTATTTCCCTTTTCTTCTCTGTGCCCTATTATTCTAAAGCATCAATTACTCAAAATATATTTAAAAAATAACTCATTCTCCCTTTCTTCTCTTCCACCCTATTATTTTAAATCATCAGTTACATAATATAAACCCATCACTGTTTTTTTATCTTTTCTTTTCCCACACCCATTAAATTTACACATCAATTAGCACAATTAAAAAGTCTTACTCCTTCCCCAATTCTTCTCCCCCACCATCAACTTAATTTAACTCAACTAAACCTTAAATCCCAAACTAGTTGAGGTCGATTATATGAATTATTTTTCGCTATTCGCATTGATCTAAGATATCATTTTTAGAGACGCTTAGAACAGCCATATCATTTTCAATAAATGCCCCCCATATAAGTTTTGATCTTCTCCTATCACGTCTAGTATCTACTACCTGCACCAAGTCACATTTCTGCATTATGACGTCCATTGGCCAACGTTGGATATGTCCAAACCAACGTAAACAATTTTTCCTCATTTTTTTCTCAATAGGTGCTACCTCCACCTTCTTATGAATCTTCTCATTTCATATTCTATCATCCATCTCGACATTCTTGTTTCGACTACTCCTATCTTATATAAATATTATTTATGAATTGTCCAACATTTAGTACCATATAGTATAGCCGGCCTCATTACCATCGTACAAAATTTTTCTTTCAACCTATTGGAGATTTTAGGATCACATAAAACATTCGAAGCACTTCATCACTTCATCCACCTTGCCTCAATCCTATGGTTCACATCATGCTCAACCGCGCCATCTTTTTGTACAAATGAGCCTAAATACTTAAAATACATCCTTTGTAAGGATTGCCAGACCATCCAGAGTTATTTTAGTCGGGTCTCCTCTAGTGTCACTGAAATGTCATTCCAGATACCGGATTTTTGTTCGACTTAACCTAATACCTTTAGATTCTAACGTATTCTCTATAATTCTAGTTTGAAATTTAAACTTTCTCTAGTTTCATCTACCAACACGATATCATTGGCAAACAACATTCACCACAGAGACCTATCCTGAATAACATATTTAAGTTCATCCATGACTAAAACAAATAGGTAAAGGCTTAAGGATAAATCTTGATGAATACCTATCGTGATTGGGAACTCTCCAGTTAGACCATCTACGGTTTGCACTCTAGTCATTACTCTCTCATACATATCTTTAATAACTTCTATATTTAGTTGGAACCTTATTCTTCTTGAGAACCCACCACAAAACTTATCTTATCACCCTATCATACCCCTTTTCTAGATCAATAAAGGCTATGTGAAGATCCTTTTTCTTCTCTATATTTCTCTATTAGTCTCCTAAGTAGGAAAATAGTCTTCATTATGGATCTTCCCATCATAAAGTCAAATTGATTTTCAGAAACTAGAGTCTCATTCCTAAGCCTACGCTTAATCACTCTTTCCCACAGCTTCATAGTATGACTTATAAGTTTTATTCCTCGATAGTTTGTACAACTTTGAATGTCTCCTTTTATTCTTATAAGTAAGGATCAACTTACTCTTTTTTCATTCATCGAACATCTTATTGGTTACTAAAATCTTGTTAAAAATATATGTGAGCAATTTACCCCCATATCTCCTAGGCATCTCCAAACTTCTATAGGGATATCGTCTAAACCCATTGTTTTACCATTCTTCATCTTATGAATAGCTTTTTTAACCTCTTGAGTTTTAATTCGACGAACAAATCTACGGTTCGTATCATCGAAAGAGTCGTCTAATTCTCTGACATCAACCTCTAAATCCTAATTAAATAAGTTATCGAAATAAGTTCGCCATTTTTCATTATTCTCGTATTCCTTAACAAAAACCATGTCATCTTCATCCTTAATGCACTAAATACAGTTTAAGTCTCTAGTTCTTCTTTTCCTTTGTTTGGCAATCCTAGAAATATCTTTCTTTCATTCCTTTGTCTCTAACTTTTGATAAAATTCTTCACAAGCCTTGTTTCTAACTTTCCTAACTGCTTTCTTAGCATCTTTTCTAGCTTATCGAAAATATTTGTAGTTATCCTCATTTTTACATTCGTGTAATCTTTTATAACACTATTTTTTAACTTTAATAGCTTGTTGAACTTATTCATTCCACTACCATGTCTCCTTAGTTGGTGGTTCACATCCTCTACTTTCTCCTAACACCTTTCTAACTGTATTCCTAATACAACTCACCATCTTATCCAAACCATATTAAGCTCGCTATCCACAATTCATGGGTCACCATGTAACATCTTTTCTTTAAAAATAATCATCTTTCCACCATTTATTCTTACTACACTTGTTTATGCATTTTCTTGCAGAACTTAACATCAACATCCACCACCAAAAGTTTGTGTTGAGATACTAAACACTTACCGGCTATGACCTTACAATCCTTACATAACACTCTATCAACCTTCCTTATTAGAACAAAATCTATTTAGCTCTTAGTAAGCCCGCTACTAAAGGTGACTAAGTGTGACTCTCGTTTCTTAAAGAATGTGTTGGCTAAAATCAAGTTGTACACAACCGCAAAATTTAGAATGGACTCTCTTCCCTCATTCCTATCTCCATAACCAAAAATCCATAGATTCTCTCAAAACCCTCGTTAGTAATTCCTACTTGGCCATTCAAATCTTCTCCAATAAAAAGTTTCTCTCCTAACGATACTCATTGGATTACCTTATCTAAGTAGTTCCAAAATGCCTTTCTTGTAGCTTCTTCCAATCCTATTTGTGGAGCATAGGCACTAATGATATTGAAGGCCTCATCGTCTAACATTAATTTCACTAAAATTATTCTGACACTTTTCTTCTTGACTTTTACCACCTCGTCCTTTAAATTTCCATAAACAATAATCGCAACTCCATTCTTATTTCTATTCTTAACTGTGTATCACATCTTGAATCCTATTATTTCTATCTCTCGCATTTTCTCCTACTTATTTAGCTTTTTACACGCAAGCAATACTAATCCTTCTTCTACACATGGTATCTACTAGTTCTCTCAATTTACCAGTAAGAGTCCCTATGTTCCAAGTAGCTATGCGAATCTTTTCTTGGACTAGCTTTTTTACCGTCACCCATCATTAATGTGAGAACCCTTGCTCATTTTGCACCACACCCGGGCGCCAGTGTGGCCCACCATTAAGGATGTGATGACCCAACCCTTGTTCATTTCTCACTACACCCTAGGTCCAATGCAGCGAGTCGCTAAGAGGGTTACGCCTCAACAAATATTCGGTAAGATTCATCTTCATAGAGTTTAACTAGTTTTACGCTGGCCATCAACCTATCGCAACCATTCTCATTTATCCGAGTTTGGAATTGGCAGAGTAAACTCCAGCGGAGTTTCTTCTCCCTCACCCTATTATTTTAAAAAGTCAATTACTCAGTACTAATACAAACCCACCACTGCCTCTTCATCTCACATCATATTTTTACACTTAAGCGACTTTGTTTGAATTTGTAATTTCCTACACACTATGTCTGCACAACCTAAACTTATTCAACAACTTGCTAACAATTATGGTAAACTGATTTTGAAGGCAAATGTCACACGCTTATGGGATTTCTACAATACAAAAGCTAATCATGAATTAATTAGCTTAGACATGGTACTATTTGACGTAGAGGTATTATTCATTTCAATGCTATTCTAATAGATTTCAAAAAATATACTCTATTAACAATATACTTATTTACTGTGTCAAGTGATCTATGTAAGAAATTCCAACAATACATTTATGCAAGGGAACTATATTGTTGCAATCATAAAAAATAAAAAATAAAATACTTTGTCGACAAATATTGCCCTATGTTACGGGAAGGGTTCTATTTATTTATTTGGAAATTTCAGTATCAAGAACACATCCAGAATTCAGACATGTCCTAGGTGACAAGCACATAGAATTATCACCATATACAACTGTAAAGCCTATTCCACATGAAGATAACTCAATCCCAATGTATAAATTTGAATTTGTGAAGTTTGAATAAGTTTTTCGAAAGACGTGATCCAATTAATTAATCTCTCAGGTGCTTGCTTTATTATTATTTTCTTAACTTTCAATATGTCAACAGTTAAAAACAATTTCTAATGCTTGCAAAATGACATACTTTCTCAAACTTACAGATATTATTAGGAGACTTTATCGATCATCTAATTGTGAGAATAGTTGGAAGTTCATCAAAAATTGAAGAAAATTATAAAATAGCACATGCATTGCACAAGCGAATTCATCTAGTTAGTATAAAAAATTGATATTGTATTAAATTTTACTTTTTCTATCTTAAATTTAAAAACAAATATTAATTTTTATTAATAAAAGACGAACAAAACTATAAAATCATAATAGATATAAATTATACTTAAAAATATGTGAGTACAGGTCTTCCCATCAATAAGAGAAGGAAAAAAAAAATATTTAACAATCTTTTTAGACAAAATAATATTTATTGTCTATAAAGTATTACACTTTTGCCAATCTCGTTTCAAAAACATTTTTAAAATTAATTTTTTGTTCTAACTTTCAAAATGTTTGCAATGTCTTTTATCCGTCTTACATTGTTAGTAATTTAAATAAAAATTAGTGATGTGACTTAAATGTGATACTTTTATCATACATTGATTGAAAAAATAAGAATGCATCTAATCTAAAATTAAAAAAAGAGTAATAATTTTATCCAAATAAATTAAAAAATAATTTTTACAAATTCCTTTCTTCGCATTATTTTATCTAATCAAAAGTTTATACTTTATAAATTTTTAAAAAATAGAATAAGTCTGGGCACTAGGCTAGTGTCATAAAATGTTCAGTATTTGACATATAAGACATGAGTAAAAATATTTTTACAAGATAGGGGTTATTTATAACAAAAATATAAGCACGTTCTAAAAATGACTAGTCTAAGCACTCCACTAGGCACTAGCAGTAGTAAAAGCAGATAGTGATGATTCTCAATAAAAAATAAAAAAAAAACAGATAGTGATGATTTTACTAAACATTAAGGTGTGCTTTTAAAAAATTAAAGCAGCAACCTCCGATAATTAATAGAGCGAATTACATCTACTTGCAGTAGATATAATCGAAAACGAAAGGGCATCTAAATGTTTAGTAAAATCATAGACTGAATCAGTTGCAGTATTGCATTCATTATACATGCAAAGCCAGGCAAATTATTGTTTCAACAAATAGTTGTTAAACCAAGAGTTGAAGAATGCTTATTCAATGGTTAACTGCAGCAATCAAATTCCACAATTAAATTGCCACAAAAACAGTATGCATTTTAAGTTCAAATCTCTTTCCTTAACAAGCAATTACAAAAAATGAGAGTAGATCCTATGGTAAGAAACCATACTGTTCTTCAAAAGAAATATTGAGCGGTTCAGAGCTGTTGAAATTCAAGTAGCAAAAATTTGTGCTCTTCAGGTGCTTGAGCCACATGATATCAAACCTTGCAAACAAGAATTACTTCAAACATAATTTCCTTACATCAGTTTACTGCAACCTCAGCAGATAGGTAACTGGGATGAAGTGCATCTTGGCCAGATACTTTGGTCTTGGAGTTCTTCAGTACGTGCACAGCTTCTTCCACCTTGGCTGAAAGAGACTCTGGTGATTCCAGCAGAAGCAGCAGTTCTCCATTGTCCATTTCCAAAAGCATCCCCGTAACCTTTGCCGCAAGGCCAGGCTGCATAAGATACTTAAATGTATAATCTGGTACCATATCAACGTAGATAGAATAACTTAAAACTAAACTGATCAACTGTAGAAGAGGGCAAGGATAACAATGTATCAGTTTGACCTTATGTTTCTGGACAAGTGGGTAGAGATGCTCGCCAAGTATCTGCTTCTGCTGATCAGGAGTAGCAGCAGCAAGCTTGCTATGCAGCATTTCTGATCCCTGTGTCCCTCCGGGAGAGTTAGAACCAGCAGATGAGACTCCAATATTCTTGTCCGTCTCGCGTTGACGCCCATTGGCATACTTAACCTGCCCAGTCCGCTGCAATGTATAGCTCACTGAGATCAGAACCAGTAAGCACATACTGGGCACATGTATCAAACGGGATTAAGAACATCATTCAAGACTATTTGGGAACAGCACATCAGTCGGCTTTCTTTCCATTTATGATGCAATGACAGGCACAAAGAATGGGTTGGTCAACAATATTATCATGGTAACTAAGCTAAGGCCTTGTTTAGTTGTGAAAAATAGTTTTCTATTTCCATCTTCCATGTTCAATGCAATTTCATGTCCAAATGCAACAATTGCTAATCAAAAGTTGGACACCAAGATCATTTAAATGAAAAAGAAAATTATTTTAAATGGGCACTAAAAACATATCAAAGGTACGTTTTAGCATTTATATCATGGCAAAATCAAGGCTTTTCAGTTCTCTAGATTGAACACCATCGCATCGATCATACAAGGCTGTCTTCGAAACCACCATTTGGAGAAAGAAAATAAAACACTATTTTCCACAACCAAACAGGGCTAAGAATTTCCTCATTCGAGTACCAATCCCATACCACCATATATATAAATAAGGAGGGGCAGGGTGCTTCTATAACAGTTTTCAGATTCCCCAATATAATAGTCTACTATACTCTAGTCAATTTACTGTTCCAGTTCCAACTTCAATAAACCAAAAAGAAACACCACTAACCATCCTGAAGAAAACAAGAAAAGGTGATCTTCTCTTAGAAAAATGAAACTTTTAGGCTTGACAGGAAAACATATTAATGCAGTCTTAATCTACAAGACATGACATCAATTTGTAAGATGTACATTATGGGAGGAAAAGAAAACAAACCTGTTGATTGCTTGATTCTTTTGAAGAGGTAACTAACTGAGCAGGTTGTTGCACATGTGGTGTAGATGAAACAGATTGAATATTTGCCTCGGAAATTGCGTGTGCGTTCATCCTACCCCTGTTTTGTCTATGTTGTCTTGGAGTACTGGGAACCTGTGGAAGAAAATAAAGAAACCACGTGTTGTTTTTAACACTTGCCAATAACATATTACAAACCGTCCGCAATTATGAGAATGGTATGCAATAGAAAAATGTTATTCGATAATATAAGAAAATAGAGAAGGAGAAAAAGAAACTTTATAGGTCTTTTTGAGTTGTCAAGCAGTGCTATTACTCACAATGGGAACTGGTGATCGTTGGAAGGATGGTCCGGCAGAAGGTGCAAAGCCATTTGCCCTCCATCCTGGCCTCAGTCCCAGAGGTTGGTACATCAGCCCTGGTCGGGGAGGCATTTGGGCAACAACACCAGGGGCAGTGTAGTAGTAAGGAGGATATCCACCAGGGATAACAGCAGTTGAAGGTCCAGCTAGACCTACAATACGCTGGGCATTCTGAAGCTGCAATTGTGCTTGTCTTTCCTCTTTCCTCTGAGCAATAGCAACATAAAGTGGTTTCCGGTGAAACATATATCCTGTTACATATCAAATATTCAAAATATCACATGATAGAGAAAACGTGGTTACCATGATCATGATAAGTAGCAATGGAAGTCCTACCCGCACTCTCTGGGGCATTACTACATACAAACTTAGATTCTCTAACTTCAGTAAACACCATTGTCGATGAAATTAAATTAAAATTGCCAACTTGTTTTTGCCATGAATCGTTCAAGAAATAAGGGTTTTTAACAAAAGATTGGTGAAAAACATTGATCAACAGTCACTATAGGTGCTAGACTAATCAAAAGCTTCATGTTAAAGACAATTACAATATCACTAAAAGAAGCACGGAATGAAAATCTACAAACCCAGTTAATCTTGAATGCTAAATCAACTAACATAACTAGGGCAAAGAATTATACAATATATTTTAAGCTTTACCAATGGCTTTAGAAGGAATTTAATGCAGGCTTCTTTAACCCGGACAATAAATTCATTATCAGCAGCTTATGATGACTGAACAATTTGTAATGAAAAATGCTACATGTACCAGCAAAATTTATCTCACTATAGAGTTAGAGGACAGCCAAAAGCTTATACTACCCATGGCATTCACCTGCGCCATATATTTGCCATGCTTGACAGCTTGAAACCACTGTTAGTAGTGGGCACAGCAACATAGGCTATCATCTTATTTAGTCAGAGCTCTTTTTCTAAAACCCCAACAACTTATTGGTGTCGTACCATCAACTTCCTTCACCAAGAGGAGGGGGGAGGTCCCAGGTTTTCAACCTATCTCAGTTTTAGGTGCCTTGCACAGGGAAGCTAACAAGCTTTTTTTACAAAACATACATACATACACACACACACACACACACATATATATACAGAAAGAACAAGAAGGGAACACTACTTTGTTCAAAAAACTATTTACTTCATATTTCTAGATTCTTCTCTTAGCCACAAATCAATAAAAATGAACACATGCATGATGTGAAAAGAGTATGACATAGATAATATTATTTGGTGGAAGATGGACTGGACATGTAATGTTAGTTCTCCAATTGTGCCACAAAAAACATTAAAATTCTTCTAATAAAAACATAGCATGAGATAATCTTGCAAAAGACAAAAGTATTCCTTGAGAAAAAAAAAATTAATTACATTTATCTAACCATAATTATGAGAAGAGAAATAAAAAGTATTTGTATGATCATTTCAAATCACTGCAACAAAATCATATCTACAAACCAAAACTAATGTTGTGACAATTAAAACCCTTTAACCTTGCAGCACAGATAACCTCATCAACTTACCATGTAAAGTGGTCACAGCTTTATTGGCCTCCTCGGGGGTGGAAAAGCAGACAAATCCAAACCCCCTGCTAATACCTTTCTCATCTCGCATAAGTTTTGCAGAAGTGATTGTACCACAAAGACTAAAATGTGCCCGCAGCTCTTCATCAGTAACATCATCATCAATGTTCTTTACATATACATTTGACCCCTAAGAAATAAAAGAAAACATATTTAGATGATTAAAATAGGAAATTCCAAGACAAAATTCAGTAGGAAATGGGTCTGGATTTACCTTATATTTCATGATCTGTTCCTTGCGTTTCTCATCAAATTGATGCCTCAAGATTTGCTCACGCTCTGCCTTCTTTTGTGCCCTGGCTACATACAGAGTCCTTGAGCCTGCTTGAAACAGACCACATTAAAATAAAGAAAAGGAAAGGAAAAAACACAAAAAATAAGAAGTTTAACATTAGGCAATTGTTAAGGGCTAAGGGCTGCCTATACTTAATTCAAGGCAATTAGGGGATCTATTAAACTACCAAGCTGTGTTCCATTCATCGCTTCCGATGCATGTCTGGCATCTTCTGGGTTATCAAAGTTCACAAAGCCAAAACCTCTAGACAGGCCGTTCTCATCCTTTGCAACAACCAAGCTAGCAATTTTTCCAAAGACAGAGAACTTTTCCAGCAGAAGTTCTTGAGTTACATCTGGGTCCAAATTCTTCACATACAAATTTGTATATTTAGCATCAGGACCAGGCAAAACACGGTCACTTTTTCTGACAAATTTCCCCACATATCTGTGCCAATAATTATAACCTTGGTTAAACTTCACTTCCAATAAGATGTATGCAAGCTTCTGAAGATAACAATTATAGGTGGAAACAAGACATGCTTCTATGCATTTGTGGACGCATTATCACAAATGTTAGCACAAATATGAAACGATAATGAGGATGGACATACATCTGCTTATCTTCAACTGTACAGCCATTCAGCTTCTCAATGGCAGCATTTGCAGATTCCTCAGACTCAAATTGAACAAAGCCATAGCCTTTGCTCTTCCCGTCATCAGACATGGCAACTTTGCAGGACAAAATATTTCCAAACTTTTGAAACAATTCTTGAAATCTTATGTTATCAATTGAGTCAGCCAGGTTCTGTCATACATATACCACAATTTTGTTGGGTAAAAACCACTTGGTGATAACAATGAACCAAAATAGTTTAACTATCAATATCAAAGGAAGAAAGATATACCTTAACAAATACATTCCCTAATCCACTTTTTCTTGCATCGGGATCACGATGTGACCACATGACTCTTATCACTTTTCCATTTAATACAGAGTGATTCTTCACCTCAATCGCACGAATCGCTACTCAAATCAGAAGATAACAAATTAGAAAACCATCACCTGCTCAATATTAAAAGAAGAGAGAAAAAAAACCACTAGATAAAATATGTAAGTTGAAATGAGCTGCCTTCACCATAAACCCATCAAGATCTTTATTACAAGCTACCTGCAATACTTAAAGCAGTAATACAGTTTTATCTAAAAAGAATTAGCAACCAAACATAGGAATCATGTGATCCATATAGAGAAGTTTAATCAAGTAATGGTTTTTTCTCCTCCCGAAGCAGTACAATTCAGATTGCATCTAAATTTTCTTTTCCACAGTTCTCTAAAATGGAAGATAAAACTCAAGAATCATAAATGCAATCTGAACTCAATAGGCATAATATCAATTCAAAAGTCTACAAGGTGAAAATTATGCAAAATAAGAGAAAAAAATAATAATAAAGAGGCACCAAAACTTTACTTCCTGAAATTTCCTACAATATCAAAGCAGCCAAAGAGTCATGGAGACCAATCAAAGCACCAAAAAACTAGGATGTTTAGATTATCCGGAAATGGGTTTCTTGAATGGGAATCTTAAATTAATCAAGCCATATATCATGGTAAAATGTTCGATTGGAGTATAGACCAAGCAATGGAAAGATCTAGTAATTCTCAGACCCTATATGTCGTTTTTCTTTTCCTAGATTTTCCCGGGCTATCAATTTGAATGACTATAGAAAACACGAATGACAAACCCAAGTTCTTAACTCGAATATTGCTAACAAGTAACAATTAAATTAGAATCACTATTTGCAATTTTATCATTTTCACCTCTTTGACTGGCACATGTAGATCAAAATTTGTCACAATTTCCCTTATTTCTCGGGAATCAAACACGCAAAACAACGAAAACGAAGTGTATAATATCAAACCAAAAGAAAGCCGATTATTCGAAAATGAGTACCATCTTGAGCAGAGATGAAGTTGACATATCCATAACAGAGTGATCTGCCAGTGGAGGAGTCCTTGCAGACTCTTACGGACGCGAGGCTCTTGAACTCAGAGAATGCGTCAAACAGCTGACCGTCAGTAACATCCGGGTGGAGGTCGCCAACATAAAGAGACGCCGGAGCGGCGGCAACCGTCGAAGAAACCGCCATTGATAAAAGAAAACGCCAAATGCTAGTTTGTCGCTACGTTATAGGGTAAAGAAAGAAAATTTTCAGGTACCGTTTCTTTCCGCAGCTTGATTACGGTATATTAATGCACAGAAATAAAGGTGTTTAGTAATGCTGAAATCTTGAATGGATTTGGTTTAATAGAGATGAAATGGAGCTTTGGAGTGATTAACGAGTAAAATAAAATTTTCCCGAGAAAGAGAAGGAAAATTTTGTGAGAGAAAGAATGAGGGAGAGAGGTAGTGTGGTGGTGTGAGGATTTTGCATGGAAGCAAAGAGGTTGGGCCGTGCGGTATAAGGGGTGTTTTATGGCCACAATTAATACCACGATCAAAGAGAGCGCGTTTACTACACGAATCAACGCCTTTTTCCGCTTTTACTCAAGAAATATAAAATTATTCAATATTAGAAATCTCGCCGCGTCAACCAATGAGTGAATGACAACAATTTTATGAAAAATGGGACCTGCTTTATATTTCAACAGTGATTTTAATATTTGGCTTTTAATTTGTAGAAAATAAAATTAATGTTGGTCACTGTGTGTGCCAAATATGAATTAGATGTCAATGTTTAGTGTATTTTAATGTTTCCCTTTTAAGAAATAAATTTATTGATCAATTTTGATGCATTTGAATATGATTAAAAACATCAACATGAAAAATAATTTATATTTTTAATTTGAATTTGAATTTATTACACTTATTTATTTATTATTATTAATATATACACAATAAATATTGTCTCATGCATTCAATTCTTTTGGTATATCAAAATTTTAAATAAAATAACTTGCTATTAAAAAAATAATCATACTTTTATTCAAATAACAATTACATAAAAAATGAGCTTTTAAGTCAAATAAAATCATATTTATTATATTAATCTATCACATATGTCAATGGTGTATAACATGTAATAGGAAATTTTTTTAATAAATCTCCAATTTTTTAGTTAGCATCACAAGCTTCATTAATAAAAAGAAACTTATAAAATAGTCATAAACATTAAAAATACTAACAACTAAAAAAATTAAAAATACATAATATTAGAATTTAAATAAAAAATATTTATTTTTAATTCTTATAATTAATAAGTGGAACGCCGTTTTCTTAGGGAACTAATCGGGACTTGGGAGTTCTTTAGATGAGCGCGTGGTAAGTAACAGTATTCATAAAGGCAAAACACCTAACCGAAGGGAGAGAGAGAAAGAAACGGGTAATCTTGTGGGGGCCATCAGCATCAGCTGAAGGACTGCTTCAAAGTTAAGAAGAAACGTTTCACAGTGCGTTTCATACTCACAGGGTTTATCGCCGTCGGCAGTGCATCCTTTGACAGCCAAACTTTAACCTCAAGAGACGCCCTATTCCACGGACACACACCTCTGACCTTCTCTTCCCTCTCCTCCCCTCCCCTTATTTGGTTTCTGACCTTTCCTTTGCCAACATTTATTTCTTATCTTCTCGTCTCCTCATTTTTCACACTTTTTTATTTTCTAATAAAATAATTCGACCTTCTACTCCTACTTCGTAACAAAGCACCAACAACATTAAACAGGTAAATGAAATAACATACTTGATTGTAAAATTATGAACCATAAAGAATGAATTCACTTAAAAAAAATTGAGATAATTATCAAAAATAAAAATAAAATAATTTTTTTTTAAAATTCTATTAAACTAGAACAGTAGTTAAATCAAAATTAAATTAAATGTCACTGTGATCCATAATAAATATTTTAAAAGAAAAAAACTGTAGGGCAAGAAACAGTGATTTAAATTCTTTTTTTGAGGCTTTTTTGTGGGCCTATGTTTCAGAATTAGAAGATGATCAATCCTCAAATGGACACGTGTTGGACCTGATTAAGAAGCCCAAGAGTTAATGGCGGTGGCCAAAATGGAATTTGTAGTTGGGTATTTCTGGTGGACCCAGCCTTGTTATTGGGTATTTCTGGTGGACCCAACCTTGTTATTGCAGATTCTTTTCTATTTTTGGTAATTACAGGTTGCTTGTGGTTGAAATCATGGTCTTATAATACATAACTCACAGGATACAAAAAGTCAAGAATACTCTCCAATACGAATTGTATTTGATTTAATTTCCTTCTCCAAATGGCATTTAGAAGGAAAACAAAATCTGCCATTTAAGAAAAAAACAAAGAAATTCTACATTAATAGAATAAGTGAGGACAACAGAACTTATTTGTTGGGGCGCGAAAATTACAAACAACAATATGAGTTTCATTTGTGGCTCACTTATTATTATTATTATTTTTTTTTTTGGTTCTTGGCTCCCTTTTCATGCGTGAAGCAAAACAGTACACCAAATCTGGGTTCACTTTTTATGTATTAGAGACTTCTCGTAGATGGAGCAAAATAGAGACAATCAGACCACCTTTTTCAAGAGCATCCTAAGTAGATTCAAAAAGGTAATGAGGACAATATACATTTTTGACATTCCTCTAGACAAGTTCCATTACATAAGGTCTAAATTTCCCTTCAGAAGAATAGCAGCCGCCCCATCAGCAAGCAACAAGAACCCTTATCGGTATAACACATAACTGAAACAGCTACCAATCCCCACCCAAATACTATAAAGGCTCAGCTGATAACAAAACGTAAAAACTGGCCAAGGTGTAAATTAAAAATATTGTAACTCCATCAACACTATGATGTGCATCAAAAGAGCCACAGTGCTCAAAGGAAGCAACTTGATAAGAGTGTCAAATTTTGAGCTGCTCACACTTCGCTGTCTGGCATTAACAAACTCATCCTTGCTGATAGTTACAGAGACATTTACAGCCAATGAACCTGAATAGTTATCCAAAAATTTAAGAAACAGTAGTGGGTCAAATATTCACAAGTAAGAAGTTATCATGGTGAACTTACAATCGTAGTTAGCCCATCCAATCCGTTGATGAGCTAAATCGTAGACAAAGATCTTATCTTTTAGAACAAGATCTGCAAAACAAGGAAATGAGAGTCTTAAACTCAAAAGGTTTATGGATAACGGGGCTATCAATATTGCAACGGAAATTGGAGAATCACCTTCTGTCTATATTTCTAGTTTTAAGATAATGCTAGAACAGTAAAAACACATTTCATACAACCACCACATCTTCTGAATCTTACACCCAAGCAACGTGACAAAATGTAGAACTGATAAATATTACAGAACCACAGACACAGAAATGCTATAACAAAAAAAAAAAAAAAAAATTAGTAATCACTATATTATCTCTGCAACTCTGCATGCATCGAAACCTGCACCTCCTCCTCCCTCATAAACTTGCTCAAAACATGTGTATATGGAGAATATAAGATACCGAATAAAGGTGCCACTTCATTTGATTGTTGAAAAAACCAATGGGAATATGATCTTCACAATTTTTTTACCAATCAATGGTAGACAATGTACAATTATTCAGAAATTTTACTTACATGAAAGTATAAACAAACTCATAGTTAAAGCATATCAATGAAACATATAACTGAAAACTTTATCACAAATGACTACAAGGATGATATTAAGATAATCAAAACCTTTTTCTGCCTTATTTTTTTAGAGAAAAAAAAAAATGAATATATGAACTTTTTTCCTCGAAATTGGCTGTTTCTAAGAAACATAAACACTCTTCAGAATACCCTATCAAATGCTTTTCTGTTTTCAACTATTTCAGGAACAACGTGTGCCTTTAAAATGCTGCCAAACAGATACATACCAGAAATTGTTAATTGAATGATTGACTGCACACTAGCTATGTACCAGTGATGCAACATGACACGTTTGGGCACACAGGAGTCAGCAGAAAGTACTCTTTTCAACCAAGTTTTCGCAGAGCATGGCCCATTTAAAGAAACTCATCCAGGGACTTACCTCCTAAAATGCTAACCCCCTCCTGTGCCTTCTGGAAACCGATGCACCACATTGTAGCACCATCCTGTATAAACAAAGTGACTCATTGAGGGTAAAGCACTGGCTTACATTTCAGAAGAATTACTCTTAATCCCACAGTACACAGAATCTGGAAGAACTTTCCCGAACAGACATGTGGGAACACTTACAAGGAAACCATAATGCAGAAGGTATTCTTCTGGTTTTAACACCATCGATGCTCCGCCCTCAAAATTTAAACTGACAGGAGGAAATATCTCACCCATACTGTATACCAAATGAACAATGATTTCGTTGAGATCTTGAGAAGATATGTAACAACACTGTTAACTCTTCTAAATTCTGAAAGAAAACTTCAAGATCTTTACTTCAAATATAAAGTTACAAAATCAACCTGGTAGAGACCAGATAGCACTGGTATCCTTTTGATATGATGGGCTTCACATATGGTGAGACAGTGGTAGTTATCTAGACATCCAACATGAAAAACCAACTTCAGTAGTTCGTGAAATAACTTCAAAAGAATTTACTGTAACTTGTTATCTATTCTCCCCCCACCCCCCCCAAAAAAAAAACACGTGCAAAGGAAGAAGAATTCATTGGATAACATACTGCTGTCATCTTTTAGAAAATAAATCTACTTGTCATCATGGAATAAAAAATGAACTTAAGAGGAAAAAACTCTATTACAGAAGAAGTAATATATAAATCTTAATAATGGTTAGTTGACCACATCAAATTTAAAATGAGAAAATCTCCGTAGTAGCATCTCTTGCTTCTTTAACTGAGGCACGTTTTCTCTATCTTTAAGCATTACTACCTAGTACATCAAACTTTTAAGAGGGGCATTTAAAAAATTTCTTCTATTTGATGATAGGGCATTTTAAGTTTAGCTTAGAGGATAATTTGGAGAAGAAAAAGACATCGTTGAAGCAATTAAATGAATCATAGCAATATATTTCCTAAATGCAAGGGAAAAAGGGGATAAAACTTACAGCATTGACTAAAGGATCATAAGCTTCTTCTACTAAATAAGCTAAAGTTGTTCCACAGTCAATTATGGTTCCTCGGTGGTTCGAAGTTGCAAAAACAGCAGGATCAATTGGCAACAGTTGCCCATTGACAGCAATACTTTCTAGATTTAAGTTGTAATGAGGCCTGACATTTTTTTATTAAAGCACTCGTCAAATTTACTGCAATATAAGGATGCATTTACTCATATAGAATTGCAAACTATCTAATGCCATAAAAAAGCATAGCATGAAACAGAAATTGGGAAATGGAATATCACTCTCATCTCCATTTCAAGAAATTCAATTACAGAAATAAAACAATAATATATAAGCAGTAAGTTTAGGAACATATATGTTTCTAAGCATTTCCAAGGTTGATTTCACAGTACTCTCTTATGTGAAGGAGTAATCACCACATAAATAAAAATATCTTGCGTCCCTTTCTCTTTCAATTAACTAGAATGCTATCCAACATCAACATACTTGGTTGATGCTATGAACCAGAAGTTAGCCCTCATACCATTTTGGGGTGAAAGAGGATGCATTTTTACCATACAAAACATTGATCTGCTGTGCTAAACAAGAAGAACCTAATGCAAGTTACTGGTGTAGAATGAAGACTATCTATTTCTTATTATAAATGGAAGAGAATGATCCTTCTCTCTGGGCCATGCATAGTCAATATTTAAAACAACATTATTCATCAAGGCATATGGTAATCTACTATCCAGAAGTATGGCAGAAGTGAACCCTCAGAGTAACATACTATCCAGTGTGATTCCTTTTGTAAATACCTCAGAAGTGGTTATAATTATATTAGTGCAAGTGTCTAAACTCTACCTGTGTTGAGTTTTTTTAGCACAGGCGATTGCAAGCCTGGATGGAAGAAGGTTGCACTAGGTTGACTACCAACATAAAACTTTGTCAAAGCTCATGCACATGTTTCTACAGCACTCCAATATGAAAATGTGAGAAGATTCAGGTAGGCAAACCAAAGAATACTAGAGGAAGACCAAAAGCTATGTGGGTAGAAGTGGTGAGCAAAGACATAAGTAAAAGGCTTTAGAAGAAACTTAGCTGTAGACAAGAATGAATGGAGGAAAAGAATTCATGTGAAGATACCAACTAGTTTTGTGAGGGCTATGTAGGCGACCCTAATGATTTGGGATTTACGCTTCTTGTGTTGTTGTCGTCTAATTCCACAACCTTCCTACCCCAAAACATAGTATATGTAGATTTGCTTCACAACAATGCGATTGCAATGATTCTCCAAGAAAAAAAAAGAAAAAAAATACACACACACAAATAAGGAAAAAGTAGTGCAGAAAAGAGAACATACTGAGATGGAACAAGTGGGCTATAAACAAGACTTGGCTCCAAAATCTCACCAAGAACTAGTATGCCTCCTCCACTGCCTTGTCCTTTTAAACAATGAGAGAATACTTTGGGTGTTACTCCTCGTGATGACAATTGTGATATGACAGACAGAGCCCCAGGGCCAAACCCAAAAATTCCATCAACTGCTCTATCTGTTTGAGTCAGACCTCCAGATTGATTCGTGCTACACCTGTTGCAAATAGAATCATCCACGAAAGTTCACTTTAACAGAAAATTTCCAAATGAACATTAATGTGGGACTAAAAGAAAATAAAAGAAGAGATAAGTAAAAGAAAATCAACTCCATAGTGGAAGCGTTAACGGTAGACTGTTGGCCCAATACTAATTGTGATTGTGGAACACTCTAGTTATTTTTATATTGATAGTTTAATCAAGTTTATGCTAATCTGTACTATTAATGGTCACTGAATGTGGTCTCTATCAGAGGAAGCACTCAATTATAATATGATAATCAGCCTTATTTGTTGGCTCTTTAATCCATCTCTTCTCTTCATCTTAAATTCTTCATGATTGTTTCCAATCCAACAATGATTGTAAACACCATGTTCCTAAAAGTCATAACAGCTTACCCAAAAGTGATGGTAGCCGAGGAGTTAGCTATCAAAGATTGTTCCAGGATCATATCAAAATACAGCGCATCAGAAACATAATAACCTGATGTCCCACTGTTATCTCCAAATTTGAAGGAGTAACTGCACTGATTGCTCTGAGAAGAGCATTCAGCTTCTGAGATTTGAGCTGCAGAACGACACATTGGGTCTGAGCAGGGGACCAGGAGGGCAGTAGAAGAGCTTACAGTATCAAAGAAATTGAGCGCAATCTGCAGAAAAGAACAACTATGAGACGTGTTCTGAAATGTCTCTTTATCCCCCAAGCTTATTACAGTACAAAGAATGGATTTTAACAGAGTAAACTAAAAGAATTTTACTCCTAGTCCACTAGATTGAGGGCAATTGCTGCAAGAATTGCAGGTAACCCACAAAATGTCACTTCCAGTATCAATCTGCACGTTGAATTCCCTTGGAGGAGAGCCCAGCTTTACTTTTGTGAAATATAGCCTGAATAAAACAATAAAACGCAATTAAAAACGAAGTTAGTGCCTACCTACTGCTCAGTTACAAGGATTTTTTTTTTATTTTTATTTTTTGCCTGACAAACAGCAAAGATCCACTAGCCTGAAAGAACAAAGCCAATTCAAAAACATCCAAGACAATCGGTGAAGTTATACAAATACTATAAAGACTCGAAGAATCCTATATAAATTTAGTACAATTTGAAACGAGCGAATGAATGCAGGTGCTTTGAAAAGCCTTAAATAACAAGAAAGAAAAAGAAAAAAGAAAAAAAACAGGTGCTTGATTTACACGTACCCAACGAGGAAAAGATCAGAGGTCCCTTCAACTGAGAAGTCGACGACGCCATTGACAACACCTTGCAAGATTCGAGCGTGCCTTACTCGGTCACGAGCTCTGAGAGTTTCGAGGTCGACCTGATGACTTAAAGGAAAAGCTCGTTCCAGAGGGAGAAGACTCGCCGGTAAGCTACTATAGACCACCGAAACCGGTACGAACACGGTGAGTAAGGGCATTAGAAGGAAAGCCCGCATTTTGGATGCTGTTTGAGCTGGATTTGGCAGAGAGAAATTAATGGAAAAGATCACGCTCTGTACTTGCTTTTCTGCATTGAGAGAGAGAAGGGCAGAGGTGCACATGAACTGAAAAGTAAGCTTTTTCAGATGGAGGGGAAGGGAGGGAGAGGAAAGGTGAAGAGGTGGTACTGTAATTTTTTGCTTAAGAAAAATAGTAATTTTATTAAAAATATAAAAGTTTTAATTATTAAAAAAAAAAAAGAATTTAATTTTTTTTTGGAAAAAACTAAAACTTGATGGCTTAATTATTAAAATGTAAAATCGATATTATATGTATTATTATGGATGAAATTATTTATTAATGGTGTGAAATTATTTTAAGAGTTTTACGAAATCCGAAACTAAAAATAGGACAAGCAGTCACCAATTTACCACCAAAAATGGACAAGCAGTCACTAATTTACCACCAAAAATGGAATAATACACAAAGCTAATCTAGGCCCACTAATGTCTGCAAGTATATAAATCTTTCTAGTCATTGGAAAAAGAAAAAGTAAAAATAGTTTATTCTCAACCACATTCACCAAATCTCTTATAATAGTGAAGGGAAATACTTGTTTTATCTCTTTGCAATTGATGACTCTAGCAAAGCCAAGAAACAACACATTTCATATTAAATACCAACCCATAAGTGAAATTTAAATGATGACATAAGCAGAAAGTAATAAACTAATAATACATCTCAAATTTTCATTATTCTCTTATGTTGTTTTTCTGAACTGTTGCTTGATTGAGCTAGAAATCTATATTACTTTTGCACTCAATGAGAATATGGAGCATAGCTATCTTATACATAATGGAAGCTTTCACCATGTTTTGAGAGTTTACTATTCTAATTTCTATGCCTGATTCTGGTTCATTTACAGGTCTGGGGAAAAAGGTTTCCCATACTCAATGCTTTTCTACTCAGGTTTCGTTTTTCTTTGGACATGAATCTCATGAGAACTGTTACGAGGCTTATGTCCATCTGAGTGCAACACATTAAGTTTATATTCATAACAATCCTCAACTAATTTTCGTTCTCTGATTTAGAGATTGTTTTTAAATAGCAAAGAATTCAAATTTACTAATAACAGTAGATAAAAAAACAGATGGCATCTTAGTAAATCTAGTTATTTACCTTTACCAGGAAAGCCCAAATTCTTCTCTGCAAATATTCTACACAGTTATTTACCAATCACTGTCTATGTGATCAACTGACCAACATCTGTATACTAAAATGAATACTAATAAACTCATGTAACCTTAAATCATTTTTTATTATAAAAAAAAACAATATAAAATTTCATTTTTTAGATGAATTGATCCATCTAATGTATACTCTTTTCTCTCTGTGTCTTGGGATTGTATCTATGATTGGACACATCTATATAGGTACTATATTTTCAGTGAAGAAAGGAACGTAAATAAGGTGTTTGTGGTGGCTTTCGTCATATTTGTGTTGCTTGAAAGGTACTACATTATCATCATTCTTGAATTTTATTCAATAATTGATTGTAAATCATAGGGATATTTGCCACATGAAAATAGATGGGGTTTCTGGATATATTGGAGACTTTATCGAAGATTAACCTGATTCGATTTGATGGTTCCTTTGATCATTGTAGTTTTTAGCTTATTATATATAGTTTATGTGCATTTGAATTAAGCTATACGTTCTTCTGGAGAAATTTGGAATAGATTCAATTGGCAAATATTCTATTGATTCAATCATATTACTTGCGAGAAGAATTTTCATGTGTTCCTGTCAATAATGCGTCTTGATTTGTGTTTCCTTTAGTTGGTTCTATTTTAATTTCTCCTCGTGTTAAGTTTAACATTTTAAATCAGGGTAAAGAGTTAAATAGCATACTTATATAGAATATGGATTGAATATAAATTGATTTGTGATAATGTTTGTTTGTTTTCCACCAAAAAAATGTAATAGACTTCAGAGTCATCTTTGTCTATATTTGGGATTGACAGACCCTCGACAAGCCTTCCTTCTCGGTTGAACATATGTATACAGATCACACCAATAAATACCCAGGTATAGATCAAAGCTAGCTTGTGTTTTTCTTATGTTAGACAGTATTAAGATGGGCCTTTCAAAGTACCAATTTCTTCTGAAGTTAATTGACATTCTTGTAAAAAGAGAAAGTCAGTGATTTGTAATTCTACATTACAATTGCAAAAGCCAATCTCTTGATAAATTATTAGCTTTGTCCTCAATGTGTATAAGTTTTTTATTTTAATTTATAGTCCTAATGGTAAAATTTATCTCTTGGACTCCTAAGAAAAAAAAAAATCTCATTTTTTCCCTCTTTCTAGGCATTAATAGAAAAGAACTTGGAGATAGTAGTATGGCAAGGTTTCGGTTACCATTTATGAAAAATTGGGTCCATGGCCTGATGCTAAAACCTATGTGAAAAACACAAGTCAATATAATTATTTTCTCCAAGAAACTGGTATACTATAGTGTCACCGGCCGACTTTACTAGCATGTAAAGGTGTCAGTATAAGCACTTGCTATCCTTTTGTCGGTAGCAAGTTAGCTTTTCAAATGCCCCTCTGGTGTCAAGGCTAGTGCACAACAAAATAAGCAAAAATGTAGCATGAAAGTAAATATCATGTTGTTTGTAAGAAAGGGTTTCTACTTCTTATTAATTGAAAAACTATCAAATTACAATGCTAGTAATATACTTACAAAATGACTACGACATAGGCAACAATGGCTTAGTGTAGGAAAGTTACAAGTAATACCAAGATATTCAACACTCATCCGATAAACTTATGTACAATTTTGATATTATTGACTATACACCCTCCTTTAAAGAGCTTTTTGCTCCATAGTCCTTATGGCATGAATAAACATCATTTTTCATAGTTAACATATGAAATTCCCCTAATTTAAAGAGTTTATTGCAAAAATGCCATCATTACAATACCTAATTCAAGCTACCTTACAATGGTGCCCATCACAAGGCAAGCAACCATATGTGACATGCACTGAACAAGCTTGGATTATGACACATAGATATAATGAGCTCCTGTCTTTTCTTGTATCACTGTTGAGCATTACATCAAACTACCACATCTTTATGTGTTGTGCACCTTTGAACAAGCTCCTATAATGCAATTGCTATATTTTTAAATTCAATTCCACCGATCACTTGCAAGACTGTTTGTAAATCAATCCTACAACAACCCTGCAATCACTTACTAGACACCTCAGAACCTTGAACATGCTACTGATTTTGTTGTGCATTTTTTTTTTTCACACAATCACTCTGTTTATATTTTACCTTTAGAATATCCTTTTACAAATGACAATTCCTGTAATCTAATTGAAATTGGATGATAAATTTTAAATGAGAATTCTTAAAAAGAAGTTGTTAATTCAGAGATCCTTATGTCGACAATTCAGTGTGTCTGGTTGAGGATACACCAGATTGCTGGAGCTTATTCCTTTAATCTTCTAAACTGAAGATGAAACCTTTTGGATTGTAATGATTGATGACATATTAGTCCCATTAGCATCTTGTTTGTTTTTAACTAAAAATTGATTAGTCGGGTTTGGAATTCTGCCCTAAGTTGATGTTATTCAATGATAGACATGACAAGTTCTCTTACACTTGGTTTCAGTCTTTCTTATTCTTCCTTGATCACTGGTGGATAGGAGAATAAAAGACAAGTCCTTTTAAGCATAAAATAATGGAAGTCAACATAAGTGATTTTCACCTTCTTTAGTTATTAATTTGCTATGATTTTATTTTATTATTTTAAATAAAGTATATACTTTTTTCTGTTTTTTTCTTACTTGGTAATATTTTGTTCATACTGAAACTTGAAATGCAAGCCCATCTTATGGCTTTTCAAGAAGTCAAATTTGCTCTTTGAGTGCATTTCTACGCCATTGTCCTTTGAGATCATAATTGATGAGATGGAAATTCAAGCTTCCAATGTAATACTGAAAAGATTTACTCGAGTTCATGGAAGTGTGTACGAGTGGATTTTCAATATTTCCTAAGAAATCTAATTCCTCATTTTTCTATGCCATTTCTAACTCTAAATTTATTTATTCTTCAATGGATGTTAGTTGATGAGTTTATGGAACAATCATTTTTTTCAATAAAAGGCATGTCACTGATGTTTGATGGGAGATGAAAGTCCCTTTGTGAAACTATAAAATTATAGTGCTTACTATTTTTTGGATTGATAGGTAGCAGAGGTTTTGCTTCTCTTTAGTTCGAGCTTTTGCGACAAGTAGTATGTGTAACACTTAGCAGCACAACAATATCAATGCAAGTACAGGAAGTTTCAACAACAGGAAGCATTGGATGCAATAACATAAAAAATTGGACTTTGTTAACATAAGCTTCTTGGTCGTCTTTATATATTTTTTGATTTCTGATGTTTGAAAGATAGTTAAGTTTTTCTATTGAGGGTCAATTCCTGGTACATTCGTGCAAAATCATCTCCCCAGATGTTTGTATAGATTTACACTTGCTCAAGTGGGCTTATCTTCCCTTACGTATTTTATTCTAACTTTGTTTTCTGTCATTTAAAGTAAAAATAAAACCAAATAGTTGTACGGACGGCACGAGTCTCTCTATAGTCTAAGTCTAAGTCTAAGTTTTTAATTAATCTGCTTGGTTTGGTAATGTTGTGACATTTTGAGATGTGTTGTATTATTCTTACTCTCTTAGAACTGTTTTTAAAATATCACATCAGTAATATTTAGTAAAATGATATAAAATCTATTATTAATAAGTAAAAATCATAAAATTAAGTTTAATTTGATAATATTGTGACTTTTTTTATATTAAAAATTAAAGTTATATTAGTTTTTAAAAATTTAAAGAGCATAAGTTACATTTTAAAGATATTCTTAACTTTTAAAGTTTAGATCAGAAGCACTCTAATTTTTTTCAACAAGCATTATCAAATTGAGTCTAAATCTAACTTTGAATGTCCCATTCTTAAAGAGACATAAATAGGACTGTCAAAACTTCTCATACATAAAAAGATGTTAGTTCTTCAAATGTAGACTGACCTAAAATTGAAGTTATGAAATAATACTTAATTCAAAAATAATATCTTACTAACTATATATTTTGTTTACCCTTTTTTATTCTAATAAAAAATATTCATTTAATCATACTCCGATATAAAATAGTCAGAATTATAACTCCATTTGATATTTTCTGATGGACAAAAATTTAAAAAAAACAAGGAAATATCAATTTTTTGAAAACATTTTTCATTTTTTCGTCACTAAATAATTGAATCGAAGGTAAATAAAAAGTATCCCAACATAATATAATTCTTGTATGATGTTTGTTTCAAATATATAAATAAAATATATAATAATTTTTATTTTTCAAATGTGATAATATTGATATTAAAAAATATTTATTGGAATTGTTTACAAGATAAGATTTATTTATTTAACTGTAAATAATATGGTTAGTTATTTTTCTTTTTTACAGCTTAAGATGAACGCCAACTATGATTTGCATGGCGTAGACAATAAGCAGAGGGTTAACTAAATACTAATGAGTACGTGTCTTTCCTCCCTGGCGATGAGTCGGTGACTGTAACTTACTAAATTTGCTAGCATCTCTCCTTTACACCGTTCCCACCCTTCTTTCTCTAACACCCATGGCAAACCCAGCCGACTCCGATACCATTGCTTCCACGGCGGCTCCATCGGACGAGAGCAAGCCTCAGGTGGCAGAGATCAAAAGCTGGGCTGACAAAGTAGAAGAAGAAGGTCAAGAAGTAACGAAAGAAGCGTCGAGTTCAATCGCCGCCGACATCGATTACTTAACAATCGATGAGACAAAGAAGGTCAATAACTTCCTGGATGAACCAGACGACTCAAATATACAAGCAGTACGATCTCTTTTCTCTCTCTCTTTCTTTTCTAATTACTGGCACTGTTAGATTTCGGGTAGAAGATTCGGGAGCAATTTTCAATAATGGCAAATAAACTTAGGTTTATTTTTGTTATTTGGTTCTCCAAGCATAAAAGTGAAGAGAAAAGGTGGAACTTTATTTTATTTTCCTTTGATGTAGGTGACTTCGGGGGATACTCCATATACCTCGGCCAAAACCTTTGAAGAATTGAATCTGTCGCCTGAGCTGCTGAAGGGTTTGTATGTTGAGATGAAATTTCAGAAGCCTAGCAAAATTCAAGCTGTCAGTTTGCCAATGATTTTGACTCCTCCATACAAAGATTTGATCGCTCAGGCACATAATGGTTCCGGTAAGACGACTTGTTTTGTACTTGGGATGTTAAGTCGAGTTGATCCTAAGCAGCAGGCTCCTCAAGCACTATGCATTTGTCCCACAAGAGAATTGGCAATTCAGGTAATTCTTTGGTTCCTTTTTCCTATTGAACGGAGAACAATTTGTTTTTAAGGTTTTGGTTGTTTGGTTACTGACGAGAGATTACAAACAATAACAGAATATAGAAGTTCTTCGAAAAATGGGGAAATACACTGGGATTAGTTCAGAATGTGCTGTACCAATGGATAGCAGAGATACCCTCTCAATATCAAAGCGGGCTCCAATTATGGCGCAAGTAGTGATTGGCACTCCTGGAACAATAAAGAAGTTGATGTCACTTAAGAAACTGGGTGTCAGTCGTTTAAAGATCCTTGTTTTTGATGAGGCCGATCAAATGCTTGCAGAGGTAATCCAATAAACTTGAGAATACTAATTTGATTGTCCTGTAGTATATATAGCATAAAACTTGAATGCCTCGTGAACATTCTGTTGTTCCTTATAGAAAAATGTACTGGTGCAGGATGGTTTTCGTGATGATTCCTTGAGGATAATGAAAGAAATTCAAAAACTCAGCCTTAATTGTCAGGTACGTTGGACCCATGTACCTCTCTCTCTATACATATTTGTGTTATTGTGTGTCACTGTCACTCACTTGTACACGCCGGAGGCTTGTGGATGCGATGCCTTTCTGTCTTTCTATTAAATTGCTAATTCTGGAAATGCATTCCTATTCACTCTGTTCAAATAATGGGAATTCTAAACTGTGTCTAACACCCACTTGGACCACACACAGCTTGCTGATCAGACACCTTTAATTTCTGTCTTCCTGTTAAATTGCGAATTGCTAATCCTGGGAATTCATCCCTATTCATTCTTCTCAATTACCATTGAGAATATTATCATACAATAATTTTGAAGCATGAGTTGTGAGTCATTTATTTCCCTTCAGGGCAATAATATGTTTGTGTGACATCTTTATATTTGTTTGGGTTGTACATTCTATGTTGTCATCTTTAAGAAACTTAAAGTGGGTTTCTAAAATGTTTCGAGCTTGTTATGCATTTATTTCAGGAAATGTACACAGCTGGAATGCTATTTTAAACACTTATTATGATGTTTATCTGAATGTTAAATGCAATCAGAGTTCACTTGGAAAACAGATGTAGGTTGTCTTTACGTTTACCTGTGTCCATGAGAAAACAATACAGTATCATCTTTGTGGTCCAGTTGTGTACTGTATGGTTCTAAGAAAATGTACTTTTGTAACTTAGAATTTACCTGATATGATTTCTTTTTTATTTCTTTTAAAATATTTTACTCTTCACCATGATAGAGAGATCTTCCAGACTTTCCCATCTGGCTGAAGAATAACATCTCTACTTGTTTGTTTACCTTCAAGTGATTGCTTATATATGTCTAGAGAGTGTATGTGTTTTGCATGCCTGCGTTCAGGATAGATGTTACTGATGATTTTCTTGTCTCTGAAGTATTTGACAATTAAATTGCATAACTTTATTAAGTAACATTAGGGTACCTGAGTTCTTTCCATCACATATTTTTTTTCCAGGTGCTTCTGTTCTCTGCTACATTTAATGAGACTGTCAAGAATTTTGTTTCAAGGACAGTTAAAGAGGATCACAATAAACTTTTTGTAAAGAAAGAAGAACTATCCCTAGACGCAGTAAAGCAATACAAGGTGAACTGTCCTGATGAACTTTCTAAGCTTGAAGTGATTAAAGATTATATCTTTGAATTAGGAGAGAACGTGGGGCAAACTATTGTATTTGTACGCACAAGAGAGAGTGCAAGAATGTTGCATAAAACACTTGTTGCTATGGGTTATGAGGTCACTGCTATTCAAGGTGCTCTTGATCATGGAGAGAGAGACAAAATAATCAAAGAGTTCAAAGATGGTTTAACACAAGTTCTTATATCAACAGATGTTCTTGCTCGTGGTTTTGATCAACAACAGGTGGTGGACCTGTTTCTTGCTCTTGCCCCCCCCCCCCCCCTTCCTTTATCGATATGCATGTTTGCCTCTCAAAACATTTACAAACTTGATTGGTGTTTTCTTTCAGGTTAATTTGGTTATCAATTATGATCTTCCTGTGCAATATACTCCTCATCGTACCCATGAACCCGAGCCTGATTGTGAAGTGTACTTGCATAGAGTTGGTAGGGCAGGGCGTTTTGGCCGCAAGGGTAAGTTTCTGGTAAAAGCTTATATTACTGATTATATTGGCCCTTGTGACATAGTTAGTGATGCTTTGTATGGTTATGTAAAATCCACTGTGTTTGTATAGGTTAATTGCACTGTTCAACTTTAGTGGACAATTCATGGACCTGAAATCTTTAATTGGTAAAAATTGCACTTATTTAGTATGATGTGAGCTTCTTGTCTCTCTAAGTTGATAAGAAGTAGTAAAAGATTCAACAATTTATTTCTACTGATTAATAGTCGGGTGGGAACACTGTGACAGTAGTTGTATTTATGTGGCTTAGACTGCGTTGTGCTTTCGCGCTCGTGTGTGGGCATATTTGCTGGAGTGAGTTTTTGATGTCTTCCACTTTGTCATTTCAATAGTGTACATTTATCCAGATTTCTGTGGAAGGGAAGGCAGTTTCCTTTTTTATTTGATGTTGAGTGTTGACTTGGCTGTTTCATGCAACATTACAGGAGCTGTGTTTAACTTGATATGTGGTGAGAGGGACAAAAAAATCATGGAAGAAATTGAGGCGCATTTTGACACCCAAGTAACTGAGGTTGTTTTGAGGTCTTCCTATCTGATTATTTTCAATCCTGTTCTTCCCTCATTATGGTTTCTGGACAATTTCTATATCCTGATGCAAAAAAAAAAAAAAAAAAAAATGATAATGATCTCAGTTCAAGATGATTTCAATGTCGCATCTCATAATTTGAATAGGGAGTGATAAAAATGACATCATAGTTGATTGCTTTCTTGATCACTTTTGTGTGCAGGTCAGAGAACTCAATGAAGAAGAATTCAAGGGCGCTCTTAAGGCCGCTGGTTTACTATAATGCTGTGAAGCTGCATTAGCTGAAGGGGTTTTCAGATATTTGTGTTAGTAACGATATGCAGTGATCGCTCGGTTGTGCAGAATAGCCTGAAAGGACACACTTTCCATGAGCATTTTGTTTATTTTATGTATTTTCAACTGAGCTGTTCACATATCAGTTGTAGAGGGTGGGAGCGGTTTCTACAAGTCTACAACCATATTAGAACTACATTTTGTTCATTAAGCCTCGAGTCCAAAAGGAAGACAGGAGGGAAGTTTGTACGTCAGAGCTATTGTTGATCTATTTTTTGGTTTTTGTAATTAATGTAAATTCTTAGATGGGTGTTTTTTCGTGAAAATTTATTAATTTTATTCTATTTTCATTGGTTCTATTTAATTTTATTGAATGCTACATTGTTCAGGTGGGTGACTGGTTGATAGTCAATTGAAATAGATTGTTGACTTTTCTTCAAGGGTGCTAGTTGACTTCCTTCCAGATTTTCTTCGTTCTTGTTTCATTATCAACATATCCTTCGGTATTCTTGGCCAAAAAAACATGTAGTTCTGCATTTTCGGGGCTTGAGATGGGAGAAGCAGGGTTACTTATTATGTAAGTGACATAATAATATAGGGAACTAAGGAGCTATAGAAGATTGTTATTTTTTTATATATCTACTTTCAACTAGTTAAATCTTGAAAAAGAAAAATACCTAGCCACTCAAGAATTATATGGTAATGAAATAAATACTAAGCATGTAATATAAATTTATACTCAAAAGGTAAAAATATAATTTTTTTTTTAATTTTTAATTTCAAGTACATTTAAAGTGGCCTAAAAGAAAACATAGCTAAAGGGTCCAGCCAGGCCCAAGAGCCTGATGGTGGGGCCCTTTTATATCACCTAGTGTTTTGCCCTTTCAACGACACGAACACCTCTTTGTACGTGGGAATGCATTTAGCAGCCACGTGGTCGAAGTTTAGCCGCCAAAAGAAGCCAACCAGCGACAAAAGCTCAGCAACATCTCCATAAGCAAAATACTTCACAGCCTTCTGAATCCGGCTCAGCCATGGCTGACCCGCCTTGGAGGGTCCACGAAATTGTGGTCTCTGATTCAGAGATCAACGGTGAATGATCCATCTTCGATGGTGATCATAGCGGGTCGTGGCATATCTGGGTTTAGATGGGCTTCCTCTTCATCATCCTCCTCGTCGTCACAATCATCATCGTCTACTAAATCTCCCAAGACGGAGAAGAAGCTCGTGGACCGTCTTTCGTCGGTGATTGACGCCGCCAATGATCGGAAACTCCCTCCTGAGCTACGCGGCCAGCGTAATGCCGTCAGGTAGCCATACATGAGATAAACTACATGTCGAAATATAATCGTTTCGTATATAAAATTTGTAGATAGAAACAAAGAAAATTCGGCTCGCAGCTGCTTTGGTTTCAGTTCAGTGAAGGGAACATACTTCCTTTGTTGTTCGATTGTAATTACATCTTTGCTTTGTTGCTCTATTTGAGTGGGACGAAAATCTCATATTGTTTGTAAATTAGGCAACTTCAGAGGTTTCTTTTTGCAAATCCCAGAATAACATTACAATAAGTTACGAGCTTGGTATAAGATTGCTAGCTTGATGGGTTTTCATTGCTGGTCTTGCCAACTCGTTATTTGCTCTGTTGTACTGTTTGTCATTCTGAAGTTTAATATGGTTTATGACTTAGTGATTTCTAGTACTATAGGTTAGGTGCTTCAGTACTTGATTACTTGACAGTGTATTTCATATGGCAATGGATGATGGTGCTGCATAAATAGAGTGAAACAGTGGAATTGAGAGCCAAATGTTGCAGAATACTATGCATTCTAAGCAGATGAAGCCGTTGTCATGTTTCCTGTTTTCTTCCTTTATTTTGTTTCTTTAATTTGTGTAGGAAGTGTGTAACCAACTTTTTGGTCATGACTATTTGCTGAGTTGTAAACCAAAATGTTTATTTATTTATTTATTTCTTGTGACTTACGATATGTTTAGATCTGAAAATTGCCTACCCTTTTGACCTCTTTTAAAATTTTGAATTGAAATTTTTGGCCCCCACTTATCTCGTTTGAGTTTTTTTGCTGCCTTTAATATGTGTAGCTCATACTGGTATTTTTCTTTTGGGAAATAAGAACAAGAGAGGGTTCTCTGGGAGAGAAAAGGATGCAAACCTTTTCATTAGATACATTTTTGGGAGGGGATATTTTTCCTGTACAGGGAGGATCCATTTCTTGGGAAATACATCATGTGCTGGAGTTCTTTATTTTTCCCATATGTGTTTTTAAAATTTGTGACATGTAAATGAAATCTGTTCTAACTTCGACTTGTAATTAAAAGGACTACACACATAATTTTCAATCTATGTTCATTCTTTCTAAAAGAAAGGATTTTCACATTGTCATACTATTTTAGTTTCTCTCTCATAGAATCTCTTGTAGATCTGTAAGTTTGATTAGATTTGCAAGCTGCAACTAGCAGGAGTTGCATTTTCTTTTCCCATTTGCAAGATTATTATTAGTTGAGGGAAAATGAATAGTGTTTAACATTTGGCTCCCAAAAGATTAAATTTTGGCCCCTTCTAAGATTTGAGTGTACTCTAACTGTTGGGCAGGTCAGAAACTGATATTATAAATGTTGTCGAGCACAGAATATGGCATTCCATGGAAGAAGGCCAGTTTGAGAACTTACCAGGAAAAGGCAAGCCACTTAATCTAAACACAAATCCCCATGCAGACCCAGCAGATGACACCTTATATCGAATCCTGTCAAAAAATGGATGCGCACCAGAATGGGTTGAACTTAACAAAGAGATAAGAAGTAAGATATCTGAATGGCGAATTGCCTTGAAGAAAGCCACGGAATTTAAATGCAACGGAGATAATTCCAAGTGGGTTGAGGTTTCTGAAGCTCTGAAAGTTCAATTACGAGACATTAATGATAAGGTAAATTAGCTAGCTGATCATTGCTTTCCCTTTGTATTGCTTAGAAGTGGCATATTTGATTTTCTTTCCATGTTGAAATATTTTGCATCTTGTAAATGTATCTAATTGTATATGTAGGTATTTCGGTATAACCTCATTGTACCTTTTGGTCGCCAAATGTTTGGACTCAAGTGGGAGAAAGAGCTGGCTCGCTTGGAAGAATAAATGATATGACTAGAATCATTTATTGAGTTTGACGATGGTTACTGTTTGTAGAATGTTAGTTTTTTTCTAGTTTCATTTGTATTTTATATTTCATACATTTTACTAGAGTCGTCAATTGACTTGAGAAGCTGGGTGACTCAGCAGATATGGCTCAATCCTCAGCATTCAGTCAGTCTGGAATTCAACTGAGCTACTACAGACACGCAGGGTGTGTCATGTGCCGTTCCCAAGCTCTATAAATTTTACATGTAGTTTTAGTTATCGTCTGTCGCTATATAGTATGCTTATTACTTATTAGGATTTAGTGTTGTATGTATAATGTATTGGTGATGCTCCATTCTAAAAGCAACTATAATTAATAATTCACAATTAGAGCATTTGAAAGTTCTACTTCGTTTAGATGGATCATCTTGGATAACAACACATAGTATTATTAATTATGGAAACCCTTTTTCAGATCCTTTCTTTGGTCCTAGAAAATCTAACTTTTTTGACATGAACTCTGTTTTAGGTACGCGCATATCGCAATCCATTTTAGCTATGCGTATTCTCGTTTTGTAGAATAAAAGAATCAGCATGCGAAAAATATAACAAGGACCAATTAAGAATACTTCAGAAAGAAACACAAAGTGAAGACCGTGGAATGGAAATCAATTTACAAGTTTACACAAGAAAAGAATCACATCACATGGTCAATATCTTCAAGCAATTGTATAAGGCCCCCGAAAGGTATTGAACTCCAATAGGAAAATGACATCTAACTATAATATGACAAGTAAATTACAACAGCGGTTTTCAATTTCTTACACAGAAGCAACAATTTCACCACTTTTCGTTTCTTTACTAAGCTCATGTGGTTGGAGAAGTTTTAGCTGCAAGATGTACAAGTGCTCGCCTGTGGTAAGTGGCACGGAGCTTTTTGTACTTCTGCACAAACTCCCCAAGATCAATTTCTCTATCGAGGAGCTTCTGGTGCAGATTATCAGATTCCTCGTCTGTTTGATTCATTGCTTCTGCAGATTCAACAATTTTATCTATGAAAATAAAGCTAGAATAAAACTGGCAATTACCTGAATCATTAAAATAGCATACATAAACATGTGTCAGCACTCCAACACACATCACACACAATGGTACCTTGAACCCTTTGGAGAAGGGACGATGGTGAATAAAACTTCAAAGTTTCTTGTTTCCGTTTCTCAAGTTCATTTAGTTTTTCCTGAGCAGCAGCCAACTCAGTTGTCCGAATTATTCTACACTGTTAACAAAAACAGGAAGAAGAAAAGCTTCATAATGAGCATATTTATGTCTCAAGGCAAAACTGACAAAGCTGAAAGTAGTTTGTATCCTTACCTGATTCCTAAGTTCCATGATCTGTGGTTCCTTTTCCAGGTTCTCCCCTGTTTTCAGGAGGAAACAAAAAAACCAAAGAAGTTAGAGATCCTATTCTGACAATGACGATTATGTGCACAGAAGTGAGAAGACTGAATAGGAAAGGAACCAATAACTCACTGGCAAGCTGCAAAGTCTCCTTCCGCAGTTCATCCCTTAGCTGATGACAATAATTAGTAAAAAACCAAAGTAAGATGGAATTAAAAATGCACTCCATTTAAGCAACAGAATAGGATAACTGCTGAACAAACTTCATTCTGTGACGTTCAACAAAAAACCAAGAAGTTAATGGACATGTGGACACTCTCCATCTGTCTATATGGGGATAACCCCAAGAAAGCCATAACATTTCTCTTCCTAACTCTACATTGCCATAACTTTTCCCTTATTGAAATACGAACAAAGAAAGGTAAACCAGATTTTGTCTGCCTACTGCTTTTGTTTCCATTAGCTTGTAAATCAACACTTTATCAGAGTGTTCATGAACATTTCTTTTTATGGCCCATGATAATTTGGTAATCTAGAACTTCTCTTCTTCAACAGTGTATTGAAAACTAACTGGATTAAAGACACAGAAATTGTTGTCTCAATATAGGTTGTGGCGAGTAATGGGTATTTGATTAGTGTAAAATGTATTCCATGAACATGACACAGGTTCTGTGTTTATCTCTGTGGACTTGCAAGCAATAGTGAAGGGATGGTGCAATAAATAACAGGTTAATCCTGTCACATTATATCAATACTAATTCCCTCCTTATTTTTTTCCAAGGAAGACCAATTCCCATAGCTAAGTCAACCAGGTGATTTGCCCAAAGGTAACTTAGAAGCTCGCAAGGGAATATGAGCGCATATATGAGTAGAGAGACATGGAACTATAAGCATATAATGCAATAGGATGCTAACATCAATACTGGTAAACAAACTGCAGCACATTGAAGCTTGTCAAGGCAAAGAGCTACAAACGGGGGTACGCCATTTATCTGGATAATCCCTCCACTTACTTATAGGAATGGAGAGATAACATTTCTACCAAAAAAAAGAATGGAGGAGATAACATGATACACAATCAATTCTCTTTTACTGTAAGTCAATTTTGCTTATGCAATGAGAAAACAACCCCAGCTGGAGAGACAAGATGCACTGACAATTATCTATTTACTTGCAATATACAGCACATGCTACGCAAACAGAACATACATTTCCAAGTCTATAAAAGTGGATAAGAAAGAGATAAAACTTGTTCAACTTACATTATTCTGAATTTTGACCTGATCCAGTGAGAGTAAAAATTGATGGTATGCATCCTTGTCATGTAAAAGCTTCCGTAACTCATCAACACTAAACAAATTTATAGCGGAAACAAGAAAGCAATTAGAATTACCAAAAAGAAAAAAAAACAATCCTCAACAACTGAGTCTCAGTGATTTAAATATACCTAATAAAAGTATCAGAGCAACAAAAGCTAAGTATTATCAAAGAAAGAACTTCAGAGCAAACAAAACAAAACACAAGTAACATAATGATAGCAATAACTCAGAAACCTAGCCAGAATAAAAGATTACATTCATAAACAATTAAGAATCACTTATGTGTGACTATGAACTCAGTCACAACCAATTGTATAACATTTGACACGATACAGTGTGTATGTATACACAAATATTGTTCAGTGGCTTAGAATAACATATTCATATTATTGAAGTTCCAACTCCAACTAGTAACTGCTCAATCAGTAAACCTTTGATATATACCCGACTACCAACCCCCGCCCCCCAAAAAACTTTACTCATGCATATTTCCGTTATTTAACATTGGGTGGATTCAATCATATCACATAAATTAGGTGTTATAATGATTTTTGGGTTCAATGCATGTTCAACACAAACCTGGAGGCATGGCATTGCTTCAAATATCCTTGAAAACTAGAAATTGTCAACACAATTCTAATATTGAGTAAACATTAAGATAAGGTATATTAACACATATATTGAACTTTATAACTAGGTGTATGTTGAATGGTGAAATCAATGATTTAGAAATTGATAAACCTATTGGAGCTATATCTTCAAGCTTTCAACACTCTATGACTCTATGAGTTAGTAGGTCTCTTATGCAATCATGATAGTGAGCACAAGAGATATTAAGCTCCACCATGTATTCCCAGCTCAACAGTAAGTCAAATGAAAATATAGAACTCAATGAACACAATGATAAGGCTGTGTGTCAGAAACAACAGTTTTTGGGGATGCAGAAGATAGCTTTGCAACAGAAAACACAATGTGAAGATGGTCAAAGAAAGGGTCATAGATATAAGAAATTTAACCTTTTGTTTCTCAAAGCAGCAATGGTTCCTGCAGCTTCAGCAGGTGAAACGTGAGAAGGAGACTGTGACCTATCAATAGGCTTTAGTGGATTGTAGCTGCTGGAAGAAGTGACACTTGGTGTTGCAGGCCGAGAAGAACTTGGTGAGCTAATTACAGACGAAGGATACCAGGACTGTGAAGATCCATCTTGTGGACGTGGCTGAGATTGTTGCTCCTGAGATCCCCTGTTGTACACAGCAGAATTTAGAACAACAATGAAACTACAGTAGGCAGGGAAAACGAGAAATATAGCACTGAGAGGTGTTTTGATTGCTCTTAACTAATTGGAGTCCACACTACTCATCATCCATATCGATGGAAAATGCATTTTAGTTTGCAAATATAGGTTTCTAACTATGATGCATCAACAGAAAGAAAAAAAAAAAAGATTCAAACAAAGTCGCAGGTAAGGGCAAGTATTATAGCAAAAGAACATGACGTCCAAGGTAAATAACTTCTCCAACACTCCCATGTGCAAGTACCATTTTACCTATTCCACAACCCTTAATGCAACAGAAGTGAAAACCCTACTAGATTGAGTCTCAGTATTGTGTCAGAAAAGGAAGATCCTATATTACTTTCATCATCAATTACTCAATAAGAATTAAGTTTTCAACATATGAAGACAGAAACTATTGAATACACTTCTGCTTCGAGTTACAGACTAAGGTGCAATTGATGTCAACTAGAAAACCCTTCAATTAAGACGAACTTAACCCAAATCAGATCAATAAATGTTAATCTTCCTTGCTCATGTACTACAATATTCAAAAATTAATGCAATTCAAATTTACAAAATAAATTATAGTCAAATCTCTGATCATACTAAGCCAGCTACACCGAGATTTTTAATTTCCAAGCCAAAAAACACGAAGAGGAGCTAAAAGAATGATCTGGATCGAAATTTAAGAATCGAAGCGATTGAATTCCATTGAATAAGATGAATACATTGCGTGAAAAAGGAGCATAGCAAAAGGAGTAATTACCAGAACTTGAACATGGCTGGCAGGTCCTCAATTGCTGATTTACCGACCAAACTAGAAATAACAAAAACCCTAAAATTTACAGAAACAACAATATAAAAATGGAAACGCGATTATCTGAGAGACAATCAGCGTACTTTCTTTCTGTGTCTGACTGTTTCCTCGCTAAGTAATGTATCTCACTTTCTCTACGCGTCTCCGGTTTCCTCTCAGTAACGGATGCTGGACTTTTGGTTCGGAATTTTTTTGTTTTCCGGAAAAAGGAAACACAGAGAAAAAGAATAATCCAGGAAAAGCAGAAAATTAGTCAGTGGGTTATTGTGACGATGAGGCCCAAGGCTCAATATTCTCGGGCCCAATAGATTGGATCAGGAGACCATTTCAATTTGTAATTTTTTTAATTAAATTACTTCAACATCCATTCTCTTGAGATTCACTTGTAATCTAGGAAAAAAAAAAGTATTTAGTACTCGTTTGAAATAAAATGAGACTTTTTAATATTTTTTTAAAATTATTTAATTTGTTAATTTTTCATTAAAGTAGAATGTTAGATTATTTAAATTTTAGATCTTAATGTCATTTTAAAACATCAGAAAAAAAAAAAAAGTATTTAGTACTCGTTTGAAATAAAAATAGAACATTTTGGCATCTTGACTATAAAATGAGACTTTTTAGTATTTTTTTTTTAATTATTTAATTTGTTAATTTTTCATTGAAGTAAAATTTTATATTACCTAAATTTTAGATCTTAATGTCGTTTTATTAAACCTCAAGAAAATGAAGAGTTAAAACATGAGAAAAAACAATTTTATCGAAATTCTTAAAATTTAATTAAAATACCTTAACTATCCTTTATTTTAATTATTATTAAATTAATTTAAAAATAAAAGGCATTATTCAACTCAAATAATTTATATACAAAAATTAAATTAGCAATAATCTTCAATGAATACAACTAAAATTTAAAATTTCAAAAAAAAAAAAAAAATGATTTCTAGATTTGATAACAAAACTTCATATTTTTTTAAAAAAATTATGATATTTTACAAACATTGCTTTCATTTCTCAAGTACATAATTTCAATAAGGCCACGTGCCATGAGGAACATCTGAATTATTGGAGTACATTAACTTCATGAAGGCCACCACTCTGGTCCAGCAGCCTCAACCTTCAGATTCTCATGCCCTGGTATGGTTAAAGCACTTGTTCCTTTGAAGGCTTCATCCAACCGCAGGAGCAGCCCATGAAACCCAAGTGCAGTTGTCACTGTCCCAGACTTCCTGCCAGATGCTGGGCTAATTACTTCTGAGCCTGGAGAAATTTTTTGCTCCAATGCTGAAAAAGAAGAAACAAAATGTTTATGATATATCAACAGATTAGAAATCAAACAAGCCATGTGGATTGAGTGTACCCTTTCCCATCATCCTTGAGAAACCTCAAGGGAAGTAAACGCTTGTGAATCAGGCCTCGATGGTGCGTACGCGCTATAACCTCTTGCCCTACATAGCAGCCTTTGTCAAAGCTAATAGCATTAAGGCCCACAAGATTATACTCAAGCGGTACTGCCTCACCTGGTCATAATAATAAAGTTCAAATGAAGACACATAATTGAGCAATGTAAATATCTATATTTTGCTTGATAAGGATAAACAGCAATGAGAACAAGCATGTCAATAATGGAGACAGAACGCAGACAAATTAATTACTTACCACAACAAATGGGGCTCAAAAGATTATTGCAGTACTAAAATTGAAATTCCAGACGATAAATTCATTCACAGAAAAGTAATGAATGTCTACATGAAAGAAGAGAGAAACCACACCTTTTGGAATCTCAATTGAGCCTTCTGCAATTCCCTTCTCTATTCTCCACAGAAGGTAATTTTCTTCATTTGTATCTTTGTCAGCCTCAACAAGAGGTGCTGTAATTCATCCTAGTTAGTGAATGTATGTGATATTGATGACACAATTAAGCATATAGTTAAACAAATAAGGACCTTAGAAGCAATGCGGGAATAGACAACTCACGTGTTGCATCAGATGGGAAGATCCCTCTGAAACCAAGACAATCCAACCTGGGATCTTTAAACCATTGCCAACCAAGATTAGCCCCGCATGAAGCTGACAGACCAAAGTGATCTACACCTCTGCCCCAGCTAACTGCAGCTGCCTCTGGTTCTTCTGAATGTAAGGATTTCTCGGGAGACCCTCACCATAGGGCTGCCAACATGAGAAATCTTTTGCAACATTCTCAATGTCAACTTTAGACCTCAATCTGTATCTGCAGCAATAAAAGTAAGAGACTATGTTTCAATATTGTAAGAGATTATTTATAACCCATTCCTAGAGTCTCACCGTAAAGCTTAAACTTTTAGGTAGAATGGTTCTTTGACATATTATTAGAGCCTCGATGACTAACTAGTCAGGAGTTTGAACCTTACCACCATCCATTCTAAAAAAAAAAAATTTAAATTTAAGCACAAGGTATGAGGAGGGTTTGTGTATTCTCCATGTTGGCAATCCCAATGGTCTTGCGCGCTTTTAGGTGGAATGGTTCTCCAACAAATACCATAGAATGGATCTTCAATTTACTATTGATAGCTCTTGATTCTAAAGAAAGAGGAAAAAGTACTAGATGAGGAAGGAAAAACATAGGGGTGGCGGAGTAAGTGAAAAATTATTAAATGCATGGTCAGGTATTTGGCTGGCTTCTATCACCTTCATTAAGATCCTTAGGAATTAATATAAATTATTCATGCAAATGTCAAAACAAAATAAATCTGATGGAAGTTGTTCCCTCCATAAATTGTTGAAAGAATACACTGGTCAAACAGTCATTACATTCAAGGTCCCCTGTCACCAAGATAAATCATCTATATGAGTAAACGGTTAACGATTGTTGTATCAGAAACCATAAGTTATTTCCATGAACAACTAAACAAAAAACAATTTGAACCGTCAAAACCAAGGTCCCAACTCCAGTATCCAAAATGACATAGAAAGAGTAGCGTGATAACTCACTTTTTCAAGGTTTCCAGAATTTCATCCAATACTGAAGAATCCACATTGGCTAACAACTCAAATG
Source organism: Quillaja saponaria (assembly GCA_029379385.1). Taxonomy (NCBI): domain Eukaryota; kingdom Viridiplantae; phylum Streptophyta; class Magnoliopsida; order Fabales; family Quillajaceae; genus Quillaja; species Quillaja saponaria. Next base: position 26,324,649 of record CM055608.1, read on the forward strand.
GCTCATCTTAATTGGACCCAAGTCCGGACCAGTTTCTATCTAATGTTACATCAGACCTCGGAGGACTATACAGGAAAAGGTCATACAAAAACCTTCCTTGAGGAGTTAATGAAGCAGCATACATAGGCGGAATAGAAGCAGAAGGGAAATTCGAGGCTTTTTCATCAATTGGTTTCTCGAACCACTGCACATCATTGCTCAATGGTTGAAGAAACTTCCCTGCATCACAGCCTCGAAAATCAGATCACAGACAGGGACTTGAGTAGTGAGGACATCTCCTGCTTCCACTGCCAACCAAGATAAGGAAGAAACCAAGCAGTTTGGTATAATTAATTCACTGGCTATCGTAATTGCCAAGTATCTGTTGGCCGGAGAAGTAGTAGAATATTCTTTTAAAGCTAGTTAACTATAGAACAGTCCATGAAGTGCACATTTACGAGACTCCGCAAACAAATAAAAAAATGTTCAACAAATTATACAATCATAAAAAAGGAGCTCACAGCTTTTATCTGCAAGTCCTCAACTACTACCATCAATCCATCACTTGAAAATTCAGACTGTTGAAGTGAGAAATAGAATCCATCCATCAGGATCCCAAGAATTACTCTTTTGATCCTACATTTGATCTTTAAATTTATGGTTTAATTAAGTTCAAGCTATCCTCAGAGCTGACTTCACTGTAAGTCCTATATGGTTCTGCTTTAGTGTTGCAGACCATAAAGGAAGGTGGGGGTGGGGGGGAGTACCTGATTCGTTATTTGGGGTAAGATGGAGAGGTGTGCTTGGTGAAGAACTTTTTCCTAACTCTAAGCATAAATTTTTTATGATCAAGTTTATTAGCGCTTAGCAGGATATACATTGTGGATACCTTAATTTTTGTGGAGCCGAAGATCACCTACTAGGAGTCATACATCAATAAACTATAGCTGCTCCTGGAACTGTGGTTCACAGCTACACAATCATACACATAATGGGAATAATTTCTAGTCAAAAGTGAGGCTGCCGCTGATAAAAATAGTTGATTCGTAATTTGATGCACTGCCTCCCTAATTATGCACTCTTTAGCCATTCAAATACTAAATATAATTCTTACTTTCTTTTGGATAAAAAAACCCCCTAAATATGAATGTTGCCTCAGTCTATATATAGGTGATTCAAAATTAGCACTAGACTAGTGGAAATGGAAGAAATCAAGAACCTGTATCAATTCCTTCTCCAATAATACTGTATAAAGAGTAAACTATGCAACAAGAATCGAAATGAACCCAGGAACAACATTAAATGCAGAAACGTGTACAGAGTGAAAAAAAACATTCAAATTCAATAGAATACCGTAACACTATCCAAATAATTCGAGCCACCCGATAGGTACCAAATCATTATCTATACTCTTAGTCTTAAACACATTTTCTCACTAACCAATCAAGGCAAGAGAAGCGGGTCTGAACAGCCTTTCGCAAAAAATTGGTGGCATCAGGTAATCGATTGAACAAATGATTATTGGATCCTACAATGCAGTTATAATCAAAGGGATGGTACTACCTCACCCCAACTTCTAGACTAGTCTAGAGGTAAAAATCGTTTTTTTCACTGCTCCTAAAACGCTAATTTAACTTGGGTATAGACCTAATGTACAGCTACAAGAACAAGCAGAGAAAGCTCGACCTTTAAGACAGATTGCTCAGATATTCAGAAACCCTAATAACGTTTTGATTAGGTACCTTATGTACGACTCAGGCAGCAATGGAAGTTTCTACCACCGCAGAAACAGATGCAACCTTTAAGGAGACCAAATAGATACCGGGAAGAACTAGCTAAGGTGGTGGTGGGATTCGAATGTAGACTGATTTTCGTTCATCGGAAAATTATCGGATTCAACACTATACAGACCGGGAAGAAGAAGAGCCCGGATTCCTTAGAATGTTTCTCTTACACATTTGGGACACGTGTTGATACATTAGGACTAGGTTGTAATACGAAAATATTTCAAAACTTCAGGGAATATTTATAATTTTAAAATTTTACGACTACCCTCTGGATAAAACAAACTGGGGCTTAAAGAAATCTAAAAAAAATTAAATCATTAAAAGATTAATTCTTAAAGAAAAATTAAAAATTAAAAATTAAATATAAATTCTTTAATATTTTCCCTTAAACAGATGTCTTTGATGATTCTCTTGGGTTTGTTTCGTTGAACGAGCGCCCGGTGCATTTGGTGATGGGGTGCATTCTCATTCCGCTTCCTTTACCAGGTCTAGTGGAAAAGTTCCTGCACCTGCAGTATCAGAACTGATTCAGGACTTTGAATCAAAGGTGCGGCGATGAGCATGACGTAGAGGAAAGGGATTCAACTGAATTCAACCATCTATGTTAACAAAAGGGCAAATTGAGAACTTTGATCTTTGGCATCAGAGCAATCTGGAGGCTACGGAGGTTGGCGTGATTTTGGTGCAGAGGTCTGTGGATTGAGACCCGTTCACATAACCACACTAGGGACTAAGATGCAATTTAATATAATTCTATATTATGCCCACTATTCATAAAATTACTCAGTTCACTATCAGTTAAGCTTTAAAATGCACTAATATAAGGTGCCAGGTGTCCCCCACTATCAACCACATGTTCTGTCTGGAGAGGTGGGCCTATAACTACTATACCATGCAACGAATTGGGAACAAAGGACCAAATCTAAGCTAATCAGCAGTAGACTAGGCCAGCTAATTGGAAGCACACCAACCACAAAGACAATCATCTTTAATTTGTTATAGGCTGGATTGACTCACAAGAGCATTCCGACTACTTAATTTCAAGGTTTGTGTATAGATAAGAAGACACACCATAATAATTAAGAATAATTTTAAATTCAGAATTTCAACTTGGAACTCATTTGAAGCATAAATATATTTTTTATGGCTAGAGTTTACATGTACTACTTAAACTGATTTGTGCACAAAAATTCATTTACAATAATTAACATATAGAGATAGAAATCAAATTTGTCTTATAATATAAAATATTAGAGAGGAGACATTTTGTCTTCCTTTTCTAATAATTAAAGAATTATTTTTGATAAATCTCTAATATTTTATACCAATTTTATAGACTGACTATTCATCCCTAATGCTTTAATTTAATTTTATTTTATTTTTAATTATCTCTACTTATCAAAAGAAAATTTTGAGAATTTAACTAAATGACCATGTCTGGTAAGTATTAAAAGTTTTTCATTGAGAAATTAAGTTTACTTCATTTTGAATTTACGTTAAGTGATATAGCTATGCAATTTAGCAAGACTTTAAAGAAGCTATTGCTAAGTGCTAACTAGCTAACATTAATTTATTGTTAATGATCATTAGACTTGGAACATGCATATGATTTTTAATTATTTGTTGAATTTTTGGTAGATTACAAGAGTGTCTAGTCATGTATATGATAACCCTAGGGATATCACATGTACAAAATAATGATAAATATTTTCTTCTGGTATATATTTATCTAAAGTACAAATACATAAGTACAAGAATTTTGAGGTTAACAGCTGTAATGCATGCATACGCTTATTTTAATTATAATTCCAGGGAAAGATGAGTACTCCTCCCACATTTGATTATATATACATATATATACCTTTTTCTATATATTATGTAATTTGTTTTTTAGTTCTTTAACATATATATATACCTTTTTCTATATATTATGTAATTTGTTTTTTAGTTCTTTAACTTTTATATATTTGATTAGATTAGACAAACTCCTTTGTAATTTTCAATTAATTTTTCAGTGGTTTGGGTGAAACAAGTAAGATTATAAAATGAAACATTCAAATTTCTTAATAGAGACACAAACCAATTTGTACATATCTCATGCAACTTTAAGTTACCAAACAATCACCATATGTATATAGATTTTTATTTTTTTTGGTATTAATTTATCTTTCTCTCTCTTTCGTTAAGAGAGAGGGAAAATTAGTTAATTAGCTCGTGAATTAAAAAGAAATTTGAGAAAATAAATCATTCTACAAATTATTTACTAAGATTTAAATTTAAATTTTTAGTTTTATCTAGTTTTATTAAATTATTAACAAGTTTTATCTGAAGTAAGAATTGTATTAACTTTTAGAATTAATAGTTGCAGGCAGTTCAAATAATTTGTCCGACCTAACATGTTAGGTTTGACCACACTATCATACATGATCCATGTATATTTTGGATTTAAAACATTTTATTATACATATATACTATCAATTTTAGTATATCTTGGATTTTAACTCGTTGTAAGTATATGAAAATAAGAGTTAATTAGTATGTGTGTCATGGAATTAGACTTTAGAAACATATATTAATAGTTTATTAGCAAGATCTACTAAACTATTCTCAGTTCTATAAGTTGACAAGTTATAGTTAATTAACAATTAATTAATCTCATTTGCTGATCGAGCTGTGACGTGCAACTTCTTAAACTCATTGCGTAATAGGCTATAAGCTTCAACCAGTTATGTATTTCTTTTTTTCTTTCTTTATTTATGAGTGATCCTTAAAAGTCAATTGTATTTTTCAGTCTAATAGATTGTAAGAATTAATTTTTGATATGATATTAAATATTTTTTATAACCTGATCTTATCAATTATATCAATTCTTATCGATTGTCGGTCGAATTAAGTTAAATAATTATTGTTGATTTTATTACCAAATTGTATTGGTTGGCCTGTTGGTCCAAAAGTAATAAGTCTAATAAACATATATTATATATATTTAAATATGTTAAGAGTGATTATAAAATAGAAAAGTTACCCCAAAAGCAATTGTAATTCGACAATTTTATGCAGAAGATAAAAAGCCACAACTACTATAGTTTTGTAGCAACCTGTATCGTCCTCTTTGGTTTGGAATTTTCGATAACTGACGGAAGATGTAAGGTGTTGAAGGTGTTTAATATTTTACATTTCGGAAAAATTTGTACAAATTAGCCACAATAATATTAAAAGCAGCTGCCACTACTTAATAAGATTTCACGATTTGGTTGTGTGACTATATGTACCAACACTCTTTAAAACAATGATTCGTTGTGTATTTTTTTTAATTTTTGTTTTCTGATGTTATCTTTCATGTACAATAGTAAATTATGAGGTTTGAATTTGACATAAAAATATTTTGGATATAGATCACTAAGACTTTTTTTTTCATTTTTTTTTCATTTCAGGTATACATTAGGAGTTAACTGAAAACTAAGCATCTCCTCTAATGAGTACACTAATCGGGTGCATGCAAAACTAGTAATTCATCTGTAATGTGTTTGTTTTTTAGTTTCCCTATAGACATTATTATGAGACTAATTCTCTGTCGCGACTGAAATGACCCTCCTACTAATTGCTTGTTCTAAGGTTTGAACTTGTATTCTCACCCTGGGAGTGCAACTCACTTATTACTGTACTCAATCCTTGTTGGTTCATCTATAATGTGTGAAATAAAAAAAAAATATATAATTCATTTAAAATAAAATAAATTCTATAATTCAATATCATTTAAAATAAATTTTCTTATTTATAATAAATTAAAATCACACCTATAGAATACTGCTAATTCTTTTGTTTGGGACAAATGAAGAATTGATATTAGTTTAAGACTTTAAGTATTTTTCTCATACTATCCTCAATTTTTTTTAATTAAAACTAGTATTGATCAACTAAAAATATGAAAACAAGAGATTAATTGTTGTTCAATTAACAAAAAACAAGTTGAGAGGAAAAAACTTAAAGTTGGTTATAGGTGAACATATGAGATAAAGTGGTGATGACTCTTTATCAATTTATCTAAGTGAAAAATATGTATAATATTAAGGATAAAAGTATCATTTGATGCGAGAAAAATTAATAAAATGAGATCAATAAAAAGAAATCCAACCTAATTGGTGTGGAACTCATAATTGAATAAAATTAGTATTTCATTTAAATTTTACACCATTTCATTTTTTTTCCGAACATAAAAAATACAAAGTTCATTTAAAATGAATTAAAATTCACATCAAATAGGTTGTATTTTATTTTATAAAATTTATTTGAGATAAATTATTATTAAAAGTGTGTTGGAATTCAATTTCAATGTACTAAAAATAATAATTGAAACTAGCTATAAATCAAAAGGAAAATTGTCAGTCAAGGAACCTTATTGAGATTGTGCTTTAAAACTAGAACATATTATTTTTACTCTAGATTAAAATAACTTGATAATTTATTCAAACAAAGGAAAATTACACGTGCATTTTTACAAAGTATAGCAGCCTCGGATCGATGCAAAAGATATATATATATATATATATATATATATAAAGCAGAGATCAAGCAGCCTCAATTAATAATTAGCAGCCAAAAATGGTCTAAAAAGTGGATATCCAGGTTAAGAGTATACTTCATTATAATGACTAATGAGAAATTATATGTTTAGAGCACTGACTAAAACAATATTGAAAAAGAGATCCATAAACTCAAGTAATTACTAATTAGGGAAGAGATCCGACTGCTTCTGCTTTTTGTTATAAATTAATTATGTTTAATTATACTTTTTATCTTTAAAATTTAGAACGTTCTAGAAAAAATTAATGTTGCCAGCACCCTCTTGTATATTGGACAACATATTTTGCTATCATGTTAATTAGTATAGACTCTTTACTAATTTATTCTTTTTGAATCACCAAAATCACGTACAAGTTCTAATTTAACAATTACAACTAGTATATATACTCGTCTAAAATGTCATGCTTAATTACCTGCATTTACATTATCTCAGAAATGAAATTGCTTAAATGTAGAGGGACCAAAAGTTAAACTTAGGGACAAAGATATACAATTTTTCATTTTTTATTTTCTATTTGAGGGCGAAGACTGAAGATTGTGTTTGGGGAGTGGGAAAAAGAATCTTTATGAGGATAACTGCATGCCAAAGTCAGATATACATGGTATTCTGCAGTATAATATATAAAACGTGTCATCAAGAAGAAGAAAAAAGAAGTTAATAATTTGTACATAGGTAGCTCCCAGGAAAGAGGACAAAGCATCAAACTTCAAAGTTTTTGGTGAAGAATAAAAAGAGAGTCCCTACCATCTCGTGGTCTGACTAAACTTTTGTCAACGGTATTTGTTATATGGACTAGAACCTGTCCTAATCCAAAGCTGGTTTCTCTGAAACTTGCTACTATTCATTCTCTCACCCTCCTCAACTTCATTAGCTAGCTCACACTATATATATTCTAATAAATTAAACCTTCTTCATTCATCACAAAGCTATTTCATTTTTGTTCAATTCCAAACTAGAGCTTGCTAGCTAGCTTTAATGTCTCCTGCAATGACAATGACATTTACTGAGACAAAGGTGGGTGATGATAATCATGATCAATATGAAAGCCAATATCAGAAAGGAGTGAAGCATCTCTATGAAAATGGCCTTGACAGATTGCCAAACAAGTATGTATTGCCTGCTTCTGATCGACCCTGTATGACTAAGGAAGATCCAAATACAGTGAAACATAACAAACTTAAGTTGCCCATCATCGATTTTGCTGAATTCTTCGGTCCTAACCGGTCCCAAGTGCTTAAATCCCTCGCTAATGCTTGCGAACAATACGGATTTTTTCAGGTGGGTTTCTTCAACTTTAGTTAATTTAATCATAACTAATTATTCATGCAGTCTCACTTACTAACTTAATTTTTTCTGTTTTTGGTTATGTACGTTAATGCAGCTGGTAAATCATGGGATTTCTGATGATGTTATTCGCAACATGATTGATGTGGCTACGAGATTTTTTGCACTTCCATTCGAGGATAGAGCTAAGTACATGACTTCTAATATGCGTGCCCCGGTTCGATATGGAACTAGCTTCAACCAAACCAAAGACAGTGTGTTTTGCTGGAGAGACTTCTTGAAATTATTGAGCCATCCTTTACCAGATTTTCTCCCTCATTGGCCTTCTTCTCCTGTGGACTTCCAGTGAGTATAATTATTGCTCAACCAATAAATAAGATTACTTAACTCAATATTTTTATTAATATTTTTATATATAGGCCAGTATTTTTTTTCCCTAATTAATAAATAGTTTACTTTCTGAATTAATTATGGATGATCCATTTTTCAACACCGATGTTGGTGTAATATTTTAACTCTGTGCAATCGGACATTTGCAAATTGATCAATTAATTAGTTGTATAATTAATGTGTTTTTTTTTTTTTTTTTTTTTTGTGCTTAAAATTATAGGGATTTGGCGGGTACGTATGCGAAAGAGACCAAGTATTTGTTTCTAATGCTAACGGAAGCCATATTAGAGAGCCTAGGGATTGTGACGACTTTTAGTGATCATCAACATCAACAACAAAAAAGGACAGAAGAGAAAAACATATTAAAAGAGTTTGAAGATGGAAGCCAGCTAATCGTGGCCAATTTCTACCCACCCTGCCCGGAACCTGACCTAACCTTGGGAATGCCACCTCATTCGGATTATGGTTTCCTCACACTTCTTCTCCAAGATGAGGTTGAGGGTTTGCAGATACAATTCCAAGGAAAATGGGTCACTGTTGAACCTATTGCTAATGCGTTTGTCATCAACGTCGGCGACCACTTAGAGGTGATCCTTTTATTTACTTCATATCTTAATTTATCAGATGTGTATTGTAAAAAATTTAATCAAATTAGATAGATTATTCAATTAATTAATATGAACCGACGAATTAAATTACCATGGCTTGTTATTGGCAAGTTTATATATTTGTAATAGTTGTTTATTAATTTGTGACAAATTGAATTATTTTGTGTGCAGATATTTAGCAATGGAAAATACAAGAGTGTGTTGCATAGGGTGTTAGTAAATTCTGTCAAATCTCGAATATCAGTGGCTTCATTGCATAGTCTTCCTTTGAGTTGCATGGTTAGACCGTCACCAAAATTGATTGACGAAGAAAATCCCAAGCGTTACAAAGACACGGATTTTGAAAGTTTCCTCGAGTACTTGTCCTCCTGTGAGCCCAAGAGGAAGGACTTTTTGGACTCTAGGAAATTGACTTGACAATCAACCAATTGGAATCCAGAAAAATAATGAAAAAGATACATGAGTACGTACATTTATATTTGACTTTTGCTTGTAGTACGTACTAATTTGCTATGTATAGTACGGAAATTTAACTATGGATTCTGCTGCTTATTTTACTTGTAAGTTAGTGAATGGCAGAGCAAGTAATAAATAGGCTTAAGCCTCTTCCATAAATTGTCATTTAAATTAACACCAATTAAGTTTATATAAATTATATCAAAATTAAATTATTTGTAAAAGAACAAAGTATTAATTTTTTTTTTAAATCTAAAAATCACAAGCAAAGATAAACGAAAGCAGATGAAAAAACTCATAGCTAAGTATAAACCCTAACCCCAATCAAAGTTGATAATTGCAAATCGTACAAATTAAAGTTGTGGAAGACAGATCTATCTAGCGAGAGTTATTAGCCGACGACTGCTCAACTGTTCGGATGCAATACAATGGTGTGGCGATTGATTCCAATTTGACAAGGGTAGAATGCCTGCGTCGAAGGTCCAGTACAGTAGATAGTGGGCGTCTTTGTTTTGGCTTCCGAGATAGAATGAAGTGTAAGTGACACACCATCCGAGTTGCTACGTACGTTGACCTTGACTTGGCAGATTCACCTAATGGAACCCACACTCAAAGGACGATAGATCTGGGATTAGCAATGAAAGAAAGAGCCTAGTATTCATATGCATAGCTTAACCTACTAAAAGAGCTTCACATGCACACAATAATGGGGGCTATTAGTAGAAATCAGAACATCACAAAATTTCATTAGAAATTGAGGAGCAAGTCCATGGCTATGTGGGAGAGACCTTCAAAATTGATGTGGGTCTCATAAGAAATTGAGGCTTTTACTATTTGGTTTGAGAGATGGTTTGGGGTTTATGAATTTGGCGGTGACTTTGATTTTGAGGTATGGTGGTTAATTGTTATGGATGAATGAAAATATGGTGGCTATGTAAGAATGGAGGTATGGTAGCAGGACTCTGGGTGGAAGGGGTGGTAGTGAGGAAGAGAGAGAGAAAGGAAAAAATTATTTATGTTTATTTATATAATATTACTTTCGTTTTATTTTTTTAAAACAATTTTTATATATGTGACGTGACACATTTTTATTAGTTAATTATATCATGAACATCTTCGCATTATCATCAATATTAATGTAAGGAATACTTGACAAAATATGTTTAATTGTATTAAGTAAAATTGTAGAGAGGGTCGAAAGAATTTAAAATTAAATTATAGAGATTAAAGTGTAATTAAGCCTAATAAATATTGAAGATCTTGCATCTAATATAATATCAATAAAAGCTGGCCACAATAATGGACAGACGTACTTCCTATTTCTCATTTATAAATTTCACGCAAATTGGTTATATGATGAAGCACTAATTCTTGAAAGAGTCCATTATCTCCATCTGACCTCCACGTTTAAGCCATTGAATTTGGGATAGTGGTGGACTCACGGTAGTGCAAATAGATATAAAAATAAATTAATTCACGATAATAACTATAAATATATGGAAGAAAAAGAATTTTTTTGTTTTTGTAATTCTTAAAATGCAATTTGAGCTTATTGACAGAAAAGAATTCATTTAGATAATTTGTTATACTATTTCAACCGATTAAATTCAGACCTTAACAGATTTTTTTTTAATTTGGATTAAATTGCTTTTTCCATAACCCTTTATTTGGATTATATAAGGATGAGATATATAGGTATAGGAAATGAAAAAAAAAATTGATATTTTCCATTAGTGGAATAAGAGATAAAAGAGTTTTGACAACCATTAAATAACTTAATTTTTATTTCTTTTATTTTGCCTTAAATGCCAAGAATTTGTTGTCTTGAACTGACAGAAAATGGATGACTGGGCTCCATGTACCTAATCCAAGCAACGTAAAAAGTACTCCACTTCCCATCATTTAAAACTTTAGTTTTTGATTTTTTTCTGTTGATATGACTTGCCAGATGCCATGCATAGACAATGGGTCTCGTCATTTTTTATTTTTTTTTGTTAGTAGGAAAGTTAAATTGGTTTACAAACTACGCAGTGTAAGGTTAGTTTTTTTTTTTTAATTCTCATTCAATTGAAGGTTAGATTTCATCTAAGATACTTGATATATAATAAAATTATAAAATTGAACCAACTTTCTCAAAAGTTCGTCTGTCAATAATGTCCACACAAACTAATGACTCAAACTAGTTGGGTTTTCGAAGTAGAATTAAGTTTGGAAACTAGACTGGTTAAGCAAGTTAATTGCTTTGTTTTTACGAAAAGGAAAAGGAAAGGATCAGCGTAACTCAGTAAATTATAGTAAAAATTGCATGAGAAAAGGAAATCCCAGTGGCAGCAAATTGAAACAGGCATCTAATAATTTTATTAAGATTTTGCTCATGGGTCAAAGATGCAGTTGATGAATTGAAGTTGTTTAATTTTGGATGTCAAAATTTCACAATATGATATTGAAGGGTTCAAATCTTGGGATGCTAGTCAGGAAATTATTTTTCAAATTTATAAGGTAGTTGTTAGAAGGAGATTGTTCTTCAACTAATCATTTATCCCACCTTATCTCTAAAATCTCAATTAATAATTCTATTGATCAGAAACATTTCACTTCACTTCCTTATTTGTATAATACATTGACAAATAGTAAATGCAAATGTACATGTACTAACTTCTCTATATATCTATTTTATTTCAATGTTTCACATTTCATGAAGAGTTCTTCTAATTTATCCACACCGCAAAGCTTGGACTTGGATCAACACGGAAACCAAAATTGCTACCCTCACCAAATCTACCCGCGTTATTAAACAGAGAACCTAAAACCCTAGTCTAGACGTTTTTGGACCTAACAGTAATCTTCCATTCTACCTTGTACATAAAACAAAATAATAATAATAACAATTTGACAATGGATTCAGTAAAATTGAAATTTTAATTAGTAGTGTCATAATTAAGATAATAATTAATTATAATATCAGAGCACGAGAAGATCAACCCGCTAATGATTTTGGGCAACTATTACTTTCTTTTTCTTTTGCCAGTTGTCGCAATTTCATAAGGGTGTCGTTATTGGTAAAGTTTTACAGAAATGGATATCGAATAACATGGTAAAGACTCAAACTAGACTAATTACCTCTTTTTTAAGAGAGAGAAGAAAAGCAACACCGTAACTCACTAAATTGTAATGAAATTGCATGAGAGAATTAGGAAGTCCAATGTTGACTGCAACCTACTCTTTTGTTAAGAAATTAAGATAATGGGCACGAGGTAAAAGACGCATTTAATATCAAATGAATTTGATTGAATTTTGAATGTCAAATTACACAATCATATATTTAATTAAGCCATCAGGAACAAATGAATTCACTAAATGAGATTTTCAGTGGACGCCATAGAGTTAGCTAGACATGCCCCAATTTGACTTGGACCAAGCCTAGCAGTCATGTGCAGCAAGTATTCGACGGAAAATTGATTTGGTAGCCAAAGAATTAAAATTCGTTTCGAGATGTCGTTTCGATAAATCTGAAAATGGAAACGTTTCGGGAAACGCCTGAAAACAACATAGAAACAGTTAATTATTTAAAAACGCATGGAAACATATAGTAAAACACATATTATAGTAAATTTCAGTATCTAATATGATTAATTTAGTATATAAATTATTTATAAATACATACTAAGGTAAAAATCTTAATATAGACAGATAAATTGAAAGAAAATATCAAACTACATTCTTTATTTTAGGTTAGCAACTTCATTTAGAAATACTTATATTTAGGGATGACAATGGATCAAATATTAGAATAAAGATTATCTTAATGTTAACTCAATTGGATTTGAATTCATTAATATATGATCCTATATTTTAGCTATTTGATCCAAAATTAATACATAATTTCGAATGAATATGGTATCTGAATTTATTTCATAGTCTTCTGTATCGTTTTATATTATACTAATGATCAATTTAAATATAAGCCCAAACATAGATTAAACATAATAGATAATTAATCTTATCGTTTGGATCTTATTGTGATATGCCAATCATTTGGACATTATAAAATCTGATATGAAGGTACTTGGATGGGAGGTCTTTGGAAGAATATTAGAAATTGTGTATGATTGAATATCATGAATCTGTTTGGTTAAGCTGAATATAAAAATTTAAAATTATTAGAAAAAAAAAAAAAAAAAAAACTTACTTTAAATTACTCACTACTCACTATCGTGATATGAATCAATAGATTCATGCCATGTGTCAAATAATAACATTTAAATATCCAATCAGTTCAATTTAATTTACCTCAACTCATTTCATTAATTCATTCCATCCCATTATTTATTTTAACAGATGCTGGATCTTGCCCGGACAAATAGACACAATTTTATTGGGCCCGATCGAATGGATCCAGTTAAATAAACCAACAACAAACATACCCAAGAGCCCAAGCTTAATATCCTAGTACAGAACAACATCAAATACTGGAGAATTGGAAAACAAACTGCCAGGTGGTCCCCACCAGTCTGGTTAATAGACTAAACGGAATAGAATACGTCGCCCATTTTCTATTGCGCAAATCAGTGAAGAATAGGACAATACAGTCGATGGCATCGATGGTGCACCCGGTCTCATACGCAGCTTTTGAATTGGAATCATCAAAGTATAAATTAATAATACAAATTATTTTTGGCATATTTTTTATTTTACTTTTTCAAGATGAAGGAGGACTCTAAAATCATAGTCATTTGAATATAAAATCTCAATTTTTTTATTGAATTTTTAATTAAATATGAGCACTAAAACTAATTTATGGAAAATAGTTTAAAATTTTAAATTAATATTATTAAGCTAAGTTGGTCCACGGCAATACATTACACCATTAAATAATATTAAGCATAAGGAGGTTGTTTTTCCAGAAATAACAGTTCCTTTTATGAGCCGCAAAAGGCTTTGTATATATAATACTTCATATTTGTAGGTTGACAGCGAGTATTACGGTGGTCATCTACTCGAGCGAGTATTCGGTATAAGACGAACTTCACTTGTCAGTTAACGCGCCTGTTGTTTCATCTTTGCACTGCAAATATCACACCTCACTAAACTTCCTCTTAAATATCAATTCCTTTCTGTTTCATTGTTTCTTTCTCTCGCAATTATGAAACGCCAAAAGTTGAACAAAAATAAATAACACCCTTCACAACAATGACCAGCTAGCTAACGCTCTTTTTTGATTCACATTCTCTCTCTCTCTCTCTCTCTCTCTCTCTCTCTCTAGTTGGTATTTGGTAATGGTAGTTGAGAAGGAGGAGAAGATGGTAATGGTGGTTTGATGCTCAATTTGAATAGGTGAAAGAAATTGGGGAAGAATAACAACTGGCAAAAGAGAAATAAAGTAGAGAAAATGTTTAGATTGCATAAGAACAGACAAGCTAAATCAGGAGAGAGGATTGATTTCAAATTCTCCAATTTCAAGGCAGTTCAGGTTCATTCATTTTCTCTATGTTTCTATAATTTGATTCATTTTACATAATTAGGTTTTGATAATTTTCCTCTTTGCTATTAATCGATGAGTTTTTTTAGTTGTCTTGTTTCTTAAATTGAGAAGAAAAGGGATCAATATATTAATGCTGCAATTAGTGAACAGTGTATCTTGAGATGATCTGATTTTCGAAAAAACGCCTGAATGAGTTGTAATTACATTATATGGATTGTATTTGAACTTGGTGATTCAGAATTCTAATGTACTAATAAACACATTGAAAACTGAATGAATATTGGAATGATAAGAATGAAGGAGGCTGATGACAATTTACACATTTCATGTTTTATTGAACTGAATAATTTGGATTTTGGAAACTAAAGGTGTTGGGAATGGTTTTGTATTTTTTGAAATAAAATGCTGGATTTATTTATTTATTATTATTATTTTCTTTTGAGAATGTGGCAATGCCACTCTTGATTTTGATAGCTACCGTCAATTTGAAGAACAGGGTTAAATTATCTCAAATCGATCGTGAATGTTTATCACATATGTACGTCAGTTTTTTAGGTTTCTGTTTTTGTATAACCCAGAATGATTATAGCCCCAATTTATGCTGCTGCTGTGAAGAATGTCAAAATGCATATTACGGAGCTCTTATTGTGAAGTGGATATAGTAGATCAACTTTCCTACCTCCTCAACTCATAGAGGGTTGAAACCGTTATAGTTATTCTTAGTATACGTTCAACTAACTATAAAATGATATATCTTATCTTTCAACATTCAGTAACTCAGTAACTAGCAATATTTGAATTTATAAAACAATTTCAGTCGATAATAAAAATATTATTCTCATGTACGCAGGTACCCAAAGGATGGGACAAACTGTTTGTGTCTGTCATATCTGTAGAAAACGGAAAAAACAATTGCAAAATCAAACAAAGCACTAGTTCGTAATGGAACTTGTCAATGGACAGAAACTATTTCAGAATCTATATGGATTTCACAGGATGATTCTTCAAAGAAGTTAGAAGATTGTTTCTTCAAGCTTGCTGTTGCTATGGTATTGTCATTGTTGCTACTGCTTTCATCACTATATAACCTTCCTTTAATGATCTCCCCATCCCTACCCTCCCGGTTCTTTGTCAGTCATCCCATGTTTTGCATAGGATTAGTTTTGGCCCCTTTGGAGCTTATTTTTGTCACCAGCTCTGCCTCTATCTGTTAACAACTTCTATTATGATTGTGGCAATTAACTGTTATGAGTTATATACATGACTTGGAATGAATTCTCCATAATAGGGATCAGTGAGATCTGGCATTCTTGGAGAGGCTACGCTTAATATGACCAGTTATATGAGTTCAAGTGCTTCCATTCCACTTTCACTACCTCTCAAAAAGTGCAATCTTGGAACAGTTTTACATGTGAGTTCTGCAACTGAGGCTATATGTTTGGTTTTTTTTGTTTGATGCCTTGCAAACTACAGAAAATAAAAAGGATTCCCGTAAACGTTACCGAGTTCTTGGTTAAATATGAGTCAATTTGGATAAATTGCCCATTTCGTGTCTTTCTATCATTTTCCTAATATACTTACTATCCCGTTTGTTCTAGTTTCAAAATCTTCATAATCATTTCAAAAAAAGTGCATTGTCTTTGAGGTTGATACGTATCTCCTTCAACCTATCATCATCAAACAATTTCTTTTATTTTACCATATAAAAGGCAAGGTACTACACGAGGCTGAAATCTCATAGGTGATGCTAATGACTGCTTTCTGTTATCACATGGTATTTTGATTTTCCATTTGATCCAAGTATCTAAAAGTAACCTCATGAAGGATTCTTCAATGTTTATATTTTTGTTTATTATGCACAAGCAACATAAGTTATAGATGTCTAATTGACATGTTTAGGTGTCTATATTTAATTAAAACCAAAAAAACTCACTAGGACAATTGCCTCATGGTGATCCACACCACGGTTTTCAGAAGTGAGAATGTTATCGAGTGTAGAGTCAAATTATGTTTATAAGGGAAAAATAAAAAAGAAAAAGAAAAAAAAGAAAATGATACTTTGTGAACTTTGTAATTTTCAATCTGGCAAGCCCTACAGGATATATTTCTGTGATGATCTTTACCAGAAGAGATTATTGAACACCTTTTTGAGCTAATGACTGGTGCGACTATAATGCATGATCATGGAGCAATTTTCTTGCTTGTTAAATGGTTGTGCTGGAAGAGGTGGGTGAGTTCGTTTGATCAAACTTCCATTAAGCTTCCATAGTCTCCTTTCTAGTTCTTTGGGTAAAATTAACAAATTCACAGGTATCTGTAAAATTGTTATGTTCTATAAATGTTAGTAAATTCAGTTGCAAAGATGTGTAGTTGTGCGCAGACAGCTCTCTGGATCTACAAATTAAAATTTTTATATTCCATTTCAAAAAACAAAAAAAGTGAAGAGTTTGTTTTCTTTTCTTATTTCTTCTTGTCAAAGCTGTATCTCCTGTGGTTTTCCTCGTCCAATATCGGGTCAAGAGTTGGCCTTCACTAGTGAAATCAATTCAGTAATGTTGTTTGACTCAGATTTGTTGACACCAAGAACAAAATTCAGGTTTGTGTCATCTGGTTTGCAGGTAAAAGTTCAGTGCCTGACACCAAGAACAAACAGGTTTGTGTCATCTGATGGTACTTTTGATATAATATCATATTCTTCAGTATTGGATTTATTTTCTGTACTTTCTTCAGTCATGAAGAATCAAAAGAGACAACTTCCTTTGTGCAAAACCAGAATGCAATTTATCTTGATGCAACCATCAAGGCAGATGGATCCGATTCTGCATTGCTAACAAGTGTTGGATCTTCCTCTAGCAAAGAATCGGACTCTCCCTTGTCTCCAGGAGAACCTAATAGTAGGGTAAGATTCCGACAGTCTGCTATGATTGTCTATATGTTTGCTCTGTAACACAAAACATAGATTTTGGTCCATGCACATTGTATACTGGTAGTGGTAGCTGACAGTTCTGGCTGGTCAATAATGGTCTAAACTTCTGTTACCGATAAAAGATCAAGTTCTCAACATGAGTTCACCTTACATAATTTTGTTAATTATTAGTTAATTTAAAAAACCTAGGTGCATGTTAAACATGTATGGTGAAAGGATTATTTAAAGACACGATGTGATTTCCATTATCCCATTTAACTTTTTTTCCTAATGCTCTTCTTGTGAGACCTCAAGACTCAAGTATGTGATAGTATGTGGGCGGTTTATGTATGCTGAGTCCATATTGGGTGTAGACAAGGCTGATCCGGGCTTTATAAGCGATTCTAAGAGTCCCAAATCCCAATTATCACTTGTCCTTTTGGGTAAGGGAACATAAATTATCCCATTCCCTGGGTCATGACATTTCTAGAATACAATCATTACCTACCACTTTGAAGAGGTTTTTATGTGAGGTTTAAGTACAAGTTTCATTCTAATTGGTTTCTTGGAAGAAATTCCTTGCATGAAATGTTACCAATCAGAACTCTCATTTTAAAAGCATTTCACTTATGTGTATACTGACATGGCGGATTATCTTGAGATTTACTGTCAAGCATTTTTATTTAACATGACTACAGCTACATTTTTTTTTCTTAACTGCAGGGAGCAAGCTCCGCTGCTTCATGTTCATGTCGCAGCTATGAGTCAGTTGAAGGATCCATAGGGAGAGAAACTTTCTCCCCACGAATCAATCTAAGAGATGATGGACAGAGCCTAACTAGTAGCCAATATTCAATCAGTTCCCAGAAAAGTGTATCTCACTGCAACTATCCTGGTGATCATTCTTCTCCATCAAACCACTCATCATGTAACTCACAGATTACAGGTTCAGAGAGTAAGAATAATAGGCAAGAGTCTGAAGCATCATCTTTTAAACCCTCTGGTTCTTCTAAAAACCTTCTGGAAGCTGCTGAGGATACAAATGAAGAGCTTCGTGCAGAAGCTAAGATGTGGGAGAGGAATGCTCGGAAACTAATGCTTGATTTAGATGGATTGAGGGCAGAATTCTCAGATCAGTCCAAAATCCTAGAAAATCTAGGAAATGAGCTTTCAGGAGCACATGCAGAACGTGATAGATTGGAAAAAGAAATTGAAGAATTGAAATTTTTACTAAAGGATCAAGTAGTGAAACAGACAGCATTTGAAGATTCAACATTTCGAGACGAATGTGTACCACAAATTGAAAAAGAATTGAGAGATGAACTGAAGTTTCAGAAAGAATCCAACGCCAACTTGGCTGTACAGCTGAAGAGGAGCCAAGAATCAAATATTGAGCTTGTTTCTGTTCTCCAGGAGCTGGAAGATACCATAGAAAAGCAGAAAATTGAGATTGAAAATATTTCAGCATTACCACCAAAAGTGAGTGATGTGGAAAAGTCTTTCCAACTGACTGTAGAAGGAAACAGGAATCTAACACTCCAGATACGACAAATGGAGGAATCAGAGAAAATTTTGCTTGGTAAGGTTCAACATCTGGAACTGGCCTTAGAAGACAAGAAGCGTGAGATAGAGAGTATAAGGAGCCTGAACAACAAAGCCCTTTTGGATACTGAAACAGAATACAAAAACAAGTTACCTGCTAACGAGAAAGAGATTTCAAGTTTAAAGGCAAAGTTGTCCGAATCCCGTGAAGAAAGGCAATGTGCAGAAATTATATTCGCTAATGGAGGAGATGAAAATCTGATAAAAGAAATCGCAGTTTTGAAAGAAAAAGTAGAGGAACTTGAGAGGGACTGCAATGAGCTGACAGATGAAAATCTTGAGCTCTTATTCAAGCTTAAGGAAGCAAACTACAATACGAGAAGTAGAGATCCTTCTTATGATTCTTCACCCAGCCGGCTTTCAGCTAAAATTTTTACTAGCTTTGTGTCTGAAGCGAGCACAAATAAGTCCCAAATTGTCCATTTTGAAGAGGTATTGGAGAAGAAAGTGACTGGGATGATTGAAAACTATGATGATCTTTCAATTCAAGAACTTGAGAGTTCAAAAATGGCATTACAAGTTAAAGTCACAGAACTAAGTAAGGAAGTAACTGATAAAACATCCGAGTTAGAAACACTCAAGTCTACCTTATTGTCTAAAGAAGAGGAGATTGGAGCTCTTATGAAGTACCAGAATGAGTTGGAAGCTAATATTTTTGATATTCAGAAAGAGAACGGTCAGCTAGAGGAACACATGGAGGTCTTTCTAAAAGAAAGTGACATCACCTCTAAATGCTTGAATGGTTTGCGAAATGATTTGGCAGTGCTCACCAGCAGCTTGGACTCACATGTTTCTGCCAATAAGATTCTTGAAAGCAAATCCGTGGAGCTAGAAAGTGAAAATCATGAACTAGAGCTCCATATATTAGAGATAGAACAAGAAAAAGTCAAGTTGTCAGAGTGCATGTCTGCCTTAGAAGCTGAACTGCGATATTCAAAGGATGAAAGAGAATCCAGTCAGTTGGAACTGGAGAACTTTAAATCTCAGGCTGTGTGCCTCCAAGAGGAGATTGCCAAGTTGAAATTTGAAACAGAGTCTAGAAAAGAATATTTGAAACACAAGTGGTCAGAAGCTCAACAAGAATGTGAAAGTCTAAGAAACGAAAATATGCAGTTACAAGCTGCTGCGGAGAGTCTTATTGAAGAGTGCAGTTTTCTTCCAAAAATCAAATGGAGAACTGAGGCAGATGATGGTAGAGTTCCAAGAGCGTTGCTCCCTCTTGGAGGTCAGGTTGAGTGAATCAGAACAAAGTTTTACAGATTACTCGGAAAGAATTGAACTCTTAGAAGAAAGACTAGCTTTGATGCTGGAAGATATTGCCTCAAAGGAGAATGCTCTAGCTTCAGGATTAGATGGACTTCTTGACGAAGATAGAAAACATAAGGAAAAACTTATTGAAGTTGAGAACTTGCTAAATCAGATATACATAGAGAAGACAGTTGAAGTTGAGAACCTTCAAATTATGGTTGAGCAGTTAAGCAAGAAACTTTCAGAAACTTCAGATGAAAAAGAGAAGACAGTTTCCAGTGCTGCTGATGAAGTATCTGCTTTATGTGCTGAAAAAGCTAAACTGGAATCTGCTCTTCAGGAAGTTCAATCAAAAGTGATTTCATCAGAGAATGAGGTCAATAAAATACGAACAGAGTATGAAACAAAGCTGCAAGACCTAAGGGGTGAGGTAGCTGCTTCCAGAAACAGTCAGGAATTGCTGTTGGCTGACCATGAAAAGCTGTTGAAGCTGGTGGGGAATTACAAATCAAGAGATGCGAAAGTCAAGACTGCTACAACTGATCTTGAATTAAAGATTACAGTTTCTGAATATGAAAGGCAACAACTCATGGAAGAAACTAAAAATTTGAAGGTTCAGTTGCAACAAATGGGTCACCTTCAGGAGAAAATTGAGGCCCTTAAGGATGAACTCAGTTCAACCAAGTCTGAAAGAGAGAGACTAGAAGCATCTTTGCATGTAATATCTGAGGAATGTGAAGATCTTAAAGGAGAGAAGGATTCATTTGTTGAAAAGATCTCAACATTGCAGAAGGCAGTGTCTGAATTGGAGGACTACAAAAGAAGTAGAGCATCCTTCGAAGAAAGGCTTCTGCAGCTGGAGGAGGATCTACTGGCAAAAGATGCACTATGTGCTCAGGATGCTGAGCTGAAAAATGAGTTCAGCCAGATCAAAAGGATGAACAGGCAGTATCAACAGACAATACAGTTACTTAAGAAGGAGAAAGATGAGAGTCTAACAAGAGCCCAAGCCCTTGAAGAAGAACTGAAACTAATGAAAGAACAAAAACAGAATCAAATGTCTAAGATGAATAGGAAAGTTCTACCCATTCATGAAGATCTGAAGCTCTCAAAAGTCAGTAAATTTTTTAATTTTTTTTTCTTCAATTTCATTTGAAAATTTGATGTGAAGACTGAATTGTTTTGGACTTTCTGATCTAGCAGAATCAAATGGTTAATACTAGTCCACATCGCGGTAATAGAAGGAGGCTATCCTTGAAGAGCGATAAAGAACTTGTGAAGGATCAGCATAAGATTGAGGTGAGACATCTCAAATATTTGCAATTTTCTTTGCCTGCATGGTGACCGGTCTCAAGTGTGTGCAGTTAGTTATGTTCTACATAAATCTTAAATAATCTTGACAGTATCACAGAGTACCGGTTTTATTGCTATTACTGTTTAGATCTTTATATTGCCTGTTTCCCTCTTGTTTATAGGTTGATAGCAAATGTGAAGTTCTTGATGAAAGTGTTTTTTCCATTGGAGTAGATGCTTTGTCGAAGATTCAATTGCTTGAGAGTGAACTAGCCAAAGCTATGGAAGCAAATATGATATATGAAGTTCAACTTAACAGGTTAGAGTAACACATTATGTCTTCAAATATTCTTATATCCCAAGAATTCCTTATGCTTTTACTGTTGAGTTTTATGAAAGAAAGAAAATTTGTTTTCTCTTCTCAATTTAAACTGTTAAGGGGTAGTCAGAGATGTTTCTGAATTTTGAAAGACAAAGATGTCTACTTCTATTATTATTGGTTTTAATACAACCTGAAATGCACAAGTTTTGTCAACTTGAGCATACAACTACTTTTAGATCGTACTGAACACCAAAAAGGATAAAACAAAGAAAGGTAAGGAAGATTACTAAATGTTAAGTCACTAAGTTGCTATTTAGTTTTATTGGTAGTATATGCATCAGAAGAGTAAAGCATAAGTTTGGTTAAAGTTGTCCTAACTATGTATCTTGTACAACAAAGTCAAATTATCACATGATGACATCTATAAGCTCAATCAATTTGAATTATTGAGTTCTCTTGCAGTAGTTTATGTTGGTCTTGTTTTTGTTTTAATTTCTCTCAAAGATATGTAAATTTCAGCACCTTTAAGAATGCAGTAAGTCTTAGAGAAGGAAGGCTGCGTTGAATTATGATTATATTGGGTCTGTTTCTCCTCCTGATTTTTTCCTTGAATGAAACCAAACAAATCAATTCTTTTGCTCACCGAGTTAAAATAGTAGAAAGAACTTTGTGTCATCCTGTAGTTTAATTTGGCATTTAGGCTGAGAAGTTATTAAATATCTGTTTACAACTTTCCAGTTTCCAAAACTTCTTTGGCAACAAAAAATCCTAAGATAATCTATGGTTCAGACCTTAATTTGAAACAAACATATTAAAGGAACCCTATTAAGTACTACTTCTCAGAACTGTACCTTGCCTTATTGCATTCAAAGTTATAGCGAATATGTCTCTCTCATCCGTTTACTCTGCAGGCTGTTGTCCCAGGGCCAAAACAGCAGCCAGGCAAATGCTCCTATCAAATCAAAAGCTGAAGGTGAAGTAGTTGCTAGAGAAAGATTCGAACGTACAAAATCAACATTAGAGGCAGAGCTAAGAGACATCAGGGAACGCTACTTCCACATGAGCCTCAAATATGCCGAGGTGGAAGCTCAGCGTGAGGAACTTGTGATGAAGCTCAAGGTGGCCAAGAGTGAAAAAAGATGGTTCTCATAGATCCATGACCAGCACAGAAATTGACCCATTTCTCCTTTTAACTCTACCAATCTCAAGTAGCTTGTTCCACTAATCTTCAAAGAAAAGGTGAATCAAAGTTTTCAATCTGTTAAAGAGTGATACATATATAGTTCAAGATAACAACATATACGAAATGGTGGTCTGTAAATGTCAGAAATTTTGAAAGGAAGACTGAGAATGTTGAAAAAAAGTTAGATGACATCATTAGTTGAGAAAATAAATTGAAGGCTTAAAGCAATAAAGGTAATGTAATAATTCATGGTCTGCCCTTGTCTGTAAGTCATCTGTGTGCAAATTGAAAATTTCTCTCTTCCTGATGTCTATGATTATTCCACAAATATTTATGTACGTAATATTAATTGATCTGGTTTAAAACCAAACGGGAGGGGGACTCGAAAAGTGCTTGGATCCCGAGTCAATGATATAACCATCAGATTGTCTCGTGATGTTATAATTTAAAATAATATTATTATATTCTATATTTTTAATATATAAATATAAATATTTTATTTATATATAATAATTTAATTTCAAACAAAAAATAAAATTAAAAAGAAAAGGAAAATAGTGTATTATAATTTATAACCTTCTCTCTCATATATATATATATATATTATTTTAGTTTTCGTTTTATCTTTTTTAACCGGACTAGACATTTAAGTTGATTGATTCAACAGGGTTGATTGGCTATGTCAAGTCAATCTTGGTCAACTATTATTATAGATTTTAAGACTATTTGAAATAATACCTCGATTCAACCGGCAAGACCAAGCCTTAAAACATTATGATGCTGTATATGGATATATCACTACCTTTGGTATTTTGTTCTTCTTCGCTCTCATTTTGTATCCTTTTCATTTATTTATGAAATTGGGGAGTTTTCCCTTCTCATCCTCTTCAAAATATCACTTGCTTTTACCTTCCTTATTATGTCATAACAGACCTCATCTTTCAGGGGAATTAAAAAATAAATAAATATAAAAGGCAAACTTTCAATCATTGATCACAAGTGATTTGCTCCTCTATTTTATTCACATGTAATTTTGAGATATCAAATTATCTACATGTGAGTTTATCTTTCCATTTATTTTTGTAACAAATAAATTAATTAAATGATTGTGTTTAAACATTTTAGCAAATAATGCCGAAAATCACATGTAGGTGTCCTTTTGTATGATCACGAAAACCACATATGAATAAGATGAAAATCAATAAAAGTATATATTTTGATTTATAATAAATAATGAAATTATTATTCAAAAATTAATTGAATGAGATGGTGACACGTTTATTCATTAAATATTTTGACATAATATATCCTTGATATCACATAACATGACATTTTTTTTTTTAAAAAAAAAAAAAGAAAAAGAAAAATGATGAGAATTGAACATTTGACCTCTCCAATAAAATAACAAATTAATAACCACTTTTATAAATCAATTACTTATTACATCAATTGAAATTTAAAAAATTAACTTACATTTAAGATTGCCTAAAAATATCTAAACAAATTTCATATTTTTAGATTTTATAATCTACTAAATTGAGTTTGAACTTTTGAAGTTAATCAAAATGTAAGATTGAATGTGGGTGGAGAAAAAAAAAATTGAAATTTCAGCCACTATTGTTAAAAAAAAATAAAAACTTGCCATTTTCAAAATCATCGATATCAGGTTGAAGAAATTAAATAATTTTCTTGTATGTTAAATGATTTTTTTTAATTTATTAAAATCTTATCAAAATAAATTTTAATGGAAGAAATAGAATTAAGAAAAAAAAAAGGGTGGGAACAGTATGAAAAATGAACAAAAACTTATATTGGAAAAAAGTAATCATTTTTTTTTTTACCACATAAAGATAGAAACAATTAGAGTAAGAGTAAGTTTAAATTGAGTTTTTGATTAGGTGAGATGTAGAAGTGTGGTGAGTTAGAAAAATAAATTAATAATCTCACAAACTAATTTTTTTTATTTTTTACAAACTTAGTTTAAAGTAAAATTTAGTTGAAGATAAAAAATAAATTTTCCTTGCATCGCACTTTACTGAAATTATCTATTACATATTAAAGGAGAATACTCCTCACATCTAGTGTGGACAGTCTAAAAAAATATCACAAAACAGTTAGAATCCTATATACTAATATGGACCTATAAAATTTCAAGAAAGTGCCGCATCATAATATTAATATGTTGTATTTGTTAGCGACAAACTTCTATTAATAGGTTCATTCATTATTTAATTATTAAAATTCACAAACTTTTCATTTTTTCATTTTTTCACTTTATCCTAATTTATTGCTTTTTATATTCCATATCTTTTATATTTTTTATTCCACTTTTCATATTTCAATACCATAAGATTTTTATTATTATGTTAATTCTAATATTTTAATTCATCTTGATTCGATACTTATAATTATAGTTTATTTATTTTGAAAACGTATTATTTATTTGGTAACAGTCACATGATCCAGTAGTCTTCCCGCTTTATCATAATTTCTTAATTTTTCTTATTTTAACTCTTCCATTTCCATCTCGCTTTTAATATTCTACTACTATATAATATTGTTAGTCACATTTCAAGGTTTTTTTTTTTTTTTTTTTTTCATATATATATATCATTACCTTCTGTACTTTACAATAACAAAAAATCGGCTCTCTTTCTAAAGTTGTATATTTCCATTATCAAGTGAACACAATCATTTAACCTTAAACGTAAATGTGTGTTGCATTATCTCCTTCTCCTTCTTCTTCTTCTTCTTTTTTTTTTTTTTTTTTTTTTTTTTTTTTTTCATCTATATTGTATTGTGTATATTTGATATTTTTGAGATAGATTATTTGATAATATTTAGATTTACAATTTATGAAATAATGTGAGTAATTTTGTTTGGGATGACAATATTTAAACTATAATATTTTCTAGAAACAATTCAAACAAAATCCGTGAATTTGAACAAATTATAAACTAGTCAAATGAATAAATGAAAGAATTTTCTACTTGGTACTCTGTAAGAATATTTGTTAAAGTGTAATAAAAGTAATTTTTTTAATTTAAAATATTTTTTTATAAAAAAGTAACTCATTAATTATATATCAATGAAATCATGACTAACATTTGAAATAAATGTTAAAAGGGAATCCTAACATACACCTATGTGAGTGTATGTTATCAATGTAGACTCTTTTAAGTGGATAAAAAAAAATCATCATTTACTTATTAAAACTAATTAATTTTTAAAAGATATTTTAATATTTTAAATATAAGACACATTTAATGTTAAATAATATCTCTCTCTGTATTAATGATTAATTATTTCTCTCTCCTACAACCAGATTTTTTTTTTTTTAATTTCTCAATTCATGGCTAATATAAATCTATTCATGACAGTTTTTACACATCTTGAATATTTTGCTTTTAATCCTCTTTCTTTCTTTTTCGAAGTAGTTTAAATTAAAATTTTTTTAATAGTGCATGGAGACCAAAGAAGCAGGTGTGTGTGCCAAATTAGTATTCACATTTTTTTTTTAAATTTCAATTAATTCCTACATATTTTTTTTTGGATCAAATATTTCCAATATGAAGTAGTAGGCATTCAAATTCAAAACAAGTTCTTTTGAAAGAACCTTGGACCAGGCCAAGGAATTTAATTTTCGCACACACCTTTTTTGGTCTCCTTGCACTATCTAAAATTTGTTAAATTTAAATCACTTAAAATAACAAGGGAATTAAAATAAAATATTCAAGATGTTTGAAAATTGTCATGGATAAATATATATTAGCCACGAAATGAGAAAATTTTAAAAAATATATTATTTTAGGAGAGAGAAATAATCAATTATTAATGAAAAGAGATATATTATTCAACATTAAATGTATCATATATTTAAATACTATAATACATTTTAATGATTACTTAGTTTTAACAAGTAAATGATGATTTTTTTTTTTTCCATTTGAAAAAATAGACATTGATAACATATACTTACATAGGTGTATATTAGGATTCCCCATGTTAAAAATATTTTCTTAATAAGTGTCTTTACCTCACTCGTTGGAAAAGCTCAAAGGATTTGCTTGAATGTATGGAATTGGACTGACCAATTTCAATTTTTTAGTTTGAGATATATTTTAGAATTGAAATTCTAATTTTTAAATCAATTACAAAATTCAAAAATAAATATAAAGACTCTTATTCAATTTTAATGGATAGATGCTAAAAATTACAATGCCAACCCATTTTATACCACATAGTGCTAGGTTGTCATCCACGTGTCAGTTGTCACCAACTGCCACATGTCACCACCCTAGAAGACTTTATCGATGATCACCATCACATGAAAATCACCTAAGACGGAAATGATTATTACATCACTGCTTGAGACTTCTAGAGATAACAACAACAACAAATGGAAATGATTATCATTATTGTCAGAGATCATTGAAGACGATGACAATTGTCACCGCTAAGACAGCAACCCCTACCGAGATGCTAGGAACGACAATCACTATTATCAGAGATGTTGGAAACGATGACCACCACTATTGCCTATTGGAGACCGTTAGAGGCGAGAACCATTACCATCTAAGACTTTCAAAGAGACAAACCACCACTAGGAATAGTCGAATAAGACCATCACCATTGGAACCTCTAGAGATAACGAATGTAATAATCATAGATTGCCACAAAACAATATATATA
Organism: Quillaja saponaria; assembly: GCA_029379385.1. Classification (NCBI taxonomy): domain Eukaryota; kingdom Viridiplantae; phylum Streptophyta; class Magnoliopsida; order Fabales; family Quillajaceae; genus Quillaja; species Quillaja saponaria. The sequence goes on from CM055608.1 coordinate 26,352,465, forward strand.
TATATACCGTTAGAGATAGAAGGCAAAACAAGCGAATTTTATTGTCCATCATCGTTAAAAATTATTTGAAACACAATTCAGATTGTAATTTAAATTTATAAATTATAATTATAATAAAACTAAAATTAATTTTTATAGTTTCTCAATTTTAATTTCGCCAGCCAAATGGACCAAATTGATATTGACTCAAAATAAATAATAACATGACCTTACTTCAGCTAACTAGCCCACAACTAACTCCTTAATAGTTAATACCGATCTCAGACGAATCGCCAATGAGCACAGCCTCTTACAATGGCACTGAATAATGAAAAGGAGTATCAAGAAAGAATAGTGCTGCCGTACTTGTCACTAATTATATGAAATCTCACTCGTCACTCACATATGAAAAAGCTATAGAAGATGAAACTTTTTATAGGGTATAGCTAGGTATATGATTCCTCGTGCCAAATATACCTTTCAGGTTATATATTTGTTTAGCAAAAAATAAAAAATATACCTTAGACCGCTCTAGTGTCACATTTCCAATCTGTAATTGTAGTTTCTAATTAAAGCCCAAAAGTAGTCAAGCAAATATTCATTCATAATTCTTTTTGCCATTTTTTGGCCAAAGCATTGGGGACAATTCCTTAAACTATAAAGGAAGTTTTTGAAGTTAATATCATCAACAAGCATCTTAAAATAATTTGAATAGTTTGAATTTTGATACACAATAAATGTATAATTAAGGTTTCATAGTTGAACTAAACTTTTGTAGGACATCTGTAATGTGATTTAGGAGTTAGTACTCTGATTCCAAATATTTCTTTTGTTGCAATATCAGAACCTAAAACCTCATTCCAAATTTCACCACATCCTTACTAGTTCTCAATATTTCTTACTTCACAGCCTTGTTATTGATATGGAAGGAAAAAAAAAAGGAAAAAAAAAGAAGAGAGCTCTTATTAGTTACTAGCTAGAGACAAAAACAGAGCTTTGTAGTGGTAAGCTAAGTTCACAAGGAAATATATATATATATATATACTCTCTATAAAATCTAGTTCAGGGCTGCCAAAAAGGAAATGGAGGAGGAAAGGAAGAAAAGGGGAATGTCACATGTGAAGGTAGCAAAAGAGGTTCCAATGGCATATCCTAGGGAAGATGCCAAATTTGCAATATCCCTTTCTCTATTTTTTTCCTATTGCTCTTTCCTTTTAAGTTCCATTTAACCAAAAAGTTAACCCACATTACTAATTAAGTCATCTCAACCTTTTATAGCCCTCATGACCAAGCAAATACTATAACAACCACTACAACATTCATAATCAAACCCTCTTATTACTATTACTACTCCACCATCCCACTCCATCATCATGTAAGGCATTTGCTCTTTTCTGCAGCCACCGGCCGGCCACACCCTGTCAGTACCTGATCTGTTTATGGATCCAGTTTCTTCAAACTTGTCTATCAGTAGGGGATCCATGTGGTCGGTTGTGTTACACTTCATGCTCATAAGGTTAGGAATGGAATGTTTAAATGAGTGGGTGGTGGTAGAAACAAGAGAAAGATTGCCGGAAACTGAATTCGTTACTTCTATTGAGAGCTTTTTTACTCAGTTCTCTTAAAAGGGCAACTTCGATCCTTTGGCATTTTCATTTCCTGGGAATCTCATTTCATTTCGTTGTGATTTCGAATTCTCGAGGAAACTCAAACATGGTTGATCCAGATTTTTAATTATGTATTTTGGTTTCTGTTTGTGTTGTAGTATTAATGTTATGCTGGTACTAATTAGCCAATAAATAATAAATCAGGTCTCTGATCCATATATAGTTTGAGCTATCATGCCTACAATTACCATATGTAGCTAGCTAGGTCTGTGACTCTGTGAGACTGTGACTGGTCTGTACTGAGTTTGGGCATTGTAGTACTCTTGTTATAAGTAATATTTGAGCATGTAATTTGCTTGATTGTTGTGCTTGTTATATATGTTTATGCAAAGCTTGTATTTACTAATTGGAAAATAATGACATAAAGTACAATTTAAAATTTCTGTGTCTGCTAATTATTTTGCTGGTTTGAGTTGGAGGATTTCTATATTTTTCTTTCCCCTTTCTTCAAATATTCAATACATTCTTTTATAGATTGAGCGAAGTGTTTGGTAACTAAAGAGACTTAAATACTGGCAAATGTGTACTTTTGAATTATATAACTAATACTGTGAGATCATTGGAGGGTTCTGGTTGACAACTACATATATGGGGCTCTATATGCTACCATTGTAATAGTAATTTGAAACTAGTATTCTCTGACCTTTGAGTTTTGAATTTGTAATAGCTCTATCCAAGATTTTTCATTCATTTTTGGTGAGTGCCTTTCAATACAAACATATGGTATCTGGGAGCATCTCATAATCCTAACATTAACATTTATCTTATTTTTTTAAATTATATTTGTTCTTAAAGTTTCGATTAGCATCAAGAATCTAAGATCATGCATATATGGTTACATTCGTCTGAAATATAATCACATAAAGCTAGAACTTTGAATTCTATCATCAAAGTAACATGGTGACTTACTGCTTAAGTTTCTAGTCATGACTATTAATCAAGCATGTCTTATATTCATCGGATCCAATACAGATTGGACTGAGAAAATTGAAATACTGATCATGTTCAACTATATATAATTGGGATATTTTTACATTTTCAACTAGGATTGAATTATCGATCTAGTAATAACATATTCCAAGTCAACAAATCTATTTGTGTGCATTAATTTTTCAGTTTATTTCAGTATCAGTAAGTAGAAGATTTGTTCACTTGTTGAGACTTAAGACTAGAAAAGGCATGAGCCTCTTTTTTTGTCAATAGTAGGAAAAAGGGTTGGGAAAAGATAAATGGGGCACAGACTATGATAAGCACTCTAGAAGTCGATTCATGTGGGCAGCAAGGATTAAATGATGTCTTACCACTTAGCAGGGGTGCAAATGAACATAGCCATTTGTGAACAAGATTGTCAAGGGCTCATTTGACCTCGGGTTTTTTTTTAAATAAGCTGAGCTAGACATTTATATTCGGACTCATTTATTAAATGAGCCGATCCCAAACTTTACAAAGTTGGGCTCATAAGCTTGCGAGCCAGACTCGTTTAATATATATATATACAGAGTCAATTCATGAACAAGATTGTTAAGGGCTCATTTCGAGCTTGGTTTTTTTCTAAACAAGCCGAGCTTGACATTTATGTTCGGACTCATTTATTAAATAGATCCCAAAATTTACAAAGTTTGGCTCATAAGATTGTGAACCAGACTTGTTTAATATAATATATATATATATATATATATATATATATAATATAAGATAATTTAAGATTAATATTTATTTTTTAAAATTATTTAAGTAGAGTTATTAAATAAATATTTATCCAGTTGTATTATATAAAATATAATATATTATATTTACAAATTATTTTAAATTAGAAAAAAAAAAAATTTGGTTCATGATCTCTTAATGAGCTGAGCCCATACTTAGACATGAGATCACGAGCCAAGGTTCCCGAGTTTTTAATAAACATGATCCCATCTTGAGCCCAACTAAAAATTGAAGAGCCGAGCCAAACTTTGTCAAAACTCAGCTCAACCTCGGATCGTTTGCACCCCTACCACTAAGCTATAATTAGCTTGTGGTGGCATGTAAGAGCTCCATTTAATGATCAGAATATAATTAACTTCTGTCAGACAAGTTTTTCCAACCCTAGAGGAAGAGATCATTAGTAGTGTATTAATATGTCAAAAGACAATTTTCATCCCGACATTGTATTTGTTGTTTCGTAAAGACCCAAAATAATGACGAGTAGAAGTGTAAAACTCAAACATTTTAGGTTCAAGATGAATGTTGTGAGGGTGTGCTAAAAAGGGTGTGGATAAAGAGATGGAGTTTAAATTTAGAATAATTTGTATTACCATAATTCTATCGTAGAATAACTTCTAGATATATTAATTATTGGTTTTTCGAGAGGATGCTCTAAGAATTTGGATTCTCTTAGTTGACACATGAAGTTATGTTGAAAAGAGAAATACATAATACTTTCTCCCCTTAAAGTTTATTGAAAGGATACTAAAATTGAAAATTTGGGAAATTGACAATTTTCTTCCAACAAAAAGTAAAATTACACACCCATCTCTTGAGGTTTACTAAAATGACAAGATCCAAATTTTGAAAAAAATCAATACTTCATTCCATGGGATGGGATGGATGTGAAATTAATGGTACTGTAAGATAATTTTAGAAAAATACTAGAAAAGTCATACTTTTATCTTTGAAATACCAAGAAATCCTATTTTTAATTTTCTTTTTTCAAAACAGTTCTAAATACTTGTTTTTTCTATTTGTCCAGTTTTCTTCTTAATATAATTAATACATCATTTTAGTCTCAAATTTTTTTTTTTTACTTTAACATATAACTTTTAATAAAATAGAAAAAGAAAATGTTTGGCACATGTATAAGTAAAACTAAGGTTGAATATTAAATAAAATAAAATTGGATTTTTCTTTCATTTTTATGATATGAACGACTATAAAAATATAAATTTGAAAGATAAATGCAAGCACATGAAACAAAAAAAAGACAATTAATTCATATAATTCTACTCATTAGTTTGAATATTAAATAAAATAAAGTTGAACTTTTACCCTATGGTTAGTTTTTTTTTTCTTCCTTAGCAGTACATTATGACTTTAGCCTTAAATTTTTTTAATTTGAATATATTATCTAATAAAAAAGATTAGAAATATTTTACATCTATAAATGAAATAAAAAATTTTAAGTAAATTTCTAAAGAGAAAAATAGAACTTATAAGTATCACTAAAATTCATTAAGTCATTTTGATAACTTTATAAAGAAAATTATCTACCAAAAAAAACTTTAAAAGAAAATTAAGTCACACTTTTAAGATTTTCATTCAAAATAAGACATAAATTGAAATAATTTTTATCATATTTACTCATTCTAATTATTATTTATTAATTTTTACGTTAGTTAAATAGAAATTAAAAACAAATAACATAAATTTTGAAAAATAATAAATTTATGATATAATCGTTAATTAAAAATAAAAAAATTAATAAATTATTTTCATCTTGTCCTTTCATATTTTTTCCCAAAAACTAAAAAAAAAACAATTATTTTCATGAGTAGAGTTATATAAATCAAATGCATATTTTCTCATCAAGTGGTTGAACTTATTTTTAAGTTCATATAAATTTATATTTTTATGTTGTTTATATCTTAAGAATTTTAAAAAAAAAATCTAACTTTATTTTATTTAATATTAAAACCTAGCTATTTCTACTTATACATGTGTCAAATATTTTATTTTCTATTTTAGTGTTAAAAAAAATTAGATTAACATGATGTATTAATTAGTATTAAGAAAAAAAAGTAGATGAAAGAAATTATATAAAAAAAATAAGTATTTCAAAATCATTTGAAAAGTAAAATAGTATTTCTTTTAAGACAAAAGTATATGACATTTTAGTATTTTTCTAAAATTATTTGTAACTTCAGTTAACTTGCCATCTACTTCGGGTAGGAAAATATTAATTTTTTCAAATTTTAGATCATATTATTGTTTTAATAAATTTTAAAAGATAAGAGCGTAATTTATTTTAAACCATAATTATTAAAAAATTATTTTTTGAGTTTAAGTTTGTTCATTATATGTACCTTTACTCGGTGGATTCTCCAGGCGCGTTTCTCCCCGACTGTGATATTAGTGCTAATGGTTCCTTGGGAAGAGTGACGTTACATGGTGAACTTTGGTAGTGACTCCCATGGTAATGGTAGAGTAGTGGAGTTGTTGAATAGCAGTGACTCTCAGCTGCCACTTGGTTGAGTGGGCTTTTTGGTTTCGTACATAATAGATCATGAGCAGTAAGGCGCGAGTTTGGGCTCAAGGAGAAAGCTGCCAGACATGTGCAAAAGAACTCAGTGGATTTAGGAAGAAACAGTGGCACGTGTTTAGGATAAGCATGTGGTCTCTCAATGGAGCAGTAAGAGGCTAAATAATAAATCACAACAGATGGTAGCATGGACTCTTGTCCCTGTCCGAGGGAGAGTCATGGTAATAGACCCATATGTGAAAATGGAGAGATTATTGACATTTTAAAGATTTCTCATTTGAAGAAAAACAAGAGTTATGTTAATACAAACACTAACAAAGCTCAATAAGTCTAGACCTACCTAAAGGTCTTACAAATACAAGCTCTCACACTCTCAAAAAAGTTAAATCTCTCTACACTTGAGCTCTCTCCTTATTTATCTAAGACTGATTTGAGCTTCGGAGTGCTCCTTGCAGGTCTCCAGCTTGGACAAATCCAACATTAACATTGGCGTCGTCTGTGAAAAATTCATATGATTCGAATTTCCTAACCTCCACGCAGCTCTCCAGGTCCCCATCTCGCCAAATCAATGTACCAAGTTTCTTGGTCGCCAGATTGGGTGCATGGGCTAGCTGCTATACCAATCAATTTTCAGGCCAATTCCGGCAACCTGACAACTTGGGAGACCACTCGAATCGAAGCTGCCGACCTCACAGGTCATCCCGTCCAAACTGTCACCTCGCGGAAGTCTTCATGCACGGCATTAAGATGCTGCACTCCGCCAGGTCGCCAGTTTTTGGTGCATGGCGAGTTGCTGTTCAGGTCCTTTTTCAGGCCAATTCCGACGACCTGAGAACTCGAGCGACCACTCGAATTGAAGCTGCCGACCTCACAGGTCATCCCGTCCAAACCGGTAGCTCTCCGGATCATGCAAGCCCTCCCACGCGTGGCTACAAGAGGCGACACTCTGCTAGTTCGCCAACTTTGGGAATAGCACATGCCTCTCCCAACTCAGCCCACCAAGAGCCCAGCCCAATAAAAGTGCAGATCTCCAACTCGGGCTGACAAACAAAGCCCACCTATGTCGGCCCAAATCCAAACAAAGGCTAGGTTATCTATTTTGCTATCTGGTCCCTATACTTCATATATATTATGGTAATGACTCATATATTTTATATATTTACAAAATTGGCTCAAATATTTAAATAATTATAATTTTGAACTGTTAATTTAACTATATTTCACATTCGGGTCAAATATATTTTTAAATTATATAAATGGCCCAAATGTTTATATATTCACATAATTACCACATATCTTTTCATATTATCAAATATGCCCTTATCATTTATATTATTTACATAAATGATTCAAATTAATTGCACAGTAGTCTAGAGGCTTTTATATTATCATTAATTGACCGAAGTAATTCTAGAAAATTACATATAGGCCCTAAAATTCTTTAAATGGCCTAAAAAATTTATAATTTTACACAAATTGCTTGCAAACTTCTATGTTCTTATAGAAACTCCTGTCAAATGTATATCTTCATGTAAATCTGTTAGAATCGAATGCTCAGCTTAATTTATGTCTGCTTAATTATTGGAATACATGTTCATCAACAACAAAAATATTCCAAGTCTTGAAAATATTATAAGGCCGAGTCGCCTAAAAACACCATAATTATAAAGCCACCACAAAAATGACCCGGTCACTCACTTGACAAAATAATGGGCGTCTTAAGTATAATGGACCAATAATTCACCTCGCCTACATCTTGTACTTTGTAGCATGACAAAAATGATAATTACAATGCAACTATATCTTTGACATATTATTGTATGTTCAGAAAGCATATTATTACATGTTCACCATCACATGTGGCTAATGAATTTTTCTGTTGAGATCGGTCGTTTAGCCACAGTTGCAAGAAATTTCTGCAGGTAAAGTTGAAAGGGAGAGGAATAGCCCCCCAAAACCAATCAAAAAGAAGATCTCCAAACCCGGGTGCGGTTGAGGTTCACCTGGTCTATTCAACGACCCCGACAGGGAACTCGACCCCCCGGTGCTCGCGGTTAGGCACGCGAGGCAGCCAGGTTTTCACCTGCGGTCCGAGCCTCTGCTGAGTCTCCAAGATCTCCAAAACCCGGACGCGGTTGAGGTTCACTTGGTCTATTCAACGACCCCGACAGGGAACTCAACCCCCCGGTACTCACAGTCAGGCACACGAGGCCGCCAAGTTTTCACCCGCGGTCCGAGCCTCCGCCGAGTCTCCAAGATCTCCAAAACTCGGGCGCGGTTGAGGTTCACCTGGTCTATTCAACGACCCCGACAGGGAACTCGACCCCCCGGTGCTCGCGGTCAGGCAAGCGAGGCCGTCAGGTTTTCACATGCGGTCCGAGCCTCCGCCGAGTCTCCAAGATCTCCTAAAACCCAGGCGTGGTTGAGGTTCACTTGGTCTATTCAACGACCCTAACAGGGAACTCGAGCCCCCGGTGCTAGTGGTCAGGCACGCGAGGCCGCCAAGTTTTCACCCGCGGTCCGAGCCTCCGTCGAGTCTCCAAGATCTCCAGAACCCGGGCGCGGTTGAGGTTCACCTGGTTTATTCAATGACCCCAACAGGGAACTCAACCCCTCGGTGCTTCCGGTCAGGCACGTGAGGCCGCCAGGTTTTCACCCGCGGTCTGAGCCTTCACTAAGTTTCCAAGATCTCCAAAACACGGGTGCGGTTGAGGTTTACTTGGTCTATTCAATGACCCCGACAGGGAACTCAACCCCCCGGTGCTCGCTGTCAGGCACGCGAGGCCGCCAAGTTTTCACCCACAGTCCGAGCCTCCGCCGAGTCCCCAAGATCTCCAAACCCAAGTCGACAATGGTCGAGGTTCGTCTGGTCCATCCAACGACCCTGACAGGGAACCTGACCTCCTCGGTGCTCGTGTATCAAGCACGCGAGGCCAGCCAGGTTTTCACCTGAGGTCCGAGCCTCCGCCGAGTTAGATCTCCAAAACCCGGGTCGAAAACGGTCGAGGTTCACCTGGTCGATCCAACGACCCTGACAGGGAACTCGACCTCCCCGGTGCTCGCGGATCAGGCATGCGAGGCTGCCAGGTTTCCATCCTGCGGTCCGAGCCTCTGCCGAGTTCGCTCGCAAAAGGTCTGTACTCAAATATTTAACTCTCCAAAGGTGGACTCTAGTACTGCATGTCTTTTTAATTGTAAAGTATATTGTTTTACCCTTATATGTGCCTAACAAATTTTCTTTTGAGATCAACTGTTTAACTATAGTTGCAGGGAAATTTCACAGCCCAAGACAAAGGAAGTTAGAGCTACAAGCTCACCCTAACGTCACAAGGCTTGGAGCCAAAAGCTCGTCCACTAAGAAAAAACTCAATTAACACTGGTTATGCCCTTAGATGACTTCAAGTCCGAGTCACTTCATTCCTCGAACTTGTTTTTGGGGGGACTTGTGTTAATACAAACACTAACAAAGCCCAATAAGCCCAGACCCACCAAAGGCCTTACAAATACAAGCTTTCACCTTCTCAAAAAAGTTAAAGTCTCTCTACACTTGAGCTCTCCCCTTATCTATCTAAGACTGACTTGAGCTTCGGAGTGCTCCTTGCAGGTCTCCAGCTCTCCAGCTCTCCAGCTCGGATAAATCCAATATTAACAAGTTAGTTTGACGTCGAAGCAAATAAAATAAGAAAATGACATATATATATATATATATATATATATATGATAATAGATTCTCAACCTACATATTTAAACTTTTGGATTCAAATTTGTTACCTAGCCTTTACTTGGTGTATAATGAATTGGGTTGCTGATTAATACGCCAGCTCCAATTTTGTGTGATTAAAAGTTTTCAAATCCTGAAACCCCAACCCTCATGCTTTCTTAGTTTTTCACAAGTATTCCCATTTTAACCAATGTAGTTTCCTATCATTTGTATTTTGGCTCCACCAAAAGTAACTCGTCATGGAATTTAGTTCATCACACAAGCTCATAGGAAGCTTGAAACAATTCAAAGAGCAGGCTAGTAAATCTTGGGCAACTGATTTAATAGAATATCCTTCCTTGCTTTAGACAAACAAATTTCCTTAACTCGATCTCAAATGTTGGAAGCAATTATTTTTAGACCATCCAATCTGATTAAGACTGCCCCAAGTAACGTTCACAAAAAGTTACAGTCCGAACATTTAGAGCAGTAAGAATTTACTTTCGAATGTGTTGTAGGAAAATTAATTAGCACTAAACACAACCATATACTTCCCATTGTTTATTAACTGTCCTTGAGCAAGTCCCATAATGATGCAAGATCTCATACACCACTCTACATTCTGTTACTGAAGCCTTGCCTATCATCTGCGAAAAGGACATGTGAAAAACACAGAAAATCAGAACATTGTTAGATTAATATTACTTTAATTACAAAATGTGATTTTTTTAAAAAAAACTAAAAAAACTAATGCTTTCTTTATATCGTCTCAGTTTTTTTTAGTGAATAGTGTCGAGACTAACTTATGTGTACTTTGATTAATTACATTTCTAATAAAACAAACAAGACATCTATGTTAGAACTCTGGATTACAAATTCATAAGCCATTACTATATATATTAATTGCAATAAATATTTCAAGAATGATAACTAAGTTCATCTTATTTATTTATTTTTATTAATGTTAGCTTTGTGGTTTCAAATGCCTGCTGTATTCCAGAAAGATGAAAAAGAAATGAAGTGAAATAATGTTAGGGTTATATTAATGAGAAAGCGTGAAAACAAGTATTAGTAAGAGGGTGTGAGCTAAGATGGAGGTGCTAGAATAAGAAGTCTTAGATTTGAGTCCAATCATTGACAAATGCGTAGTACATTTTCTCATTAGTTGAGTTGTTTGTCTCAGTTTAGGTGTGGATCTTTGGAATTGTGATATTGTTTGAAATGAGAGAATCTTTTTTTAATACCATAATTTATGATTAATAAAATATAAATAAGATCTCTGACCAAAAAAAAAAAAAGATTAATTGTCTTTTTTTCTTAATTTGAATACTTTTTCTTCTAAAAGTCCTCAATTTATAGGATTATATAAAGCTATATAAATATTGTGAACAAACTACACTTCTGATCTCCCTTGAAGTTTAGTAAAATGACATTAAGATTCAAAATTTGAGAAATTTAATACTTTCTTTCCTTAAATAAATGAAAAACTAATGGTCTTAATTACAAATAATTTGAGGAAAAAAAAAAAACTAAAAAGTTATGCTTGTATCTCCAAAATATTAGAAAGTCTTTTTGTTGTTGCTAAATTACACTTTTAGTCCTTATAGTTTGACCCAAAGTTTAGTTTAGTCCCTTGTAATTCCAAAATTCAAAATATCATCCATATAGTTTTAAAAATCATGCAATGTGATGCTTACCGCCAATGCCCATCATATTTAACTAACGGGGATCATGAATGATGATGTGGCAAACATGTGTCAATGTGGTCCATAATCACGTGGCATGCCACGCCACCTCCGTTAAGTTAAATCTAATGAGATGTGACGACATGGACATATTATCTGGTTTTCAAAACTATAGGGATGACATTTGACTTCTTGAATTATAAAAACTAAGCTGAACTTTGTGATTAAACTATAAGGATTGAAAGTATAATTTAACTTTTTTTCTCTTCATATGAGTCCTAGTACTTAATTTTTTGTGTTGTTAAATTATAGTTTTTGTCCATTTAATTTGATTCATAATTTATTTTAGTCCCTATATTTTAATTTATTGTAATAGAGTCATTCTAATTAAAAATTACTTCAAGTGGGTTCTTATCGTCAAATTCCATCCAAATTAATTTAAACCAAGGTGATGTGGACAAAAAGAAGAGGATGGAAAATAACTTGACAAATGATACGGCTAGTGGACGAATAAAAAATTAACACATGGCTTAAAAAATATTAAATAAAATTCTCAACTTATATATATTTTTTAAATGAAACATAATATTTAAAAAATAAAAATATATACTGAAAAATAAAAAATAATCCATAATTTCTTTCCCATTGAAGTTTGCAGATGATTTATTTCTTTTAGTATAGACAGATTCTTCTCAAATCTTGATTATTAAACAATGTCTTGACTCTTTTTGCTATTCTTCTGGAAAGAAAGTCAATGCTAGCAAAACTGTTCTCTCTTCTGTTGTAGGAATATCCATTCAGTGAAAGCTAATAATATGGCTAAAGAAGCTGAATTCCATCTAACTCACAATTTTGGTTAGTATCTGGGTATTCTGATGGTTCATGGAAGAGTTACTAGGACTTAGTTTCATATTGTGGAAATGGTTCAACAACAACTCTCTAATTGGAAAGCAAAGTTTTTATTGCTAGCCAGCAGGGTTATGATAACTTAGTATGTTATTCAAGCTCTTCTATTTACTTAATGCAAACAGTGAAGCAGCCAACTTTTATTTGTGAGAAAATTGATAAAACTTGTAGAAACTTTATTTTGAGAAAAACTAATTAGTGTAGATGGACTCATTTAATAAGTTGGTATGCAATCTGCAAACCCAAGTTACATGGTGGGCTCAGTGTTCGCTCTCTCCGTGCTACAAAAGATGCTTTCCCAATGAAACTTAGTTAGAATATTGTTCAACATCCTTCAGAGTTTTAGGTGTCAGTTTTGCAAGCTAAGTATAGCACACCAAAAGATTTTAAGACAAGTCATGTTTGTAATGTTGGCGCCTCCCCTCTTTGGAAAGCTCTTTGTGTTGTGTGGTGTTATTGAGTGAAGGTACGCAATGAAATAATATAGGAAGATGGGAAATTAATCCATCCGGTTTTAGCATGATAATTGGTTGGAAGGTACGAGTTCTTTTGTTAATCATCTTACTACCTTACGTCGAATTAATTATATCTCTAATATAGTGACAATTGCGTGATTTCTGGTGATTGGGATATGCACAATATTTGCACATATCTTCCCACTGATATTTGCTTAAAAATTAAAGCCACGTTGCCCTTTAGAGATGGCGAAAATAATCGTTTAGTGTATGGTCAAGACCGTACAGGGCATTTTTCCATCTAATCATCCTATCATTTTCTTTCTTAAGTTCATCTTCAGTGTGACATTCTGGATGCTTTGGTGATGGAGGAATAAAATACCATTTGAAGTAGGTTTTAAGCTTCCATGGAATCCTATTTGGGTTATTATGAACTTTATTGGTAAGATTGACCTAGCTAATGATTTTCTTCCTTATTAGGCCGTAAAGTGAAAAATAAGACATGCTTTAATTTTTGGATAGCTCTAGAATATGGGTGGATGAAATTGAATATAGATGGGGTGGCAAAAGGATCTCATGGTTTAGCTGGGGTAGGGGCTCTTTTTTGGGATTCTTTTGGTCAATGGAAAGGTTGATATGTCAAATTGTTGGCATTGCAATAACTATTTGTGCTGAGTTGCAGGCAATTTTAAAAGAGTTATTGTTAGCTTGGAACTTGGAATTTTGTAAGATTATTTTGAAAACTAATTCAATGTTACTTATTCAATTAATTAACATGGAGACAGGGAGCTTTGATGCTAATGCAACTCTGGTTTCTTAGATTTGTGATATTCTACATAGAGATTGAATGGTTAGGATACAACATATTTTTCACAAAGAAAATTGCTATGCAGATTGGCTTGCCAACAATGCAATTATTGAAAAACTGTCGCAATTCACAAGGTTCAACAAGCAATCAATATTTCACGATCAAGAGTGGTACTCTTTGTAGTAGCGGTCCTTATATATCGTATTAACAATCGAAAGATGGTTGAAAGAAAAAAATCTCTATTTGATAGGGTTTATCCTGTACTTATGAATTCCATTGGACCTAGAAATGATACATTGAAAGAATCTTTTGGGTCTTCCAATATCAATATGTTAATTGTTTCGCTTTTGTATCTTCCAAAAGGAAAAAAGATCCAGAGTACCGGGAAAAAGTAAAATATTTGATAGAAGAACGAGAGATCATTTTGAACAACCTGTTATAATAAGAAAGCCTTATATCTTGAAAAATAAGGTCATGAAATTTCGATTTATTTATCTCTTATTTCACATATAATAGATTTGCTTGAATTGATACATGATTTTCTTTTAGTCTTTTTTAGATCAGATCTCCTGACCATGATTTTCCTACCCCTAGAGGGAAAGGTCCTTCCTTTTTTGGCTGGTTGTGAGTGAGGAAGGGTTCGAACCCCCGATACCGTGGTTCGTAGCCACATGCGATTTAAACTGGGGAAAAAGGATTTGCAGTCTCTTGCCTTATCTCTCGGTCATGCTACCAAAACGAAAAAAATATATGAAAATAACCCCTCCCCCCAAAAGGGGGGGGGGGGGGTACTTGTTTCTGATGATAACTATACAAATAGATCTTATATATCATATATATATATATAATAAAGTACCGCATGAGTGGATATATAAGAATCCAAATATGTCAATTCACTCATGTTACCCTATGGTTGGAATTTCTATAACATTGGCATTCTTCTTGTTGAATATAAGAAGAATGTATATTCAGATGATTATTAATGTACAAGAGGGAGCCTCTATTTATAGGCTAAAATGTTTACCTAACATAGTGAACCTAGACTAAATATCAACCAAATACGTAATAGAAATTACACATAAATAAGGAAATTTGACCCACTAATTAAGCTGTCTACTCTAATACTCCCCCTCAAGTTGGAGCATAAAAATTATATGTTCCAAGCTTGTTGCATAGATATCGCAGTCGGTTTCCTGCCAAAGATTTTGTGAATAAGTCTGTTAACTGATTTTCTGATTTTGCATATGTAGTGTTGATTGTATTATCCATAAGTTTCTTACGAACAAAATGACAGTCAACTTCTATATGTTTTGTTCGTTCATGAAAGACTGGATTTGATGCAATATTTAATGCAACTTGATTATCACATACTAACTCCATAGGCTGTGAGTGCTGAAATACAAGTTCGTCTAATAGATTTTTCAGCCAAACTAACTCAGCAGTGGTATGAGTCATGACCCTATATTCAGATTCAGCACTGGATCTTGCAACAATAGTCTGCTTTTTGCTTTTCCATGAAACAAGATTTCCACCCAGAAATATACAGTATCTTGTAGTAGATCTTCTGTCAAATTGAGAGCCTGCCCAATCAGCATCGCTATAACCTTGAACTGGAGTAGAATTTTGTTTATGGACTAATGTATGACCACGACCATGTCCTCGAACTAGAGTGTGTCTATGATTCTTATATAATAATCCCTTTCCGGGTGCAGTTTTAAGGTATCTTAGGATATGAATAACAGCATTGCAATGAGATGTTCGAGGTTGAGAAAGAAATTGCCTAACCATACTATTTGCAAAAGCAATATCTGGTCTAGTGCCTGTGAGATAATTCAGCTTACCAACAAGACGTCTATATTGCTAAAGATTTGTCAGTAGCTCCCTCTCATCTGATACAAGTTTAGTGTTGGGATCCATAGGAGTATCTACAAGTTTGGAATCCAACATACTTATATCACTCAAGACATTCAGACAATACTTTCTTTGAGAAAGGCAAATACCCAATTGTGATCTTGTAACTTCAATGCCCAAGAAGTATTTTAGCTGTCCTAAGTCTTTAGTTTGAAACTTAGATTGTAGGAATGATTTCAATTGCCGAATCCCATAATTATCATCACCTGTAATCACAATATCATTCACATATACAATTAAAAGAATTTTTCCATTAGGTGTATGTTTATAGAAACTGAGTGATCAACAGTACACATCTGAAGGCCAAAACTAAGAACAACTTCACTGAATCTACCAAACCAAGCTCTAGGCGATTGTTTTAAGCCATATAGAGACTTTTTCAATTGACACATCATACTGGATTCTCCTTGAGCAACAAAACCAGGTGGTTGTTCCATAAAGACTTCTTCATCAAGATCACCATGTGAGAAAGCATTTTTGATGTCCAATTAATAGAGTGGCCAATCAAAAATAGCAGCTAGAGATATAAATACCCTGACAAATATAATTTTAGCTACAAGAGAGAAAGTTTCTGAATAATCCACACCATAGACCTGAGTGTAGCCTTTTGCTATCAATCTAGCCTTTAAGCGATCAACAGAACCATTGGGATGAACTTTTATGGTGTATACCCATTTACATCTAACAGTGGATTTTTCAGAAGGTAAATAGACAAGTTCCCAAGTACCATTAGTATGTAAGGCATTCATTTCATCAACCATGGCCTGCCGCCACTTGGGATGAGCAAGAGCATCATTGGTGGACTTTGGAATAGAAATAGAAGACAAAGAGGAGACAAATGCATAATAGGGTGAAGATAAATGATGATAACTCAAAAAGTATAAATAGGATAAGGATTACGAGTTGAACGAGTACCTCTTCGTAAAATAGGTAGTGAAGTAGGATCCGAGGCACGGGAAGGTTTTGGGACAAAAGATGAGTCATCAGGTACATCAACAGTGTCTGCTGGAAGATCAGGTAGTAGCGCAAATGATGCATGGTCATTTGGCCCAAGATAAGGAACCAGAAGAGCCTCAGAGATAGAAGGTGACTCTGGAATAGTCGAGGAAAAGAATGAAGATTCCTAAAAAAATGTAACATCAGCGGAGATAAAGTAACGATTCTTATCTGGCAGTAACATTTATACCATTTTTGAAGGCGAGAATAACCCAAGAAGATGCACTTAATTGATTTGGAAAAGAGTTTATCCTGTCCAGGTGTTAGATCATGAACAAAACAAATGCAACCAAAGATACAAAGCGGAAGTGAATATAAGGGATGATTAGGAAAGATGATAGAATATGGAATTTTGTTATGCAATGTAGAAGATGTCATACGATTAATAAGGTAGCATGCAGTAAGTACAACATCACCCCAAAACCGAAGTGGAATATGACCATGAAGTAATAGAGTGCGAGCTGTTTCAATTAAATGTCTGTTTTTGCGCTCAGCAACTCCATTTTGTTGAGGGGTGTGAGAATAAGATGATTGATGCAGCATACCTTGAGATGTCATAAAGTGCTAAAATGATGTAAAAAAATATTCACATGCATTATCATTACGCAAAATATGAATAGAAACACCAAATTGTGTTTTAATTTCAGCACAAAACTGTTGGAATATAGAAAATAACTCATAACGATTTTTCATTAAAAATAACCACGTGCAACGAGAATAATCATCAATAAAGGTTACGAAATACTGAAATCCCAAAGATGAACTAACACGACTAGGACCCCAAACATCAGTATGAATAAGATGAAAGGGAGACTCTGCTCTAAAACGAATATGATTTGGAAATGAAGAACGTGTGTACTTGCCAAGCTGACATGATTCACAATTTAAAGATGACAGAGATGACAAACGAGGAACCATCTTCTGAAGCTTAGATAGACTAGGATGACCTAATCAACTGTGAATGAGAATATGTGATACATCTGTAAAGCAAGCCACTGAAGATGTAGGTAGTGTGGTAAGATGGTAGAGGCCATGTGACTCACGCCCTGTGCCAATCGTTCGTCCCGTACATCAGTCCTGTATAGTAAAAGAATCATCAATGAAAGTGACAGAACAATTGAGAGAACGAGTCAATTGACTAATAGAAATCAAACTGAATGAATATTCAGGGATATAAAGCACATATTCTAAAGGCAAAAAAGATAATGGTGTAGCTTGACCTATACCTTTAGCAATGGTTGTAGAGCCATTAGCTATAGTGACAGTGGAAAGTGATGATGGATTACTAATACTAGAAAAAGTTTGGGATTACTAGATATGTGATTAAAGGCACCAGAATCAAGAATCCAAGTGTCAGAAGGGGTCTGAGAAAGGCAAGCGACAGAATTACCATGAGAAGATTGCTGGGTAGCTTGATACTGTAGGAACTTATAATATTCAGTAACTGATAATGAGACATTAATAGGCTTGTCTTTAGATGGTGAAACTTCAAGTGAATTGGCTGATTGAACAATGTTAGCTGTAGTAATAACAGGGGATCCAGAAAACACAAAGGTAAAAGTACTAGGTTTTGACATACCGATTTCAGATTTTTCAAAGGTAACCGATGAACAGTACCCTCGATGAACAATAATTGTACTGCTGGAATGAAACGCAGCAATAGAGAGACACGCTGGAAAGAAACACAGAGAAAAATAAAAATTAGTGTTTTTTTCTCCCTAAGCTCTGATACCATATTGAATATAAGAAGAATGTATATTCAGATTATTATCAATGTACAAGAGGGAGCCTCTATTTATCGGCTAAAGTGTTTACCTAACATAGTAAACTAGACTAAATATCAACCAAATACGTAATAGAAATTACACATAAATAAGGAAACTATAAATAAGGAAATTTGACCTACTAATTAAGCTGTCTACTCTAACACTTCTTAGCAAGAATTATTGAAGTAGGATAATTTCTAAGAGGATTTGAAAAGTATTATGGCATTAACATTTCCAAGGTTAGGCAAGGCTTAGCTCAGGACCCCATTACTCATTGTATTTGATTTGGTATTAACTCCTACTTCGATAGCCCACCTCCAGGGTTGGATAATATTCTTCTTGGCAATTCTTTTGGGTTGTCTTTACTTCGCATTTACTTAGCATTGTTTTTCTTTCTTTGGGCTTTAACCCCATCTTTATACCCAAAAAGAATTAATATATATATATATATATATTATAATATTAGATCTATATGAATTTAATAGATAAATTCAAGCACTTATTATCCTTATTTGTTGGTAGGATAATATGAAAAGAAAGGATGTTAACATCTTATTTATTTTCATAAGTTTTTATTCTTTCATTAATGAATATATCATAAATTTATTTTAATTTTCTTTTAAAATTTATATTAACTGATTTTTTGACAATTTTCTACTTAATTAAATATTTTAAATCTAATTATAAAAAATACAAGGGTTAAAATGGTAAAGAGATGTTCCAATTTAAAGTCCAACATTTATTTGGAGAAAAGATTTTAAAGTTATTTAATATGAAGATTCAAACCAATGGTAGTCAAAACCGAGTGAAGATTCAAACCAATGGTAGTCAAAACCTGCCCAACCCACCTTGGACCTCTAGATTCAAAAATAAGTTTTTACTAGGGGTGTTCATGGGTTGGTTAAAGTGACCAAACCAACCCAACAGTTGGTTATGGTTGGTTTATAAAATTTATCTTCTTTAATCGAAATCAAACCGAATATTTTATATATATTCAATTTAAATAGCAATTATTAATATTATTGATTATTTAATTTTATATGTATTCCTATTTTTAAAAAACTAAAATTTCTCTCTTCATTTCTAAATTTATTAAAATCTTATTTGTGAGGAAACAAGTACTAAATATATGTTTTATACTTTTTGGATGTTTCAGGGTTTAAAAATATATTTTTACATTTGAAAATCTTGAATTTAGTCTAAACCCCAATAACAGAATAACCACCCATAATCAAACTGACTTAAGAATTCGAGTTAATTTTGGATATCAAAACTATATAAGCCGATGATGGTTATATTCAATTATAAACTGTGTTATTTGGGTTGATTATAATTTTTTTCAAAACTGAACCAAACCGAAACATACCAAACCATGCACATTGCTAATTTTTACCCATTATACTATTATAATTATTGAAATAAAAATATTTCTTAAATAAATACATACTAATTGTCATAATTATTTAGCAAAAATATATAATTAAGTATTTTATATAAATTCAATATATTTCTTTTTGTGGTTGAACATTTGACCTTTAACCTTCTCAATCTTATGGGTTGATGTCCGGACCGAGTCTGCAAACCTTAGTTTTTAGTGGTACGTATAAGCTATATATATATATATATATATTTATTTAATTGTCACTAAGAAATTCAATTTACTATGTACAAAGTATTTTTTTTTCTATTTTATTAGATATAATATATTAAAAATAAAAACAAAAAAATCTAGGTTAACATAACATTTTTCTAAATATTCTACCAAGAAAATAAATTCAAAGTAGAGGATAATATAGGAATAATTATGTATAAGATTCATTTGGAAAGAAAAAACTAAACATATGTATTTTGGTACTTTGAAGATACACGCATGACTTTTTAATACTATTTTATAACAACGTTATTTTTTCATCCATTCAAGGGGGTGTTGATTTCCCAAACTTTGAATCTAGTGTCATTTAAGTAAAACTCATGGGTTGGGTAATTAATCAATGTAATTCAGCAACACATACATGTAAAATGATTGATAATTTCTCAAACACTAATTCCCCTTTTAATAATTGATAAATTATTTTACAATAATTTATCATCATATCAGAAAGTAATATGTATAAAACATTAATCATTGAGAAAAATGCAATGGAGAAAAGATTACAATTATACTTTAAATCACATATAATCACACACTTGTATTAATGAAAGTAGTGTGCATAGGCTAGATTGGTGCGACGGTTATTGTATAAAAAAATAAAAATATTAATTTATATTCTCAGGATAATGCTAAAGATGAAATATGATGTAAGATTACATTTTTAATTAGCTATACATGTGTAATACACACAAGCAGTACATATTGAATTAGTTTGACAGTCATCGTGACTATCTTTCACTAGTCAATGGTATTTTCTCAGGATTTCTTAACAAAATTGGCTCTCAAGAAACTCACGGTTCCAAGAAAGTAAAAATTAATCTTTGAGAAAAATGCAATAGAGAAAGACGATGATTATGCTTTTAATTACATGTAGTCACACACTTTTATCAATGAAAGTAGTGTAGATAGGTTAGATTGGTGTCACAGTTGTTGTATAAAAAGTCAAAATATTAATGGTTATTTTCAGGACAACGCTAAAGTTGAAATATGATGTAACATTGCATTTTAATTAGTTATACATGTGTAATACATGCAAGAAGTACAAATTGAATTAGTCTAACTATAATCGCAACTATTTTTCATTGGTTAATGATATTTCTCAGGATTTCTTAACAAAATTGGCTTTCATGAAACTCTTGGTTTCAAGAAAGTAAGTTAAAATATTAATTGTTATTCTCAAGAAAACGCTAAGATGAAATATGATGTAAGATTGTGTTTTTAATTAGCTGCACATGTGTAATACATGCAGCAGTACATATTGAATTAGTCTTATTGTCGTTGCGACTATCTTTCAAAGGATATTTCTCAGAATTTCTTAACACAATCGGCTCTCATGAAACTCACAGTTTCAAGAAAATAAGGGCTTACCATCATATGAGAAAGTAATATGTATAAAAACATTAATCTTCGAGAATAATGCAATAAATATAAGATGACAACTATACTTTTAATCATATATAGTCAGACACTTGTATCAATGAAAGTAGTGCACATAGGTTAGATTAGTGCAACGGTTGTTATATAAAAAGTAAAAAATATTAATTGTTATTCTCATAACAACATCAAAAGATGAAATATGATGTGAGATTAAGTTTTTAATTAGCCATACATGTAATACATGCAAGCAGAAGATATTGAATTAGTCTGACATTTGTTGCAACTATCTTTCATTGGTCAATGATATTTTCTCAGAATTTCTTAACAAAATTGACTCTCACGAAACTCGCAGTTACAATAAAGTAAATGCTTATCATCACATGGGAAAGTAAAACGTATAAAACATTAATCTTCGAGAAAATTGCAATATAGTAAAGACAACGATTATACTTTTAATCACATATAGTCAAACACTTGTATAATGAAAGTAGTGCATATATTTTTAGGTTAAAGCTAAAGATGAAATATGACATAAGATTACGTTTTTAGTTTTACATGTGTAATACATGCGAGCAGTATAGATTGAATTAGTTTGATAGTCGTCGTTACTATCTTTCATTGGTCAATGATATTTTCTTAGGATTTATCAATAAAATTAGTTCTCATGAAAGTCACGATTTCAAGAAAATAAATGCTTATTAAACTAACCGCATTCCTCACGAGCGGTGGTTAAAGAAGGAAGTCAAAAAATATGTTGGGATGAAAATTATTTTCCTTTTGAAAAGCTTTGAATATTAGATTTGTATAATTCCAAATTAATATTAATTACTATCCTAAAAAAATAAAATTTGTTCATCCAACAAAGATTGGGTGAAGGGCTATAATGGTCATTTCACGTAGCTTTTAATTTCACACTTTTATTTACGGATCTGCCATTTGCCCCGTCCAAAAATTCCTTTCTCTTTTGCCTTTCTCTCTCCCTCTTTATCTCTCTCTCTCTCTCTCTCCTTTCTTCTTCAGTTGCTCAGTTCACCCTTCAATACCAGTGAAAATCGTGGACCCAACCCATCTCTCTCATTCATCTCCATTTCTCTTCAAAAACAAAATCCATTCTGAAGAAAAAGAAAGCAGGAGGAAGAAAACCCTCTCCAAAACCCTAAACTGCCCAGTTCTAAATTCACACACCTTTCTTCACTTTCCTCTGACCCCAGTTCAAATTTTTTTACTTTTCATGCCCTCATCTGATATCTGGTATAATTGCCTCACTCAATCCTCATTTTAAACTCCTAAAGTTTCAACATTTTTTTTTCAATATATATTTCTTATTTGGTTTTTTTCAGATTTGGGGACAGATTTGTGAGAATACTTCAAAGAGGCCATGAAGCAAGAATTGGATTCAATTATGGTGGAGATTCAATCTGATGACCATGGTGACTCGCTCGGTCCAACTAGTGGGTCAGAGACTGCAACTCAGACTGAGTTTCGGAAGAATTTTTGTATACAGGTTTCTGAGAATGCCCGTAGTAAAATAGTTAAAGGTTCTGTGGTGAACGGTTTTATTGTTTATACTCGAGATAGGAAGTCTAGGACTGGCGTGTATAATGGATTTTCTGAGAATGAGAAAACTAAGAGACATAAGACGTCTGAAGAGCCTGAGATTGATGAGAACCTTCCTGTTGAGGATGATAGAATGGAAGAAGAGGTAGGAAACTTAATGGGAGATGGGGTGAATTGTAATTCTGAAAAACTTATGTCTCATGAGAAGCCAGAGTGCGAGCCTGCACAGTCTCTGGCTGTGGAACATGGCTCTGAGGAGAATTCTGTAGTCATTGTTAAGAGTAGTGATTTAGAGAAAGAATTTCCGGAAAAGACATTAAAGCGGTATACACGATCAGCATTAAAGTCAAAGGTTGGCTTGACTGGCTGTGTATCAGAACCTGTTCAAAATGCAAGCCCAAAATTAGATGGGAAGGTAGCTTCTTTAAATGCATTATCAACTCCGAAGAACAAGCTGGAATTGAAGATGTCGAAGAAGATTGTGCTGACTAAGAAGCCTATGACAGTCAAGGAGCTGTTTGACACTGGTTTACTTGATGGGGTTCCCGTAGTTTACATGGGTGGCAAAAAGGTTATTTTCTAATACCAATCCTAACTACATCTGTGCTTGCGCCTGTAAAGTGGGCGATGCTTAAATGAGTTATTGATTTGTACGTGACTCTATGAAAATGAGCACAATTAACATTTTAGTAACAGAATTGCAAGTTGATGGCTTCTTACACAAGCTTTTATGGTTGATAGATAAAACTTTCAAAAACATTCTCTGCTTGATATCTGTATGAAAATGTTGAGCTACATACTCTACCTAGTGGTTAATATTGTTGAAATATTATCACAGGCATCAGGTCTCCGGGGAATTATTAAAGATGGGGGAATACTGTGCTCGTGTTCTTTGTGCAATGAACGCAGGGTGAGTATATGTTTTTCTCTGATTTATATTATTTTTGTATAACTGCTATTTCTTGAGCCTTTGCCTGCCTTCATTTATTTCCCCTTCTTGCTTTTACTGATGTAGGTTATTCCACCTTCCCAATTTGAGATTCATGCTTGTAAAACATACAGACGAGCAGCACAGTATATTTGCCTTGAGAATGGAAAGAGCCTGCTTGAGCTATTGAGAGCGTGCAGGGGCTCTTCTCTGCATACGTTGGAGGTGACAATTCAAAACATTGTATATTCTTTGCCAGAAGAAAAATACTTTACTTGTAAAAGATGCAAAGGTGAG
Source organism: Quillaja saponaria (assembly GCA_029379385.1). Lineage (NCBI taxonomy): Eukaryota > Viridiplantae > Streptophyta > Magnoliopsida > Fabales > Quillajaceae > Quillaja > Quillaja saponaria. The sequence continues at coordinate 26,376,385 of CM055608.1, forward strand.
GTTTTCTTATGTTAATTTCTGATCCATTGCAATCTTTTGATAGCAAGTTATTCTGTTAATGTGTGATCATTTTAATTTGTTTTTATCAGCAAGCATTTAGAAAACATTTAAAAATTTTAACTTTTTTTTTTTTTGTCATTGTTTTGGACAATTTGTCATCTAGGATCATTTCCTCCTTCCTGTGTGGCAAGAGTAGGGCCTATATGCGATTATTGCATGGAGGCCAATGAATCTCAAAGCAGTCCAAAGGCAACTGACGACATAGTCAGGTATTGAATTCTTTATGAGTTACTTTATGGAGCTTTGATTTGTGTTTTTCAACTTGGAAATCATGATTTTTTTTGAACTTGCGTAACTAGCTAATTTGGTTTCTTCTTAGCAATGTTTTCTTGTCAATTTTTATACAATTTCAAAAACAACCATTCCCTGTATTATATATATATATGTTATAACTTAATAATTCTGGTAATGCAAAATTTATAAAATAGCGTGGTTTATGTGAAGTACAAATTATGTTGGTTGGCTGCCTGATATCAATGTTCGAGTTGTCTAGTATTTCATACGGGATCAGAGAGACAACCATTTATGATTCAAGCGTAACATACTGAAAGTTCATCTCACATGAACTTGCACGTGGAACACAAACATAAAAAAACACAACACAAGTCATAAAAATTACACTTAGTCAGCAATTCCTGAAATTTGGAGGATGCCTTGTCCTATATCTGTGTACTTTCTCTCCCTCTTGATGAAATTTCTTTTCTTATTAAAAAAGAAAACTGTTATTGAAAAGAAAACTTTTGAGACTTGAACTAATTATCATCTAAATAACCATTCTTTTACTATGTTATCAAGTATAAGAAACAACCAAACTAAGTGTTGCCTTGTAGCCACATGTAAAGAGTTTTATGACATACCTTAAAGTGACATGGCAATTCAAAATGGACAACATCAAATCTAGGATTCATAGGGAAAAAAAACCTTATGGAAGGTACAATGTTTTGTTTTTAATCAATATTTTTCATTTCTGTTTTGTTTATTATTTCTTGTCCTTCTGTTTGCTATGTTATAGGTCACCTGAATCAGTGTTAGTCATGAAGTCATCCCCTAGATCCACATTGCGTGTCGCTTCACAGATTAAGGATCATTGGAAGACAAGAACGAAGTTGGTATTTGTATCTATTATATTTTCCATATATCTGGAAAGTTTTCTCTGTACTACTTTTGGTCAGTCAGCAGCCTACTTTATTAATTTGGCTGGAATCTTATGCATATGAATAGTTGAAATCTTCTAATAATTAGGTGATTGGTGTTATTACAATGAGTTTTTCTAACATGCGCTATAAGGGCACTGGTTAAGGTGTAATAAATGTATTCTTTGTAATTTGAAACATTTAAATTGAGTAAATCATTAATTACGTAATACTGAAATTGTAGCCAACCGCTATATTAAATATGACAAAGTTTCCATATATATATATATATATATATCATTTCTTATTAACTTATATTGCCTTCAACTATGTCATTTAAGGTCATCAAAACGTGTTATCAGCTCAAAGATCTCCAAAAGCGCCTCTGTGGTTATCGCACCACAGAATAAGAGTCTCCAGAAAATGAAGAAGTTTGTATCTACTACTACTTTTGACCATTGGTGCATTTAGGACAAGTTGTTTCCTGGTGAATTGTAATCAACTTATTCTTCTTTCCTTTATCTTCTTAAAATAATTGTTTCTTGCAGGTCATCAACACCAGCTTCGGAATTGAAGTCCTCCATAAGTTCTGTAAAGAGTTCCTATTCTAAACATAATGTTCGGTGGAGGTTCACAAAAAAGTTAGTTATTTTCTTTAATTATGTTTTACTTTTTTTGGCTTGTGTTTTGCTGCTGGCTTTAGTTTCTGAATCTTTTATCATCAATGAAAAATCGAAAATCTCTACTTGTTCTTGAATGTCTTTTTTTTTTTTTTTTTCCCAGGCATCAACAGTTGCATAAGTTAGTTTTTGAAGATGATGGATTGCCCGATGGAACAGAAGTAGGATATTATGCACGTGGACAGGTTGTTTGTATGTATGATTTTATATATAAATTTCTACTTTTTTATATGTATGACCATGTAAATTAATTCATTCTCATGAACAGAAACTGCTTGAGGGCTACAAAAGGGGCTCCGGAATACTGTGTCGATGCTGTAACAGTGAGGTATTTCTCTTTTCTGCTTGCTCTTGTAAGTTTGTAGGTGATACTTGAGAATTTATAAATTGTATTGGCAATTCCTAATTGAAATTTAATTTACAGATCAGTCCATCACTGTTCGAAGCTCATGCAGGCTGGGCTTCTCGCAAGAAACCGTGGGTTTTTGTTTAAAATATTCAGTAGTTTTTTAACTTGAGTCTGGTGTCTGGATTTTTGACAGTGCCTATGTTTTTGGCAGCTATGCATACATCTACACTTCAAATGGTGTGTCTCTTCATGAATTTGCATTATCTCTCTCGAAAGGTCGCAAGCACTCTCCTGAGACTAGCGATGATTTGTGCATTATTTGTAAAGATGGTGGAAATCTTTTGCTTTGTGATGCATGCCCAAGGGCGGTCCATCAAGGTCAGATATAAACTTCGATTTATATAATGCATAAATTGTATAGATTAGTGATATGTGAATTGCTTTGGGAAAGAATAATGAAGATGCTCAAAAGAACTACCACAACATATTCATATTTCCAACATCCCCTTCTATTCCCCTTCCTTCAAGAACAAATAGAAAATGAAAGAAACAGTAAGTACAAGTTTCTCTATTGTGCCGTACTATCAGACTGGTCTGTGATATCCATGTGTTTATTCGTCATGTTGAATGAAATACTGTTAACTTTGCCATGTTTTCAGTCACTTTGATTATACAGCATTTTTGACCAGGATGTTTTCTCAGTCATTATAGAGTATTGTTGTTGACATATTGCCTGACGGGTTTGGACTTACATGAGAGATTTTATGAGGATTAACTATGGTATATTTACCCCCACACATCAGAAACAGGCTTCTTGGGTACTCAAAGGATATATATATATATATATATATATATATATATATATATATATGGTGATTTTCCATCATAACATACTATTTAATTATTATAAAATAAGATTTAGTATTGTTTTGACATACATATGATATTAATCAATTATTTCAAACAAAAGACTGAACCTTCTTCCTGACACTTTGATTTTGTTTTATGTTCATTATTGATTGAGTTGCTGGCATCATTTGAGAAGAAATTTTGCTTCTCTCGATTCGTTGCTGGATAGTGGCTTGCCCAAGTAGAATTTTATGTTGTTTGTGTTTTTATTGGTCCATGCAGAATGCGCATCTTTATCTAGCATTCCTCGTGGTAAGTGGTACTGCACATATTGCCAGAATATGTTTCAGAGAGAAAGGTTTGTAGAGCACAATGCCAATGCTGTTGCAGCTGGTAGGGTTGCAGGAGTTGATCCTATAGAGCAGATAACCAAGAGATGCATACGCATTGCCCAAAACATTGAAGATGAGTTTAGTGGATGTGTGCTTTGCAGGTTATGAATATGTCCCAGTCAGAAATTTGAAGCTTGTTGGAAAAGTCTTTATCTTCATATTGCTTCTTATAATGACAATTTGTTGCATGTTCTTTAATGCTATATTTTTTAATATATCAATTATTGTATATAACTGCTTGCTAAGTGAAGCATACATATATATAATAACATAAGAAAAATACATTGTTACACGCAGGTATTTTGACTTTAGCGCATCTGGATTTGGTCCTCGCACAGTTATACTTTGTGATCAGGTATCAATATTAGTTCATTTCGCAGAATGTCATATATGAGGTCTCATAAGTCAGCATGAAGTGTCACTTTTGGTTAAGGTCCCTTGTTCATCTATGGATATAATAATGGCGTGCTTAGTTCTTGATTGAAGCAAGCATTGACCAGCTAAGGGGTTGCATCTTTTGTATACTGAATGACTAGCAATTCACCTCTTCTGTTTTTTCTTCTCTTCCTTGTGCTCTAGTGCGAAAAGGAATATCACGTTGGCTGTTTGAGGGATCATAAAATGGCATATTTGAAGGTACGTAGTTTTCTCATTTTCTTCTTGATAGATCCATTAAATATGCATTAGTCAGTATGAAGCCATATCCCGTCAACATGCAAGTATGCAACCCTATTTCTGGAACAAAATGATGATGCAACTTGTACAACAGGAGTTGCCACAAGGGAAGTGGTTTTGTTGTTCAGACTGCAAGAGAATACATTCTACCTTGCAGAATCTGCTTTTAAGTGGAGCAGAGAAACTCCCAGACTCCTTGTTGTATGCTATCAAGAAGAAGCAGGATGGGAAAGGTTTAGAATCTGCCATTGACATCGATGTAAAATTTAGAGTTATAAACAGAAAAACTGCTTCTCCTGAAACCACACCATTGCTTTCAGAGGCTGTGTCAATCTTTCATGTACGTTCTTCCCATCCCGCATCAATTTTTTGTGTGTTATTCATCTCAAGCTATATTCATATTTTTTTTTATTTTGGTTCCAACAATGTAAGCTGCTGAGTCCAATTACTTTGTGTCATGAGTGTCCTTAATATGCATAGGATATTCATTTATTTTTTATCATGTAAATATCTCTGATGAAGTATTTTCTTCATTTTTTTTAGCTTTCTAATGAATTAAAATGTCAGGCAATAAATAGAGCCCTGTTCCCTTAATGTTGACATTGAAATCACCATAAGAGTTACCATTTTATGTCACTTGAAACCGATTGCACCATTTGATGAAAGCATGCTTTTATCTTCCATTGAAGCTATAAGTCTTATGAGGGAAAAGCTTTACAATCTATTTTAGGTTGCTAAGTCAAGCAAATGCAATTCTCAAAAGAAGAAGCATGACTTGAAAAAATTAGTAAATTTTACTTCCAGGAATATCTTGGTGATTTGCATGTATGAGATTGTCAATGTTTAGGCTGGTGATCCTTTGATTTTAGGTATGATTTTATTTGCACTTGTCTAGGATTAGTTACGTGGCTGTTTATATGTACTGTGTACATATGTGTGTGTGTGTGTGTATGTATGCCTATTGTAATTGTAATAGGATTGTGTTCTGATGCTAAGTATATTGAGTTTAATGTTTAAGTAATTTGCTATAAGGTCTTATTGTATTCAGAATGATTTTCTTTCTGGGCTCTTCTTGTTTGGACTTCAGAATTTGTGAGAATTTACATGTTTGTATAGCCAACATAGTAAGAAAATGCATGCAGGCTTGGGAGCTGCAGCCTGAGTTTTATGGGACTCGATGACTTTAGGGTTTTGATTGGGATACCCCAAGAATGGGGTTTGATATTTATGGGTGATGAGACGCACATGTGGGATATCCTTGGTTAATCTATGCTATATAAACAAATCCTTGGAATCCTCTATTGTGTGGAATCTCTTTGGGGCTAACACCACGTGCTTTAGCACATTCCATGAGCTATCATAGATTTTTGGTGATTTTGGCCGTTGTTTTTGTTGTTTAGGCTACAGATTGTCCGGTTATTAGTTTCATTTGATTTGATATTATAGGATTGATGAGTATTATTCTTATTCAGAAACTCTTCTTTTGATAGGACTATCATAGTATATATCTTCAGTGTTATTCTTGTGCTTCTATTAAAGGCTTGTAACTAGAATTCTTTGTCTTTTATTAATGTAATATTCCGAGTTTTATCTTCTAATGATTAATAGGCATTAAACTCTTCAAGTGAAACTCTTAGAATGCAGGGTGGACTCCAATATTTACTCATATTTCACATATCATCTACTTCTTCTGCTGTTTTTCTTCATCTCCTCCATTCCTTTTGCTCCATATGCAGATCAAATTTAAGTTCTATTCAATCTTAAACAATCTCTTCTACAAAATCTTATACCAGCCCTTGATTGATTTGCATTGAATCTAAAAATGATATTCAGAGGTGATTGTGTTACTGTTTGCAGCCTGAAACATTACCCTTGTTCTTAATTTGTACTCTATGTTTGAAACTTGAACCACATTACTTTAGCTACAATATACTTAACTGAAACACAGATATGCCCCTATGTGAGGTGTACTGGTATCGGATATGTATTCAAATAAAGCGACCCAATCCCTAAAGCTACATTTTTCTCAAATGAAAAATTTGCAGAACCCTAATTCCCTAAGTTTTCTCATTCTATCTGTTTTCTGTTAGGGGTTGATGATTCTGAATCTGAAATTTTCAAGGCTGAGTGACGCTCTCTCCTTCTCACTCTCTTCCTTGATCTCACAGTTGGAGATTGTCTGATCTGGATCTCACACGGCTTAGAGAGTCATACTGTTGGGGCTAGGCTGTTTTTTTTCTTTTTAACCTGAACCAATTGCAATTTGTTATTTCAGTTAGGTTTTTTTTTTTTTTTGCTTAAAAAAGAACAATTGCAATTTGCTGAATAATGAGTGCTGACTATAAATTTTTTAATTTTCTATTTCAATTAGGTTTTTTTTATTTTTTATTTTTAACTTCTTTCAAAGACTATGTAATTTTTTTATGTTTATTATTCGTCTTTTATTTCTTAATTTGAATACGTAATAAGGAGATATATAAGAACATTAAGATAAAACACATCGAAGAGAAAATGAGAGAGAACTACTTACGTTGGTTTGGACATATCCAATGTAGGCTAGTGGACACCGTAGTTAGGAGAAGTGACTTGGTGTAGGTGGTAAGTGGTAGGTGTTAGACGAGTTAGAAAGATATTGAACCTTACATGGGGGCAGTCATTGAGAAAGATTTGAGTGCTCTAGGCATTACTGAAAACGATGCTTTGGATCGTTGCGAATGACGGAAAATGATTAATAGAGCCGACCTCAACTAGTTTGGGATTTAAGGCTTAGTTGAGGTGAGTTGAGTTCATTAAGACTATGATTATGATTTGAAATAAATAAAATCTTTTGATAGTAATATTTGTGCTTTTATTATTAGTTCTAAACTGTTTATATTTTTTGTGAAAATAAATAGTATTTTTTTGAAAATATTTAATTCGATGTATACTGGATGTGCTTCACAGTTAACCCCTCAGTTTTAATTATGTAAGCAATTATTTAAATCTAAGTTTGCACCCTCAAACCTTTTAACTAGCTGATGCCAGCAGAATACACAACTTTTGTGTCTTTTCTGTGTCCTCAACTTGTTTATCCCTAAAGCTACATGAAATTCAACCGTCTCCCTTTCCATAACTCCACTTTCTTGCTATAACTATTGAAGATGCAATTTGATCCTGGGTCCTTACAAAGACACAAGCAAATTTTACTAACTGAATTTGCTAGCACCTTCAATGCACGTGTCTTTTCCTCAATTATCCATTTTTCTACTTAATTCTTGGAAAATTACTAGCTTAATGTTCACCTTATTTTAATCTGCTTCTGGTACAATGAAGAAGCTTTACCATCTTGTGGAGAATAGGTTATTCTGCTGGGGTTTGTATAATCTTATTTGGGATTGCACCTTCCAAATCAGTCATAGTTTAATTGTCTAGATATTCAATTGTGACCTTGTCATTGCCATGAAACATTCTGGGGCTGCCAGTAATGATTTGGAGATACGTTCTGTTCTCTTCCTGTTTCTGTCCGGAGACTGTTCTTTACTTCTTTAGTCCTCAAGCCCCAGGACAGTTCTCTAATATCCTAGCGTCAGCATTTAAAGAAATTTTGTGGAAACCATTTTAGTAAATGTTGGTGGCAACATTAATTGGTGGAGAATCTAAGCCTGGTGCAACCTGAGTATTCTGATTGTTTTCTCCAGCTTTTGTCAGTTGCAATTGCTTTTTACTACTTGTTCATCAACTACTAGCAGTGCCATAGTGGTTCACCTACTCCAACCTTTGTTGTGTTTATAAGCATTATTGTGTTTTATGGTGTCCAAATATGAGTGTGTTTTAGTGATATCAATTCAAAATTTCAAATTCATCACTTGGCATGTTGGTATGCAATTTATTATGTTACAAGTGATGCTTTAATCTCTTGCTCTTATGGTAATGAGTGCACACAAGAAAAATAGTAAATTCTCGTATTGTTATGAAAGTGATTTTTATTGGTGCAAGATTATGTTCAAATGAGGTTTATATTTCAGGAATGCTTTGACCCTATAGTTGATTCAGAGAGTGGATGTGACCTTATTCCAGTGATGGTAGACGGGTGAGATTTAAGTTCTTATTCCTAGATTCATTCATGCTGTTTCTTTTATTCTTTAACATTTTCTTTTCTTTTTCACCTCTGGTAAGAAATTAACATTCATCTTTCCCACAAGTACAGAAAGAAAATAAGGAACCAAGATTTCAGAGGAATGTATATTGCGGTACTAATGGTCAAGTAAGAAGTGGTTTTGCCTCTATGTTGTCTGTTGTCAAACCCAAAGAACATTGTTCACATACTCTTTCATTGGTTACAGTTCATCAGTGGTATCAGCTGCAATTCTTCGAGTTTTTGGCAGAGATGTTGCAGAACTCCCTTTAGTTGCAACAATCAATGGTTGCCATGGGAAGGTGAGTGACTGATTTGTGAGTTTGGTAGCTTCTTCTAGTATCATGTTTCTCGTTACTTCTGTTGAAGGTCAGACCATGCTTTGGATAAAAGATTGTTAACTCTTACATGTATGAGTGCATTCGCTTTTCTCTGGAACGATAATAGTACCCTCAGTTTTGATTTTGTTGGCTTTACCTTAACAGGGCTACTTCCAGACATTGTTCACCTGCATTGAGAAGCTGCTGGCTTTCTTGGAAGTGAAGAGCATTGTTCTCCCAGCAGCTGAAGAAGCAGAATCCATATGGACAAATAAATTTGGTTTCAAGAAGATAAATCCGGACCAGGTGTGTATATTTCTGTATTTTACCCTGTAACTTTGCTAATTGAATGTAACTGCCTTGTGTCAAACTTTTGTGAAATTGTAGTGCTGCTTGTCTACTAAGGCTTCGTAATCTAGCTTGTTGCATGTTTTTTTTACCTTTAATAAAATTTAACTTGTGTATTGTGCTGCAGCTTATCAACTACAGAAAGAACTGCTATCACATGGTGACCTTCAATGGAACTTCCATGCTTCAGAAGATGGTTTCTCGATGTCGTATTCTCAATGTTTCATCATGATTTTGATTTTCAATCTTCTCTTTTTGGCCGGTTTTTATACATGTGTGTACTTTTGCTATTTAAATTTACCCTGAACCATAAACACCAACTTTTTATGCATTTGTGATATCATTGAAATGCTCCAGTCATTTCACCAAAAAAAAAAAAGAATATGCTCATTAGAAATTGTTGGGTTTGCTTATTTTGCAAAAGGCGTCAACCCCAGTGAGAAAATACATGTTTCGGACCCCAATTTTCAATCTATGTATATATAACATGCCGTTTCAGAGAGAAATTAATCATCAATGCTTTTTCTTATTTCTAAAATGAACTTTTGGTTTTATAGTTATATTACTTGCAGGTTTTTTATTTTATTTTAATTTTTTATTCCATATGTTAATAATATTAATAAATAGGTTAATCTAACAAGATACATTTATTAATTGTATTTAAATAAAATACCTGTTTATTTTACAGTTTTGCATTAGGATTAAATTTTTTAACACGATTAATAAACTTGTTGGGTTAAAGTTGGCTTAATTATGTCAACTAAGAAGGTTAACAAGGTATGAACTTGATATTCAAACACAAATTGCCACATTTTACACATAATTTTAGGTTATATATATTAAGAGTGATGTGTAAGTGGAATGAAAGTCTTGATAGGCTTTGTTATTAATGGTTGCGGTGTTTGAACTAATGTACTTGAGAAAAATGTTGTAATACACACAGCGTTGGATCGCCAGTAATTAATAAGTAATAATATACTATATATTATCCCATATACAAAAACCAGATGATAAGCTTGGCAAGAAAGATACAGACGAGGTCTCATCAAACGTCAGTGTTAATGTGTTACAGTCATCGGGTGAGAGAAGTCTGAGTCACCCATTGTGGATTTGATTGTGTCCTGAATGTTCTTAACAGTTAATATCAGGGAATGGTGAGAACATGGGTTTTTCATATAAAACCCAAAAATTACAGATGGCTTGTTTTTCTTTTGGATCATCAAAAGAATATTGAGAGTAACAAGAGATATTTTTGGGAAATAATTTTGGATATAGTATCAAAACTCGAAATTCTTTATGACTAAATTATATAAGGAGTTCTTGTCATTATTTATTTTTATAATAATAATTTTTCTATCGAGTGTCCTTGATAAGATATAATAAATAAGAAATTTAGGATTTGAAATATTCTACAAATAATAAAGTATTTATCTTACAACACTAAATCATGGCTAACGACTATAATAAATAATATAAAATTTCTATGTTTAGTACTTTAACAAATGCTTTAAGAGCACTCATTAGAAAAATTCTTAACTAAAATAAGTATCAGTAAGATGAGTCCCAATAAAACATGTGTAAAATCAAAACCTATTTATAAAATTGTTTTAGTTTCGGAATGGATAATTTACTTTTAATTAGATAGAAAATGTGAATTAATCTAAGTGCGTAGAAAACTGGCTTAAACTATTTGATTGTCTAAACTTAATTCAATTAAGTCTTAAATTCTAAATTAGTTGATCCTACTCTCTTCTCCTATGAAATCCTTACTAAAAAAACATCAAAATACAAAGAGTTTTTGGCCTGGCAATATTAAATCCTTTTTCATACATACTAGAATAGAAAAATGAAATGACTTAAATTACAAGGCGAAGTGAATATCTCTCCAATAAATCTTTATTGACAACTTAAACTTTATGTACAGAGGTAGATTGTTCCATAACATGTTGAATTAAGAGTGCATTAATGTTAAGTTGAGATGAGATTGTTCCATAACATGTTGAATTAAGAGTGAAATGTTAAGGTGAGATGATCCTTTTTCCTCTGTAGCCCTTCTTGCAGTCTCTCCAAGTTCTCTTGCTCTATTTCTTCTCCTCTCACTTTCTTCATTTCCATCCATCAACAATATCTCTATTATAGCTTCCTTAATTCTCTCTTTCTTTATCAAGACTCCAACTTTCTCTTCCTCACCCCACCTTACCGGAATCTCAACGCCTATCCGAACACCGATCTTTATAATTTCGACAATAAACTTTTCATTGAAGAATTGCTCAGCAAATAAAGGCCAAGTTATCATTGGGACCCCAGAGCATACTCCTTCAAGTGTTGAGTTCCAACCACAGTGTGTCAAGAATCCTCCAATTGCAGGGTGTGACAATATTAGAACTTGTGGTGCCCATCCTCTAATCAAAAGTCCCCTGCCTTTGATCCTTTCCTCAAAACCCTCTTCTAAAAACCACTTATCTAGCTCTGAATAATTTTCTTTTGCAGTTTTCACTACCCAAATAAATGGTTGTTTTGATGCTTCTAAACCTAAACCAAGTTGAATCAATTGGGCAGGGATAAGGCGACATAGGCTACCAAGGCAAGCATAAATCACTGACCTTGATTTCATTGAGTTAAGCCATGCCAAACATTGTTTCTCATCAATTGTGGCTTTGTTACCTCTGTCAAACTTGTCCAAATTTTCCTTGTTACACAAAGAGACAGGGCCTATGCACCAAACCTTTTTGTTAATAGCCGTCTCATACTCCTCAGCACACCCATGTTCTAATTCTTCAAAGCTATTCACTACAACCCCATAAGCTGACAATTCAGCCTCTCTAATCTTGTCCCGGAAATCGTCTAAATCAGGCAGAGTAACAAATGTACCTGGAAGCTGTGCTCTTGTTATTTCAATCCTCTGGGGCAGCCCGGGCACCACGAAAGGTTCCAAGTCGGAAGTGACAGAATTGTGGGCATTGTAGAGTTTGACATTATGAGAACAAAGTAATGAGAAGCAGCACATCCCATGGAAAACAATCCTCGGAATTTTGAACCTTTGAGCTGTAATTGATGTCCAAGATAGGCATTTGTCTGATATAATGCAGCTTGGTGGAGGAGTTTGGTCTTCTAGGTACTGTTCTAATGGTTCTTGTAGCATATCAAGAGCATTGTAAAATTTTCTGAGTAAATTTCTTGAAGGTAAAATGTCAAGATTCTCACAGCCAATTGGAAGTCCTACTTGTTTGCATGGAAATGGGATTTGTAGGAGCTGAATTGGAAGCCCTGAACTATTTGCTCTATGAATACTTTGCTCAAATCTTGAGGCATTGTATGGGGTACTAACTAATGTGACAAATATACCTCTCTCTGCAAATAGCCTGGCCATGTCTATCATGGGAATCATATGGCCTTGTGCCATCAATGGGACTAAGACAAAGTGAGGCTGTTTCTGACAGGATTCTAAATCCATTTGCAGAAGGAGTGGCTGATGAAAAATTGTGCTGAAAAGATATTAGTGTAAATGAAATAGAAATCAGTACAGGTATTTTGGATTAATATTGGGCAAAGTCTTGTAAAGTGAGCTTGACTTGGAATGGTTCAAAAACTACTCCAACTGGGCTAGTTTATATTATGCATAATTTGCAACTTCTTGGTAATTGAAAACCACAAACAAACTAAAATACCAATCAATTGCTTGACCCAAACTTAAATTCTGGGTTTGATTCAGTCAACTGTTGCGTGAGTAATGAAGGAAATGATACTTGTTATCTTGTGCATGTGGGTGAGATATTTCCATTTTCCATTTATTGAATCAACATTCTATGTAACCCGATCAAACTGTTATCCCTATCTCTCTCTCTATATACCTATCTCTCTCGTATATATTTTATTTTGTATCTTTTGACGATATTATTTTAAACTTTATTTAATATTTAAACTATAAATTTGACCATGTCTATACGATGTCATGAGATAACATGTATATATTATAAGATGGAAATCATATTTAATTATTTTCAATTTACTTAGAAGTAATATAGTCCAGATTAAGGAAGTTTTTAATCTGTTTTTCTTTAAATTTAAACAAATAGTCTAATAATAACAAGAACTTGACCTAGAGATTTTTTTGGGCCAGTGGAAAAAAGCCTGCTCGACTTTCTTGTATTGCATGACAAGCTGTAAATTAAATCCTGACCCTTCTGATTAAGAACGGGACAGATTAGGTGGTTAGCTTTCGGATCAACCAATGGGCCAACAACCTTTTTTTTGGGTAAGAGACATCCAACTACTTTCACCCTAACTTTTTCTTCTTCTTTTTGGGACAAACCCCAAACTTTTTCGTTCCTTTAGTTTCTTGATGAGACTTCACTTGAGTAATTTCTAGATTGGCCCATTAAATTATGGGGCCTTGATACAGTATGTTTGGTAGGCCATTAATCATTGAAAATGACAAAATTATAATCACGAGGCTTTAATAGGTGAGGATTTATTATTTGAATATACGATATTGTCAAAAGTCAAAAGATATGGTTCGTTATCCTACACTCATTTAGATAAATTTCTAAGAGTATGTTACATATCATATCTCTCCCTCCACAATTGAAGGCTATAAATTCTATTAAGAGCTAAAACTTATCCCTACGCAATTGCATTATATACTATCATAGGGAAGAACTCTTCACTTTAATCATCTTTGATGATAAGTGGGTAATGTATAAGAAATTTAACAGTGCTACTATGTGAGAATATATGACTTTCTTTGACCACATTAAACCTATTTAAGACATTCCTTAACATTAAGGTTGGATATCAATCATATGTCTCATAATATATGCATCAGTCTTATCTTCCTTGACGTTTTGCTTACTATCCTCAACGCTAGTGGCTTGATTAAATAATCAACCAGCTTTTTCTCTTAATAATATCAAATTCATGGATGCACAATTTCATTCATCAACTGCCTAATTTTGTTTCTTAATCTGATGTGTTGACTTTTCCAACTGTATAATTTATTTTTTGTTCAAGTTATGATAGCTTGGCAATCACAATGCAAAAATACAATCAAAACTATTTTTCACTACAATAATATGTCTATTTGTCATTTTTAAGGTAATACATATCATTTTGCACAAATATACCTCATTGTATATCGACAATGTATAATCATTCTAAATTTATTAGTAAAAAGTGTCCCATCTCAACACCAATATACCTCATGGTATATAAGGAATGCAAATTCATTTTAATTTGAGCACCATTATACCCTATTGTATATTAGGAATGCTTAAATCACTCAACTTCAACAATATATACCTCATTGTATAATAGGAATGTTACTATTTCTCAATCTCAGCATCATTACATAATAGAAATGTCTCTAATTCTCAATCTCACACTTATTGCCACCATTGACAAATCATATATATATATTTTTTCAACACATTTTCAGTACACAATTTATTGATAATAATTTTAACACAGTTATTCTCAAGAGGCAACCAATAAGAGATATTTAAATATAACCAAAAGAAAAATATAAAACTAAATCACAACGACTTTTCCTCTTGGTTCTTAACATAATTTATCTTCTCATTAAAAATATTTATGCATTTAATTAACAATCTTTTTTTTTTTGTTTTCTTCTCAAGAATATCTCATTCTTGCGATCGCCATTTATTTTAATATTGCAAATACCACAAAGGTATTTTCCATCAAATAGCATATATATGTGCATATAAATAGATTATAAATTCTTTTTCTCTTTGTCTTCTAACAATATTGTTTTTCTATAGAAAACACAAATTAATATTCATCACAATTCATTCTCTCTGATATTGACTGTGGTTAATAAGGGCCAAAAATATGAAATGTTTTCGAAAAATAGTTTTCATGTTTAAAATTAAAGTCCAGGTGCACCTAGGCTACTTGAATTTGAAAGTTGATATGAGTTATTCTGATTCCAACAATTGTTTTGAATACAATTGGAGTGCTCAGCCCCGGTGGGATAGATTTGTGTACGGAGAATTAATTGTTGTGCCTGACGCATAAATTCCTGGTGGGAGAGATATTGTTATGCGGGGCTGACTTACTCGTTAGCCCTTTGATTGTTAATTGGTTACTTAATTACTGGTTTACTTGTATGATTTGTTTTCCATCTTGAAATTGTGAATTGGGTGAACTGTGGTCATATAATCCTGATATTAACGTATGTGCATAAAGAAATTTAAATATGAGTTTTAAATTATGATATATGTGTTGTATGATGCTGGTACTTATAGAGTACATGATTTGCTCGTTGGGTCCTTGTGACTCACCATTTTCCTTTGTGGTTGTTTTTTTTAGTTTTCCAGAAAATCGTTATTGATCACTATAGAGTTGCTATCTGCCGACTTTACTGCCGTAAGGTATATTTCGGAGATTGCACACTTGGATCGTATAGGCGATATTTGCAGTAACTCTAAGTGGTATGCATTATAGTTATATACATACTGAGTCCACTATAGTGATTACATCTTTTGTTAGGAGCAAAGCTCCTTTGTATTTGCTGATATTTTAATTTACTATTGACTTTGTAACTAGGTTGTTTATATTATAGGTATGTTCCACCGTACGGGGAACCTCTACCAATATTTTCAGTAATCACTTTATGTTTAATTGTCGGTACTATATTTTATTTTAACTTTATAATATTTTGACAGTATTGACTATAATGTATTTTTAAGTTGTGATGTATACTACTTGCATATTCAGGGTTACGAGGGTATGGACACCTATTCCTCTGGCTAGTCATACCTCTATTTTAGGGGTGTGACAAGTTGTTATTAGAGCATGGTTAAAGGTCTGTGACTGCAAGTAGGGAATGTTATTGCTTAGTTTATGTATGATACTCGGGACATATGTGGATTTAGTGATGCGTTCTAATTGTCCTGAAACCCCAAGTTATGATTAAGGCATTGTCTTTTATTTTATCTTATAATGTACATTAAAGTTTTGTGTACTTGTTTAAGATATAATGCAAAGAAGTGACTGTATTGCTGGCCGAGAGGAGCAACAGGAAGTTGGCTCCGATCAGGGATTTATTGATCCCCAGACACCTGCAGTTAGAGGCAGGTGTCAACGAGGACACATTAGGGGTAGATCTTGAGGCAGGGTTGCTAAACTAGTTCAGGCAGTAGCTTTTGGTATCGACATGGAGCAGTTAGTGCAGGGATTAGACCGTATTCAAAAGGCAGTAGGTGATTTAGTTGGGATTTTGGCCCAACAACAACAAGCTCAGTAGCAACCATTGATAGTTCCCCCTGTTCAGCCGCAGCAAGAGGCAAACCCCCCAGCTCCAGTTTAGTAGGATCGGGGGGTATTTATGACATTACAAGATTTTAGAAAGATACAGCTGCCGAGATTTTCTGGGGTTGATCCAGTTCAGGATCTTTATGCTTTCCTTGATGAGTCAGACTGATTGTGTATAGCTTTGGGATGTGATCCCATCCATGCAGTTGAGTTGGTTAGCTATCAGTTACACGATGTGGCTTATGATTGGTATAAAACATTGGTGCAGCGACAGATTGAGCCTACTCTACTGATGTGCCAGAGTGCAGCAGAGCTTTTCTAGATTGCTTTTTACCTGAGAGTGTGCAAGACAAGCATGCTCATGATTTTGAGTGATTGGTGTAAAGTGAGGGTATGTCAGTAGCGAAGTATGAGACTCGATTTACTCGACTGTCTCGTTTTGCCCCTTATTTGGTCGCCACGAGGAGATGAGGGTGAAGAGATTCATGCATGGATTGAAGGATTATTTATTCAGATAAGTGTTTATCTCAGACACTACTACTTATACACAAACTGTGGATGCTGCTTACCTATTTGAGACTAAGGTGGTGGAGAGACAGATGGAACGGGAAAGTCATAAGAAGGCAAGGCGGAAGGGTTCATCGACCTCTTAAGCTAGCAGTTCAATGAGGCCTGAGGGTGAATCTACCTCTAGGCAGAGTTCATTCAGAGGAAATTTTCAACCAGGTAAAAGTCAGATGAGGCGAGGTTCAGGAGCTTAGTTTCAGGGAGGATCGTTAAGCGGACCCCTATCATATGAGTTCCCTACGTGCTCTATTTGTGGCTATAGGCATACTGGGTAGTGTAGACTAGGGACATGTGCATGCTTTAAATATGGAGTGATGGATCATCATATTAGAGATTGTCCACTGTTAAGGTCAATCCACTTCATTCGGAACCTCTTTGTCGGTTTAGGGTAGACCTCCACTTCCTGCAACACCTACGAGACCTCCAAGGTGCGTGGTGGTTTCTCTAGGGGTTATTCATCGGTAGGGAGAGGTCAGGCCTGAGTCTATGCTCTGACGACTCAAGACACCAGGCTTCTAATGCAGTGGTATCAAGTAATTTGTTTGTTTTTTCCATTAGTGCTAAAGTGTTATTTGATTCAGGAGCTACTTATTCCTTCATCTCACCATATTTTGCTTCTCGTGTGGGGAGAGTTGTGATGCCTCTTGAGATCCCTCTAGCAGTTTTAACCCCGTTGGGGGAAATTATCTTAGCAGACCATCATATATCTTTGTGCAAAGTTCTTGTAGGGGATGCTAATTATCTAGCAGATTTGATCATTCTGGATATGCTGGAATATGATGTGATTCTAGGCATAGATTGGTTGTCTGATCATCATGTTGTGGTAGATTGTTGTGATAAGAGTGTTAAGGTCAGCATCCTTGCCAAGCTGACTGTTACTGTTCAAGAGGGATCAGAGTGAGGTTCCTCGCAATTTAATTTTAACTATTCAGGCAAGACGACTTATCAGGAAGAAGTATCAAGCTTATCTAGCTTTTGTCAGAGATACTTAGTTAGAATGTCTTCCTTTAGATCGTATTCCAGTAGTAAAGGAGTTTTTTGATGTTTTTCCAGAAGAGCTTCTAGAGCTTCCTCCCGACCATAAGATTGAGTTCGGCATTGAGTTATTACCTGGCACTCAACCAATTTCTCTTCCCTCCTATAAAATGGCTCCTAGTGAGTTAAGGGAGCTTAAAGTGCAACTACAAGATTTGCTAGATAATGGATTCATTCATCCTAGTTCATCTCCTTGGGGTGCTCTTATTTTGTTTGTTAAAAAGAAGGATGACTCGTTTAGATTGTGCATCGATTACTGACAGTTAAATAAGGTCACAGTTAAAAACAAGTATCATATCTCCAGGATTGATGACTTATTTGATCAACTACAAGGAGCTCAGTGTTTTTCTAAAATTGATGTTCGTTCAGGATATTAGCAGCTTCGAATTAAGAAAGAAGATATTTTGAAAATTGCTTTTCACACTCGATATGGGCACTATGAATTCTTGGTTATGTCTTTTAGGCTTACTAACGCTTCTGCAGTATTCATGGATATGATGAATCGGATGTTTGAGCCTTTCTTGGACCAATTTTTTATTGTTTTCATTGACGACATTCAGGTATACTCTCGAAGTAAAAAGGAGCATGAGTAACATCTTTGTATGGTATTGCAAACACTTAGGGAAAATAAGCTTTATGTTAAATTCTCTAAGTGTGAATTTTGGTTAAATCAGGTGAATTTTCTGGGGCATGTAATTTTTAAAGAAGGCATTCGTGTAGACCCAAGCAAGATAGAAGCAGTTCAAAATTGGCCTTGACCAACAAATTTATCTAAATTTGCAATTTTCTGGGCTTAGTAGTGTATTACAGGAGATTTATAGAGAATTTCTCCAGTATTGCTGTTCCTTTGACTTGACTGACTCAAAAAGGAGTCAAGTGTTTGTGGTCCAAGACTTGTGAAGAAAGCTTTCAAAAACTAAAAACTTGTTTGATTGTATCTCCTATCCTTGTACTTCCTTCTACTATGGGTAAGTATATTGTATTTTGTGATGCTTCTCGTATTAGACTTGGTTGTGTTTTGATATAGGATGGAAGAGTTATAGCATATGCTTTTAAACAACTAAAAAAGCATGAGGTGAACTACCCTACTCATGATCTTGAGATGACAGCAATAATTTTTACATTAAAGATATGGAGCATTACTTGTATGATGAGACTTTTGAGATTTTCACAGATCACAAAAGTTTTAAATACATTTTTGATCAGAAGGAGTTGAATCTGAGACAACTTAGATGGATTGAGCTACTGGAGAATTATGACTGTTCGATTTCTTATCATCCAGGTAAAGCAAATGTGGTTGCCGATGCTCTGAGTAGGAAGTCTATAGGTAGTCTATCCCATTTGTCAGCTATGCGTAGTCAGGTAGTCAAAGAATTGTAGCAATGTATGGTTGAAGGAGTTAAATTCGAAGTGTCTCCTCAGGAGATATTGCTAGCTCATGTTCAAGTGCAATCCACTTTTGTGGAAGCCATAAAAGCATCACAAGCAGTTAATCCAGAGGTGATTGCTGAAAAAACTAAATGTGAGCAAGGAATTACTGGTGATTTTAGGGTGGATGGTGAAGTGGTGTTGAGATATGGTGATAGGATGGTGGTGCCACCTGATTTAGAGTTGAGTAAGAAGATTCTTGAAGCAGCTCATTGTTCATCATATGTTATGCATCCTAGTTCTTCTAAAATGTATCAGGATTTAAGAAAATTTTATTGATGGAAAGGTATGAAGCAAGATGTTGCTGCTTTTGTTGCTAGATGCTTGGTGTGTCAATAGGTGAAAGCCTGCGGGGATGTTACAAAAACTGGACGTTCCAGAGTGGAAGTGGGAAAAAGTCACCATGGATTTTGTATCGGGACTTTCTAAAACTCTTAGGGGTTTTGATTATATTTGGGTGATTGTTGATCGTTTGACGAAGTTTGCACATTTCTTTCTAGTGAAGACCACTTACTCAAAACATCAGTATGCGAAGCTGTGTTTGGATAAGGTTATTTCATTACATGGAGTACCAGTTTCTATTATTTTTGACTAGGGTGCTCAATTTACTGCGGTATTTTGGAAATCTTTTCAGGAGACTCTTGGTACTCAGTTATTATTCAGTATTGCTTTTCATCTGTAAACTGATGGACAATC
Organism: Quillaja saponaria; assembly: GCA_029379385.1. Taxonomy (NCBI): domain Eukaryota; kingdom Viridiplantae; phylum Streptophyta; class Magnoliopsida; order Fabales; family Quillajaceae; genus Quillaja; species Quillaja saponaria. The sequence continues at coordinate 26,396,303 of CM055608.1, forward strand.
GGAAAGAACGATACAAACTTTGGAAGATATGTTGTGAGCTTGTGTGATGGATTTTGAAGTAGCTAGGACCAGCATTTTCTATTAATAAAGTTTGCTTATAATAACAACTATCATAGTAGCATTCGGATGCACCATTTGAAGCATTGTATGGTAGGAAGTGTCAATCTCTAGTTGGTTGGTTTGAGATGGGCAAGCATCAGTTGTTGGGGCTAGAGTTAATTCAAGAGGCTGTGGAGAAGGTTCAGGTGATTCATGATAGATTATGGACAGCTTAGAGCTAACAGAAGTCGTATGCTGATAATCGGATAAGACAGTCGAAATTTGATGTGGGTGATCACGTGTTCATGAAGATTTTTCCTTTTAAAGGCGTTATGAGATTTGGTAAGAAGGGTAAATTAAGCCCAAGATTTATTGGGCCTTTTCAAATTCTGGACAGGGTTAGCACAGTGGCGTATAAGCTGGAATTACACCCGGATTTGAATAGGGTGCATCCAGTATTTCATGTATTTATGCTTCGAAAATAATTGTTGGACGAATCTCATATTTTACAAATTCAGGAGGTGCAAGTGAATATGGACCTGATGTATGAGGAACAATCAGTGAAAATTATCGATAAACAAGTCTGTAAATTTCGAGCGAAGAATATTCTTTCGGTAAAAGTTTTATGGCAACATCATGTCGAAGGTGAAGCTACTTGGGAATCTGAGAAGGAAATGAAATGACATTATCTATTTTTATTTGAATAATCCAGGTAAACGATATACCTTTATAACTCTCCCTTTCGTAATTCAGGATGAATTTCTTTTTAGGGGAGAGATTGTTATAACCCGATAATTAAATGTGTGCGTTAGAATCTTCGTATGCAATTGTTATATATATATATATTATCATTGGTTGATTGGTTGCACTAAATAAGAAAGTTATATGTGAATTTGACATAGGTACAATTTTATTAATGTGTATCATGCATGTGTGTATATATATATACTATATATATAGATGCATAAATATCTTATAAGGATTAATGTAAGCCACAAACATTTTCTTATTTTATTCCGTTTTAGTTGACTTTTTTTTTTTTTTTTTTTTTCATTAGTACACGGTTTTCTTGTTTTCCTTTTTGCTTGCTTTCTTTCTATCGACCGACTCCTATTTTTGCTCTATCCTGTCTTGGCTTCTCCTGTTGTTAAACTAGTTGATTTTGTGGATGACCGAGGGTGTGTTTCTTTGGGTATCCACGCTTACTTAGTTAGTGAGTTGTCTGGTTCTTTTCTTTTGGTAGACGGTGAAGTGAAGTTAAGGGGGTTTGAGGGCTAAAAGTCAGTTTAAGCAAGGGTTATAGTAGTTGAAGAATTTAGCTCTCTTCAGACTCAATCCTCTCTTTTTCTTGTAGATGTATGTGATTTGGGGTTTGGGAACCAAACGGGTGGTGGTGTACTAGGATTTTAGTGGCTGATTGAAAGAGGAAGGCAGGGTCCTGCTCGGTGGTAGATCTTTCCCCTGCTTCACCGTTGCTTCTCCTTCTTGTAACTCAGCTGGATATGATAGTTGTAGCTACCGGTTTCATGTTGTTGTGTGTGTTGCTGTGAGGAGAGGGAAGTCAAAAATGAGTTGTTTTCAGCCATAAGGAGAGTGGGTACTGGTAGCTGATTTATACTTTGTTTTCGGTCTCTTGTGGCTGAAATGGTTAAAGGTATATCCTCACCTTTGAGATGCAACCGTGTGGGTGGAAAGATAGCCAAGTGTGGATGTAGGAAGTTAGGAAATCACTTGTTACTATGTATACATATATCATATGTTCATTGGTTAGTGAATTAACTTAAGAACAAATTGAAGGGAATGAAAGGAGGATTATATGAATTAGATATAATAGTAAATCTAATTGTATTCTTGGAAGAAAAGTTTAAATTAAATAGTTAGTTCATTTGGAATAATTTGTGTAAATTGAATTTTGGTAGCACATTAGTTAAATTGTAATTAACTTGAAAATAGTTATGCATGTAAAAATTAATTTACACACATAAGCTAAGTTGAAGTATGTGTTAGTTGTTTGTAAATTACTTTAACGATTTAAGTATTAATATTTGTATAACAATCTATCTATTTATATTTTATTATTTATATACTAAATTAGAAATATGAAAGTTAAAAGAATCAATGTTAGGCTATAAAATTAGAATTTTAAATGATGAAATTAAACAATTTTACCTTATAATAGTAAATAGAGTGTTTGGAAAGAGATTAGCTTTTAAGAAAATGTTAATATATATATATATATATATATATATATATATATATAATTATGTAAGATGATGATGATTTTATAGAAGTAATTACATAAGGATCGCTCTAAATAATATATAAATTTATGATTTTCAGCTCCAGAGCGTGTCGAGGATATTCCGACAGCAGTGCAGGCTAGACAAACTGACGAATCACATTGTTGAGCCTTGTGAGTGTATTATGTAGTTTATGATTACTAGATTATTATGTGCAATTATGTGTACATTTGAATTGATACGTTATAATAAGAATTAAGCAAATGAGTGATTTCAGTGATTTAATTGAATGATATATGATTGATATTGACTGTGGTTGATAAGAGCCAACAACGTGAAATGTTTTCGAAAAATAGTTCTCATGTTTAAAATTAAAGTCCAGGTGCACCTAGGCTACTTGAATTTGAAAGTTGATATGAGTTATTCTGATTCCAACAATTGGAGTGCTCAGCCCCGATGTGATGAATTTGTGTAAGGAGAATTACTTGTGTGGGGGTTTAAATACTCCGTAGGAGAGATATTTTTATGCGAGGCTGAGTTATTAGTTGGCCCTTTGATTGTTAATTGGTTATTTAATTGCTGGTTTACTTGAATGATTTGTTTGCCATCTTGAAATTGTGAATTGGGTGAACTGTGATCATATGATCCTAATATTCACGTAGGTGCATAAATAAATTTAAATATGAGTTTTAAATTATGATATACGTGTTGTATGATGCTGGTACCTGTAGGGTACATGATTTACTCGCTGGGTCCTTGTGACTCACCCTTTTTATTTATGGTTTTTTTTTTTTTTTAGTTTTCCTAGAAACCGCTATTGATCACTATAGAGTTGTTACCTGCCGAATTTATTGCGGTAAAGTATATTTCGGAGATCCTACACTTGGGCGATATTTGCAGTCAATCTAGGTGCTATGCATTATAGTTAGATACATACTGAGTCCACTATGGTGATTATATGTTTTGTTAGGAGCGGAGCTCCTTTGTATTTGTTGATATTTTAATTTACTATTGCTTTGTAACCAGGTTGTTTATAATATGGGTATGTTCCACCGTATGAGGAATCTCTGCCAATATTTTCAGTAATCACTTTATGTTTCATTTTTGGTACTGTATTTTATTTTAACTCTATAATATTTTGACAGTATTGACTATAATGCATTTTTAAGTTGTGATGCACACTGCTTGCATATTTAGGGTTACGGGGGTATGGACACCCATTCCTCCGGCCAGTCATACCTCTATTTTAGGGGAGTGACACTCTCTTTGGCACAACCAAAACGTTAATAAGTGTCACAAGTGATAAAATATTTATACATTTTACTATCAATTCAATTGAAATATAATTTATTTTCATATAACATTTTGTATTGTAAATACAAAGTTTATTTATTTATTTAATTTTTTTTTTTTTTTTTTTTGCATTTCTCTCAATTTTGGTGGTTAACAAATTTCCACAGACAATAATAATAATTTCTCCAAGATTGAGATAACATCTATCAACAAAAAATAGCAAGCACATATGTATTTGTTTTCATTCTAGATTTTTTGGATTTTGGAATTCACAAGTTCAAATATGTTGCTCCTCACGTAGCAAGCGTAATACTTATTTTATTTTTCATATACATTCATCAACATCTCCTACAAAGAGATTCTCAAAATTTGCCTTTAATAAAAGATGTTCTAATCATACATGACAACATGTATGCTAATAATTAAAATTGTCCGAAACATATAGAGATAATAGTCACCTATAATTTTAACAATCTCAAAACTGTCAAGTAAGTGGATAAACTACAAGTAATTAGATGTTTGTTTATATCATTATTTTTTTATTTCAGAATCTATAATTCCATTCTTTGTTGTTTATTACACAACAATTACAAATATTCACTATCAATTACTTTTAATATAATTTTCACAATCTCTCTTAGAAAGGAGTTTCTCAAACACAAAAAATTAATTTTGTGCATACTAACAATCTTTTCGTTTTGTTTGTTTGTTTTTTTTTTTTTTTTTTTTTTTGTCAATCTAACCTTTCAATTAGGATGATAAACTCCAAACCATAAAATTTTCTTCTCACAAATTTTGTTAGTCACTTGATTCTTTCCCCAACATATATGTAAACTTAACCAAATAAAATTACACAAATCACAAATAATCATCTTGTTTCTTTTTTTTTTTTTCCTAGAAAATTCACATGTACACCCTACAAAATTTTATATCATCATCATAAGAATATGATTGATTCCATTCCAAGAAAGATGAACACATAATCATCAAATTTTATATATTTTCTAACTCACACCAATTATACAAAAAACAAATTGAAATCATCAAATATAAGAAATAGATTTGGTTAAAATCTAAAACTTCCTTAATTTGATTTTTCCATCTAGAAAATTTTTTCTATCATTGAAAATTTCAATTTGGTAAAAACCAAGAATTATCTTGTCAATACTAGAATACTTGCATCCATCTCAACTTTTAAGATTGTTCGAAATATTGAGGTAAATACAAATATTCTAGTTTCGCACAAATTTTGTATCACAATAAATTTAATGATATAGAAATGAAGGGTTTTAAGATGGAAATATAATGTCACAAAAACATGCATTAGGCACTATCCTTAAAGGTTAATTTCTATCCTCTAGGAGTATATATGGTGCATAAAGTTTTAATGAGCAAATCTTCTAGAAGTAGATTATGGATTGTTTTCTAATATTTGCATACAAGATTGAGAATCTTAGAAAACAGTCACAGTTTTTTCTTAACAAGATTTGGATAAGAATATGGAATAAAAAAAAATATGATAGTAATAATGTTAAAATGGTTATAGTTAAAATTGTTATATAATGGTTATATTATATGCTCTCTTTATATGAGAAGATTAGTAACGATCATTAACAGCTATATTCCAACAACCATATTACAACATATATATTCTAACGACTATATTCCAATAGTTATATTCTAATGTCTATATTAAAAATAAATTTGTAATACTCAAATTAATTTTTCAATTATTAATTCACAACATATGAGATTGCCCAAGATGCATTTAAAGAAGGCTGTCTTGGAGATGTAAGAACCTGCATAAGCAAGATGATTAATTTGAAGTTGACATTTGTTGATGTGGTTTGTAGAAGTGAAACTGTAGGCTGGTATTCCTGATTCTGCGCCACCTTTTAAAATTTCAGTAATGGGACACAAGGATGGCAGTATAGGACCACAACTCAACATGTTAGAATTCACATATTTTGTCCAAGTTGTATTTCACCCAGAATGAATGGCAGAAATTGTCATATTATTGACAAATCTATCTACATTTTAAAAGAGCAAGTTTTGAGAATGTGAGGGAGCCCCTCACTGTATAATCTACAGTGGGGTTTTCCCTCACTGTGCTCCCTGTTCATATGGAGAAATTGTTCATGTACTGCTGCTTACCTTATTTTTGCTGTTTATTGCTTCCCTTCATTGTCTGTGGAGCAGCTGATTTTGGGGAAAATTTTCTTAAAGGAGGAGAACCAGATTTTCAGGGATTGATTTTGGGGAAGCTTTTCTTAAAGGAAGAGAACTAGATTTTTAGGGATTTTAAGGAAGAAATTGATTGTCCTTACTGCATCACTTTCCTCAAGTCCCTGTGTATTTTTTCTTCTATGAGGAGTAAGAATCCAAGACGATCAACGAGAGAAACCTAAAGGAATAGATCGTGAACATGGAGTGCGTTTTTGGACTAGTCGGGAACAAATCTCAATAGCAGAGGCAGATACTTCGGTCCTAAATCCAACATAGTAGATCACGATCCTTGATTCTCAAAAGCTCATCACCGATAGTAGCCAGCCTTGAAGACAGGTCCTTCTTTTTATTATTACATCATTCTTTATCTCATAAGTTTTCTTCTTTATCTTAAAGATTAGCATTTTATGAATACAAGAGTTGTAATTTCAATGCAGAGTTCAATTTACTGAGGACATAAAGAAGCACATAGCTTTATATCAGTTTCGTAACATTTCCTTGACCACTATTGTTGCTTCCAACTTCACCTGTAGGGAGCTTGCTACTGCTTTGTTTAAGGTATGGTTTTTTTTTTTCCCCTCTATTTGTAACCAATTACTCATTTAGTTATATGAAGAAGTTTTCTAATGTAAAAGCACTTCTATTGTTTGAACTTTAAACAATGACACTATGTGGTTTTCCCAGAGATTTTCATTGCGTAAAACTTTACAAAACTGGAATTATTCTTATGATAGAGCCCTACCCATGCTAGAGGTGAATGTTCTTGGCTGACTCTTATCTAAGCAATTGTTCTGAACTATGAAATAAAATATAATAAGGAAAAGATTGTGGCCTTAATTGATATCTCAAAGCCTACACCCATAAGCTTTATTTATAGTAAATAATAAAACATAGACTTACACATTTAAACAATATGAGACTACACAATACAATAATATTATATTCCTAATACTCCCCCTCAAGATGGAGCATATAATGCTCAATCTTGTACAAATAAACCCAATTACCAATCTAACACTCCCTTTTACTTACAACAATATAGGTGAAGTTTCAATCTGTTTGATGAATATATTGGTACCCATGAATAGTACTCCCCTTCAAGATGGAGTATATAATACTCAATCTTGTACAAATAAAACCCAATTACCAATCTAACACTCCCTTTTACTTACAACAATCTAGGTGAAGTTTCAATTCGTTTGATGAACATATTGGTACCCATGAATAGTACTCGTGTTGGTTGGAAAGAGACACAACCGAATTTGCCAGAAAAATAAAAAGAGCACCGTTGAAAAAATGCACAACGGGATTTTCTAAAAAAATAAAAGGAGCACCGTTGGAAAGAGACATAACGAAAAGTTCATGAAGGTACTGTTGAACTATCAAACTCTTTGAGTCGTCAAACCCTAAATAGGCTTGAAAAGAGAAGAGAAGTGAGTTGTCTTTTAGATGAAATAGATAATTAGGGATAGAAAAGAGGAAATAATGGGGCTTGAATGGAAAAAATAACTAGGTTTAATGATAGCTGGCGGCAAACCCCCTTTTTTTTCTTCTTCTTTTTCTTCATGTGGTGGCCAGATAAAAGAAAGAGAAGATTAGGGTTCTTTTCAAAATTGGGCCAAGATCGGGCTTAGGTTTCAAACCTTCTCTGTTACCATGTTAAATAAAATAGAATAAGGAAAGTATTGTGGCCTTGAATGATATCTCAAAGCCTACACCCATAAGCTTTATTTATAGTAAATAATAAAACATAGACTTCCACATTTAAATAATGTGAGACTACACAATACAATAATATTATATTTCTAATATGAACAATTGGTCGAAGTTACTGAGAATACTGGAATTTATTAATCACCATAGAAGGTTGATAAAATCTTTGCATTATTTATCAGTTTTCTTCTTTACTGACCCATTTGTGTTGATGTTTTCTTTCTCTCAAGGTAATTAAAATTTTTTTTTTCTTATAACTATCAGTTGTTCTCTAGGTTCTTACACAATTGCTTTCTTTTAACAACTAATTCTACTGGGTCTTTAAGATCTCTTCTTTAAATGATGATGCATGTATTGTGTTGAACTTCATAGCTGCATTTAGACTGACCATCAGACAAGAGATGGAAAATAATTAAAACAGCAATGAAAAGCAAAGGATTCCTTTCTTGATCGGTCAAGAATTAGTTTAGGTTTTTACTTTTGATTTCTTCATTGTCTTTTGAAATATCATATTTTTTTTAATACCATTTCCAGTATTAGCCCTGTTTATTTTTATAGAAATTTACAATATTGTAATTTACAACATGTTCAAGTGTGGTTAATGTAGGCATTTGAGGTTAAAAAAATAAAATAAAATTGGATAGGGCTTTTACAAAAAAGAAAAGGGTAGAAAGTAATAAAAAAAATATTAACTCTAATTGATAGTAGATAACCCTTCAAGAATGTTTTATGATTGTTTTGTGTTCCTAGATAAGATTATACACATTTATACGAGAATGGATCCTGTAATTTTGACAAGACTTTTACAATGAGATGCTTCTAAAGCTTTGATACTATTATTGAAATATGTAACTATCATGTTTCTTTGCTTTGTTTATGTAGCTGAATCCATGCTATATAGATTGCTCTTAAGGGATCCTGTAAATTTTATGTGAAAAAAACATGTTCTTTTCTTCTTGCAGGTTTATAAGTTAGATTTGATTGAACTGTTTACTTGGTTGTGCTCAGGATGTGATGATTTTACTAAAGAACTGAGGTTGGTGCATTAAGTTAACTTTTCATGTTTGAGTAAGTGCATATGTAATACTTGAGTTTTTATGTGATAATGTTTATACTTCTTTAAGATGCCCTGACAACATTTTTTTTCCTCTTTTGCTTTGTGTATTTAGATTGGAAACAAGAAGGCATTGTAAGCCCAATTAAAGATCAAAGCCATTGTGAATCATGCTAGACATTCAGGTTAGCTCGATTTTAATTCAGAAAATATATGTATATATATGATATAAAAAAAATTCAAGTTGCTGATAATGATGTGTTCAGAAAATGTATGTTTTCTAACTAATAATGAATCATATCATTTGTTCATACTTTTAATTTCGCAACTCTTACCTTAATTTTAAGCCTTCTGTACCTACTGGAGCTCTCTAGGTAATTTATACTCAGGCATTTGGAAACAACATATCTCTTTCAGAGAATCAGCTTGTGGATTGTGTTAATGCTTTCAATAACATTTGCTATCATTTAGTCATGGTGGATTAAATTTTTCATAATTAACTTTTTTTTTTTATTTTAATTTTCATTTGGGTGATACATAAGTTATCCAATTTTATGGATATTATGTTTTTTATTGAATGATTATTAGTGAAAGTTTTTTTTAATTGAGGAGGGGAATGGGGGAATTAATCTCCAAGTAGGCTTCTAGGAGAGACAACTCTTGGACCTTTTAGATAACAGGGAATGCTAGGTGATGTTAGACCACAAGGGTCTTGGCATTATTAGTGTAAGTTCATGGCTTCTACATACTCAACTAAGATAAGATAAATTTTAGTCCATAAGTGTACAGGTGGTGGATGGTTAACCATGTTCAACTAGAGAAGATAAGTTTATTTTTTAATTTTTAAAAAGAAAGAAAGAATATGGTTAAGTAAATTGATTTATGGACAATAAGCATGTTTGATTGATATGTGTGTTAGTATCATCTTCGTACACTATTACTAATTGATGGCTTTGTTTACTAAATTGAATTTATAAACTTGCTCTCCACTTGTAATAATTGATTTTTCTGTTGCCTTCTCTCAATCTCAAAATAGTGCAAAAAAATAGATTTACTGACCAATCTTTATTTATTTTAAGAGATAAGATATGACTTATCTATTAAATAAAATCATCAGATATAATTTGTAAGATATCAGGGGGAACATGCTTCACCCAAATACAGTTAACATTAGCTGAAAAAGAGCATCATGCTAAATAGTAGGCTACTTTATTACCAGTTCTTCCAGTATGTAAAAACTAAAGATGTTGGAAGCATCTAATTAGATCTTTGCAATCCTGGACCAATCCACCAAAATAGTTGTATTTGAACTCTTTGAGCTAGGATGGCATCAAAGAGTATTTTGCAGTCCGTTTTAGCAATAACTTTATATATCCCAAGATTTATAGCAAAGCAAGGCCTTTACGTAGGGCTATTGTGTCAGCTACATGAGGTTCCACATAGATCTCATCATGCCAAGTTGCTACTCCAATTGGTCTACAATTTGTGTCTAGGATAATGGCTCCGTAGCCTACTGCTTTTTGACCAAATATTGCTGCATCCGCATTTAGCTTTAGAATATTTGGAGGGGGTGCTTTCCATTTAGAAACTTGAAGCCGAGCAATGACATTATTAACCCTTCTATTTTCTCTTTTATAATCCTCTGAAAAGCATCGAGCTTTGATGTTTAATGTTCTGGAGTTGGGATCTTTTTCCTTCAAACACCAATGAGCATCGGGCTCTCCAAATACTCCATAAGGTAACAACAATGACTTCTAACTGGTCTTTGTCCAATTGCGAATTATCCAGATGACAAGGAAATCAATATCATCAACAGCACCTGGGAAGCTCATGTTAATCAAATTCCAAACCTGCCGTGCATAGGAACATATAATTAATACATGGAAACTAGTTTCCTATTCACCACAACCTACACAATTGCTACCCAATTGGACACTTCTTCGATTCAAGTTGTGTTGGACTGGAATTATATCATGTACTGCTCTCTATATGAAGTGTTTTACTTTGGGCGAAATGCTTAAATCCTAGAGTCTTCTCCAAATCAAGTTCCTTTCCATGTCATCTGAATTGTTTTGTCCAATATGAGCTGTTAGCAGCATATGGTATGCACTTTTCACGATGAATATTCCATCCTTAGTTCTGTGCCAGATGAGTTGATTAAATTGTCTCCCTTTATGCAGAGGAATATTTTTTATTTAAGTTTCTTCGAAAAGCATGAAAATTTAGTTAATTAAAGACTTCCAGCAACGAAGATCATGATCAATAAGTTCACTCCTACCCAAACTCCGAACATAAATTATAGTCTGAATTTTATTCTTTCCATTTCATTATTTCATAATCTAGTTTCAAACAAGAAGATTACGTTGGGAACTTCAATTCTACACAGCTTGTGTAATGCATTAACTACATGTAGGTTCCCAAGCCCATGACAATTCCAAGCTATTATTTTCATGCTATCGGCGGGTCTAACTACCAGCCTCCACCGTTGGAATAGTCTTTCATAGTATGAGTTTCACTTCTCCTTTTGTCTCTTTTCTATACCCGAATCTTCTTCAGGAAATGAAGGCAGCTCCTCTCCTGCTTTTCGTTTGCCAGATACAGAATTAACCACCTTTGTGTCTTATGGTTGATGTGAATGTTTGACTCGTTTCCAAGTCTTAGATGCTTGAAATATAATGTGTTTAGGTTTTGGGTGTTTGGGAAAGAGTTGGTGGAGATTTAGGTAAAGATGATTCAAAATATATTAGAACTGTTGTGAGATGAGCTGTGTTCAGTATGTTTTCTACAGTATGAGATTGCTGATTACTGGGCTGGTTATTGGCTCTTGATTTAAATGTAATGAGGACTTTTGGTGGGGTGTGGGGATATCAATTGGTTGAAGGTTTGAAACTTTGGTATTGCTATTGAGGTCAAAAGACTTAATGCCTATCAAGACAGATTCAGTTGAAGCATTTAGTGGACCGGTGTGCTGGCTGACTTTGAATGCTAATTTGTGAGGGTTCATGATCATGTGCCTACAGGTGTACCGGTCTACCTGTATTATGGGCAATTTCTTTCTGAATATCATGAGCAATATTGAAGTTGCTTGAAAGCACATGCTTGGCTACCCTTAGATTGGAAGTACTACTATTCCTCTGGTCTGTCAACTTCAATTTTCTAAGAGGAGCTCTTAACCAGACACCATAAAGTTGAACTTCTTCATCATTTGGGTGCTCTTTCTCCACTTCACAGTCTTTCATCATATGTCCTAAGGTGCCACATTCATAACAAAAGTTTGGGAGCCTTTCACATTTGAAGCAAGTCCAAAAGCTATCTCCATTTTTAGCTTTTACCATTGTTCCTCACTTCAAAGGTTTGTGGACATCAATCAAAACCTGAAACCATACATAAGTGTTCCACTTATAATTGTCTGAAACCATACATAAGTGTTCCACTTATAATTGTCAGATATCAATCTCCATTAATCATTTTACTTATTTCAACAATTATCTTGATATTTCTTTAACCTTGGCTGTTAAAAGGTAGATCATAACATTGAACACAAAAAGGAACCATAGAGAATACTATCTTTGAAGGTTGTTCATTGCCAACCACTTTTGTCAAGATGATAACATGATTATTGAAGTGCCAAGGTTCATTTTGCAAAACACGCTCCTTATCTTTCAAATGGTAGAAATGAAAGGCGAAAGTGTTCTTCTCCATCTCTTTTATATCCACTCCATGTTTTACATTCCAAATCAGCTTGATTGTGTTCATGAAGGCCTGGCTATTAAAAGAGTTACTCGTCCATAATTTCCCAAATAAACAAAGTAGGGCACCCGGGTTGGAGCAGGCACTATCTTCCTCCTCTAATTCTACAATCTCTACTTCTTTCTCCATTGCTTACAACTCATTTCTAATACCCGACTCCATATTTTGAAACAAAACAATGAAACTAGCACAAGGCTAGACAAAATACCCACTCCTACGGAAGGAAAGTTGCTAGGCACCATGATTCTTACAAAGAAAAGCAATGGATCCCACAAAGGGAAAGTAATAGAACTATAATTCCCACTAAGAGAAAGAAAACTAGCACTAAGCTAGAAAGTGCCCATGAGGGAAGAATTAAAATTTCACTTGGGTCTTTTTCTTACTGACTGTTATAATATGTTTAGTATTAAGTTATGTTGGGTGTTAAGTCCCACATTGTTTAGATTAGTAAGTCTTATGTAATTGCTCTATTATAAATTTAAAGTCTTAAAGTAGTCTTGGAATAATCCAAGCTACTACTATTTCCTTTTATTTATATATATTTTACATGGTATCAAAGCAGGTTTGATATAAATGCAAGTTTAATCTTGGGGCTGCCACCTCTCCTTTTTGGCCGCAGCCCCGAATAGTTTTGAAGCTCTTGATGTTGTTAGTTTTGAGGTTTTTGTCGAAGTTCGTCTTTATGTTTGTTGGTTGATTAGTCTTTTGACACAACCCCCATTTGAAGAGATTGAAGAATTTTCAACATTCTCTGCTCGTTATCACTGATTCCGGAGTTGCCTTATCTTGGTTTCCGACCAGAGAAGTTATCCGCAGAAGTTGTTGCCAATTTGGCATTTTACGTTGGTTATGAACCAACAATTCAGTTTGAGACACATGTTGTTTGTGTCATTTTTTTTTAGGCACATGTTATTTGTGCTGTTCTCGTTCTCTTAGACACAGAGTGAGTCGAGTGAACTTGATGTAATTTTTTGTTAGAGGGGAGTGTTGAGAGTTTTGATACTTGGGATTATACTTGTACAAGCTAGAGCATATATATATATATGCTCAAGCTTGAGGGGGAGTGTTAGATTATGTTTAGTATTAAGTTATGGTGGGTGTTAAGTCCCACATTATTTAGATTAGTAAGTCTTATGTAATTACTCTATTATAAATTTAAGGTCTTTGTGTAGTCTTGGAATAATCCAAGCTACTATTATTTATATATATTTTACACTGACCAATCTTTATCTTTCCGATTTATGTATAAAAGTACAATAAGCGATAACCTTTTCTATTTACTAAATCCTCTAAGTTAGAGTATAGAAATAATCAAATGAAGATTATGTCTATGAATTATTAATCTTTATAGTTGTAGATGCTAGATGGTGTTTACAACGATTGGTAATCTCTTTACTAATCCAACTTGAAGTTCATCCAAGCCACTTATAGTCACTCATACCCCATGTTGACAAATACTAGTTTTCTAGAGATCTGCTAAATGATTCTTGAAATTTTTTCTTGCCCAATGGTGTCATTGTTTTTATGTCTAATGATGACTTATTGTGGAGCTTTACCTTTTCATTTATTGTTATTTTTTCTCTTAATTTTGTATATATTTATAGTAGTTGATTTGTATTATTGGATTACTTTTGAAACTATTGTCTCTCTTTTAGCACAAATTCTCTTTGTTTATGCAGATTTGTACAAAAAGTGGTGATTAAGAAAGAAAATGTAGAGAAAGGAACTTGGTGCAAACTTTATTAGTTAATTTTTTCAGGTAAACCTACATTTTACTGCAAATTCAATAACTTTTAAGATTTTTTTGAACCCACCAAGGAGTTTGATTTTTCATGAACTCTTTAGAGAAATAGTGAGCGACTTGTGCTATCTTTCTTTGCTTTTAACTATGTAGTATTACTTCCACATCTTATTCTTTTTTTTTTTTGTTACCATCAATGGCTGTTAGTTTTACTCTTATGATTTTTTTATATAGTGTATATTAGATTTTTGGTTCTCTCTTTTGCTCAAGTTAATTTATTTATTGTCTTAGAAACATGAAGACATTTAGGATACCATCAGTTTTATTGATAATACAGAGACACAAAGGCTTTAAGTGTGAAGTTTCAGTAGTTCAAACTTAAGACACTACTAAAATGAGAAAATATAGTTATGTGGGAGGAATTGTGATTTGTTTTTTGGTAAATCCTTGCTTACTGTCCTTTTCCTTTTTTTGTTTCTAGATAGGTTAATACTGGTCAAGATGGCTTACATATTCATTTGGCATTGATGATAAAGACCATCTTGAAGATGCCATTTATCGAACTCTGTGGTGCCATGAACTTGGAATGTGACACATCATTTAAGTTTTTCCATCTCCTTATTGCATTGAGGATCTCGTGACTTTTGAAATTCTTGCAGATAGATCTACAAAAAATAGGCCCAGTTTTGGAATTATGATTATTATGTTGTTCAATTTTTCTTCTTTTTGGCCAAATTTTTGTTTTTTGAATTACGCTATAAATAAAATTCCTGTACGTATATATTGGATTTGGTTCACCATTGATAAAAAGTGTTCCTCACAATTTTATTTAGACCCTATCTCGGATGATGATCTTCAGGCCATGAAATCTAAGGTAATTGATCTTTAAACACTATATTTTCTTTACAAATTTCATGTATAATGCTGTCATATGAAGAATCCATCTGGTCCAATCTATCGAGAGTAGTTGTGATTAAGGAGATTCTATTGACTAAATTGCAGGAAAATCATGCATAAAACCCCATTATTTGTATTTGTATCCAACTTCATAGTTTGTTTTAATACAAGTTGATTCCTTTGATGATAAAGAAGAAATTTTTTGAACCGTTGATGCATGTATGAGATTTTGTTTGAGAAATTTATATAACTTTTTTGATTTGTTTTAATCTATTTGTATTCAATCTCAATTTAATGTCCCTCTATGAGGTTATTTTCTTTTTGGTATTTGACTTTTACTACAACTATGTTTTTGGCGATTCTTTTTGACTTCTTTTGTAAGCTGGCTTCAATTTCAGTTCTTTTTATGCATGAGAAGTCTCAAATGGAAGATCCCCTAACCTGGTAAAACTAAATGATATATGAAGTTGGATGAGATTATGTCATACAACCATATGCATTTAAGCCATGAAACATCAAAAATATGAGAATGAATTGTAGGTGCTTAAAATCAATTAAGATTATTATAGAAAGCTTTTCATCTGAAATTACATTGGTATTTATATGGAATCATTTCTTCTTCTGTAGTATGCTGAACATGGCCTAAGCCTTCTACAAATCAAAACTTTCGTTTTGTTCATATTTGAAGTTTAGCATAAGCTTTTAAATTTTTGCAGGACTGGTTTGTGAAGTGATTTAATGCTGTAGTGTTTGAAAAAAAACTTGAATGATATGCAACAGAACTTGAATAGGGGAATTGAATTATTACCTAGCAATCCAGATGCTGAATTTATTACAGCAAATCAAATCATTGTGAGAGGGCTAAATTTATTCTGAGAGGATTCTGAATATACACCGGCATGGGTCGTAACCTAGCAGCTCCCAACTACATTCCAATTTTGGAATACAAAGTCCAATGAGCAAATACAAAGAAGAATTCATTTACTGTGGTGCCAGCAATGAAATTCTGAGTAGAGAATTGCCCCAAATCCCACATTGCAATTTATTTTTTTGGACAACACACCAATCGGATCCATTAGCAAGTTTGTTTATGAATGATTTTAATGTGGTGTATACTTAGTGATTTAAAATCTATTAACAGATACTTTTCTAGATTAAGGGAACTAAAACATTCAATAGTTTGCATCCCGTGCCAAAGACACGGGTATCTCCCTAGTATAATGTAAAAAGAGGAAGAAGAACCAGCACCCCAATTAATTAGATTTGCCTAGTATATAATAAATCTATTGTCCAGTTATTTGTCTTCTTTCTCTTCCATCTATTATTCTATTGCAACTTATTCTGAAGTGCGAAATAAAGCACCTAATATTGAACATCAAAATCTACAGAGTACTGTAACTTAGGAAAAAAAATTCTATACTACAAGATTAAGGGAAAGAAATTCTGTAAAACCTAATCTGATTGGAAGAGAACTTACTATGCCAGACTTCATAGTTCATACATGAGTTTTCTGACCTGAAGCACAAAAGGTAAAGAAATTGAGACCGAAAGTGAGCTTATTGCTAACAAAGGAATCTTTAATCTTTTTTATTATTGCATCAAGCATTTTAGCTTGCCACCCACTTTCAATCTGAGACTAAATTTATTAGATTCCTTGCAGGATTTTTGGAAAGAAGGGTCAATCTCCCAAAAAATTTTATCCAAAATGGTAGATCCTATAAAATATTAGTCAAAAGGGATTGATTTAGAAACCCGATTTGAAAATCCGGTTTCTCTCTCCTAGTGTCCAGTCCTCTCTCTTCCATACGGGCTCATCTTGTTTTTTTTTACCTTGTTTTTTTCTTTCTTTTTAATTAGAAAGGTATTTTGATATTTTTTTAAATTTATAAAGTATAATAAACCAGACTGGAGCAATGCACCAGACTTTGTCTCCTTTTGCTTTCTTGTAATCCTTCACATATGCTGGCTCCAACTCTTCAAAAGAATTCATGATTACTCCATACGACACCATTTCAGCTGCACGCATTTGATCATCGAATTCCATCCAAGTTGGAGTCAATGGTGCTGGTATCTGGGCTTTGGTAATCTCAATTTCATCAGGTAGAACAGGGAAAACAAAGTACTCCGAGTCTGAGGTTATGCTCTCAAGTACACGGTGAACATGTAAAATGTGCAAACATAAGTGACAGAAGCAACTTATTCCAACAAAAGTAATCCTGGGAATGTTGAACTTGCAAACAATGGTGGCTGTCCATGGCAAACACATATCTGAGATTATGCAACTTGGTCTGGGTGTGACAACTTCAAGTAATTTTTATACTGGCTTCTGTAGAAGGCTTGCTGCAGCGAAGAAACTCGGGGCCATCCCTATTGACAGTAACATGTCAAGATTTTCATACCCATCTGGTAATCCTGCTTCCTGACATGGAAATTGGAGTTGATCTAATCGAATTTGCAGCCCATACTCTATGCCACGAGCAAGAATTGTTTCGAAACGGGATGCATTATGTATTGTTGTTACTATGCTAACAATAACACCACGCTGTGCCAAAAGTCTTGCTATGTCAATCATAGGAATCATGTGACCTTGTGCCATCAATGGGAGCAAGACAAAATGAAGCTGGGGGGGCTTGGGAAGCCATTTCCATTAGAATGGATGAAAATTCTATTTTTGTAAACGCAACTGATCTTCTTGTTTGTATGTATGAGATTTCTCAATATGCATTTGGAGAAGGCTGTCTTGGCGGTGTAAGAAGATTTCTAAGAAGATTAATCTGAAGTTGATACTTGTGGATGTGGTTCGCAGAAGTGAAACTGTGGACTGGTATTCCTGATTCTGCACCACCCTCTAACACAAGATGGCAGTATAGGACCACAACGCAACATGTTAGAATTTGGATCTTCTGTCCAAGTTGTATTTCACCCAGAATGTCAGAATTTCATATTATTAACAGAAATAAATAATGTAAAAAAGAGGAAGAAGACAATGAAGAAAACATGAAGAATCAAGAAGAACTTCAATTAATTAGCTTTGCCTGGTATATGACAAATTGCCTAGTATATAACAAATCTATTGTCCAGTTATTTGTCATCTTTCTCTTCTATATATAATTCTGAAGTGCAAAATAAAGCACCTAATATTGAACATCAAAATCTACAGAGTAGTGTAACCCAGGAAAAAAAATTCTATATTACAAGATTAAGGGAAAGAAATTCTGCAAATCCTAATCTGGTTGGAAGAGAGCTTACCGGGCAAGACTTCATAGTTCATGCATGAGTTTTCTGACCTGAAACACAAAGGCAATGAAATAGAGACCGAAAGTGAGTTTAGTGCTGACAAAGGAATCTTTACTTTAATCTTTTTTCTTATTGCATTAAGCCTTTTAGCTTACCACCCCACCCACTTTCAATTTGAGACTAAACTTATTAGATTCCTTACAACCCACACTTGGTGGACAAAAAGAAAAGTTGCAGAACTCAACAAGGAGCTAAAATTCGCTATTAAAAAATATGAATTAATTTTTAATAAATGACGATACTGTGAATTAAAAATCTTAAGATATAATTTCCATAATTATATTAATTTTTTAAACTTTTAATTCTTCTTCATCTTAAAATTTAATTTTTTTAATTTATAAATTCATGAATTTCTTATTTAATAAGTTATAAATAATCATAATATTTTTTTAATTTCATCCTAATTTTTATAAATAAAAAATTCAAGAAAAATTTATAAATTACAAAAAAAAATTATTAAGAGTATAGTTCTTTTGATTATAATATAGTTATGTTATTTTTTTTTTTTTATATTTCAAATTTTTTTCAAAAAAATTTATTAGATTTATCCATTTATTTAATATCATTAATATAGAAATTTTTAATTAATTTTAGTTTATATGTATATTATTATAAATAAATAATAATATATGTTTTTATGTGTTTTTAAATAATTTGTCAGGAATGATTTCCGTTTGAAAATGGTATCTCAAAATGTTGCCACGAAATGAAGTTTAGTACCTTGGGAACTGAACGGAATTTTATTGCATTGAATAATTCCCGAAATACAATCTAAATGCATAACCAACTTTCAAGGACCCACTGTACCAAAAAAAAAAAAAAAACTTTCAAGGACCCACTACAGAAGCTCACAAACATAGGATTTGTTTTAAGAGGACCTGACAACTTAAAACGAAAATAGCAACAAAACTGACCCACCAAGATTTAAGGCATTTCGCTGAACAACAGGCACTTGAAGATCTCGAAAAAGAAAAGCTTTTTCATGTCTCTTGTTCATTCCTGCGTGCTAGTTGATTGTTGTTTGATATCTTCAATGAGCGAAGTGAGCGAAGTGAGCGAAGTGAGATCAACATGAGAAGAACCCCCTTCTTCTGCAGCTTTATTTGCCATCTCTCCCATTTCTCTCACTCTTCTTCTTCTCTCTTCACTTTCTTCACTTTCTTCACCTTCATCCATCAGTTCTTCTATTGCCCTCTTAATGTCTTCCTTCTTCACCAATGCTTCAATCTTCTCTCCCTCTCCATTGTTTACAGGATCCTCTGCCCCAATTCTCACACCAATTTTTAACACTTTTGCAACATTAATCTGATTGCAAAATTGATCAGCAAATAATGGCCATGTAATTATCGGAACACCACAAGTTATTGCTTCAAGTATTGAACCCCACCCACAATGTGTTATGAATTCCCCAATGGCAGAGTGGGACAAAATTAGTACTTGTGGTGCCCAACCTCTAATTAAAAGACCTCTCCCTTTAATCCTTTCCTCAAACCCATCTTCCTTAATCCACTTTTCCAATTCTTTTAAATTATCCCCTCCCCTTATAACCCAAACAAATGGTCTTTTAGATGCTTCTAACCCCAATCCAAGTTCTATTAGTTGTGAAGCACTCAAGTTGGCTACACTTCCAAGGCAGGCATAGTCTACAGAGTTTTCTTCCTGCAAATTAAGCCACTCCAAGCAATAATGCTTATCAATGGAGGCTTTGTTACCTCTCTCAGCCTTATCTAACTCATTCTTATTGCACAGCCAAACGGGGCCAACACACCAGGCCTTACCATTCCTTAGCTTTTTGTACTCCTCAATAGACTCTGGCTCCACTGCTTCAGAGCTATTTACGATTGCGCCATATGATTTTATATCTGCAGCCATCATTTGGATAGAATAATGCATCAGTTTTTGACTCAGTTGTGCTTGTGTCTGGATTTCTGTAATCGGATCATTTTGGTCAGGAATTTCTGACATGGCAACATGCTCTGTTTCTGTGAATGTGTTCTGAGTAACCTGGGACATTCCAAACTTGTAGGAGCTCAAGAGAAAGAAAGTTGAGAAGATATGGAAAGTAATCCTTGGAATATTATGTTTTCGAGCAATTTGAAGTGTCCAAGGAACACAGACGTCAGAGATTATGCAACTTGGTTTGAGTGGTAGTGCTTCAAACAATATTTCTGAAGGCTTGTGCATGAATCTAATTGCAGTGTAAAGTTTGAATGCCAAGTCATAAGACTGTAGCATGTCAAAATTCTCACACCCTTCAGGTAGTCCTGCTTCTTTGAATGGAATTTGGACTTGAACGAATTGGATTGAGTAGCCTGACGAAACGGCGCGAGAAACAAGTGATTCAAAACGGGATGCGTTTCCTGGTGAGGTGAATATTGTAATAGTAGCACCACGTTGTGCCAACAGTCTTGCAGTATCAAATAAGGGGAGAAGATGGCCTGGTGCCAAATGAGGAAACAAGACGAAATGAAGAGGCTTTGCACTGGAACCCATGGCTGCCTTCTTTAGTAATACGAATGAATGGCATTATACTATATACTATATATATACTGTTGGGGAGAAATGAAAAGGGCACAAAGGACAGAAAGTTCCTCGTGGAATGTTATTATAATTTGAGTATGTCATCAACGAATGGCATTAATACAGTTGGAAAGAAATGAAAAGTGCATAAAGGACTGCAAGGCATGTTCCCCGTGGCAGGCAGTCACCTCACGTAGCTGTACACGCTTCTACCCTACAAAATGTACGGTAGGGTTTTTGGATCTATTTTCTCTACATAAAATGATAATTTTTTTATTTTAATAGTTAGAATAGAGTAAACTCTGAAACCTTATGTTTAAAAATTAGTTTCTGGGTCCGACTGACTATGCTATGTCACCCCAAGGATCCCACAGCACACATCTCACGGCCCGAAGCGACAAAAATAATAGGGATTTGAAATCAGCTTTTGAAAAGTAGGTTTCATAGATATTTTGTCCCACGTGGGTAATTGGGAGGAATCCTACAATGAGCTTCCTAGATATTTAAATGCATTTCGTGTCACCAATCCTGGCACACTCTTCGAATGGAAAGTGAACCCAACTAATAATCCTAGATAGGTTATATTCTAGCGAGTATTCTGGGCTTTTGGGCCATTTATCGAGGTCTTCCATCATTTTAGACTAGTTCTTCAGATTGACGGCACATTCATCTGTAGAAAGTACACGGAAAAATTGTTGGTTGCAATTGCTATTGATGGTAACAATAGTTTAGTTCCAGTTGCATTTGCAGTTGTTGAGGAGGAGAACACAGATAGTTGGGGATGATTTTTAAGTTTGCTTTGCATGCATGTAACGCAACGGGTGGATATTTGCTTAATATCTGATCTTCATGCTGGGATAATTGCTGCTGCTGCTTTAGATCTTCAGAATGGCTAGACTAAGCCTTATGGGTATCACCGTTTTTGTGTTAGGCACATTGCAAGCAACTTTCATAAGACCCACAAGAATATGAAAGCAAAGAATCTCCTCATCCACACTGCTAGTCAAACTCAAAAACGTAAATTTGATAAATATTTCAATAAGTTTGTCTGTCTGGACTCTGAGTATGCTGCATGGATTGGTAGAATTCAGTTGGAGCAGTGGACATTGGCACATGACGGAGGTCACTGCTTTGACTTCATGACCACGAACTTGAGGGAGTGCATGAACAATGTCTTGAAGGGAGCGCGACAAGTTCCAATCACTGCACTAGTGCGGTTGACATTTTACATGTGTGTTAAATATTTCGTGGAACATCGGGCATACATTAATGCTCAGCTAAATGCTGGCAATCAATACACAACTGACACTATAGACAAAATCCAAAATTGGGCAGATAGAGCAAGTGGACACGGGTTGAGACTGTTTCATACCGGTTTGGGGATAATTGAAATAAAGACGCAATTTCGTGGATGGCAAGCCTAAAAGGGCTGCAACTAGCACATTGTGCGTTTAAATGAAAGAACTTGCACATGCAACAAACCCTAGCAATACATGATCCCGTGCTCGCATGTTACAGCAGCTTGTGTAAGCATGCATCTGAACTATAACGACTTTATTGGGGAGTGGTATAAACTGAGAAATCAGGAGCTTGTATACACTCCACAATTCAACCCAGTAATGCACGATGACTATTGGCCGGAATTCTAGTTCCCCCATGTGCTTCCCGACATGTCCAAATTGCGAAAAAAGGGTAGGACGAAAACACGTCGCATTCATAATGAGATGGACATTACAGAGTCCACGAGGCAACATAGGTGTGGTTTATGTAGACAGGAGGGACACAATCGTAAAAATTGTCCTAACATTACACAATCTTTAAACACAACTTCCATGATCGCATTCTTTACTTTAATGTAAATGTAAGAGTTTTCCTATTTATGTATTTCTTTCTAATTTTTTATTATGCATATATTAGGCATTATGTCCCCCACATGTCATTTAAAATTATTTTGAAATTAATAAACATTATTGTCGTGTATTATTGTAATATTATTAGTAATTTTTCAAGTATTTGTCATTTTATCTAAGTTTTTTCCCATTATATTAAATCGTAACATTATTGTCATGTATGCTTATTAACATTGTATTTGATTTGTCTTTTGTTATGCAGATTCATGGATCCCATTGCCCCAATAGATCTTTCAGTTCTTAGACTACATAATAGCTATCGATCCGTTAGAGTTTTTACGGATCACGAGGTATGTAAATAACAAATCGATTTACCTTAATTTTTCAATTTTATTTTATTAGCGAAAATGTTCTTACTAATATGTTTTTAAAATTTTATAGCGAGGCCTATGTCCTGAGATGCCGTAGGAGGGAGGCGGTGTTCGGCCAGGGAGATTCTTAATAATATTAATCCTCGTGTATTGGAGTATATAACTATGACAGGTTTTGGTGGTGTGATCAAGGTGGGGTTTATTTCGCTTAATTGGCACCTTGTGACAGTTTTAGTCAAGCAATGGAGGCCGGAGACTCACACATTTCATTTGCCTCACGGCGAGGCCACCATCACGCTACAGGATGTTAGTATTTTGTTGGGTTTACCTGTCGACTGTGAGCCTATCTCTGGCCTAGTTGGTGCCGACGTCACAACTGAATGTGAGCGATTATTGGGAGTTGTGCCCCCTGCTACAGTCATTAAGGGTAAGACATTGAATATGAGCTAGTTAGGGATGACATTTCAAAATTTCTCAGCCGACGATGATGACATTACAGCGCAGAGATATGCACAAGCTTATATATTACAGCTGATGGGTGGATTGTTATTCACCAGTAAGACGAGTACACATGTGCACATTTGTTTCTTATCTCTACTGGAAAACCTAGATGTCACAGGACAGAACAGCTGGGGCAGCGCCTCCCTTGCATGGTTGTACAGGGAGATGTGTCATGCCACTCACCTTGATGCTTCTGAAATTGCTGGACCTTTGATATTACTCCAGGTATAGGCATGGGAGAGACTACCCTTTCTCGCACAGAGGAGAGAGACAGACATTCTGTGAGATAATCTTTGTCCTTTATGCGGGAGGTATGTAAAATTATTGGTTTTATGCATTTGCTTATAATGTGTGGTACGTAAATGACTTGTAATTGACATTTTTAATTACTTGCAGGTGGAGAGTAAAGTTCAAAGTAACTCAAATCGGCCATAATGTGGTGTCTTGGTATAAGGAAATGCTGGACAAGATGTTAGCAGAGCAGGTAATTAGAAGTTTATCTTACATCTATGTACCATTTAACATATTCATGTTGCAATATTTATTTATTAAAACATCGACACTGTTTTTGGGTTGCAGTTCATATCACTACCATACATTGATGATAAGCTGAGGCACCTAATACCAAACTATTGTTATCGAGACCAGCATATTTGGGGTGCTAAAGTACCCTTAATATGTTTTCATATTGTTGAGTATCAAAAAGTGGATAGGGTAATGCATCAGTTTGGATATCAGCAACCTATACCAGAAAAACCCTGCTGACATTGAGGCCAATCAAACCTTGCACAAATGTGATCTTCAGGGACAAGGCGTCACAGACCACTGTTGGTTACATGCTAATCACATAGCCATTTGGGGCATGAGATACCATTTGGTCCAGACATAGGAGGTTGCATATCGAGTTGCACATGTTCATGCTGCTCATACACCCGAGTACAATGAGTGGTATAGACGTATCAGTAGGACATATCTTACACGAGTTGGTCTTATCTATGCTGCTTTAGCTCCTTCCTATTCTACTCATTCGACATCATCATTGTCATTACAACGTCGCAGACGCAGTAAGACTAATGTCCTTGGACCGTCGGTATCTCATGGACGTGTTGATGCTGATGTCTGACCATCAGATGTGTACATTCCGTCACCACCACATATGTCTCCACCTCCTTATATAGCCAGTACTTCAGCTATGTATTAGCAGCTTATGCCGGACTTTGCACAACAATCAAGCGAGGTTTTTAACTCTCCCATATTGCAGGTGCCATACTTTCAGTATGGTAGTACACCGGCATCATATGACCTGGGTATGGGTTCAGGTGTGCAAGCGGAGGAAGGATTTAGCCGTGCTGATGACATACCTATGTCAGAAGATTTTGGAGACACAACTAATGTACCACCTAGGCGAAACCCAGCAAGGAGGAGAAGACCACGCCCATGTGGTACATAGGGTCATTTTTTGTAAACTAGTATTGCCCGAAATCCTTATTTAAATTTTATATATATATATATATATATATATATATTTTTTGTTACTTGTAATGGGAATAGTCTTCCTGGTTTATGTTTTAATTTAGTTATACTTGTAAATTGGAATTTACTTTTTAATAAACAGGTAGGGGTCTTCTAAACCTCCCACCACTTCAAGGTGAAAATTTTCAATTGTCTAATAATAATTATCATCTTAAATACTGAAATTATTACATAAATCTTCAAGTATTGTTTTAATAAACAGACATGCTAGCATCACTTTATAATGAAGCATATAATAATTAGAATGAAGTACGCAATCTTTTTATGAAGTGACTACTCGTTCACGTATTTTCACTTATAAAGCATTTAAACAGTAAATGGACAGGCTGACATTACTTTACGTGTGAACAAACATGTTGACATTACTTTACACTCACACATTAAATCTTTGACTACTTCAGTATATATTCAAGTGACATTATTTTGACGATAACAAGAAATATTTGCTTATATAAATAGGATTGGCTATCCGAATTGAAAACATCAAACAACCGTTTCTTATTAGAAACTCACACTCGATAACAAGAAAATATGCCAAGACAACCCTACTCATATTATGGCTGTCATGGACGTTGTGGTGGTCACAGATCATCAACTAGAACCAGATCTGAGCCATCAACACCGAGACAATGTCTTCATCGTGTAGACAAGTATCCAGATCCGAATGAGGTTACATGGTATGGATCGAAAAGAGAGTTTCAATAGTCCAAATATTGCCGATCATATAATGGTCGGACCAGTTACTAATGTCTCACAAGAAAATTAGTTAGTTTGGGCAAGGGAACCTAAGTATATTAGATGGTAGGAGATAAGGTGCGAGATGGAATCATATTGTAGATTACACAAGCTATCAGTCCCAAAAGCAATATCTGCAACTTTACCTCGTTCAACACAAGGTGAAATAGCTCGGGTGATTGAAAGACTAAAGTCCAAAATTAACCATATGAATCGAACACTAGATAAGTACCAGGCCTGGCATGAGGTAGCTGCACTCCAAGACGAGTTAAGAACTCCGACGATGATGGAAGTTGAAATTGATGCGCAATATGAGAGAGATGATAACCTGTCTGACTACTCTGACAGTGATTGTGATGATGATTTCGTTCATAATTTTCTTCCATATACTTTGCCAGTATTTTGTTAAACAATGACACATATTTATTTCATTATCGCCAATGTGTGGCAAGTTTTTCTAAATAAATTATAGTATTCATAATATATATTTGATTAATATAAGTGTGCTCCATTAATTTTTAAAATAATTTAATGTTTTTTTCTTTATACTAAATCATTTCAAATAAGTTTAAAAATTATACACTTTAAATTAAAAAAATATAGTCAAATTTAAAAATTTGCAATATCATACACAATAATAAAAATCAATATCTTACATTATAAATATAAATTAAAAAATATCATACATTATAAGTTTAAAAACTATCATACTTTATATCATAAACTATAAATATATAAATTAACATATACTTTATATTTAAAAGATATCATGAATTTTCAAATTTTAAAATATCATAAACTATAATAAAAACATTTATGATACACTATAAAATTAAAAAATTATCGAAAATCTTAAATTCTAAAAATACCAAATTAAAAAATTTAAAAACTATCATACACTATAAATTTAAAATTTATCATATATTTTTAAATCCATATAATTATTATACACTTTAAAATTTATCATACATTTCAAAATTTAAATATATCATAAACTATAAATATATAAATTAACATATACTTTATATTTAAAAGATATCATGAATTTTAAAATTTTAAATAATGAAAACATTTATGATACACTATAAAATTAAAAAATTATTAAAAATCTTAAATTCTAAAATTTTAAAATTATCATATACTTTAAATTTATAAAATATCATATACTAAAAATTAAAAATTACTATATATTTTAAACTTTAAAAATATAATACAATAAAAATTTAAATTTAAAAATTATCATATATTTCACAAAAACCCACTTATAAATGATCATATATTTGAAATTAAAAAAATTTTCAAAAACCCATAAAAAAATAAATAAAAGAGGACTTAATTTCAAAAAGCCATGGAAAAAAAAAAAAAAAGTGGTCTAAAACCGGCTTTACAAAAGCCGGTTTTAGGACAATTGTTTGTCCTCCGGCATGGGACAAAATATCTATGAAACCGGCTTTTCAAAAGCCGGTTTCAGATCCCTTTTATTTTTGTTGCTTTGGCCTGTGAGGTGTGTTGTGGGGTCCATGGGGTGACATGGCATGGTGAGTCGGACCCAGAAACCGGTTTTTGAAAATGTAGTTTCAGAATTTACCCCATTCTGGCTATTAAAGTAAAAAAATTACCATTTTTTGTAAAAATGGTGGGATTTGGACCCTTCTGTCCAAAAACCCAATGTACAGTTGCCAAATTACTTTCAAAATCCTTGGAAACTAGTAGTATCCAGCCTTTGAGATTGACAAAAAAGAATAATACAATTTACATATATTCATATAAAAACAAAATTAGGTTGTTCAAAATTTAAATTTTTTACAATAAACGCTCCCCTTATTTTATGGTTTCTCTAATTCATTGGAATTTTTATGAGCATTTCATCAATCAAAATAAAATAGTTTAGTGTGGCATAACAAGTGGTGGTTCTAGAAAATTTTGTCAATAGAGTCACAATTTTGTTTTATATAAATAATTAATATATATATATATATATATATATATTATATAGTCTTAAACCCAACAATTTTTTCTTATTATGTTTATTTCACGCAATAAAATTTACTAAATCATATAGACAAAAGTTTGGTTATAGGAAAGCTCGTTGAACTTATGAGTTACACAATAGGAGGTAACTCTCTTGCCCTTCTCATGAGTCACTTTCCAAATAAAGATAAGATTCAATCTCCAAGTTTTTTGCATAACTAGCACCTTCAAAAGTTTTTTCATTAAGGAGAATACATATTTATAATAATATTATAGAATTTGTTAACAAGTGTCATGAGTTCAATTAGAAAAAAATTTAAATACAAAAGAAACTAAATATGCTTTTTGTTTTTTCCTTGCTAAATTGTTAAATTTTTAGTAATTTTTTTATAAGTCAAGTGCCAAATTGTTAAATTTATAGATTATAATTTAATTAATTTAAATTTTTTAAATTTTTTCTTGAAGAAATTTATTATTGCGACAAAATTGAGAAAAAAAAAAAAAAGATAGCTTAAATTTAATTAATTTATTGGTTAATCAGATTCCAAATTTCAAAATCCATAGCAAAAAAAAAAAAAGAAGTCGAATTTGGATAAAAGGTTTACCTAGAATTAGAAGATGTCTTAGATGGGTTACCAAAAACAGTATCTCTTATGATTTTGGAGGTTTATGACTCTAACTTTGAAATTTCTTTTCACACACTCATTATGAGGGCTAATGGTTCCTTCTTTGAGGTACATCTTAGAGTTAGAATTAGAATAAGGGGTAAAGTTTTACTTTTTAGTATTAACTTTTATTTCATTGAGTTGGTATTTGAACCTTTTTCATTTTAGTTTTTATTTTATTGAATTGGGCTTTAGAGTAAGTTAACTTGAAGGATTTTAAACTTTATCTTGTTGGACTATTTATTGTTTGAAATTCAGTGGGGGCAAAAAAAAAATTTACACAACTCAGTGGAGTCAATTTCATAATGTACCTACACTTATAAAATAATTTTAAAAAGTCAGTAGTGTGAGTTGACCCCACTGAGCTTCACCTAAATCCACCAATGCAGACAGCATATTATCCTTTAAAATTTCATCCATCAATGCCTATAACAAGCCTATATGGTGCTAAGAACCCTCTCTTGCATGCTTTAAAAATGACCTAATGCAACTTTGGACGACACATGGAGCCTATTAGTCCTAGTCAGCTTCCGTCCAATTAAAATAGACGGTACATGACAACAGGCACCACATTGTGCAATTTTTGTAAGTATAAGAATGACATTTTAACTTTTTAAATTAACGAAACTAAAGTGAATTTTGAAAAAAACTATAGGGATTATGAGTGTATAAGCCTGTTAATTAAATAATAAAAAAATTTAAAATAAAAATCATATAGTATAAATTTTAACACTAATAAATATTTTTATATAATTACTAATGAAAAAAAAAAAAAATTCCTAAAGTTAGAATTAGATATTTTCATCCTATCATTTCACAAGAATTGTTTGTCCTAAAGAAAAGAAAAAAAATGTTATTTTCAAGACTAGATTTACATATATCACATTTTTAACTTCCTTTTTTTTCCTTTCTTTTTTACTAATTCTTGAATTTATCTTTTCAATTCTTACAAGTTTTTAGTTTAGATTCCATATTATGATTTAAAAAAATTAAAAAATTAAGCCTATGTTATTTAATATAAATATTAAAATTAGACTTACTTGTATATGTGTAGTTTTTTTCTATTTTATTAAAAATAATATAATATAATTAAACAAATTCAGCCATAATGTACTTCTATTAAGACTAAGAAACTAAAAGTAAGTATTAAAATAGAAACAAAAATGAGTATTTATGACTTATTTAGAAAGAAAAAAGAAAAGAAAAGATACTTAAGTACTTTGAAGATAAAATTGGGACTTTTTAGTATTTTTCTAAAATTTTTCTCTTAACATCATTAACTTTTTCATCCATTCAAGGAAAGGGAGTGTCATATTCCTCAAAGTTTGGACCCTAATATCGTTTCAATAAACGTTAATGGGATGGGAGTGTAATTTTCTCTAAATTAAAAGTAGATGGAATAAAATATATTTCGTCTATGAATTAGAAATTTTCATTAAGTTTATTTTGCTAAACCTCAAGGGATGGGATTGTAATTTATTCAAATATAATATAACATGACACACTAGTCTTTTATTATTATTATTTTTTAGAAGAAACAAAAAATCCATAAAGAAGACAATATAGTCACACATTAAGATTTGAATATGAGACATCTTGGCCTAGCACCTCTTTTTGGCCATTTGAACTAAAACCTTTATGGCCAATCTTTTATTTCAAAAATTAGAAAAATAGCAAATGAGAAGTATTATTAGCTTTCTTGATAAGCTCTATTTTAACCTAAGAATCAGCTTAAAAAATAATTTAACTAAAATCCAAACTTCAAGCTACGTCAAGACTATTATAGAATTTCCAAAGTTTAGTACTATTTGAAGAACACAGCCTTAACTAGATTTTCTACTAGTCAAATGTAGCTTGACTAGTAGATTTTTCAAATATCTTGTTAGAAACTTCATATGTGTGGGTATTCATTAATTATAATAAAATAGACTTAGGTTTGGTCCACTTGAAACATGTTGGTAAAAATCCCATATAATTTATGTGATTATTTTTGATAGGGCTCTAGCACACTTCTTATCTGATTAGATGTGGATTGACAGTAAGTGTAGGCTGAATGACTTTAAGAATTTTTAATACGACTATTAGGGTTTATCTAATGACAAATAAGCTAGGTCTTATTTCCTCTCTTAATATATGTATATTGTCCCATTAAAAGCTGTCAGTAAATACAGAGAGTACAAAAAAAAAATCTAGCTGTATAATCATTTTATTGAGGTGTGCTTGTTTGAGATTTCACATATCCGCTGCTATGGCTCAATCAGGTATGCAAGGTTTATTGTTAATATGTGTAAGTACTTGCAAATTATCCCATATGTTGTCCCTCAATTCCATGTTTGTCATAATACTTACCTCCATTGTCAGCTTCATAATCTTAATAACTTTCCCAAATTATTTTTCAACTTCAGTTTTGAAAATTATAAATTTATCAAGAGAATCAGATTTTTCTTTAATCAAGTATAGAGAACCAATACAGGAAAAAATCATCAATGAAGGTAATGAAATAATAGTTTTTACACAAAGTGGTGGAATAGAGTCGACTAATGTCTCTATGAATGATCTCTAAGAGTACTGAACTTCGGGTTGTCCTCTTTTTCTTTGTCTTGGTCAATTTACCTCTAATACAATTAACACAAGTTTCTAAATCACCAAAATCAAGTGATGGTAGGATACCATCTTTAATGAATCTTTTAACTCGTTTTCTTGGTATGTGATCCAAACGCTTATACCAAAGCATTGAGGATTTCTTTTTAATTAAAGGTCTCAAAGAGAATATGTAGATTTTAGTGATACTTTCTCTCATGTCTCAATTAAAGACTCTTTTAGGGTTATCATGGCATTGGTGGCTCATTTTAATCTTAAGATATATCAGATGGATGTGAAGATAACCTTCTTGAATGGAGATCTTGCTGAAGAGGTTTACATAGGTTCAACCTCAAACTCTCAAAGAAAATAAAAGAAATGAACTTATTTGTAAACTCATGAAGTCTATGTATGGTTTAAAACAAGCATCTCGACAGTGGTTCTTAAAGTTTGATAAGGTAATCACCTCTTGGTTTTGTTAAGAACAAGATTGATCAGTGCATATGTCTTAAAGTTAGTGGAAGCAAATTTATCATGCTGATTTAATATGTTGATGATATTTTACTTGTCAACAGTGACGCTGGTTTACTAAATGAGACAAAATTGATGTTATCTAAGATTTTTGACGTGAAGGATCTTGAGGAGGCATCATTTGTTCATGGCATTGAAATTCATCGAGACAAATCTCGTCGTTTGTTGGGTCTTTCTCAGCTAAACTATATTAATTGTATGCTCGGTAGGTTTAATACACATAAATGTAAGCCTGAGGATGTACTAGTTATCAAGGGTGACAAATTCAGTTTAGATTATTATCGTATAAATGATTTTCAGAAGTAGTTCATGAAGAATGTGCCTTATGCTAGAGCAATTGGAAGCTTTTTATATGCTTAGGCAGTGGGAGTTCTTGGTAGATATCAGTCAAACCTACAACTAAAACATTGGGTTGCGGAGAAGAAAGTTATGAGGTATTTGCAGAGAACCAAGGATTTTATGTTAGTGTGTAGAAAGGTTGATCACCTTTAGTTGATTGGTTACTCTGGTTCTGACTTTGCTGGTTGCAAAAGTGATCTGAAATCCACTTCAGAATACATTTTTATGTTAGTTGGGGCAGCTGTATATTGGAAAAGTTCTAAATAGACAATTACTGTTTCTTCCACTATGCAGGCCAAATTCGTTACTTGTTATGAAGCATTGACACATGGTATATGGTTAAAGAACATGATAACCTATCTTGGTGTGGTTGATTTAATATATAGACCTTATAAAATTTACTGTGACAGTAGTTCCATTGTGTTCTTTTCAAAAAACAACAAGACTTCAAGTGCATCAAAAGCTATAGATATCAAGTATTTGGCTACCAAGGATTTTGTGTGAAATGGAGATATCGTGTTTGAATATATTGAAATAGAAAAAAAAAATTAAGCAAATCCTAAAACCAAAGGACTTAGGATTGTGATTTTTAAAAGTCATGTTGATAACATGAGTATTGTGAAGTCCTTTGATGTTTTTGGTTAGTGGGAGTTTGTGTTGTTTTATTCCAACTAGCTAGACTGTTATATATGCTATTTGGTATCTCATGTTTTGTTTATATCCTTGTTGGATGGTAAGTTTTATTAATGAAAATAATAGTTATTTTCATTGTGATATGATTGATATTGTATGTACACATATGGTTATTTATATATGACATGTCATTGCGTTAAAATCTTAAAACTTATTATCTGTCTTAAGTATTATAATTTTGTCAATTTGGAGGTATGTCTCAAATGACACTAATTGGATATCTCAAGATGGTTATTGAGATAAACAAGCTTAAAATTAAACTTAAGTGATATCTAGTGCTTTTGAAAGTATCCAGTTTTAATGAAATCACCTGGAGAACTAACAATGAAAATAGCATATATTAATCACATTTGGATACTATTTTCTTGCTACACTATCATATCTAGATCCATTGCAGATTAGGTTATTGGTAGGGGTTGCAATGAGGTGTGAACAACTCGTGAGCTATTTATTAAGGGCTTAGATCAAGCTCGGCTCATTTTTTAAATGAGCTGATCTTGAGCTTTATTTTGAGCTCATTTAGTAAAAATGAGCCGAGCTCAATTTTTCCAAAGCTCGGCTATTGAACTCGTGAGTTGACTGGTTTAATATTATTATTATTATTTATTTATATATACATTTATAATAAATCTATTTATATATTTGGTTTATTGGTAATTTGCATAAATACTTATTAATTGGTATTAGGTTCAACTCTCCTTGCCTAATTTTTTTTAGAATTTTCAAAAATTCTTCATGAGTCCTTAACGAGCCGAGCTGAGCTCCAAAACTTGACTCGTTGACAATCCTAGTTGTTGGCATTTGTAACCATGGATTGGTTTTGTGTTGTTTAAGTGGTATAATGATTGTCATGATTGTTGTTAATAACTTAATTGGTTGGATTGTTTGAAATGTGTCTCAGGACCAAAGGTTTTAAAATTGTGGCCATATAAAAATTATACCTTGCCTGAGAGTCATTTTTTAAAATGTGTTTTTCAAAAATTTAAAACTACAATTAATGTTGTCAAAATGGGAGAATGTTGAAAACTTCATATGTGTGGGCATTCATTAATTGTATGGTCTTGTTTTAATAAAATGGGCTTAAAGTTTGGTCTATTTGAGACATGTTGGTAAAAGCTCATTTGGTTTATGTGATCATTTTAGATAGGGTTCTAACATACTTCTTATCTCATTAGATGTGGATTGACAATAAGTATAAGCTGAGTGACGTTAGAAGTCTTTAATGGGAAAACTCTTAGGGTTTATCTGATGATAAATAAGCTAGGTCCCCTCTCCTTTCTTAATATGTGTATTTTGCTCTGTTGAGAGCTATCAATAAATATAGAAAGTACGGAGAAGAAGACCTAGATGTATAAGCATTCTACTGATGCGTGATTGTTTGAGGTTTCACATATCCACTGTTATAGCTTAATCAGGTACACAAGGTTTATTATTAATGTGTTTTAAATTTATGTATAAGATTCTGTATATTTGTTACATATCTGTCAGAGTTAATCATGACCTAATTAGTTAGATAAGTCTAGGGTTGCACAATGAATTAATAAAATAAAAGATAAGAGCTGAATCACTAGATCGATTAGGTTCTATTCTTTTTTTTTTTTTTTTTTTTTTCGACATAAAGTCTGGTTTTGGGTTATTATTTGAAAATTCACTTATTTATTTATTTATTTAGTTATAGTTTGTATAGTGAAGTACCTGTGGGTAACTAAATTAATCGAAAATTATATATATATATAATTTTTTTTAATATAATATAATTCTTTTTTGTTAAATATAGTATTATTGAATTTATTTTTATGTAATTTTGTGATTTTATATATGTTAATCTTTTTGCATTTTAATTTTATAGTAATTCATGAATTTTAATGTTGTAGTTTAAACTCATAATTAAGAACATTATTATTATTTATTAATTTTATAATAAAATAAATAAATTTTAGGGTCATGCAGTACTTGAACCATGTCCAAACCAAAATTATTATTTTGTTTTTTCTTAATTCAGTTCAGGTAGTACTAAATTTTGGTAACGGTTTGAGAATTTTAGTAATTGGATCAAAATTATCCATTACCTAAACTTATTGACAAATACGCTGTGTTGGAGAAGGTCAGCCAATTAGTCTACATTATGTAAACAAGTCGCCTAATGATAGAAATTTATTTTTTCCTTAAATATATACTTACTGAGTTTTTACTATTATATATAATTACTTTTATTTGTTAAATTGCTTCTAATATATTATTATTATTATTTTATTTTAATATCAATAAGATTGTATTTTTTTCTGAGCTACTGAGTTTTTTTTTTTCCTTCTAATTCTTCTCATCTCAAAATTAATAAATCTATTTTATCAAAAATAAAAAATAAATAAATCTATAATATTTCAATAATTATATATTAATAGTAATAAATATTGAATTTCTCAATTTGTTTATCTAATAAGTTTCTAAAAATCTTAGTTTTTCTAATTTTCCTTAAATTTATTAAAAAAGTATAATAAATTAAGAAAATATTAGAATTAGAATTTTTATAATTATGATATAATTATTTCGATAAGTTAACCTGTAGATGTTTGTTTGGGCCAGTGAAAAAAGCCTGCTCTACTTTCCGGTACTGCATGACAAACTGTAAATCAAATCCTGACCCTTCTGATTGGGGACGGCACAGATTTAGGTGGTATAGCTTTCGGATCAACCAATGGGTCACACCCAACCACATTGTTTTTTTTTTTTGGTAAGAGACACCCAACTACTTTCACCCTTAATTTTCTTCTTCTGTTTTTTTGGGTACAAAATAATAACCCCAAACTTTTTCGTTCCTTCAGTTTCTAGATGAGACTTCTCTTGACTAATTTCTAGATTGGCCCATTGAATTGATGGCCCTTGATGCACTATGTTTCTTAGGCCATTAATCATTGTAAATGACATTGTAATCAACGAGGCTTTAATATGATGTGGGGCTATATTCAGGGGCAGACAGAGGAGAGGCTCAGTGGGGTTAACTGATTTTACTGACTTTTAAAAATTATTTGTAAGTATAGTTAAATTAGGAAATTAACTCCACTATCTTGTGTAAATTTTTGTTTGCCTGCACTGAATTTCATTATTTCAACAAATAAATAATCTAAAATTTATTGGCGCACAAATAAATCAACAAAATATTTTAAGTTAACATAATTTAAAGCCTAACTCAATAACGTAAAAACTAAAACTAAAAAGTTCGAAATACAACTGAATAACATAAAAATTAAAAGTAAAAAGTAAAATTTTGCCTCTTATTTTAACTCTTATGAATTTGACGTGAAGGAAGGAACTATCAGCCATCACCTTGAGTGTGAATTTTGTTTTTGCAAGATTAGAGCCATAAACCTCCAAAATCACAGGAGAAACTCTGTTTTTTGTAACCTTTTAAGTTATCTTCTACTTCTAAGTAACTCTTTTTTGCAAATCTATTTTTTTTTTTTTTTGCATTTTGAAATTTCAAATATGATTAACAAATAAATTAATAAAATTTAAGCCATCTTTTATTATTTTTTTCAATTTTTTCCCAATAATAAATTTCTTTAAGACAAAATTTAAATTAAATTATGCTCTATAAATTTAATAATATGCACTTGACTTTTAAAAAATACTAAAAATTGAACAATTTAGCAAGAAAATAAAATTTTCAATTAGTCAATTTTTTTCTAATTGAACTCATGAAACTTGTTAACAAATTCTATAATATTATATTATAAATATTCATTTCCTTTAACTACATAACTTTTGAAAGTGCTAGTTGTACCAAAAACCTGAGATTGAATCGATTGAATCTTGTCTTCTCCTGGGAGGGGGGTTTATGGGAAAAGTGAGAGAGCTATTTCCTATTATGTAACTCATAAGCCTAACGAGCTTTTTTATAAACCAAACTTATGTCCATATGATTATGTGAATTTTATTGTGTAAAATAAACTTAATAAAAAAAATTTGTGGGGTGCGGGTCTATAATATAAATATATATTATTAATTATTTATTTATAAAAGAAAATTTAACCCCACTGACAAAATTTTTTGGTCCGCCACTGGCTATATTATTTGATTTTTTGAATGTAGCAATTATGAGATTCACATTCATTTTTCACATGTTATTATGTATACGTTAATTGTGTTTACTTAGCTAGATTCCAGCTAAAATAAATGTAAGAATAGTCACTTTCATTAATTAGAAAATATAAGTATAATGATGAAATAGAGGACTAGTTGCTTGAACACAATGACCAAATTACATTTGCAGTGAATATGCTAAACCTTAGAAATATGAAATTTTGTGTGACCATAAGTATAAAAGATGTTTGTTTTAGGCTTTAGATGCAGTTTGATAATGCTGTGATTTGTAAAAAATTACAATAAATTTTATATTTAAAAAAAATAACTGTAAAAAATCACAACAAATCTTGTTTATTAGACCTTATCAAAATATTTATGTTATTTGCACTCCCAATTGTTGTCTCATAAATTAGGTGGATGCCCAGAAAGTTGTTTGTTGCATGATATCTTGGATAAGCAAAGTCAAAGCTGAGATGAGAAGATCCATCTTCTTCCACAGCTCTTTTGGCCATCGCCCCAAGTTCCTCCACCCTTTTTCTTCTTTCTTCGTTTTTGTTTACCTCATCCATTAACTTTTCTATTGTCCTTTCAATATCTTTCTTCTTCACCAACAGTCCAATATTTTTATCTTCCTCTCCCCATTTTACAGGAGTCTCCACCCCAACAGTCACACCAACTTTGAGCATTTGTATAACAAGTTTCTCATTGAAAAATTGATCTCCAAATAATGGCCATGTAATCATTGGAACACCAGCACATATTGATTCTAGTATTGAATTCCAACCAGAGTGTGTCAAAAATCCTCCAATTGCAGGGGTGTGATAACATTAGTATCTGTGGAGCCCAATCCCAAATTACAATGCCTCTAGCTTTGATCCTTTCTTCATATTTATCTTCCTTAATCCACCTGACCAATTCTTGAAACTTACTCCCTCCCCTTATAGCCCAAATGAATGGTCTTTTGATGCCTCTAAGGCCAATGCAAGTTCTATCAATTGCAATGCTGTTAGATTGCATAAGCTTCCAAGGCGTGCAGAGACTACACTTCTTGATTCCAATGAATCAAGCCACTTCAAGCACTGGTGCTCATCAATGGAGGCCTTGTAATTACCTCTCAGCCTTATCCAGTTCATCTTTGTTACAAACTGAAACAGGACCAATACACCAGACTTTGTCTCCTTTTGCTTTCTTGTAATCCTTCACATAAGCTGGCTCCAACTCGTCAAAAGAATTCATGATTACTCCATACGACACCATTTCAGCTCCACGCATTTGATCATCGAATTCCGTCCAAGTTGGAGTCAATGGTGCTGGTATCCGGGCTTTGGTAATCTCAATTTGATCAGGTAGACCAGGGAAAACAAAGTACTCCGAGTCTGATGTTATTCTCTCAAGTACAAGGCGAATATCTAAAATGTGCAAACATAAGTGACAGAAGCAACTTATTCCAACAAAAGTAATCCTGGGAATGTTGAACTTGCAAGCAATGTTGGCTGTCCATGGCAAACACATATCTGAGATTATGCAACTTGGTCTGGGTGTGACAACTTCAAGTAATTTTTATACTGGCTTCTGTAGAAGGCTTGCTGCAGCGAAGAAACTCGGGGCCATCCCTAGTGACGGTAACATGTCAAGATTTTCACACCCATCTGGTAATCCTGCTTCTTGACATGGAAATTGGAGTTGAACTAATCGAATCTGTAGCCCATACTCTATAACACGAGCAAGAATTGTTTCGAAACGGGATGCGTTATATATTGTTGTTACTATGCTAACAATAACACCACGCTGTGCCAAAAGTCTTGCCATGTCAATCATAGGAATCATGTGACCTTGTGCCATCAATGGGAACAAGACAAAATGAAGCTGGGGGGCTTGGGAAACCATTTCCATTAGAATGGATGAAAATTCTATTTTAGTAAATGCAACTGATCTTCTTGTTTGTATGTATGAGATTTCTCAAGATGCATTTGGAGAAGGCTGTCTTGGCGATGTAAGAAGATTTCTCAAGATGATTAATCTGAAGTTGATATTTGTGGATGTGGTTCGCAGAAGTGAAACTGTGGACTGGTATTCCTGATTCTGCACCACCCTCTAACACAAGGATGGCAGTATAGGACCACTACGCCACATGTTAGAATTTGGATCTTCTGTCCAAGTTGTATTTCACCCGGAATGTCAGAATTTCATATTATTAACAGAAATAAATAATGTAAAAAAGAAGAAGACAATGAAGAAAACATGAAGAATCAGAGAACTTCAATTAATTAGCTTTGCCTGGCATATAACAAATCTATTGTCCAGTTATTTGTCTCTTTCTCTTCCATCTATAATTCTGAAGTGCAAAATAAAGCACCTAATATTGAACATCAAAATCTACAGAGTAATGTAACCCAGGAAAAAAATTCTGCAAATTCTAATCTGGTTGGAAGAGAACTTACCAGGCAAGACTTCGTAGTTCATACATGAGTTTTCTGACCTGAAACACAAAGGTAATGAAATAGAGACCGAAAGTGAGTTTAGTGCTGACAAAGGAATCGTTACTTTAATCTTTTTTCTTGTTTCATTAAGCCTTTTAGCTTACCACCCCACCCACGTTCAATTTGAGACTAAATTTATTAGATTCCTTACAACCCACACTTGGTGGACAAAAAGAAAAGTTGCAGAACTCAACAAGGAGCTAAAATTCGCTATTAAAAAATGTGAATTATTTTTTAATAAATGACGATACTGTGAATTAAAAATCGTAAGATATAATTTTCATAATTGCATTAATATTTTTTAATTTTTAATTCTTCTTCCATCTTAAAATTAAAATTTTTTTAATTTATAAATTTATGAATTTCTTATTTAATAAGTTATAACTAATCATAATATTTTTTTAATTTCATCCCAATTTTTATAAATAAAAATTTTCAAGAAAAATCTATAAATTAAAAAAAAATTATTAAGAGTATAGTTCTTTTGATTATAATATAATTATGTTAATTTTTTTTTCATATTTCAAATTGAAAAAAAAAACATTTATTAAATTTATTTATTTGTTTAATGTCATTAATATAGATTTTTTTTTATTAATAATAATTTATATGTATATAATTATTGATGAATAATAATATATATTTTATATATTTCTAAATAATTTATCATTTCAGGAATCATTTCCGTTTAAAAAGTATCTCAAAATGTTGCCACCAAACGAAGTTTAGTACCCTAGGAACTGAACTGAATTTTATTAATTCCCGAAATACAATATAAATGCATAACCAGCATTCAAGGACCCACTACAGAAACTCACAACCATAGGATTTGCTTCAAGAGGACCGGACAACTTCAAACAAAAAAAGAAACAAGATTTGAGGCATTACTCTGAACAACAGGCACTTGAAGATCTCAAAAAAGAAACGCTTTTTCATGTCTATTGTTCATTCCGGCGTGCTAGTTGATTGTTGTTTGATATCTTCAATGAGCGAAGTGAGATCAAGATGAGAAGAACCCCCTTCTTCTGCAGCTTTCTTTGCCATCTCTCCCATTTCTCTCACTCTTCTTCTTCTCTCTTCACTTTCTTCACCTTCATCCATCAGTTCTTCTATTGCCCTCTTAATGTCTTCCTTCTTCACCAATGCTTCAATCTTCTCTCCCTCTCCATTGTTTACAGGATCCTCTGCCCCAATTCTCACACCAATTTTTAACACTTTTGCAACATTAATCTGATTGCAAAATTGATCAGCAAATAATGGCCATGTAATTATCGGAACACCACAAGTTATTGCTTCAAGTATTGAACCCCACCCACAATGTGTTATGAATCCCCCAATGGCAGAGTGGGACAAAATTAGTTCTTGTGGTGCCCAACCTCTAATTAAAAGACCTCTCCCTTTAATCCTTTCCTCAAACCCATCTTCCTTAATCCACTTTTCCAATTCTTTTAAATTATCCCCTCCCCTTATAACTCAAACAAATGGTCTTTTAGATGCTTCTAACCCCAATCCAAGTTCTATCAGTTGTGAAGCACTCAAGTTGGCTACACTTCCAAGGCAGGCATAGACTACAGAGTTTTCTTCCTGCAAATTAAGCCACTCCAAGCAATAATGCTCATCAATGGAGGCTTTGTTACCTCTCTCAGCCTTATCTAACTCATTCTTATTGCACAGCCAAACGGGGCCAACACACCAGGCCTTCCCATTCCTTAGCTTTTTGTACTCCTCAATAGACTCTGGCTCATAGAGTTACATCATAGAGTTAGAATTAGAATAAGAGGCAGAGTTTTACTTTTTAGTATTAAATTTTATTTTATTGAGTTGGTATTTGAACCATTTTCTTTTTAGTTTTTATTTTAGTGAGTTGGGCTTTAGAGTAAGTTAACTTGAAGGATTTTAAACTTTATCTTGTTGATTTATTTGTGGGCCAATAGTTTGTGGACTATTTATTGATCAAAATTCAGTGGGGTTACAAAAAAAATAAAAAATTAACACAACTCAGTGGAGAAAATTAACACAACAAGCACCACATTGTTCAATTTTTGTAAGCATAAAAATGATCATTTAATATCATATTTTAAAATTATAATATAAATAAAAATTAAAAATTTATTATGTATTTTAAATTTAAAATTTATCATACACTACTAAAATGAATAATAATTTTTAAATTTATAGTGTATAATAATTTTTTATTTTAGAATTTATGATATTTTTAATTTTAGATAATTTTTAAATTTATATGATATATTTTTAATTTAAAATATATGATTTAAAACCAAATTTTTAAAATTCTGTTTCAGTTTTTGGGTTTTAATATTTTAAATATAAAACCTACTTTATTAATTAAAGATATTAAAACTCAGACCCTTTATGTCCAAAATCTCTGCACCACGTCGAATAAGGGGGTACGATGGTCTGGTGCCAAATGAGAAAACAAGACGAAATGGAGAGGCCATAAAGGACAGCAAGGCATGTTCCTCGTGTAGCTGTACGTCTCTACCCTACAAAATGTGGGGTTGCCAAATTACTTTCAAAATCATTAGAAACTAATAGAATCTAGCCTTTGAGCTTGAAAGAAAAGAATAACACAATTTACATATATTCATATAAAAACAAAATTAGTTGTTCAAAATTTAATTTTTTTTACAATAAACGCTCACATTATTTTGTAGTTTCTCTAATTCGTTGGAATTTTTATGAGTATTTCATCAATCAAAATAAAATAATTTTGTATTATTATTGAAATTAATAATAAACTTTTTGCAATACTAAATCATCACAAATTCCAAGTCAAATATAATATTCACTTATTTCAAATTTGATCTTTATTTTGTTTTATTGCTGTTTTGAATCACATACCACATTAAATCGATGAAAAATTCAACAAATTTAATAAATAAATGAGAAAAAGTTTTAGGGAGAATTAATGAATTTTTTTCTTCAAAATCTAAGCATCTATAACTCATAAATTTTCTTATTTCATCTTAGTTGTCATAATGTATTTTAGAAATTTATTTTAAAAAATATATATATATATATATAAAATGTATATTTTCTTCAAATTTATGTTTAAATATTAAAGAGTAAAATTTATATTTATATTTGCACTTCGTCCCTAGAGGTATACTAAATAGGATTGAGCATTTTGACCTAATAAACCAAGTAATCGGCCTGAACCAATCAAAGTAGGCCAATATCTGACCCAACCCTAAAAGAGGTGTGCAAGAGGCAGTTTGGTATTTTGAATATTGGGTGGGTCGGTTCGATTATTCGGCCCATTATTTTGTAAGATCAATTAACCGAAACGGTCTATATATTTATTATTTATTTAACAGGTGTCGACGTTTGATTAGGTGTGGGGAGAAAGCATACAGAAACCTAAGGTGAGTGCACTGCACTGAAATACTCATTCTAATCAGACTAACCCTAACCTAATTTCCTTCATTTCATTTTTCTACCTCCCTTTTGTTTTCTCGTTTCTATGTAAGTCTTTGGTGGAGCTGATTTAGCGATTTAAGATGGAGACGTTGTTATAGGTTAGAGATGGAGACATTGTTATAGGTTAAAGATGAGGCAAGATAGTTAGTTACAAGGTTGCTAATATGTTAGTCCAAGTGGATTATTGAGCTGGCAACAGTTGGAATCAAATTGTTATGTATAGAGTCTGTATAAAGTTGATAATTTGTAATTGTTCATTACGTTTTTGATAATCAAAGTGGCAGAGCCATTTCTTTTTCTCTCTTACTTCTTTCCTCTTCCTCCTTACTCTCTGAAATTCCCTGAACCCTCCTCTGACTGAGGGGTTTGCCTGCTAGTGATCTAGTTTAGGTTTGTGGAATTAAAGCATATCATCTGGTATCAGAGCAAGTCTTGGTCTGTGAACATAGTGAACATCAACGCAGCTGAAATGGATCAGAAATTTTCAGCTTTGGAAGCAAGAATGGATACAGTGGATGCAAGGTTTGCTAGAATCGATGCTTCTTTAACAAAGAGATCAGAAACAGCTATGATGTGAGATTTCAGGCAGTAATGGATGCGATTTCGGCATTGGCATCAAAAGTATCACCAGCAGAATGCAGTAGGCAACAATCACCAGTGCCAGTGGGTATTAGAGACCCCATACTTCCCACACTAGCAACTAGTAGACAGATTCCCTTTTATCTTTCAACTTTTCTATTGCCCTTTCAATATCTTTCTTCTTCACCAACAGTCCAATATTTTTATCTTCCTCTCCCCATTTTACAGGAGTCTCCACCCCAACAGTCACACCAACTTTGAGTATTTGTACAAGTTTCTCATTGAAAAATTGATCTCCAAATAATGGCCATGTAATCATTGGAACACCAGCGCATATTGATTCTAGTATTGAATTCTAACCACAGTGTGTCAAAAATCCTCCAATTGCAGGGTGTGATAATATTAGTATCTGTGGAGCCCAATCCCAAATTAAAATGGCTCTAGCTTTGATCCTTTCTTCATATTCATCTTCCTTATTCCACCTGACCAATTCTTGATACTTATTTCCTCCCCTTATAGCCCAAATGAATGGTCTTTTTGATGCCTCTAAGGCCAATGCAAGTTCTATCAATTGCAATGCAGTTAGATTGCATAAACTTCCATGGCATGCATAGATTACACTTCTTGATTCCCATGAATCAAGCCACTTCAAGCACTGGTGCTCATCAATGGAGGCCTTGTAGTTACCTCTCCGAGCCTTATCCAGTTCATCTTTGTTACAAAGTGAAACTGGTCCAATACACCAGACTTTGTCTCCTTTTGCTTTCTTGTAATCCTTCACATATGCTGGCTCCAACTCTTCAAAGAATTTATGATTACTCCATACGACACCATTTCAGCTGCACGCATTTGATCATCGAATTCCATCCAAGTTGGAGTCAATGGTGCTGGTATCTGGGCTTTGGTAATCTCAATTTGATCAGGTAGAC
Organism: Quillaja saponaria; assembly: GCA_029379385.1. Lineage (NCBI taxonomy): Eukaryota > Viridiplantae > Streptophyta > Magnoliopsida > Fabales > Quillajaceae > Quillaja > Quillaja saponaria. Next base: position 26,440,354 of record CM055608.1, read on the forward strand.
CAGGGAAAACAAAGTACTCCGAGTCTGATGTTATTCTCTCAAGTACAAGGCGAATATCTAAAATGTGCAAACATAAGTGACAGAAGCAACTTATTCCAACAAAAGTAATCCTGGGAATGTTGAACTTGCAAGCAATGTTGGCTGTCCATGGCACATGTTAGAATTTGGATCTTCTGTCCAAGTTGTATTTCACCCGGAATGTCAGAATTTCATATTAACAGAAATAAATAATGTAAAAAAGAAGAAGAAGACAATGAAGAAAACATGAAGAATCAGAGAACTTCAATTAATTAGCTTTGCCTGGCATATAACAAATCTATTGTCCAGTTATTTGTCTCTTTCTCTTCCATCTATAATTCGGAAGTGCAAAATAAAGCACCTAATATTGAACATCAAAATCTACAGAGTAGTGTAACCCAGGAAAAAATTCTGTACTGCAAGATTAAGGGAAAGAAATTCTGCAAATCCTAATCTGGTTGGAAGAGAACTTACCGGGTAAGACTTCGTAGTTCATACATGAGTTTTCTGACCTGAAACACAAATTAAGGTAATGAAATAGAGACCGAAAGTGAGTTTAGTGCTGACAAAGGAGTCGTTACTTTAATCTTTTTTCTTGTTTCATTAAGCCTTTTAGCTTACCACCCCACCCACGTTCAATTTGAGACTAAATTTATTAGATTCCTTACGACCCACACTTGGTGGACAAAAAGAAAAGTTGCAGAACTCAACAAGGAGCTAAAATTCGCTATTAAAAAATATGAATTATTTTTTAATAAATGACGATACTGTGAATTAAAAATCGTAAGATATAATTTTCATAATTGTATTAATTTTTTTTAATTTTTAATTCTTCTTCCATCTCAAAATTAATTTTTTTTTTTAATCTTAAAATATAACCATGAGTAACACGTGTATCACGAAAGTTTGTGTATATATATATATATATATATATAAAAGGTGGTGTGATGTGTACTACCTAATGTTGTTAGGTAGACTACAAGTAAAAGATATAGTGATTTTGTTTTTGTTTGCTATTATATTTATAGTACACCTAATAAAATTTATAGTCTATATAATGATACCCTATATATATATATATATATTATACAAGCTTGTTGGATGTTATTATAATTTGATTTTTTTTTCTTTCAATTTGCATGTTTTTGTTAAGAATTTTATTTTGGTATATATTTATCAATATCTTATGTATTAAATTATAATGTTAGATACTTATAATTCCAATAATACAGATTTTATTATATATTTGTAAATAATTTGTCATTTCAAAAATCATTTCTATTTTCAGACTCAAGTGAAAAAAGGCGTCTCGAAATGTTACAACGAAATGTAGTAGCTTAGGAACTGAACTGAATTTTATTGCATTGAATAAATCCCGAAATGCAATCTAAATGCATAACCAACTTTCAAGGACCCACTACAGAAACTCACAAACATAGGATTTGCTTTAAGAGGACCTGAAAAACTTCAAACGAAAATAGCAACAAAACTGACCCACCAAGATTTAAGGCATTACTCTGAACAACAGGCACTTGAAGATCTCAAAAAAGAAAAGCTTTTTCATGTCTCTTGTTCATTCCTGCGTGCTAGTTGATTGTTGTTTGATATCTTCAATAAGCGAAGTGAGATCAAGATGAGAAGAACCCCCTTCTTCTGCAGCTTTCTTTGCCATCTCTCCCATTTCTCTCACTCTTCTTCTTCTCTCTTCACTTTCTTCACCTTCATCCATCAGTTCTTCTATTGCCCTCTTAATGTCTTCCTTCTTCACCAATGCTTCAATCTTCTCTCCCTCTCCATTGTTTACAAGATCCTCTGCCCCAACTTTCACACCAATTTTTAACACTTGTGCAACATTAATCTGATTGCAAAATTGATCAGCAAATAAGGGCCATGTAATTATCGGAACACCACAAGTTATTGCTTCAAGTATTGAACCCCACCCACAATGTGTTATGAATCCCCCAATGGCAGAGTGGGACAAAATTAGTACTTGTGGTGCCCAACCTCTAATTAAAAGACCTTTCCCTTTAATCCTTTCCTCAAACCCATCTTCCTTAATCCACTTTTCCAATTCTTTTAAATTATCCCCTCCCCTTATAACCCAAACAAATGGTCTTTTAGATGCTTCTAACCCCAATCCAAGTTCTATTAGTTGTGAAGCACTCAAGTTGGCTACACTTCCAAGGCAGGCATAGACTACAGAGTTTTCTTCCTGCAAATTAAGCCACTCCAAGCAATAATGCTCATCAATGGAGGATTTGTTACCTCTCTCAGCCTTATCTAACTCATTCTTATTGCACAGCCAAACGGGGCCAACACACCAGGCCTTCCCATTCCTTAGCTTTTTGTACTCCTCAATAGACTCTGGCTCCACTGCTTCAGAGCTATTTACGATTGCGCCATATGATTTTATATCTGCAGCCATCATTTGGATAGAATAATGCATCAGTTTTTGACTCAGTTGTGCTTGTGTCTGGATTTCTGTAATCGGATCATTTTGGTCAGGAATTTCTGACATGGCAACATGCTCTGTTTCTGTGAATGTGTTCTGAGTAACCTGGGACATTCCAAACTTGTAGGAGCTCAAGAGAAAGAAAGTTGAGAAGATATGGAAAGTAATCCTTGGAATATTATGTTTTCGAGCAATTTGAAGTGTCCATGGAACACAGACGTCAGAGATTATGCAACTTGGTTTGAGTGGTAGTGCTTCAAACAATATTTCTGCAGGCTTGTGCATGAATCTAATTGCAGTGTAAAGTTTGAATGCCAAGTCATAAGACTGTAGCATGTCAAAATTCTCACACCCTTCAGGTAGTCCTGCTTCTTTGAATGGAATTTGGACTTGAACGAATTGGATTGAGTAGCCTGACGAAACGGCACGAGAAACAAGTGATTCAAAACGGGATGCGTTTCCTGGTGAGGTGAATATTGTAACAGTAGCACCACGCTGTGCCAACAGTCTTGCAGTGTCAAATAAGGGGAGAAGATGGCCTGGTGCCAAATGAGGAAACAATACAAAATGAAGAGGCTTTGCACTGGAACCCATGGCTGCCTTCTTTGCTTTTGGAGTATTACGAATGAATGGCATTATACTATATACTATATGTACTGCTGGAGAGAAATGAAAAGCGCACAAAGGACAACAAGGCAAGTTCCTCGTGGAATTAATTTTATTATGTCATCAACGAATGGCATTAATAACAGTTGCAAAGAAATGAAAAGTGCATAAAGGACAGCAAGGCATGTTCCTCGTGGCCGGCAGTCACCTCATGTAGCTGTACGCTTCTACCCTACAGAATGTACGGTTGCCAAATTACTTTCAAAATCTTTGGAAACTAGTAGTATCCAGCCTTTGAGATTGAAAGAAAAGAATAATACAATTTACATATATTCATATAAAAACAAAATTAGGTTGTTCAAAATTTAAATTTTTTACAATAAACGCTCCCCTTATTTTGTGGTTTCTCCAATTCATTGGAATTTTTATGAGCATTCCATCAATCAAAATAAAATAGTTTAGTGTGGCATAACAAGTGATGGTTCTAGGAAATTTTGTTTTATATAAATAATTAATATATATATATATATTATATAGTCTTAAACTCAACAATTTTTTCTTATTAAGTATATTTCATGTAATAAAATTTACTAAATCATATAAACAAAAATTTGGTTATAAGAAAACTTGTTGAACTTATGAGTTACACAATATAAGATAGCTCTCTTACTCTTCTTATAAGCCACTTTCTTAATAAAGATAAGATTCAATCTCAAATATTTTACATAACTAGCACCTTCAAAAGTTTTGTCATTAAAAGGAATACATATTTATAATAATAGTATAGAATTTGTTAATAAGTGTCGTGAGTTCAATTAAAAAATTAAATACAAAAGAAATTGAATATGCTTTTTTTTTTCCTTGCTAAATTATTAAATTTTTAGTAAATTTTTTTATAAGTCAAGTGCCAAATTGTTAAATTTATAGAGTATAATTTAATTAATATTTATTAATTTAAATTTTGTCTTGAAGAAATTTATTATTGGGACAAAATTGAAAAAAAAAAAAAAAGATGGCTTAAATTTAATTAATTTATTGGTTAATCAGATTCCAAATTTCAAAATCCAAAGAACAAAAAAAAGAAAAAAAAAAGTTGGATTTGCATAAAAGGTTTACCTAGAAATAGAAGATGGTTTAGATGGGTTACCAAAAATAGTATCTCGTGATTTTAAAGTTTATGACTCTTCACTTTGAAATTTCTTTTCACACCCTCATTATGAGGGCTAATGGTTTCCTTCTGAGGTACATCATAGAGTTAGAATTAGAATAAGAGGCAGAGTTTTACTTTTTAGTATTAACTTTTATTTTATTGAGTTGGTATTTGAACCATTTTCGTTTTAGTTTTTATTTTAGTGAGTTGGGCTTTAGAGTAAGTTAACTTGAAGGATTTTAAACTTTATCTTGTTGATTTATTTGTGGGTTAATAGTTTGTGGACTATTTATTGATCGAAATTCAGTGGGGGCAAAGAAAAATAAAAATTAAAACAACTCAGTTGAGAAAATTAACACAACAAGCACCACATTGTTCAATTTTTGTAAGCATAAAAATGATCATATAATATCATATTTTAAAATTATAATATAAATAAAAATTAAAAATTTATTATGCATTTTAAATTTAAAATTTATCATACACTACTAAAATGAATAATAATTTTTAAATTTATAGTGTATAATAATTTTTAATTTTAGAATATATGATATTTTTAATTTTAGATAATTTTTAAATTTATATGATATGTTTTTAATTTAAAATGTATGGTTTAAAACTAAAATTTTAAAATTCGGTTTCAATTTTTTGTAGGATAGGACTCTGGGCATGTGGTGGTGGGCCAGTGGGGTAACGATGAAGTTAGAAACCGGATTTTCAATATCTAATTTTTAAAATTATTCCATTTTAATATTTTAAATATAAAACCTACCTTATTAATTAAAGATATTAAAACTCAGATGGAGAGGCCATAAAGGACAGCAAGGCATGTTCCTCGTGTAGCTGTACGTCTCTACCCTACAAAATGTGGGGTTGCCAAATTACTTTCAAAATCATTAGAAACTAATAGAATCTAGCCTTTGAGCTTGAAAGAAAAGAATAACACAATTTACATATATTCATATAAAAACAAAATTAGTTGTTCAAAATTTAATTTTTTTTACAATAAACGCTCACATTATTTTGTAGTTTCTCTAATTCGTTGGAATTTTTATGAGTATTTCATCAATCAAAATAAAATAATTTTGTATTATTATTGAAATTAATAATAAACTTTTTGCAATACTAAATCATCACAAATTCCAAGTCAAATATAATATTCACTTATTTCAAATTTGATCTTTATTTTGTTTTATTGCTGTTTTGAATCACATACCACATTAAATCGATGAAAAATTCAACAAATTTAATAAATAAATGAGAAAAAGTTTTAGGGAGAATTAATGAATTTTTTTCTTCAAAATCTAAGCATCTATAACTCATAAATTTTCTTATTTCATCTTAGTTGTCATAATGTATTTTAGAAATTTATTTTAAAATATATATATATATATATATATATATATATATATATATATATATATATAAAATGTATATTTTCTTCAAATTTATGTTTAAATATTAAAGATTAAAATTTATATTTATATTTGCACTTCGTCCCTCAAGGTATACTAAATAGGACTGAGCATTTTGACCTAATAAACCAAGAAATTGGCCTGAACCAATCAAAGTAGGCCAATATCTGACCCAACCCTAAAAGAGGTGTGCAAGAGGCAATTTGGTATTTTGAATATTGGGTGGGTCGGTTCGATTATTCGGCCCATTTTTTTTTAAGATCAGTTAACCGAAACGGTCTATATATTTATTATTTATTTCACAAGTGTCGATGTTTGATTTGGTGTGGGGAGAAAGCATACAGAAACCTAAGGTGAGTGCACTGCACTGAAATACTCATTCTAATCAGACTAACCCTAACCTAATTTCCTTCATTTCATTTTTCTACCTCCCTTTTGTTTTCTCGTTTCTATGTAAGTCTTTGGTGGAGCTGATTTAGCGATTTAAGATGGAGACATTGTTATAGGTTAGAGATGGAGACATTGTTATAGGTTAGAGATGGAGACATTGCTATAGGTTAAAGATGAGGCAAGATAGTTAGTTACAAGGTTGCTAATATGTTAGTCCAAGTGGATTATTGAGCTGGCAACAGTTGGAATCAAATTGTTATGTATAGAGTCTGTATAAAGTTGATAATTTGTAATTGTTCATTACGTTTTTGATAATCAAAGTGGCAGAGCCATTTCTTTTTCTCTCTTACTTCTTTCCTCTTCCTCCTTACTCTCTGAAATTCCCTGAACCCTCCTTTGACTGAGGGGTTTGCCTGCTAGTGATCTAGTTTAGGTTTGTGGAATTAAAGCATATCATCTAGTATCAGAGCAAGTCTTGGTCTGTGAACATATTGAACATCAACTGCAGCTGCAATGGATAAAAATTTTCAGCTTTGGAAGCAAGAATGGATACAGTGGATGCAAGGTTTGCTAGAATCGATGCTTCTTTAACAAAGAGATCAGAAACAGCTATGATGTGAGATTTCAGGCAGTAATGGATGCGATTTCGGCATTGGCATCAAAAGTATCACCAGCAGAATGCAGTAGGCAACAATCACCAGTGCCAGTGGGTATTAGAGACCCCATACTTCCCACACTAGCAACTAGTAGACAGATTCCCAATCTAACTCCCTAAGCAGACACTACTGTGAATGATAGTAGCCAAAAAGACTATCACCTGATGAAAACGGTAGCACAGGTGGAATTCCCTAGATTAGATGAAGGAAATTTGATATCTTGGATTTTCAAAAGCTAAGAATTCTTTAAGATAGATCAAACACCTAGAAGAAATGAAAGTGAGGGTGGCAGCTATGCATTTTGGAGAAAAGGTCACTAAATGGTATCAAGGTTTCTTGGAAGGAAAGAGGCATGATCAGGCCTTTTTGGGAGACATTGCTGCAAGAGTTACAAATTAGGTTTCAAGGTAATATTTTATCTAGACCTGTAATAGCTCTTCAAAATTTAAAGCAAGTAGCTGAGGTTGATGAGTATAATTAACAGTTTGAATGCCTAAAGAATAGATGTTCAATGTCTAGGGAGGTTTTATTGGATCATTATCTAGGAGGTTTAAAAGAAGAGATTATACATGGAATTAGCTTAGTTGAAATCACATCTCTAACTCATGCTATGAAATTAGCTAAGAAACAGGAGAATCTGCTTAACTTTACCATATACAGAAGGCCAAGAAACCAAAACACCAGACCCCAAACCACGATTTCACCACATCTAATGTCTGTACCAACTATATCTTCCAAATTCTTGCCATCAGTCCCATCTATTCTAAAAACTCACAATCTGTCCAACACAGTTCCACTACAGTTCCAAAATATTGCCAGTCTGCTATAACTTATAATTCCCATCCTAACACCAAGAGGCCTCCTGTGACAATGAGTAAAAACAAAAATGGAAGAAAGAAGAAAGAAATGACTGTGTTTCTACTGCAATGAGAACTTTGTTGCAGGTCACAAATGTACAAGAGGACACAATATTCATGACAATCACATTGGATGAAACGGAGGAGGAAGATTTAGGAGAAGAAGTCATGGATTTTACTGAATTCATAATAAAAGATGAGGATAAAGAACTTGCTATTTCTGTGCATGCTTTGACAAAAGTTACTAGTGCAGAAAAGGAGCAAAAGAATTTTCAGACTATGAAAGTAACAGGTCTGATTAAAAAGCAAGAAGTGATAGTGTTAATAGATACGAGGAGTACTCACAACTTTATAGACAGTCAATTAGCTAAGAGACTAGGCTTGAGAATGAACAAGATTCAGGCTAGAGAGGTTATGATGGCTAACCATGGAGTTATGTTGGGAAGGTAAATGGCTGAAGTTACAAGGCAGTCTAAGATGACCGTTACCATGGCTTAAGAAGAAAGATTAATCAAAGACTCTCTAAGAGGTATCCATGTATGCTTATACAAGTAGCACAATGGAATTCACACTAAGTGGAGGAAGGAACAACAATGGAAATATTCTCTGTGAAGTTGATCAGAAGTGTAGACAACCAATAGGAATTGAAACAGTTGCTGGGGGAATTTGGTGATGTATTTGAGATACCTACCAAGTTTACCACTTGCAAGAGCTTTTGATCATAAAATAGCTCTTAAATATGGAGCTGAACCATTTAGTCATAGGCCATATAGATATTGATCACTGCAAAAAGATGTCATTGAAGAAATGGTGAAAGAGATGTTGAATAATTAGATTCTTAGAGCTAGTAGTAGCTCATTTGCATCTCTTGTTATCTTGGTGAAAAAGAAAGATGACACATGGAGAATTTGTGTAGACTATAAAAGACTTAATAGCTTGACATTGAAGAACAAATTTCCTATATCACTCGTTGAGGAATTACTTAATGAATTAGTGGGAGCTCAGTATTTTTCTAAACTGGATTAGAGAAGTGGCTATCATCAAATCAGAATGTCTTCAGAAGACATACACAAGACTGCTTTCAGAACTCATGAGGGTCTTTATGAATTTGTTGTCATGCCATTTGGTCTCACCAATGCACCAGATACTTTCCAAGGATTAATGAACCAGATTTTCAAGCCATTGTTGAGGAAATATGTCTTGGTTTTTTTTGACGATATACTAGTGTATAGTAAAACATGGTTTGACCATGTACTGTATTTGAGAGAAGTATTGATGATTCTTAAGAAAAATATACTATATGCTAAAAGAACTAAGTGTACATTTGCTAGTAAGCAGATTGACTATTTGGGACGTGTTATTACTACTGCTGGAGTAACTGCTGATCCCGAAAAGATAGCAGCAATGGCCAACTGGCTTGTACCAAGATCAGTTAAAGAATTAAGAGGCTTTTTAGGCCACACTGGTTACTACAGAAAATTTGTGAAAGACTATGAGAAGTTTAACAAATGCTTAACAGAATTGCTGAAAAAGAATAGCTTTGGTTGGAATGCAGCAGCACTAAGAAGCATTCAACCATTTGAAACAACTTATAATTGAAGCTCCAGTCTTATCATTGCCAGATTACAACCTGCCTTTCACAGTAGAAACTGATGCATGTGGTGTTGGCATTGGTGCAGTATTGATGCAGCAAGACCATCCAATAGTATTCTTAAGCAATACTTTGGGACAAGGCATTTGGCTCTCTCAACATACGAAAAAGAAATGATTGACAATTGTATATGCAGTCACCAAATGGAAGCAATACCTTACTGAACAGACATTTTATTATAAAAACATACCATTAAGCACTTAAACACCTCCTTGAACAAAAGGAATGTAATAAGGTGCTTCAAAAATGGTTGTCTAAGCTCATAAGGGTTAGACTATGAGATAAAATATAAACAAGGAAAGGAAAATACAGTGGTAGATGCACTGTCAAGGAGAAACCATGTTACAGAAATAAATCATAAGGCAGAAGAAAACCAAGCTTACAAGACTTCTTGTTGGGTCTTGTTTGTGGTGACCACTGACTTGTTAGAGAGAGTGGTAACAAGCTACAAGGATGATGAAAAACTGATTAAGCTCATTGAAGAAGTAAAGCAAGGAAAGGGAAATCACAAGCATTATGCAATGAATAATGAGCAACTGAGGAGAAAGGGCAGGCTGGTAGTGAGCAGAAATACATACATAAGGTTGGAATTACTAAAACTTTTTCATTCCAGTGCTCAAGGTGATCATTCTAGAGTCCACAACACATTGAGAAGATTAGCAAACCACTTTTATTGGAAAGGCATGCAGAGAGAAACCAGAAGTTTTGTCAGGTGCTATCAGACCTGCCTAAGATTCAAAGGAGAAATAGTGGCTTCTCCAAGCTTATTACAACCTCTGCCAATACTAGATAAGGTGTGGAAATCCATTTCTATGGATTTTATTGAAGGTTTACCTAAATCAGAAGATAAGTCAATCATTTGGGTAGTTGTAGACAGATTATCCAAATTTGCACATTTCCTACCGCTGCAACATCCTTATTCTACTATCATAGTAGCTCAGAGTTACATGAAGCATATATACAAGTTACATGGTAACCCAAAAGATATAATTTCTAATAGAGAACCAGTATTCTAATCAAACTTATGGTCAGAATTATTCAAATTGCAGAAAGTGAAGTTGAAGCATTCAACTGCTTACCACCCACAGGCTGATGGGTAGACAAAAGCGGTAAACAAGTCCTTAGAATCATATCTAAGAACTTTCACGGGAGATTCCCCAAAACAATGGGTTAAATGGTTACCATTGGCTCAATATTGGTATAATACTTCTCATCAATCTGCCATTAACATGACTCCCTCTAAAGCAATGTTTTGCTAAGATCCTCCCTGTCATGTGGCTTATTCTAAGGGTGATTTTATTAATGACTTGGTTGATAGGTTACTAAATACTAGAGAAGTAGTCATATAGTTGCTTAAGCATCATTTGAGGTAAGCACAAAATAGAATGAAGCTGCAAGCAGATAGACACAAGAGTGAAAGAGAGTTTCCAGTAAGAGACTGGGTTTACATAAGACTCAAACCTTATAGGCAGAAATCAATGCATACCTCTAACTTTCCAAAATTAGCTACAAAGTATTATGGACCATATAGAATATCTGCTAAGGTGGGAAGGGTAGCTTACGGTTAGATTTACTAGCAGGATCCAGAATTCATAATATATTCCATGTGTCCTTACTTAAGAAACACTATGGAAACAAGGAGGTTCAGTCACAACTGCCAGCATTTGATGACTCTGGACAAATGTTGGTGGAGCCAATAGTTATATTGGATAGAAGAACACTGAAGAAGGGAAGCAGACCTTTGGTACAGGTGTTAGTACAATGTGTTAGTAGTATGCCCTACAAGCCAATGATATTAGATGTCTATGGTATATTACTTATAAATATAGTCTTATTCAGTTATTAATAAAATGAATATGTTTCATTATTATATGGTATTATTATTTATCATGTACTTTAATTGCTAATTAATTCTTTAGTATGAACATGATAAATTTCATAGAATATAAGCCATGAAAATAAGAACCATGATGTGATCATGCTTATGGGATATATTTTCTTAAGCTTTGTTCTTAAATATTCCTAATTATAGAATCATTAATAATGGGAATTAATGATCCGGTTAAATTAGTACATGTTATATTAGCTCAAATGTTGAGGGTGATTGATCTCATGATCACTTGTGTAGTTGACATTATAATAAACATGTAGGTGCTTGTTAGAGAACAAGTTCACTGAATTGACTCGATCATAGATTACTTATATGGACTTTTATATAGTTGTCAATGAGTGTTCTTCGTTGTAGTGGTGCAAATGATTTTCAGACCTGAGGCATCATAGATATCTTGTACATAGGTTATTATGCTTTGATACTATCTAAGTATAATTCACCATGGGTTATACAGAGATAGATGTTGGGTATGACTATCTATGTATGAAGGTATATGAATGTACAATAAGGGATTTATCACTCTCAGTAAAGAGAGAGAATGTTCAAGATATTTAAGTTTAGAGAATTAAAGTTTCACTACATAAGTTATGACTTATAAATAGATACATTAGATTAAACAATTTAGGGTTTGACATTAATCCATACTATAAGTTTAATCAGGAATATTGAATGATGGAAAGATTGAATTGCATGGTAGTTAACAATGGAAATGTTCACAAATATATTTATATTATCTGGGTAATCATCACATGCTGCTAGGCATCAATCTTGACTTGTAGGTAACCCCGAGAATTAATTATTAAATTAATTCTCATTAAAATGGGTAAATCAAAATTAATTTTGATTCAAATTAATTAGATGTGGATCTAATTGAAAAATACATTAAGTTAATGTGGTCTACTGCCAGTTTAATATGAACCTAAGGGGTCATACACAAATGGATGCAATTTGATTAAGAGAAGTTTTGGGCTTTCATATAATTACAAACAAATGATACTTGAAATTTAAAATAGGATTAACTTTGATGAGATTTTCCTATTTTATCTAAAAGTCTCTAATAGATAAGATCTGATCTTATTATTTAGAGTTCAGTTATATCATACTTAAATAAGGTTGGATCTGATAAGTAACATACGTAACTTTTATTCATATATCACAGAGAGCCAAAGTTCTATGCAGAGAATTATTGGCAACTTGAATGTTTTGTGAGACGTGAGAAAATCTCATCACTTGTGCTAGCACACAAGGAGATTTTTGGCAGCCAACACATAGCTCTTGATCAAATCATTCGGTGTGGATACACTTAGAGGTTGTACGCCATGTACAACTTGTGGATCAAAAGTTAAGATCGTCCTAATCGCTTCAAGAGGTAATATTCTATTTATAAGATTAATAGAAAAACATTGATTTATAAACAATAGAGATTATCATAGGAATTTGGTTATGCCGAATTTTTTTAAATTTCAGCTGTGCCGGTATAATCAAAATCCCTACAGTGGTATTAGAGTCCAACTCTATTTGTTTATGAATTGATTTGATTCCATTATTGTGATTATGATGAATTTGATTTAATTATTCTAATTAGATTTAGGATGATTATGTTTATAATTTTATTGAAATGAGATTTCATAAATCTTGATTATTTAAACATTAGTTTCAAAGTTGTTGAAATATCCCAAAAAAAAAAAAAGAAACAAAAAAAAAAGAAGGTGAATAGTAACAAAATTGCCATAATGGATGGCAATTCTGTAAATATTATTGAAAAATAATGGCAATTCATTTCATGTTGGATATGCCACTGCCATGTATATTGCTTTATTCTTTTAGGCTTCTTACTTATTTAATTTAATTTTTAAAACAAAATTATTAAGATTAGAAGAATCTTAATTAATTAAATAAGTGTTATTTTATTTTAAAATACTAGTCTCAATTTTTTTTTTCTAATTAAAATAAATAAATGTTATTTTATTTTAATTGGAAGGATAGAATCCTAATTTATATAAACAAGAGTTGTTTTATTAGGAATTCTAATTAAAATAAATTAAGAGTTAATTTATTTTAATACTACTAGTAGAAGTGGGATTCAAATTAGAATAGTATACGAGTTATTTTATTTTTATTATAACCATTATTGGATTATAATTGATTATTATTAAATCCAATATTACTAGGATTTGAGAAATCCATGGATATTTTATATTAATAAACTTCATGCATAATCACAATTAGAATGGAATCAAGTTATTAATATTTTTATTTAATGCAATGTGATTGTATGGATGATTAGTGGATGACTATGGACATTAGACCTATGTGATGGGTTTTATTTTATTTTTAATGGTTGTAAAATTATTTGGGTTGTAATATTTAAATAGGGCTTGCATGTCTCGCCTTTCTATTTTATTTCTCAATGTAATTTTCTATCTCCCTCCTATGTAATTTCCCTTGAATTTGATTCAAGGTTTCTTAATAAATACTATGTATAGATTATTAGGATAGGATAGAATTTTATTAAAGAAAGGCGGCGGATCATATTTGAAGATTGAAGACCCACGAATGTATGGGATATTTTCATGTAATAATTTTACCTAGGAATGTCCTAGTGATTTACTTATGGCTCAAGTAAATCACACTTAGAAAAAGGTGCATAGTCATCCACCATATTAGCATAAGATGTATATTAAAATGTATGTTGATGCATGCCTAGCTCATAGATGATATATGTGATATATGCATGATGAGACCTAAATATATTAAAATTTGACCAAGAATCCCTCTTAATCAAATATAGAAATATTAAGTTGTAACGAAATTCATTATAAGAATGAAATTTGTAGCCCTCCACTATTATAGATAATATTAGAAATTATCTTGTGATTGTAAATTTGATGTGTCACACATGATTTGCAATTCTAGGATAATTTGTATTGTCTATGCATAGTAGATGCTTATGAGATATATTGATTATATAATTTTGTTGTGTCACACAAGAATTATATATATTGGGATATACTTGTTGCGAATAATGGGAGTAACTTAACTAAAAGTTATGTAATTTGTTGTGTCACACAAGATTGCATAATTTTAAGGGGCTAAATATGATTAAGAATTTCATATGTTGAAATTGATAATAGTTATCTACCTATCAAATACTTTTGGTTTGTTGTGTCACACATGGCTATTTGTATATATGATGGGATCTTAATCCCCGCTAAGTAACCTTCCAACGGGGTTACTCGCTTTCCATTTTTAGAGGGTGATGGAAACCGAAGAGAATAGTGGGAGGTACCATTTAGATTAAAAGACCAAATCTATTTGGTAGTTAATAATCTGAATAAATGCTAATATAATTTGTTGATTATTTGTAGATCACCATGGCAAACCCACTTACCCGTATTTTAGAAATAAATCGCTTGATTGTACCAAATTATATGGATTGGCTTAGGAATTTGAGAATTGTTCTCAATTCTGAAAGGATAGGTTATGTCCTTGAGGACTCCTATTCCTAAAATTCCTGATGAGAATTCATCTGCTGAGGAAAAAGATGCATATTTTTAGATGGGAAGAGCATAATATAAAAGCTGTATGTTACATGCAAGCATTTATGTCAAATGAGCTTCAGAAGCAACATGATAAGATGGAGTATGCTTCAGCTATCATAAAGCATCTACATGAACTTTATGGTGAGCATAGTCGCATAGCTAGATATCAGATATTTAGAGAGCTTTTCAAGGCTAAGATGACTGAACAATCATCTATCTATGAACATGGACTAAAGATGATTGGATATATTGAGCAGTTAAAAGAACTAGGCTTCAATATGGACACTGAGTTGTGCATGGATTTGATCCTGCAATCTTTGCCTGACACTTACTCACAGTTTGTTATGAACTTTCACATGAACAAGCTAGAGGCTTCACTTCCTGAACTTGTTAACATGTTGAAAACTGTTGAGCCATCTATTAAGAATGATAAAAACCACATTATGTAGGTAGGTAGCTCTTCAAAGTCCAAAAAGGGCAAGAGTTCTTCTAAAAAGAAGGATTCGAAAAAGAAGAAGCTACACAAACCTAATGGTGGTATTAAGAAACCTTCCAAGGCCAATGATAAGGGACAATGCTTCTATTGTGGCAAGGATAGACATTGGAAGAGAAATTGCAAGGAGTATCTTGCAAGTTTGAAGAACAAACCTTCCGAAGGTATGTCTCATATGTTCGTTATTGAAGTTAATGTAACTATTAACGATTCTACTTCATGGGTATTAGATACTGGTAGTGATTCTCACATTTACAATTCTATGCAGGGACTAAGAAGAAGTAGAAGGCTGAGCAAAGGTGAAGTAGACTTGCGACTAGGAAATGGAGCAAAAGTTGCTGCACTAGCTATAGGAACCTATTGCTTAGTTTTACCATTTGGAAAAACATTAGAACTTAATGATTGCTTCTACGTACCAGTTTTAGTTAAGAACATTATTTCTGTTTCTAAACTTGATAGAGAAGGTTATGAATTTTCTCTTAAGAACAAATATTGTTCGATTTATTTCCGTAATGAATTTTATGGTACTGGTACTTTAGATGATGGTATTTATATTCTTAATGTGCATGGTAATGTACTTAATATCGAACATTCAAACAAAAGGAAGAAGGATCAAGTAAATTATTCATATATAGTGACACTTAAGACTAGGTCATATTAATGAAGATAGAGTTCACAAGTTGGTAAAAGAAGGTTATTTAGACTTCAAGGATTTTGAATCTTATCCAACTTGTGAAGCTTGTCTCATAGGAAAATGACTAGATCTCCATTTAGCAGGACATGGAGAAAGAGCTGCAGATATATTAGGGTTGGTGCATACTGATGTGTGTGGACCCTTAACAGTCACTGCTCGGGGAGGTTACTCCTATTTTATTACTTTCACTGATAACCTTTCTAGGTATGGGTATATATACTTAATGAAGTATAAATCTGAATCATTTGATAAGTTCAAAGAATTCAAAAGTGAAGTTGAAAAGCAAACTGGGAAGAGTATTAAAACTCTTCGATCAGATCGGGGAGGTGAATACTTGTCCGATGAATTTCTTGATCATCTAAAAGAGAATGGAATTCTCTCTCACTAGACTCCTCCTAGAACACCACAAATGAATGGTGTGTTCAGAAAGAAGAAACCGAACATTGTTAGACATGATTCGATCCATGATGAGTTACACTGATCTTCCTACATCTTTCTAGGGGTATGCCCTACTATCCTGCTGCCTACCTACTCAATAGAGTACCCTTAAAGGCTATATCATCAACACCATATAAGATATGGAAAGAAAAGAAACCCAATCTTAATTACATTAAGATTTGAGGTTGTCCTACATATGTAAAAAGATTACAATCAGATAAGCTAGGAGCAAAATCTGATAAGTGCAGGTTTGTGGGATATCCTAAGGAAACTGCTGGATATTATTTCTATCATCCATTGGAACAAAAAGTGTTTGTTTCAAAACATGCTATCTTTCTAGAACAAGAGTTTATGCTAGAAGGAAATAGTGGGAGCAAGATAGAACTTGATGAGATATCACAAGAACCACAAGCGAATGATACACTGCCACCTCAGGTGCCTATTGAAGTCAAACCTCAAAGTACACAACTTTTACGTAGGTCAGGAAGGATACCTAAACCATCTAAGAGATACTATAGATTTCTCATTAAGGGTGATGAGGGTCAACTCATAACTAATGAGGATCCTACTACCAATGAAGAGGCAATGTATGACATTGACTCTAAGAAGTGGCAAGAAGCCATGAAATCCGAAATAGATTCCATGTACTCTAACAAAGTATGGACTTTGGTTGATGCACCTCGAGGTATAGTACCTATAGGTTGCAAATGGGTCTTCAAAAGGAAGATTGGAGTAGATGGAAAGGTTGAAACCTATAAAGCAAGACTAGAGGCGAAAGGATATAGTCAAAAGCAAGGAATTGATTTTGATGAAACCTTTTCCCCTGTAGTCATGCTTAAATCAAATAGGATTTTACTTGCTATAGCTGCATACTATGATTATGAAATATGGCAAATGGATGTAAAAATCGCATTTCTCAATGGAAACATTGAAGAGGATGTGTACATGACACAACCTGAGGGTTTTATATCTAGTGATCACAAAGTATGCAAGCTACAGAGATCCATTTATGGACTCAAGCAAGCTTCAAGAAGTTGGAACATCTGTTTCGATGAAACAATCAAAAAGTTTGATTTTATTAAGAATCCAGATGAACCTTGTGTATACAAAAAGGTTAGTGGGAGCGTTGTTGCTTTCTTAATCCTATATGTGGATGACATACTACTCATTGGGAACGATGTAGCTATGTTACAATCAGTCAAGGTTTGGCTATCAAAGAACTTCTCCATGAAAGATTTGGGTGAAGCTACCTATATCTTAGGGATTAAGATCTATAGAGATAGATCTAAAAGGTTGCTTAGCTTATCCCAATCTACATATATAGATAAAATACTAAAGAGGTTCAGTATGAATGATTCCTAAGAAAGGCTATTTGCTTATGAGTCATGGAATCACTCTTTCTAAGAAGATGTCACCCCAGACACCTCAAGAAAGAGAATTAATGAGTAGAATACCTTATGCTTCGGCAATAGGATCTATCATGTATTCTATGGTATGTACTAGACCTGATGTTGCTTATGCACTTAGTGTAACAAGCAGATATCAGTCTAATCCCGGTGAATTTCGTTGGAAAGCAGTGAAAACCATTTTTAAGTACTTAAGAAGGACTAAAGATTTGTTTCTTATCTATGGAGGATTAGATTTGAAAATTGATGCCTTTACAAACTCAAGTTTTCAAATTTGATAAAGATGATAGTAAGACTATATCAGGGTATGTATTCACCTTGAATGGTGGAGCGGTGCATTGGAAAAGTTTTAAACAAGACACCACTGCAGACTCAACCACTGAGGCTGAATATATTACTGCTAACGAAGCTGCCAAAAAAGCTGTTTGGATGAGAAAGTTCATCTACGAGCTAGGTGTTGTTCCTGATATTGTTAATCCAGTCTCATTATACTATGATAGCAATGGAGCCATATCACAGGCAAAGGAACCAAGGTCTCACCGAAAGACCAAACACATTCTAAGGCGTTTTCATTTGATTAGAGAAATCATTTATAGGGGTGATGTGAATGTACAAAAGGTATCAACAAATGATAATATAGCAGATCCATTCACTAAACCATTGTCTCAACAAAATTTTGATCTCCACTTTGAGAAGATGGGTATGAGATACAAGAGCGATTGGCTTTAGTGTAAGTGGGAGATTGTTAGTAGTATGCCCTACAAGCCAATGATATTAGATGTATATAGTATATTACTTATAAATACAGTCTTATTCAGTTATTAATAAAATGAATATGTTTCATTATTATATGGTATTATTATTTATCATGTACTTAATTGCTAATTAATTCTTTAGTATGAACATGATAAATCCCATAGAATATAAGCCATGAAAATAAGAATCATGATGTGATCATGCTTATAAGATATATTTTCTTAAGCTTTGTTCTTAAATATTCCTAATCATAGGATCATTAATAATGGGAATTAATGATCCGGTTAAATTAGTACATGTTATATTAGCTCAAATATTGAGGGTGATTGATCTCATGATCACTTGTGTAGTTGACACTATAATAAACATGTAGGTGCTTGTTAGAGAACAAGTTCACTGAATTGACTCGATCATAGATTACTTATATGGACTTTTATATAGTTGTCAATGAGTGTTCTTTCGTTGTAGTGGTGCAAATGATTTTCAGACCTGAGGCATCATAGATACCTTGTACATAGGTTATTATGCTTTGATACTATCTAAGTATAATTCACCATGGGTTATACAGAGATAAATGTTGGGTATGACTACTATGTATGAAGGTATATAAATGTACAATAAGGGATCTATCACTCTCAGTAAAGAGAGAGAATGTTCTATGTTATCTAATTAAGACATAATTCAGAAAGTCCCTGGCCAGGGTGGTGTGAAACTAGATTAGAGAATTAAAGTTTCACCACATGAGTTATGACTTATAAATAGATACATCAGATTAAACAATTTAGGGTTTGACATTAATCCATACTCTAAGTTTAATCAGGAACATTGAATGATGGAAAGATTAAATTGCATGGTAGCTAACAATGGAAAGGTTCACAAATATATTTATATTATCTAGGTAGTCATCACATGCTGCTAGACATCAATCTTGACTTGTAGGTAACCCCGAGAATTAATTATTAAATTAATTCTCATTAATGGGTAAATCAAAATTAGTTTTAATTTAAATTAATTAGATGTGGATCTAATTGAAAAATACATTAAGTTAATGTGGCCTACTGCCAGTTTAATATGAACCTAAGGGGTCACACACAAATGGATGCAATTTGATTAAGATAAGTTTTGGGTTTTCATGTAATTACAAATAAATGATATTTGAAATTTAAAATAGGATTAACTTTGATGAGATTTTCCTATTTTATCTAAAAGTCTCTAATAGATAAGATCTGATCTTATTATTTAGAGTTCAGTTATATCATACTTAAATAAGGTTAGACTTGATAAGTAATGTACGTAACTTTTATTCAGATATCACAGAGAGCCAAAATTCTCTGCAGAGAATTATTGGCAAACTGAGTGTTTTGTGAGACGTGAGAAAATCTCATCACTTGTGCTAGCACACAAGGAGATTTTTGGCAGCCAACACATAGCTCTTGATCAAATCATTCGGTGTGGATACACTTAGAGGTTGTACGCCCTGTACAACTTGTGGATCAAAAGTTAAGATCGTCCTAATCGCTTCAAGAGGTAATATTATATTTATAAGATTAATAGAAAAACATTGATTCATAAACAATAGATATTATCCTAAGAATTTAGTTATGCTGGATTTTTTTTAAATTTCAGCTGTGCCGGTATAATCAAAATCCCTACACAATTATCTAATACAAATCTTGAAGATTGCACATGAGAAAAATATAAAGATCTCAGGCTCAGGTTTCCTTAGTTCAACCCTTGAGGTCAAGGATTTTTCTTAAGGAGAAGGGAATGTTATGGGTTAAAGATAAGGTAAGGTAGCTAGTTTCAAGGTTGTTAATTTATTAGTCCAAGTGGATTGTTGAGAGAGCAATAGTTAGAATCAAATTGTTGTGTATAGATTCTGTATAAAGTTGATAATCTGTAATTGTTCACTGCGTTTTTGATAATCAAAGTGGCAGAGCCATTTCTTTTTTTCTCTTACTTTTTTCCTCTTCTTCCTTACTCTCTGAAATTCCCTGAACCCTCCTCTAACTGAAGGGTTTGCCTGCTAGTGATCTAGTTTGGGTTTGTGGAATTGAAGCATATCAGACATAAAGTGATTCATCTGCTGAGTGATGAATCTCTCTTCCTTATGAGGCCTAATCAAATAGTTACGTGAAGAGTCGAAGACGAATGCACAAACCCTAGGTTTTCACCGAAGGACCGAGTTCAAGAGTTTGTGATTTTCTGAAATGAAGTCATCGAATCCTCTGTCAGACCAGGTATTTGTAGTTTTGTTGTGGGATTTAGGACTTTTGTGGGATTTAGATATTTTATTATAGGATTTAGGGTTCTCTAGGACTGCACTCACTGCAGGATTGTTTATTGGTTTAGATGACTAAGTTGTAGAGCCTCTTATAGGCTATTAGGCTATTTTTTTTCTTCCTGAAATTAGAGGTAATTTGGTTTTTGCCTTTCCCTTGTATGATGACTGTCGACATATATAATATTTCCCTCTTTCATAATCAACAATATACATTTAGACTCTAGTTTTGCCCATGCCATGTCTGGAATTTAATTACATTGCAGTTTTGCCTATGCCATGTTTGGAATTTAATTACATTGCAGTTCTGCTTCAGATGTGTATCTCTCTGAGGTTATTATTCTGTTTCTAAATCACCCATTCTTCTTTTTGTCTTTGGTGATTCATTCAACTGGTGTTTAGTTTCTTCAAGAATTTCTTCATTTATGTTAAATTTGGTTTCAAGGTTATTACCTGTCATCAATGCTTGATTAGTTCCATTCAAAGTTATACATATAGAATCAATTATATCTTATTTAATTGATAAATGATATCGTTTTCTTTTTTTTTTGTTTCTTATAATTTTTTCCCTATTATTGATTATATTAATGATGCTTTCATTTGTTACAAGAGTACTATTTTGCTTCAGAGATTTGATCAATTTTAAGACTGATATAATGGAGGTTTCTTACATGGACAGTTTGTTAATGCCATACACATAAACACAAGCATATATACTAATAGAAACAAAAACTAGTCATTTTCATCAATTTAGTTAAATGACTTTTGTTATCTAGTATCCTGAATTTTCAAGCAATATACCTTGCAAAGTTCATAATCTTGAGAAGTTTTAAAGGTTTGAAGATTTGATATTTTTTACCCTCTAATTCTTTGTGCTTTCCAAGTTTTCTTTGCAAATGTGTTCTTATTCTAAGCTGTTGATCTGACCTTATGCATAATATTTTTTACTTTTTTTATTTATGAGGTAAATATGTAAAACATAATAAGATTTATATTTTCTATTTTAGGCTTAGAGCTTGCTAATTTCTCTGCGACATCTACTGATGTATATGTCCTAGTATATTTTTATCATGTCTATATTCTAAGCCTTCTACATTCTATGATTTGATAATGTATTCTGGTGCCTTTTACACAATATTAAATAGTAATCTGTATTAGTTAGGAAGGTATTAAACTACTGTAATCTGTATTACGTTTTTGCTTTGTTGCTGTTGAAAATCTATTTATAGATAGTAGGAAAATTGGCAAAGATCATTAAATAGTTTATCCTTTTGTTTGTATCAATGGCTAGTCTTGGTGTTGAAAATGCAAAAAGAACAAAGAAAAGAAGTAGACCATGGGTATTGGAACATTTTACAGTTACTGAGTTAGAGTTAGAAGGAACTTAGAATTGTAAAGAAGAAAATTTATGTTTGTAACTATTGTGGTGCCAGGACTTATAGAACCTTATACCTGAAAGTGTACTTAACCTTAAAATGTAAACTTTGCCCTAAATATTTGTTACTTGAGGGTGAAGGGTGAGTTGAAATTGTATAATTTAATCTATTATGTAATATAGTATTATCAACTTTTATGCATTGTGATAACTATGTAATCAATAATTTACTATTGTATTAGTAATTTGTGAATATTTATGTATTATTGTTAACATTTATATAATGAGTAATTTTTTATTAATCTATTATTGAATCAATCATATCTATTAGTACCAATTATTGCTTTGATGGATTGGGTACTTGCTTAACCTAACTATCTGCATGTTATTGTTAATTGTAATTGTAATTGTAATACTAACTATCTGCATCATTGCTGACTGCATTAGCATAGATGGATGGTGAGTTGAATGATCAGGAGGAAGGTGCAGATGGTTGATGTTGATGATACTTCAAAAAGGGCAAATGCTAAAAACCCTTGTGAAGTAATCGATGAACCTCATGAGACGGATGTTAGATCTTCAAGGAAGAGGAAGTTAAATGCTTCTAGCAAATAGAAGCCAACAAATACAAAATGAGACAAGGTAAGAAATCAAGTCAACAACTCTTGGGTGTGGGAGTACTTTACTCATGTTAAGGGAACTACTGAGATGAATCGTAGGTCTAATTGCAATTACTGTGGTGTTACCTATGCTAGCCACACCAAGAATAATGGGACTAGTAACTTAGGGAATCATTTAAGCCTTAAATGATTCCCTAAACACCTTTTACCTAAGTGGGAT
Organism: Quillaja saponaria; assembly: GCA_029379385.1. Lineage (NCBI taxonomy): Eukaryota > Viridiplantae > Streptophyta > Magnoliopsida > Fabales > Quillajaceae > Quillaja > Quillaja saponaria. The sequence goes on from CM055608.1 coordinate 26,463,265, forward strand.
GCTTGGCAAATTGTTCTTGCATTTGAACCAGTTGTAAAAGATGAATTAAGAGGTGATAAGGCAGATTGGGGAGGGGAGGTCGAATGAATGCTGTTAGTGAAAAGTATAACGAAAAGGCATGTAGGAAGGCTTTGGTTAAGTATGTTATCATTGATGAGTGACCCTTTAGACATGTCGAGAGTGAGGGTTTTAAGTTATTTATCAATATTGTTTATCCCAAAATAATTGTGTCTTCTTGGTGGATTATTGATAGGGATATTCTTCAACTGTATGTGAGTGAAAAAGAAAAATTGAAGAGGTGGTTGGCGAGCAACAAACAGAGGGTTTCTCTCACAATTGATTATTGAACATATGTCCAAAATCAGAGTTATTTGTGTTTCACTTGTCATTTTGTTGATGATAAATAGAAGTTGTAGAAGAGGATTTTGGAATTTTGTCAAGTTAATGATTACCGAGGTAAGACAATTGGGAAAATAATTGAAAACTGTTTGATAGAGTGGGGGATAAAAAGAGGTTTTTGTGTGACAGTAGACAATGCCTCTGGCAATGATATTGGTGTTGAATACTTATGAAAAAAAGTGAATGATTGGAATGGGGGTGTCTTGCTAGGGGAGTTGATGCACCTTAGATGTTGCGCACACATCTTGAATTTAATTAGAAGTGATGGGTTGAAAGACATTGATATTTATGTCTATAAAATCAGACTTGCTGTGAAGTATGTGAAAACCTCATGCTAGGCTTAAAAGATTTAAAATGTGTGTGGATTTGGTCAAATTGAGTACTAAGAATGTCCCAAAATTGGATGTCCCCACTAGGTGGAATTCCACATACATTATGTTGGAATCTACCTTGAAGTGTCAAAAGGTCTTTAATAGGCTAGAAGAGATAGATCCAATATATGTTACTAAATTTAAAATTGACAAAAAATTGCAAGAGTTAGGAGAATAGGAAAGAATTCCTCTTAATGATGAAGATTGGGATGTGGTCAGAATTTATGTGAGGTTTTTGAAGAAGTTTTTTAATGTGACAAACAAAATTTCAGGTTCCTTATATGTCACATCAAATGCCTACTTTCGTGACTATTGCTCCATTCTTAGTAAGTTGCAGCAATGGTGTTTGGAGGTCTCTGATTTATCTCTTTAATTAATGACAGTAAGGATGAAATTGAAGCATGATAAATATTGGGGTAATCTTGATTGTATAAACCATATACACTTTATAAGGGTAGTGCTAGATCCTAAGTACAAGTTGAAGTTTGTAAGGAGGGGTTTTGAAAACTTGTTTGGACTTGTAAAAGCTGCAGAAATGATAAGAAAAGTCGAGGAAACATTTGTTAGGTTATACTGATCACTATCATATCTTTGAGTAAAATGTCAATGAAGTCTTTGAGGGTGGGGAAACTTTAGAAAATGTTGATGCAACAGCTGCTCATCATATTGATGACGAATATGATAACTTTACTATGGAGTTTATGAGAGAATTAACTAAATAAGAGCCAATAGAAGGTAAATATGAAGTTGATCCCTACTTGATGGAGTCACACTAGGCTATGTTTGATAAGTTTCAGATTTTGGACTGGTGGAAGGTGATTTCCATTAAGTATAGAGTCTTGGCAAAGTTAGCAAAAGATGTTTTTGGGGTTCCAATTACTACAGTCCCTTCAGAATCTGTATTCTCAACTAGAGGTCAAATTTTTGATTCGTATAAAAGCTCATTGTCTCCAACCACTGTTAAAACACTTTTGTGTTTACAAAACTGGCTTCGTTGCACCATCATACCAATAGACATGGAAGAGATAATAGAAAAGCTTGAAGAAATAGAGTCAGGTATTCTGCATTAGTTAATATGTCATTTAAGTTAATTGACTTCAATATCAAGTTTTGCACTTTTAACTAAGTTGAAATGTTATTTTTGTCTATTTCAGGTTTTCCTTTGAATAATGCTCAACTCAACTAAGCCTTAAAATCCTAAACTACTTGGGGTCGGCTATATGAATCCTTTTCCTCCATTCGCATCGATTTGAGACAACATTTTCATTAATTCCTAGCACAGCTATATCTTTCTCGACGACTGACTCCCATGTAAGTTTCGGTCTCCCATTTCCCCGTCTAACACTTGGCACCTGAACCAAGTCACCTTGCTTAACTACTGCTTCCATTGGCCGATGTTGGATGTGTCCAAACCAAAGTAGACGATTCTCCCTCATTTTCTCCTCAATAGGTGCTACTTCCACCTTCTTATGAATCTCTTCATTCCTTATTTTATTCTTTCTTGTATGTCCGGTCATCTATCTTAACATTCTCATTTCGACAACTCCCATCTTATGCAAACGTTACTTTTTAACTGCTCAACATTCGGTTAAATGACCCTAAAATTTATAAACTGCCAACTTATAAAATTTTCCTTTCAATCTATTCAGGATTTTAGGATCACATAAAACTCCCGAAGCACTCCGCTACTTTACCCACCTTGTCTTGATCCTATGGTTTACATCATGCTCAATTATACTATTTTTTTTGCATAAATGACCCTAAATACTTAAACACATCCTTTGTAGGGATTGTCTAACCGTCTAAAATTATATCATTAGAGCCACTTCTAGTTTCACTGAAATCGCACTCCATATATTCAGTTTTTATTCGACTCAATCTAAGGCCTTTAGATTCTAGCACGTTTCTCCACATTTCTAGTTTAGAATTTAAACCTTCTTTAGTTTCGTCTACCAACACGATATCATCAATAAGCAACATGCACCATGGAGCCCTATCTTGAATATTATAGGTAAGTTCATCCATGACAAAAGCAAATAGGTAAGGACTTAAGGATGAACCTTGGTGAACACCTATCGTGATCAAGAACTCTCCAGCCATAACATCTACGGTCCGTACCCTAGTCATTACTCCCTAGTACATATCTTTAATAACTTCTATATATTTAGTTAGAACCTTCTTCTTCTCGAATACCCATCACAAGACTTGTCTTGGTACTTTATCATATGCTTTTTCTAAATCAATAAAGACTTTGTGAAGATCCTAAGTAAAAAAATAAAGACTTTTTCTAAATCAATAAAGACTTTGTGGAGGAATCAATAAAGACTTTTTCTCTATATTTCTCCATTAATCTCCTAAGTAAAAAAAATAGTCTCCAATGTAGATCTTCCTAGCATAAAGTCAAATTGATTCTTAAAAACTAGAGTCTCATTCCTAAGCCTATGACTCTCTCTCATAGTTTCATTGTATAGCTAATATGTTTTATTCCTCGATAATTTGAATAACTTTGAATATCTCCTTTATTCTTATAAATTGGGATCAACGTACTTCTCCTCCACTCATCGGGCATTTTCTTAGTTACTAAAATCTTGTTAAAAAGATTTGTAAGCCAAGTTACTCAATATCTCCTAGGCATCTCCAAACTTTTATCGGAATATCATCTGGGCTCAATGCCTTACCATTCTTCATCTTATGCATAGTTTCTTTAACCTCCTGTGCTCTAATTCGACGAACAAAATGCCGGTTCGTATCATCAAGGTCTTCAAAATCACCCCTTGACTCTCCATTCAAATAAAGTATCGAAATGAGTTCGCCATCTCTCATTAATCTTGTCTTCCTTAACTAAAACCCTATCAGCCTCATCCTTAATGCACTTAATATAATTTAAGTCTTTAGTTCATCTTTCCCTTTGCTTGGCAATCCTATAAATATCCTTATCTCCATCCTTTGTCTCTAAATTTTGGTAAATTCTTTCGCAAGCCTTGCCTCTGGCTTCCCTAACCACTTTCTTAGCATCTTTTCTAGCTTGTCTAAAATATTTATAATTATTTTCATTTCTACACTTGTGTAATCTTTTATAACACTCTTTTTTAACTTTAATAGCTTGTTGAATTTCTTCATTCCACCACCATGTCTCCTTAGTCGGAGGTCCACATCCTCTACTTTCTCCTAACACTTCTCTAGCCGTATTCTTGATACGACTCACCATCTCATTCTAAATAATATTAGGCTCACCCTCCACCCTCCAAGGATCATCCTGCAAAATTGTATCTTTAAAAAGAGTCATCTTCCCTTCCATTCAAATTCCACCATCTAGTCTTAATACACTTATTACTTTTATGCTTTTGCTTCCGCCGCTTAACACCAACATCCACAACCATAAGTTTGTGTTGAGACACTAAATACTAGTTAGGTATAATTTTACAATCCTTACAAACTGTTTTATTAACCTTCCTAGTCAGAACAAAATCTATTTGGCTCTTATTCGGCCCGCTACTAAAGGTGACTAAGTGCGACTCTTGTTTCTTAAAAAACATGTTAGCTAAAATCAAATCATAGGCAACTACAAGATCTAAAATAGACTATCCACTCTCCTTCTTAACTCCATAACCATATCCTCTATGAATGCTCTCAAAACCCTCGTTAGTACTTCCTACATGACTGTTTAAATCAGCACCAATAAACAGTTTCTCACCTAACGGTACTCCTTGGACTATCTCCTTTAAATCATCTTAAAAAGCCATCTTAGTAGATTCTTCCAATCCTATTTGTGGATCATAGACGCTAATAATTTTAAAGGCCTCCTTTGTTCGGTATCAATATAAAATATGACAATCATATGCATAGCGGAATTTAAAATTTTGATTCCTTTAACCCGAAATTACCTTATGATTATATGAAAGATCCTAATTATAGTTTAATAATTAAACAAGTAGAGAACTGTGTACCTTCGAGGCTTTTAATTCTTTCGTCGTATTCTTGATCGGCGTTCACTCCTTCGTTGATTCATCAAGAGCACAGTAACGACACAGGTGTCCCGTCTCTAAGTGTATCCACGCGAACTAATCCAACTAAGGATCTTCATGCTTGAAGATGAAAGGAGTTATCAAGGGATTACTTTATGTAGGTAGCAAAAGTTATCAAATCTCTCTTATAATTTTGAAACTCTCATGAGATACATAGAATTATTTTTCTGTTATTAAGTCTTATCTTTCATAAAGACTACCCACCTCCTTATGTATTGGACAATCCTAACACATTAGAGATTATGCTAACATTATGATTTAATCATAATTAAATCTAATGTCTAACAAACTATAATAATTACATGATTGTCCCAAAACTCTCCTCATTTGAATATCATCATTTTGTGTGTGACCCATTAGGTTCAAACTATTAATGGCAGTAGGCATGTAACTTTTACATATTTATACTGGACCCTGTACAATTAAATTAGAACTCATTCTAATTATTTAAATTAAAACTCCTTTTAATTCACCTTTAATTAAGATTAATTAATTAATCATCTATAGATAATTAATTAATTATTAGGGTTTCCTACAAGTCAAGATTGGTGCCTAGTAGCACATGATGACTACCCATAATAGTATGAATATGACTGTGAATCTTTTGAACTTTTCTGTTAACAGTTACTATGCAATTCAATCCTTCTATCATGCAATGTCCCGATTAAATCTATTTGGGTATGGAAATAATGTCAAACCCTAAATTTAATCATATCTGTCTAATCTTAAGATTATAACTTCATTAGGAAAATTAGAAACTCATATTCTAATATCCACCCTGCTATGGCCATAGACTTTAAGTTAAATCTTTTATAGACCACATAGGACATTCTCTCTTTTCTACTAAGAGTGATAGATCTTTTATTGCACATTTACATACCTCCATATGCAAGTGATTATACCTCATTACTACTTCTTAGGTGACTCATCAATAGAATCAGAAATAGTATCAAAGTATAATGACGTACATACAAGATAACTATGATGTCTCAAGTCAAAGGACTATTTGCACAACTGTAACATAAGAACCACCTATTGACCTGTAGAGAAACTCCATATAGGTGTTCTTAGTTGAGTCAGTTCAATGAACTCATTCTCTAATGAGCACCCACATATCTGTCTTAGTGTCTCATACACAAGTGACTATGAGATCAGCCACCCTCAACTCTTTGAGCCTAACTAGATATGTACTAATCTATCCGGATTCACTAATGCATTACTTAGTGATCCTATGATTAGGAACATTTAAGAATTAAGCTTAAGGAAAATACATCTCATTAGCATGATCTCATCACGATGCTTATTTTCATTACTTTAATTCTTTGGGCTCATGATGGTTAATTAATAACTCTTATACATGATAATGTTTGCCACTTATATTTATTAATAATATGAATAAGATTGTACATAAAATAATATGCCACAACATCACATGTCATTGCCTTTAAGGGCATACTACTAACAATCTCCCACTTGAATTAAAGATAATCGATCATGTATCTAATACTCATCTTCTCAAGATGCCAATTGAGCTACTAGCTTTGCTTTAGTTATTGAGTTTGCTAAAATCTCTCTGTTGACCTAATCTTTGCAAAATCATATAAATTCTTTCATACATGATTTCTTAAATCATAGTTGGTATCACAATCTCACACGTTTGAACCTCTTATGAGACCGAAGTTTTAAGGCTTGAGCTAACGCCCTATTGTCATCATAGTACATGCTACTAGATGTTTTAATGATAAGAACTTCCTAAGTTCATTAACGAACTTGGTTATCCAAACATGGTAAGAAAATATAAAGATTTAGTGTTGGAATTTACAATAATCTCTTCTATATTATAATTCCAATTAACCATTTCAATGGTAAACTCACATATAGAATTCAGTCATTTTATTATACATATTAGATTCCAAATCTAATAGTTATAACTATTATCAAATAACTTTTTAACTAGTTTTACATTCATACAACATTCTTAATATGTAGTATGTTATTCTTGTATTTCAACTGAAATACTTATAATACTCCCACCAGTCTTTTTGACAATCTTGATTTATCCACATTCTTATGTATATCAAACTCTTTGATATCTATAACGAATTGGATGAACCAATTTCGGAAAAACTTGTTTCAATTCATAAAACGAAACATTGAAGTTTATATACCACGTGGTCATTACCACTAAATGTAAAACTTTTTGGTTGCTATAATATTCTCTTTATTTCAAATGATATATTTGGTTATGATTTCCCTTAGAGGCATCTCATGTCTCAAAGCTTGAATATATAACTCTTACAAGTAGAATCTTTATAGACTATTAACGAAACAATATATCAAAGTCAACGATTGTCTTTGCTTATAATTGTTCACTATTTACATTACTAAACAAAAGGTCTCCACCTTTTCATCTTTACTCTATAGACCATTTTCTTTTTACAACCATTAAGTACAATACTTTTAGCCAGGTCAATTAAGGTACAATACCTTTTGTTTGAGTAAATAAAGTCCATTAAAATTTATGACATACAACCAATTGCCGAATAATGTCAAACATTAGCTCTTTTAGTTTGAAAGATTCTTATCATCTATAAGGTTTATCTTAGGGTCATTAACTATGAAAAATCTCAATTTTCCAAAGTTCACCTTTGGTATCTTTCAAAACTACTAAGAGTTTGTGTATTTGAATGTTATTTTACTTATATATCTTTAGTTTGATTTATAAATTGTGACTCTTGAATCTCTTTCAAGAAGTTTACTCACACTACTACTTCTAAAGAAAATATCATTTTTCAAGAAAAATAGTATGTTTCAAAATAAACAATTTTGTCTTGGTGTGAGATAAAATTAATATCCAAAACCTTTTTTAGGATAATTCACAAAACAATATATCAAACTTCATCTGAAAGTTTTATACACTAAGTCTCTTTACACAGGTATACAAATCCTGAAATCTTAACGATTAAGATCAGGTTTTTCTCCTATGTTATATCGAATATAGAGTCTTATGAATAAACTCGGATGAAACTATATAAGTAAGCTAATTGTGGTTTTAGAAAGCAATTGGAAGATTATTATAACCTTTTAAGATCATATCATATCTAATATGTTAAGATCTCTCTTGTAAACACACCACTTATGGCGTTCTTAAGAAAAGTTAACTAAACGAGAATCATATTCTCTTATGAGTTATCTAAGAATTCGTAGCTTTAAGTAGCCCTCTTTGATCTTATCTAAGAAGTTTAATACTTAAATTGGTTTCTATTTAACTTCAAATATAAATCATTGGAACATTTCAAATATTTAATATTGATACTTTAATAAGTACCAATTACCTTAACATAGACGATTCTTTGATAGAGGTAATTAAGTATGGGTAACCATCCCAATCAAACGAATTCAAAGGTTCTCATTTTAGTTGTTCAATGACACAAGACATTACCATCTAGTTCTAAATTATAAAAACTAATCAAGCACCAATATTAAATAAATATTTATTGTTATAAAAAGAACATGATTCAATTTCTAAAAGAAATAGACATAATGTTCTTATTGGTACTTCAAATTAGCCTTATAAATTTTAGTATGTTCCAATAATAATACGAAAATAGAGGATCTTATGATCAATGTAGTAACACTTATCACATTTTAGGGTGTAGTTTGTCTTTGCACTATTTTAGATTCTTGTCATTTCTCACATGTGTCTTCCAACAACCTTCTTAACCACAAAGGAAGTATTATCTTTCTCATTATTGGCTATAGGCACTCTTACCTAAAGATTGAGATTTTAACTAAGTGACTTGAAATTATGCATTACAACTATGCTTTGCATTCAACTTTTGAAGGCTAAGCATGGTCATAGTTGCCTTATCAATTTCGTCATGTAACTTTCATAAGCCTTATGACATAGAGTTAAACACGTAGTACATTGCTTGCATGTTATACTCCCACTACTTAGTTTGTTCTTCATGCATTCTTATCAACACTTGTTAGAAGCATAATTCCTTAAGCTTATAGCTATCTTGGATGAATTTTGAGAACACTTCTCATATTCATTGGTTCTCATATTCATTGGCCAAATAATGAATTTAAAGACTAGTAAATACATTGTTATATTTAATTCTAAATATGGGTTCAGATTTGGTCACTGTGATCTAGCATATTCAATAAGAGATAATCTAGCATCTATTCAATAATTATTCACCATAAATACGTGGTCTTTAATCTAAATGGTGTCTTCCACTAAATTTTTCTGTTTCTATTACCCTCTAAATGAAAAACGGGTGACCTTGTTGAAAGGTCTCCTAGTGGGGATTAGGATCCCATCACTTGTACATAACAGTCTTTTGTGACACAACAAACTATATGTACTTGAAAGGTAGATAACTTTTATAAAATTCATCATATGAATTTCCTAATCATGTTTAGCCCTTAAAAGTATGCAACCTTGTGTGACACAACAAATCACATATTTTTTAGTTAAGTCAATTCTACCATTCATAACAAGTATATTCCAATGTATACAGCTATTGTGTGACACAACAAAGCTATATAATCAAAATACCTCATAAGCATCATTTATGCAATAAATAATACAAATTAACCCAGAAAATGCAAACCATGTGTGACATAACAAATTTGCATAAACAGATTATTTTCCAATATTATTTATAATGGTGGAGGGCTACGATGTCATTCTTGTAATGACTTTCGTTACAACTTAATATTAATTATTTTAATGAGGGTTTTAAGTCAAGTTGCTTAGTATCATCTATCTAAGCGTGCATCATAAACTATCATTGTGTACATTCATATATCAAATATATAAAAATACAAAAAAACATGCATCACATACATTAAGGGTCAATTATGGACGTTTCCAGGGCATAATACACTTGAGCCATCAAAGTGTATTATTGGTCTATTACCTATGGTTATAATTAATTTCTCATATAATGGGAGTTACATGTAGTCTTTAATGGGCCACCACTGCTTCCTCTGCGCTCCTCCATCTTCCATCTTGCATGTATCTATTTCCATCTAATCCTAAGTAAACTAACCTAACTAACTACATTACAATAATGAATAAGAAACCTTGATCAAATCAATGAGAGTTACAATAGGAGGAAGACAGAAATTACATCAAGAGAAAATAGAGAGGTGAGGTATGCAAACTCCATTTAAGATTACATTTCCAAAATATAAAAAGTAATTATACATCCTATTAAATAAAACCATACATTCAATCACATTGAATAAACCAATCACATAGCTCAATTGTTTGGTCTTAAGTCCATAATCGCCCAAAGTAATTCATTCAATCACATTGCATGAAATAAAATAGTTAATAGATAATTTATTCAAGTTATGGCTTTATTAAAGATTAATAGTATCCTATTAATTTAATACTCCCACTAGAATTAATAATTCTATTTGATTTAGATTTCAAAAATCTAATTCAAATATAACTTAATCTCATTAGTCATATAGGATTCTTAATCCAATTAGTCTTATAGGATTCTCAATCCTATTTCATGTAGGAAACTAAATCTAATTAGAAATCTCATGTCCTAATTTGATTCTAAATCATCAATTAGAAATCTAAGTAGATTAGGGATCTCATCCTTAAAATATAGGAATTTAACACTTGTCCAACAAACTCCCTAACTCCTAAAATTTAGAATCTAAAACCTTTATAGTATTTTAATCAAAATAGTTAAGGATAACTTTGATTCCTAATCAAATTTGAACTCTTCAAAATCCTTGTTTGAATCTAATTCAAACTTTATAAAATCCAATTTGAATCCAATTCAAAAAATTTTTAAATAAAAATTAATTTTTCAAAAGAGCTAATTGAATTAAATTCAATTTCTTTCAAGTAAATCAAGCTTGAGTCTAACTCAATCTTTCAAGAAACCAAGATTGAATCAAATTCAAATTTTCAAGGAACCAAGATTGAATCAAGTTCAAAATTTCAAGAAATTCATATAGAATCAAATTCTACCTTATCTTGAAACTAATTTAATTTAATCTTAAATTTTTAAAAAAGGGTAATTGAATCATATTCAACCTCCTTTAAGAAAATAAGATTAACTCAAATACTATTATCCTTGAAACATTATTTATTTGAATTGAACTTCTAAGAGACTTAATTTAATCACATTAAAATATTTCAAAGAAATAATTATTCAAATAAAATTCTAGTTTTTTAAAATTAGTGTGCAACTAGTTTCATTGAAATACAATAACTATTATTTTATTTCAATTAGGATTCTACTAATCCTAGTATTACTAAAATAAAACAACACTAATTTTATTTTAGTTAGAACTCAACTAATAATAAATTTATTAAAATAAAATAACTCTTATCTTTTTTAAATTAGAATTTTACTAATACTAAAATATTATTAAAATAAAATAACATTTTTTTACTTTAACTATAACTCTAATAATCTAATAACAATAAATAAAATATTGTTACTTATTAATATTATTTAAAAAATAAAATAATAGTGTACATGGCTTGCCATGTACACTAAATAACAAAGATTCACTACCTGCCATGGCAGGTACAGAACTTTGTATTTTTTTATTTATTATTATTTCAAACTCTTTGAAATCAATAAGAGTAAAAGCAATTTCCTTTTAGATTTCATAATAATAAAATTATTATTAATTAATCAATAATAAAAGAGATCAAATCCCTAAAGCCATAACAATAAATTATTGGATCTAACATAAATCATAAGGATGGCTCGGATACCACTGTTAGGAATCAGTGTAAAATATGACAATCATATGCATAGCGGAATTTAAAATTTTGATTCCTTTTACCCGAAATCACCTTATGATTATATGAAAGATCCTAATTATAGTTTAACAATTAAACAAGTAGAGAATTGTGTACCTTCGAGGCTTTTAATACTTTCATTGTATTCTTGATCGGCGCTCACTCCTTCGTTGATTCATCAAGAGCACAACAAGGTGTCTTATCTCTAAGTGTATCCACACGAACAAATCCAACTAAGGATCTTCATGCTTGAAGAAGAAAGGAGTTATCAAGAGATTCCTTGTGTGCTAGCACAAGTTACCGAATCTCTCTTATAATTTTGAAACTCTCATGAACCTAAAATCTATCTGATGGATTTTAGGCTCTCTGTACAGTACGTACAATTATTTTTCTGTTCTGTTTCTATTTAGTTTGTTAAGTCTTATCTTTTATAAAGAATAGCCACCTCCTTATGTATTTGACAATCCTAACACATTAGAGATTATGCTAACATTATGATTTAATCATAATTAAATCTAATGTCTAACAAACTATAATAATTACATGATTGCCCCAAAACTCTCCTTAGTTGAATATCGTCATTTTCTGTGTGACCCCTTATATTCAAACTATTAATGGCAGTAGGCATGTAACTTTTTCATATTTATTACTGGACCCTGTCCAATTAAATTAGAACTCATTCTAATTATTTAAATTAAAACTCCTTTTAATTCACCTTTAATTAAGATTAATTAATTAATTATTAGGGTTTCCTACAAGTCAAGATTGGTGCCTAGTAGCACATGATGACTACCCATAATAGTATGAATATGGCTATGGACCTTTTGAACCTTTTTGTTAACAGTTACTATGCAATTCAATCCTTCTATCATGCAATGTCCCGATTAAATTTATTTGGGTATGGAAATAATGTCAAACCCTAAATTTAATCATATCTGTCTAATCTTAAGATTATAACTTCATTGGGAAAATTAGAAACTCATATTCTAATATCCACCCTGCTATGGCCATAGACTTTAAGTTAAATCTTTTATAGACCACATAGGACATTCTCTCTTTTCTACTAAGAGTGATAGATCCTTTATTGCATATTCACATACCTCAATATGCAAGTGATTATACCCAATTACTACTTCTTAGGTGACTCATTAATAGAATCAAAAATAGTATCAAAGTATAATGGCATACATACAAGATAACTATGATGTCTCAAGTCAAAGGACTATTTGTACAACTGTAACATAAGAACCACCTATTGACATGTAGAGAAACTCCATATAGGTGTTCTCAGTTGAGTCAATTCAGTGAACTCATTCTCTAATGAGCACCTACATATCTGTTTTAATGTCTCATACACAAGTGACTATGAGATCAGCCACCCTTAACTCTTTGAGCTAACTAGATATGTACTAATCTATCCGGATTCACTAATGCCCTACTTAGTGATCATATGATTAGGAACATTTAAGAATTAAGCTTAAAGAAAATACATCTCATTAGCATGATCTCATCATGATGCTTATTTCCATTACTTTAATTCTTTGGATTTACCACTTATATTTATTAATAATATGAATAAGATTGTACATAAAATAATATGCCACAACATCACATGTCATTGGCTTTAGGGCATACTACTAACATCCTCGTCTATTATCAATTTCACTAAAATTATTCTATCACTTTTCCTCTTGATTTCAACAACCTCGTCCTTTAAGTTTCCATCTATAATAATCGCCACTCCATTCCTATTTCTAGTCTTCCTGGTATACCACATCTTGAATCATGATCTCTCTATCTCTCTAAGCCTATTCTCCTACCCATTTAGTTTCTTGCAAGCAAGCAATATTAATCTTCCTTCTACTTATAGTATCTACAACCTCTCTCAATTTACTAGTAAAACTCCCTATGTTCCAAGTAGCTATACGAATTTTATACTGGGCTAAGCTTTTTTACCCCCACCCATCCTCGATGTGAAAACCCTTGCTCATTTTGCACCACACCAGGGCACTAATGTGGCGTGCCACTAAAGATGTGACGACCCAACCCTTGCTCATTTCTCACTACACCTAGGATTCGATGCAGCATGTCACTAAGAAAGTTATGCCCAAATGAATATTCGATAGGATTCATCGTCATAGGGTTTGACTAGTTTTACAGTTGTTCGTCAACCTATAGCAACCCTCCTCCTTTATCCAGGCTTGGGACAGGTAGAGTAACCTCTGGCGGAGTTCTCCTTTGAATAATGCTGAGGGATCTAATTTCTTGGTAGGCATGAATCTTTAGATTTTCCTTTGAATAATGTCTATCTCAGGTTTTCGTTTGAATAATGTCATTTAAGTTCTAAATTTAAGTGTTGTTTACTGCCTACTATTGTCTTTTAAGTCTAGAGCAGGTTGTTTTTATGACTTTTAAGTCTGCAAGCTTTCCTTTGAATAATGTTATTTTTATCTATTTCAGGTTTTCCTTTGAATAATGTCATTTAAGTTTTGAATCTAGGTGTTGTTTGCTGCATGCTGTTGTCTTTAAGTCTGCAGATTACTTTTGTCTTTTCTGCATTACTTCATATGCTATTATCTTTAACTAAGTTCTTAATAAGTTTTGAATTAATGAATGTATATAGGCTATAGATTGTTGTTTCTGTTTGGCTATTTGGCTATTTGTGGAGGTCCTCAGGATACAATGTTGTTTGTGGAGGTTGCAGTGTTGCTGTTCTGACTTCTAAAATATGAATCTTTAGTAGGCTTATGTATTTAATATACTTGGTAGTTGGTCAAATATTTATGATACTCTCTAAAGTATGGATGTTATTTATGCATAGTAATACTTGCTTGGCAAGCTGACAGTTATAGCCTTACAGGTTGATTTAATGTTATTAGAATACTGGTCACTAGATGTTCTTTATGCAAGCATGCTGCAAGTTGTTTAGTTTTAGAATACTAGGTGTTGACTTGATTATGCAAGCAGGTTGTTTTAAGTTTATTTGTATACAAGTTGTTTTTATTATGTTTTAACTTTGTATAATTGTATTTACTATTTAGTACATTTATGTATTTAATAATTAGTATACTTGAAGTAGGTTGTCTTAGTATAATTGGTTTAGTATACTTGGAATTTTGGATCTTTAAGGTTGCAATTTCAACTTGTTACTGGTTTTAGTTGTTTTTATTAGGTTTAAGTTTGTATTTACTATTTAGCTGGTTTAATTTTGTTTTAAATGTTAAAGGATTTAGTTGTTTTTAGTAGGGTTAAGTCTTCATTTAGTAGGTTTATGTATTTAGAATACTTGATTTAATTTTGTTTTACATGATTCATTTTGGTTGTTTTTACTTGTTAGGTGAAATTAGGCTTAAGCTGGGCTTCAATGGGATGGAAATTAGGCTTTAAATTAGACTTTTAACATAAAAATAAAAAATAAAATAAAAGTTAAAATGAGCTAGAAGCCCAGTAACAGCCCTAACTGATCGACCTATCCCAATGAAACTAAATACACCTCTATCCAATAACTCTGTCAACCGAAATGGGTCGGTTGAATAGCGGGTGACATTTTGGGGTACTCGACTAGGTTGATTCGGTTGGTATTAAGCCCATAATTGATCGACTTCTTTGCCTTAAAACTTAAACGATATTAAAATCTAAAATTTTCTAATACTGAAACGACACTAAAATCCAAAATTTGAAGAATATGACACTTCTTTACTTTTGATGGATGAAAAATTAATTATGTTAAAAATAATTTTGGAAAAAAAAAAATACTAATTAGTTACTTTTCTTATAATACCCTCTTTTTTTATTTATTTTTTTCTTAAGAGCAATACATTATGGTAAATTAATATTTTTTTTAATTTTAATTTATTCATTCTAATAAAATATAAAAGAAAATAGTTTACACATAGATAAGTAAACTAGTATTCTTAGCATACCTCCAAAAAAAAAAAAAAAAATTATCATATCATTAAAAAGTTATAAGTCTTTACAAGACAAATAAGTCATAACTTTAAGATTTTTTTTCTATTATTTAAAATATTTTCTGTTCACTTTTGCCTTAGTATTTTTTTAAAAATATTTTAGGTTTAAATTTTAATTAGGCTTAATTACACTTATAGTCTCTATAATTATTTTAAAATTCACTTTTGTCCCTCTAGTTTAAAAGTTAAAATATCATCCTTATACTTACCAAAACCACACAATATTATTTTTTCTGTCATGTACCGTCCATTTTTTGGACAAAAGTTGACCTAAACTAATGGGCTTCTATGTGTCATCTAGTGTGGCATAACAGACCACCTAGTTATCTTTTAAAATGGCATCCAACAAAGCCTATGACAAGCTTATATGGTGTTAAGAACCCTCTCTTGCAAGCCTCAAAAATGACTGTAATGCAAATTTCGATGATTCATGGAGCCTGTTAGTCCATGTTAGCTTCTGTTTAATTAAAATGGATGGTATATGATAATAGGGATCATATTGTGTGATTTTTTTAAGTATAAGAATGAATTTTAACTTTTGAAATTGGGAAAACTATGGGGATAATAAGTGTAATTAAGCCTATTAATTAAATAATAAAAAGTTTTCAAAAAAAAAATTCATATAATATAAATTTTAATGCTAATAAATATTTTTATTTAATTACTAATGAAAAAAAAAATTCTTAAAGTTAGATTTAGATATTTTCCATCATTTCACAATAATTGTTTATCTTAAAGCAAAAAAATATGTTATTTTCAAGACTAGATTTACATATATCACATTTTTAACTTTCTTTTTTTTCCTTTCTTTTTTACTAATGCTTGAATTTCTCTTTTAAATTTATACAAGTTTTTAGTTTAGATTACATATTATGATTAAAAAAATAAAAAAATTTAGGCCTATGTTATTTAATATAAATATTAAAATTAGATTTACTTGTATATGTGTAAAATATTTTCTTTTTATATTATTTAAAATAATATAATATAATAAAACAAATTGAGTTCTAATGTATTTCTATTGAGACTAAGAAACTATAAGTAAGTATTAAAATAAAAACAAAAATAAGTATTGATGACATATTTGAAAAGGAAAAAATATATATTTAAGTACTTTGATGATAAAATTGGGACTTTTTAGTATTTTTTTTTTAAATTTTAACACCATTAGTTTTTCATCCATCCAAGGGATGAGAGTGTCATATTCCTCAAAGTTTGGATGGTAATATTGTTTCAGTAAACCTCAATGGGATGGGATTGTAATTTTCTCATAATTAAAAGTAGATGAAATAAAATATATTTCTTCTATGAAATAGAAATTTTCATTAAGTTTATTTTGCTAAACCTCAAGGGATGGGTTTGTAATTTACTCAAATATAATGTAACATTGCACACTTGTTTTTATTATTATTATTTTTATACGGAACAAAAAATTCGTAAAGAAGACAATATAGTCACATATTAAGGTTTTAATATGAGATATCTTGGCCAGCACCTCTTATTGGCCTTTGAACTAAAATCTTTATGGCCAATCTTTTATTTTAAATATTAGCAAAAAGAACAAATAAGAAGTATTATCGTCTTTCTTAATAAGTTCAATTTTAACCTAAGAATCAGCTTAAAAATAATTTTACTAAAATCCAAACTCCAAGTTACATCAAGATTCGTATAGACTTCCCAAAGTTTAGTAGTATTTGAAGAACACAGCCCTAACAAGATTTTATACCCACAAATTCAAGCCTCTAATTTGTCCATAAGAGTTCCATCAACTGTAGCTCGAGTAGTAGATTTTTCAAGTATCTGTCATAGTTAATCATGATCCAATTAGTTAGAGAAGCTTAGGGTTGCACAACGAAATTAAGAAAATAAAAGATAAGAGCTGAATCACTAGTTCGGTTAGGTTCTATTCCTTTTTGCATTTTAATTTTATAGTAATTCATGAATTTTAATGTTGGAATTAAAACTCATAGTTAAGAAAATCCTGTTTTTATAATTAAAAAATAAATAAACAAATTTTAGGATCATGCAGTAATTGAACCGTATCCAAACCAAAATGATTTTTTTTTTCTTAATTCAATTCAGATAGTACTAAAGTTTGGTAACGATTTGAGAATTTTAATAATTGGATCAAAATTTAGCAATTACTTGAACATTATCGACAAATACACAGTGTTGGAGAAGTTCAGCCAATTAATCTAAATTATGTATACAAATAGCCTAATAACATAAATTTATTTTTCCTTCAATATATTCTTTTGAATTTTTATTATTACATATAGTTACCTTTAGGTGTTAAATTGCTTAAAATAAATTATTATTTATATTTTAATTATTTTTTCATTTTAATATCAATAAGATTGTATTTGTTTTTGAGTTACATAACTTTTTTTTTTTTAACTAATTCTTCTCATATCAAAATTAATAAATCTATAATATTTCAATAATTATATGTTAATAGTAATAAATATTGAATTTCTGAGTTTGTTTGTTTAATAAGTTTTTAATCATCTTAATTTTTTAGTTCTTCTCAAATTTATTAACAAATATTAAAATATTAAAAATATAATTTCCTTGATTATAATATAATTATTTTAATAAGTTAACCTGGAGATGTTTGTTTGGGCCAGTGAAAAAAACCTGCTCGACTTTCCGGTATTGCATGGACAAGCTGTAAATCAAATCCTGACCCTTCTGAATAGGGACAGGGACAGATTTAGGTGGTTTAGCTTTCAGATCAACTAATGGGTCACACCCAGCCACATTTTTTTTTTGGTAAGAGACGCCCAACTACTTTCACCCTAACCTTTCTTCTGTTTTTTTGGGTACAAGCTACAAACCCCAAACCTTTTCGTTCCTTTAGTTTCTTGATGAGACTTCACTCGACTAATTTCTAGATTGGCCCATTAAAATATTTGCCCTCGATGCACTATGTTTGGTACGCCATTAATCATTGTAAATGACAAAATTATAATCAATGAGGCTTTAATATGATGTGTGGCTATATTATTTGATTTTTTTTTTTTTTTTTTTGAACGTAACAATTATGAGATTCAAATTCATTTTCCACATGTTATGATGTATACGTTAATTGTGTTTACTTAGCTAGATTCCAGCTAAAATAAATATAAGAGTAGTCACTTCATCAATTGGAAAATATTATAAAGATGAAATAGAGGACTAGTTGTTTGAACACAATGATCAAATTACATTTGCAGTGAATATGCTAGACCTTAGAAATATGAAATTTTGTGTGACCATAAGTATAAAGATGTTTGTTTTAGGCCCTAGATGCATTAAAACTGATATGGTAAAGCTGTGATTTTTTAAAAATTATAATAATTCATATTATGTAATAAAATAGTTGTAAAAAAATCACAACAAACCTTGTTTATTAGACCTTAAATTAGGTGGATGCCCTGAAAGTTGTTTGTTGCATGATATCTTGGATAAGCAAAGTCAAGCTGAGGTGAGAAGATCCATCTTCTTCCACAGCTCTTTTGGCCATCTCCCCAAGTTCCTCCACCCTTTTTCTTCTTTCTTCGTTTTTGTTTACCTCATCCATTAACTTTTCTATTGCCCTTTCAATATCTTTCTTCTTCACCAACAGTCCAATATTTTTATCTTCCTCTCCCCATTTTACAGGAGTCTCCACCCCAACAGTCACACCAACTTTGAGTATTTGTACAACAAGTTTCTCATTGAAAAATTGATCTCCAAATAATGGCCATGTAATCATTGGAACACCAGCGCATATTGATTCTAGTATTGAATTCCAACCACAGTGTGTCAAAAATCCTCCAATTGCAGGGTGTGATAATATTAGTATCTGTGGAGCCCAATCCCAAATTAAAATGGCTCTAGCTTTGATCCTTTCTTCATATTCATCTTCCTTATTCCACTTGACCAATTCTTGATACTTATTTCCTCCCCTTATAGCCCAAATGAATGGTCTTTTTGATGCCTCTAAGGCCAATGCAAGTTCTATCAATTGCAATGCAGTTAGATTGCATAAGCTTCCAAGGCATGCATAGATTACACTTCTTGATTCCCATGAATCAAGCCACTTCAAGCACTGGTGCTCATCAATGGAGGCCTTGTAGTTACCTCTCCGAGCCTTATCCAGTTCATCTTTGTTACAAAGTGAAACTGGTCCAATACACCAGACTTTGTCTCCTTTTGCTTTCTTGTAATCCTTCACATATGCTGGCTCCAACTCTTCAAAAGAATTCATGATTACTCCATACGACACCATTTCAGCTGCACGCATTTGATCATCGAATTCCATCCAAGTTGGAGTCAATGGTGCTGGTATCTGGGCTTTGGTAATCTCAATTTGATCAGGTAGACCAGGGAAAATAAAGTAATCAGAGTCTGAGGTTATGCTCTCAAGTACACGGTGAACATGTAAAATGTGCAAACATAAGTGACAGAAGCAACTTATTCCAACAAAAGTAATCCTGGGAACGTTGAACTTGCAAGCAATGTTGGCTGTCCATGGCAAACACATATCTGAGATTATGCAACTTGGTCTGGGTGTGACATCTTCAAGTAATTTTTCCTACTGGCTTCTGTAGAAGGCTTGATGCAGCAAAGAAACTCGGGGCCATCCCTAGTGACGGTAACATGTCAAGATTTTCACACCCATCTGGTAATCCTGCTTCTTGACATGGAAATTGGAGTTGAACTAATCGAATTTGCAGCCCATACTCTATGCCACGAGCAAGAATTGTTTCGAAACGGGATGCATTATGTATTGTTGTTACTATGCTAACAATAACACCACGCTGTGCCAAAAGTCTTGCCATGTCAATCATAGGAATCATGTGACCTTGTGCCATCAATGGGAACAAGACAAAATGAAGCTGGGGGGCTTGGGAAACCATTTCCATTAGAATGGATGAAAATTCTATTTTAGTAAATGCAACTGATCTTCTTGTTTGTATGTATGAGATTTCTCAAGATGCATTTGGAGAAGGCTGTCTTGGCGATGTAAGAAGATTTCTCAAGATGATTAATCTGAAGTTGATATTTGTGGATGTGGTTCGCAGAAGTGAAACTGTGGACTGGTATTCCTGATTCTGCACCACCCTCTAACACAAGGATGGCAGTATAGGACCACTACGCCACATGTTAGAATTTGGATCTTCTGTCCAAGTTGTATTTCACCCGGAATGTCAGAATTTCATATTAACAGAAATAAATAATGTAAAAAAGAAGAAGAAGACAATGAAGAAAACATGAAGAATCAGAGAACTTCAATTAATTAGCTTTGCCTGGCATATAACAAATCTATTGTCCAGTTATTTGTCTCTTTCTCTTCCATCTATAATTCGGAAGTGCAAAATAAAGCACCTAATATTGAACATCAAAATCTACAGAGTAGTGTAACCCAGGAAAAAATTCTGTACTGCAAGATTAAGGGAAAGAAATTCTGCAAATCCTAATCTGATTGGAAGAGAACTTACCGGGCAAGACTTCGTAGTTCATACATGAGTTTTCTGACCTGAAACACAAAGGTAATGAAATAGAGACCGAAAGTGAGTTTAGTGCTGACAAAGGAATCGTTACTTTAATCTTTTTTCTTGTTTCATTAAGCCTTTTAGCTTACCACCCCACCCACGTTCAATTTGAGACTAAATTTATTAGATTCCTTACGACCCACACTTGGTGGACAAAAAGAAAAGTTGCAGAACTCAACAAGGAGCTAAAATTCGCTATTAAAAAATATGAATTATTTTTTAATAAATGACGATTCTGTGAATTAAAAATCGTAAGATATAATTTTTATAATTGTATTAATTTTTTTTAATTTTTAATTCTTCTTCCATCTTCAAATTAAATTTTTTTCTAATCTTAAGATATAATCATGAGTAACACGTGTATCACGAAAGTTAGTGTATATATATATATATATAAAAGGTGGTGTGATGTATATTACCTAATATTGTTAGGTAGACTGCAAATAAAAGATATAGTGATTTTATTTTTGTCTTCTATTGTATTTATAGTGCACCTAACAAAATTTGTAGTCTATATAATGATACCCTATATATATATATATATATATATATATATATATATATTATACAAGCTTGTTGGATGTTATTATAATTTGATTTTTTTTTTCTTTCAATTTGCATGTTTTTGTTTAAAATTTTATTTTGGTATATATTTATCAATATCTTATGTATTAAATTATAATGTTAGATACTTATAATTCCAATAATACAGATTTTATTACATATTTTTAAATAATTTTTCATTTCAAAAATCATTTCTATTTTCAGACTCAAGTGAAAAAAGGCATCTCGAAATGTTACAACGAAATGTAGTAGCTTAGGAACTGAACTGAATTTTATTGCATTGAATAATTCCCGAAATACAATCTAAATGCATAACCAACTTTCAAGTCCCCACTACAGAAACTCACAAACATAGGATTTGCTTTAAGAGGACCTGACAACTTAAAACGAAAATAGCGACAAAACTGACCCACCAAGATTTAAGGCATTACTCTGAACAACAG
The DNA here is from genome assembly GCA_029379385.1 of Quillaja saponaria. Classification (NCBI taxonomy): domain Eukaryota; kingdom Viridiplantae; phylum Streptophyta; class Magnoliopsida; order Fabales; family Quillajaceae; genus Quillaja; species Quillaja saponaria. Next base: position 26,485,344 of record CM055608.1, read on the forward strand.
GCACTTGAAGATCTCAAAAAAGAAAAGCTTTTTCATGTCTCTTGTTCATTCCTGCGTGCTAGTTAATTGTTGTTTGATATCTTCAATAAGCGAAGTGAGATCAAGATGAGAAGAACCCCCTTCTTCTGCAGCTTTCTTTGGCATCTCTCCCATTTCTCTCGCTCTTCTTCTTCTCTCTTCACTTTCTTCACCTTCATCCATCAGTTCTTCTATTGCCCTCTTAATGTCTTCCTTCTTCACCAATGCTTCAATCTTCTCTCCCTCTCCATTGTTTACAGGATCCTCTGCCCCAACTTTCACACCAATTTTTAACACTTGTGCAACATTAATCTGATTGCAAAATTGATCAGCAAATAATGGCCATGTAACCATTGGAACACCACAAGTTATTGCTTCAAGTATTGAACCCCACCCACAATGTGTTATGAATCCCCCAATGGCAGAGTGGGACAAAATTAGTACTTGTGGTGCCCAGCCTCTAATTAAAAGACCTTTCCCTTTAATCCTTTCCTCAAACCCATCTTCCTTAATCCACTTTTCCAATTCTTTTAAATTATCCCCTCCCCTTATAACCCAAACAAATGGTCTTTTAGATGCTTCTAACCCCAATCCAAGTTCTATTAGTTGTGAAGCACTCAAGTTGGCTACACTTCCAAGGCAGGCATAGACTACAGAGTTTTCTTCCTGCAAATTAAGCCACTCCAAGCAATAATGCTCATCAATGGAGGATTTGTTACCTCTCTCAGCCTTATCTAACTCATTCTAATTGCACAGCCAAACGGGGCCAACACACCAGGCCTTGCCATTCCTTAGCTTTTTGTACTCCTCAATAGACTCTGGCTCCAATGCTTCAGAGCTATTTACGATTGCGCCATATGATTTTATATCAGCAGCCATCATTTGGATAGAATAATGCATCAGTTTTTGACTCAGTTGTGCTTGTGTCTGGATTTCTGTAATCGGATCATTTTGGTTAGGAATTTCTGACATGGCAACATGCTCTGTTTCTGTGAATGTGTTCTGAGTAACCTGGGACATTCCAAACTTGTAGGAGCTCAAGAGAAAGAAAGTTGAGAAGATATGGAAAGTAATCCTTGGAATATTATGTTTTCGAGCAATTTGAAGTGTCCAAGGAACACAGACGTCAGAGATTATGCAACTTGGTTTGAGTGGTAGTGCTTCAAACAATATTTCTGAAGGCTTGTGCATGAATCTAATTGCAGTGTAAAGTTTGAATGCCAAGTCATAAGACTCTAGCATGTCAAAATTCTCACACCCTTCAGGTAGTCCTGCTTCTTTGAATGGAATTTGGACTTGAACGAATTGGATTGAGTAGCCTGACGAAACGGCACGAGAAACAAGTGATTCAAAACGGGATGCGTTTCCTGGTGAGGTGAATATTGTAACAGTAGCACCACGCTGTGCCAACAGTCTTGCAGTATCAAATAAGGGGAGAAGATGGCCTGGTGCCAAATGAGGAAATAATACGAAATGAAGAGGCTTTGCACTGGAACCCATGGCTGCCTTCTTTGCTTTTGGAGTATTACAAATGAATGGCATTATACTATATATACTGTTGGAGAGAAATGAAAAGAGGACAAAGGACAGCAAGGCAAGTTCCTCGTAGAATGTTATTATAATTTGAGTATATCATCAATCTAAAATATAATAATTTTTTATTATTATTGAAATTAAAAATAAAACTTTTTGTAACAACCTTTTCGACAGTGAAAAATTATTATAATTTTCAAGTCAAATATATTATTCACTTAGTTCAATTTTCATCTTCGTTTTAATTTATAGCTGTTATGAATTACATACCACATTAAATCGATAAAAAATTCAACGAGTTTTATTTATTAAATATATGAGAAAAAGATTATGAGATAATTTATTTATTTATTTTTCTTCAAAATCTAAGCATCTATATAATCATTTATTTATTTTCATAATGTATTTTAGAAATTCAATATATATTTTTATATATTTTCTTCAAATTTATGTTCAAAAATTAAAAAGTAAAATTTATATTTATATTTAGACTCCCTTCCTTGAGGTTAACTGAAATGATACTAAAATCCAAAATTTGAAAAACATGACACTCACCTACTTTTGATGGACGGACAACTAATCATGTTAAAAAAAATACTGATTAGTTACTTTTCTTATATAACCATCTATTTTGACTTAATTTTTTCTTTATAGCAATACATTATGTTAAAATTTTAAAAATATTAATTTATTCATTTCTAATAAAATATAAAAAAAATAGTTTACACAGTAAACTAATTTCTTATGATACTTAAAAAAAATAAAACTTATCATATCATTAAAAAGTTATAAGTCTTTACAAGACAAATAAATCATAACTTTAAGATTTTCTTTGAAATAAGTTTTAATATTAAAATAACATATTTTCTTATCACTTTCAACTTAGTATTCTTTTAAAAATATTTTCGGTTTAAAATTTTATTTAAATAGTAAAAACTTTTCAAAAAAAATTATATAATATAAATTTTAAAACTAATAATGAAAGAATAAAAATTCCTAAATTTAGATTTAGATAATTTCACCCTATCATTTCACAATAATTGTTTCTCTTTAAAAAAAAAATGTTCTTTTCAAGACTAGATTTACATATATCACTTTTTTAACTTCTCTTTTTTTATTTACTAATGCTTGAATTTACTTTTTAAATTCATACAATTTTTTATTTTAGATTTCATATTATGATATAATAAGGAAAAAAATTTATGCATATTTTATTTAATATTAATATTAAAACTAATTTACTTGTATATGTGTAAAATATTTTCTTTTTTATATTATTAAAAATAATATAATAAAATTTAAAAAATTGAGTTAAAATGTATTTACATTAAGACTAAGCAACTAAAAGTAAGTGTTAAAATAATAATAATAAAAAAAAAAAAGTATTTATGACTCAAAATCATTTTTTAACTCCATTAGGGCTAGTATGGTACATATGAACGATCATTTCATTCCATTAATGATTCCATGGAATGAGCATTATTTCATTTGGTATGTTTCTAACATCAGAATTCTCATTCCATTATGACTATTTTATTCCATAAAAGTAAGAATCCTCAAACCAACCTAGGGGTGAGATTACTCATTCCTACTTTTATGGAATCAGTTAGTTTAGTTAAATGACAAAAAAATCATTCTATCACATAAAATAAAAAGTTGAATATTAATAAAAAAAATAACATTATACATAAAATAAATAAAATATATTTATAATTTACTTTGGACAAATGATAAAAATACCCTTCATATAACATTAAATAATATAAAATATTAAAATAATAATAAATTAATTTATTTTAGTCAAATAACAAAAAGACCCTTCATGTCAAAGTAAATAATATAATCATAAATATATAATTAATGTTAAATAAATAAATTAGTTAAGTAATTTTAAACTAAAATATTAATATTAATAAATTATAGAAATAAGAAATAAAAAATAAGAAAATAAATATAATTAACAATAAAATAAATATTAATAATAATTAATAAATAATATAATATTTTTTGAAAAAAGTAATTAAAAAATTGGATATTTTTATCATTTTAGCATAATTTTTATATTATTTTATTGCAAAAAGTTGTATAGAAAATAAATAAATAGAATAAAATGATTATTCCTCACCGATGCTACTAAACAATAGAATGGAATAAGCATTCCATTCCACTTGTAATTTCATTCTTATTCCCTTTCCCATTCCTATTCTCTAAAAATCATTCATGTGTATCAAACTAGCCGTTAGTTTTCCATCCAATCCAAAGAAAGGGAGTGTCATATTCCTCAAAGTTTGAACCCTAGTATCATTTCATTAACCTTAATGGGATGAGAGTGTAATTTTCTCAAAATTAAAGTAGATGGAATAAAGTATATTTCATCTATGGATTAGAAAGTTTCGTTAGGTTTATTTCGTTAAACTTCCAGGGATGAGATTGTAATTTACATAAATGTAATGGAACTTGACGCGCTAGTCTCTTATTATTATTATTTTTTATAAGGAGCAGATAATTCATAAAGAAGACAATATAGCCACACATTAAGATTTGAATATGAGACATCTTGGTCTTAGAACCTCTTCTTAGCCATTTGAACTAAAACTTTATAGACCAACCTTTTATTTCAAAAATTCACAAAGAGGGCAGATGAGAAGTATTATCGTCTTTCTTGATAAGTTCAATTTTAACCTAAGAATCAGCTTAAAAAATAATCTTACCAAAACCTAAACTCCAAGCTACATCAAGACTCGTATAGACTCTCAAAAGTTTAGCAGTATTTGAAGAACACGACCTTAACTGAATTTCATACCTACAAATCCAAGCCACTGATTCATCCCTAAAAGTTCCATCACATGTAGGTCGACTATTAGATTTTTCAAAAATTTGTCAGAGTTAATCATGATCTAATTAGTTAGAGAAGTTTAGGGTTGTACTTATACCTCACCCACCCCGATCCGCTCCAATCCGTTTTATGTATATATGTTACCTATATTATACAAACCTAACTCTATGTTCACTCTTAAGAGTGATCCTACAATCAAAACAGTAGGCAAATCATCCCAATTGAAGAAATACCTTTACTTTTAGAAAATTCCTTAAAATTCACAAATAAAAATACAATTATTTGTATCTTGGATTTGTCCAGATTGCAACAAAACTCTTAACAAGAGAATGACATAACACCTTTATTCTCCTATGTCTTCGTGACTATAGAATGACCAATTTTCATGAATCACTTTTAGGAACAGTTGAAACTAGCTTTTGTAGTAATCCTATCTACTTCAATTGTTTTTCTAACATGACAATCTCTTACAAGATAAAAATATTTTAGAATCTTTAGTCTTAAATGTTAAACTTTCTAACTTTAATATAAAATCTGGATTATTCCTTATAGCTTTAGTTTATCGAATACAGTATAAAGCTATGATTTCATATTTTACTTCAAAATTGCTTCAACAAATATGCAAATGAGAGATAGTGATGTTTCTCAGTAATTTTTCAAAAGCCAATATTATTACCCCTAAATCAATTTCTTGGGAAGAAGTTAATCTTCCTAATAAATGGAATCTTGATAAGGCTATACCTATTCAAGATCAACAACTTTCGTCTATTTCTGAGATCACCCAATACCCCACAGGTAAGGTAGAGATCTTTTTGAGTAGAACAAATAGTCAAAGACTATTTAACCCATCTTATAATGAATTTTCAAGACTCTCTAGTTTTTAAAGACATTCTTGTTCTTTAATACCTTTAACCATCCATCTTCAAGGTTCAGAAAATACTTCTAGGATCCTTAGAGCATTATACATGAAAGATGAAAATGATAACCAATATGAAAAGCCTCCCTCTCCAAATTTTTCATCCTTAAGTGATAATATGGAGATTAATACTATCCACAAAGTTTTCCAAATTGTTAAAGAATCTCTCAGAAAATATTTTTATCAATAAAAACATAATCTTATTATAACCTAATTTTTTGAAAAATTTACCGGATCTAAAAGACAAAAGATACAAAATCTTTACTAAAAATTTATGGAAACTCCAAAATTCATTTTTTCATTCTTTGAATGGTTTAAAGTTTATATTAATGAACCTGGTCTTCATTACCCTTTCTGTAATTCAGTGTTAATAACAAAATTTCTAAAAAATTAATAATCACAAAAAGATAAAGTTATTAATTCTATACTTTCTCCTAAAAAATATTTAAAAATTCCTTCACAAAGTTCTACTAGGAAAAATATTCCTATGCAAGAGACACCTTTTAAATACAATAACTGTAACAATAAATACTAAACACCAATCTTTTTCTACAGGCTTTAGGCGGTCATCTCTCGGATTCTAATCCTAGCTAAACTTTTCAAAGTGAAAACCGTGTTTTTTTCACCTTATCAAATTCCAACAAAAATTAAAAAAGAATTAGGAACTTGTTCAAAACCTTCTTCTCAACAGGAACTTGATAAAATATTCAAACAAATCGCTCAAATTGAAAACAAAATATTGTTCCAGATATTCCTGTAAGAACAAATCCTTCTCCTTAACTAATAATCTGAGTGATGCAGAATCTGACTTTGAATATTCTGAGAAAGATTCTCCTAAAGAACTTAATCCAATATAGTTCACCAATTGATGAAAACCACAAAAATTATACTATCCTAGAGTTTCTCCTTCTGACTTAGTTGTTAAAGAAAAATCCCAAATTATCAACAACTCTTTTAGTGCAAATAACATCTATGAAGAGAATATATATGGCCTAATTTGAATATAATATCCTTAATATGTTATAGCAGATAATAATGGTTAAGACTGCTTATCAAATTGCCCATAATTGTTCTGATCAATCTATTTTTAACGTTCTAGTTACTGGTTTTAATGGTCAACTAAAAGGATGGTGGGACGAAAATCTCACTGATACAAAACGTAACCAAATCAATTTTGCCATCAAAACTAATCCTGAAAGAAATCACCTTCTTAATGATGAAGGTAACGAAATCCCAGATTCTGTTAATACCGACATTTATGCTATCATGAAGCATTTCATCGAAAATTCATCTATATGGCATGATAAATTTGTTGAACTCCTTTCCTATTTCAAATGTCATACCCTAGCTTGATAGCAATTAACTTTTTTAGAAAGAAAAATTTTTAGCTGGTTTTTCTCATTCATTAGAAGATAAAGTTAAAAAAAAAAAAATTGTAATATCAACAATGGAATAATTCCTTATGAGCAATTAACTTATGGATAACTTTGTAGCTATGTCTAGAAAATTACTTTAAAAATCTATCAAGACGATAAAATCCAGCATCAATTAGCAAAAGATAAATCCCTAAATCGTAAAGACTTAGGAAGCTTTTGTGATCAATATGGGTTTGATTGTCTTCCTAGTTCATCCAAACCTAAAAAGAAAATCTTTAATGAATCTCCCAAAAATCCTCATAAATCTTCAAAAAATAAAGCTGGTAAAAGAATTCACAAACATAAACGTGCACTCCAACATTTTCAAAATAAAGATAAGCCACCAGTGGTTTGTTTTAAATGTAATAGACCTGGTCACATTTTCAAATATTATTGAATTACAAAAAAAATCAAAGCTTTAAAAATTGATGAAGGACTTTTAGTCCAGCTTGATAGTCTTCTAATTATTGAAGATTCTTCTATATCGAAGCCCAACCTTCTTCTAACAACAAAGATATTAACCAAATCCAAAATGATAAAGCTTCTCTTGAAGCTTCCCAAGAAACTCTTGAGTGTACTATATTAACAAGAGAATAAGATATTCTCTTCGAATTCATTACTAGTATCCTAAATGATGAAGATAAGAAAAAGTATCTACAGAAACTCAAGAAAACATTGGATACATTAGAAAAACCAAGTAAGCCTCCTCACAATCTTCATATTGTCACAAATTATTTCAATCTTTAAAATGTTTTATCCATATTTAATTTTGAGAAAAAATCATTACTCTTCAAGATCTTCAACATAAGTTTAAAATTTAAAAATTAAAGTTAAGACTCTTAAAATACAGCAACAAGAAAACTATTCAGCAGCTGCAAATCTTCAAGAAGGCAAGAAAAAGCTATCTTCAAAAAATTCTTCTGTATCCTCCTCAAAAGATAATCCAGTTCAATTTTCTAAAGGAAAATTTCTCAATCTTATCACTCATGTTTTTTTTTTTATATATATATATATCAAAAATGGTATATTCCAATTAAATTTATTATTAGCAAAACATTTGTCCTTGAAACAGTTGCTATGATTGATATTGATGCAGACTTCAATTGCATCCTAAAAGGATAAATCCTTACAAAATATTATGAAAAAAATTCTGAAAGATTAACTTCTGCCAATGGTTTTGAAATCATAATCCACTATAAATATTCCAATGTTGTTATTGATAATTCACCCTTACAAATAACAACAACTTTTCTTCTGGTAAAAAATAATACCACTCTAGTCATCTTAGGATTTGATTTATTCATCAATTTGAACCCTTCTATGTTAATTTTAGGTGTAAACAAAGAAGTCACGGGACAAATTATAATTTTTCCATTTCCTTAAAAAACCCATTATTAGAAACCTCAATCTTATTAAAAAAAAAAAAACAAAAGCAATTTAATTATCTTTTTGATGAAATATCTTTCAAAAGAATTCAAAATCAACTTATAAATTCTATCATAAAAAACAAAATCAAAAGAAAAAAATTCAAAAACAAATCTATTTTGATCTTCCCAATTCCTTTTGGAAGCGAAAGCAGCATGTGGTAGATCTTTCTTATGAAACAAAATTTCAAGAAAAATAGATTCCTACAAAAGTACGTCCAATCCAGATGAACCAAGAAATGCTTGAATTCTGCCAAAAAGAAATACATGTTCTTTTTCCCAAAAGAATAATCTACAAAAGTAAGAGTTCTTGGTCTTATTTTGCTTTTTATGTCAATAAAAATGCCAAATCAAACAAGGTAGTCCCAGATTGGTTATCAATTATAAACATCTCAATCAAGCTCTCTAATAGTTTAGGTATCCTATTTCCAATAAGAAAGATCTTCTCAATCATTTATTTTCTTTCAAACTATTTTTAAAATTTGATATGAAATTTGGTTTCTAACAAATACAAATAAAAGAAACTTACAGATACAAACAATGTTAACTGTTTCTTTTAGACAATATGAATAGAACGTCATGTTTTTTTACTTGAAAATTGTACTCTTTGAATTTCAGAAAATAATGAATGACATTTCAATCCTTATAGAAAATTTATTATTGTCTATGTTGATGATATTTTAATCTTTTCTCAAAATACATTTGAACATTTCAAACATTTCAATATTTTATTTGATATTATAAAAAAAAAATGGCTTAACTGTCCAGAACTAAATTCAACCTTTTTTAAATAACAATCAAGTTTCTTGGTCATAATATTCATCAGGGAACCATCACTCTCAGTGATTGGACTATTCAGTTTACTGATAAATTCCCTGATCCTATTATAGACAAAACTCAATTACAGAAATTTCTTGGATGTCTCAATTATGTTTCTGATTTCTTCCTAGGAGTCAATAATCTTATTGACCCTTTGTATGATTGGCTAAAGAGTGGTCCTCCACCTTGATATGATATTCATACCAACATTGTCAAACAGATCAAATTGAGAGTTAAACAATTCTCACGTTTGTATCTCCTTATTCCACAAGCTTTCAAAATAGTTAAAACTGATGTCTCCGACATAGGATATGGTGGCATCATAAAACAATATGTGCATGGAAAACAATGTATCATTGCATATGCATCAAAAAAAATAGAATCATGCACAACAAAATTATTCCACATTCAAAAATAGATTTTAGCAATCGTCTTATGTATCAAAAATTTAAAGTAATTTACTTAATCAAAAATTTTTGGTAAAAATCGATTGTAAATCGGCAAAAGATGTTCTACAAAAAGATGTAAAAAATCTCACTTCAAAACAAATTTTTTCCTGTTGGCAAGTAATTTTATCTGATTTTGACATAAAGTATATTAAAGATAGCTCTAATTTCATCCTAGATTATCTCACCCGTGAGTTTTTGCAGGGTAGATAGAAATATGCCTTGTAAAAAAATAAAAAAAATAAAAAAAAATAAAAAAAAATAAAAAGGGAAGTCAAGTTCTCTATGGACCAAACATCAAAATCTCAAAACAAAAAAAAGGAACCCTCAAGCTCCTCAACCAAATTTACCCAAAAACAATCAAAATGGTCTTACTCTTTCTTAATAGAAACCTTATTAGGAATCCAAACTCAACTCCAAACACACAAAAGCCATTATCTTTAACAAAGAAAACTTGAGTTGACCTTGTCGAAGAAGAAGAGTAAAAAATTGTAGCTTTTCCAAACTCAAAAGATACTTTCAATCTCAATTAAAAGGATCTTATACAAGTACTCAGCTAGCTTACACAATTGGATATGACAATTCCATCAACAGATAAAACTATTGCTCCTGAACCTACTCCTACTCCTATCACTCCTAAAAAATCATAAATTTTTTATGTTTCAATTGACATCCCTGAAAATATTATTCAAATGGAACTAGAATTTTGGACCAACTATCCTCAATATGTTCATCAAAAGATTTTTCCAAAAAATTGGCATTTCCTGCTTTCTAATATCTTAAAAATCCAGAAATTTTATGAACTTATTTGGGTTGATAGTGATTCTGTCGTTATTAAACATTATAAATCAAAAACATATGCTAATTTCATCACGCATTCTATCATCCAAATTCTCGACCCTTTGGACAGAGGTTCAGATTTATCCAAACCACACAAATTTTCACAACCTTTTGGTCCAATTTGTTATAATTATTGGGATTACCAAGAAGCTTAGTACAAAACTTTATTCTTTCAAAACAGAAGTTACAAACACTCTTGGGCACATATACTTCAAAAATCATATTCAATATTAATTTTCAAATTGGTTTATCCGGTGGTGGGATCTCCATGGTCCATTTCCCAAGATTTTACCAAATGAAGTTACAAAAGGATTACATTACTTTAGCAAAAATTTCAATGTCTAAGATGACAATCCATTACTATTACACTTCTTCTCAAAATTCTCTTTGACTTAGATATACTCGTGGCAATACTAGCATTCCTCAAAGTCACAAAACTAATTGCCTATTCTTCAGAGACAAGGGTCAATAAAATGGTTGGTAAAATTTAATGCCTTCAAAGCCTATACTTCTCCCATCAAGCAATGGCTTAATCAGCACCTTAGCTTCTCAAAAAACACTTCCATAAGTCACCCAATTCTTGTAGTAGAAATCTTAGATTTCTGCCATATTAGCCTCCGGTTTAAACAAGCAGGATTATCTTTAGCATCTCAAAGAAATAATTCAACTTTTTCAAATGGATGATGAAGTAACTTCAGTAGCTCCAAAAGTGGCACAAAAACCAATCTCCAATTCCTCCTAGAATTTCAATAAATTGTTCAAGTGACTACGCATAATCAAATGAAGATGTCAATGAAAGAAAAAAAAATTATTATGTTTATAACTAATTTTCATCGTTTCATTTCATAAAAAAAAAAAATTTGTTTTCATGACTAGATTTATATATTTCACTTGTTAGCTTAATTTTTTTGAACTACTTGAATTTATCTTTTAAATTCATACAAGTTTTTATTTCAAAGTTAATATAATGTCAAAAAAAAAAAAAATTTCAAGCCTATTTTATTTAATGTTAATATTAAAATTTACTTGTATGTGTAAAATATTTTCTTTTTTAATTTATTGAAAATAATGTAATAAATTAAACAAATTGAGTTAAAATGTATTTCTATTAAGACTAAGAAACGAAAAGTAAGTGGTGATATAGAAACAAAAAGAAGTGTTATGACTATTTTGGAAAGAAAAACTAGGATTTTTTAATACTTTAAGATAAAATTGAAGCTTTTTAGTATTTTTCTCAACATTTATCTAACACTATTAGTTTTCTATCCATCCAAGTTAGTGGAGTGTCATATTCCTCAAATTTGGATCTTAATGTTGGTTTAATAAAACTTAACAGGAGGGAAATTTACTCAAAATTAAAAGTATATTCTATTTATTGATTAGAAAATTTCATTAAATTAATGGATTGCATGGAGAGATCCTATATTTGAATGTTAGTGTTATTTCGCTAAATCTTGAGACATTATATTATAATTTATTCAAATATAATAGAACTCACAATAGCATCTGAATCTAAGACATCTTAATAAAAAATAAATAAATAAACTGAGCTGAATGGTTCAGTTAAGTTATATTCATTTTTTTCACATTTGGTTTGGTTTGGTTTCGGGTTATTATTTTGATAATTCAATTTTTTTCTATTTGGTTACTGGTCCCACAGTGAAATACCAGCAGGTAGCCGAATTGAACCCAAAATTGATAAATATAATATCATATTTTTATGAAATATATTGCTATTGAATTTGTTTTTATGTCATTTTATGATTTTATATTAGCCGTACTTTAATTTTATAGTAATTGATGAATTTTAATGTTGGAATTAAAAATTGTAATTATGAAAATTATATTTTTTTAATTGATTTTATAATTAAAAATAATTAAATTTTAGTTTTGAATCAAAATTTAGCTGTTACTGGAACCAAATTGTCCAGTACACAGCTCTGAAAAATATCAATAATTAGGCTGAGTTTGGTAATAACTTTCAAGAGGGTGATTTGTATTTTAAAAAATTATAACATCTAAATATTGTTTGGTTAATTTTTTTTTAGGGATACTTCTTCTACTACCTTTAAAATGTAATAAGTGCTTTTAGAAGTATCCCAAGTGATGCTTTTAAAATATAGCTGTGGCTTTTCAAAATTAAAGATACAAAAATCACTTTATTGATTTTTGAAATTACCAAATATATCTTCAATTAATTTATAATCTTTTAAATTTCTTTCCATAAATATATCTTTAAATAATGAAATCTATTTTTATTATTTTATACATTCACAGTAGCTTATGATTTGTTTTATTATACACTTTGTTCATTATTTTTACTACCCACAACAAATTTTATAAAAAAAAAATTACCAAACAAGGTTATTGTGACTTTTTGATAGTTATTTTTTCACAACATAAAAGTAATAACAGTGTTTTAGAAGCCACGGTATTACTAAACCAAACCTTAATCTAAATATAAAAATGACTTAATAACAGAAATTTTTTATTTTCTTACATATCCTTATGAGTTTTTATTATTCAATTGTTGCCTTAAGTGTTCTTTTTCTTGCAATGTGTCAATAGTAATTAATATTGAAGTTCTTAATTTTTTTTTTTTTTTTTTGTTTATAAGTTTCTAATAATCATAATTTTGTTAGCTTTCTCTTATGAATAAAAAGAAATATTAATAGTATAGTTTTTATGATTATAATATTCTTATTTTAACATTGAATATATAAAAAATTATAATTTTTTGATAATTAAATTTTAATAATAATTAAAATTAAATTTTTTTGTTCTTGTTTAAAAAATTTACTATGAATAAAAGAAATATTAAGAATATTGAATTTTCTATTAAACAATTAAAAATTAAAGACCGACAGGCTACACCAATAGTGATTGGGCTGGGCTAAATGACATGAAAAGCATCAGATTTTGTTACTCTCTCCGCTCGGGAGTATTATGTTCATGGCCTTCTAAGAAACAAACTACTGTGGCAAAATCGTCCGCTGAGGTGGAATAAGTAGTAGCTGCAAAACCTGTTTGGCTTCAAAAACTTATGGAGGATAATGTAGAAAAGCAAGAAGATAAAACAAAGTTATTCTGCATGCGAAAATAAGTCACCAATTCCAATTGAAAAAGATCCAGTTAATCATGATTTACATATTGCAATAAAGTACCATTTCATCATAAATGTTATTGAGAACTGAGTTGATAAGATCTTAACTAAACTGGTTAAGACGAATGTATTAGGACCACAAGGTCACTGGTTTCAATCCCACATGAACAGTTTGATGATATTCTAAAGAAGGCACTTACGAAAGAAAAATTCTACTACATTGCGAAGTGCATTGGAATCATGAAAAAAAACACATTAAGAGGGAGTGTTGGAATAAATGCACATTAGCTAATCTAGATTCATGAATTATGTACATTACTAATTTCCTAAGTTAGTAAATCCGGGTGCATGTTGTGTTTTCTTAAGTGATTGTTCATTGTATATTATGATTAATTGTCATTGATGTATTTATCAAGTCTAGAATTGTCTTTGGCGGTGTATAAATAGATACCCCCCTTATATAATTGGTGATCAAGAAATCAAGAACAATTACAAATTTCATTCTTAAGAAATAAAGAAAGTATTATTGTTTGGAGCTCTCATGTAGCAACTCAATGAATCAACAAGAACCTAGCATAAGCAAGTTGGGTGACCCAAAGGATATATTTGTGGACGTGCTTTGTAGAAGTGAGATTGCAATTGTGTGGACAATTTATATAGGTCTACTTGATTCCTACACCATCTATTAGAATTTGATGTTAAATTAGTCTGCAATATATTGAGCAAGCTTCCACCAGTAATATGGGACAAAAGGGATGTACGAAGAATAGGTCCACAATGCTACAACAACTATAATCAACTTGTTTATTCTTATAATATTAGCTTTCTAACAAAATGGTATCAGATCCACAACAACTTATAAAATACCAAGCCAAATTATGCAGAAATTGACATGAAAGAACAAACAAGAAGACATAGGCATTAAGGTGCTTGATGATTTGTTTATGTCTCATGTTCGTTCCATCTATTTGTTTGTTGCACGATTTCTTGGATGACCAGAGTTATGTTAAGATGAGAAGAACCCCCTTCTTCCACAGCTTTCTTTGCCATCTTCCCAAGTTCTCTCACCCTCTTTCTTCTTTCTTCACACTCTTCTCCTTCATCCATCAACTTTTCTATTGCTTCCTTTATATCATTCTTCTTCACTAATACACCAATCTTCTCTTCCTTTCCCCAGATCAAAGGATCCTCTACCCCAATTCTCACACCTATTTTTAACACTTGTGCAACAAGTTTCTTATTCAAAAATTGATCCGCAACTAATGGCCATGTAACCATTGGCACACCAGCAGTTACAGCTTCAAGTATTGAATTCCAACCACAGTGTGTTAAGAATCTACCAATGCTTGAATGAGACACTATCAATACTTGTGGTGCCCATCCTTGAAGTAAAAGACCTCTCCCTTTGATTCTTTACTCATACCCATCTTCCTTAATCCAATTTTCCAATTCTTCCAACTTGTTATGTCCCCTTATTACCCAAATAAATGGTCTGTTTGATGCTTCTAAGCCCACTGCAAGCTCTACTAGTTGTAAAGGAATCAGGTTACATAGGCTTCCAAGGCAGACATAGACTGCAGAGTTTAGTTGCTGCAAATTGAGCCACTCCAAGCACTGGTGCTCATCAACTGAGGTTTTGTTACCTCTTTGAGTCTTATCTAACTCGTTTTTATTGCACAGCGAAACCGGGCCAATACACCGGGCCTTATCTTTCCTTACCTTCTTGTACCCCTTAACATATTCTTTCTCTAACTCTTCAAAAGTATTTATGATTACCCCTTCTGAATTTACATCAGCATCCATGAGGCGCTGTTCAGTAAAATCCTTCAGTTTAGGATCAAGTGATGCTGGTAACTGGACCTTAGTAATCTCAATGTGGTCAGGAATGTCAGGCACAACAAACGGCTCTCATTCTGAGGTTATGTTCTCAGCAACCTTGGAATTGTACACATTGTGCAAACATAAGAGAGCAAAACTTGAAAATCCATGGAAAGCAATCCTGGGAATGTGATGCTTTTTAGCAATTTGGGCTGTCCAAGGAATACACATATCAGAGATTATGCAATTTGGTTTGAGTGTAAGTATCTCAAACAATTCTTCTGCTGGCTTTTGCATCAATTTAATTGCAGTGGAAAAATTGGTTCCCAAGTCAGCAGATGGTAACATGTCAATATTCTCACACCCTTCAGGCAGTCCTGCTTCCTCAAATGGAAATTGAACATTAACTAAATGGATTGAGAGACCAGACAAAACGGCACGAGCAAGAACATTTTCAAAACGGGCAGAGTTTTTTGGTGTGGTGAATATTGTAACAATAACACCACGTTGTGCTAACAGTCTTGCTATGTCAACCATAGGGATCATATGGCCTTGAGCCATTAAAGGAAACAAGATGAAATGAAGAGGGTTTGGTTGGGAACCCATGGTTAGTTTTCGGCTACTGCAAAAGTGGGTAATGTGCTTGTTCCTGTTATATATGAAATAAAATGAGTGAATGACAGTACAAGGACTCCTCTGCAGCACTACCTGTAATATGGTCTTTTGGCTGGGTTATGCGTTCAGCAGGACACACTGAACAAGCCAAGAAAACAGCTAAGCACTTGCAGGTCTAGTTATCGATATCTAGACTATTCTAGCTGGCAAGAGAATTCTACTTTCTAACGTAGAAATTGTGTTTTTGTTTCAAAAAATTGTTATATTTAACAAAAGTTTTTTAACTGTGCCCTTCCTTCACGTGATAGCAAGGCATTAATCATTAAGAACAAATAGGCAAGATCCCATATTCGTTTAAGAACAAATAGGCAAGATCCCATATTCGTGTTGGAAAGTAGCAACAAAAGTAAGTTCCTGGCAAAAAATCGTAAAATGGTCTAATTTTTAAAATAAATATTTTTTAAACTAATATTGAAATAGACAAAATTTATCATATTACCCTCCACGTCAGCTAACAACATCAACCATACTAGAAAAAAAAATGAACAGTACTATTCACTTTTTTTTTTAATTTTGTATTTCATTGTAATTTTGTTTTTAAATGAGAAATTTTTTTTATCATTTTTCAAAAATTTAAAATATATGAATAGTAACTTTGTGAGTCCAACTCATGAAGTTACTATTCATTAATAATTTTTTTTGTATTTTTTATTTATCTTGAAAAAATTTACCCCAAAATTACAACTATAAAAAAAAAAAAATAAACACTAACTTCGTGATCCCAATACACGAAATTACTGTTGTTTATTTTGTAATTTCTCCAAATCATCATCATCATCATTTACTTTAATTGAATTGTACCATGTTGAATTATTAGATGCATTCAAAAATCGACAAATGATGTTGAGGTACTCGGTTCTTGGGTCAACCTTTAGGCCTTTGCACAAATGACCATGAAATCGGACATAATTGACACCCATCGGCATCCGAATACATTTAACGGGAGGTAAACTATATTCAACACCTTTTAACCCAATTGTGATGTCACCATTCATGTAACACATAATCGTTATGCGATCTATGATGTGTTTTATTCCTTCAAATTCTCAAATTAACATTAGATTACTACCTTATTTACGACAAAAACACTAAATATAATAATTATGAAAAAAATATTAACTTGGAGGTCATGTAGAAATATTGACTCAGTGAAACATGTAGAAATATTGATTTAGTAACACTAATTAATCAAAACATGTAGAAATATTAACTTAGTAACACTCATCATAAATTTTATAATAACTAAATTAAGTAAATTCTAATTATAATCACATTTTATTTTATCATTTACTCATTATCACTAATTAATTATTTAAACATATTCTTATTATGACAAAATATATAATAATAATAACAGCCATATTTATTTTTATTATTTTTCTAACAAAACTACATAAAAAAATACATTTTATAAAATCAATATAAAAATTACATTATTAATTTCCTGTTATGATAAAACATCTAATAATAATAAATAAATAAAAATATTTATTTTCAGTGCTTTCTAACAAAAATACGTAAAAATTACATTATTTATAAAAACAAAATAAAAATTACATTGTTAATTTCCTGTTATGATAAATATGTAATAATAATAAATAACTAAAATAATATTCATTTTCATAAAAATTATGAAAATTATAAAAATTATTTTCATAAAATATGTAATAATAACAAAACTACATAAAATTACTATATTTATAAAAATTACATAAAAATTACATTATTAATTTCCTATTATGATAAACTATCTAATAATAATAATAATAATAATATTTATTTTCATTACTTTTCTAACAAAACTATATAAAAATTACTTTTCCACCATCAATTTACCCAAAAGTCATAGCAATATATTGCCTAAAAAAATATCTACTCGTTATCACTAATTAATAATTTTAACATATTCATTTATTATGATAAAATATCTATTACTAATAAAATAAAATTTTAATTATTTAATTTTATAAATTTTCTACTAAAACTAAAAAACTATTAATCACAATATCACTGTTTATAAACTTTAAAGTAATTATAACTAAAAACTAAGATTAATGTAACAAGAAAGTACCTTCGTGTGAATGGTGGATAGGGAATGAATATAAGCACTTGAGAAAAATTGAACAAAATGTCATGTTAATGAAATAAATTTGCTTGTGAGTAAATAAAATATCTAATAATAATACTCCAAAATAACAATATTAATTTTTATTAATGTAACAAAAATATATCCCTCTTGTGTGAGTGATGGACGAGGAATGAACGTGAGCAATTAAGAGAAAGAAATGAAATAGATCGTTAGGAAAATTAAATTAAAGTTTGAAGGTGAAGTGAAGTTAGAAAATAAATAAGGTAGAACCTGTGTGTTGAAGAAGGTGAGAAAATGGTGAGGAATATAGAAAGTGCAGAGAAAGTGTATTTAGTATAAGTTTGAGGTGAGGAATTTTGATTTGTTGAAGGTGAGAAAGGCTTTATGCATAAGATTGAGGTGAAAATGAGTAAGAATGGGTGAGAATGATTTATGGAGAGTGAAGAAAGATGTTTCACTGGGTGTTGGAGCAACAAATTATTGCATGCAGAGGCATAAAAAGAAAAGAAAAAAAAAAGAATAACATGCAAAGTTTTGCAGGTAAAGAAAAGGAAACAAAATAAAGCGTGTAAAAAAAAAAAAAAAAAAGAATGGCATGTAGAGTTTTGCAGGTAAAGGAAAGAAAAAAAAAAAAAAAAAAAAAAACCAAGGCATGCAAAGAAAAAAACAATGCATGATTTGAAAAGCACGCATGGTACAAGAAAAGTATGCATTTACAAGGGAAAAAAAAAAAACAAAAATTGCATAAAAGAGTACCTTTAGTTTGGAAAGTATGCATGGTACAAGGAAAGCATGCATATATAAGGGGGGAAAAAAAATAGAAGCATAAAAAAAATAAAAAATAAAAAAAGAAAGAAAATACAAGGGAGAAATAAAAAATAAATAAAAAATATAAATATGTATTTACGAAAATTTTAAAAAAAATGAACTAAGTTGCTGTTAGACAAAAAAAAAAATACAAGGAATCAATAAATAAGCTTGTATTTATAGAAATAAAATAAAAATAAAAATGAATAGTAACTTCGTGGGTTAGGCTCACGAAGTTACTGTATATGTATTTTTATTTTTATTTTTTGGAAAAAGGGGTAAAAAAAATTACAAAAATAACAATAGTAATTTTGTGGGTTAGGGATCACGATGTTACTGTTTATTTATTTTATTTTTTTGTGGTTGTAATATTGGGATAAATTTTTTCTAGATAAAAATAAAAAATAGGAAAAAGAATTAAATAGTAACTTCGTGAGTTGGACTCATGAAGTTACTATTCATATATTTTAATTTTTTAATTTTGAGAAAAGATAAAAATAATTTTTTCTTCTCATTTAAAAAAAAATGTACAGTAATTTCGTGAGCCCAACTCATAAAGTTACTGTTCAGTGAACTAATAATTTGGTGAGTTGGGCTCACAAAGTTACTGTACATTTTTTTTGTAGTTACTGTTCACATTTATTTTTATTTTTTTTCTGGTCTAGGCTGATGTGGCGGGGTGATATGACAAATTTGGTCCATTTTCAATATTAGTTTCAAAAATGTCCCATTTTAAATTTATATTTTAAAAATTGGACCATTCTATTATTTTTTCCTAAGTTCGGTCCTCGTGTATTAATTATTCTCTTTTGAGTGGATGACTTTATAGGAAGATTATGCCTTAATTTGGTAATTTTTCATTTTTTGTATGTTAGGTTAAAAAAACTAAGGTGATTTTACACAGGATTTTTAAAGGTCATGAATACTTTGAAAGTACTTAAATGAATGCTTTTAAAAGTTAATTTCTAATAACTTAACTTTAATAAAAATCCTTATTTATCCTAACATTAATTTATGTTGTAGGTTAATTATTATTTTTAATTATAAATGTCTATTATAGTTAATTTTAATTTTTGGGACAAATTTATAATAATTTATCAAACACTAACACACATCATTTTGTTACTTTTACTTATTGAAAGTATATTTTTTCTTTTTTTTTATCAAACACCAATGTTGTGATTTTTTAAAAATAACTATAATAGAGCTAAAAGTGGACAATGTCAATACCTATTAAAAAATCCACAATATCATCGAACCGAAACTAACACAATCTCTAATCATTCTACATATGATGTAAGAGCACACATTAATGTGTCTTCTCGGGTTCTTCTCGGGCCCGATTTGGCCTTAATGTGTCTATAAATGGGTTCTTAAATGGGTCTTAATGGATTCTTAATGTGTATAAGTGGGATCTGGGTATTTCTGTTTTTTACCCGTTGGTACAGATACATTGATAAAATAATTGTATCAATTCATGTGTATGAAGACTAGATATTTGTAAAATTAATTAAACGCAAATGATTCGATTTGTTCAAGCCAAACTATGCAGAAAATGACATGAAAGAACCAACAAGAAGTCATCGGCATTATAGGTGCTTGATGATTTGTTTATGTCTCATGTTCGTTCCATCTATTTGTTTGTTGCATGATTTCTTGGATGACCAGAGTCATGTTAAGATGAGAAGAACCCCCTTCTTCCACAGCTTTCTTTGCCATCTTCCCAAGTTCTCTCACCCTTTTTCTTCTTTTCTTCACTTTCTTCTCCTTCATCCATCAACTTTTCTATTGCTTCCTTAATATCATCCTTCTTCACCAATACACCAATCTTCTCTTCCTTTCCCCAGATCACAGGATCCTCTACCCCAATTCTCACACCTATTTTTAACACTTGTGCAACAAGTTTCTCATTCAAAAATTGATCCGCAAATAATGGCCATGTAACCATTGGCACACCAACAGTTACCCCTTCAAGTATTGAATTCCAACCACAGTGTGTTAAGAACCCACCAATGCTTGAATGTGACAATATCAATACTTGTGGTGCCCATCCTCGAATTAGAAGACCTCTCCCTTTCAGTCTTTCCTCATACCCATCTTCCTTAATCCAATTTTCCAATTCATCCAACTTGTTATGTCCCCTTATTACCCAAATAAATGGTCTGTTTGATGCTTCTAAACCCACTGCAAGCTCTACTAGTTGTAAAGGAATCAGGTTGCATAGGCTTCCAAGGCAGACATAGACTGCAGAGTTTGGTTGCTGCAAATTGAGCCACTCCAAGCACTGGTGCTCATCAACTGAGGTTTTGTTACCTCTTGAGTCTTATCTAACTCATTTTTATTGCACAGCGAAACCGGACCAATACACCAGAACTTATCTTTCTTTACCTTCTTGTACCCCTTAACATATTCTTGCTCCAACTCTTCAAAAGTATTTACGATTTCCCCATATGAATTTACATCAGCATCCATCAGTTGTTCAGTAAAATCCTTCAGTTTAGGATCAAGTGATGCTGGTAGCTGGACCTTAGTAATCTCAATGTGGTCAGGAATGGCAGGCACAACAAATTGTTCTGATTCTGAGGTTATGTTCTCAGCAACCTTGGAATTGTACACATTGTGCAAACATAAGAGAGCGAAGCATGAAAATCCATGGAAAGCGATCCTCGGAATGTGATACCTTTTAGCAATTTGGGCTGTCCAAGGAATACATACATCAGAGATTATGCAATTTGGTTTGAGTGTAAGTGTTTCAAACAATTCTTCTGCTGGCTTTTGCATCAACTTAATTGCAGTGAAAAAATTGGTTACCAAGTCAGAAGATGGTAACATGTCAATATTCTCACACCCTTCAGGCAGTCCTGCTTCCTCAAATGGAAATTGGACATGAACTAAATGGATTGAGAGGACCGGACAAAACAGCACGAGAAAGAACATTTTCAAAACGGGCAGAGTTTTTTGGTGTGGTGAATATTGTAACAGTAACACTACGTTGTGCTAACAGTCTTGCTATGTCAACCATAGGGATCATATGACCTTGAGCCATTAGAGGAAACAAGATGAAATGAAGAGGGTTTCGTTGGGAACCCATGACTAGTTTTGGCTACTGCAAATGTGGGTAGTGCCTGGTGAGCTTGTTGCTGTTTTATATGAAAAAATGAGTGAATGACATTACAAGGCCAACGGCTATCACAAGGATGGTGTGAGAGAAAGCCGTGAGTGTGTATTTTTTTATTGATTTGAAAGTTTTTTTTTTTTCCAGGTGAGCAAAAAATGAAAGGATACATGTGTTATTTCAAAGTCCTTTTATATCGTATTTTTTAATTCCTTTCAATTGAGAGTATTTGAGAGAAAAAAAATATAATATATAATAATTTCTTTCTGAAATAATAAATATACCCCTCTCATTTTATTCAATACATATTAATATTCAAATAAAATATATTAAGGATAAAATTATAAAAACACATTTATAATGTCTCTCCTCCTTCCCACTCTTCTCCCAACAAAAAAAATAAAATTTATTCACCCGTATTTATGTTACTTTTGTTGTTAAGAGACAGATGAAACGGGCGAAAAGAAAGCAAGGCATGTTCCTCGTGTAGCTTGCCTCTACCCAACAAAAAAAGGACGAATCTTTAGAAACTAATAATATCCAACCTATGAGCTTGAAAGAAAAGAAAAATAATTTACATTTATATTCATCAAAAAACAAAATTAGGTTGTTCAAAGTTTAAACTGATGAAACAGTCATCGAATTTATTTATTAAATAAATGATAGAAAGTTCTGGGAAGAATTAATGATTTTTTTTCTCTCAAAATCTCAGCATCTGTTTTTTTTTTTTTTTTTTTGTGGTAACGTTTTATTTCTTCTTCGTTGTCATAATTCCTTTAGTCATTAAAATTTTTTCTGGATATATATATATATATGTAAAATGTATATTTTTTTCAAATTTATGTTCAAAAAATTAAAAATAAATTACACTATTCTCAATTGATGTTTATTAAAGTAATACTAAAGTCTAAAATTTGAGAAGCATAACACTCCCCTTATTTGGATGGATGGAAAACGGCATCAAAAATAATTTCCAAAAAAATACTAAAATATTCCAAACTTTTGCTCAAAAAATGTTCTATTTTAAATTTTTACAATTTTCAAATGAGTCCTAAATACTCACTTTTCTTATATTACCATCTATTTTTACTTATTTTGTCTTTATAGCAATACACTATATTAAACTTAATTTTTTTTTAATTTATTCAATCTTATAAAATATATAGAAAAATTTGTTTACACATATATAAGTAAACTACTATTAATAATAACTAGAAAAGAAAAATAAAAAGGTCATAAGTCATGACTTTACCAAACAAATAAGTCATAATTTTAAGATTTTCTTTCAAATAAATCTTAAATATTAAAAAAAAAATCTTATCACTTTCACATTTTTTTTTTTTTTAATAAATGTTTTAGGTTCAAAATATTAATTAAATAGTAAAAAATTCAAAATAAATCATATAAAATAAATTTTAAAACTAATAAATCTTTTATATAATTATTAATGAAAGAAGGAAAAATATCCTAAAATTATAATTAGATATTTTCATCTTTTCATTTCAAAATAATTATTTTTCTTAAAGAAAAATTTTTTTATTTTCAAGACTAGATTTATATATATCACTTGTTTAATCTTTTTTGTAAAATAATATAATAAAATTAAACAAATTTTGTTAAAACATATTCCTAATAAGACGAAGAAACTAAAAGTGACTGGTAATATAGAAACAAAAATAGATATTTATGACTTATTTGAAAAGAAGAAAAATAATTAGATATTTTATGATAAAATTGGAGATTCTTAGTATTTTTTTTCTCAAAATTATTCTTTAACACCATTAGTTTTCCATCCATCCAAGTGAGCAGAGTGTCATATTTCTTAAAATTTGAAATTTAGTATCGTTTTAGTAAACCTCAAGGGAGGAAAGTGTAATCTACTGAAAATTAGAAGTAGATGAAATAAAATATATTCTATCTATGGATTAGAAAATTTTGTTAGTTTAAAGGATTGTAAGGAAGGGAGTGTCATTTATCCCATTTTTTGAATGGTAGTGTTATTTTGCTACAGATTGAGGGATGAGATTGTAATTTACTCAATTGTAATAGATCTTGACACACCAATCTTTTAATTTTTATAAGAAACAAATAACTCATAAATAGGACAATATAGACACACATTAGGATTTAAATCTGAAACATCTTGGTCTTAACATCTCCTCTGAGCCATTTTAATTAAGACCTCACCGACCAGCTTCTTATTTCAAAAATTAGCGAAGAAAGCATATGAGAAGTATTACCATGTTTCTTGATAAGCTCAATTTTAACCTATAAATCAGCTTCAAAAATAATTTTACAAAAACCCAAACTCCAAGAAAGGTGGAGCTGCAAGAAAGGTGCTAAGATACTTAAAATAAAACAATGGAAGATTCAAGACTGATAGGCTACACAAACAGTGACCGGGCTGGTTGCCCAGATGACATGAAAAGTACGTTAGGTTTTGTTTTCTCTCTAGGATTGAGAGTATGTTCATAGGCTTTTAAGAAACAAAATATTTTGGCATAATCATCCACTGAGATGGAATAAGCTACAAAAGCTTTTTGGTTTCAAAATTTTACGGAGGATAATGCAGAAAAGCAAGAAGGTAAAACCATGTTAATTTGCGACAATGATTCATCAATTACAATTGGGAAAAATCCAGTTAGTCATGATAAGCATATTGCAATAAAGTACCATTTCATTAGAGATGTTATAGAGAAATGAGTTATTAGCCTATGAGATCTTAATTCAATTGGTTAAGACGAAAGTGTTGGGACTACAAAGTCCTAGATTGTATTGTACATAAAGTGGTGGATTTTCTCCTGACGTAAATATTATCTATTCATAAAAATAAAAAATAAAAAATAGTAAAGAGTTAAGATCAATTTTAGTATTACAGAACTGAAGATAAACTTTTAGATACTCTAATGAAGTCACTTCCTAAAGAAAAATTCTACTACCTTAGGAAGCATATTGGAGTCTTGAAAAAAGCATTAATTAGGGGAAGTGTTCGAACTAATGCATTTTTAGGAATTTAGTTAATCTACATTCATGAATTATGTACATTCCTAAGTTAGTAAATTTGTGTGCAGTTGTGCTTTCTTAAGTGATTGTTCATTATATATATGATTCATTGTCATTGATGTATTATCAATTCTAGAATTGTCTTTGGAAGTGTATAATTAAATAGATCCCCCCCAACCCCTAAGAATTGGAGATGAAGGAATCAAGAACAACTAGAAATTTCATTCTTAAGAATATATTATTGTTTGGAGCTCTGGGGTAACAACTCAATTAATCAACAAGAATCTAAATAAGCTAGTTGGGTAATCTAAAGGATATATTTGTGGACGTGGATTGTAGAAGTGAGATTGTGACATTGTGTGGACTATAGCTTAGTTTGGTAATAATGTGAATATGTGTGCAGTTGTGCTTTCTTAAGTAATTGTTCATTATATATATGATTCATAGTCATTGATGTATTATCAATTCTAGAATTGTCTTTGGAAGTGTATAATTAAATAGATCCCCCCACCCCCTTGTAGAATTGGAGATGAAGGAATCAAGAACAACCAGAAATTTCATTCTTGAGAATATATTATTGTTTAGAGCTCTGGCATAACAACTCAATTAATCAACAAGAATCTAAATAAGCAAGTTGGGTAATCTAAAGGATATATTTGTGGACGTGGATTGTAGAAGTCAGATTGTGACATTGTGTTGACTATAACTTGGTTTGGTAATGAGGTGGCTTTTTGAGAGCTGTTGTGTTCTTTTGTCCTACTTAGAGCTATTTTTAAAAGTCACAGCAATGGTGTTTAGTAAAATAATATAATAGCTACTCTCAATAAGTAGAAATCAAAAAATTAGTGTTTGGTAATTCATTGTGAAGATGCTCTGAAAATTTATAATATAATTAAAAAAATAATAATTAACCTATTGTATTAATTAATTAAAAAACAAATACGAATTTCTATTAAAAGCTAAAGTCATATTAATTTTTTACATTGTTTGAGCAGAATTCAATTTTATAAAGCATTTCCTGTCTTTTAAAAGTTCAGAAAAGAAATACTCCACCTTTTTTTTTACCAAAAAATAAAACAGAAAATCAATTTATGCTATTCATAAACATAATGCTCTCACAATGAGTATTATCAAATCAAGTTATATATATAGGTCCACTTGATTCTACACCATCTATCCGAATTTGATGTTAAATTTGTCTGCAATATTGAGCAAGCATGTGGGACAAAAGGGATGTACGTAGAATAGGTCCACAATGCAACTTATAACATTCCATGGTACAGATAATTGTATCAATTCATGTGTATGAAGATTAGATATTTGCAAAACCAATTAAACGTAAATGGTTCAATTTGTTCAAGCCAAATTATGCAGAAAATGACATGAAAGAACCAACAATTAAGAAGACATAGGCATTATAGGCACCATATTTGTTTGAGTCTCGTGTTAGTTCCACTTATTTGTTTGTTGCAATATTTCTTGGATGACCAGAGTCATGTTAAGATAAGAAGAACCCCCTTCTTCTACAGCTTTCTTTGCCATCTTCCCAATTTCTCTCACCCTTTTTCTTCTTTCTTCACTTTCTTCTCCTTCATCCATCAACTTTTCTATTGCTTCCTTAATATCATCCTTCTTCACCAATACACAAATCTTCTCTTCCTTTCCCCAGATCACAGGATCCTCTACCCCAATTCTCACTCCTATTTTTAACACTTGTGCAACAAATTTCTCATTCAAAAATTGATCCGCGAATAATGGCCATGTAACCTTTGGCACACCAGCAGTTACCCCTTCAAGTATTGAATTCCGACCACAGTGTGTTAAGAACCCACCAATGCTTGAATTAGACAGTATCAATACTTGTGGTGCCCATCATCGAATTAAAAGACCTCTCCCTTTGTTTTTCCTCAAACCCATCTTCCTCAATCCAATTTTCCATTTCTTCCAACTTGTTATGTCCTCTTATTACCCAAATAAATGGTCTGTTTGATGCTTCTAAACCCACTGCAAGCTCTATTAGTTGTAAAGGAATCAGGTTGCATAAGCTTCCAAGGCAAACATAGACTATAGAGTTTGGTTGCTGCAAATTGAGCCACTCCAAGCACTGGTGCTCATCAATTGAGGCTTTGTTACATCTCTGAGTCTAATCTAACTCATTTTTATTGCACAGCGAAAGCGGGCCAATACACCAGGCCTTATCTTTCCTCACCTTCTTGTACCCCTTAACATATTCTTGCTCCAACTCTTCAAAAGTTTTTATGATTACCCCATATGAATTTACATCAGCATCCATGAGGCGCTGTTCAGTAAAATTCTTCATTTTAGGATCCAGTGATGCTGGTAGCTGGACCTTAGTAATCTCAATGTGGTCAGGAATTTCAGGCACAACAAAGTGCTCTGATACTGAGGTTATGTTCTCAGCAACCTTGGAAATGTACACGTTGTGCAAACATAAGAGAGCAAAGCTTGAAAATCCATTGAAAGCAATCCTGGGAATGTGATGCTTTTTAGCAATTTGGGCTGTCCAAGGAATACAAATATCAGATATTATGCAATTTGGTTCGAGTGTAAGTGTTTCAAATAATTCTTCTGCTGGCTTTTGCATCAATTTAATTGCAGTGGAAAAATTGGTTCCCAAGTCAGAAGATGGTAACATGTCAATATTCTCACACCCTTCAGGCAGTCCTGCTTCCTCAAATGGAAGTTGAACATGAACTAAATGGATTGAGACCAGAAAAAACGGCACGAGCAAGAACATTTTCATAACGAGCAGAGTTTTTTGGTGTGGTGAATATTGTAACAGTAACACCACGTTGTGCTAACAGTCTTGCTATGTCAACCATAGGGATCATATGGCCTTGAGCCATTAGAGGAAACAAGATGAAATGAAGAGAGTTTGGTTGGGGACCCATGGTTAGTTTTGGCTACTGCAAATGTGGGTAATGAGCTTGTTGCTGTTATTTATGAAAAAAATAAGTGAATGACAGTACAAGGACTCCTCTGCAGCACTACTTGTAATGTAGTTTTTTGGCTGGGTTCTGCTTCCAGCTTGACACAGTGGACAAGCCAAGAAAACAACTAAGCCCTTACAGGTCTATTTATCTGTATCTAATAAGAGAAGTCTACTTTCTGACGTAGAAAATAAGTTTTTGTTTCCAAAAATGTTATATTTACTAAAAGTTTTTTATTGGGCCTCCTTCACGTGATAGCAATTAAGTTGTTAAGAGCAAAAAGGCAAGATTCCATATTCGAGTTGGGAAGTAGCAACAAAAGTAAGTTCCGTCCTTGTGTATTAATTCTTGGCTTTGAGTGAATGACATTACAAAGAGCTTGGCTAGGTAATGTTTTTTGAGACAGCACTTATAATTTTTTTTTTAACTGAGGTGATACTGATCCAGACTTTTAACAAGTCATGGGAAATGAGTGTCCTTATTAAAAATTTAAAAGATTAATATGATCTTAATTTCTAATTAAAATTTTTATTTATCTTTTCATCTTAGGTTAATTATTTATTTTTTTAATTACGAATATAATCAATTTAAATTTTTAAAACAGTTTTATAATGAATTTGTCAAATACAAATTTTGTAACTTTTATTTATTGTGGATAATTTTACCTTATTTTATCAAACATCATTATTATAAATTGTTAAAAAGAACTATAAGAACTAAGCATAATATATTTCAAAAAGCAACAATATTATCAATTAAAGCTAAGACAACCTGTATCTAATAGTTCTACAGGTGATGTAAGAGCACACAGCATTTCTTTGAGTATCTGGAGGTGATTCAATTAAGGCTTGTGGTTTCTATAGAAAGGAACATAGGATTCTGTGACTCTGAACAAATAACTGCACTGAATTCTTCCAATTTCTTCATTGTGATTGAGCCTTATCACTTTTTTGAAGCGACCTCTCTGTTTGTATTTTTTCTGTCTTACACTATTTTCTCTCTTTTTTTTTTTTTTTGGTTGGGTTCTGCTTGCACAAGATAAATTTGAAACTTCGAACAAAGCAAGAAAACAACTCAACCTTATGCATAAAAGTATAACCTACTGGGCTATATATTTATTTTGAATTAGAATTTTACTATAAATATCTCGAAACATTTTAAAACGAAACTAATAAAAATCTCATGGATTTTCTGTATACACATCAAATGGAAAATGATTAATAGAGCAAAGAAAAAAATCTTACTAACATAGAAGTTGATGGGTCAGAAGAGAAAAGACTAAAGTAGAAAATGAGTTAATGCAACAACTTTCAAAAGAAGCGGAAATATATTAGGATTAGGATTCTAAGAAAGTGAAATGCACGTCCAAGAAATAATGAATTTAAAACAATTTGATCATATATATTTGCTGGCACTTTGGATTATAGTTGGAAATTGGGCCGGGTAATTGTCGGGCCCAGTTCAACCTCAATGGGTTTGTGAATGCATGTATGGATCTAGAATAAGTATTTCTACCTTTTACTGGTTGGGTTTTGACAAAATTCATAGACTCACTGATTTTAAGAATTTTTTTTTTAATAAAATCAAACTATATATTCATTAATTAAGAGAAATTTATGATTGTTATGATCAAAAAGATGTATAATAATTGTTACACTATATTTTGCTTATATTCACGTCTATTAAAAATTACTTATATTTTTTTCAACAGTCTAAATAGAGGAGAATGTTTTCTTCTTACAGCTTTGATTTTGAGCTTCAAAATTTTATCATGGGAAAATAATTTGGTCTTAAAAGTTTAGATTTGAGAATTTGATATTTAAATTAAAAAAATTTGGGAATGTAATGAGAAGGATTGATTTGTTGGATATTAGAGGTAAAGTAATATAATTATATATAGAATTTCATATGTGGCTGTGAATTCTGTAAGTAGGTAAAGAGTTTTCTCAACCTGCTAGTTAATAATATAACTCATATTATTCTCATTTTCCAAGTTTAATTATAAAAATTAAGGATATTATGAGGTGGACTATAAATATTGTTATATGCAATACAAATACACTTAAAGACAAAAATAAAATCATTATATTTTTTTATTTTTTTCGTTCACCTAACAATGTTTGAGTAGTGCAAATAGCACTACCCAATACTAATCTAATATTATTAAAATAAGTCACAGAATCACAAATCTATTAAATATTGTGCCATCTCTTATGGTTAGTCCTATTTTTTTTAAGTCAAAAAGCTTTTAGTTTTATCAAGGCGCCTTCAACTAGCTAGAGTAGGAAAAATTAACTAAGCTTTAACAAAACACGAAGTAGGAGTACTGTAAGCACTTCTTCAATGTTGTTCAGTGCTTTCATTGCTGTGTTCATGGCTTGGGAGACAGTCACAACATTTGCCTATAAAAAGGAAAGGAAAAAAAATTGATGGCAACTAATTTAGATGAAAGAATTAATGCACGCCTATTACTCCATTCTTAAAGCAAAAAAAATAAATGGATTGAAGGGAAAAACAATTGATACCTTAGTACCTTCTACTAAAAAAATTAGTATTATCAATCACTTAAAATTATATTAAATTAAATAATAATTTGAATTAGACTTCAATTTGAAATATTTAGTGTTTTTCAATAATTAAAAAGAAAAATGTTTATGGGCTAGATCAGTCCGTCTGGGTCTGGATTTGATTATACCTAGTAAGTGATGGATTCATAATAAATGTTATTTTTAAATTCTTAATGTGTGTGGATAAATAAAAGGTCGAATCCGATTCAGGCAAACTCGACCCCTGTCATTTCTACTTTGGATGGCTAAGAATTAGGGACGTGGCTTCATTATCTTTTGAAAGAGATGCGAGGAGAGACTAAGACTGGTGTATCATTTGACAGTTTCTTCCTTGTCCATCATAAAGTATCTAAATACCTGAAGATGCCAATTTTGTAAGCTATAACCTTTGTGGGTTAAAAAATAAGACCTTATTTTCTTGGGTTGCTACGTCCCTTTTTATAGTGATAAAATATAACTTATGTTTATGGGTCTTTGACAGTCAATTAGTCCTCAACTCAATCTCTAATTTGACTGTAGTCATGCGTTGTCCTATTATTGGTTAGGACCAATTTGGTGTATCATTAGTTCCCTCAAAAACGATCCGTGAAGTGAAGTGAATCAGACTTGTAGTCCGCAAATGTTTCTTTTCAAAATTGGTTTCTCAACTTAGTTTGCAAGCATAGGCAAGAGAAATATTAAGTAACATATGTATAAATAGATGAAAATAGAGCGAGATTAAGTCATTTAAGTGATTAAGAAATCATATAATGACAAGAACCTGATATTTCACATTGGTAATAAAATAGATTGATATACATTCTCATATGTTTTTATCATTTTTGCTAAGAAACTTGTTGGTTGAGGTTGATGTGAGAGCATGCGAGATTCTGCCAATGGTGAATTTTGGTCTTCATGGGTCGCGGACGTATCTCGATGTAAGGATGTCGCCTTGTACGGGTTCGGCCAGAAGTCTATCTCGTTTAAGAATGTTTCCCTATACAATTTACTAGCTAGAGGCGTATCTCATTTAATTAAGCACATTAGAGTCATGAAATAAACGCATTAAGGGGAGTGTTGAAATTAATGCACTTTTAAAAATTTATTTAATCTAGATTCATGAAATATATATATATATATGTGCATTCCTAAATTCGTAAGTGTGTTGTGTTTTCTTAAGTGATTGTTCATTGTATAAATGATTCATTGTCATTGATGTATTTATCAAGTCTAGAATTGTCATTGGAGGTGTATAAATAGATTCCTACAATTGGAGATCAAGAAATCAAGAACAATTACAAATTTCATTCTCAAGAAAAAATTATTGTTTGGAGCTCTGATGTAACAGCTCAATTAATCAACAAACCTACATAAGCAAGTTGGGTAATCTAAAGGATATATTTGTGGACGTGGTTTGTAGAATTGAGATTGTGACATTGTCTGGACTATGTATATATACAGGTCTACTTGATTCTTCACCATCTATCAGATCTAATTTGATATTAAATTTGTCTCAAGATTGAGCAAACTTCCACCTGTAATATGGGACAAAAGGGATGTACGTAGAATAGGTCCACAATGCAACAGCTTTAGAATTTGGGTCTTCTGCTGTATAGGTTCCCATCTAATATACGTAATGAATATGAATTTAATGCAAAACTTGTGTTTCTACATCAGACTTAAGTTTATAGTGGAGTTGACCTATTTGACATACACAAAAGCTTCACGTCCAAATTGCGCATCTAACAAAATGGTAACAGAGCATACAACAACTTATAATATATACATGGTACAGATAATTGTATAAATACATGTGTATGAAGACTAGATATTTGTAAAACAAATTAAACGCAAATGATTCGATTTGTTCAAGCCAAATTATGCAGAAAATGACATTAAAGAACCAACCAGAAGACATTGGCATTAGAGGCACCCTGAAGATTTGTTTATGTCTCATGTTCGTTCCAACTATTTGTTTGTTGCATGATTTCTTGGATGACCAGAGTCATGTTAAGATGAGAAGAACCCCCTTCTTCCAAAGCTTTCTTTGCCATCTTCCCAAGTTCTCTCACCCTCTTTCTTCTTTCTTCACTTTCTTCTCCTTCATCCATCAAATTTTCTATTGCTTCCTTAATATCATTCTTCTGCACATATACACCAATCTTCTCTTCCTTTCCCCAGATCACAGGATCATCTACCCCAATTCTCACACCTATTTTTAACACTTGTGCAACAAGTTTCTCATTCAAAAATTGATCTGCGAATAATGGCCATGTAACCATTGGCACACCAGCAGTTACCCCTTCAAGTATTGAATTCCAACCACAGTGTGTTAAGAACCCACCAATGCTTGAATGTGACAATATCAATACTTGTGGTGCCCATCCTCGAATTAGGAGACCTCTCCCTTTCATTCTATCCTCAAATCCATTTTCCTTAATCCAATTTTCCAATTCTTCCAACTTGTTATTTTCCCTTATTACCCAAATAAATGGTCTGTTTGATGCTTCTAAACCCACGGCAAGCTCTATTAGTTGTAAAGGAATCAGGTTGCATAGGCTTCCAAGGCAGACATAGACTACAGAATTTGGTTGCTGCAAATTGATCCACTCCAAGCACTCGTGCTCATCAATTGAGGCTTTGTTACCTCTCTGAGTCTTATCTAACTCATTTTTATTGCACAGTGAAACCGGGCCAATACACCAGACCTTATCTTTCTTTACCTTCTTGTACCCCTTAACATATTCTTGCTCCAACTCTTCAAAAGTATTTATGATTGCCCCATATGAATTTACATCAGCATCCATCAGTTGTTCAGTAAAATCCTTCAGTTTAGGATCCAGTGTTTCTGGTAGCTGGGCCTTAGTAATCTCAATGTGGTCAGGAATGTCAGGCACAACAAAGTGTTCTGATTCTGAGGTTATGTTCTCAGCAACCTTGGAATTGTACACATTGTGAATACACAAGAGAGCGAAGCTTGAAAATCCATGGAAAGCAATCCTGGGAATGTGATGCTTTTTAGCAATTTGGGCTGTCCAAGGAATACACATATCAGAGATTATGCAATTTGGTTTGAGTGTAAGTGTTTCAAATAATTCTTCTGCTGGCTTTTGCATCAATTTAATTGCAGTGAAAAAATTGGTTACCAAGTCAGAAGATGGTAACATGTCAAAATTCTCACACCCTTCAGGCAGTCCTGCTTCCTCAAATGGAAATTGAACATGAACTAATTGGATTGAGAAACCAGATAATACGGCACGAGCAAGAACATTTTCAAAACGGGCAGAGTTTTTTGGTGTGGTGAATATTGTAACAATAACACCACGTTGTGCGAACAGTCTTGCTATGTCAACCATAGGGATCATATGGCCTTGAGCCATTAGAGGAAACAAGATGAAATGAAGAGGGTTAGGTTGGGAACCCATGGTTAGTTTTGGCTACTGCAAATGTGGTAGTGAGCTTGTTCCTGTTATATATGAAAAAAATGAGTGAATGACAGTACAGGGCTAAGACTATCACAATCTTTTAGCTAGTGATGTACGCAAGAGCACACATAAGCTTAATGGGTTTTCTGGAGGTGAATGAAATTAGGATTATGTGGTTGTGGACAATTTACATGCTTGTTGTATATAATACTTCAATCTCAAATTGTATGCCTGGTTAGTGAATTGAATGTGATAATTTCAATGAGAAAAAACAAATGAGCCTGCCTTGTCACTTCTTTGAAGGACTCCTTTGCAGCACTACTTGTAATATATTTTTTTGGCTGGGTTCTGCGTCCAGCTTGACACGGTGAACAAGCCAAGAAAACAACTAAGCCCTTGCAGGTCTAGTTGTCCATATCTGTACTATTCTAGCTAGTAAGAGAATTCTACTTTCTGACGTAGAAAATAAGTTTTTGTTTCCAAAAATGTTCTATTTACTAAAAGTTGTTTAACTGTGCCCTTCCTTCACGTAATAGTAATTCTCATTAAGAACAAAAAGGCAAGATCTTATATTCGAGTTATGTAAGTAGCAACAAAATTAAGTTCCGTCCTTATATATTTATTAATTCTTGGCTTTGAGTGAATGACTTTATAAGAAGACTAAGACAACCTCTAATAGCTCTACAGGTGATGTAAGAGCTCACATAAGCAATTCTTTGAGTATCTGGAGGTGATTCAATTAGGGCTTGTGGCTTCTAGAAAGGAACATGGGATTCCGTGGTTGTTAACAATGTAACTTTCACTAAAATTTTCAATTTCTTCACTGCGACAAAACAATTGAGCCTTATCAGTTTTTTGCGACCTCTCTGCTTGTATTTTTTTTCTCTGTCTTGCATTATTCTCTCTCTTTCTTTTGGTTGGGTTCTGCCTACACAAATTCAATTTGATAAATTTGAAACTTCGAACAAAGCAAGAAAACAACTCAACCTTACGCATAAGATATAAACTACTGGACTAAAAGATATTTAATTTGAATTTTACTATAAATCTCAAAACATTTTCAAACTGAAGTAATAAAAATTAATAAAAATCTCATGGATTTTCTTTATACACATCAAAAGGAAATTGATTAATAGAGCAAATACAAAAATCCTTCTAATAAAGTAGTTGATGGGTCAGAAGGGAAAGGACTAGACTAGAAAATGAGTGAAAGCAAAAGCTTTCAACTGTCAAAAGAAGCGGAAATATATTAGGATTAGGATTCTAAGAAAGTGAAATGCACATCAAAGAAATAATAATTTAAAGCAATTTGATCATATATCTGCTGGCACTTCGGATGGGCAAGAATTAAGGACTTGGCTTCGTTATCTTTTGAAAGAGATGTCAGCATGATAATTGACCCAATTTGAGGAGTGACTAGTCTCACTTGACAGTTTCTTCCTTGTCCTTTATAAAATATCCAAATATCTAAAGATACCAATTTTTTAACTATAACCTTTGTACGTTAAAAAATGTGAACTTATTTTTCTTGGGCCTAAGTCCTTTTATATAATGATAAAATAAATACAGCAGGTGTGGCATTTATGGGCCTTTGAGACAGTCTGCAACTCAATCTCTAGTTTGACTATGTCCATGTGTCGTCTTATGATTGGTAGAACGAATTTGCTATATCATTAATCCCTTAAAAACCGAGCCCGTTAAGTGAAGTGAATCGAAATTAACTTGTAGCCTGCAAATTTACTTTTCAAAGCCGACTTCTCGACCTAGTTTGTGAGGGAGGCCGCTTGACCTAGTTTCTTAGATAGGTGGCTTGATCTCGTCTATAATATTTTTATCAAAGCATAGGCAAGATATATATTAAGTAATATATGCATAAAAAGGAGGAAATTAGAGCGAGATTAAGTCAGCTTAGCATAAGTGATTAAGAAATCATATAATGACAAAAACTTGATATTCTCCACTGGTGATAAAGTAGGTTGATATACATTCTCGTATGTTTTGACCATTTGTACTAAGAACTTGTTTGTTGAGGTTGATGTGAGAGCCCAACGAGATTCTGCCCGTGGTAAATTTTGGTCTTCATTGGCCACGAGCATATCTCGGTGTAGGATTTTGCGCTTATGGGTAGGTTATCTCGTTTAAGAATGTTTCCCAATATGACTTACCGGTCAGAGGTGTATCTTGTTTCATGATATTGTTTCGTACAGCTTACTAGCTAAAGACATATCCCGTTTTAGGATGTTGCCCTGTACGGCTTACTAGCCGAAGGCATATATCCCGTTTCAGGATGTTGTCCCTTACAGCTTATTGGCTAGTAAGGTGTTCTGTTTTAGGATGTTACCCCATATGGCTTATTGATCGTTTCAACTTTCAAGATGTACCACGTACGGCTTACTGGTTGGGGTCATATCCCGTTTCAAGTTGTTATCCTTTACAACCTATTGGAAAGGGAGTTCCTGCTTCAAGATATCACCTCGTACGGCTTATACTGGGCGGGGGCGTGTCATGTTTCAAGATGTTACCCCATATGGTTTTGCTGTCAGTGGCGTATCCCGTTTCAGGATGTTACCACGTACGGTTTTGCTGGCCAGGGGAATGTTTATGATGTTACCACATATGACTTTGTTGCGTATTGGCTCGTTGGAGCTTTTTGTTGGCATCATATTGGTGGGCGATAACCGCTTCTGTGTTGTAAGGTGACAAGCTCATTTGATTTTGCAGCAAGTCTAAGAAAAGTATCCTACAACAATATATGTGGCTAAATAGCTAGTATATACCTGTTAAGTAAATATGTAATATTTTATTGAAGCAAAATTATATATAAGTTGTATAAAATATGTTACTCTTGTTTGAGTTCACCGCTTGCGATGTATTGACCGGTAAAGTTGATGACCTGATCCCGAGCTGTATATAGCTTGTGATATGGGGATAATATAATTCTTTTGCATTCGTTATTCGACCTATATATGCTTTGTCTTCATGTATTGAGCTGGAAGTTAAACCACTAAAGACATTTATCAAGTACAAATTCACAGTAGACAAGAAATTATATGGCTTGGTTAGTAGTTGACTTGAGGTAAAGAAATACAAAGAATATTCTATAAATTATTCCACTAGGACATATATAAGTCCAACAAATTGTATCATCACGAGATATGTAAATTATCAAGCATATCCAATAGGTGAGATAAATTGTGTTTAAAAGCGTGTACACGTATGTGCGATTAGTCATGGATATGAAGTAATTTTTATAATTTGTCGATTAGATGTATAATTGAGGAGAGCGAATAGGTGCATTTTCTTAAGAACTAGCACATGTATATACTAGTGGCATAGATAATAATTTATCATAACAAGCAATCATGTATTTTCTACTTAACTTTCTAGCATAACAAAAATTTAAATAATCCAATGAAAATCTAGGAATGTGGTAATTGCATTCAAATTGTTAAGGTCATATTTTCAGCTATAAGAAATATAATGCAAATTCAAGAGATATTATTTTCTCTTGGTGAGCATGTTTCAAAAAGGCAACTAATTGAATATATATTTAAGAGGCATTTGTTTTTCTCATTATAAGATTTAATAAAATGGACAATTGGACAAGTCTTGATTCTTGAATCTTATGCCTTAAATTTATCATCAAATTGCATTGAGGTCGGCACTTTAAATGACCGACAATGGACTTGGAAATAGTCCATTCCATTCACATGTAATTTGTATAAAAATATAGAAGTTATGGGGAATTTGATTGAAAATACAAATATTATAGGTAATTTATATGAAAGTATAAAAGCTAATGGACTGACTGAAAATAAATCAGAATCAAGAGTCAATTATATGAAAATATAAAAGTTTAGGGGCTTATTGCAATAAAGTAGAGTTATGAGACAATTATATGAAAATATGAAATTAGGAGCCGACTTGCAATAAAGCAGAATTATTGGGTAATTATATGAAAAAGAAATTGGAACCTACTTACAAAAATATGAGTTGTAGGTTAAATTCTATAAAGTACTGAAGTTCTAGACAAATATTGTAATTATATAAAGAGTTTGACCGAATATGTAAATATTTGTAAGTTTTGGAAAATATTAGTAAATAATTAAAAGATTAGGAAAAATTGTAAAATAAGTAACCTTTTGAGATAAATTTATTAATATATTAAAGTTTTAGGTACTTTTTACAAATTTAAAAAGTAAAAGAACCAAAAAGAAATTTTGCAGACATACTGGGTCTGGATTTGGGCCAATCAGATGGGTCCAGGTTAAATCATGACTTGGATTTGGGTTGGGTTCAGATATGGGTTTTCTTACCCAAAAGCAGCCTGTAACTTCTAGCTAGGGGTGTCAACGAGCCGAGCCGAGCCGAGCTTGAGCCAAGCTTTGACAAAGCTCGGCTCGGCTCGTTTCATTTTAGACAAGCTCGAGCTCGTATCAGGCTCGCGAGCTTAAGCTCGTTAAAAGCTCGTGATTAAATATTTAAGCTCGTGCTTCGGCTCGCCAAGGCTCGTGAGCTTTTCTTTTTTTTTTTTTTAAGGTAAACTATTGATTTAAATCTATTAACATCATTTTTTAAAATAAAGAATTGCCTAGAATTTAATTTAAATACTCCTACAAAAAACTAATTCATCTATCATTGTACAAACCAAAAGAAAATAAAGCCTGAAAATAAGAACAACAACTCTCAAATTACATCCAAAATAACTTAAAATTTTCAAATTCAACAAAGTCTGATAGTATGCCATAATTGAAATCTTAATATCCTTGCACAAATCCTACAGCTCCAGCTCCAGCTCCAGTAAGTTGACAAGTTTCCTACATAATAATTTAATCAGTAAAATTAAAGTGAGAAATATGTATTAAAATATTATTACAACGAGGGAGAAAACCCAATTTAAGAGTTCACTAGTGATATAATTTTTATTTTCAAGAAGTCTTGAGATCTTGATAAGGAAATAACATCTAATTTTTAGAAGAAAAATATGCAGATTCTATTAATAAGCAAAATAAGATTTTTATGTTCAGTAAATTTACATGTGTTTTTTTAAATTTCTTATACCAAAAATAATATAAAAACTCAAAAAGATTCCCCAATCTTAGATCTTGATCTAGTGGTTTATAATCACTGACCAATGACCAACAAGGGAGAGATATACTAACCTTTGGTAGCTAGAATTATGTCTTCTTTTGCTGGATTAAAGGCTGGATAGAGGAGTCAAAGTCCTAAATTTTCTAACAAGAACAATCCAAGTGGTGGAAATGGAGAGAAAAATGGAAAAAGATTGTGGCTATCGGTGAGGCTAAGAGATTTGAGAGGCTGAGAGGTTTGAGAGACTCTAAGAGGTTATGCGGCTGAGAGAGCAAGACAAAAGAAGAAGAGAAAGTGTAGAAAGTTGAACCCTATCCCAATTCCCAAATTTCTATTTTTTTTACTTTTTATTTTTATTCTTTTTTTATGTGCTCTTGACTTCCCGTTACAGGCTTCCAGCTGGTTTCAAATTCAACTTAAAATACTATTATTAGATTATTATATTAACAATAAAATTAATATTGTAATATTGTTTAGTATTATGCTAATAAAATTAAATGTGTTATATATTAACGTAAATGTTAAAAATATATAAATTATATAATTATATATTTAATGAAAAATATAAATATTATTAAAAGTATAAATATTTATTATATATTATATATATAGATAAAAAAATTATATATTTAATTATTCTTAACGAGCTAGCTCGCGAGCTTACGAGCCGAGTTTTACAAAGACTGAGCTCGGCTCGTTTACTTAACGAGCTTAAAAGTAAAGCTCAATATTGGCTCGTTTAGTAAACGAGTCGAGCTTGAAGCCGAGCCTTAACGAGCTAGCTCGGCTCATTGTCAGCCCTTACTTCCAGCCACATGTGGCAATGCGTGTACTGTCTGATGGACGGTTGGTGGCGTTGCGATCGAAAGGAGGCAACAGATGCTGCGGGAGGTTTTTTGGCATCATCTGTAATCGAAAAACGAAGAAAAACGGCATGAACGGCTGTTGCCCAGGATTTGACAGCAGGGAGCCACAGCGGCTCGTAGAAGTGCATTTAGGGTGAAATTCAAATCCGATAATTCAGATTTGGATTCCAATTGTCCAATTATTCGATTTGATATCAAAAATAATATTTGAATTTAAATTAATATTTAAAATAATATTTTTTTCTTAAGAAATTTAAATAAATTTTTATTTTTTTTATTTTTACCAAATTATCCTTAAAAAAATTTAGTATATTAAAAATATATATTCGAGTACAAAT
Organism: Quillaja saponaria; assembly: GCA_029379385.1. Taxonomy (NCBI): domain Eukaryota; kingdom Viridiplantae; phylum Streptophyta; class Magnoliopsida; order Fabales; family Quillajaceae; genus Quillaja; species Quillaja saponaria. The sequence goes on from CM055608.1 coordinate 26,525,418, forward strand.
TCGAATAAAATTCTAAGACTAAGTTTGATAAAAAAATAAAAAAGGTGTTTTAACTTTTAAAAAACTACAACATCTAAATATTATTTGTTTAATTTTTTTTAGGAGTACTTCTTTTAATGCTTTTAAATACACACTAAGATCAGCTTTTAAAAGCTAACTGTAACTTTTAAAAATTAAAAGTACAAATATCACTTTATTAATTTTAGAAAATTACTAAATATCTCTTCAATTAATTTATAAATCATTAAATTTTTCTTCCTAAATATTTCTTTAATTAATGATGTCTATTTTTGTCATTTTATACATTCACAGCAATTTCTGATTTGTTTTACCAAATATTTTATTCATTGCTTTTACTACCCACAACAATTTTTATAAAAAATTTACTAAACAGAATTACTATAACTTTTGACAGTTGTTTTTTCACAATATAAAAATCACATCAACTTTTTAAAAGTCACAACATTACCAAACCAAGTTAATTCAATTTGAAATTCTAAATTTTATTCGAATTCAGATTCGAGTTCGAATATTCAAAGTTACAGTCAAATTCAGATTCAGTTTAGATTCAAATTACTATCCAAATTCGAATTTGAGTATAGAAATTATAATCTGAATTTGAATAGTGCCATATTCGAAATTATTCGATTCAAATTATAACCCTAGATGCATTGGCACTTTTCCCATGACAAGTTTTTAGGGTTTTGACTGTTAAGTACTATCGAATACTACAGGTGGTCTGAAGGTAGCGTTGGATCGCCAAATTGGAAAAAATTGTCAGGAAAGAATGCTGCACAGTGAACTTAAATTCAAGATTCGTAGTGGCTCATGGAGGTGCGTCTATCCTCCCCTAGTGGTAGGCTTCAATTAAGTCGGAGGGGGAAAGGTCCTCGGTGCTACACAAGGTTCAAACCAGTGGTGTGAGACTGGTAACTATTTGATTTGAAGAATTGTGTACCAATTGAAAATTCAAATCATATTAGTTCTCACATACGATGCCAATATTAAATAAAAAAATTGTTCACCTTACGTCTCTTTTGACACCTACAACCTAACCCTGCAAGGTAAAAAAAAAAAAAAGTGGTACTTCATATTTGGGAAAATTTTGATGCCAAATTCAGCAAGAGGCAGTAGAAAATAATAACACGTGGCATTTATAGGCTCAATCTCTAGTTTGATTGTGTTCAAGTGTCATCCTGTGATTGATTAGAACCAATTTTACCAAATAACTGATAAATGAATTTAACATAAGAGTATAATGTATGCATTCTTCAGGCGACAAGCCAATGGAGCTTTCCTTCCTCGATATTATTGGCTTTCCTTCCTCTTTTTCATTTGGTACTTTTGAAGAGCATTGGGTTAAGAGGAAGCCATTGGCTTATTTGGATGGAGTGAGATGAGAGGAGAGTGTACATTTTTTCTTAATTTGAATTTTTTATTTTTTAAAAAAGAGAAGGTAAAAGAAATGAAATAGTACAAGTATTTTTTTAAATTCCTTCAAATCCAATCTTTTAATTCTTTCAAATTTAGAGAATTTAAAGAAGAAAATAAAATAAATTATAATTTCTATTTGGAATGAAAAATATCTTTTTTACTAAATAACTACTACTACTCAAATAATTTATTTTAAAGGCAAAATTATAAAAATATATGTTAACATATTTATGTTCTCTTTCTCATTTTCACTCATCTCCCAAATAAAAATATTTTCTTATTTTCTAATTTTCTCTCCCCTTATATTTTTTAACAAATGAGAGTGATTTTTCTTTTAGTCTCCTCCCACTTCCCTCTAGACTTTCCATCTAGACTTCCAATAAGTGAAAGTTGAGCATAAGGGAACCTTAATCCCAAAGCATTGTATTACTAGTTTAGGTTATATATTTATTGGGCAGCATACTATTAAAGCTACTACGTAGGCCGAACTGATTTAAGAGGTCTTCATGGGTAGTTTCACTTTGATGCCAATAATCCTCTACAACTAATATTGCCAATAATCTAATTTAGTGATTACGTGTCACCCAATTTATTTGGTTTCAAAAACGTCAATTGATTCACTTGCAGTTCATTTAGTTAATAACTCCGTCAAACATTGAAACGGGTTAGAATTGAAAATATTGGGCCACGTGATTTTCATGTATAATTTGGGGCATATTTGATGAAGTTTATAAGAATAAGGTGGAATTAGCCTAAATCACAAGAAGATAAAGCGTAATCTTTTCAAAATGCTGCTCCAATGTTCATTTTGCTTCTACTTTCACCGTCGAAACGGCATTAGTAAAGATAAATTTGGTAATTTTTAGTTTTTAAAAGGATAGATTGTTGATATTAAAAGTATGATCAGATACCCTTTCATTTTTACAATTAAGTGTCAAGTTCACACATCTAGCCTAGGCATTTCCAAAAAGGAAAAACAAAGTTAAAAATCCAGCATACTAAAAGTTTACAGAACGGCAAATCTCATGATGGTACTAGATTTCTACTTTAAATTTTTTAACATACTTATCTCTTATGACAAATGCTCTTTACAGAAAAAATCACTGACACCAAATAATCCTCAAAGGCCTTAACAAGAACTAAGGCTAACTGAAGCAAGAGAAATAAAAAAAGATCAGAAATATGTGAGAAAAATATGTATTACTTGGCATTTATTGTAGAAAAGGAGAACCAAATGGAGCCGTAAGGCCTAGGTACCGCATTATCTTAAACCTGCGGAATTTTCTTTCTGATTTCTGTGGAAATGTCACCTCCTACAAAAGAATTCATTTTAGAATGTTAAGAAAGATATGTTCCTTACAGATATATGCCAGAAGTTGAGATAGCAACTCACATCAAAGCGAACTTTACATGTGCGTGCCCTTTTACCCCTTCTTCTTTCAAGGATGTTATCATCTACTGATCTGCTTGAAGTCGATGAAGCCAATTTATCTGTTCAAACAAGATGTGGGTATTAAAATAGAGTAAGTAGAAGCAAAAGGAGTACATTGTTATCTCACCAGTACAAATCAATTACATACCTGATGAATGATCTTGCTGACAAGAGTGAATATCAGGGCTGTCAAATAACTCTCTGCATGAACTTAGGTGATCCTTTCTCTGTAAGGCCTACAATCAAATAGCATTAGAAAATAAAATGAAAAGGTTAGTTGGCTGAAATAGTTAAGACTCCTGGATTGTTGAAACATATTGAACATTTTATTTAAACCAAGATACCTGTTTTAATGCTTCTTGAAAATCTTCCAAGGGGTTACAGCTCTTTTCTTCAAAAGACTGTAGTGAAAACCATGCATAGATATGAGACACAAATATGAAATGAACAATAAGCAGACTAGCATATAAGTAGTTCCTCAACAATTGTTGAAATCAGCAGCCATAATGCCTTGATTACTTCATGAGAAAATAACAACATTAATTTTCAAGTGACGTGGCAGATACTGCCTGGTAACAGATTGGCAATTGCAGTGATTGTCAAAAGGAGTTCTGTTTCATCTGACTCCCAAGGTGTTTACAACATACATAATGTCAGTAAAGGAACTTCAAGAACAATGAGCTTTTATGCAATTTATCAGGGAAGCAAAACAAGGCCCAAACTCACATCATTAAACTCTGAAATATCTTTAGTTGGATCAACCCAAGCACTGTAAAGCAATAAAAATCAAAATTCAGCTCGTTGATTAAACAGATCAGTCAATATTCACAACTCCAAGTTGTGAAATTATATTGCAATAACAGCAACAAAGATGATGGATTTTACCAAGATCTATTCCCGTAAAATTGTACTAGAACATGTCCATCATTGCCCTGATCAGCTGATGTGAAACTTTCTCCCATGATCTGAAGATGTCAGTTATTATTTTAGTTGATTTTTGAAGTGAAACAGAAGATCAAAACATCAGTTTCTCACATAAATCGTTCTACAAATCTACTGTTCAAAAGTCATATTTGATTGGGTCTGTTACATAATGTATTGCACCACAATATCCTCTTGGAATGTTGGTTCCAGAAAAGGTACGTACCAATAATTTCAAGAAATTAGAAGTTTCCCTAATAAAGATAAGAAATTGGAGGTTACTGGATCTGAACACATAGAATGTACATGTATACATATAAATAGTTCAGTTGTCAACTTACAAGGTAAAACTAAATGAAAATGCATAAAATATCAGTTTCTTGTACAACATTCAAAGACAATGAAAAGATTCCTCTGACTAAATGTCAGGAGGTAGAGTGCAAGAACTAAGAAAATTGATGAAGTGAAAGAGGATTTGAACCTAGATCATAAGACATGAAAAAAAATATCAGATCATTCAGTTAAACTAGCAGTTACATGGGTACAACTCTACAACTCTTATTGAGAAAATCTAAATTTTCACTTGAGAAATCACCCTTCAATTGATTTCAGCGGTATTCATGCAGAGAGAGCTTTAGAATCACATGCAAAATGAATGACTATAAAAGTATAACAGAATGTACCTCAGAAGGCCACCACATTTGACAATCCGTCTTTGCCCATACCACACTTCCTGGAGCTATGGCAAGACCATTGCTGTCTGTGACATGTGATCTATCTAGAGTAGACTCTGACACCCCAACTGTATGAGCTTTTTCTTTACAAGATTTCCTATTTCAATTAAAAAGGGAAAAAATAAATAAAAAATTAGTGGAAAGCGAAAGATTATGTTGATAAGCATGTAACACAACATGGCTGTGCATTATAAACATTCACTGCAGAGTCCAAAATCCAAATGGTGTATTTTCAAAAAACGAATCAACTTCACTAACAGGAACTCAAAAAAATTAGATTAAAGCTCTAGTATGTCATCCTGAGACCTGCTACATTGGACGAGGCTGCATTCAGGCAATTCTATTTCTTCAGTATTTCCGCCTTGCAAACTGCTAATGGTAACATTTGACAGTGTAACTTCACCATAGGACGAACCCAGTAAGGAACCTGTGCAGAAAATTAAAAAATCTTAGTTAATCTTTTGTTATGGTTAACAGATTCCATTGAAAAAACTCATTTGAGTCTTCATATCAATAAAATTTTCAACACCAACATCGCATTTTTAAAAAGCTACGGTTATTCAAAATAAGTAGTAATGCAGTCAATAAAAATAGGAAGCAAAATCTTAATTAGCTTCTTAATTTGAAAACTTGAAAGAGTTGAACGATGGCCTTTAGTGGTTTGAATTATGCATCTTGTTTATTTATTTTCTGAAATGAAAATAAAAAATCATTGGAACTCCAAAAAGTAACTAGTTACCTATGCAAGCAACAAATTAAAGGCTTCATTCCTGGTAATTTTCATCTAACAGATAACATAATTAGTACAGTGAAGTCTGTTTCTAAAAGCGAGTAGTTTTCTCCTCCTAGCAACTTAAAATGAAATATCCCTTCAACACATTCTTCACCAAAGCAACTTGTAATATATATGCATTGAAAGGCAGGTAGACTGCCTTCTTTTTTCTTTCTTTTTTCTTAAAAAGGCACAACTTTGACACTTGAATATCTACAATTTCAAACCCCACAATTTGTCGTTTGTCCTTTACCACATACACCGCATTTTAGACCTTCGTGCGGACTCCATTGTTACAATGACAATGAATTACTTCTGATATTGAATGCAGGATGTTGAACAGTGGAGATATGCAAACTAATGCTACGTACATATTTTGTGAGCTTGTGCACCCTAATAAGAGTAAGTAGCTTTTGCAGATGGGAAAGCAATAGCTGACATTCCGAAAGGAGCTCAAATATTTAAGTTGAATATATAGATATTTGAGAAGGAAAAGGTAGATTAAACCCGGAAGAATATAAGAAAGAACAATGGTTTCCCACAAAACTTGATCAAGTCATAAAAAATTTGAAATTGATCCAAACCTAAGAACCCAATAATCTACCGAGTTAAGATATAATATACACATATTAAATACCAACAAATCAAGACTTTTCATCAAAAAAAACCAGATGAAATCACAGACAATTAGAAAACAAAAACTATCAATAATTTTCAATCCATTATTGAAACAAATTCTAAAAGTGAACAGATTCAAAACCCACGAAAGAAACAACCATAATGTGACAAAGAAACTGAGAATTCTCAAATCCAGGGAGAGATACCTGAATTGGAGAGAGAGGAGGAATGTGAAAAGAAGATAGAAAAGTCGGTGCGGCGTTTGGGAGGTGAGCTTCTGGGTTGTGAAGTATATTGTGGAATATTATCAATTTCGTTAATCTTTTGGCTTTTCTTCCTCTGTAGCGTCCTCCTCTTCGCCATTGTTGTGAATTGAAATAGAACAATGAAACCCTAAAGAAAAAGGAGCTTGGCGAATTGGATTTGATCAGCAGCAAGAAGAATAGAAATAGAATGAGGCATTGACAACATGAAAAAGAATTGGATCGAGTTGCAAATATTTTAATGGGCCACATTTTATATCTTTCTCTTGCTCGCTCTGTACCCTTTAAAACTAATTACAGTATTCACAATTTTTAACAGATTTTGACTCTTCCTTCAAGAGAAAACTGTCTATAAGTCCTTTAACACAAGAAAAAATAGATTTTCTTGGCAAAATTTGAAACACCATTTATTTTTCTTTTTGCTTTATCAACAATTAAGAAACCATTGGGCTATGAAGGAGTAGCAGTGTAGCACTTGCTTTTTTTTTTTGTACAGTAGCACTTGTGAGAGCATTTTTCCAATGCAAAATAAGAAAAAAAAGGAAAATCTAAAAGTTCATAGGTGATAATATCTAAACATTGTTTGCTAATAATAAAATCAAAAAATCAAAAACTTTAATAAATTTTTTCTTAATTTTTCAGTGGAATCGAAATTGAAAAAGTCAATGAATTGAGCACAAACATTTTCTATATATATTTACAGTTAAGTATATGTATGTGTTCATGCATGTTCTTACAGCTTTGTTGAGAGACTTTTTTTATTTTATATTAATATTATAAATGTTTAATGTGTGTGGGTAAATTTAGTTTAAGATAACTTAATTTCATCAAAAGAAAAAACAACTCAATAATTATTGAAAATGACATTTTTAAATTTGGCTATAGTTTTCTTTGAGATGTGTAATTGTGGGTTAGTTAGTTTCTTTTAATTATTTCAGGGTCAATAGCACTTTACTCCCTTAAACTACAACTAATTTTACAATAACTCTCATGAATTATTAAATTAGATACATAATCCCTTATTTGAGTCATAATTATCAAATAACCCCACTCATCTAATTAGTAATTAAATCTAACAAATTAATTTATAAAAGACTGTATTACCATCATTATAATATTTTGTATGTCTTCTCTTTACATATTTTTTTCATTTTTCAATGAAATTAAACTCTTTATATTTATTAAATTTTAGCATACATAAATAATAATCTTTCATAATTTTTATTTTCTTGTCATAACATTTAAATTATCAATAGTCAATAGATTTAATAAAATTATTTTTTTCATTTATAGAAATTATACAAGTTATTTCAATATGCGGTTTAATGATAATATTTTCATCAAAATTTTTATTTTCTAATTAATGTATTACAACTATTAAAGAATATACTAAAATTGGTTAAATATAAAAATTAAATTTCTAGAAAAAACAAAAGATAAAGAAGAAATAAGAGATTTATAGAAAGTGAGAGACATAAAAAAAAAAAAAAGTATAATAAGGATAGTTTAGTCTTTTAAAAGTTAATTTTTTAGATTTAATGACTAGTTTGGATGAGCTAGGTTATTTGCTAATTATAACTCAAATAAGGGGATTATGTACTTAATTTAATAATTAATGAGGATTATTGCAAAACGAGTAGTATTTCATGGGGGTAAAAGAGTAATTGTTCATTCTTTAATTTTTGAAATAAAAAATTTTAATAACTGAGTTAAAAAAATTAATATAAGGTAGGAGACCATAAGAGTCTTCTCCCTTTTTATAATATTAGCTCCATCACATGTGCTTACACACGTGACCAAAAGAGGTTTTCTTTTTTTTTTTTAAAAGGAATATTGTAAAAGATATTATAATTGCTGTATAAAATGGAGAGAATGAGGTAGGTTTTAGAAAAAAAAATTATTTAAGAAAATAATATTAATAATTGATTAATTTAAGTTAACAATATGTGAGATTTTTGTTTCTTTTTAATTTTTTTTCTTAATTATAGGAGAAAGTGAGTTAGTTTTTACTAAATGATGGAAATTCAGTTTAAAAAGATGTCAAAATTTAAATGACATTAACCTCCCTTTTAGTATGATATTTGAATTAAAAAATCATAAGACACCATGAGGGTGTTCTGGCTTTTAGTATAGATATTGATAACAGTATAAGTTAGTTATGCACATATGTGCTTGTTTTGTATATAATTTATCTTAATTTAATTAAAATTAAAAAAATATATTAGTTTAACGTCTAATGTTTTAGTTCTTTAGAAATATCTCAGTTTTTAATTAAGTCCTCCAAAAATTATTTGAGTCAATTCAAATTTTTTAATAAAATTCTAATTTCAATTTCTCCATTATATATAACATAATTATGGCATAAATATAGTGATGTGGTAATTTTTCCTTTTTTTTATGACTTGGAAATTTTTTTTTTTCCCTAATTTAACTTCGTGGGAAGTGTTTCCTACTTAAACAAAAGTGTTTTCATGATATATCATTACCATTAGTCTCATATTTACTATTCAATATTTAATATTGTGAGACTAGCTGAAGAAATAGAGCAAGATCTTGATTACTCTAAAATGGTTGTTCTCTTAGCATCAATCTTACATAAAAAATAAAAAATCATCTTGAAGAATGGTTCAGGGATTGATCGAGTTAAAGAATCATGAGCAGAGCCGCTACCTGTTTTGGAAATAGTGTTACTGATGCTTGCTTGATTCCATTCATCAAGTTCCCTCCCCATGATAATCCATTTCGTCTAATTTATCATATTTAAAAACCTTTTCAAAACATTCAAATTAATTTGGTGATCATAACCATAAATCATAGAACAAGAGCAAAAGAAATAACAACTCAAATCTACCCAAGAAGTATGGCCCTCATCCTTCACCATTTGGATGTATTTTTCATTAGTCCAAGCGTGACAAACATAAGCCTTCCTCCATTGTAGCGTTAGATTTCGATTTTGATTTTGATTTGGACTGTTTCTTTTAATTAATTTTTTGTTGGGATTTAAAGAATTATTTTGAGAGGTAGAAAGCTTTAGATTTTGATTGGCTTAAAGAACCCTCGCTAATTTAGTTTTGAAAATTGTTTCCTGGTCGTGATTAAAAAATAATAATAATAAAAATAAAAACTGTGCAATCATATGTAACAGAGAAATTAAAAATTAGAACTTGAATTTTAAAGGACTAAATTGACCTTTTTTTTTTTTTTTTTGAGGACTTCATTATATTCCTGAAGAACTAAAATAGTAGCTAAGCCTTTTTGTATATTAAAATGTTAGGAGAGAGTAAGAAAGTGGGAATGTTACTATTTACTAGTTATTGAATCTTATTAATTGAATTTAGTTTCTAAATAATTTAAATAGGTATATATTGTATAGTATGAGACTATACTAGAAGGTGTCTCTCACTTTTATAACAACTAGCCACATGCATGTGCTTAGCACCTGTTAAATGATGTTTTCAAACAATATATAAAATAATTATTTTAAGTTTTTTAGTCTTAATTAAAAGATTAAAGACGAGTTGGTGTGTCAGTAAGAATGCTTAATTAATTACAAAATATTTAATTTATTTAAGTGGATAAAATAATTAAAAAAAAAACTTCTTTATATTATTCTGTAATTTAAAAGAATTATTTTATATTTATCGTAAAGTACGAGATTGATTGTTAGAATAGTATAGATAGCAGATATAAATTAGTACAAAGCTGGCAATTTTTAAAGTCTAAGGTGTACTAACAAATAAAATTGTAAAAGTGATGATGTTTTTCAGTTAAATATCCACGAAACACGGTAGAGAAATTGACCAAAAGCATGCAAATACATTAATTCTCAAATGCGTTTACAATGAAACTCTTTAACAATTCTGCACTAAAAATTACGTGTTCAAAGTTGAAAAAACGATATGTATTGTCATTAGTCAATCTTCTACATATGATCGCATCTCTCTCAACCAAAATTTAGAAAAACAAATCAACTAGTTTGATTTTTAATATGATTATCGAATATCATGATATCCTAACAAGTTTTCCATTGTTTATTATTTTTTTACTTACTGGAAAAATCTTGTACTAAATTTTGTCATAATTAAAAAAAATAAAGCTCAGGCCAACTAGGTAAAGACAATTCAACACATTAAGGCTTGATTTGTTAATGATGTGACCTTTAACAAATTGTTGTCACTTTCATGCTATAAAAAATAATTATCAAAAAGTTACAACAACTATGTTTGGTAATTTTTATTATTTTTTTATAAAAATTATTATAGGTAGTAAAAGTAATGAACAAAGTATTTGGTAAACATAAACTGTTGTGAATATATAAAATAACAAAAATAGACATCATTAATTAAATATATTTTTAAAAAGAAAATTTTAATTATTATTAAATTAATTAAATATATATTTGATAATTTTTAAAATTAATAAAGTGATATTTATATCTTTAATAATGAAAAGTCACAACTAATTTTTAAAAACATCACTTCAAATATTTCTAAAAACACTTATAATTTTTTTAAAGCAATAAAAAAAGTATCTCTAAAAATAATTAATTAAATAATATTTATATATTGTATCATTTTAAAAGTTAAAACACTTTGAAAAATATTACTAAACTCAACTTAGGATAGGGATCCTTAATGCTCTAGAGGTTTTATCCTTCAAACTCAGCTATTAGTACAAGAATAGCCCTGACCAATAGGAGATTACCATATGTCTTTAATGTCAGGACTGACACCTGGCCGCTGGGATCCACTTTGTAAGCCTATTTAAGTTGCAGAGGTATTCACTGGGCAAAGAGTTTCCTACTATTCAATGTTTTAAGACCCTATATTCATTCTGACAGTCATACCCATTAACTCGACTTGGGCGGCCCAATTAACTCCTGATTGCAATTCTATTGCATTGTATCCAAACGCACTCTTATGATTATTATGTCATCTAATATATATATATATAATCTTTTTAAAAAAAAAAATATGACTAAATTATATTTTTCATCTATATGATTTATACTATAATTCATGTTACTATTTATAACTTTATAAAAAGTTAAAATCAAGGATATATAATTTTTAAATTGAGTCAATATAATTATTGTAATCCTTATAATTTAATTTTACTTGAACTGGTGACTGGTGACCCGAGCTCTTCTTTGAGCGGTCAGTCCCGAACCGAGTTTGAAAACAAGATACGCTGCTATCTCTCTCCATTTTCCCTCTATATTTATATTATGGATTGACTTTAAGTTTCGTAGTCTGGGACATCATCGGACGTCTCTCTTTCTTGTATTTCAAGTTGGACCTAATTGTCGTCTGGACACATAAATGAATATGTCGTGACACAAGCAGTGTCTGGAATACAGAAATCAAACTTGAGACTGACAATTTAAAGAAGAGAAAAAAATAATATAAATAACACAAAAAGGTCTAAGTAAACTTTATTTTATTGATTAATCGATCCTGCAGTACAAGTGCATCCAAGACCATGCACTCATCATGCAAATTTATTCCTTGTACATATAACACGTGTAAGGGCCAGGTTGCCAACACTGTAATTTATTAAACTTCCATTAAGTGATCCAACCCTAGTAGGATCTTCATGGACAGAAGGTGATCAAGTAGTCCGGTCGACCAGAACATGTAAATGTACTACTTTTATCATCAAAAGCATAGCTATAAGCTTGAGGACATTGATCCTCAAAAATCTTTGAATACTGTGTAGGAGGGCATGTAGGTTCTGTGTTGTGATCTCCTGTGCAACAATATTGAGGTTGATTGAAAGCTAAACATGCACTCTTGCAAGCAAGGACACTCCCATCAGAGCCTTTAAATTGTAATTGTTCTGGACAAACTGCATTTATATTAGCCGGACAACTCGAAGGTTTGCATTCACCAGTCCCTCCTTGTGGAGCTATTGACATGGGCAAATTGAAGCCATCAACATTGCTCACATCGTAGAAATCTTGTCCACCATCTGGCGCCACGGTGAGTTCTACTAAAGTTGCAGGTGGGATTGCACCAGCACCATTACATGTGACTTGGCCTGAAGCACAGTCTCCAGTTTCACAAACAAACCTCCCATTGTTGTTGGTGCATCTTGTTCGAGCCCAAAACCGGCCTGACCACGGAGATGGAACATCTAATGAGAATGATGCTCCGGATGCTAATTCGAATCCGGTTGATGATAACTGAGGTTTTTGATCTCCGGTTAAAGTTCCGGGCCATATCGTTCTTGGGCAATTGCTTTTAAAAGTAATCTTAGCAGCATAACCTCCTGCAATTGCATGCATGTAACAAAGGTCATGAATAATTTTCTTCAAGTATCAAGTATAAAATAAAAATTGAAAATAAATATAAATTATTTAAAAAGGAAAAGGATGTTAATTTATACCATAAAAGGATAGGAAGGCCAAGCTAAGGCAAAGGACTAGAGCATTCATCTTCATCATCTTCATTGCTGTTTGCTTCAAAATAGTTTGATGCATGTTTGATATGAGATATAGATAGGTATATATAGGCACCCAGATTATGCTGTTTGCTTCAATTGTCAAAGATGGGTGGATTTAATGGTACAAATACGTGTCTTTTTTTTCTATGCAAACGAACAGATGTCCACTGGCCTCTTCCGTGTACGTCAGTACATCCGAGTATTACCGTCAATCAAGGGGTGTCTAACAAATTTTTCCAAGAAAAATAAAATTCTTCATTGAATTATGGAAAACATTTTTGGAAGCTCCATATCTACAACAAAGAAGTATATCTAACTGGAATAAGAGGGAAGAATAACCTCTCTTCGTCTGTTAATTAAACATCGATGGTTTAAATGACAATTTCATTTTGAAGAATGTCGTTTATGTATATGTAAATTTCGTTTTAAGAGCTACAAAATCATAGATAACTCTCCATGTTTTTATAAACCTCCCATCACAAGTGTATACGAGATTTTATTACGAGATTTTATCACATGTTCTTGGTGTTTATATATATATATATATATATAATACCAAGAGATTTTAACAATTGAACTATTTGTCACATTTATTGATGTTGATTAATTGAAATTAATTGTAATATCTCAATCACTTCATCAATCACGTCAATTAAGATAATTATAAATGTTGAGTATTATATTTTGCACAATTTCAAGAATAATTATAGGCAGAATTATATTTCTTTTATTAGATGTGTGCTTGGTCAAGTTTACCTTCTCTATTTTTCCACGTTTCTAGAATTTGGGGGATACCTTGCTATATTTTGCGAGTTCTATTTCCTCTGATAGCTCATCAAATTTAACTATATTGTTAATTTAAAGCACCTTAGGAACTACGAAGACATAAAAAAAAACAAAAAAAACAAAATTAAAAAAACTCAAAGGATAAAATTGAATAGTTTTAAAATTAATGGATAAAGATAAAAGCAATGGGAAGTTTTAATGAGGAAGTCTAGTCGCATGTTTCACACCAGCTCCTTCCGTTGAATGTAAAATGAAGGACTCTATATCCAAGAGGGAAGAATAAGCTCCAGACATTAGTTATTTAAATAAACGACGGTTTAAATTATGACACTTTTATCTTATAGAATGACGATTATGTATATGTTATAATATCTAATCATGCTAGAATGAAATTAACAATTGCACACTAGCAGCCGCGCCAAGAAGGGAACAAATCTGTCACAATTATAGTAGAAACTGACTTGGTTAATGGAACTAGAATAGTCAATTCTAACAATCCTCCCTGACTTTGAGACCCTATATGACCTAATCAACACAATCGTGGTGATTATTAAGTGCCAAGTCATATTTTGCTGATTTTTCTTCTTCCATAACGGTAACACATGGTTTTGCGTTTGGATGGTGTATAGCTTGGTTTTCCTTTTCAATATTGCGTACTTCTGTTTTCCAATATAAAAAAGAAATTCAAGGCTGCGGCAAATATTTGTAGGACTTTTCAACCAACAACGAGGTCTAGTTGTCTAAAGAGATAAGGAAACACTCATTCTTTTGGGACTTTTTGTTTCTCGTATGCTCAAAAGTAAATAACAAGGAAGGTGTGAGTGTAACCTTCTAATTTTACTTTAACTCCCTTACTTTTTTTATTTCACACTGGGATTAAGGATGGGGACTTTACTTCCACGGCCTCACCTAAAAATATTCGAATTCAAGAAGAAAATGATGGAAGCTCCAAGAAAAAAATTTGTGATCAAGGGGTGTCTAAGAAAATTTTCCAAGAAAAATAAAATTCTTCATTGAATTATTGCAAAGGGAGATAGACTCCATCGACTAATATTGGTTCATCATCTGGTAATATAAAAACATCATATTTGTTTTTATGTGTCCATTTAAAATATTCTCTAATTACTTATAATTCATGTGAGAATAACGAATCCACCAATAACACGGGCAATCTAGGTGTAAATAACAAACCTGTCAGTGTCACACGCTCTTCATGTGGGAATAATGAACCCGCCAATGTCACATCCATAGATGGAGGGGAGACAAACAATGAGCTAGTTGTTCGAAAAGGGAGAGGACCTAATAAACTTATGCCTGCTCCCATTAATCCTTTGCATCGTGTATTGCTACATATACAAAGCTCTAAGTATGCAAGCATTGTATTTTTTTTAAAATTTTTATTGTATAGATGATATAATTTTGCTATGTTTAACTATATGTATGCTATTTTAGGTCATTTAATTTAGGTTCCAGTGTGTCACAAACTATCAGTGTGATCACAAAATTTTTTTGGTTAGGCCCGTATATCACTTGGGGGGAAAACACTACAATCTCAAAGGATGCATGTTGGGACGAGTTTATGGTAATTTTATTACAATTTTTCTTTTGTTCTTGATTTAGTAACAAGGCTAATGTACAATGTTTTGTAGACTTGTTATAAGTTTGAGACAATTAAAGAGAACACACATAGTTTGTTCTATTTTCAACACCATAACTATGGAGAGGACCACATATAACATGTATAAGTTGCATGACAAAGCCATGATGCAAAAAAAGAGTAAAACTTCACTAGGATGGTATGGGCATTGGATGCGTCAAGACTACTGGGATGAAACATGTGAAAAGTTTATGAATGAAGATTATAAGAAGTGCTCAAACATAGCTACAAAGAATAGGCATGTCAGTGAGGAGATGGGCTAGTACGCAGCCATAGAGTATCTATTATTGCTGGTGACCACAAGCAGAAAATGGTAAATACTAATTTTTCTTCTATTAATATTTATGTTTTTACATTTTATTAAATCTCCAAAAATATAATTGTGTAGGAAGTTAAGTTAGGAAGGCCAATTCGAGAGACTGAGGTATTTGATAAGCTTTATAAGGACAAGGATTATCAGTTTCTTGATGATCAATCAAAAACTACAAGAGTACGTAAAAAACACATAGAAGTTTTATTTAGTTGTGATGAATTATATATTGTTATTAATTATAACATGATACTATTTTCATCTAATTGATTATATGAAAAATATGATCAAGAGGTTCAAGAGAAGTACTCCCATGACAACATCTCATCACAGATGTTGAAAGCCTTGGACAAAGAAACATAGTCGAAAGCTTCTGGTGGTTCAAGAAAGGGATACATTTATGGGTTCAGTAACAGTATGGATGCTTGTTCTACTCAACAGAGTGCATGTTCAATCACGTCCATAGCTGCCCTACAAGAAATGGATGTGATGAAGAAGTTTATGAGTAAAATGATAGCGAAAGCTAAATTAAAAATGTAACAAGATATTAAGAATAGACTTTAACTTGTGGACGTTGTACTGCCTCTAGTTTTTACTTTAAGTCTTTCATGACACTTATTATATATTCCTTTTGTTCTTTTAAGTATGTTTTTCTATATCTAAAGATGAAGTAATCACTCATTATACTATAAGTCATTGCTTGTTTTTTATACATGGCTTGGTTTTGCTATTAGATACCTATTTTGGATTAAGATATGGAATGATAGGATTCATATATTGAACTTAGTTTGGACTTAATTACCTGAAAATCTATGTTTTGTTTCATATTTGTAGTGATTCTATCTATTGTGTAAGTTTAATTTAATTGATTTCTAATTAAGATGTTTTGACTTTAACTTTTTATTATACTGTGTTTTTAAGACTTTGTAAATATTGATGAAGTAATACAGAGCATTAGCATATATATATAGATGAAAGTTGAGATTTCTTGTTACTTATTTTATTTTTTGTATGATGAATTATGATAATAATGGTTGGTGTATGTTCATTTTTATATTTTTGGTATTTTATAGTGGTTATGTATGACGTTAGTTTTTTTTCTTTAATTTCAGGAAAAAGTATCTACATCGGTTAGCTAGCAAAATGACACTAGTCCCGATCAAAATGACACTAATTTCAGTGAACCGTGATTGTTAAAAGTTTAGGAATTAACTTCTTATTTTGTACTTTAACTTTTACTATGTTTTGAAACTTAAACATTATGTTAGATAGGGGTGTGCAAAGGTTTTTTCGATTCGGGTAGTGATAAATTTTTGAACCGAACCAAAAATAGGCATAACCCGAAATTACCCGAACCGAAAAAATATGAGTAGTTTGGTTCGGGTATTCGGTTACCTGAAATTTATCAATATTTACTAAAATTAATTTGAAAATTATATTTTTTTTGTTTTTGAATCTCATACTTTTTAAATTCATTAGTTATTATAAAAGAAAAATACAAAAAAAATAATATATTAACATATTCAACACAAATAAAAATATAAAATTATAAATTAACACAACAATATATTAAAAATAATAATTAAAAAAATTTTAATATTTTAATTTTCGGGTAACCATTGGTACCCGTGTGCACTCTACCTCACTACCAATAACCGAACTGAAAATAACGGGTATTAAATTTAACTACCCGAACCGAATCAAATGCGTAAAATACCGGAATTTAATTAAACCGAATTATCTGTTCGGTTCGGGTATTCAGTTTTTCCGGGTTTCTTGCACAGCCCTAATGTCAGAAGATGTTTTGGATATTGTTGTTATATTTCTATTTTGGATAATGTTGTCAATTTTGAGTTTTAGGCCAATGATATATGTTTACAGAAATTTTAGTTTGTAAAATGTATGATTTTTACAGGTTTAATTAGGAATAAAATAATATCGATTGGATATATTGAAACAAATGTAATAGGGATGATATATTATTATTAGAGACAGAATAATTTTGTCTCTGATAATAACAAAATAGCATCAAAGAGTTTGTTTTTATAATTTTAGAGACAGATATCTTTCAAAACAAAGACGACCATTCAATCTTTGATAGTGTTGTCACGTGGCAGTGGTTATAATAGACAAAAGAATTTTAAAATAACTAACACTTATTAGAGATAGAATTAGCAGTCTTTGAAAACATTAATTATCAGAGACTGAGATTTTCTATCTCCAATAAGTTTCAACAACAATGCCTGTTGAGACCGACATTTTAGAGATAGACTTCCGTCTCTGATGACTAATAGATACTAATTTTGTTATTATGAGAGACGGACCGAATTTGTCTCTAACGCCCAGTTTTCTTGTAGTGTTGTAAGCTCCACATTTACAACAAGGGATATTGTCTATGTATAAGTAATTAGAATAAGAGGGAAGAATAAGCTCTCAACAACAGTTAATTAAACAAATGATGGTTTGACACTTTTTCCTTAAAAATACCGATTATTTATATGTAATACTTAAAGGTGAGCATATAACCTAACCAAACCCTAAAACTGGTCCAAAACCGACCCGTGTGGCCTGACATAGACCCAACCCAAAAACATTACTTTTTCAAATTAGGGTGAAAATTTTATATATTTTTCGATCCAGTCGGTTTGATGGGTATACCTTTTTTTTTTAATTATTTAGTTAACCAACCCAACCTCCTTAATATAATATTAGTCCAAATTCGAACCAACCCATTCCATATCCCTCCTTGTGTTTAGCCTAAACTTAAATTAAAGCAAATCCTAAAATCAAATATTTCATTTTCTTTATGATGTTTGGCAGCTAGAAATAGAAAGCAGAGAACTCCACTTCTCTCACATAATCTGAGTTTTTTTCTTGAAGTTTGGTGGTAAACAATAGGCTTGTATTCTCTCTTCCTTCCTTATCATTATTTTTGTTAAATCTACACTGTTAAAGTATTGATTGTAAAGCTTGTGATTTTCATTAAGCAATTGGATCATTTAAGAAAACATTCGACTATGAAAGGGTTAAGGTTTCAAAATCTTTTTGTTATAGTGTGTTTTTTGTATATGTAAATGCTCAAAAACTCAATTTTTAGTAGATATGATATATTATTATTGTTGCTTAAATTTAGTATGTGTTCCAAATTTATTGATGATGTAATTGTTCAATTTTTTGAATGATTCTACACCCTAGATTATTTGTTATTTTATCTTCTATAGGAGTTGGAAACTGACCGACCCACCCGAAAAGGTTGAAATTTCAAAAAGCTGGTGTTTTTGAAAAACTGACATAGTCGAATGATAGGAATGGTGAATTTTTTTGAACATCCACCTTAGTCGGGTTAATTTGCGAAATTTAAAAAAATGACTCGACTCGACCATCTACACACCTCTAGTAATACTGAGTCTATTGATTCTTGTAAGATTTTTTTTCATTAGCAAACTTTTAGACCATTTTCAATTTTTTTTTCTTTGTAAATTTTTTAAATATTACTCATAGAAATTCCGTTGAACTCCACACAAGGAGAGCACTACAAGAAATTACTCTATATACGCCTGTCATTGTGCAAACACAGAAAATTACCCATATAGTTTTAATTTTTTTATTGGGTTATCTACTATTTGGTCCTTCAAGATGGTATTTGTTTTTAATTCAGTCCTTCAAAAAATTTCTCAATTAATTTGTCCTTCAAGATTCAAAATTTATCAATCAACTTTATTTTTTCGTTACATATTATGAATTAACGAAATAAACATCCTTAACATAAACATAATATGATGTACTTAAATTATTTTTATCTCACAAAACGTTTTTGGTCATTTTTTAGTTAAATTATGTAGAATTACTTTATTTATACATAAAAAGAGAATGACAGAATTCAAAAAATTTTATGATCCTAGAAGATGAAATTGACTAGAAATATACTTGTGGAACTAAATTAAAAACTAAGGCAATCATGATGGATAAAACAAGTGTTAAGCCTTTTTTATTTTATAATAGTTTTTGTGACATAAGCATTGCACGTGAATTGCATTTACGATATATAAATATATATTCATCAACAATTAATTCATATCAAGAAAATATAGTTAATAAAACATAATACTCCAAGTTATTTACATCAACAAATAGTTAAAGAAATAAAAATTTTAATTCATAATATAAACATATAATTTTTTAAAATTGTAAAGATGAAAAAAATAATTAACACAACAATATTATAATTATAAAAATTATACTCTCAATATTTCTTTTATCTCATAATTTTAAAAAAAAAAAATTGAGAAATTCAGTTTTAATTTTATGATATATTGAAAAAATATAAATTTATTAATATTGATAAGAATTAGTACCAAAAAAAAAAAAAAGTCAATAGACATAAAAAATTATAATTCTATTAATATTAAAGAGGGAAATAATTAGGAAATAAGTAAAAAAATAAATAGTCCTTTGAAGTAAAATCTATCAAAAAATATTTATGTATAGTAAAAACTTAAATAGGGTATTTAAATTAATAATATTTTTTTTACTAAATCACATTTATATTCATAAAGATAGATAATTTCAATTTTTTTTTTTAATTCTTAAGATGGAAGAAGAATTAAAAAAAATAAAACAACAATATTATAATCATGGAAACTATGCTCTTACTATTTTTTTTTTATTTCATAGTATTTGAAAAAAAAAATTTGATTCATAAATTTAAGAAAAATTATACTTATTAAGAATTTATTAAACAAAAAATTTGAGGAATTCAACCTTAACTACTATTGACATATAATTATTGAAAAACTATTCAAAGAAAATTATAAATAAAAAGTCAAAACAACAATATTAAAATCATGAAAACTATAGTCCTAATATTTTTATTAATTCATAGTAAATTTTTGAAATTTTAATTCTTAAATTTGAGAAGAATTAAAAAAAATTATGATTATTAGGAACTTATTAAACAAACAAAAAATTAAAAAATTCAATCTTAATTACTATTGACATATAATTATTGAAAAAATTATAAATTTATTAATATTGAAAAGAATTAGTAAAAACAAAATCAATAGTCCTAAAACAATAACAATCTTATTGATATTAAAATTGAGAATAATTAGAAGAAAAAAATTAGTAATAGTTTAATTTGTAGTAAAATAACAACTAAAGAAGTAATAATAAAAGTTCATAAGAGAATTTTAAAAATCAAAAGAGTCTGCCATTAATTAAGCCACTTTTATGTATAGTATTGATATGTTTTAAAATTCAAACAAAAAAAAGAATTTTGAGACAGATGTATTGACATGTCACCTTTTATTTGATAATGTAGGAATAAGTTGGCTTATGTCATACTTGTTAAGTCAATTTGGATGAAAGATGACGGCATATAAACCATATTGACTCAATTTTTGAAACTAAAAGTCATTGATTGTAAAATTTTAAACTATAAGAACTAAAGTTAGTTTAATGCAAACAATAGGGACAAAAAAAGTGTAATTTAGAAAAAGAAAAATTATATTTATTTAAATCATAACTTTTGTTTTTTCTTTTCTTTCACAATCCAACAAATCTAACTCATTTAAGAATGTTATAATTTTGATTATTCGTTTTGCCTAAACCAACCATGATCTTTATTACACTACAAGAAATCAAGACATCAAAGGTGAAAATAATTCGTCTTTGATAATAAAAATATTCATCTCCACTATTCTTCAAAGACAGAAGTCCGTTAATAAAAATTTTCAGAGACAACAATAGAGACTAATATTTATAGTCTCTGATAACTGTTAGTTATCTTGGAACTCCTCCGTCTCTAATAACCAATGCCATGTGACAATAATAACACAGATGGAATGTTTGTCTCTATTGTGAAATATATGTCTCATTATTTAATCTTCTCAGGTGGAGCTTCATCTCCAAAACTCCAAAATATGCTCTCTCCTACTATTTTTGGTACTATGTCTCTATAAGATTTAATTTTGTCTATGTTATAAATTTTTTTCATTATTTTTAGCCTATTTTATTTTATTCCTAAACAAACTTGTGAAAAAACATACATTTTACAAGCTAACATTTCTGCAAACATATAACATTAACGAAAATTCAAAATTGACAATATTATCCAAAACATCTCATAAGCATTGGACCAAGACACGAATATCACAACATTATCCAAAACATCTCATAAGATAAAGTTATGTTCGAAATATAGTCAAAGTTCACAATATCAAAGTTAGTACAAAAAATAAAAATAAAAAGTTAATTCTTAAACTTCCAGCAATCACAGCTCACTTAAGTTAGTGTCATATTTGCTAACTAGCTGATGTAGATGGATGTTCCTGAAATTAAATAATAATAAAAACCAATGTTTTAAATAACCACTACAAAATACAAAAAATACAAAAATAAACAAACAGAGAATAACATGAGTAACAAGACATCACAATTTTCATCAATATAATGCTAAAGCTTAGTATTACTTTATCAATATATAAATAAGTCATAAAAATACATTATGATGAAAGTTGGAGTTAAAACTTCTATTAGAAATCATTTAAAGAAAACTTCATAATATAATCATTACATATATGAAACAAAACAGAGATTTCCAAGTTTATTAAGTTCAAAACTAAGTTCAATATATGAATTCTATCATTTCATATCTTCATCCAAAATAGTCATTTAATACCAAGACCAAGTCATCATAAACAAATAGGTAATGACTTACAGTATAATGAGTAATTAATTTATCTTTACACATAAAAAATAAAAATAAAAAAAAATAAAAAAGAAGGATTAAAGAACAAAAGGATTTTTTAATAAGTGACATAAAAAAACTTAGGGCTAATTTAGTACGCATGAATGATTTTTGCAGAATTGGAATAGGAATGGAATGATCATTCTATTCTATTGTTTGGTAGTGCCAGTAATAAATAATCATTTCATTCTATTTATTAATTTTCTATACAGTTTTTAGACATGAAAAAATATCAAAATTATATTAAAATGACAAAGATATCCCTCTATAGATAAAGTAATAAAAATTATATTATTTCAAAATGAGAAAAATATCCCTCTATAGATAAAGTAATAAAAATTAAACATAATTTATGAAAAAATATATATTTTTTAATTAATAATTCTAAAAAATTATATTATTTATTTATTTATTATTAATTATTATTATTATTTCTTATTTTTATTATTTATTAATATTAATATTTTAATTTGAAATTACTTATCTAATTTATTATTTAACATTAATTAATTATTTATAATTATATTATTTGCAATTATATGAAGGATATTTTTGTCATTTGACTAAAATGAATTGATTTATTATTATATTTATATAAAAAAATTATTTTTTTATTTTATACAATTTTATATTTTTTTTAATGTGATATGAAGAGTATTTTTATCATTTGACTAAATTAAATAATAAATATTTTTTATTTATGAATAATATTATTATTTTATTAATATTCAACTTTTTAATTTATGTGATAAAGTGATTTTTTTTGTTATTTAACTGAACTAAACCAATTTCATAAAGATAGGAATGAGCAATTCCACACCCTAGGTGGGTTAAATGATTCTTACTTCTATGGAATAAAATGGCTAGAATGAAATGAGTATTCTGAGGTTAAAAACATACCAAACAAAAGAATATTCATTCCATTGAATCATACATAGAATGAAATAGCCAAATCTATATACCAAACTAGCCCTTATAGTAAAATATAGAGGTAGTATAATGCACCCACACGTGAAGTCTATTCTCAATATCCTGTTTTGCCTTTGATGTATCTTCAGCTATCATTTGACGCTTTAACTCTCCATAGCAAGATTCATATTCATTTGTTGTGGTGCAATTGTTGATGTGATTGAGCATGCACTATGTTGAGTAGAACGCGATAATGAAAATGACTGGAAACATGCAAAAAAGATTAACTTGAAGGCAGAGGTAATCCTAAAGGATTAAAATAATAGTTAAGTCTTATAATTTATTTTATATATGTTTTTTTTCTTAAAAAATTACAAAAAAATAAAAGAAAATTTGAGACACGTGTATTGACATGTTATTTTTATTTGAAAATGAAAAATTTTGTTGGTATACATCATCTCCGTTAAGTCAATATGGATAGAAAATGATGTTAGGGATCATATTGACTAGATTTTGAAACAATAAGTTCTTGATTTTAACTTTTTAAATTACAATGACTAAAGTAGATTCTAATACAAACTATAGATATGTAAAGTGTAATTTAACCAAAAATAATATTTAATTCAAACCATAACATTTTTTTTTTTCTTTCACAATCCAACAAATCTAATTTATATAAGAATGTTACAATTTTTGTTTATTCGTTTTGCATGAAACAATTAACCATATCTTTATTGGCGCCATCATTATTTTCCAATCATAAACCTTTTCTTACATTTGGTTCATTTGAATATTAAATTGTGAGAATTTAAAAAACATTGGTACGCAAGATATTGATAATAATATAATATACCAAACAAGTCTATTATTTTTATATTAAAAAAATTATTTATTTTAAATTATGTGTCATCCTAGTCAAATCGGAGTGAAACCGACAGTTAACCGGGTAACCCATGACCTTGGAGTCTTGGACTCTTTTCTGAGTTTTAAAACAATGCTTCTATCTCTCTCCACATTCTCTCTCTTTCTCTGTACATTTATATTATGGGTTGAATTAAGTTTCGTAGCCTGGGACATAGCACGTCTCTCTTTCTTGCATTTCAAGTTGGACCTAATTAACGTCTGGACTCATTAATTGATGTCATGGACACATGCAGGGTCTAGAATGCAGAAATTAAACTAGAGATTGACAAAAGATTTTTTTTTTTTTTTAAAAGAAAAATATATAAATAACACAAAAAGGTCTATGTTGTATTTTAAGTACACTAAATTTTATTGATAAATCTTTCTTGCAGTACAACTGCATCAAGTCTTGCACTCATCATATTTGCAAATTTATTCCTTGTACATATAACGTGTATGGGACAGGTTGCCAACGCAGTAATTTTCTTAAACTTCCATTACGTGATCCAACCCTAGTAGGATCTTCATGGACAGAAGGTGATCAAGTAGTCAGGTCGACCAGAACATGTAAATGTACTACTTTTATCATCAAAAGCATAGCTGTAAGCTTGAGGACATTGATCCTCAAAAATCTTTGAATACTGTGTAGGTGGGCATGTAGCTGCTGTGTTGTGGTCTCCTGTGCAACAATATTGAGGTTGATTGAAAGCTAAACATGCACTCTTGCAAGCAAGGACACTCCCATCAGAGCCTTTAAATTGTAATTGTTCTGGACAAACTGCATTGATATCAGCAGGACAACTCGAAGGTTTGCATTCACCATTCCCTCCTTGCGGAGCTATTGACATGGGCAAATTGAAGCCATCAACATTGCTCACATCGTAGAAATCTTGTCCACCATCTGGCGCCACGGTGAGTTCTATTAAAGTTGCAGGTGGGATTGCACCAGCACCATTACATGTGACTTGGCCTGAAGTACAGTCTCCAGTTTCACAAACAAATTTCCCATTGTTGTTGGTGCATCTTGTTCGAGCCCAAATCCGACCTGACGTCCATGGAGATGGGACATCTAATGAGAATGATGCTCCGGGTGCTAATTCGAATCCGGTTGATGATAACTGAGGTTTGTTATCTCCAGTTAAAGTTCCTGGCCATATCGTCCTTGGGCAATTGCTTTTAAAAGTAATCTTGGCAGCATAACCTCCTCATGTAACAGAAAGTCATGAATAATTTTCTTCAAGTATCAAGTATAAATAAAAACTGAAAAATAAATATAAATATAAAAAAGGAAAAGGATGTTAAATTATACCGTGGAAGGATAGGAAGGCCAAGCTAAGGCAAAGGACTAAAATATTCATCTTCATCATCTTCATTGCTGTTTGCTTCAAATTAAATTGTTTGATGCATGGTTGATGAGATATGGGCATTGTATATATAGGCACCCAGATTAGGCTGTTTGCTTCAATTGTCAAAGATAGATTTAATGGTACGATGTACTTGTGTTTGTTTTTCTAAGCAAACAATTAGATGGTCCTAACTAGCCAGTCTGGCGTGCCCGTCAGTACATCCGAATAGTATTACCGTCAATCAAGGGGTGTCTTAATAAATATTTCCAAGAAAATAAAATTCTTGACGGAAAACATTTTTGTAAGCTCCATATCTACAATAAGGGCCGTCGGCCACGCGGTATATGTAACTGGAATAAGATGGAAGACTATGTTATCTAGTTCAAGAACTTTTCTTTGTAAAATTATTGAATATAGCCTTTCAACTTTTCAATGTTTTTTTTGGAGAAATGCATGCCCCTAATTAAGCCAGGAGCCTCCACGGCTTTTCTAAAAGTAAATAGCTTGAACGACATTTTCACTTTATATACTACATAATTATAAGTTTACAAGGCTAATAGTTAAAACTTGAAGCTTAATAACAATAAGATTTTTATAAAAAAATCAAGTTAGAGTTTCTCTTGTTTCCACCCTGTAATTTGTACTGCTAGCCCCAAACTACAAAAACATAATTCTGAAAAGTCCTCTCGACATTAGAAAGGGGCCATTGTTCAGGTTTAAAAGACAGAAGAGATTTCTATTTAAAAAAATAAGTACAAATTTATTTTAAATATTATATTATTAAACCCAAAGCATATAAAAAATTAATAAAATTTGAATTTCTTTTTATTTCAAAATTTACTTTCATGACAATTACTAAGTGTGTCTAATAATGATATAGAAGAAATTTTTTTTTTACTTGATCAGCAAAATTTGAGAATTGAACCAGTAACAAATAAGTACATTCTATCTTTTAATTTTTAAATATATTCTATTTATTTAGGTTTTGTTATTAGTTAAAACAACTTAACTACGAGAAAAAAAAATATATCAATATCAATTTGTTAATTTCAAAGAGTGTCACTCATACAATTTTAGATTTTATTTAAGCAAATCAAGATATATTTGAATGATATTTATTTTTGTTTTTTAACTTTAGTAGCATATAAGTTTTTATTATGACTTATGAGTTATTGAGTTTCTTATAATTTTTTTTTTGCAATTACTATAGTTGAAAACGTTTATATAAAATTTTAGTCAATTCTTCAAGAATAAATGTCTAGCTCCGCCACTGCTATTAATTACTTCCACAATATTTGGTGATTGCCATCTTCATGTACGGTATATGACGCACCATACTAATAGGGTGATGTAATAGTCTGATCTAATCATGCTAGAATGAAAGTAAGAAATTACACACTAGCAGCCGTGCCAAGAAGGGAACACATCTGTCATAATTATAGTAGAAACTGACTTGGTTAATGGAAATAGAATGGTCACTTCTCAGAGTCCTCACTGCCTTTGAGACCCTATGTGACATATAATCAACACAATCTTGGTGATTATTAAATGCCAAGTGGAAATCTTCATATTTTGTAGTTTTCTTCTTCCATAATTGTAACACATGGTTGAGTTTGGATGGTGTATAGCATTCCTTTTCAATATTGCATACTTTTGTTTTCCAATAAGAAAAAGAAATTCAAGGCTGCGACAAATATTTGCTGGACTTTTCAAGCAACAACGACCTCTATATGCTGAAAAGTAAATAACAAGGAAGAATGGGGAAGTGTAATCTCCTAATTTTACTTTAACTTTCTTACTTTTGATTTGTCATTTTGTTTATCCTCACCTCTTCGGTAAGGTAGGTAGGACATTCAAGCCGGGATTAAGAGATTTAGAATTTATAGGAATTTTACATTTTACGGCATTCTCTAAAAAAGTTTGAATACAAAAAATTAATAAAAGAAGTAAATATTTTTACTACCATGTCAATTCCCTTAGTCTTTAACAATTATGTTTTATTTGGAAAGAACATGAAACAGTATGACAACTTGAAAAATGCATGATTGGTAACTATTCATTCTCTATAAATAAATATCTTTAAAACATTTCTTAAAATTTTATAAACAAAAAATTTATAACATACCTATTATAATAGTTGAATAGTTGAGCATGATTTTATTGTTATTTAATACATAAATTATAGTTTTTGAAATTATATTTATTATATTTTTAACATAAGCCTTTAGTTGCAGTTAGAAAAATCTTAATCAGAATCGAAAGGAATAGGTCAGGAAAAAACAAAGGACAATGAATAGACTCATCCTAGATTCGTAAGCAGAATAGTATTTTGAATGAACCCAACCTGGACAATGAATGGGCCCATTCTGCAATCCTTGACTAGATCCAAGAGTGTAACTCAAAAGGTTATCCACAGAGTACAACGAAATGCATATATTGCCGCCCAGGACTCAGGAATTAATTATTTATTTTTCTATTTTCCTTTTGATTTTTGTTTACCGTATGGTTTTTTTTTACCCAAATTTTGTGGTGAACGAATTGACTATTGAATTTTGTCACAAAAGATTTTGTGACAGATGAAACAATTGACTATTGAATTTTGTGACAGATGAAACAATTAACTATTGAATTTCGTGACAGATGAAACAATTGACAATTGGGTGAATTTCATATACTGGAACATGAGATTGCATCATTGCTAAACAATTGACTATTCCATGTATCTTGACTGGCTGGTTTGATCACTCTTTACCTTTACTTTCCATCGAACAACAGAATTATTTTCTATTTCACACAACCAAAAATTCTCATTTAATAACTTACTCATCACCATACAAAGATCTACTGAATTGCAGGGGACCACATTAAAAATTACATGCACTTATCAATCTGCAGCGCGAAATTAGAGGGATGCAAAACAAGCTCCTACCTGACGAGCACTACTTGAAATTAATCTTGCTGCGAATAGGATGGGATCTTCAGCATACAACTTTCATGCATTACCTTCGACCATCCTCTCCATCATCACTTCACTGATTTCTTTGAATCAAGGGAAGGTAAAAGGAAATTTCCTTTCAGCCTATATATGCACATGGGCTTCCTCACGCAACGAATTCATGGCATCATGTCTGCCAAATTTTACAGCTGCGCACTAATTGTATAATCACCTGGCCTACTCTTCTCAATGAGATAAAGGACTAACATGTAAATAACTTACACTACGTTTTCAGGGGTTTATAATACTGAGTTCTACAATACCAACAGAATACAAAACAACTCCAACACCTTTCACATTTGGACAAGTGGCAAAATGGAATTTTATTACGATAACACGTGGCATCCTCTCAGCCCCTCCTCTTCCCCAACCCATGCGCATGGTTGAATTAAGTTTCATGGTTCGGGACATAACACGTCTCTCTTTCATAACACGTCTCTCTTTCTTGTATTTCAAGTGAGACCTAATTAACGTCCAGACTCAATTAATTGATGTCATGACACATGCAATATAGGTAGAATACAGAAATTAAACTAGAGACTGACAATTTTTTTTTTTTTTTATTTTATAAATAACACAAAAAGGTCTATATTGTAATTAAGTAAACTAAATTTTATTGATAAATCGATCTTGCAGTACAAGTGCATCAAGTCATGCACTCATCATATTTGCAAAATTATTCCTTGTACATATAACATGTATATTGGCCAGGTTGCCAGCGCAGTAATTTTATTAAATTTCCAAGTGATCCAACCCTAGTAGGATCTTCATGGACAGAAGGTGATCAAGTAGTCAGGTCGACCAAAACATGTAAATGTACTACTTTTATCATCAAAAGCATAGCTATAAGCTTGAGGACATTGATCCTCAAAAATCTTTGAATACTGTGTAGGTGGGCATGTAGCTTCTGTGTTGTGGTCTCCTGTGCAACAATATTGAGGTTGATTGAAAGCTAAACATGCACTCTTGCAAGCAAGGACACTCCCATCAGAGCCTTTAAATTGTAATTGTTCTGGACAAACTGCATTGATATCAGCAGGACAACTCGAAGGTTTGCATTCACCAGTCCCTCCTTGCGGAGCTATTGACATGGGCAAATTGAAGCCATCAACATTGCTCACATCGTAGAAATCTTGTCCACCATCTGGCGCCACGGTGAGTTCTATTAAAGTTGCAGGTGGGATTGCACCAGCACCATTACATGTGACTTGGCCTGAAGCACAGTCTCCAGTTTCACAAACAAACCTCCCATTGTTGTTGGTGCATCTTGTTCGAGCCCAAAACCGACCTGACCACGGAGATGGGACATCTAATGAGAATGATGCTCCGGGTGCTAATTCGAATCCGGTTGATGATAACTGAGGTTTTTGATCTCCGGTTAAAGTTCCGGGCCATATCGTTCTTGGGCAATTGCTTTTAAAAGTAATCTTTGCAGCATAACCTCCTGCCATTGCATGCATGTAACAAAAGGTCATGAATATTTTTTCATCAAGTATAAAATAAAAACTGAAAAATAAATGTAAATGATTTAAAAAGGAAAAGGATGTTAATCTGTACCATAGAAAGATAGGAAGGCCAAGCTAAGGCAAAGGACTAGAGCATTCATCTTCATCATCTTCATTGCTGTTTGCTTCAAAATAGTTTGATGTTTGATATGAAGATATAGATAGGTATATATAGGCACCCAGATTAGGCTGTTTGCTTCAATTGTCAAAGATGGATTTAATGGGACGATGTAAGTTTGTTTGTTTTTCTAAGCAAACGAATAGATGGTCCAAAATGGCCTCTGCCGTGTACGTTAGTACATCCGAATAGTATTACCGTCAATCAAGGGGTGTCTTAATAAAATTTTCCGAGAAGAATAAAATTCTTGATGGAAAACATTTTTGGAAGCTCCATATATATCTACAATAAGGGATGTCGGCTACGCATATGTGGAATAAGATGGAAGACTAATTGTCAGTTCGAGAACTTTTCTTTGTAAAATTAATTGTTCAATATTGCCTTTTAACTTTTCAATGCCAAGTGGCCGAGAAGGGAACAAATCTGTCATAATTATACTAGAAACTGACTTGGTCAATGGAAACAGAATGATCATTTCCAAGAATCCTTCCTGACTTAGAAATCCTATGTGACCTATAATCAACACAATCTTGGTGATTATTAAATGCCAAGTGGCCATCTTCATATTTTGAAGTTTTTCTTCTTCCATAATTGTTACACATGGTTTTGTTGAATGGTGTATAGCTTGGTTCATTTCCTTTTCAATAATGCATAATGCTATATAGATATTGGTTAAACCAACCAAACCAAAATTTCAGTTCGGTATAGGTTCTTAAAGCATCTTGGTAACTTATCAATTTTCCAAAATTATAAACCGAATCAGTTAGTAATATACTCGATTCGAAACCAAAACCAAATATGTAATTTTTATTTTTCTTTTGGCCCTGCCCTGCTCCTTGGACCATGTCTCCTTTAGCCCGCATATGTCTTAACTATTTTAGTTTAAGCCCAGTCCTTCCCTCTGCAACCCATTTCATTTTCACCGGTCCCCAAAGGCCCCAATTCCCCCTTTCTCTTCTCTCTTTGTTCTCACTTTCTGTCACCCAATTTCCATCATCGAAACCCAAACATGGACCCCCCCACACCCACTCCCAGAACTAAACAGCTTCACCCAGGTCCCAGCTCGGCATAGAGAGAAAAGAAGGTAACTAGCCTAGTTGGACCTTCACGTCTTCACCAACAGTCCCAGACTCCTTCATGGCTTCATCTCGTCTCTCTTGGCTAACTGGTTCGTGACTCTCAGAGGCTTCTTGCCTTCATCTCAGTCTACCTGTAACCTACTCTTCAACCTGTCAACCACCTTTGGATCTTCGTTCCAAAAGTTAGAAACCACCAAGCTCCCAAGCTCTCAAGCTCCTTAGGTCTCAAGCTGACATCTTTGTTTTGCAAGATCTCTCCATCTTTCTATTTTGCAAGGTTCCAGTATTTCTTTTGCAATAAGTATCTTTCTCTCTCTCTTACATGATACTTTGTATTTCTTTCTTGTTTCGGTCCTTTTGTTTACTTTCCTTAGGTTTAACTTGTGTTTTATTTTTTTTGCAGTATAGAGCATTTTTTTTTCTCTGTAACTTCTGACTCTATTTTACATATCACCTTTGCAAGAGTTAAATGTCACGAGGTTGCATGGTCTGTTTTACATATATAAGAAAGGTTTTGTATATACACTGTGTGCATATAGGTGTTTCTTTTTTTGAAAACTAGCTGCACTCTGGTTTTATTTGTTATTGCAATCATACATATGCTGGATAGTACCATGAACAATTAAGTATTACAATTTTGCAGTGTTAATATATATATAATGCAACTTATAGGAATATTTAATGATTTAAATACACAAAGTACAGAACATTGAAGCTCTTGTTTACTTTTATAGTTAGGCTTGAAGTATTTTTTTGTTGTATAGTTTACTAATATTTATTCAAAATCTTTGGTTAAACAAGTCTTAGAGCTTCATTTTTAATGACTTATGTGAGTATCTAAGAAATTTACAAATGATAGCTTTTCTTTCAATTCTAATTTGTTACTCATGTCAAGTTAAAGTACATGGCATGTTTAATAATGATCTCATTGGTGGCAAAACCTCACTAGAAAATTGGTATTTTTTTTTTTTTTTGGTAGTGTCTTGGCAAACAACCCAAAAGTGCAAAGTAAAGTGATATCAGGTTGGTACAAGGGTGTGGACTGTGGACCATATTGCCCGTGACATTGATTTTCAATGGAATTTTCTTTCTTATGAAAGTGACATATAGGCTTGTTTGTTTCCTGAAACTTGTTTTTTAATGGATGCTTCAAGCAAAATCTTATGCACCTATTTAGTTCTCATTCTCATATTGATTTTTTCAATTGGTTTATGGACTGTACTTTTTCTTCTATTTGCTTTGTTAAATGGTTGTGTTTTGTGGACTGAATTTTTTATTTTTTTTTTAACTTAGTGTATGCTTAATATGGAAAAAATAAATGAAAATGAAGACATACACGAGATTCCTGATGAACCAGAAATAATTTCCCCTCAATGTGAAATAAGAAGAACTACTAAGATAGAGGCTTTCTTGAAAGAGAAGAAAGCTGCGATATGGAGAGAATTTGAGATTGTCCCCTCGTCATTGGAAGGTTTGGATCCTCACCCTACTACTACATGCAATCATTGTGGTAGAGTAGTTAAATGTCATATGGCACTGGTGCAATGAATAATCATCTACCTACTTGTAAAATATACATGATGAAAGTGAAAGAAAAATGACAATTAGGCATAGATGATATGTTAAAGAAGAAAATTAGTAATGCTCTAAAGAACAAAGACCAAGTAAATAGTGCCAAGATGTGAGGAAAGTCATAGTTAAGTACATCATTATTGGGAAATTGTCATTCAAGTATGTTGAGTATTATGCATTTCGTAAGCTTCTCTCTGTTCTAGTGTCATGGTATGAGTGTCCATCTCAAATGACCATTGCTATGGAGATTTGGACACGTTACATTAATGAGAAAAAGAAATTGAGAAGCATGTTAACTAGAACAAGAAGTCTTGGACATGCCAACTATCTTCATTCTTCCTTCTATTTTAAATATGGCCACTTGAAGAAGTTTTGGACATTGTAATACAACTGCAGGTTACTTACATTGTGTGATTTCTATAGTACTTTTCATATCCATTGAGCGAAAAGGAATGAAAAGTACTATAAAAATACTTAATAATGGACATGATATAGATGTTTTATATATAATGCCCAACTTAATAATACGGGATGTTTTGAAGATCTCTGATTTCTATGCTTATTTGGAAAAACAACTTCAAGTTCTTTTTTGATTGTTGTTTAGTTGAATGATTGCTAATTATGTTGTATTCATACATTTTAGTTTAGTAATTTAACTTCTGTTGCTCAAAGTGATATTCCTCTAATTTATATTTATTCTACAACTTAAGTATTTATCATTGCTCTTTTTCTGGCCTTGCTTATTACCAAGATTGAAGGCACCATGAGATTGCACGTAATCAAGAAGGCTTACATATGTTTCTGCATCAAACTCAAACTCTATTGTTGGATTGGCTTTTTCTTGGCTGGATTATTGAATTCTTATTTCTTAGTCCTTTTTCTTGTTTGTTGGATTATTGGATTTGGATCCATTTATAATGTGGCTAATTAGTTTTGTTGGATTATTAAAACGTTCTAGGTTCATGTTGAAAATCTTAAATCACCTTATTGTCATGTTGCAATTTTTTTGGTTTAATTTTAAGTTAACAGGTTTATGATTATGAAAAAATAAATAAATTTTGGGCCTCATTTTTTAGCCCAAAAACGTATTTCGGTTTCACTTACTATTTGGCCCAAAAACTAACCAATACAAACCGAAACCGACCAACAGACCATAGTTGGTTCGATTTATGTTTATGGGCTTGACCTAAAATTGGCAAAAATCGAAATTTCATATTTTTCCCTTAACCGACTCCTCAGTTTCATTACTATTTGGCCCAAAAACCAATCGACCGAAACTGAAATCACCCCTAATAACGCATACTTCTGTTTTCCAATAAGAAAAAGAAATTCAAGGACGAGACAAATATTTGCTGGACTTTTCAAGTCACAATCAGGTCTAGATGTCTAAACTCTAAAAAGATAAGGAAACAGCTACTCTTTTGGGGCTTTTTGTTTCTTTTATGCTGAAAAGTAAATAACAAGGAAGAATGTGTAAGTGTAACCTTCTAATTTTACTTTAACTTTCTTTCATACCTTTTGATTTGTTACTTGTTTATCCTCACATTTTTTGTGAGGCAGGCAGGACATTCAAGTTGGGATTAAGGAATTAATGAATTTATAAGGATTTTACTTACCATAGCCTT
Organism: Quillaja saponaria; assembly: GCA_029379385.1. Classification (NCBI taxonomy): domain Eukaryota; kingdom Viridiplantae; phylum Streptophyta; class Magnoliopsida; order Fabales; family Quillajaceae; genus Quillaja; species Quillaja saponaria. Next base: position 26,559,589 of record CM055608.1, read on the forward strand.
CCCTAAACAGATTCGAATATAAAAAGTCAATAAAAGGAACACACATTTTTTATCACCATATCAATTTCTTATACTTAACAATTATGTTTAATTTGGAAGGAACATGATTCAAAAAATATGAAAACTTGAAAAATGCATGATTGGTAACTAGTTATTGTCTATAAATAAAGATTGTTAACAAATACCTTAAAAATACTTGATAAAATTTTGTAAATAAAATTTTTTATAACATATTTATTATAATAGTTGATTATAATTTTATTGTTATTTAATATCTAAAATTTTATTTTTAAATATTTTAATTTTTACAAATCATATTTATTGTACTTGTTACAAGAGCTCCTAGTTGTAGTTAGACAACTGTAATTCTATGAATGGGAACAGAATAGTATTTTGAATGGGCCCAAGCTGGACAATGAATGGGCCCATTCTGCGAGCCCATATTAGATCCAAGAGTGTGACTGAAAAGGTTATCCAAGAGAGTCCAACGAAATACATATATTGCAGGCATGGACTTAGGAATTAATTAATTATTTTTCTATTTTCCTTTTGTTTTTTGTTTCCCATATGGTTTTTTTGACTCAGAAATCATGTGATAGAAAACAATTGACTATTGAATTTTGTGACAGATGAAACAATTGACTATTGAATGAATTTCATATACTGGAACATGGGATTGCATCATTGCTAAACCTAAGACTTAAAATGTTATTTGTTTTAACATTAATGATTTGTGAGAGTCTAACTCAATTGTGTTATACATAACACGAAACAAATTTATTGGATAAATCATTTTCAACTCTTGGCATCTAGTGAAAGATATATATATATTAATTTCAATAATATAAAAGTTACAATAATACTTGGATAAGTAAATTATTTATGATACTGTAATGCTCAACTTGATTGCGAAGAGATAATTTTTTTTTATTTAGTTATTAAGTGTTTTTGGACCAATTTACTTACAGATAATATTTTAATTTATTAGAGACGTAACAAGATATTGATATATATGTTTTGTTTTTTTCCTATTTATTGAATGTGACTATGGGGTATATGAAAGCCATAATTCATAAAGCAAAATAAAAATAAAGAAAAATATTTTTATTTGAGGTTCAGGAATATCTAAACCACTTTATGTGTATTTTAATTAATTTATGTTTCTAGTTTGATCAAAGACATATTAATATGTCGGACTTAATATGTCATGAAAAGAAACAAATCGTCTTGGCTAACTCGTAGAGATAAATAAATATATATATATTTATTTATTACAAAAAGTCCCATAACAAATTTGTATAAAGCTTTAAAAATATTTAAAGTACCATTATAATTTTTCTTTAAAAAAATTAGAGCAATTAAGTCTATCATTCCTTTTATATATTAGAAAAGTTTTTTTGTCTAGTACTAGCCAAGTAACAAGTGTAAATAGAAAAATTATAATATCCTTTTCATTCGAACTAAAATCCATTCAATCAAGCGTGTCCCTTAAATTAGTGATATTGTTTGATATTCATTATTTGATTATGTGTATTTCAAGATATTATTTCAGATATCTTTTTATATTAATTTGCTCACTACTCACACTCTACAAAAATAAAAACAAATTGGTCACTATCCAACCCTTCCATTTGGTCTTTTATTTATTATTTTTTTTTTGTTTCACCTTATGTATAGTTTACCACTCTAATTAATTAGCCAAAAAGGCGTGATTATTTAGTGTTTCATACTCAACCCTCATTTTATATGTAGTAAATAAATAAAAATTCTCTTACCCTTCTTCCTTCTTCCTTCTCAGTTCTCAATTCGCTCTTCTCCCTTCTCCAAATCTCCAAATGTCTAAGGAAGAAGGAAAAGAAATGAGTGAAAAAAAAAAAGAAAAAAAAAAAGTCAATTGTATTATATCTCTAGGAATTATCACTTATTTTACAATCATCCCTATGAATTATCTAATTAGGTACATAATCCTTTTATTTAGTTATTTGAATCATAATTGACAAATAGACATCAATCATCCAAATTATCTATTAAATCTAATAAACTAACTCAAAAAAGAATAAACTACCATTGTTATAAGTTTTTCAATGTCCTTTCTCTTTCTGCCTATTATTTTTGCTTTTCTTTTTTCTAGCAATTAAACTATCTATATTGATCCAACTTAGCATAAATTGACTGAAACAATATTAATATATAATATATTATAATAAAATAGAATCAAGTGTTCAATTTGATAGAAAACAAGAAAATGAAAAAAATGAAAAAGACATTAAAAATTTATAACAATAATAGTTCCTTATTTTATTTTTTTTAAAATTAATTTGTTAGGTTTAGTGGATAAGTTGGATAATTGGGGGGTTATTTGCTAATTATGACTCAAATTAAGGGAGTTACATGTCTCATTTGATAATTCATAGGAATAATTAAAAAATAGGTGATAATTTATGGGATAAAATGCAATTGCCGCATAATAAAAATTAGAACGATTAAGATTACCAAATGCTTTCTTTACACAGACATTAACTTAATATTTTCATAAGTCTTACAAGCATTCATTCCCTTAGAGAAAAATGTTGTAACTTATGTTTCAATAACTAAAAATTCAATGCATATTATAACTTACTATATCAATTAATTAGATCAGTTACATCTTACTCCATGAACTATAACTTATTTTTCAAAAATCTTAATAAAATATCAAATTAGGTACATAATCCTCTTATTTTAGTCATAGTTAACAAATGACTCACAATCATCCAAATTAATTCTTAAACCTAACAAATTAACTTAAAAAGACTACAATGCCCTTGTTATAAGTTTTTTTATGTTTGTTTTTATTTTATCTTTTAATTTTCTAGAAATTGAAACTCTTCATATATATTGATCCAATTTTAGCACATTTTTTTAATATATAATTGTAACATAATAAATACATACATATATATATATAACTTTGATGAAATTATCACTATAAATACGCAAATGAAAAAAATAACTTATGTGATTCTATAAATGAGAAAAATAATATTAATAATTTAAGAATTATGACAAGAAAATAAAGATTATGAAGAATTTTAATTTTGTCTATATATATGCTAAAATTGAATCAATATAAAGAGTTTAATTTTATATAAAAAAAAGAAAATATAAGATGTGGAAAGGACAAAAAAAAATTATAATAAGGGTAATTTATGATTTTTTTTTTTGTGTGTGTAAATTTGTTAGATTTAATGACTAATTTAGATGATTGAGGTAATTTATTAGGGTTGTATTATAGTTTAATTTAATTTAAAAGATATTGTTATAAATAAATTAAAATTAAAATTTTAAAAAATGAGTTGGACTCTTCTAATTGTATATTACAACAATTATGTATTTCAAAATTAAAATTTAAGGAACTTATCAATGGGTAAAATTAGTACTATATGCATTGTTATAAGTAAAAAAATTTACTTTGAATTTTTTTTAAAAGGATGATTTATTTCATCATGTAAATTTATTAAATGATTTTTTGATATTTGAAATATAAATTTTTTGGTATATGAAATGTTAAAGATTTCCAAAAAAAAAAAAAAAAAAGTATTGTTATGTAGATTACAAAATTTGTTAGGTGAACTACAAATGTACTAGAAGACAAAAATAAAATTACTACATCTTTTTATTTGTAGTTCACCTAACAACATTAAAAAGTGCACATAGCACCAATAAAAAAATAAAAAAAATCCTATGTTTATTGCCAAAATTATTCTTCAATAAATATGTTTTCCCTAGTTGGGAAATGGGCACAAATACAATGCGGAGGTCACATGAGAATGGTCCAGACGCCCCTTCATTCAAAATATAAAATCTCATAACTTCTTGTAAAAGGTTTGACCCTGAAGATTTCCCGGCAAACCGCCTTTGTAATAAGAACTAAAGACGCTGAATTTCTTCAAACATTTCCTTCAAGTGGGGAGAGAGAGAGAGATGGATTTCACGGAGTTGAAAAAAGCAGTGGAAGAGGTGGAGCTCGTGGACGCCCATGCCCACAACATAGTCGCCCTGGATTCGAATTTCCCTTTCATCCGTGGCTTCTCTGAAGCCGATGGCGAGGCCTTATCCTACTCAACGCACTCCCTATCTTTCAAGGTATTTCCACTATTGCTGTTATAATCCAGTTTCAACAACCTTTGCTATTTTGCACCCATGGCAGAATTTTGCTTGCTCTAGGCCGAAGCATTAAAGTTTACGAACTGGGTCTTTGTGTTTTGTCATTTGTGATTTGCTTTATACTAACGAGTTATTCCTTGTCAATGATTCATTCCAATTTCCTTTACTTGCCTTGTCCTTGTCAAACTGGAGCCAAAACAGTCATCAAAAATTAATTTTATTTTAGTGTTAATTTCCACATAGTGGCTTTGAAAGTCTGATGGTTTCCAACTTTTAAGAGTGATTAAAAACTTACAAATTATGTTATGATTATTTAGTAAGCATTATATGCCAATTTTTTTATTTTTTATTTTTAGATTTGTCCAGTTTGGCAAATAATAATGTTAATAACATATCTGACACCATAATTGTCCTCTCTGACAACCGAAATTAATGACTTTGAACAACCATATTTGTCTATATTGAAGTTTCGAAGTACTTTCATTAATTTGAGTCATGTGACTCATGTCCTTTTTTATCATGTTTTGTTTGCACCTATTTTGTGTGTGAATTCTGATATAAATAGATTCAAGACTGTATATGTCCGGGCTTCTTATTGCATTTTCATTAACTTTTGTGAGATAAATTGAATATTAGGACGGGAGGTTCATAGTTTTGGTTTTAGCATTTCAGTTTTGTACTATATGATTTTTGAGAAGAATCAGTAAGTGAAGGTACCAACCAGTTACTCAAAATTCCGCCTTGTTTTCCTTTGTTGGGTTTAATTCTATTTGAGGTGGTTGATACTTCTGATAACAATGCATCCTTTTTAGGTATCATTATAATCTTGCATTGACACTGTGATGGTACATAAACAAAGCAATATTAGTATATTACACTTGGATTTATTATAGGGAAACTTAATGATGAGGACGATCTGACATGAACTTAAGGTTGAATAACCATGGTTAAGCTGGTTATCACGTATATTCACCCTTCAAGGAAAAATTGACTTTCAACTCATACTTATCTGTAATTTTCCCTTTCTTTTAACCAGAAAAAGAGTTTTCTAAAAGCTTTTTGGAATAAGGTTTTTATGTTAGAGTTATAAATCATGTAGATGAGTATTATGGAAGAACTATTCAATACACAGCGGGTCCCTTTTTACTTATCAATTAATAAGTCATTTACTAAGTAAAACAATAAGTAAAAAAAACATTGATATTTTACTGGCTAATAGTTTATCCAAGCATGGTCCTCTTTTCCATTAACTATTCATATTCTTGAATTGAATCATTTCTGTCAGATTGATAAAAGAATAAATAGTTTATATT